>CM077204.1:25481718-26726718 GCA_039654625.1 Rhinogobio ventralis
TCTATAAATTGGATCAATGGTCATTTACAGAGATTTTCTCAAAATTAACCTGTTCTCTCTGAAACTGCAATAATGGACAGAGCTTTTTATATGAATGACTGCAGGTATATAAACCACTAAATATTTTCACTTGTAAAGTCAGTCGCATCCACCATTATGTGCTTCATTATCAAAGATAATTGTTGCACGCACATAAGGTATTACTAGGAGCATGTTTAACTCCTTTTTAGAGGTGACTAAAGGAATTGCTCTGTGTCTGTAGCTCAGCGTCCGGCCCACAGTCGCAGAGCTGGTGGCACGTAGAATTTTGCGGTTCAATGAATATGTGGAGGTCACAGAAGCAAAAGACTATGACCGGCGTGCTGACAAGC
Source organism: Rhinogobio ventralis (assembly GCA_039654625.1). Classification (NCBI taxonomy): domain Eukaryota; kingdom Metazoa; phylum Chordata; class Actinopteri; order Cypriniformes; family Gobionidae; genus Rhinogobio; species Rhinogobio ventralis. The sequence continues at coordinate 25,482,090 of CM077204.1, forward strand.
CCTGGACCAGGTTGACCCCTGCAGACAAAGTAAGCCATTCCTATCTCCTACTGTTGCTTTATATTGTGCATGCTGTGCTGCATAGAATTTTAAAGACACATATGCACAATTTGCACATGCACCGTGGCAATTGTTGGAGCATCATTTTTCCCATTGTAAATAACAGAGGATCAAAAGTTCTTTTTTATTTAACTTGTAATCTATTTAATTGAACATTTTAATGTTTCTTTTCTGAATAAAGATTGCGATTCTTCATTTTTAAAACTATGGGGATCTTAAGCTAATAGATTCTTGCTTAATTTATCACTTGTATAGATTTAAAGATCTTTTGGTGACACTTAATAGTAAAGTCTCATTTGTTAATGTATTAACTAACATGAACTAACAATGAGCAATTCATTTGTTACAGTATTTATAAATCTTTGTTAAAATTAATAAAAATCGTCAGTTATTGTTTGTTTGTGTTAGCTCATAGTGCACTAATGTTAACAAATATAACTTTTGATTTTAATAATGTATTAGTAAATGTTGAAATTAACATTAAGATTAATAAATGCTGTAGAAATATTGTTCATTCTTAGTTCGTCAACTAAAGTATTTAACTGTTAACTGAAGAAATCTTATTGTAAAGTATTACTGATCTTTTAGATGATTTTTACACATTTCAAAGCACAAATGCTTTAAGAGTTTTCCCAAAATTGATTTTTTTTTTTGTTGAAAATTATGTAAACATTTACCCTCATATTATATATATTTATATATTTATATTTATTTGTGTTCCAAAGTAAATACACATTTTCATTCTATACAAATTCTCCTTTACAATTTAGGTAATAAACATGTTACATTTACTACCTGTCTATATTGTTTAATACATAGTTTATATTATACGGTTGATGGTCCTTAAGATGTTTAAAGATATAATTTCCTCTCATATAATTTGGACAATATTGCATCCATATTGGAAAATCTTTTGCCAATCCTTTTGAAATCTTTTGAAAATGATTTTGTATGGTCACTGATGCCACCTATTGGGCATGTGACTGGTGCATTAAAATATGGTAATTTAATAATTACTTGTGTGGTCATTAGTGAACATAAAACATTATATTAACATATTATATAAATATAATGTGAATAGTGCATTTTTTTATAAATATACACTACCGATCAAAAGTTTGAGGTAATTTTTATTTTTATAGTTTTATTTCATGTTTCAAAACATTTCTATTTAAAATAAATGTAAACTTTCTATTCATCAAAGAATCCTGAGAAACAGAAAAATTAAGGAGCACAACTGTTTTCAACATTGATCACATAGTCACTAATGGCTTTTTTCTTGTCACAGGCTGCTATACGTAAAGAACTTAATGAATTTAAAAGCAAAGAAATGGAAGTCCATGAAGAAAGCAAACAGTTTACCAGGTACGTTTGTGTATTACTAGAAGCCTGATCAGAAGGATGAAAGGTTATTGACTATAGTCCAGTAAGTCAGCTGTCATTGATACAGTTTGAAATTAAATTATATTAATTTAATTATTTAATGATAAGTAATTGACATTAATTGCAGTAAATATGGGAATTTAAGATGTGGTGGGAGATAAAGCATTGAATAGTCATTACAGAAAGTTTCATTAGAAGTCAGTATATTGTTTTATTTTCATAATAATTGAACATCAGCCTTTCAGTCCACGCTCAGAGTTTGTCAGTCAGTTTGAGGTAGAGTGTGGCCATTCCCACAGAAAAGGGTCCTCTTAAAGGCAAAATTTTATATATTTTGTTGACTTGTGTACTTGCGTTATCCCAAATGTTTCCAATAATGTTTAAATCCAGACAAATCAGCTATATTAACCAGTGTTACAGACCGTGTCATTGCGTCACCTGTCAATGCGTCATATTCATGCCACCCTCCATGGAAACAGCAAAGACACTTTAATATATTATTTGTTTTATTAGACAGGTGAAAAACCGTTTGGATACCTTTATCGACAGAAAACTATCATTGTTATATAGCTCAACACGATTAGTCTTATTGTTTGAATCTCTTGTTTTCTTGATTTACCGCGAGAACCATGTTTGTACCATGCCTCAGAGACAACACTATTTTGTCAAGTGGCTAACATAGCATAATCAGAAAGAGCTTTATTTGTAGTAACAGTAATACAGCATTTTCTCCACCATACAATATATTTTAAAATTAACTGCATGCCATGCAACACGATTCATCCAGCTTTTATTAATATGATTTTCTAATATCGATCTAGCTTACTGCAATGTGGTCTCATACCAGCCACCATGTAACGTTCAAAACACTCATGTATTTTAGTATGATAGATTTGGCCAAGTAAAACAGTGCTGAGTTACCCCACAATGTATGAGTAGTAATTCAGCACTTCATTAGAATGAAATAAAATAATGTGAATTGAAGTGATCAAATGTAACTAACAATGTTCAAGTTCAGGGAAGAAGGAGGCGGATGTTTTATTGTAAAATAAACAGACAATAAAAGGAGGCATATTAACACAATAAAACGGCAACAAATGTAAATTTTCCCAGGCTCCCTGCCCTGCCCTGCTTCATACCACAGTAATGTCAATACAAAGTTAGTTCTTATGTATTATAAATACATTAGCTCGTCCATGAGCATGAGTCTCATTGGATTGCTTTCCATCGGCTGTGAAGGGGAAGACAACAACTCCCATGATTCCCATCATTCATGGCATCATTAAGTTGCCTTTTGTTATTGTTTTGAATAAGCGACGAAAATTACATACTGTGCCTTTAATCACTTGATGTTTTTCCAAGCCTGTATTTTTCTTCTTCTGCTAAACACAAAAGAAAGATATTTTGATGAATGTTGATAACCAAACAGTTTCAGTTGCCATTGACTTCCATTGTATGGACAGAAACAGTTTGATTATCAACATTATTTAAAATATATTCTTTTGTGTTCAGCAGAAGAAAGAAAGTCATGCAGGTTTGAAATGACATCAGGGTGAGTAAATGATGACAGAGTTTCTGTTTCTGAGCACTGTGATTGGCTGATTATCCTGTGCCCATCATCATAGTCGTTTTGCAGATCCTCTTGAATGGGTTCAGACTTGTGGAAATGGATAGACTAGGCACAGTTGCATTATCTGATGTGTTAGACATCTGTAAGTATGTATCTGGCAGGACTCTTTATTCGTCAAGTGCTGTATTAATAGACTTGCTGCTAATAAAAAGACCCTATCAGCTGCTCTTTCCACTGGAGATGCCTCGTTTCCTCTAAATATTGCTCAGATCGGTGTCCTGTCTGCTGGCATGGCTGCTAAACTAGCGTCTGCTCTCTCTGTTTTGTGGCAGGTTTCATCGGCCCTGAGGCGGTGCCTGGTGGAGGGGGTGCTGGTACGAGGCTCTCTCTTCCGGTCTCTTCGCCATGCTTCCTGCCGAGAGGCTAGCAGACTGGCTCCCTGCGGAAGCCGGCTCTTCTCTGGCACCGGCTACACTTTGGTTGTTGCTTTCAGCCACTAGAGGGCTACAGCGTGGCTAAAGATGGGCCTGGAATGCAATTATTGACTGAATGGAGAGAGAGAGCGAGAGAGAGAGGGACCTTCAAACCAGATAAAGCAATGCAATGGTTCTGACACGTTTTTTTCTTCTTCATATCAGTAATGTTTTGCACACACTAAGGACAAGACTTACACTCTTTTAATTTAAAGTGTCCCTGATGTTTTCTAAAGGTGCAGCACAACAATGTAAAACATTGAGCGCGTGTAGTGACTCATCAGTGGCTTACGTCGTTGCTGCATGCAGCTCTGAAGATTGTTTTTTTTTTTGTTGTATATATTACATATTTCTTGCTGTATTTGTGCAGAGTCCAGTAATATCTATGAATATCCATGCATGTGAAAAAACATTTTTTATAAGACTCATGTATCTGGTTGATTGTACATTACATGGATGTTGAGGTCCATTGTGATGTCAAGGTTTATTACTGCCATTATTCCTCTGTATCCAGATTAATACCGTTCTCAGTATAATAGAATGTAATCAGATTTATGTTGTGCCTTTACAGTGTTTTGTTTTCCTCAAAAAAGTCTGATTACTTGGTATACATGTGGTCATGTTGTAACATAACTTATATATACAGTAACTGCTGTTCAGGTATAGACTCTCATCATATGTTTATGACATAATCCATGTTTATTTACCTTGCATTTTAGTTTCCCCTTAAATATTATCAGTTTTTTTCCAAAAATTCCAGGTAGAGTGTCATTGATTTGGCTTTTAGGTTTTATTGAGTACAGTGGTGCTGAACATATACAAGATGTGGCAAGCAATAGTTTTAACTTGGAAAGGGCTTCTAGTCCATTATTTTAGTCCATTATAGAATGTGTCAGTATTGCATTATTGCACATTTTGGTGCTCTATATAATATCTGATTGTATGTCAAATGCAGAATTTGCTGGACGCTCTTATGTCCAGCTTTTATTTTGTTTGTTTTTTGTTTGTTTGTTGTTTTGTAGTTAGAAATTGGGGAAACTTTTAAATTATTTCAAATCAATTGTACAGTCTGTGTATGATATATGTGAATACATTCAGTATATTACAGTATATTGGCTTGATTTCTTTCACAGAGAAGCATTTAAAGGAGTAAGAAAACACAGAGTGTACTAACATTCTAGATGTTTTATTTAGTTGTGAGTTAGATCTTGGTTGACAAGCTCTCGCGTTTACATAAGGAATCGCCTCAGTCACTACTAGACAATTTTAGATCGCATTTATCTAGATTTCATTTAATCATGATAGAACCATTTAAGTCTTTTACTAAAAAAAATGGAATAGTGTAGTGTACACATCTGAAATTCTCACATCTGCACTGTATAGAGAGATATATTCATATTTAAAATTTGTCTGTATATTTTGTATGATATTAAGTCATTATAATATCAAAAGTCATTATAAAAAAATAATAGAATAATAAAATCCAATTATAGACTCTTAAGCATTTGCCTATTTAAATCCAAACAGCGACTTTTTTTTTTTTGGCCAGGTAGTGTGTGTGTGTATGTTTGTGTATATATATATACGTTATATTGACAAAAGTATTGGGACACCCCTCCAAATCATTGAATTCAGGTGTTCCAATCCCTTTCATGGCCACAGGTGTATAAAATCAAGCACCTAGGCATGCTGACTGCTTCTACAAACATTTGAGAAAGAATGGGTCGCTCTCAGGAGCTCAGTGAATTCAAGCGTGGTACCGTGATAGGTTGCCACCTGTGCAATAAATCCATTCGTGGAATTTCCTCACTACTAAATATTCCACGGTCAACTGTTAGTGGTATTATAACAAAGTGGAAGCAATTGGGAACAACAACAACTCAGCCACGAAGTGGTAGGCCACGTAAAATCACAGAGTGGGGTCAGTGCATGCTGAGGCGCACAGTGCACAGAAGTCGCCAACTTTCTGCAGAGTCAATAGCTACAGACTTCCAAACTTTGTGTGTGGCCATCAGATTAGCTCAAGAACCGTGGGTAGAGAGCTTCATGGAATGGGTTTCCATGGCGAGTAGCTGCATCCAAGCCTTACATCACCAAGTGCAATGCAAAGCCTCGGATACAGTGGTGTAAAGCATGCCGCTACTGGACTCTAGAGCAGTGGAGACGTGTTCTCTGGAGTGACGAATAATGCTTCTCTGTCTGGCAACCCGATGGACGAGTCTGGGTTTGGCGGTTGCCAGGAGAACGGTACTTGCCTGATTGCATTGTGCATTGTGCCAAGTATAAAGTTTAGTGGAGGGGGGATTATGTTGTGGGGTTGGGCTTGGCCCCTTCGTTCCAGTGAAAGGAACTCTTAATGCTTCAGCATACCAAGACATTTTGGACAATTTCATGCTCCCAACTTTGTGGGAACAGTTTGGGGATTGCCCCTTCCTGTTCCAACATGACTGCACACCAGTGCATAAAGCATTGTCCATAAAGATATGGATGAGCAAGTTTGGTGTGGAGGAACTTGACTGGCCTACACAGAGTCCTTATCTCAACCCGATAGAACACCTTTGGGATGAATTAGAGCGGAGACTGTGAGCCAGGCCTTCTCGTCCAACATCAGTGCCTGACCTTACAAATGAGCTTCTAGAAGAATGGTCAAAAATTCCCATAAACACACTCCAAAACCTTGTGGAAAGCCTTCCCAGAAGAGTTGAAGCTGTTATAGCTGCAAAGGATGGGCTAACTCCATATTAAACCCTACGGATTGAGAATGGGATGTCATTAAAGTTCATGTGCATGTAAAGGCAGGCGTCCCAAAACTTTTGGCAATATAGGGTATATATGAAAATGTAATATCTCTATGATATTTAAATGATCTCAGATTGCTTTGCCTTATTTTTTTGCTTAATGAAAATAATGGGCTGAGAAACCAAACATTATAAGTGCATTTGTTATACAAAATGTTTGGGCAGCGAATGAATGGAAACAAGGACATCTGGTCGGTTTTATTTCATAGTGCAGTCAACTGAAAAATCAATGAGCATTCTAGTAAAACAAAAAGTGAAATCCTAACAAAATAAGCAGCTTTCATTATAATCTTTATTTATTAAGTGTAGAGAGCATAAATATCATTTGTACAGCTTTTGTAAGATTGTATCATTCATATTGTATAATTTAGAAACAATTACTTGACATTTTATGCTGTACTACTAAATTATTCAAAGCATACATTTATTCCATATACACTAGGTACAGTATGTGAAAGAAAACAAGTTTTTTGGTAACACTTTATTTTATGGTCCAATTCTCACTATTAACTAGTTGCTTATTAGCTTGCATATTACTAGTATGTTGGCTGTTTATTAGTACATATAAAGCACATATTAATGCCTTATTCTGCATGACCTTATACATCCCTTAATCCTACCCAATACCTAAACTTAAACGCTACAAAAACCTTACTATTAATAAGCAGTAAATTAGCAGTTTGAGGCAAAAGTCGTAGTTAATAGTGAATATGTGTTCCCTATACTAAAGTGTTACCAAAATTTTTATGTGAACATGCATTGTAAAATAAGCTACTTTATTGTAGTTATACTGGAATACAAATAAAGCCATTTTAAAGCATCTTTACTGGTTAGATTCCTACAGTAGGAGACATTATCCTGCAGTAGCCATATTGTCGATATTAAGTCAAAACGATTGTATTAACATGCCATTATTGTAAATGATCAATCAGGCGCTAACTATTGTAAATACTGGATGTTGTCCAGGAAAACTTTGTGTGTAAGAGGACTTAAGTAGTCAGCTGTGCTCTTGAACTGCATTGTGTATCATTGTGCATGTGTTTGCTCTCTAACTGTGGATCTGTAATGATCCACCTCCCACAAATCATCCTTCTTTGAAGCTGTGTGCATGTTAAAAGTACAGTAAATTACATATACAACGGATAATCTATTTCTTGTAAGAGGAACTAAAACTGCCAAACACATGCAGAGCAAATATTGTATATGTCGGCTGGTCACACCTTTCCCATCAAGCCCTTTTAGTCATGACCAGAGCTGTCATCATTGGCACCAAGTGCACTGCATTTGATTTTATGCTTGCTTTAACTTGTTTTTCTTCTCCAGTTGCTTGTGCCTCTAATCAGATGGCACTGGCATCTGTTCTCACATATTTAATCATAGATATGCTTATGTACTTATAGATTTTTTTTAAAATGTAAACCTTTATGATCTTATATTGAATTACAGCATGACAGACAGATTTTCAAATGAATTATGCATAAATGATTCACTGGAGCAAAATTATCTTTAATCTATAAGCACATTTAGGCTCTAACTCTTAGCTAGCATGTTACAGCTCTTCCTCTGCTCATATGAATGGCTTTCCGCAGGAAATTATGACTGTTTGAGATGTTACCATTAGGGATGTAGGTGATGGCTTTATGGTTGACTAAATGTAGCAATAGCCACGTCCTTAAATGCATGCTGTCAAGGTTAGCGTCAACCACTGAAAGACATTAAATGTTTGCTCAATGGCCTTTTTGTGTGCTCAGCCCAGGTGCTATTTTCTCAGAGCAACTATGTTTAAAAGAAGATCTCAATCTGTTAGTGTAGGAGGGTAATGACTGACTGAAAGGGTTGTTTGTAACTGCGCTCAACCCCACACACACACACAAATGTATAAAACTGGCCATCTTCTCAGCTTCAGCACTTTTTATACATAATTCCTTTTGTAGCATCTTTCTAAGACTTTCTGGGCTCTTCTTCAGCATTATTCCTCATTTTAAAATAGAAATAGCTGGTCTTCTTCAGCATGAGCACAACCGGTGATCTGCTGTGCCAGTATGTTATTCCTGATCCTGACACTGCAGAAATGACTCTGTTGTAAGAATATCTCAAACTGTGGCGCCAGCTGGCGAGGATTTGCCCTGCTATGCTAGTGGCAACCGCTGACTGTCACGCTCAAAGACTGCAAATCTCTTATCAGTGAAGTTATGGTCATGCCAACTTTCCTCTGCACTGATTCATCGGATACAAACATTGGAAAAATACACTCCTTTTTATGCATTCGCTTGATTTACTTGTAAACAAGCAATATACCAAAGCGAATCGAGGTAACTTTCCAGTTTTTTTTTTGTCTCATAATTACAGTGTATATGTAAATGTATCTGATTTCCCATTGAGATTGAATTTACTTATACCAACCTTACAATGTACTTGCTATAGTAAGGGCTTTTATCATTTACAGACGTAAACCCTCACTCAGTTTCCCAGACCAACTCAGAGACCCCCCAAAACAAAGATACATACTTTTCTTGGTAATACAACTAACCTTCATTAAGAACATTAGCATTACTATACTATATTATTATATAATTTAATACAGGTTAAGCATTCACAATAATAATAACTCACCCAGGCTGCATTTATTTGATCAAAACTATAGTAAAAACTGTAATATTATTAAAATTGTAAATAATGTTCCTATTTTAAAATGTTATTTATTACTGTGATGACAAAGCTGAATTTTCAGCATCATTAGTCTTCAGTGTCACATGATCCTTCATTCTAATATGCTGATTTGCTGCTCAGGAAACATTTATTATTAATGTTGAAACAATTGTGCTGCTTGATATTGTGAAAACTGATCATTTTTTCAGGATTTCTTGAGGAAATATAAAGTGTAAAATTATAATTGTGTTTACTTTTATCCTTGCTGAATAAAAGTATCGATTTCTTTTGTAAAAATGTAAATAAATTGAATAATATCAAAACAATACAATCAATGAATTTGTGTGAGGATATCAACTTTATTTTAAGACAAGACACAAAATATCATAAAAAAAAGAAAAGAGAAACCATTGACAGGTTCTCAAACAAGATGATTTAAAGAGCACCCAGAACCCCCATGTGTCCATGGTCTCTCTCTATATAGGTATGATCTCTCAGCGCATATCTCAATGAACATATCAAGAGCACAGTCTTATAAAAGATCCAATAGGAAGGGATTCAGTCACAATGGCCCTAAGCATCTTCAGGTTTGTCAGCTGGTGGACCACATGGCTGCAGCATCTTCTCCATCAGGTTAAAGCGGACCCGAGCCTTGCTCTCGTTCTCAGAGACGGCAAAGTAATTGAGAAGGTCGAAATGACCCATGTAGGAGCAGTATGAGTCTCTGTGCTGGTTAACTAGCCATTCCCATTTGCTGGTGTCTGCGTGGCCCGTGCCGATGTACTTCGACTGCAGATGTTCCAGCTGACTGTGGATGTTGTAACGGTCTGTCATCTTCGATTAGAAAAATCTGACACAAAGAAAGAAAATTAATTCAGAGGTATAAAAATTTGTTCTTTGCTATTCTTCAACATTACAACTTATAATATATTGTATGGTTTTCTCCAAAATACGGATTTGTTTTCAAAACTGCCAATTTACTAAAGATGCGAGTTGATTTTTTCATATTAAGTCAAAATTCGTAATATTTTCCCTCAGAAATTAGGCTCTCACATTCACTGTTCCTATACAAAAACAAGCGTGGTGGGGACTAATAACAATTACAGATTGTTTGTTCTGGAAAGAGAAATAGTTAGTTAGAGTACAGTAAGAAATAGCTTACATCATGAAGAGTTGCCCGGAAAAGCAAAAGTTCAGTCTTGTCGTAAATCAAAACAGAAAAACAAACGGAAACCATCAGCTTGTACTACGTTTGCTGTTAAGCTAATTTAGCTGAACGGATTAACGTTACATTATTTAAATCAAAATTCTCCTTAAACCACAACACTATCGTTGAAAACACTATTATTGTACTTACCTAAAAAACGTGAATGGTTGGATCCTTTAACAGTACTCGTTCAGTTAGTTTAGTTGCAGTGCGGAGGAAACAGGCAGGAGCGGAAGGAGTTACTCAGATATCTGTCGGTGTGGAAAATTCTGCCGTAGACAAGAGTTCCGCTCTGATGAACCGCAGGCGTGGTAAGTCCGAAGCGGATTATTATTGTGAAAACGACTGGCTGATTATCAGCCTTATTACACGGCCACATGGACATGAAATATTGATTTAGACTTAAATTATATTCTGTTATATTATTATCTTACTTGGACTCCACTAGGAAAAAATGACCACTGTGTAGGAAAACAGTCAGCCTAGCAACAGGATGAGCAGTTCAACAATAATTAAAAAAATTCAAATCAGGTTACTTCTTCTGTAGATTCGTTATCTAGCATAATTAGGTTACGATGTAACAAATGTTTAAAAAAAAAATTTCATCTAGTTTACGTTTTTGTTGACTCATGAGTTTCTGACAAAGGTTGCTCACCATGGCCTATATTAAAATCAATACTGCCCTCCCTGGCTATTTTTATTACAATCAGTAGTTGTAGTAACCATTTTGAGTCAAAAAAGCTGATTAACTATTTTAACTTAGAGGCTACCTTGAAATGAAAGACCTCAGAGTGATACAAGAAACATAAGAGTAGCACAGGTATGTTGCCATTAACAACAGTAAAACATCTATTTTAGGGCTCATTATCCACCTTATTTTTAATGTAAGCGCAGACGCGGCCATTTGTGTCTTGAATGTGCAAGTCTTCTGGTGTCATTCGCTTCCAATTATTTTACTTGTACAAAAACAGCCTGTTATGCTGCTTTATAATGCACAGTGGTATTTGTTATCATATTATTTCAATTAGTTATCAAAATCATAATTACATTGGTTTGTAGAGCAAATAGTTTTACAGTTTACTCCACTTTGTTATTCTCTCAGTTATTTACCTATAGCGGCTAATGATTTGGAAGTCTCGGAAGTCACATTCTCAGAAAATAGCCTACTTCTGCTTTGCAAAGTAAGGTGGTGAGAGTGTTTTTCAGAGGCCTTGGTTCAGAAAATATTTTTCCCACAGGTATAAAAAAAAAAAGTCTTTATTAAAGAGTTAAAAGCCATGAACCAAACCAACCATATACAAGGTAAATCACATTACAAACAAACTTTGATTGGAAGCAAAAAAGTGGTGGCCACTACAGAGTTCTTGGTGCGATTGATTGTTTTGATTCTGTGATTGGTGGAATTTTTTTCAGAATCATGGGGAATGTTGTTTTCACCCAGAAAACTACCATTAAACATGATGGCTTCAACAAAAGCAAATACCATTGAGTAACAACCTTGTAGCTTTAACTGTCTCTAAAGTTTTATAAGTTATTGTTAAAAATCAATTCACCTAGGAGAAATGGAATGGTATTTTTACTGCCGGTACCAAACTGTTGCGCTCTATAGACTATAAATGTGAACTTCTCAATGCTGCAATTGACCAGTCAGAATAAAGTATTCCAAAACATAATAAACAGTGATAATTGCTTTTTGAAGGAAATATGCAGATTTTTTTTTGTATAATGATAAAGAAACTGCAGATTTGCACTGATGTTGACTCCATTAAAAAACTATGACTTTATTTCTTATGTTCAGTGAGGCTGTGCTGTCACATCACACAGATGCTCTGTTGGCAAGGAAATACTTTTAGGAAGCAGATCTCTCTTTTTTAACGTTCAAAAAACGTACATGCGAGTCATGAAAATGGAATGAGACACTTGAATGGGTTCTGTTTGATCTCATTAATGTAATTTAGAGGAAATGACATGATCTCACTTCTGCAAACCCATATTTTTTCTTCTACAATATCAGTGGTCAAACCCTTATCTTACTAGCAGCAGCAGTGAAAGAGAGCATGCTGCAAGTGCAAAAATAGAACTCGTCTAGTGCAATTTTCATGCAGTTTAAGATGTCTGTGAAAGAGCACTTCAGCTGGAAATCTGTTGTGTGCAAACATCTGATAAACATCTTTTAAAACGCCATTTAACCTACATTCTAAATCTTAAAGAGTTTCTATTGACCTCTGACAGGAAACATCTTAGGGCATATTATATATATTTATATTGCAGATCAGCAAATGGTCTTAAAATACATCTAGTAGATGAAAGCATGAACATTAATTATACATCTCTGCAATGTGTGTGTGCTATCAGGGCTATTTGAGATCTCTCTTACTGTAAAAAACAGTGATTCTGATATGATTGTCTCTATGAATCACCAATATATTGTGTAAATTAATTTTTTTAGAAAAGGGAAATAGGAGCGCAGTAAGAGCACGTGTCTTTTAATAGTGCCAGGTGTCAGTGGCATTCGTGGATATGTGATAGCTGAGAAGCGCACACATATAAAAATAGTAGTTGTTGGCACAAAGTCAACCGTTTTTCTTTTGTCCTCATAATGAAATATGGTAGGGGGTGTAAAAATCACCAGTCTTTTGGAAAGCCTCATTAATTTTAGCAGTACAATGCACCACAGGTTTGGAGAGGAAAAGAACTGATCTGTGCTTTCCAACTGCAGTACATTGCAAATGACTTCTGACAATGTAACTATTTTATGTTTTGGCAAATTGGTGGCGAATTTGTATGAATTCATACATACCCCTTAACCTTAACCTCAGTGGGGCATTAGCAGAATGTACAAAACTGTATAAATTTGCTGCTAATTCTGCAAAACGTTAAGTAGTTACAAATTGCAATAAAATTGTTCCTTCTGTTCACCTAAAAATGAAAATTCTGCTATCATTTACTCACCCTGTCGTTCCAAATGTGAGCTTTTATTGTATAAAAAGACAGAACAGTTGAAACACAATATGTTATTTAATGGGTTATTAATGATGACAGAATTTTAATTTAGGGGAAAACGATCCCTCTAATTGATGCCATTACTTTGTTATTGATTGCATTTTAAATTTGCAGGGGAAAGGAAAGCACAATACTAGGACTTTTTTTTTTCTAATTGAGCAACTAGTAATTAAATTAAGGTAAAACCTGACTTGGAGACAGTAAATCCTTTTGTTTTATATTAGGATCAACTGTATGACTACTCTAATTTTTGAGAGGCCGGTTTTCAATTGTTTCTGACAAGGCAAGAGGTGTTCACCTGGAGTCATAAAACAACTATGGGTATAAGCTCTTTCACACAATGAGGCAGTGAAGTCAATTACTATAGCCACAATCTTTATTACCTGAAGTTTCATTTACTCTTGAGTGCACTTTGTAGGAGTATTTAAGAGGTTTTCCTCTGCAGTCAACAGAATCCATGTCAAACTTTAATTATCTTATACTCATGACAGACAGCCAATCAACCCAAATGTTCATCCTTGGTTTCACATTATGGACTTCATCTTTTTAATTAGGTTTAATACATGATCATATTTGCCAAGGAAAAGAAACAATCTTGCATCGCTGTAAAAATCCTGCACCCTAAGGTCACAGTTAAATGCGAACTACAATGATGACCCGAATGACTGCCGCCCCCCTCTCGCCTGCTCTACGCCGCTCTGCTGTTTCTCTCGCCTAAGGTTAAGTGCTGAGCTGTCCTGAACATACTAGCTCTCTGTTTCTTAATTTCCCCGGGGTGTTGCAGCAAGACTGCATGTGGGGGGAAAGTCTGCTACAAAATGACTGAAATGGCAGCTCAAAGGCCATGATTATTGGATTTCAACGAATTACAGAACCAAATTATTGGCCCCTTACAGCTGGCATGAGTCTCAAACTAGATAAGAGATTCTGGTAATAACTGAAAACAGCTGTAGCAGTCTTATATTTTGGGTTTTCAGAGAGGTCTCTTTCTTTACTAAAAAGAGTTCTTTTAAGTGAAATACGTTCATCCAAAGTGATTTTGATTTGAAAAAAATACAAGTAATACTGTAATTGAAAAGTTCAGTAACTGTGAGGAGTTATGATATATTAAGGCTCAGTAATGTCGACATAATTTTGCGGGCAGCAAAGGACCGTTCTCAATAGTTTAATGATGTATGAAGCACAGCTCACACAGAATTCACTTTCAAAGCAAGTAGCTTTTTGTTGGTCAATGTCAGATTCCAGATCGTGTGGATTCCTTTGGAATGATTTCGCCCACAAAAATTCGCCACACAATGGTAAACGTGACTGTACCTTTAGAAATATAAACAATAAGATGTTCACATTGACTGTTATATGCCAGATGGAAGTATATTTAAAAAGCTCTGAATGGACCTTAAGGCATTAAACTTGTCCATTATATAAGAACCACAGCAAATAGTCACATAGCTTTCAAATCGAATCTAATTATTCAGTGCATCTCACTAAAAACACATATTCTGTTGTGAATGATTTATTTATAATACTGCATATATAAAAACATACAGAAACACCAGCACACAGATCTTCTATTTTAGAGCATAAAACATTTTCAGATAGATGAGAGTGACAATCAGACAATTACTTTGGACATTGGCATTAGTACAAGAGATTTGCATCAGAGTACAAGCACAATACATTTGTCACCACCAAAGCATGAAAATGATCCATTGTTGCAAGAGGCGTTTCTTATTGTGTTCAGCTATTATATGAAGTCCATGGTAAATCAGAGAAACAGTGCGCACGTCACTTCAAGCAGTCATTTGATGATTCATTTCAATCACTCCAAAGGAATGTAATTGAAAAAGACAAGACAGCTTAACCAAATTGCTTTGTTGTCCATGAAAGCGGGTTAAAATTGAAATATGACTTAAGGGAAAGACACTGAATGCTGAACATTTTGAAAAAGAAAAACAATTTTATATTACATAATTTACATTTTCTGTCGGCGTAAGTGAATACATACTTTTTTCTTCTTGCTACAATTCTCACTTATAAAATAATTATTCTTATAGAATTTTAAGTAACATTTAAATGTTAAAGGGGACTTAAGATGCAACTATAAGAGAATATATATATATATATATATATATATATATATATATATATAGTTCTTGAATCTAACCTAACAGATAAATCAGATGCATGACTGTGAACATCACAGATAGTGAAATAAGCTAAGCTTATTGGGGTCATTTGGGGTCAATAAGATAGTATACATCAGAATCACACTGAAATCTACTTTAACAGTCTTTCTCCATACCAAAATTGTGAAACAGCTCTTTAGGGGAGGCCTAGCAAGATGCTTAAAGAGGTTCAACCTACCGCAACTCCTATAGATTAAGGTGTTAGACACCTGTGGTGACCTGCGTGACCTCCGAGCTCATGTCAACACTGGGTTGGCAGCGGGACTCCAGTGATGACATCTCCAGGACTAGTCATACCTGCTGATTTGTCCTGTCAACCGTGTTGCCGCTGGACTGGCCCTCACGCTGGGGGTTCCTGGTGCGTGTGGAGTTCTGCAGGTCCAGCACGGAGGGACTGGGAATGCAGAACTCCCTGAAACAGCGCTTGAAATTCTCATCCAGGAAGGCGTAGAGCACCGGATTGAGGCAGCTGTTGGTGTAGCCGAGGGCAATGCAGAAATGCCAGGTGACTGTCTGCAGGAGTGAGCTGGGAATGGTCACCAGGGCCTTGATGATCACAAAGATGTGGATCGGCGTCCAGCAGACAATGAAAACCGCCACCACCACCAGGACCATACGGGTAATGCGCCGTAAGTTGCGGTCCTTCTCCTTAGAGCCAGACAACATGCGCACGCTCTTCAGGCGGAGGATCATCAAGCCGTAACAGACGGTGATGATGAGGACAGGCATGATGAAGGCAAAGATGAAGACGCAGATCTTCAAGAGATTCTCCCAGTACCAGGAAGGGTGGGGAAAGAGCAAATTGCAGTCAGTGACTGAAAACGCTGTAAAAATAAGAATATACCTCATTACAATAGCATAGTCATTATTTCCTCAAGGCATCGTTTAAGGAGCCTCAGAGACGCAGGCTATTAAACCATTTTATGATTTTCTTCCTAAATGACTAGAAGTGACAAATCTAAATTCACTTCTCTCGTGTCTGCAAAATACCACAGTAACCAAACTAATTTCCAGTATACATTTCCAGAAAAAAATCTTGATGCAGGAGATTAAAGGGGTCATATTATGCCATTTTACAAAGTCTTGATTTTGTTTTTGAGTGTACTAAAATATGCTTTCATGCAAAAAAATCTTTTCGCATATTTTACATTATTACAGCACCTCTCTCCCCAGTCTGGCCCAAAACGCGCCGTTTAGTTCTGGTTGCGATGAAGCCCCTCCTTCCGAAATTCAAATTGTGCTGTGATTGGTTAGCTGCTCCAGTGTGTTGCGATTGGAACCAATTAGGCCGTGTTCGGGAAATGTCACGCCCCTTACCATAACTGTGAGCTCTCCTCTAATGTAAATATTAAGGATGGCGTCAATTTCAAACCAATCCAAGCCTGATTCAGACTTCAGAATGTTAACAAACAAGTGGATCAGCGAGAACGGATTTCATGCACGAACTTTGCAAGCATTTCACAGGACGTTTCAGAGTGGTAGTTTGTTTTTTGTAATTTTCTTATACATTTTAGATACAATGTTATACACCATTTAATCATGATATTTGTCAGAAAACTATAGTAATACAAACAGTAATCGATCACAAAACCAAGGTTAATTTGCCTAAGGGGCAGTGAACAGCCTTAAAAAAGCTACAGTAACATCAACTATATAGTCTACATCAACACTAATGTTGACTAGCAAAGCTTTGCCCTTTGTTTACATTGTAGCAGCAACAACTTAAAACATATAATTGGAACTGTTAATAGAAAACACAACTACAAATAATAAGACATACTTACAATTTGTGATCCACAAACAACAGATTGTCCCAACAACGTGGGAATTTCAGGAGAAACTTTTGTGAGTAGCCTGCATTGGGTTCTGGAAGCTGTTCTCCGTAAAATGTGCAGCGCACAAATAAATGTTGGGGTTATAATGTTCAGGAACAGTGTTTAAAATAAATTTAAATCACTCTAAGTTCGTCAGTATTAGAGGGTCAAACAAATGAGTTTTGGAAACGGAGTGGACAAAACAGTGTCTCTTTGACACAGCGACACTCTTCTCTAGCGCAGCTCAACCAGGCCTCGCACCCTTTTTTGCGTATTCCGTGGGCAGAGATTATTTAAATGAGTAGCATTATGACTTCACAAAGCCAGGAAAAAAAGAGTCCAAACGAGTCGTTCATTTTAGTTTTTGGAAAGTGAATTCTATTAAATAAAATATCTCCCTTTGGAGTGGACTTTGAGCTTTGTAACCTTGCAGATCTTTTTTATGCTCAAACAACAACATTACACACTAACTAAAGTTGAAAAAGTGAAAAAGCATAATAGGACCCCTTTAAGCTAAGAACTGGGCGAATGCAGTGGTTCGCAACTCATATTGCGCAAAATGTGCTAAATATGATTATTATTGTTTTATAGAATACCATTATTAATTTATACGACAAAACTAAACTGTCTAATGACATTTTCATGAACAATTGGTAATGGTTGCTTGTTGATATATTTACCCAACTGCCACCAGTGTTGACTAGATTTAAATTATTGTCATAGATTTTTGTTGTACTCTGGAACACTTAATTGTTGACATGAAGGTGTCTGTATCTAATCAGACTATTGGAATTTTGTATTTTATGTATGTCTCTTTGTGAAATATGGAATGATATTCCAGACAATATTCAAAAAGAATTGCAAACTGTATCTGCAATTGCATTTCCAATTTGTGCACACGTATGTTGTGACATAATGGAAACACAAATGCGTGATTTGCAATTACGTTTGGGTTTTCTTTTCCGTGTATGTAACATGTCTGCCAAATTTCAAATGGAAATGCAAAGTCCGTTTGCAATTGCATATACAATTGCATATACACTGCCATTTTGGAATAGCAATAGATAATCACCCATTTGCTATTTCACTTCCTCCGCGTCCTGCCACAACCCTCACAAAATTCAAATGGAATCGCAATCCCCTTTATTGATATAGTCGGAAAGTATGCCACGCCCATATGTGTGCACAAATTGAAAATGCAATTGCAAATACAATTTGCAATTCCTTTTGAACATTGTCTGGAATATCATTCCATAGTGAAAGCTAGTCAAAAGGCAATAGTTAAACTAATTACATGTTTTTCATTGTCATTGGGTTAAAAGAGAAATAAAAACAATGGCATAGTTCACCATAAAATGGGGAAAAAAGTCTTTCTAAACCTGTGACTTTCTTTCTTCTGTGGAACACAAAATAAGATATTTCTTTTTGTGTGTGTCTCTCAGTGTTTAATTGACTTACAAAAGGGCGTTCAAAACATATCTTTAAAATATCCACAAAAAATATTTCTGTTCCACAGAAAGAACGTCATTCAGGTTTGGAGCAACATGAGAGTGAGTAAATGATGACATTTCATTTTCAGGAAAACTATCCATTTAAATGCACGTTATGGTTTAAATGTAAACCCTAACACTCAAAATACTTAATTGGTAGTAGAGCCAACTCAAATTAAACAAATTAGTTCAATCAAAGTAACCTTTATGAGTATTTAGAACTTTCTTTTTTCTTTTGAGTTCACAAAACGTACAAATTTTAAGTAATCTAAATTGTTTCATTGTTTTGAGTTTTATGAACTTGTTTCTTTCAATTTAGACAAACTTAAATTTAACTGAAAGCCTGCTGGGTCATTTTATTGGGTTATTTAAAAATGTTTTACCCATTGCTGGGTAGTTTTTCTGTAACTCAGCTGCTGGGTCATCACATACCTACCCTGTAACCCAATGTTAGGTATTCTGTGCCAAACCAGTTAAAACTGGATACATTTGTCAACGGTCATTTTGTGTTCTGTTCTGAGAGATAATGTCCTGAGGGGAAACTTCCTGAATGAAAAGTTCCATCAAGTGGAGTATGAGATTAGTTTGAGAACAGATATACAGTATGTTAAATGTTCTATATTACTGTACTCATTCAGCAAGTGCTATGCTATGTTAATGATATCAAAGCATTGTGTTACCAATTAACAAGGTAGCATTTATTAAATTAGCTAGTTCAAGCTAGCCAAGTTTCCACTACTAAAAATATTGATAATTGATAAGTTGATCATTTTAATTTAAATGTATGAGTTAGCTTACTCAAATATTTGAAGTTAAGAGCAATTAAAATGTATGAATACAAAATAAAAATCTGCAAGTTCTGCTTACTGAAACTTTAAATTTCTTAACTTAAAAAATTTGATGTAACCGATTGCCTAAATAATTTTTTTTTGTTAAGTTTTGCCAACTTATTCGGGTTTACAATGCAGTAATATCTGAAATTTACATTGACTGTACATTGGAGAATGTGGTGGTAAACATACAACTGCTGTGGTACTCAGTAGTGGTGGAGGCCATGACCATGACAGGGAGACCGATGGCAGATGAAAGGATCCAGTTACACACGTTGACAATCTTGGCGTTTCTGGGGGTTCTGAAGTCCAGGGCTTTAACGGGGTGGCAAACAGCAATGTAGCGGTCAACGCTCATAGTGGTGAGGGTAAAGATACTGGTGAACATGTTGTAGTAATCAATGGACATCACAATCTTGCACAACGCGTCTCCAAAAGGCCATGTACCCATCAGGTAGTTCACACTCTGAAAGGGCAGAGTGCTTGTTGCCAAGGCATCTGCTAAAGCAAGGTTAAAGATGTAGATGTTGGTCGCAGTTTTCATTTTGGTGTATCTGCAATAGATAAAAAATAGCAAACAATTAACTGTTTATTAAATAACATGAGATGCAATTGTATTTAAGGAAGACCAGTTTTTCCATATAACCACATATTATGATTTCACAATACACCTTGTCCTTCAAGCCATTAAGAATGGTACCAGGTTTTAAGAATGGTACCATCTTGTAATACAACTATTGAAATGTTAATTTAAGAGGACAGACAACCACCATTATACACCATTATGCAAATGTACTCTCCACAATAATACTACAGCAGTCATATTTTCAGACTTTTTATCCAATTTAAACTGTGATTTACGGCAATGTTTTTTTAAATGTATTACATCATATACTACACAGGTTAAATATAACAGGATAAATTATCCTCTTGTAGAACACAAGTACGCGGGCAGACAAATGGAAAAGTGCAATTACAAAAAGAGATGGTTTAACCATGTCATGTCAAACTGCAAAACTACACATGCATGCAATGATATATTCCCATCTATCATATTGTATCACATCATGGTCACATGCCTCCCAAACTAAATTAAAGCCTATTATTTCAACATACAAACAGGCAATACAAGTTATGGACCAGAAACCAATGAGATGGCATCACTGTAATGTTTTAAGAAAGCATAACCTTCTTAGCTTTGACAGTTACCTCAAACTGGTTTTTAAATGTCTGATGAATCATGTGTTTCTGAATTGGTCAGTAGGCGTCAGAGCTCGCATAGGGCAAACACATGAGTCACTATCAGCGGCGGCTGTATTGTCCCAAAGTGTAAGATATTGTTTGGTCAGTCTGCTTTTTCGGCAAAGGGGCCAACACTCTGGAATGCTTTACCTACTAATTTAAAACTAGAGACCAATGGCAATGCTTTTTACAGAGCACTTAAACAATTGTCAAAAACAAAACAACAGTGCTCACATGAATAGCCTACCACTGGGTTATTGTCTGATCATGTTGCCTTTGCTCTATAGCTTATGTATGAAAATAATTTTGGAATATATTTTCTCTCTCTCTCTCTCTCTCTCTTTTTGTAATCTTATGGTATTTTTATTATCATTATTACTTTTATTGTTAGCATTGTTATTATTTTTTATTATCATCATTGTTATTAGGGGCCAAGCACCGAAGGTGCGTAGGCACCTATTGCAATCGTTGGCGTTCTTATTATTCTTCTTCCGTTTCTTCCGCTCTGGAAGTCTGTGGCAGCCCATAAAACCGCTTGCAGGAAAGTTATGAAATTTGGCACACCCAACATTATCCACAGCAATTTTGGAGTCTCTAAATCAATCCATCTAGTGCCACCACCTGTCCAAAATTTCACTCATGTTTATGCTAATAACTTTTGAACCGTAAGGGGAAATAAAAAAAATTCCTCTGATTCTGTGGCTCAAGCCGAATTTGATTGAACCCTATGACGTCATTTACGGTAGTGCCAATTTTCCTGACAAAAAAACCTACTTTTTCGAACTCGTCCTAGATAGTTTGTCTGATTTTCACCAAAATTTAACCAGATCATCTTCAGACCATGATGACAAAAAGTTATGGAATTCAAGTTGATTTGTCATTCCGTTCTCAAATAATGTGCAAATGAATGTTACGTAGATATGAAAAATGGCTATTTTTGCTTATAACTTCTGAACAGTTTGTCCAAAAACCATAAAAGTGGTTTCGTTAGATCTGGGACGGCATGCTAAGCTGAGTGATATCCAATTTTCCCATCTCGGCCATTTGTTGGGAGTCTGCCATTTTGAATTTTGTAGTAAAATGCTGTATTTTATGAACGCATGAACGTATCGTAACAAAACTTGGTATGGGTCATCAGCATGATGCCCTGAAAGAGTGAAAAGTTTTGGACCAGCGCAACCTAGTGGTGAAAAAAAATATTTACATGCTTATATCTTTGTATGTGGTTGATTTATTTTTTTATTGTCATCTCCTTAGATTCCTGAATCCTTGCCAAGTCCAACGATACCAAACATGCTAGGTGCAACGTTGTGATTTAGCGTTTAAACAACTTTTGTGAATATCTTCGAAACCGTTAGTCCAGCAATGGTAATTCAGTAAAACTGAATCTTAGGTCGTTTTCACTAAATGTTAATGGCCACGTGTTAAAATTTTGATAGTAAGTCGCAAAAAAATGCAATCAAAGTCAGGTGTGGGTAATTTTTTATGTGTTCATATATATATAAATGTATATAACTTCTAAACGAAATTAGATGTTTTCACCAAATTTTACACACTTATGTATGGGGGCACTTGGAGGACACAAAAAAAGCAGTGGAACTGTGCCACTGTGCCAGCTCTCAATGTATTTATGTGGGTTGTCAACCTTTTTGCTTAAAATTGTCTCCAAATGTCTTTACTAATTTTTGCAGTTGGTCTACTGCTAGCTTCCTTGTTTACTTCTGTTGTGCTTGGCCCCCCGATAATTGCTGCTTGCAGATATATTTATTATTATTATAGTTTTTTCCCACAGGTGTTGAAAATTAGCTTGTTTGCTAAAACACTTAAGCAAATGCATATGGTTCGTCCAATGTAATTGTTATGTCCATGTCAGATAAATCTAATAAATAAATAAATTAAATGTGAAGCCTTATTGTTCGTATTTGTAATCCCAACCTTGACCTTCATAATACCACTGTTGGAGTAGCATGAAATAATGGTTTGCATATATCACTAACACAGCACGCTAATTACACAAGGCATTTGTGCCTTAACTGAGTGGCAGATGGTGTGATGAATTGGAAAGATATCATTGGTGTGGAAAATGTAACGTAATTTTTCATGCTATTGTCTAATAGAGAACCCTATGAATAATAGAGCAACAGAAAAAAATGAAAAACTGAGATATTGATTTAAACAATAATTTAGTCTAGAATAATAAAAACTGAGTGCAAAGTGATTGCATGCATCAATCTAAATACATAAGCTTTTCATGAAAGCTTTTTGTGAATAATGCATAATTCATGGATACTTGGCTCATTTCCATGAAATATACCAATATTTAGCACCTCTTTTCTGTCTTTAGGCCTCTGTCCCTTGCTTAATGGGGTGTTCTGAGACAAATCGCATCCTACTTTATCAAGAAATTGCAGATCTAATTGGTTCATTTCTTAAACTTAAAACTGCCTTTAAGCATAATTTTCTGGGAATGCTGGGGACTTTTATTTAGATACGCTTATACAGCTGGTATTCTTTTGTAGTAAACACTCCAGATGAAAGAAACACCTCCTTTAAAGACTCTGTTCGTTACCCTTCTTCTAGGCAAGATAATAAACAAGAGGAGTCATGTGGCAATCTGGACTATGAAGATACACAATTTCTGATGTATTGCAATAGCAGTGGAGATGATAAATTAAGAGCATTTACACTATGTAAACTACCATCCCTGTAAAAAAGATTTCCAGATCAGAGCTCCACTGTTTGACTTTCTTAGAAATATACATAAGTCAGGACACAGTCTAGTCCATCCAAATATATACAGTCTGCCAAGAAATATAGCCAGTGTGTGGACAAAACGACATCTGCAAATACACTGTAACCGCTTAGCTTAGCTGTCACAGGCCAAACTGAAGAAAACAATGAAGGTCACAAACATGAATATGAGCAGGCTAAGCCCATCAAAAAAAAAAAAAGTGTATCATGGTTTCTTGAGCAACAAATCAGCTTATTTAGAGTGATTTCTGAAGGATCATGTGACAATGAAGACTGGAGTAATGAACAATGGCTGCTGAAAAAATATTCAGCTTTGCCATCACAGGAATAAATTACATTTTAAAATATTATAAATTAGAAGTCATTTTAAACTGTAATAATTTTTAACTGTATTTGGATCAAATAAATGCAGCCTTAGTGAGAATAAGACATTAAATATCTTACAGACCCCAAACCTTTGAACTTTTAAATTTTGATGTTAAACCCACTATTGTTTTATATATAATTGTTTATTAAAAGTCTATAAACTTGTTTCAACCCATATTTAAAAATTTGGTAACACTTTAGTTTAGGGTCCAATTCTCACTAGCTAGTTGCTTATTGGCATGCATATTACTAGGATATTGGCTGTTTACTTATAAAGCACATATTAATGCTTTATTCTGCATGACCATATTCTACATCCCTTAATCCTAACCCATACATATATTCTCTGGCTCTGTAGGCATCTCACAACAGTTCCCACATGAGCGATTTATAGATTATCATGACAGATTATGCTAATCGATGACTTGAAGATAGTTAAATTCACATCAGCTACATAAATTCAGAAACTAACCATTCAGAAACGTCCTGTTGCATTCTACATGTTGTCACTTCTTGAGTCTCTCCATCATTTTCCAACTCCGGTTTGAACATAAAAGGCTGAACAGTTTCTGACATTTTCTGCGCGAGGTAATCGGAGCTGCTAACATGAGCTCTTGAAGCTCCACCATCTTCTAGAAAGGGGGCTGTGTGCAGCAGCTCATTTGAATTTAAAGTCACCCTCAAAAAGTGACAATTTTAACATGCTATAAAAATTGATCTGTGGGGTATTTTGAGCTAAAACTTCTCATACACACTCTGGGGACATCAGAGACATATTTTTCATATTTTACATCTTGTAAAAAAGGGCTATGGTTGGGTTTGTCCATATTTGACCCAAACATACATGGGTTGAAAAACAACCCAGCATTTTTTAGAGTGTACAGTAAGGCAATTATACCAGATGGAACTGTAATTAAATTACAGAAAAATGAAGAGTAATCCCGTACTTTACTTTTTCAAGTAATTTAATTTAATAATAATTAAATTACAGTAATTATTTATTTAGTAATGCATTACACCCAACACTTATCATAACATTCCCTGTAACAGATTAAATGAAAATTACATTTTAAAAAGCATTGAAAACAATTCTATTTTTCAAAATGTTTCTACAGCTGTAAAGTATTTGTGAAAATGCTTAGACACAACACTCTTTCCCACAGTGAACGTCTCATAAGCAAGGATTTAGGCTATAGCAGCCATTAATGATTAGCTTGTCATCCAAGGGCTCTTTGCACCAGACAAATGGTCACACCATTTATTTTTCTCACAAGGCTGACTAATTATGAGAGCATCTCAGGGATGCACAGCTCCTCTGTACTCAACATTAAAGACTTCTGAGGTGAAATGCCAGACCTTTGAGTCTTTTCACTGAGTGGAGGAGCTGCTCTTTGGAGTGTGAACATCACTTACTGGAAGCACATTAAAAATGGATTTATCTTTCTTGCTGAATCAACACTGATGGTTAGCAGCATGCTTTGGATACTGGTGAGCAGTTCTTTACAGCAAGATTACAGTACATCTCTGTCATCCCTGAAGCTTTGTAAAGCAACCAAGGGAAGTTTACCAAGAAAATAAATGCGTTTCGGACAACATGCCTGGCAACCAAGACTTCTGGTTAACCTAGAGGAAGGTGTGCAGTATTGCTTATGGAAAGAATTAGGAGTGTCATCCAACAGCTCAGAGCAGAGTCCATAAGTTCAGGAAGGACATCGATCTGATAACTTTGAGATGAAGACAGACACATGTCTTCTACTTAACATGTGTTCTACAGAGAGCTGTGAAAAGTAACAATTATTCAAAAGTTAAAACAGGAATGTAATGCATGTCATTTAGAAGGTGGTCTTAATCTATGTCAATTTGAGTGAATTTCTGAGTATAATTATTTTTTCTCTGCCTCTGGCATGTAGAGAAAGCTAATGCTCATGATGAAACATGATAGGCAACACCCTGTGAAAATAGGGCTTTTTAAAAACACTGCTTGTGCACCTTCAGGCATATTTGTGACAAGATGATACATTTTCTTCTGTTACGGTTGTATTCTAAATATTATTTCCATAAATTACAAATAAAATAAAGTATTTTAAAGAATACTGTTTAAAATTCTGAGGGTCATGTCTTTATGTTAAATAAAGAATATATTACTGTTAAAATGATATGAAGACAAACCATAATAGATTAAAACACAAACAAATTTTTACTCTTATGAGGCTGTTCTTTTTAACTTTATCTTCATCAAAGAATCCAGAAAAAAATAGTTTCCAATAACATATTTATAAAATATTAAGCAGCACAACTGTTTTCTACACTGATAATAATAAGAAATGTTTCTTGAGTAGCAAATCAGCATATTAGAATAATTTCTGAAGGATCATGTGACACTGAAGACTGTAATAATGCTGAAAATTCAGCTTTGGAAAAACAGGAATAAATTACATTTATAAAATGGTTAGTTCTAGTCCTTGATTCTGATTAGTCAATAGCTGTGTTTTATTCGCAATAAAACACGGCTATGACCATAGATATGTATACGTATGGCTATGACCGCTTCACCCAACGGTTCTCTGTATCACTGCACAACACCCTTAGCAACCACACTTAGCAACGTAAAAATATGTTTGTTCTCATTGATATTGTTCATTGAAGCTTGTATTATTGTGAGAGAAAGATTTAGTGAACGAGCGTATTACCTGCATTCAGATTTAGCATATTTCTTAAGGTCAGTCCCATGTTCATAATAAAAAATCTGTTGAATGTCTGTTGCGATATCTTGTCCTTTTAACAGTAAAGGGGTTTTCCCATGTCCTGACAGTGACAGTGCTCATTTGTCAGTTACGTCTCATTCCCATGTTCACACAAGAAGTTTTAGTCCTTTCAATATAGAAGTCTTCGCTATTGAGTGACTCCCTCACTAAGACAGTCTTTGCCGCCATATAATGGCGTAACAATGTAACTTCTGTTGCTGTCACAGCTCACTGAGAACATTTAACGTTATATCAGTGGTTGCTGTACAAGGTCAGGGACTATTTTTTCCGGCTGCGGAAGGAAGGCTTTTAGTGATTTTACTTCATGAAAGTTGCATTGATACATATATTTTGGCTTTAATATTTGTATTGTGTGGTAACCGTTTTATAAAAGCAATAATCCCCGTGAAGCCTTGGTTTAAAGTGAATTTATAACAGCTGAGGGGGGGTTTAACAACACCCCTTAGCTGTTATAAATCCACTGTAAACCACGGCTTCTTGGGGCTTATTGCTTTCTTAGAATTTTATTAAAATCAAAATTAAATTGTAATAATATTTCACAATATTACTGTTTATTACTGTTTTTGCCGTAAAAAAACTATTTTAAAAACATTAAAACTTACTGACCCCAAACATTTGAACAGAAGTTTATTTATTTAAATTAATGTTTACATATTTATTTGTTCAAATTCATTTTTGCATCTTTTTGCATCTCTTGCATATTTTACTTGCTAAATATGAGTATTCTCATTATTTCCATAAATTACAAATGAAACGCTTAACTTTTAAAGGACACCGTTTAAAGCTCTGAGGGTCATGTCTTTCAATAAAGAATATTACTGTTCAAATTGTATGATGACAAACCAAAACAAATTAACATACCATCATTTCAAAAACAATGCATTTGTAAATTAATTTTGTTGAAGAAAAGAAAGAATGTAGTAACCAGGCAAATCAGATTTTGTTGTGAAAAAAACCAAGGACTTGCTTGTTGCTAGGGAACACCAGCACATGTGCAGATTTCTTATACCATCTACCTATGTGCAATCTGCTCATAGATATGGACATATTGCTATGTTAAATTACATTTATAAAACACTTGGAACAAATGAACTTTATGGTGTTTGTGAATTAGATGCTGCACTCAAGAATTAACATATAATTGCCATAATTAGGCAATGTGCATCACAAAAAAAGACATTATTCAAAGCTTTGAAAATACGTGTTGGTTATCGCTAGTTATTTGATTTGCTAGAATGTAAATGGGAAAAAAATTCATTGTTTAAATACCCAATTATCAGCCTTTATACACAGCTGTCAATCCAAATGACAAGCTTTTAAAATGAGCATCAGCAAACTTTTTCATCTTTAAAAGCAAGAAAAGAAGAAAATGGGATAGAAACAGACGAATAACTCAAAAGCTTCTTTTCTCTTTTTTCATTATGCGCTTCTGATTTCAAAGCCTCCAGAATGGCAGAGGAAAATATGATAATGTAACCAAACTAATCTGGGTGAGTCATGCATGAACTGCCTGTGCTGATTTAAAACTAATCAAAGGTGACGTTTACATTTAGAATGTCAGGCACAGTCTACCTAAGGCATGGTTGCAAAGCTGGCGTCCAGTCCTAGCAGCTGGAGTCCCAACAACAGCAGCTAGCTTGTCCTTATGTTTCCATGCCAGTCAGGTGGATGTGAAGTGTCGTGTTAAACCTTTCAAGTCAGTCTGTGGCTCTAAAAGAGGCTGACGTGTCTCCAGGAATCTGTTTAGGCTTTGAACAAGATTTATTTTCATTCTCTGTTGCTATTGTTCAGCAGTATTTGCTCTTTAGGTGGCAAGTGGTGTGTGAGTATTAAAAAGAAAAAACATGATATAACATGACAAAAATGCCAAAGACATCGAATTAGAAGTCGAAATAATAAAACTATATTTCACTAACCACACCGTTATTATTCATTACACCATGTCAGCCAAGGCAAGCACTGCTTTTTACCTACACTAAATAATGTTTTTTCAATGATTCTGCAGAACAGTTGGCCTGTCTCTTTCATCCCTACAAATGTTCTCATTTAGTTCATTCACACAGCACAACAGTTCCATTCCAACGTCACGCATGATTGGTCAACACAGCTACATATCCTCCTGTGAACATCCATTCCACAGCACTGAGTCTCTGTCTTTTGCGCACACTGCACTTTGTAGAATAGCCAAACATAAGACATGGGGCCAGTTTCCCTTTCAGACGCAAATTTTATTCGTAGAGGAGTAAAAGTATTATGTCAAGTCAAGTCAAGTCACCTTTAATTATATAGCGCTTTTTACAACGCAGATTGTTTCAAAGCAGCTTCACAGTGGTAACAGGAAAATAATGCAACAGAATTTGATTCGGCTGTACAGCTCTGGAGAATGGTGATGTCATCCAGCTAAGTTCAATTATCATATTGTGACAATGCGGGCAGATCAGTAATATAGTTGAATATTTAGTGTCCCCGACCCCAACTAAGCAAGCCAAAGGCAACAGAGGCAACGGTGGCAAGGAATCCAAACTCCATCAGGTGACAGAATGGAGAAAAAAACCTTGGGAGGAACCAGGCTCATGCGGGGGGCCAGTTCTCCTCTGGCCAACGAACAAACAGTGTATGATTATGATTCAGGCAAACATTACAAGTCAGAAGTCAGATTATGCAGTAAAAGTATAGAGGCAGACTCATACCCGTTTCCCAGCTAACAATTTTTGGTTCCCAGTACGTTCTTTTTTAACGTTCTTTTTTGGTTAGCCAGGATTTTACATTTCTTCAGCACCAAATAACAATGACTTTAACACAATTATATGAAATTTATTCACAGACATTAAAAAAATTAATAAACGATTATTTGACTTAAAGTAGGATATCAGTACATTTATTTTTTACCACTGAATTGTACAGTTTAGCAGGACATGCTTCTTTTGGTCTCTTCTCCCCACAGACCCTCCCCTCGAATAAATCAGGACAGAATTGGTTGAAAGTGGACAAAAGAGACAGATTAAAACACCAGGTGTAAACGGGTATGTGTCTCCCTCGTCTACTTGTGATCCGATCAACCAAAACGCATCTTGATACCAGGTGTAAACAGGGCTTAAAGTGATCCAGTAGAATGCATTTTCGACTACTTCTGGAAGTGGTCATAAGTGGACGAGCTCAAAGCATTTTAGACCCTGTTTACATCTGCATTTAGCATCATCCGCTTGTGATCCGATCGACCAAAATGCATCTTAATACCGGGGTAGGCCTTAGAGGCACCTATTTATTTATTAAGATACAAACAAGACCAGAGAGAATTTTTTTTAAAAGAAAAATACTAATAGCCTATATATTTTTGTTTTGTATTGTTTTTCTCTTTTCTTTTTTACATTTTTGGAAAATACATTACTAGGGGGGATACAACCTCTCGAAACAACTTCCTTACGAACATGAGCCTTATTTACACATATTTTATAATGGATCATAAGAACCATTAGGATTGCACAAGGATCAATAAACATTTGTGGCTACTGTACCTTTTGTTAGCTCAGTATACATCATGCATATATTTACCTGAACATTCGGAAGCCAGGTTCAAAATGCTGTAAAGTGAAAATGGTGCAAAAAGCCAGGGCTGGATTGAGTATAGCTGTCTGAAACCAGAAAACATTAATCAGTCAGTTATCTAGAGCTCAGTATAAACTGAATAACCCCTCTTTTGATTGTCGAATGTAGTGTCGAATGTAATGTGATTTTTATAGTACTTTTATCTTAATAATTGAATGTTTAAGGGTTCATTTGGTACAAATCAAGGGGAAAATATGCAGAGATAAGAGAGGGATATAAGCAAGCTTTTGATAAAACAAATGAAACTGTGGTCAGTATTGATTTTTTTGCCTCATCTCTTGTGTACTTTTCTGTGGAACAGTAGTAAAAACAAGAACAGCTATTAACCTTTCCTCATGATGTATATGAGAAACTAATCCCAAATGAATTGATATGTACAAATGTTTACTCTAATTCAAGTTTCCTTCTGCCTACAGAAATATAATTGATGAATGTTTTCCATTTATTTCTCATTTGCTTCTAGCTGGAGGACACATGTAAAGGATGCAGTTATTGCCAGAGCCGGAATGTTGTAAACAATTGCATAAGCTTCTCCATCACACAAGAAGCATATGGCATTTACCCTCTCTTAGCACTTAAAACTAATTTTCCGCACAGCTGTGACTGCTTCTCACTTGCAAAAATGCCTGAACACTGGACGCTCAACAGCTAAAACAAAATGCAATGTATTAAAAAGGGCTTCTGGCCATTTACTTTTAAGGTCCAATTTCCACACTGTCAAGAAATTGAGAAGCGAGTTAAAATGTAGACTGCAGACTGTTTTAGAACACATTTTACAGTCGGGATTAAAAAATCTTTTTGACACCAAAAGAAAAACAAACCATTTTTAAGACAAAGTTTTTCTAATGAACATCTATGCTTTGTATCAAGGGAATTCTATGTGGAACTCTATAAATTATAAATAAGAGAAAAGAAACCTTCAAAGTTTTTCTTAAATGAGTGTACGAGGGTTGGTTTTGGTACAAGTGTGACACTAAATTTGCAGCGGCAGGACTTGCAGGAAGTGCGTTTGATCTTGACTCTTGATCTTTTTGTATGTAGTCTGTTCCGGTGTGTTTTAGACAGTGATCTGAAGTAGAGATACTGTATTTGAATTCTGCAATACTAGCAACCACATACTTATAAACAAACTACAGTGTACATATTCACTATTTATATACTAATTACATTGATAGTGGTAGATGTTTGCACCAAGTATAAATAGCAAGAAGTAGCATCTTTACACTAAGTGCAAATAGATGTGGAATGCAATTTTTACTATATACGATATTATACTGCCTCATATTTTTTGTATTTGATTGATTTTGTTTACAAGCACCATTTTTCATTCTATGGACAAAATCTCAGATGGGAACCTTAAAGTCACCATGAAATTAAAATTCTCTGATGTGCTTTACGGCACAAGGGCGGGACAACCCTTACATGAGATCACAGCAATAGCAAACCATAACCAATCCAACGAACCAAGCAATTCATGATGGACAAAATCAAGTCCCGACCTACAGTTTTCTTGTTCGAGAAGCCATTTCACTTGGATATACATCACAATAGGGAAGAAAAGACTATCAGAACTTCAGTTTCATGCCAACTTTAAAGTCACCATGAAATCAAAATTGACATTTCTTGTTTAGTATTTTTTAAATATTTTTTTATTTATTCATATGCCCTTGTAATCTGTAATCTAAATAGCTTGCAACAATATCTCTTCTCTAATGACGTCTTTACAGGTGTGAGGGCGGGACAACTCCAATTTCAGGCAAATACAGGCTTTTTTCGCTGTGTATAAAATATACAATAAGCTTCGAATGATTATTCATATATATAAATAAACGACAAGACAATGTAGCTCTTTTGGAAAAAACTAATAAAGAATAGCAGTCACAGCAGCATTTGTTCTCCCCTCCACCATGTTTAAAGTTTATGGCACACCAAGGAATTATTCCCGAGGTTCCCAGTGGTAAATACGACTTGAGACTGAGAGAGCGTATATGCTATATGTATATGATACTTCTCATACCACATGAAGGCAGCATAAGTTCTACCCGGTTCTTCATATAAAGATTTTGTATGGCTTCAGAAGACTTGGAATGCAATACAAGTTGTTTGTAATACTTTTATACTGTTTTTTGGTCAGTTTTGGCAATAAATAGCTGTGACTGCACTTGTATTTGCCTGTTACGTGTTTATTGTTGAGAAATGAGTAGGTTTTGGGCAGGAGTGGAGCTAGGCGCTCTAAATTATCTATAAAAATATAAATATTTATGAAATAATTTCCTCTTTTACACATGCAAAGAATTAACTGCATCTTGATTTGGCGCATAAGGCAAACAACTGAAAACAATGGAGTACCCTGCACGTTAAAAATGATGCTAAAGGGGTACCCTGTGATTTAAAAAGTGACGCCAAAGGGTCCTGACCAAGCATCAATATATGACGAGTTTGGAGTGACTTCTGTTTCATGCCAACTTGAAGGGATAGTTCAGCCCAAAACAAACAAACAAAAAAAGTCATCATTTGCTCAACCACGTCATTCCAAATGTTTATGACTTTCTTTCCTTTGTGGAACAAAAATAGTTTTTTTTCCCCCATACAATGGAAGATGGATCCAGTGTTGTTTCGGATTCAACTGACTCTCAGGTGAATGGGAAAAAATATATTTTGTGTTCCACAGAAGAAAGAAAGCCAAACAGATTTAGAACAACATGATGATGAGTGTATTTCTTCATTTTTGTGTGAATTATCCCATTAAAGCAAAGTGAATTCCCTGTTAGACCCGTTCCTAAGCTTTTCAGATAACTGCGTGAAGAAACCTGGTTATGCATCTTTAAATCGACTTATGTCATTACTCAGTATTTTTTATTTCTCCCAAGGCTGATTTTATTACCACATGATGAGGGTCAATAAACCAATCCCAGACTGCAATCTGCTCATTAATCACAGAGGTAGATTGCACCTACTGGGCTATAGCTTTCTTTTACTTCCGACTGCCTAGCTGCCTCTAAAACTCTGACTGGTTACTCATAAACTCTTGGAAAGCACTGAGGCTCCACAAAGCAAAGAAAATCAGGTGACCTTACACAGGGTCAATGCTTAAGCAATTAAAAACAATTTGATCGATTCCTGTATGCCTTTATGCTCCATATATGCTAATATCTGTTGACCAAATATTATTCCGTTTATGAAGGATACAATTGTTGCATTCGATGTCTTAGACACAGCATCTCTGAATTAAGTAGTTAATAGGTGCGTGATCTGAAATACAGTGCCACCTCAGCCCTCACCCCCTCGCTGAAATTCATTCACTATCTGTTTAATTACTGTATTGATTGCATCCTTCCCTTATGCCCATTACTGTGATCCTAGGTTTATAGGATCAGGTCAGATGTGTTTGCCATGTGTCTAGTTAGATGAGGCAAATCACAGAAACTGGTTCTGAATCATCTTAGCAGTTGACAGCTGTGAATTGTATGTGCATGTATAGGGGAAACAGCATGGGCATGTGTACAGACACTCCATTGGTGAAGCTTAAAAATCTATCTATCTATCTATCTACACTCTAAAAAATGCTGTGTTAAAAACAACCCAGGTTGGGTTGAAAATGGATTTTAACCCAGTGGTTGGGTTAAATGTTTGGGCAGTTTTATTTAACCCAACTATTGTTTAAAAATTACTATATGGCTGGCTTAAAATGAGCCCAAAATAGGTTGGAAAATAAGACATGTAATTACTAGAGGCAACAATAATTATCAAAAGGTGAACATTTATTAAATAAATGTTTATTGTTTAATTATTATTCATTAAACAATTAACTTATTAAACATATTAAAAAATGTTAATTGTAACATACTTTGGGTTAATTTTAAGAAAGCAATACAGTAATTTTTAAACAATAGTTGAGTTAAATAAAACTACCCAGCAGGTTGGGCAAACATTTAACCCAACAGCTGGGTTAAAACAGCCCAATTGCTTTCAACCCGACTTGGGTTGTTTTTAACCCAGCATTTTTAGAGTCTATCTATCTATCTATCTATCTATCTATCTATCTATCTATATATATATATATATATATATACCATTCACTTTCTGCTGCATTTTACTATGGATTATGCATGTGAAGCATCCGCCCAGTTTTGTTCCATTAGCTTTCTCTTCTACATAAAAAAAACGAACCTTACTTAATACACGTGATAGAAAAGTATGCGTACTTCACCATATTGAGTGCCAAATCAATGTGAATGACACGTAATGTTGTCCTGTTCGCTGACAGGAACGAAATAGAAACGCGTACGCACTCAGTGATCTGTTTCATCAGTGGATATGAAATAGGCTAGTGCTGAGCTGAGAAGCATTTATATTTTACAAATGAGAAGCACACATATTTTATATAAAACATATAAGCCTATGAACTACAGAAAGAGATTCTTTAATTGTATTATTGATAGGCCGTTTTTTGACTGAATGACTGGTCGCAACATAACAGGGAGTTTCTGCAATGAACGTGCCGTTTTCGACTCTAATGGCCGGAAAGCACTATCAGCACGTCTTTCAACAGGTCCCCCTTTGGAACTAATAAGTAGGCTAGTTTGAAAAGCAACTATTTATCCCTTAAATGTGATATTCAGATGAAGCCACATGTTTTTGTGCATTGGCAACAGGTAAAGCAATTTACCTACATGCCATCTCTTACTTACCTTATAATAACATACATGACGAGGACGTTGCCCACTAGTCCCAACACACACACCATAGAATATAACGCAGTGATGATGATCGCCACTATCACAGGAGTTGCGCTTTTGTCCAGCTCAGCAGTCCTGTCACATCTGGAGCTGTTCATGTTCACGAGACTGGAGCTGTTGCTGAAGTTTCGGCAGAATACGCTGCTATTCGACATCACTGGGTTAGAAAGCGCATAGAGAAAGTCCGAAATGTTGTCAGGCGTTTCCATGGCAAATGCTGTACGTGTGAGATTCGCCCAAGTACTTTGCGCGCGTGCGATTTATCAGTCACGTTATTTTATATCAATACCTGTCCGACTTCAAAACGCTCGGAGTCCCAACCGTTCTACTGAGGCAGTCCGCTGCTGCTGCAAGTATACCTAACAGTCCCTTTTGTTTATGACTCTATGATAAATCTATCCCCGCTGTTCTTACATTACCCTCGTGAAATTCTATCGAGCGTCGCTCAAAGCGCGTATTCGCATTTTATTCAACAAAATGACGTCACATATATATGCACATGACTAGAGGCTTTTCAGCAGTCGCTGACGGCTTTTCAGTGATTCCAGCTCTTCACTTTCTCATCGGTGAAGCATATGAATTTACAATCGCTCTTCTGCATCTCCAGTTGAGTTTACGGCTTAATGCAATATTTACAGAATGCGAATCATGAGTTTGAATTAGGCTTTAACTACAAAAGGAAGTGAAAACAAAAGGTTGGGGTCCTAAAAGTAGGCTACATATGTTTTATGGGTATATTCCGTTCAACGGTGGTTTAACATCAAAAAGTTAATCAAAAAGCTCATATTAAAAGTTAATCAAAATGCTCATATTTTCACCGCGAGATAAACAGAAAAATATGTGGTAACCATGGCAACAGTTGAACGCTTATGCATTTTTCTTTTTCTTTTTTCCATGGAACATTGACAAAACTTAATTATAGTCTAGCCTACCTGTATTGTCTTTATTTATCACTTCATTATATATTTAAATATCACTAATATATAACAACACTTGACAACCCATCTTTTAATCACATCAGTGTTACACATTTTACATAAGGTACATCTGAATTAATAGCTAGTGATTTGGCTTTTGTTTTTGTTGTTTTTTAGGGACAACAAATATGGAATGCCAAGATTTAAGGTATGTGCCATATTTACTTTCACAAGTAAACTGACCAGGATAAATATGAATTTACTGTAAGTCAAATATGGATTGTAATACCAACACTTTTTTTCAATTAAGGATATTTAGAGTAATTATAGCCATATTATATTATATTTAGGGCTGTCAAACGATTAATCGTGATTAATCGCATCCAAAATAAATGTTTGTGTTTACATAATATATGTGTGTGTACTGTGTATAATTATGTATATTTGAATACACACACATACATATACAAATATAACACATTTTTCTTAAATATATACATGCATGTGTGTGTATTTATATATACATAATAATTATACACATTACACACATATATTTGTAAACAGACTTTTATTTTGGATATGGATATTTGGATTTTGGATTAATCGTTTGACAGCACATTATATTATATTATTATATTAATTGTATTATATAGTCATAATTTAATATTTCATGGAGATTCAGCATGTAAATAAATCAGCTTTCTGATTTTGCTTAACATTTACAATTGCTTAACAATACAAAGGCGGATCAATTTTACCATTGTAATAAATGTCACATAGCTCTGCCTTGTTTGGTGTAAAGTAAGTTGGCTGATGTATTTCTGTCTCTGTATGTCTGTATGTAATGAGTTCTGTCAGTGAGCGGTGTCTATGATTGCTTGTGTCTTTCATAATTTCTTCTCATGTTCGGATAAGCGGAAAGAGAAACAGTTCCTCTCGCGCACCTAACACAGTTCTTTTTTTATTTCAAGGGTTATGCTAAATAATTAATAAAAAATCAATAGTAAAAGCAATAAAAAAAAACAACTAGGAACAATATTTGAATAATACATAAAACACATTAATAAAATGTATCAATAATTCAAGATCAATCCACCTAACCATCCTTACCAAAATATAATAATGCAGGGCCCATTTGGATTTGGCATATAAAACAATGGTCTCTACAAATGACTTAGAACTGCCCCTTAACTATGCTTTGAACTTAATATTATAGCCTATTGATGTATTAGGGCTGAGAGACATACCAATCTTACTAATGGTCTCTAATGATTGTAATGATTTTCCACAGACCACTGATTCGTTTGAATCCAATGAAACGTACAAATGACAAATACAAATTAGTTTCCTTCCATCAAAAGAGTAGAAGAACTCAAGAGTACGCCTTCATTTTAACGTTTTATACGATATCATGTAATTCTGTATCAGATGTCAGGTGTTAGCTGCAAAGTCCCAAATAATCCAATAGTAATTGATTTTAATTATGCTAATGTAAATGTCTGTGACATCACTTTCCTTTGAAAATGTTAAATGCAAGAAATTATATTCTGAGGACATGTTGGGTGAGCATTACCTAGCATTACTTTAACGTAATTTCAAGTATGATCCATCATGCAGAAACTAGTGTGCATAAAGGTGCAAAAGAGATGTGACATAAATGAAAGGAATCCAATTATCTTTTGGCTCCTGGGTTGCTGAAACAGCATTTGCGCAAATGATGTTTAACAGCACACTGCTCTCATAAAATCATTTTTGCATGCCTTTGAGGTGTGCCTGTGATTTGGTTTTACTGCCAACGGATCTTTTGAGTCATCTCGTCCCTAAAAAACTTGCACAGCCATACTTCAGCTGACCTGATACAAGATTTAGCAGACTTTTGCTAAATGCATTTTGAGAAATTGCTAAATTTCAGGACACTATGTTCTTAGAAATTATTCTTAGCCTTTTCAGTTAGTAGATCTATTGTCTGTGACCCATGTGACCCAAGACTACAATGAATGGTCCTATAGCTGTAATTCGAGTTGAACACCATGTCTCCTTAAAGTAGCTACTGTAGTTTATAGGAGCTGACCCTGATCCTAACTCTAGTTTCTCACTAAGATGCTCATTTCTCACAGCAGGACTGTCTTCTTTTTTTTTTACAGAACACAGAATTTAGTGGCACAACAGCTGCAGTGTTTTTTTTCATCCTTCCTCTCAGAAATGAAGATGGTGGCTTGATCTGTCTCTGCAAGAAAGATCTATAGCAAATAAAATATTAATATAAATTATGATGTTAATGAGTCAAATAATTTACTGTCAATAATTTACAATGCACTGGCGAAGGTTTATTACTACTTTACTAGAATATGCCTTTTTAAACTCTATAAACTCCATGATTCCTGATCTTTTAGCCAATAATGTGGTGCATTAATCTCTAAAACATTAAATATGCTCAACTGACATCTCATCTAATTTGAGATCTTTCATGTAGGTTGGGCCTGCTTCCAGTTAGAGCTATTTGAACCTATTTAAAACTGACTTAGAAGCTTTATATTGTTATAGTGAAATTATAATGATTAATAATGACTTGTAATAAGTATATTAACCAAAATATCAGATGTCTTTACATTATGTGTGTGTATACACACTGCCCGGCCAAAAAAAAAAAGTTGCTGGATTTAAATAAAGGCAAATGCTTAAGAGCATATGATCATTATTGCAGTTAACATTATGTATTCATTTTAGGAAGAAACAATGAGCTCATTAAAGCAATTATAACAAGCTGTGATTACAATATATATAAAATCTGGCAGTTGTGTATGTTGATTCAGAGTTGGCAACATCTATTCAGGTGTTTGGTCAAAGAAGAAAACGATCAGTGGGGTTCTATATAAAACCCTAGGGTTCTTGACTCCATTTTAAAGAACACTTCAAATGTCTTAAATTATTGCATAATAATTTAATGTTCACAGAGTTATTTAAAAAAAATTCTAGTGATAAAGTATGTTTACGAGTTGTTAAATTCATAAAATTTTATTAAAATGGAAGATAAATGAAAACAAAATTAATTAATTAAAATAAAATCCAGAAAATGATCTCATGATAAGAACCCCTAAGGTTCTATTTACAATATCAAGCATCTGACAGAACCCTTTACTGTAAGGTTGTAGAACATTTTCTTTTAAGAGAGATACAATGCAAATATGTATATATGTTCCCACTGACATTTTTCAAACATTTCAGATTTACGTGTCAAATATCTATTAAAATACACTTGATAAATAGACAATTGTTTGATCAGATCTAACAAATCATATATGATGTAACTGGCCACATTTTGCTGCTGTGGTGTGTACCGCAAAATAAGGCAATGAAGAGTTGCTCTGAACAGAAATGTTGTGCTGTCATGAGTGGCAGAGGAGTATCTCTGTTGCCATGGAGATGAGAACATCCAAGGTGCACCCAAGCAAAGCTTAAAATCCTGTCAATTAGAGATAATTTGTTAAAACGTCCATAAAACATAGAAAAATATACAACCCAGGCAAGCGTTCAAAGCCATTTCTCTGTCAACGACTTTTTAACTTTGATTACAAAAAACCTTATGAACAACATCATGAGGAATGCCCTTACTGACCCCGCAAACGTGTTGTTTATTAGCCTGTTAAATTCAGCCACATTCCAAAAAAAATAAAAATAAATCCATATATAAACTCTCAGAGTTTTACTTTTCCCGGAAGATGACATTTTTCGTCATTTATGACACAAAGCTTCCTCGACATTGACGGAATTTTCCGGCAACCCATGTCTTCACACTATTACATATCTTCTGAAAGAGTACAGAATCTCCGGATTAAAACACAGGTGAAGAAGCAGAAACAAGGGATAAAAACATTGCTTATGCACATGTAAAAAAAACCGCAATCATTAAACAGCATATAAATCAAAACTTCCTAATGTTACAGAATAAAATGTCGACCCAGGGCAAGGTATAGGACCGTGCAAGCTTTTGAGGTGTCGATGGAAGCAATGTTTCTATGTTTTGATCATCGTTCTGAATCCGATCTGGGTGTAGTCTTTGACAAAAACTTGATTATCTCAGATTTTTGTTCAAAATATTGCTTTTTTTAAATTTATTTTTTACCCATATTCAAGCGTTAATAACATTTATAATATATGTATATATAATAAAATGCTTTTTCTTTTTTTCCCCCTTATTTAAAGGTTTAAATAATAAAATGAATAATTAATTTAAATCTAATAAAATGAATGAGTATTTTTGAAAAATATATGTAAAATTATGTACTCACACTATATATTAATAGTGTAATAAAAGGTGTTTTATTTTACATGAATGGGTCTCCTCATGGGGGCGGCCATATTGAGATCACATAAATACTACTCCCATTCTCTCATGCATAATGCCTGTTATTGGATACTTTTACTCACATAAATTCATAAGTAAATCATGACTGACTGCAGAGAGCCCTTCCATGACATAAGTAGCTAAAAACATTTGCATGATGCTACATTGTTGTTGCTAGCTGTTAGTAAAAACCCAAGATGACTGCTATATTAGTCAGTGAAACTATATTGTGATGCAGTAGTTAGTAGCTTTGAAAGTGAACTTGCTTTCTATTCAAAATGCTAATTGATAGTCAACCCTCTATGCACACCTTGGCAATATAATCGCCATTGGCTAGTAAAAGGATAAACAATGCAGATTTATTTTTTACAGCCATATTTGATCATATTTACCAGGGGTGCCAATAATTCTGACCACCACTGTATATATATATATATATATATATATACACTCACCTAAAGGATTATTAGGAACACCATACTAATACTGTGTTTGACCCCCTTTCGCCTTCAGAACTGCCTTAATTCTACGTGCCATTGATTCAACAAGGTGCTGAAAACATTCTTTAGAAATGTTGGCCCATATTGATAGGATAGCATCTTGCAGTTGATGGAGATTTGTGGGATGCACATCCAGGGCACGAAGCTCCCGTTCCACCACATCCCAAAGATGCTCTATTGGGTTGAGATCTGGTGACTGTGGGGGCCATTTTAGTACAGTGAACTCATTGTCATGTTCAAGAAACCAATTTGAAATGATTTGAGCTTTGTGACATGGTGCATTATCCTGCTGGAAGTAGCCATCAGAGGATGGGTACATGGTGGTCATAAAGGGATGGACATGGTCAGAAACAATGCTCAGGTAGGCCGTGGCATTTAAACAATGCCCAATTGGCACTAAGGGGCCTAAAGTGTGCCAAGAAAACATCCCCCACACCATTACACCACCACCACCAGCCTGCACAGTGGTAACAAGGCATGATGGATCCATGTTCTCATTCTGTTTACGCCAAATTCTGACTCTACCATCTGAATGTCTCAACAGAAATCGAGACTCATCAGACCAGGCAACATTTTTCCAGTCTTCAACTGTCCAATTTTGGTGAGCTCGTGCAAATTGTAGCCTCTTTTTCCTATTTGTAGTGGAGATGAGTGGTACCCGGTGGGGTCTTCTGCTGTTGTAGCCCATCCGCCTCAAGGTTGTGCGTGTTGTGGCTTCACAAATGCTTTGCTGCATACCTCGGTTGTAACGAGTGGTTATTTCAGTCAAAGTTGCTCTTCTATCAGCTTGAATCAGTCGGCCCATTCTCCTCTGACCTCTAGCATCAACAAGGCATTTTTTCGCCCACAGGACTGCCGCATA
The DNA here is from genome assembly GCA_039654625.1 of Rhinogobio ventralis. Lineage (NCBI taxonomy): Eukaryota > Metazoa > Chordata > Actinopteri > Cypriniformes > Gobionidae > Rhinogobio > Rhinogobio ventralis. Next base: position 25,523,646 of record CM077204.1, read on the forward strand.
CTGGATGTTTTTCCCTTTTCACACAATTCTTTGTAAACTCTAGAAATGGTTGTGCGTGAAAATCCCAGTAACTGAGCAGATTGTGAAATACTCAGACCGGCCCGTCTGGCACCAACAACCATGCCACGCTCAAAATTGCTTAAATCACCTTTCTTTCCCATTCTGACATTCAGTTTGGAGTTCAGGAGATTTTCTTGACCAGGACCACACCCCTAAATGCATTGAAGCAACTGCCATGTGATTGGTTGATTAGATAATTGCATTAATGAGAAATTGAACAGGTGTTCCTAATAATCCTTTAGGTGAGTGTATATATATATATATATCGGTATTGGCGATAATCGTGATATTCAAAACACGAAATATCAACATGCGTTAATTTAGGGTGTGACAATATACCGGTATTGGCGATAACCACAATATTTAAAATGAATAGGACTCTTATGATAACATGACACGTAAATACTCCAGTGTCCAGAGTGGACTGGAGCCTGTTTTTTTATTTATTTATTTTATTCTCCCTCCCTATTACACACTGTTGCAGCCATAAAAAATAGTTCAGCTTTGCTTTTAATGTCAAAGTAGTTATATTTCGTTTCGTTTCTTTATTAAGTTAATTTTGAAAAAAAAATTGGAGCAATTTTTGTTTGTTTAATTAAAGTTTTTCTTTTTTGAAGTAACGACCAAGCCGCCAGCGGCCGACAGTGAGTTAACCACATGTTTGATCAATTTAACCTCTCAGATCAACACTTAACTTGTCTTGCCTGTAAAATCCATAGATATAAAACACTTCAAGCATATCACAGTGCTAGTTTAAATGTTTACTATCACCACCACCACAGTAAAAATGCATTTTTGACAAGCTGAGGCAGGCCTGCTGCTGCTCGCAACGGCGCTCGCAAATGAAACGGGCTATAACAAAATAAAAATATAAAAACATGCAGGTTGTCCTACCTTACACCTCTCTGCAAAATTAATATAAATCAGATCTTCAATTCCCACGCTATAGGCTATGCAAATTTAACGGAGTTCACGTCAACGAAAGCAAACGATTCGAGCTGCATTTTATTTATCATCAGCTAATTTCAAGATCAAAGGCCACAATAGGAGAAAGAGCGACCTAAGCACTGGTAAGAGCATTTAGTCTCATTAGTGTTAATGAAGATAATTGTGTTTTTCAGCATCTGAGACTTAGGCTACTTTAAGTTTCACTGGCGGCCGTTTGCGTGTTGGCTTAATGCTTTAGTGAGGCTACTCATTTGCGGATTTGCGTGTTGCAGTAGCGCCGTCATATCTGACTATGTCATTTATAGCCTATAACACACTCTCACACGTTTATTTTTAACAATTTGCCAGAAGTAAAATGTATATATGTGGTTTAAACAACCAGATGCATTCACACTTGTCCAGTTTAGTATGAAATGCGTCCCAGACCACCTTCTGAATTGATTTGTTTGAGTGTTATGTTGTTAATATTTATTCTTATTTATTTATAAATGAATATGTATTTATACTGTTGAACTTGACAGTATTTTCTCTCTTGCTATTTCATATAGGGAGCTTCAAAGAAGATGCATGTGCCCTGTGTTTATCAGTATCCAACAGGGATGTAACGATTGCGATACGATTCACGATACTGATTTCACGATACAATTTTCTCACGATTTTTTTTTTTACAAAATGGGATTTATTTTAAAATTATAAAATGAAAGTGTCCTTTTATTTCTCAGACAAAATTCTACTTTTTTCTTTGTAAAATTGTAATATATATTTGATGTCAAATAATAACTCAATTGAAATCTTAAAACAAATGTGTTTCTTCCAATAGTGTTTTCTAGGGAGGAGGTTGTTTCAGCTTCTATACCCTCATCCTGCACTGAGGAATAGCAGAAATAAAAAGACTAACGTTAGACTTCAAATTTAAGTACAGCAGTGACAGGGGATTCACATTGTTATAAAGGCAAGATTTTAATTATAATTTGTATCATTACACTTGAAAGATATTTAGATAAATATGCCATAATAATCAACAAATTATTGAAAAACAAAATCCATGTACACATTTAAAATGGTAAAATAAATACAACACCTGGTTCTGCAACAGCACAGCGTTCTCCTTCAGTCTGTGGAATACATCCTCGCGCTGGTCTTTTTATTGAGAAAACAGCTTTATATCTTTCGCTGTGAAAAACACTGATGCACCATTTTGATCTCCGTGGCAATCGCCCTCGACGCCACGAGTGAGGCTGCAAATCCGCCGGTCAGTGTAGTTTGGCCTATTATCATTTTACATGCATACGGAAGTGACTGTGGCGATTATTAGGGCTTCGGAAAGTCAAAACGCCACACCTCTGATTTGAATGAGTCAACGTAAACTACACGCTTCTGTTTGACGGTGCGTGCACACAGGTGCGCTCGCGCTCAACTTGAATGAACTGAAAACATTCGCTGATTTCATTGATATCGTGCCTGTAAAGCGAGGTCACAGTATACAGTTTCAGCGTCCCTGTTGTTTAAAACGTGTATCGCGATTCGTTTAACATCTCAACCGACTTGAATCGTCACACATTTGCATCGATTTTCAACCGGCTCCGACTGAATCGTTGCATCCCTAGTATCCGATTATGTTCGTTGGATAAAAAATAAAAATTAAATAAATTAATTTGATAACTTTTCACCCCAAGGTTTCTATAGATATCGCGATATATCAATATCGTGAATTATTTTGGCCACAATAACCGTGATGTGAAAAATCGAATATCGTGACAGCCCTAAATATAAAAACGCTGGCGTGGAAAGAGTTAATGTAAAACATACAACTGGACTGTAATTAGTCCCTTCTCTATTATAAGGTAAATTGAGTCTGTTAGTCTGTTATTTAAAAATGACTTTGCGCCCTGTGGCTTAGTGTCTCTGGCCCAGAGGACAGTTTTATAACACTAGCCGGGAGCCAATTTGACTTCTGTGTTATTAGACATTTGGGAATAAATTAATTATTAATGGAATGGCTTTTTTGATGAGAAAAACTATTCACCTCATATTTCAGCAGAGACAACTTGAATGACTCTTAAAAGCAGCATTGATGTGCTTTAGTCATTATCCCTCGGGTTGTTTCCATGGAGGCCTGTCTTACTCTTCCAGGAACAGGAGGAGGACTGTTAAAGAAGGTACTGTAATAACCCAAAATAAATCAAAACACCAATGGTTAAATAATCAGGCTTTCAGATATGTGGTTTTATAATGTTTGGAGTAAGATGGGGAAAGATGTCCCCTGAGGCAAGACTATAGATGGCACAAAATCCCATCTCAACACGTGAGATTTAGTCATTCGAAACAGTTTTGATGTTAATTAATCTAATTTTGTGTCTATGGAAAATAATGATATTTGACTGTGACATTATGTTGAATATCAAATATTTGTGTGTAAGACTGGAAAATAATTTTGAATATTTTTACATTCTGTGCTAGGTCAACTAAAACAAATATTTCTATTTATTTTTAATAACACATGACACATTATCATCCTGTACACGCTGAACTTATCTAAATATGTTTAAAAGTAAATACACATTGGGGGGCATCAATTCCCCCCATGAGCAACTTTGTAATCTTCTGATCCATGATATGTGAAATGTATGAGAGTGAAAACTTGTCAAACATGTTAAACAGACCACAAAATTTTCAACATGGCCAATTTGAATAAGCCTCGAATAAGCCTTGAAGCATGCACACTAACTATATAATTTAAGCCTCCCAAAGATCATGTAGCATGAATTTAGCTTGTGATTGAAAACATAATAATAATCTCCAGCAACTTCATTTTTATGCTCATTTCCTCTATAGCGATTTAATACCTCCAAATGTTTCCTAGGAAATTAGAGGGCAAGGGTATTGCATTTGAAGATCTGTACGTCCTGAATAAATAAACACATGCTTACGTAACATGGTTTTATCCCCCTGACCCTAAACACGCATTTTGGATATATCCTTCTGACTTTTTCACCTTCTCATTAGTTTGTTTGAGAAAAGACAGACATGCATTCCCGAGTTGCATTGACTGTGTGTTTACATGTGAGTCACTGCTCCTGCTCGTCTTTTTGACATTTTTCTAGACAAAAAAATTGTCCAGAATAAATATGTTATGAAAGCACTCAAGCATGGAATTTTAATTTTTTTTTTTTACTAAAGCGCAGGTGTAAATTTAGGATTATTAATGATATGCAACATGTGCCATGATGCTTTAGTTTATTTAAAAATCCACAAACAACACAATCAATAAATATGTTAATTATCACATTTTTATACTGATAAATGTCATTTTTGTTATTTCTTGTTATTTTTTATTTGTAATAAACTGGATCATTTCACAGGGAGTTCAATTTATTCATATTTTGAAGAGTGCTAATTTATCAATTTCACATACTCGGCTGCCTGTGGTGTCTTAACCTTGTTTCACTATTGTGTCCTGCAGAGGTTATGCATCAGCGACCAGGCTTGTAAAGGCAGGTCAGTGAATAGTAAAACAATTATCTAGTAATTTCTATCACAACATTGAGATCCCTGTGGAGACTCTGATCGTGTTGAGATTCACATAAACAAGAGGCTAACAGGCTTTCACTGTAAATGTTACTTATCAAAGTCTGTGAAGAGCCACCACTTTGTCATCGTCACAGCCAATATTAGATCTCCTGAGATCGGCTGACATTATAGTAGAGCATGTAGGATTGAATGTCAAGGAAAAGTAGGAAGCCTGATGTTTTATTTCAAACAATGCTGCTGCATTGATACATGACTTTCATGGAGATTGTGAGCAAAGGTATTTGTGCTTGTAATTATGCTTGTCAGTGAAACCTTTTATGTACACGTTTTGGATTAGTCATGGAGTTGACAGATGTGGCCGTAAAAAGGCCCTCCATGCCGCGCTCTCTTTTTCTTTAATGTCCATCAGATGGCACCCATCAGGTGAAAAGGTTAATTCCTCTTCATATTCACAAGGTGGTCCGTGTCAGGGTTTAATTGTTGCCAGAGACATTGATTACATTGCTGTCAGTACTGCTCAAGATCCACATTTTTTATATTAACCTTTGAATCAAACCAATTTTTGATAATTAGCTGTCTTGTAATTAGCTGTCCTCAACAGCTAATTACAAGAGACCATTCTTTTCTTTTTGTGCAAAAATTGGTTTGATTCAAAGGTTAATATAAAAAATGTGGATTCTTAATCTCTGCATTGGTGGTTTGACTCCTGTAGGTTCCATTGTTACTGAATGTAACATCTTTATGAGTGAGTCATTTAAAGCGATTTGCTGAAAACATTGATCTATTCAGGAACAAAACAGCGAACTAGCGGATGCCGCGAGTTAATAGGGAACTAACCCATACTAGCGAACTACTCGTACTACTTTTACCATATCTTTCTATGGCAGAAATAGTAAGAGTAGTATGCAGTTCTGAATTCAGCAACTGATTAATTCAGGAACAAAATAAATGAGTCATTGAATCATTCACTCAACCGATTAATTTAAAACACTGATTGATTCAGGAATTAAACAAATGAGTCATTGACTCATTCACTCAACCATTTCGTTCAAAACACTGGCTGCATCCAAAATTTGAGTAGTTGCTTATTTTGAATAAGTACTTACTTTGCGAGTGCTAAAAAAAACCAATTGCTGGCTTTGTCCATTTTCAACCCAACTTGGGTTGTTTTTAACCCAGCATTTTTTAGAGTGTACTGTATTTTTCTATTACATTTACATTTGTATAATAAATCCTCTGCTAGCTACAGCCATGGTAGGTCTCTGACTAAATACCGATATCTCCCTAGTGGTCAAAAGCAATAGCAAAAGTAATAGGTCAGTTTTATTAAATTACAGACAAAGATTTTGGATAGCTAGGTTGGCTTGTATGTTTGGTGCGGAATGGGTGCGGTAGGGGGCCCAACCTCATATTCTTTCATAGGGCCAAAAATTGATAGCAGCGCCCCTGAGTATGAGTGTGTAGTATGAATGTAATCTAGACGTATTACATTTGCCGCGTTGTCATTATCGTGTGATCTACCAGCGTCAGTTGCGTCACTTCATTACCATTCACCAATCCTCTCCTGTGGCATCGTATGCGCACTTCAGAAACTCACCGGTACTAGTAGTTTATCTGGGTACTTTTTTCCTACTCTTTCATGAGTACTGTCAATTCTAACAAACATTTTTTTGTCATATACTGTTTTCACCTTATGTAGAAGGAAAGTATGCGATTTCGGACACAGCCATAGATCATTCAGGAACGAAACAATTACGAGTCATTTAATCATTCACTCAAATGATTCGGTCCAAAACAATGATTCATTCCAAAAAGGAATGCGCAACGTCTGCTTCTGTTTTTGGTTTGTTTGTGAGTATTTTTGTTGTTGCAGTGAAAATAGATAAAGTAACTGGTAATGTTGTCTCTAAAATGTAAGTCACTTTAAATCAACATCTTGTTTACTGAACTGTCGTATATTTCAATCGTGCTGTTAATCTGGATACCAGAATGACTGCTATATTTGGAACAACAGCAATCTTGCGTGTGTGATATAGTTTCTGATTCTGTACAATAAATAGTTTAAACTATGCTTTTCAACAGTACCTTGACATTACATTCAGTCATTCAATGACAACCCTTTGACAAAATTTTTTTTTTCATTTATTGAATAAGAAAACCTTAATGACTGTTCTTGGTACTATTCTTTTGAACTGATTCTTGGTAGCTGATTATTTTATGAGTGTTCTCCTCACATTCTATTATAAAACCAAGAATATGTATCAGCAGCACAGAGCTCTGAAAGTCATCATGTCATCATGATATTGGGGATAGTATTGTTAAGCCAGTGCCAAAGCTTTATCCTGTTTGGATAAATACTTTAGCTGTGATTGCAGGCCTGTGTTGCGGATGATAATGGCATATAAAGTGATTTATTGATAATGTGATTATTAGAATATCTATCTCCTGAAAAAACATATTTTGTTGGGTGTGCTGATCAAACAGTTCTGTTGTCCATTTGACTTTTCTGAGATTATGTATTGATATTTCAATACGATAAAAACCAATCTAGTTCGGATGCAGATGAGTACCAAAAATAGTCCTTTTTTTTCAAGCATACAATTATTGCAATTTATTTACTGGCAGGGTTTATTGTTATGCAAGTCTGCAAAGTGCACCCAGCGTTGCTCGCATGACACATTAGTACAACCACAAATTTTATTGAAATGGTTGCTCTTAGGGAGATGTCAAGAGGCCCGGAAAGGGAAAGGATGATGATGATGATCAGGAGGGGTGGCGATGACAGCTGTTTGGAGTGGAGTACAGGCTTCCTGATTTCTTACAGCATAAATGCTTCTTCATTTTCCATTGGCTCAGTCCCAGATGGATTTGTCTGGACTGAAACTTGCTGCTTTTCCTCACCCTTCTTTTAAATGATGTGAGTGAGCACGGCTGTGTTGGAGAATGGAGAGCCAGTGATTTGTTGCAGCAAAGGTTGTGCTCTGCAGTACACCAATCACACGCATCTCAGACAGCTCCGTTTGTTAGTGCCTTGGCTGAGAGGAATCAGATGATATACTATGTTCAGTGGTCAAGCATGAATTCAGTTTATAGTCGTTGTGTTCCCAGCTGCGGCTGTTCAGTCTCATGCGGTCTTTGAGTTTAATCTTAAAATAGGTGCAGACCTATTGACGTCCATGTGCTCTGAAGGTAAAACTTGTAGCAGTAGGTTCAAAAGGGTGAGACCATTTAAAATCTAGGATTCAGAATCAAATAGAAATAAACCTAGAAAGAATGCTTTATGAGATGTAGCAAAAGAGGGCCATACTATATAAATTCATGTTCATTCAACTTTTCACTTAAATATACCCTCAAATAACCCACATTTCCAAGACTCTTAGGATACATTCATATGACAACGATGTACTAAAAAGTTCAGATGACAATGTTATCAAAACAATCCCTGTTCGTATCGATCCTAAAACTACTAAACATGCTGCATTATGCATGCCAGACCAGCTGTTAACAATGTCACTTAAAGGGGGGGAGGGTCTAATGCTATTTCATGCATTCTGACTTATTTACACTGTTAAAGAGTTGTCCATTTTTACAGTATTTTGTGTTCTGATATCCTTAAGTGTTGAAGTGGTTGCTAAGCTTTTTCAAACACTGAAGGGATCTTTCATAGTCCAAATATTTGGCGAGAAAATCAATTATAGTGGCTTCAATGAAGAAAAAAAATAGGTTATCAAAGAATACATTCACTTTCTAAAATAACAGCAGTGCCCAAGGCAGAGAATGTTATTAATTGGACCTTCGGAAATTTAAGCTAGAGCTCAACAGACCAAGCTCTAAAAAAACACACAGAAACAGCCATGCATAATGAACACTCGTCTTAGCAGTGAAGTCATGTACACTGCTAAGAAGCTAATTACAATGTATTAATTGTTTGGTTCACATTGCAATTAGTTTTATATAACCAAGTTGTCATGCATCCCCTTTTCAGGATAAACCAGGCTCAAAAGACAGATATAAACAATCCAAACAGTCATTTATTGAACAGATGGATGAATGGCACAGTTCAGCTGAGTAAATGGCACATAAACAGTTACTGAGTGAATGTTGGTGGATAACTTGCGTTTCTTTTCATTGCAGGTAGATTTTTTCTACTTTTCTACCTTTTTCAGGCTTGAGTTTAATTAACTAAAAGTATTTAGAAAGTAGAAACTAACTGGAAAGGCAAGTGGCTTAACGAGAAAGGAGGATTAAACTAAAAGACTTGTCGCCTTAATTCTAACTGCTTCCAGTGTAATTGAATCTCAGAATATGCTGGCAATGGGATCCTGTAGTCCAATGCTTGCAGCATGGCCAATTTAGACAAAGGGGATTGTACTGTTAGGAAATAATGTTTCTGCATGGCCACTGATGCAAAACCTGCATAGCCACAATGCATATATAGGCCTACATTACTGTCTGCTTACCTACTACATCACTTATATTTACCCCAACACACATGAGAAACAAAAATTCAGAAAATGAATCTGAATTTGACAAAAATCGAATTCAGAAGTTTTTTTTCCAAAGGCAAAGTAAACATTTCTCAATGTTTCCAGCGTCCTACAGTGGACAGCACTCTAACTCTCCCACAAGGGGGAGACAGTCAAATTGTCATAACAGGCCCTAGTCGGCAGAATACATGTTGGAGGAGAAAATCAACTGGACCAAGAAACCCATTTGGAGTTTGAAAGTACATTTACATTTAATCATTTAGCAGATGCTTTTATCCAAAGCAACTTACAAATGAGAACATTAGAAGCAATCAAACCAACAATAGGGCAAAAATATGTAAGTGCAGTGAAAAGTCCTAGTTAGTCTAGCACAGTACACATAGCAAGGTTTTTTTTTTTTTTAAATAAATAAATAAAATAGAATAGTAAGGGCCAGATTTACTAAACAGGGCATTAGCGTGAGATCGCAATAAAAAAAAAAAACGGATGGGATGGGAGTGGAGTGGAAAGTTTATGTGTGTGATCTACCAACGATGCGCAAACTAAAGAACACGACCAACGCAATCTACCAAGAGCAGCGCAAATAAGTGTCTGGTTTAAGACATGCTTTTTTGGGCATAAAATAATGGCGCACAAACCTTAGTAAATCACCTTGCATGATTCATATACTCTCCTCCCATAAATTCTGCATCTGAAAGGGAAACTCTTACAAATGCATATGCAATAAAGTCAGCCACAAAAAATCTTGTAAATCTTGACAGTAGTTTTTAATGGCAAATGAGGGTTTGCGCTGGCGCAAGCTGTTAGTAAATCTGGCCCTATGTGTTAGTATTAATCAAGTGTTGACAAAAAAGATGTCTTTTAACTGTTTCTTGAAAATGGCTAAAAACTCAGCAGCTCGGGTTGAGTTAGGCAAGTCATTCCACCAGCCGGGAACAGTCAAGTTAAAGGTCAGTGAAAATTATTTTGTGCCTCTTTGGGATAGCACCATAAATCGCTGTTCACTTGCAGAACGCTAGATTCTGGAGGTATTTTGAAAAGTATTTTGAAAGTATCTGCTATGTGGTGATGTACCGTAATTATTTTGTTGGAGATTTATTCAAACACACCAAACAGGTGAAGTACAAATATAATGTCTTTTACTGGGTATTTTCTTCAGGATCTGCTGAGTGAGATCCCATGAGCATGAGATCCTGTAGTCATGTAGAGTGACCCTTATATAATCTTCAATCAGTAATCTACAATGTTTGTGTAAGTATTCTGCATTTCTTCTCTTCTCTAGCTGGTTTCCTAATCTAGTTGTCTAATTAACCTAGCATTATGTACTACAAGGATTGTTGGCTCTTTGATGAATGCTTTGTTCTTCTTTTGTAAGTCGCTTTGGATAAAAGCTTCTGCTAAAAAGCATAAATGTTTAAAATGTTTTAAAGTAGGCTACCGAGTTTGAGTAAGAAGAGCAAAATTAGTGCTCACCAAATATAAATTACTATGTCGCCATGTCTCTTACTTTTTACTGTGCTAAAGTTTTTTGGACCATATATGTCTCACAAAAGTCTTGCTAAAAACATTCAATATTCAGGCTAACCATCAAAGAAAAAAAAGAGTTTCATATCAAACACTTTGTGTGACCTAGCTTCAGCACACAGTTAGCCATGTGTTTAATTAGTCTCAGCTCTTCAATTATTTAAGATTGCCAGGGCTTTGATTGCAGGTTAATTAACGAGTTGGCTCCCAGGGGCACAGAGGTGTGAGATGAATCATGTCGCCGGCTCCATGCAGACAGACAGAAGGTCCCTCAGGGTCTTCTGTCCAACCACTGGAACCCTGATAATGCTCAGGCTTATCTTACCACCTAGAAAGGATAGTGCTTTTGTTACAAGTTCACCCATGTGCAATACTGAGATTGCGTCTTTTCATGCATATAAGAGTCAGGCTTGTTTTTATTGACGAATGAAGATGAGCCAATGACATTGACAGTTTTCTGAGGAATGTTAGGCCAAGGGAAATCTTTTCAAAGATTTCCAGAAATATTTAATCTTAAATAAGACTTTTTGATGTTGCTGGATGATGGATGATCTCCAATTGGTTTAAATTTCTGGGGGATGAAAGTTATTTCCTGGAACGAGAAGCACTGTGAACTCTGTGAACTACTATATGACGTATAAACAGAAATCGATTGCAATTGAAAATCTAGACCTTTATAATTATTATCATATCAAAAGTGATGGCTTGTATGCTAGTTTCTGTGTAAATTAATGTGAAAATGTCTGTACGAATGGATTCATATACAATTTACACAGAAATTAATTCTGCTTGTGTTTAATAATGAGGCACCAAGTGAATCATGTGTCTTTCCTGGAAGATAGGATATGTGTTTTATTAATGGTTTTAGATGTAAGAATGGCAAAAAAAGTCTTAATTAAAAGAGTTTAAGGTGAAAAAATAAAAATTACATTACGGTGCATTAGCTTATCATCAATGAATTAATTTCCTGTTATATTAACCTGGTTTAATTTAAGTAATCAAGGCAGGCTTTAACTGACTGATGCCACTTTCCAGTAAAACTGACTTCCAAGAACAACATTTCATCTTAACCCTGACCTGTTGCTTTTGTACTTGTCTAATGAACGCTCTAAGAATCCATGTATCATCTGCAGGGAACTAGATTAAAAAAAAGGTATTTAATCCAATATGAAAAACACTGACCCTGAAACAGATGCTGTGTAATTTTGGTTTCATTAGTGTAACAGTTGGAACTTTACAATTCACAGAACTCTTCAACACCATTTTATCAACTAATTAGCACTAGAATCAGCTAATTAGTGTGTTCAGCAGAGATATCTGCTCTCTAGTGAATGTCTGCTGTCAGTGCTTTGACGATTCCCAATTCTCCAGTTTTCCTTGATTGCTCATCTATCTGTTATGACAACATATGTTTTTACATTGCTTTAACTCATCAAAATAACTTTAATTTTTTTATAAGTTATATAAGATTCAACTCATTATTTTAAGTCTGTTTAATGTAATTTAAGTTAAAATGACTTAAACTTCCAAGTTGATTGTACCTAAAAACTTTTTTTACAGTGAAGAGTGCGATGTGCTTGATGTAGAGAGCAAAAATCTGTGAAAAAGAACTCAGTGTGTTTGGTATTGGTTCATGCGATAAAATAAAATTTCTCATACCGTGAAATAAGATTTTGGTCATATCGCCCACCCCTAGTTAAGAATCCATTTATTCACTTTTTGATCATAGACCTGAAAATAAAATCTCCAACTTAAACTCATAAATATTGAATGTTTTAGAGCACAGCCTTAGGTTTGGTCTCTTTTTTTTTTTTAAATAAGACATTTGCTTATTGCTGAAGTTTAAAAAAGTGAACTTAAAAGTTATAGAAGTTTAGGTTTATTGTTATGAAAAACAGCACAAAAATACTATTTAAAATTTTTAATGAAACATATTTTCCAAAACATGTTTTACTCAAAGACTGATAAAAACTAAATAAGTTGTGTTTAGCATTTGAGGCTGATCTCTCAAAAAAAATATCTTCCAGTAAGTTTTTGTTTGGGCGTAGATACAAAACATATCCACTAATTCAAATTCGTTTGCTATTCATTTCCAATACGGTCATTTTTGAGTGCGAGAAGTACAAGTGTGACTTGTTCAATCATTTAACCTGTTATAGAGACTTTTGACTGCCAGGATCTGATTAGTAATTAGATGAGTGAACACCTCTGGGTGCGGTCAGAGCACAGTTTTATATAAGGATGAGGAGACAGGTGAGTAAGTTTAGGTGATGTATTGAAAAAAGGATAAGCCGCAGAAGTACAGGTATTTCACAGGTAAGTTTTACAGGCAGGGCCGGCACAAGCTCAGCTGCCGCTCTAGGCAAAACACCGTTGCGCCGCCCCCACACACTCACAATTAAAGACAATAGGTTACTGTCGTAACCCCGGTTCTCTGAAACATCGAGTGGAGAGATCCACCTATGGGAAGGGCATCCGTACCTGACCTCTGCAGAAGCATCCAATTGCACCAAGTCTGACAAGACAGGCAGGAGCGCGCAGCCAATGCCCAGCATATATAGCCTGCATGCGCTACTGTACATCAGTAAGTATATTCGCTTCTTGTGCGGCAAGCGGGGCAAAGCTGGTGGATCTCTCCACTCTATGTTTCAGAGAACCGGGGTTACGACAGTAACCTATTGTTCTCTTTCATCATCTCGTGTTCGAGATCCACCTATGGGAGAGACATGGACAGCTCCCCGATTGCCCAATACACTCACAGTGAGGTCCTGTTAGCCAGAACGAGACGGTCACCCCAAGGGGCGGTGCTTGACACGTCTCATAATCATGAACCCGCCACACCGACGCACACTCGTAACTGCGGTGTACAAGCAGGGCATGAAACGTGTGTGGCTCACACACAAGAAGGCAGGGTTATGAAGACCCCACCCCCAAAACCGAATGTGCTACCGAGGTTCTGGTGACATCCAGCCTATAGTAACGCACAAACATATGGGGAGAAGCCCAACTGGCAGCAGAGCAGATATCCTGCAATGATACTCCCCTGAACAGAGCCCAAGAGTAAGCCCATCGTGGAATGAGCTCTGATGTCCCCTGGGGGTTGCACTCCCTTCGATTCATAAGCCAAAACTATAGCGTCCACAAGCCAATGTGAAAGGCGTTGCTTAGACAGGGGATCCCCTTTGTGGGGAGGAGCCCATGAAACAAAGAGTTGGTCACTCTTCCGGAACGCACTGGTCCTAGCCAAATACGTCTGTAATGCACGGACCGGACACAGGGTATTCAACCTTTGATCCTCCGCGGAGGAAAAGGGCGGAGGGTGAAAGGCGGACAGCTCCAACACCTCCGATGTGAACGCAGGGAAACATTTCGGCATGAAGGCTGGATTAGGCTTAAGAAAAACCTTATCTCCACCCAGAGAGAATTTAATGCACAAGGGGTGAACCGAGAATGCATGTAACTCACTGACACGTTTGGCTGACGCCAAGGCCAAGAGCAAGGCTGTCTTGAAGGACAGCAATTTTAAGGAAATACTTCCCAGAGGCTCAAAAGGGAATTGAGACAGAGCTTCCAGCACCATGGAGAGGTCCCACCCAGGGATCGTTCTCCTAATGACTGGCAACGAGCGACGGGAACCTTCATAAATCTGCGGATTAGAGGATGCTGCCCAACCGTTGAGCCCTCAAAACCCACATGACCAGCAGAGATAGCTGCCAGATAGACCTTAATAGTGGAAAAGGACCTTCCCTTATCCATAAGGAAACCCATATCTTGGAGGAAACACAAAATATCACAAACTAAACACTGATATGAAGTGCACCCCCGCCCATCACACCACCCATCGAACACTTGCCACTTACAGCCATATAAGGACCGTGTAGAAACGGCCCTGGCATTCTGTATAGTAGCCACCACGCGCGGGGGAAACCCTAACGCGCTCAGGTTCGTCCTCTCACGGGCCAAGCCCAGAGAGCTACTCTGTCCGGGTGTGGGTGATAAATCTCCCCGTTCGCTTGAGACAATAGGTCTGTGCGGAGAGGGAGGCGCCACGGCTGGGCATGTAACAGAGGGATTATCTCCGCCAGCCGGGGTGCTTTGGGCCACCTGGGCGCTATCAGAATGACAGACAGGCACCCCTCTTTCACCCTGGCAAGTGTGGGAATTATCAGGCACGGGAGGAAAGGCATACAGTAGCACTCCACCCCGAGGGGCGCGTCCAAGTCCTTTAGCGAGAAGAACATAGGACAATGGCTGTTTTTGCGCGAGGCGAATAGATCTACGGACGCCTGTCCGAATCTCATCCATATCATGTCTACTATCCAAGGATGGAGGCACCAATCTCCGAAGAGCGGGTTCCCCCTCGATAGAAGATCCGTGCCTCTGTTCAGAATCCCTGGAACATCGCGCGCAACAACAGGAAAAATCGCCTGCTCCATACCAAAAGCTTGTAAGCTAGAGCATGAAGTTTCGACGAGCGCACGCAGCCTTGACGATTGATATAAGCCACTGCCGTGGTATTGTCGCAGCGTACGAGCACATGATGTCCCTGCAGACCCGGCAGAAAATGATTCAGAGCCTTCCAAATAGTCAGAAGCTCTAAATAATTTATGTGCTCTGAACATAGTTTGCTCGGCCACAAACCGTTCACAGTTCTGGCTTCTTGGGTGGCACCCCAGCCTGTTAAGGACGCATCCGTCGTCACAACTTTCCGCAACATAACCGTCCCCAGAGGGGCGCCCTGTGCGTAAAAGTCCACGCTCTTCCAGTGGCACAGAGCTGCAGCGCAGGTGCGCGTCACTGTTACAGAACGGCAACGATCGTGTAAAGGGCTGAAATGTAGTGACAAAACCCACTTCATGAACGCCCTCATTCTCAGGAGTCCTAGTGGCAAAACCTGGATAGATGAAGCCATAAGACCCTGTAGCCTGAGACATGTGCGATATTGCACCTTCACCCCCTCTCTGAACTGCGACAGACAGTCCATTAGAGAGAGACGTGCTCGCATGGAGACTGAGTTCAGCTCCATGCCCAGGAAGATCACATTCTGGCTGGGTGTAAAATTGCTCTTGTTCAAATTCACTCTGAAGCCCAATGATGTGATGTGCGCGAGCACACGGCAGGTGTCCTGCAACACCTTTTCCCTCGAATCGGCTATGATGAGCCAATCGTCTATGTATGTCAGGATCCGTAGACCAGACATTCTCAGGGGGGTCAAGCCCGCTTCCGTGCACAGACAAATTGTGCGGGGGCTTAGGCTTAACCCAAAGGGCAGGACCGTGAATTCGTAACAAATGCCTTGATAGGCGAACGAAGAAACTTCCTGTGTGGTGGATAAATGCTTATGTGGAAAAAAGCATCTTTCAGATCGACCGATGTGAACCAGTCGTTCTTTTTTATGGTGCGGGCGAGCGAACCATGAGTTAACATTCTGAAATTGTATTTCCTCAAATGTTTGTTCAACACCCTGAGATCCAGAATAGGACGGAGGAAAACGTCCTTCTTTGGAACCAGGAAATAACGAGAATAAAAACCCTGGTTTATCAGATTGGGGGGTACCATCTGAATTGCACCTTTGCTCAGAAGAGAGGAGATTTCCTCCTTCAGAACGTGCGCTGTGCTTTCCTCTGTATGAGAAAAGCAAACGCTGCTGGGTGTTTCATAGCAAACTGCAGGCGATAACCCTGCGATATTGTACGCATTACCCATTTGGGTGGTGCTGCAGTTCGCCAAGCCGACACATGGCTCGCGAGCGTGCCCACTCGGGCCGTGCTGGCTTCGTGCATGCCCAGCTGGCTTATTTGTGATGCAATGATGCCCTCTAGTGGAGAAACTAGGGACGGCATGCGTAGGTTCAGAGGGGTGTCCACTCTTTGCAGAGAAAGGAACTTTTCCTGCAGAGAGAGGGTATCTCTCTGTAACGAATTCATTTGATTCGTTTGATTTAATGTGTTTTTTGTGTTTTTTTGTGTGTTTTGTTCTTTGGGAAACACTGGGGCCGAAACCTTTATTAACTGGGTGAGGGGGACACAATGAATGAGGTGTGGTGACACTGCTTTTGCACATTTCCTCACAACAGACCCCCTGAACGGGGGGAACACACATCGTCCACTAAACACATGGGCTGGGCAGCCACGGGAGGGGGCCACCCTCCAGAAGAGACCCTCCGTCTTTTGGACAGGGGTTCTGGGGCAGGAACGGAGTCCAAAGAGCTTGTCGCTCGAGAACGTGGACCCCAAGCCCACATAGGCCAAACATCAGGCCGGCCTCTTGCGTTTGGAGTCGGTGGGGGTAGAGCTCGGGGGTTTTCCCGCAGTGGCAGGAGAAGGTTTTCCCCAGGGCTTAGCAGCGGGTGGGTTGCTCTGCCGTGGCGGGTCTTGTTGCGGGGCCTTTCTTTGCTTTGATTAAAGCTACATCCCGAGGCCGGGGGGTAAGGAAAACGCGCAGGGGGCGCCTTCCTAGGGGCGCCTTCCTAGGGAAGGCACAACTTGAAGGCCTCGTCCTCCTTCTTCTTGTCGTCACATCGTTGTTGCATCAGTGCGACAGCGGGGCCAAAGAGAGCACGGCCGGGCTCTACCGGGGCGCCTGCGATGTGTCTTTTCTCGCTATCCGGGAGGCCCGAAAGGTTGAGCCAGGGCGCACGCTGGCTTGAACGGCCTGACGAGCGTTACGGAGAACGAGGTCGTTAACCGTGATGATCTCCTTCCATAGTGAAGGTGAGGGAGATCCCTTGTCCAGCTGTTGGCCCAGGTCGTCCAAAATTTCCGCCTGGTAAGCGGAGAGGAGGGAGGAGACATTCAGGGCCCTAACAGCCAAGGCTGAGGATTTATAGGCGGCCTGGTGCACCGAGGCAGAGAAACGGTCCATCTTGTTTGGAAGGGCCGGCTTAGGTGGGGCGAGCAGCCCTCCCTGGGCTGGGTTGAGGTGTCTGGCAATCGAGGGCTCAATAGCAGGCGGTTCGCCCATGCCGAGAGCCGCCATACCCTTAACCTCCAGACCCGCGAGACTGTGTTTAAAGTCAAGCGGGTCACTCCAGTAGTGCCTCATGTGCTTAGCGCACGCTGGGAGAACGGGAAAAAGTTGTTTCCTCGGGCCGGGGGGAGCTCCCAGCACTTTTAGGTAAGGTAATTGCGGATAAATCTGGACCAGAATCGACCTGCCAGGATCTGGGAATGTCTCCATCTTCTGCGACTTAGCATTTCAGATTCTGGGTAGATGACTTGAGGCAACGATCCATCAGGTCGCCCAATGAGGAGACTACTAGGGATCACTGGATCACTATCAGCCATGTCTGAGGATACATAACCCAAGGGTTTCGAGTTAAGGATAGCCTCGACTTCCAACAAAATTGTCATCAGGACCTCTTCAGGAAGACTGTGTACAATGCTGACTTGACAGATCTCCCCTCCCTCCACCAAAGTAAGGGGCCGATGGGGGATTAAAGCAGAAGTGGATCTTCTGGCAAGCAAGATGACGCTACAAGTCTAAGCAAGCTAAGGCAGCATATGCTTCACGCAATTCCCGCCCGCCTCCACGAAAGTTGGTCCATCGGTCTGACCATAACTGCACTGGGGTGCCTCTCCTAGCGATGAACCTCCTAAGGGCCATAAGGAAGGAATCAGTATCCAGGCTATCCAGTATCCAGGAGACACTTAAAGAGAATACCCCAGCGCTTCTCTGTACGTCTTCCAATCTTGATTAGGAAAGGGCCAAAGCAATCCATCCCACATAAATGGAAGGCAGGCTTGTAAAGCTGAAGGCGGACAGAGGGCAGATCAGACATCTGAGGCACCGAAGGTTGGGATCTCCACCGACAACATTCCGGACAGTTATGTTGGAACCGTCTAACAGCTTTGTAGCCTTGCAGGATCCAATAACATCTCCTTAATTCAGCAAACAGCTGCTCTGATCCCAGATGATGCAGCTGGTTGTCAGGATGTCGAATGATCAGCCGAGTAAGTGGATGCTTCGGGTCTAAGAATACAGGATGGAAAACGGAATCTGTTAGGCCGGCCACTCTCCTCAAATGACCACCAACTCTAATCAAGCCACTAGAAGGATCCATCTCAGGGGCCAAGGCAACAAGACGCTACTAGGTTTAACTGACTTCCTGGATTCTAACAGGTGGTGATCTTCAGGGAAGGATTCCTGTTGGACCTGCTTAAGGACATGGGCTTCAGCTTGACTATAATCTGTGGCTTTTGGAATTGTGTCAGGATCTGGGTCACCTTGAGAGTCTGGGGCAGTGACATCCAGCAGGTCTAACCAGGTGAGATAATTCCATCTATCCGAGTGGCTGCAGGTGGTAGGTGAGGCAATAACTCCACAGAAGGTAGACTTTCGCAACTCAGCTGGATCCTTACCAGGCTCAGGAGTAGGAAGGACCAGCCATTCTCGAGGGTCAAGGAGAAGGAAAGGGGGTCATCGGGACCATCAGTTCGGGGTGGCAAGATAGGAAATAGATCTCCCTTTCGTTAGGTCATCAGCAGGTTAGCTCCTGGATCTCTGTGATCCTATTGCCAACGAAGACTCTGTAGCGACAGGATTCAGACATCAACAACTGAAAGACCGTAGTAGAATCTGTCCACAGTACAGTAGACTGAATGGTCAAGGTCAACTCGTTGGCCAGCAACTTTGCAAGCTGGGCTGCGACTAAGCTCCCACAGAGCTCCAATCTGGGTATGGAATGCACTCTTTTAGGGGTAACACAGGAATGAGCGATAAGAAAGGACAGGCTGGGTCAACTGTACAGAGGTAAGCTGCGGCTCCGTAAGCTTGCTCAGAGGCATCTGAGAAGATATGGACCTTGTGAGTAACTCCACCAATCCCAACTGTAGGGGTGACATAACAGGGTTTTTCCTGCATTGATAATTTTTTGGCGGCCGCCAAAGCCTTATTTGATGAATTATTGTGATTTATGGGTGATGTAGATGGCTGATGCGCTTGTGACAGGGCGCATGTTAACTGTGACAGAAAGAACGAGCAGAGAGCTCCTCCCCCGCGCGTGCACTCTCTCTTCTAACTAAGCACTGTCTTAGCTCTTTCTTACTCGCACATATCAATCAAAATAAAATTAACTGACATAATGGTAAAAGGTCTGAATATCGAATCCATGTTGCACGTGGTGCATTCGGACAGTTTTTTCCCTGAATTACCGCTGGGTACGAATTGCGCTCAAAAAATGTTGCCTCTTCTCTGACAGGCATTTTGCACATGCAGCGGACATAAACCATACTTTCAAATAAACGGAAAAATATCCTAATGAAGTGTTTTCTGTGTTGACAAATCTTTCACGTTGTTCTAACAGTCTGGATCCACACACAACGTGTCCGCTAATGTCCAATTTGCAACCTAATGACTCCTTTGATCTGATTCATTTTAATGACTGGTTAAAACAACTGATCTGTCCAACACTGAACTCATGAATCGGTGTATGATCATTTACTCAGAACTCCTCTGAAATGAGAATGCAAGTGTGCTTACCCCATTTACTAAGAGTGGTTAGTAAGAATTAGTCTTAATCCACAGTATTTCTTTTTCATTTTTTTATTTTGAGTATTTATATTGATAATGTGTACTAAATTACCTAAAAAAATTTGTTTAGACTGGAGTGAGGTGAAACCAGAACAAAGCAAGCTAGCTGATAATTTTATTAAATTATATATGGTAGAAAATTAGACTATTTTGTTAATACATATTTAATGCTACTTTTTAATATTGATATGATTGTTTACTGATAATTATTTTGGTATACAATGTAAACTGTGTAAAAATGTGGAACAAAAGACACAAACATCAAGAGATCATGCATAATATGAGATATCAAAATTAGACAAGCAAAAAAAAGAAAGAGAAAAACAAACTTTCTTTGCATTTATTTTAAATTTATTGTCAGTATTGGGCTCACAGATTACGTGGGTAGGGTACTTTTACTGTGTGTGTGTGTGTGTGGGTGTGTGAGCCACCAACGAAGGCCATTTTTGAACCAGGAAAAACCCTGCATAAGGGCAAGTAAGAGAGACACTAGGAAGGCGGCAAAGTTCTTCTTTCCACTGCATCCAGGGATGGAGAAGGTCAGGAGGTAGGTTAGAATCGCCCCATTCTCTCTGTTTGTTCCAAAGGTGGAAGGAGCAATCCCAGTGGGTCGTACTGTGTAGCAAGGACCCTATAAATATTCTGCAAGGTAGGGTGTCAAAGATCACAGGCCGGTGCTTATAAGACAAGGTATCGGACTGCCAATTCCAACTCAAACCTAAGGTGGATTTGGTTTTCTCCTGCGTCAGCCACAGCTCCACACTGGTAGCTCGAGCGTCGGGAGGCAGGTGACTTAATACAGCAGGTTTGTTACAAGCCCACTGCCGGATCTCAAATCCAGCTCCAGAAAGGATAGTACGCAAGCGATCAATCAGACTTTGGGCTGCATCAGCAGTAGGTAGGTTCTGGAGGCAATTATCAATGTAGAAACACCTCTCTACAGAGAAACGGATCTCCTCATCGGTCAAGGGGTGCTGACGGGTATGGCACTGGAGTGCATCAATAGCACAACAAGGACTGGAGGTGGTACAGAAGGGTAGGACTAACCACTTGAAGGTCTCAGGAGCCTCATCCATCTGCAGGTCTCACCATAGGAAGCAGAGTAGAGGACGATCTTCAGACAGGAGGCAAACCTGGTGGAACATCGCCTTAATATCTCCGCTCACAGCTACAGGATGCTCTTGGAAACAAAGGAGGACACCTATCAACGAGGCTCCAAGGATAAGTCCGGGCAATAGGAACTGGTTGAGGCTCTGACCACTGTACTGATGGGAACAATTGAAGACGAGATGGGACTTCCCATTGTGGCTAACAAGGTGGTGAGGAATGTACCAATACTCAGGGGTATCAGGAACAGGATCAGGGACTACATGGACAGCTCCAGTCTCAAGGAGTTTATGCGTCTCTGTTCGGTAGGTCTCAGCTCTCTCAGGATCCTTCAGCAGATGCCGCTCCTCACTGCGGAGGGTAGGCAAGACTGAATCTCTCGAAGCATTCAACAAAGGCATGTCTCTACGACGAAGAAGGAGAGTGGCTCTCTAGGGTAATGGTCTTTAGGGTCAAGCAGCTGAAGGGCTGCCTGGTCTTGCTTGGAACAAGTAACTTCCATACACTCACGGGAAAAAATTGTATCCAACTGCCACAATCTCTGAACGTGGTGAAGGAGCTCATCTTGGACAGGAACCAAAGAGGTAAGCAGGCACTGGCAAGGAAGGAACAGGGCCCTGAAGTGTCCATCCCAAGCGGGTACAAACAGCAACTGGCGCTCCCTGGCCACCCCATCGGACAGGCTCAGTAGGGGTTATAAGGTGGGGCTGATCAGAACCAATAAGGAGCAATGGTTGGACATCTGTAAGGGTACGGATGGGAAGGTCTCTTAAGTGTCTGTACTTCCGCCATAACTGCTCCACAGGATAGGATTAAGGCAATCAGCTGTAAAGGCAAGACAGATCTGATAACTGTTCTGCGGTCGGGGTATGGGAGATATCTGGAAGGATATGGAATGACCTGAACATCGTCTCTGACGGTCCGTAACGGAAGATCTTCCGGAACACCCTGAATGCCCAGGCCTTTAACTGCAGTGGAAAGCAGGATTGTTTGCTCCGATTCGTCATCCAGGAGGGCAAAGGTATCCAAGATACGATCTTCATAATGCAGATGCACTGGAACCACCTTAAGCATAACACGGCCGCTAATGGAAGTCTAGAAGAAGAAGAACCTATCCGAGGAGAAACTCGTAAGGCAACTTTTCTCCACAGTAGCGGAATCCTCTGTAGCGGAAGGACTGACATTCACATCGTGAAGGGAGCGAAGATGTAAGCCACGGCAAAGACTGCAGGGTTTTTTCAGGTCGCATCGGGCAGCATGGTGGGATCTGGCACAACGTCAACAGCGATCAGGTCAGGTCAGATCCAGGTCTTAACTTGATCAGTGGTAAGCTGGACCAAGGAAACACAATGATTCAGGTAATGCTCAGACGCTTCAAAGAATGGACAATAGCGTTTCACTCTAGTAGGCTTGGCTGGCTGAACGTAACCTCTACAAGGCATGGAAGACTCATCTGGTGAAGAGGATGAGGATGGGGCTGAGGATGTTCCAACTCCAATCAGGATAGCAATGGATCGCTTGCCAGCATGTGAGCTCCTAGACATTAACTCTGCATTGTAACTGTGACACCAGGTCTCGTAACGAAGCTAATTAGAGAGGTCGACTAGGTTAGGGATAGACCTAGGTTGGTGAAACATATGGCGACAAAACTCTGCTCTCTGCTCTGGGGGAAGCTTGCTCAGAAGGTGTGCAATGTGGGAACCACAACTCAACTCCAACTCACCATCATGTCCTAAAGTTCTCAACAGGCCGACTAGGAATTGGACTTGGAGAACAAATCTCTGGAAGGCTGGGATATCACCTCGTCTAACATCAGGAGTATCAAGGACACTAGCTATCCTCCTCAAGGCTAGCTGATGTGGCTGACCATACTTTTCACAAAGCGCTGACACAGTGTCCGTGAAGGGAGTAGGGGAATTCAAGTTAGCATCAGCTATCATCTTAGCTTCTTCAAGCTTAAAGTGATCTACTAAGATCTGGTACTTAAACTGCTCAGTGCCATCTGGGGGGAGCAGGTCCTCCAGGGCTATGCAAAGGTGAGAAAACTCACTAGGATCTGGACAAGTACATTTAGGGATCGTAGGAGGGGGACCATGATACACAAACTCAGAGGAAGGGACTACAGGGTGCACCCTAGGCTCTGCCTGAGGAAGAAAATCTGGGAGACTAGGATAGGCAGGCTGGCGCTGACTGGCGGTGGGCAGGCAAGGGCATGGCACTAGGAGTGAGCAACTCTCTAAGGTCCTGAGGAGAAGGAGGTGGAGTGAACTCACCAGCCTCCGTAACGCTAGGCCAAGAAGGACGCGACCAAATGGTAGGGAGCACAAAGGGATACTGCTGAGACTCTAATACCACAGGCCGATAGGAAGTAGCTGCACCGGACAACTCAAGGTCACCTACTTGTCTAGCTAAGGCTGCGTCAGGTTCAGGCCAAGGCGGTGGAGGAAGATCAGGGAAAGGACCACTATCGATTACAGGAGTGGACACACAGGGCTTCACTGGAGGATCAGACCACCGCGACACTGAGGGCTGCAGTGGCAAAAGAGGTTGGCCTCTGGCTTAGCTAAGTCTGCTCGAAAAGACTGCGCTGCTATGACTAACTCTCAAACTTCTGCATGAACTGCTCTTAAATCTCTCAGGTCTGCTTGGAAGGCTGCACGCTCGTGTGCCGCAGGTGCTGTAGCTCGTTGAGGTGGGCCAAAGCAACTGAATCAGCTGTCAAAAGCGAGGAAGGGACTGGCTGAGGACACACAGCAGGCTGAGTAGGCTGACGAATGGATGACAGGATCTTCGAGCCATCAGGACGGACATGGTCACCACTAGGGGGAGTAACACGAGGCTGAAGGGACAGGGACCAGGCTGGGACAGGCATCTCCATGGTGCAGAAAACATCAGGCTCTGAGACAGGTCTGCCCCGGGGAAACTGCACCTTATACTGCTTGAGGTAGGCTGGAGGACAAGTGAGGTGCTTAGGACGAGCTCCGGCAACAACCTCCTCATCAGTCCATCATATCAGAAAGGAACACTCATCCGGCTCGAAGGACCACTTGTTATACAGACTTTTGTTTGCCAGGATCTGATTAGTAATTAGATGAGTGAAGAGCACAGTTTTCTATAAGTATGAGGAGACAGGTGAGTAGGTTTAGGTGATGTATTGATAAAAGGATAAGCCACAGAGGTAAAGATATTTCACAGGTAAGTCTCAATTACAATTACAGGCAGTAGAGGCATTAGTTTGGAACAATAAAGCAAAAACAAAAACAAGAAGTACAATAAAGGATAATAAATAACTATTCAGCTTGGCATATATATATGATAATAAACCTCCATTGGTACATAAAGGCAGCCAAAGCATGCTAAATCCTCATCAATAACATTTCTCCATGAAATATACAATTCAAAGAAGGAAATTAAGGCATCACATTGTACATTATAAGCTGTACACGATCATCTAACATGATAAACATCATTCCATGTATGGATATCGCGGCACATCAGAGTGTAATCACTCGTCTGGTATAAACAGTCCAAAATATCAGTAATCACATCACCAACGTATCATAGAAAACAAAAGCAGTGATATACATCTCAATAAAGAAGAAATAATCACATATGGAACACCATCATTAAACTAAACTAACAGAAACATCGGCTGCGGGCATGTTTACACATGTGAGTGTGACGCAGTTATAAATAAATCAATACCGATCTCAATAAACACCAAAATAAGGCAAACAGGCTTACTTGTAGGTCAATGACTAACACCTTGTGGAAACTGCTGCAGCAAATATCTCAACTAAACAGGAATAAATGTCTTTTCAGCGATCGGAACAGACCATAAGTTCAGGCAAAGGCAGATTATCTCAAGAGACTGCTCAGCCCGAAAGTGACTTACGATGTCTTCTTCTCTTGGTTAATGGCGGGCTGCAAACAACTTTAAGGTGCATACCGCCACCTACTGTACAGGAGTGTGTAACATCATGTTATTTTATATATATATAATATCATATTCTGCTCATCAACCCTGTGTCTTTAATGAATGTAAATAGTGCCTTCCTGGTGATTCTTATCCTCTCTCCCTCTCCTTCTGTTCCCAGTATCCCCATCAGATTCCACTCCCTCCCTGCCTCATGAACCCTATCTTGCAACACCCGTCTTTCCACCTCATATAATATACATTGCAAAATGACATGTTGAACATTTTCTTTAGTCCCACAATTTTCACAGTTAATTAAAGGATTCATTTCACTTGTTTAATTAAAAACAAGGTGCCATTTAATCCTGTGTGATCCACTCTCAGTCTTGTCAATATAATTTCTTCCCGCCTGTTCCTTTCCCTATAACTTTTAATACAGACAGACTTTTGTATTTTATGATATCCCCTTCCTGTTCTGTCTTCCTCCCACCATTTCTGCCATGTTTCAATACCTTTCTTCTTAACTATTGCTTTTCATTCTCCTTTTCCAAGTGGAATAGGAACTGTTATTTCCTTTTGTAATGCCTCTTTTGCTAGTTTGTCTGCACTCTCATTCCCTTTCACTCCCTCATGACTTATGTCAGAATAAAAGCCCTCTTTTAAAGGAGACTTTACAACATAACCTTTTCAAAATATGTTAATTATTTTTTGTTTGAGTGTTCACATAGCATGAGCCAAAACTTTTACAAAGTTTTGTACCATTTTTGAAGTAAAGAATTAAAAAAAAAAAAAAAATGAAAGCAACAGAGGGAAAACTAATATGTGGTGGCAATTTTCCTCTTTACTTTAGAAAAGAAGAACTTCCTTAATTATTATATTTTGTCATTTTATTCATTTTTCCTTAATATAACCTTAACTCACAGTGCCTCCACATGACTAATAACAAAGAAAATTCATCAAATCAAGTAAATGGAAAAGCATTCATCCTTTCAAACATAAATTGCATGGCAGAGCACTGTAATGTTCAGTCTACGATAACCCACATTTATGGATATTTCAGGAACATTGAATGTCAGCTATAACATTTGGACCACCTTCATTCAGACTTTAATCATTTTCAATATTTTCAGCAGGCAGATATTTACAGTGACCAATCACTTTCTTTCTTTATCCAGCATTTGAGAAATGTCAAATGGATAAAAATGGTTTAAATATTTTTTCTCCTTATCTAGACTAACCACCACAAGTTATAGAGTATTTCTGATAATGCATAGACATTTCAAGGAAAGCTTGCACTTCGTAGGTCTTAAAGGTGTGTATGTATATATATATATATATATATATATATATATATATATATATATTACTATGGCAATGCTTTTTCTTTGTTTTGGATTGCCATTGGAGTATTACAAACCCTTAATGCATCTCAAAAAATCTCATTTGGAATAAAAAAAGATTGGGAAGGATTAAATTATTGTCTTGGAGTAAATATATCATATAAAACATTTTTCCTGTGTGATTAAATAATGAATATATCAGAAGGCTAATTCTTAGAGTACTATACATGGAAACTTATCAAGCCTTTATTCATTTGAAATAGCAAACATCTTTTTAAACAGCTTTGAATGCAATATCTAACCTATTTCTAAACTCATAAACAGTTACAGTAACACTTCTGTCCTGCACATATGGCAGCCTATATAATCATTATTTGTGTGTATCCAGCAGTGTCACACCGTGAAATAACACTGTCATGCACCAGCTCCCATGCTGATGCATTCAGCTTCTTCCGTCTCTTAATTCAAGCATGAGATGTAGTAGAGCCATAATATGTGGAATTGTAGTAAGAGAGGGAATTTAAGATTAATTTTTTCTTTCTAGTGGGGAGGGGAAGGTTGTATGGCAGATAATTAGAGCCTAGTAATTGTATTGTGCTCTCAAGCTGGGGGAAAGCTGGGTGTCCATGGCAACTGATGGAAAAGTGAGTCATCTGAGATTTTTGTGTGTGCATGTGGGTGGGTGTGTGTCTGCCCGTGAGTGTCTACTTGGGAGTTTTTGTGACCACTAAAATGGATGTACATCAGTGATTTTCACATTCAATTCAGGTACATGTGGAATATGATTAAGTGTTCTGTTTGTTTGCAGCAAGCAAGCATAAGGACTTGTTGTCGGTGCACATTCACATAAAATACCCCATGCATCCATTTCTGATTAATTAAGGCATATAATTGAAGGGAGCATATCTTGAAAAAAATCTCATTTTCATTGCATTCCTCACATAAGAGTTTGATGTACTATACTTTCTGAACTCAAAACTCCCTCCTCAGTCCAAATAAACATTTAAAAGTAGATCTGAAAGGACAGTTGGTATATTATTTTTTAGAAGTAGTGCCTATATCGCAGAAGCATCCTAACTTAGAATCTTATTCTATTCTAACAATGGTAATTGTTGCCTCGTTTATGATGTCCATAAAAGTGCATAAAAGTGCTCCACACAGCTCCGGGGGGTTAATAAAGGCCTTCTGAAGCGAAGTGGCATGTTTGTGTAAGAAAAATATCCATATTTAAAAATGTATAGACTAAAATAACTAACTTCCGACGGAAAGCCGTACGCAATTCGACTTACGGCAAAAGAGTAACCCCTGACGCGATGTATAGAAGCATCGCAAGCTTTGACACCTCTCGCAGATAGGGCTGGGCAACAGCTCTTCTTTTATATCGAAATCCTCCCCCATTTCTCTTTAAAAATTCTCGTTTTAGACTCTAATTCATGACCGGTGTTTTGTTTTGCTCTATCCTCTGCACTTCTGCGTTTGTCAATACGAATGCGTCAAGGCTCAAGGGTTACTCTTTCACTGTAAATTGATGCGTACGGCAATCCACCGGAAGTTAGTTATTTTAGTCTATAAAGTTTTAAATATGGATATTTTTCTTACACAAACACGCCACTTCGCTTCAGAAGGCCTTTATTATCCCCCCGGAGCCGTGTGGAGCAGTTATATGATGGCTAGATGCACTTTTATGGACTTCATAAATGAGGCAACAATTCACTGCCATTATAATGCTTGGATTAGCCAGGACTTTTTTTAATATAACTCTGTCTGAAAGAAGAATGGCATATACACCTAGGATGACTTAAGGGGGAGTAAATCATGGGCTAATTTTCATTTTTGGGTGAACTAACCCTTTAACTACTATGTACTTACATCAAAATATAAGTACAATGGCGGTACTTATTGTGTACATATTGTATTGCAAAACACTCTGATATTGAGGTGGGATACGGGTAAAGTTAGGGACAGGTGTGGTGGTTGGGTAAGTTTAAGGGTAGGGTTAGGTGAAAGGGAAGTGTCAACAGTGTAATGTAACTACATAAATTAATTACAGATGTAAATACATGCAGGTAATTTTTAAAATGTAAGTACAATGTAAAAACTTATGTACACAATAAGTGCATTGTATCAAATGATTAATTTAAATGTTAGTACATAGTAGTTAAGGCCACCTAATATAAAGTGGGTCTAAAGAATGTTTTATTTTTTTATCTGACCTTATTAGTTTGTTCAGCACATTTCAACATGAATTGTTTTGTCACCCTGTCACAATGCAGGTTTCGCAAAAAGGTTGTGTCATTAAAAGCTGTTGCAATTGCAACTGCAAAACCACAACCCTTAAGTAATCTATGTTACATGTGAACAGAGGGTATACATGTACATGTAAGTTTTAGTAACAAAAAGGGGGACTGTTTAATTTGAATATATTTTACATTTTTATATATATATATTCAGCAAAGCAGCAAACAGAGACAGAAAAGGCATTTACAATAAGAGAGTTCTATTTCAAATAAATGCTGTTCTTTTGAACTTTCTATTAATCAATTCCTAAACAAAAACGTCACGGCAACGGTCGAAACAGTCGCAACTGTCGAGGTCCAGTTCAGAAGCCCGAAGCTGCATGCCTGTTGCACACAGCGCCCCAACCCGTTCTGGAGGCATCTGTTGTATCAACAACATGCCTGGACACTTGTTCTAAGAGTACTCCGGCCAATAGAAAGGCAAGGTCTGACCAGGGGCTGAATTTCTGGCAACAGCTCGGTGCGATGGACACACGGAGCATGCCGCGGCACCGTGCCCATCTTGGGACTCGGCCGTGTAGCCAGTGCTGAAGTGGTCTCATGCATCAATCCGAGTGCTGTTACCATGGCTGCGGATGCCATATGCACCAAGAACCTCTGAAATTGTTTCAGTGGAAACGCTGGACAGGCTCTATTGTGTCCTTTGCCAGTAGGTCCACAATCTAAGGCCACAATCTAAGGCCTCTTTGTTCGCTACAGAGGTAAATAGGATAAATAGGGCACCTGACGAACTGAGTCACATAGCCGAGTCTGACTGTCCGAATGAGACAACGGAATAGGCTGGGAAGCGCTAGCCAGGCCCCCATGTTCCGTGAGAGTAAACTCCCTGCCTGTGGCAAAAGAAGGAGGGCTGGGAGTGAGGAAACAGAGCGTCGCTCACTGCCAACGGACACCCCGTATGACCTGGAAAGTGAGGAAACCGCTCTTTCTTTGAGAATTTGGCGGAACAGAACCAAAACGGAACAAAAGATACTCCACCTGGCTCTCCTCCAGGGGAAGAAGTGGTGCGTTCACCACCTCAAGCTGTCCCCTCCAACTCCGGGTCGCCCATCTCAGGGCTGCTTCGCTGACTGTTTGGAAGGTTTAGCGCCTTCCTGCGGGGGCCTCGACATCGTAGCTGAGCCGTGGTGGAGCACCTCCTGCAGGGGGGAGCGTTTTCGGCAACGAGCAGACTGAGGGGCAGCCCGCAGCAGCCTGGTAGCAGAGGTGTCCTGCAGGGGCAGGATGTTTGCCTAATTGTCTCAGTCTGCTTCTGGAATGCCAAGAACTGCTGGGCAAAGTCCTTGACAGTGTTGCTGAATAGGCCACCTTGTAAGATGGGAGCGTTAAGAAAGCACACTCTGTCGACTTCTCACATCCTGCAAGGTTTATCCAGAGACAGTGCTCTTGCACCGCCATAGTGGACAACTTCTGGCCGAGGGTCCGCGCCATGATTTTCATCACCTGGAGGGCAAGGTCAGTTGCCTTGTGCATTATGAGTGATTTGGCCTACAGGACAGCCGTCGTCTCACAGGTGCTGGACAGGTATTGCGGATAACTCCTCTATGTGGCAGCACTTTGCGGGCACAAATGCACCGCAATTGCACACACGACCTGGGGAATCCCCACGAACCAGAAACCAATCATCTAGACGTGATCGCTCAGAAGTCCAATGCGCGCAGCAGCCCGGGCAAGCATTGCTGCTTGATGCAACTATCAACACCTGATCCTCATCGAGAGGGCTGATTGACATTACTTAATAAAAATATATTAAAATAGAAAACATTTCTGTTATTTTAAATTGTAATTATATATCACAATACTACTGTTTCACTGTCAAATAAATGCATCCTTGGTGAGCATAAAACACTTTCAAAACATTATTTATCATATTAAGGGAACCTCAGTCCAGATGGTAAAGTGTCCTCGAGCTGAAGGGTTGAGAAAGGAAGCTTGCTGAAGGACATAATGAGCCAGGATAGACTGTTGTGCCACCAGCAATCATAAAGAGATGTGGACACCAGGACTGAGAATGATACTCCCACAGGGGCATATAAATCACAGCTGATGATACTTCAGACACAGCGAGACATGGGGCACACAATCCATAATTGACATTTGACTCAAAATGCTTCAGCTGGGAACTGAGGCCATCAGTCTCTCTCACTCAAGGTAGGTTTTTAACAAACAACATTGATTGAAAAAAATATTTATTGTTGAGATTCAATGAAGGCTCATGAAGCCATCACTGCCATTTGGTGTATGGCCACCAGACAACTGAATTATATGGGACAAAACTTTTTGGGTGAAGTGTGGAAGGTGTCTGAAAAGGTTATCTGCCAAATTCTGAAAAAGAGATGGCTGTGTAAATGTCATGAGAGCGTGAAAGATGTGTCTCGTGCATTTCATTCGGATGTGGCAAAAAAGTTCACTCAAGTTTGTCTGCCTGGAATTACCTTTCAGATGTTCATTGTATTGTGACTTGTATGCTTTGATCTGCTGATCTCACTGAAGACCGGAAGGGCCGTATTCACAAAACATTTTATCTTACCACTAAGAGTTCTCCTAAATAGCAATAAAAGTTCTTAGTTAAGAGTTTTCTCTAAATACCTATTCACAAAGCTGCTGAGACCAACTTTTACTAAGGAATAGAGAGAAGTTTTAAGCTAAGAGTAAGGGTGGGGGTTGACCTTGGAGGAGCACTATCTAATCAGCTCGAGAGGAAGCATACAGTATACACAGCCAACTCACCTAGTTACCTTGATAGTTTTCTGCATCCCTCTGCCACCCCGACTCCTCACTCTCTGCCCAGCCGGGGATATGGGGGAGTACTCTGGGTTTGGGCTAAATTCAGAGCTCGGAGCCCTCGATCCCCTCGGACAGCATGGCAAATAGGCTTATTTTACTCTTTTACTCTATCCGATCATTGGTAAGTGTGAAATCGTGAAACAACTGACACAGATATTCAGACATTTTTTTTTTATTATTTATTTATTTGTTAATTAATTATTTATTATTTTTGGCATTTTTTGTTTTTTTATTATGAAAGGACAGTGAGTAGACAGGAAGTGAAGTGGAAGAGAGAAAGTGCTTTGTGAAAGCTGGTTTTAGCGCTAAAATGCTTAATGAAATACTCTTAGAGCAAAAATTTAGAGTTTCTCTTAAATTGGCAAATTAGGAGCTACTTTTAGCCATAAGATGTTTTGTGAATATGGCCCCAGGTGTACAATCTGAGCTACCCCATCACAACATAAACACTTTTAAGTTTGGCTGGAGACTACCATACAACTTTTTTCTGGCCCAACAGCAATGAATTACTGTCCTCGGGTGGCCCAGATCTGGATTAAAGACAAGGGCCACACATGGGCCATAACTGGCCCAAGTCTCAGCCAATTACAATAACCGGCCTTGAACTGGGCCAGAACAAGATTTAATATTGGTACAGATTCACTGTCTGAAATAAAACACCAGTCTTTAACCAGAAACACCAAACCTGAGCCTTATCTAGCCCAACAATCAATTGCCAACACAGTATCTTAATATTTGGTATTGTTATATTGACTGTATATTCTCTTTTTCGTTTTGTGTAATAATGTTATGGCAACACTGTATGTAAACATAATCATGGCAAATAAGTACAAAATTGAAACTCAGTCATAAAATCCACAAATCATGTACCTGTCAAGTAAAAAAAAATCTAAAAATGTTTTTTTTATGACTCACTCCTTTCGGCAAGATTCTGAAGTGTGAATTCGATGGACACTTTACTATCCCATGAGGTTAGGGGATTTAGGAATTGAGGTGAAACAATGCAACTGACAGTGACAGTGAAGGTTTCTTTAAATTAGGGTAATTCAAACTACAAATTCTTCAATGAATTACAAAATAAACTTAATTAATTAAAAACTGTGGCTTAATTAACAGTCTTAGATTGCTTGTGAACAAAACATAATTGCTGTTTCCACTGTATATCATCTTAAAGGAAAACGCAGACTTTTTGGGACTTTAGCTTATTCACCGTATCCCCCAGAGTTAGATAAGTCCATACATACCATTTTTATCTCTGTGCGTGCCATAACTCTGTCTGACGCACCCACCGCTAGCCTAGCATAGCACAAAGACTAGAGGTAAATGGCTCCAGCTAGCCTACTGCTCAATAAGTGACAAAATAACGGCAACATTTTCCTATATATATGTTGTGATGTGTATACTGTAGTTACATCGTGTACTAAGACCGACGTTGCAATTTTCTAGGCCGATATGGCTAGGGACTATACTCTCATTCCTGCGTAATAATCAAGGAACTTTGCTGCCGTACCATGGGTGCAGCGGCGCAATGATATTACGCAGCGCCTGAAAATAGACTAACTTCCATCAACATAACCAACGTGACAACCTGCTTGCACAGAGAGCGTGCTGGGGACTATTTTCATGCGCTGCGTTATTTTCATTGCGCCTGCTGCACCCATAGTACGGCAGCAAAGTTCCTTGATTATTACGCAGGAATGAGAGTAAAATGTTGGCATTATTAAATATATAGGAAAATGTTGGCATTATTTTGTCACTTATTGAGCAGTACACTAGCTGGAGCCGTTTATCTCCAGTCTTTGTGCTAAGCTAGGCTAGCGGTGGGAGCATCAGGCAGAGAATATGGCACGCACGGAGATAAAAATGGTATGTATGGACTTATCTAACTCTGGGGGATACAGTGAATAAACTAAAGTCCCAAAAAGTCGGTGTGTTCCTTTAAGCAAAATCAACTTGACCATATGACTAGTCACCATAATCTTAGGTTTTTTTCAAGCCAGTGTTATTTTCTGTTTTTTATTTATTATTATAATTTTTTTTATGTGTGGCAGTAGACTGATGGCTGAGGAGGGATTTGTTTCCAGTACACTATGTAATGAGATCCCAATTGTTAAATGTAAAATGTTCATGTCAAAATTAAAATGATATAGGGGGGCAACTCAAGGGCAGACTAAAATAATTATGTATTAAACAGGCACTCGGCCATAACAGCTACAAACCATGTGCCAAGGATGAAGGACTTTTTATGTCCTTTTATGTATTGAACTTAAACCTTTTGTAATAAGTCACCCTTAGAGAAATCTCTCCAGATCACTAATTAATGTTCTCCACAACAATTTGGACAAAGCCTTTACAGAGGTGATAAATGTCAAAATGATATTTCATCAAAAGGTTATGGGACTTTGACACTGCATTCTGTGAAATAATGAGCAAAGAAATTTTAAAATTTAAATGCTTTCAACTTAGGCAGCAGCCAGAGACCTTTTTTCATCACAACATATGAGAAAAACTCAAAATTGTTTTCACTGATTGGACTGAAAATGCCATCTCTCAACAAGCCTTGTTTAACATCCTTCGCTACTGTCCTTAGGTAGATGTGTGAAAAAAATGTGTGAAACTAATTTCTGTGTGAAGAATTATGTGAAGGGAAATGTTTTTTTTACTGTGAGATACATTATCATTAAGTTTGAACCATACACCGATCAGGCATAACATTATGACCTAATATTCCTAATATTTTGAGATCTGGGGAATTTGGAGGCCAGGTCGACACCTCTGTATCTTTATAGTCAACACCACTTATCCTGCTGAGGCCACAGCCACCAGGGAGTCTGTTTGATCGGACCACATGGGCCAGCCTTCGCTCCCCACGTGCATCAATGAGCCTTGGTCGCCGG
The DNA here is from genome assembly GCA_039654625.1 of Rhinogobio ventralis. Lineage (NCBI taxonomy): Eukaryota > Metazoa > Chordata > Actinopteri > Cypriniformes > Gobionidae > Rhinogobio > Rhinogobio ventralis. The sequence goes on from CM077204.1 coordinate 25,558,071, forward strand.
TTCACCACTGTTCCTTCCTTGGACCACTTTTGATAGATACTGACCACTGCGGGAACACCCCACAAGAGCTGCAGTTTTGGAGATGTTCTGACCCAGTCGTCTAGCATCACAATTTGGCACATTTTTGGTCAAAATGTTCACTTGCTGCCTAATATCCCACCCTCTAACAGGTGCCATGATATGAAGAGATAATGAGTTTTCTTCACTTAACCTGTCATAATGTTATGCCTGATCGGTGTATATGTCCAAAGGTATTTATATGGATATGACTCTAACCCCCAGTTTCACAGACAAGGTTTAAGCATAGTCCCAGACTAAAATGCATGTTTTCGCTGGTTTAACTGAAAGCAACTTGCACTGACATATCTCAAAATATGTCCCTGCCATTGTTTTGTCTCAAGATCCTAATCCTGGCTATTCTAAGCCCTGTGAATCCAGGCCTATATGTCATTTCTAATCATTTGACACCTGTGCTGGTCTATTGGTAATAGAGCTGTTGAGATAATGAGGCAGTTAAAGTCAGTATTACAAGATAAAATCTATTGCATTTTGAAAGTTGTCTTTTCTTAAATCAATACAGTATAGAGCAATAATGTAGACACTTGATGAGGGACTAATCATCGTAAACTAATATCTGACATCTTTTTAACTAAAGATGGTTAGTAAATGAAATAAACCTAAAATAATTAACTGAAAAGCTTACTGTAAATAAATAACTTTATTCAGTTTTCTATTTATATTTATGGCTTTTAATTTCATTGATATTTATTTGAGGTAGGCTAATCTAAGACATTTTCCCCCGGTTTCACAGACAAGGCTTAAGCCTAGTCCCAGACTAAAATGCATGTTTGAGTTGTTTTAACTGAAAGCAACTTGCACTGACACATCTTAAAATATGTCAGTGCCATTGTTTTGTCTCAAGATGCACACTAGTAATGTTTTTTTTCTAAGGCATATTTATAAAAGCTACTTAAATGCCCTAATTGAACTAAGGCTTAATCCTTGTCTATGCCCTGTCTGTAAAACCGCGCCTAAATGTATTTTTGATTGCAGATAGTCACCATTTGTACTGTTGTTTTGTACTGTATAAATATGAAGGTAAAAACCTAATACACCTATACATTAATTCACATTTGTATTCTTGTCACATTTGTGTTCTCACCAAGAGAGTGTTTGTACTTGTACCCACCATTTCAATGCATGTAACCAAGGATATGCTACAAGTCAAGTAAGTCAAATACTAAACCTCAAGTGTTAATAAAAATGCTAATATAATGGCAAACATTGGCTCAATACACTTGCACTGCTATAGACTTAGATGATTCAAGTCAAGTATTAAGATTAATAGAGGGAACATGAGAGATTTTGCTGAAGCTATCAAGGACAAAACCCTGACAGCAAATCATTCAGTAGCTCTAAAACATACAGCATGCACTAATAAATCACATTTTAAAGAAATCCCAAATAATCGGACAGGGACAAGTCCCAGGACTCAGCGTATCCAGGCAGCTATTGCTTTAATGTTTAGAAGAGGTGTGATCCAGGAGTATTGCGTTATACTGTAGATCAGACTTTTTATTTAAACAAGATCATGATGAAACATGACTCCATTGACCACAGAACCAAGCAACAGGGAAACATAACTTGCTTGCTTTTATCTTTGTTTTCATTTTATTGTACATTTTCGTATATGATGTCATTTATTAGCGTGACAAAGTTATTTGCTCTACAATAAAAATAACTGAAAGCAAGGATGTTAGAGAGAGAGAAAGAGAGAGAGAGAGAGAGAGAGAGGGAGGGAGGGAGAGAGAGGGAGGGAGGGAGGGAGGAATTGTAGAACAGCTATTAGGACTGGAAATTAAGTTCCGCATCTTTTCACAGGTGCAAGAAGCGAGTTTTATTAGTCAGGGGACAAGCTATAGCTCCAAGGCATAGGTGGGCTTGTAATTTCTTTAATCATACAGCAGAGGAGTGATTCAATAATATACACTCACCTAAAGGATTATTAGGAACACCATACTAATACTGTGTTTGACCCCCTTTCGCCTTCAGAACTGCCTTAATTCTACGTGGCATTGATTCAACAAGGTGCTGAAAGCATTCTTTAGAAATGTTGGCCCATATTGATAGGATAGCATCTTGCAGTTGATGGAGATTTGTGGGATGCACATCCAGGGCACGAAGCTCCCGTTCCACCACATCCCAAAGATGCTCTATTGGGTTGAGATCTGGTGACTGTGGGGGCCATTTTAGTACAGTGAACTCATTGTCATGTTCAAGAAACCAATTTGAAATGATTCAAGCTTTGTGACATGGTGCATTATCCTGCTGGAAGGAGCCATCAGAGGATGGGTACATGGTGGTCATAAAGGGATGGACATGGTCAGAAACAATGCTCAGGTAGGCCGTGGCATTTAAACGATGCCCAATTGGCACTAAGGGGCCTAAAGTGTGCCAAGAAAACATCCCCCACACCATTACACCACCACCACCAGCCTGCACAGTGGTAACAAGGCATGATGGATCCATGTTCTCATTCTGTTTACGCCAAATTCTGACTCTATCATCTGAATGTCTCAACAGAAATCGAGACTCATCAGGCCAGGCAACATTTTTCCAGTCTTCAACTGTCCAATTTTGGTGAGCTCGTGCAAATTGTAGCCTCTTTTTCCTATTTGTAGTGGAGATGAGTGGTACCCGGTGGGGTCTTCTGCTGTTGTAGCCCATCCGCCTCAAGGTTGTGCGTGTTGTGGCTTCACAAATGCTTTGCTGCATACCTCGGTTGTAACGAGTGGTTATTTCAGTCAAAGTTGCTCTTCTATCAGCTTGAATCAGTCGGCCCATTTTCCTCTGACCTCTAGCATCAACAAGGCATTTTCGCCCACAGGACTGCCGCATACTGGATGTTTTTCCCTTTTCACACCATTCTTTGTAAACTCTAGAAATGGTTGTGCGTGAAAATCCCAGTAACTGAGCAGATTGTGAAATACTCAGACCGGCCCATCTGGCACCAACAACCATGCCACGCTCAAAATTGCTTAAATCACCTTTCTTTCCCATTCTGACATTCAGTTTGGAGTTCAGGAGATTTTCTTGACCAGGACCACACCCCTAAATGCATTGAAGCAACTGCCATGTGATTGGTTGATTAGATAATTGCATTAATGAGAAATTGAACAGGTGTTCCTAATAATCCTTTAGGTGAGTGTATATATAGATATATATATATATATATATATATATATATATATATATATATATATATATATATATATAAAACAATATCAATAACAGGTTTATACAATGTGGATATAATAGCCACAAGCTTATTATGTGCATGCTGTGGTATTAGAAATTATGTACCATTATAAATTTCACTCACATGTTGTTGTTAAACACAGAATATTTCAACAATATTAAACATAAATGATGACTTTGAAGACCATACCAGATCTGAAATTATGCTGTTTAAAAGTCTCAAACAAGGCACTACAAAAGATTTGTAAGATAAAGCATGAAAAGGAAGATGCTGAGTAAATGTCAGCTTTGATAAGATTACAAAAATAATATTTTGAAAACAGCTACGGATCATCTGTCATTAACATCAATTCCCTGCTGGCAATCTAACATAACAACAAAGAGCTGTAGTATCTGCACCTCAAAGGCATGATAAAGAGAGGAGCATCAGATTGATAGAAGTGGTCACTCAAGGCTTATCCTACCAGAGTGCTGTGGTCTCAGTGCCTCCTAGTGGATATTAAAGTGATGCAATGGTGGCTTGTCTGTTCACTCTATCTGTTCTTTGAGAAATGTTAAAACAGACATCTTAAATATTCATATCTATTCTGTGTTCCTGGCTTGTGTGTGTGTGTGTGTGTGTGTGTGTGTGTGTACAGACATAATTTTGAGTGACGAATTATATAGTCGTCTATAATTTTCTGATTTGTATGTATCTTGGCAACTACTCTCTATAACTGAATTTGAATAGGCAGAGAGATTTGTTAAGTGTCAGGAAAAAACATAATACAATACAAATGCATAAAAATATTTGTTTCTTTATATTTGTTGCTTACTTTATTTTATTACACCTTGTGGATTTTAAAAATACATTTCACTATGCTAGAAGTAATCTGTATTTTCATTTCATTTCAGTACTGAAATGGTGGTTATTTTACTCCTTTTGCATTTTTTGTTGTTCATTAGTAGCATGACATGAACATATAACACATAACATTAATTTATCATCAAATAATCAAAATGTATACATTTAAACTGTCTAAAAGAGACAGATTTGCTGAAAATGATTGTGTTTTATTGTACCATGTTATTTTCTATATTGTATGCCTATATTTTATCTATTCTTAGTTTATTTATACCATAGTAGCAGCGTATTTGTATATTTAAGATTATATGTTTTGGTCTTTCGCAGTTGTATATATGCACATGATAGGCTATTGTATAGGCAATATTAAGTAGGCCTAGCTGAAATTTAAAATAAAGAAAAATGAAATGAATGAATGAATAATGAATGTTTGGCCTCTGAAACCATGAGAAACCAACATGAAACCATTATATTCATGGTTCTAATTTGTAATAGGCTACATTATTCATTTTCAAGGTAACTAGCTATTACAAACCAATTGGAGAATTTCTCCTTTTACAACAAAAGACGAATTTCGGCAATGTGTTATTGTAAGTTATAGAGCGTTTTTACGTAGACTATGTGTTGTGTATGTATATTTATTAGTGCAGGCAGTTATTGTGAGATAGCAGAATCTCAGCCTGTCATTGCACCTCTGCCTCTGCACCCTGTCCGCAGCTCGCGCTCCGTGAGCTGACAGCTTCGCCGCGCATGCGCAGGGCGTCTCCACTGGCTCGCTCGGTGCTGAAGTTGGGCGGATGGACGGAAAACACCGCTGATGGAGATAAAACGCCAGCATGCAATCTCAACGCGTGATACCCCCGATATCCGCATAGACACGTGTAACGACACCCGTTTAGAAGACTGACATCTAGAACAAAAGGGGTAAGGTGACATACGCTCTTTAACGGTCTCGGCGGTACCGCTAGCTCGCCAGCTAACGCGCTAGCCGTTGCCTCCTTGCGTTTAGAAAATCAAAGAGCCGCTGCGAAAATGTAATAAAGTGGCAGCTACACTTCATTTGTCTTAAATAGCGCTGCTTTAGCGAACAGTTTGCCCATTACTTTCAATTGCACTGCGCTGTGATAGAAATGGTTTGGGCTTTACCTGCGATTACTTTAGTAAAGATGCTGGCTGTGTCGCAAAACCTAGCGAGATGCCTACTTTTTGGGCATTATTCGAGCGGTCGGAACGTTCCAACAGTATTTGTAACGCTAGACGGCGTTTGGGATTTTATATGGGCGCTTAAACGATCATTGGTGTTTCAATGATACCTATAAATGCTGTCTAGGTAGGATCATCTGTAGGTTTTGACACACAGCCGTTTTGAATCCACAGACAACCACTGTAACGGGGAATGAAGGCGAATAGCGGGATGACAGTCGTCTATGTCAATATATCACGGAGCATTGTATTATTTTATTATATATCAGACGTTAAACTGACTTTTTTTTGGTCAATTTATCTTATACATTAACATTTATGGTAGCTGACAATTTCCTCACGATCGACCTTTAATAAAATAAGACTGATTTGTTTGTATTCCTCGGACTTGCCAGTAGTTATTTTTTGCTTGCATTCAGTTGACAGCCTATGTGATATTAAGAGTTTCCTTCCGGAGGAGGGCTGTTTGCTCGACCATTCATCATCATACAAGTTCTGAAGTTCCTCCCATTCACTTGTGCTTCTGGTTTTTAAAATGCTGCTGGTTGTGTGAAACATTCTGTTTAATATGGGGAACATTTTGGGTGTCAAAAGAGATGACCCGCAATGAAATGCACAGTGTAACTTTTGTACAACGTTGTTTTACTTTTGAACACTTGAAATGCACAGAAAATGAGACTGTAATTGTATACTATATACTTTAGTATACTTGGGATTACTTTCTTCTATTGATGATATAGTCAGGTTTATTGCAATTTGCTGTGATAGATAATGTAAGATTAATTTGGTACTGCAGTAATTGCCTTGCAGAAGTATTTACTTATTTTATTTTTCCATAATGTCTGGTTAAAACATAACCAAAATTGTAATTTTATCATAGTAGTTTGAAAGCTTAGGTTTAAGGGTTGTTGTGTCAAATAGTAATGGAGGACAGTACATTTTAAAACACACATAATCAAATTAGATAACTTGTGGATTTCATGGGGACAATATCACTAAATAATGCAGTCTTTGCTTTCCAAAATGCAATGTCTTATATTCCCCAATAAAAACTCAAATGTAATTAATAACCAGCTAACTTATCTAGCTTAATAATGTTCAATGAAAGGAAGGTAATTAGTATTTTAAAACATTTAAATTAGTGATTTGATTTTCATCAGTACATGCAATAATTGATTTAAAATTGAGATGAAATGGAAGTTTCTTCGAGAGATCTTTTCTTCCATACTGTGACATACATCTGAGTGAAACAAAAAAACAAAAAAGTCTGTTGCTGACTGGATTTTGAGATGTGGATGAACGTGAGCTTGCAGGGGCGTTTAAGAGGACTAATGATTGGAGAAATCTTAACCAGAGTGAAATCTGTCGTTTTTTTTACCAGAAAGACCAGCATGATTAACATTTACGAGGTCAGTTAAAAAAAAGAAGAAAGAAACAATCTGTAAGATCTGTAACATGCATTTAGAAAGTAGACTTTAAGGTTCTTTGTAATATTTATAAAGCTGCTTCTTTTGTCATCTAGTACAGTATTTTCTCAATCAAACACTAATTAAATGAAAATTAGACGATAAAAAATCCAGAAGTAATCAGATTAGACTTTGAGTGTAATCTAAAAGATTTACAAATTTAAATAATTTGTAATCAGTTTGTGAGAATGTGAGTTATTACCATTAATCTTTTGTTTTTAACTCTGGAGTAAACTTATAGCCCAAGATTAAAGCAGTTCTGGTGCTTTCTGATTTCTCAGATGTCTTATCCTGGATCTTTTAGCCCTTGACTCAAGGAAAGGGTGTGCCTGCAAATACCAGGTGTTTGAACCTACCTCCACCCACCTCCTGCGTTCTCCATCAGGCATGATAAGAGAAGATACAAGAAGTCACGATTTGTTTTCCAGCACTCTGCCCGTCTCAACGTTCGACATTACCGTCATGATTTTCTTACCTGATCTTCGGATGGATCGCTGCTAATTTGCATGGTAAGTTTGAAGTGGTTCTCTCCTAGATTGATTGCAAGTGCATTGATGATGTGGAAAATCACAAGACGCAGTGATGTGATGCAGCGCAAGGTGAGAAATGTGGGCGAAATTGGCCCTGGTGTGATTATCACATGTATTGGAAGTGTGGTGTGACATGTATCTCGAGCTAGGCTTTGTGGGTAATGGCTCTAGGAGGGTTCTGTTGTGCAGCCAGCCATGGTCTGTGCTATGCATCACTTGCTGCCCTGGAATGTGTATGGGGAAGTGCACAAGGGCGCACAAGACTTCCAATGAGAGAACGGGGTTAGAGGCGGGACAACTGTGGCATCTAAGCATGCTCACATGCAGAGGCATATTCACACATTGTAATGTAATTCCTGAGTGCAGACTGTAATGTATTTTAAGCAAGGAAGTGAGCACTCAAATGCTTGTTATTAGAAACATATTTTGTTTTTTTGAATGTTAGAAGTACGTTCAGATTATAAAAAGCATTTGTAATCCATTCAGCAGTCATTTTTTTCTTTGAAGATGTGCAGTGTGTCTCTAAAATGTAAAATTTAGTTGAAATTTTAGGTATATATCTAAAGAATAATTATATCCCAGTCAGATTATTGTTTTTGTTGTTGTATTATTTCAGTTGTAGCCGTGTCTTGTTTAAAATTCTTTATTTGTTTGTTTGTTTTTAATATGTAATTTATGACATATGTTCCTTATGACAGGAATACTTGATCCTGATTGTTCAATTGTGGATGTTGCCAGGGCAATACTGTTACCTTTTATCTTCTTTTATGTTCCACAGATGAAATAAAGTCATACATGTTTGAAACGTGAGGGTGAGTAAATTAGGACAGAACTTTAATTATTTTTGGGTGAACTATCCCTTTAAAGCCATGGAGATGCACACATATAAACTTATATTAAATGAACATTTTTGACAGAATATTTACCCGAAATTCACCAAAAATATCTGAAAACAGAATGTGTGTATTATACATTGACAAGGCTCTTGTAACTGACACAAGGTAGAGCTAATGCATCTGTTAATTTTAGATTATTACATTATCATGTAATAATCTAAAATGTAATAAAATTATATCCTAGTCTGGTTGTATAATTGCTTTTTCCTCAATACACAACTTCGTCTTTTACATATTGTGCAGAGTTGTTGGTGAGTGCTCTAGATGTGAACAAAGGGACTCCTCAGTGTGTTTTGCATCAGGATGCATATTTTCCATTGCCTGGCACTGAATAACTGACAGTAGTTATGTTTTGCATATCTGGTTTATATGGTTCCATTATGGTAAACTCAAAAGGTGTTGACAGTACATCTCAGACACGCTGAGCTTTTATCACCAGGTAGAAGGGCTGTTTGTCACAACATTTTTTAAGTGATGAATTTAGAGGTAAGGTTTCTGTTTCAAGATCTTGATTTAACTATAATTTACCTACAACAATTCTAAAACGTTATAATAGTAACCTATAGTATTATTATAGATACATATATTCAGAGAGGATTCAGAGATTCAAATATAAAATATAGCATATGTAATATCAGTAATGTTGAGTTAATTTTGATGCTATGTAATGGGACAGTACACTACTATTACCCAATGCTAATCGCAGATTGTAACAAAATGTTTACTTTCATATGCAGTTTGCTTCATTTATTTGAGAGAGCAAATTATGTGTAATATATTTAAAGTTGTTTTCTTACATCAAAACAGGCTGTTCTGTGGTTTTTGTCCTTTATCACAGCAACGCATTTCAATTGGAAGTAATCTTTCAATTAGGCACCACACGTTGCGACAAAAAGTCAGCCAACCAAATGCCCCTTGGTTATGGGATATTACCAATAGCATACTGGGAAATGATAATTTGATACCATCCCAGACCTCCAGCTCGTCTGTTTAGTGGCCAGAATGTTTGTCCCTAAATATTTGGATCAGATATCTAGGTGATGTGATATGGTGTTTGTGCTGTCAAACCCTGGCAAAAGATCCCTTTCCAATAAGGTTTGTGCTAAAATGAACAAATTTGATGAGGTCATTGCGTGGGTCATCATGTTTACCAGTGTTTCCAGTGTATTATCACATTTGTTTAATTTGTGATTCATGCAAACAACTTGTAGAACTTAAAGTGATTTGTTGAATAGAGTAATGAGGCAAGTCCTATTCATTTGTGACAACTGAAGTACAGTGCTGGGGTTAAAGGGAGAGTTCACCCTAAAATAAAATGTCTGCCATAATTTATTCAGCCTTGTCTTTTGAAACCATTTTGACTTGAACTCTTTCTATTCGTCAGACAAACCTATAATAAAGCCCAAAGTATACTTGGGCCGTCCGTGTTCCGCGATGGTACCTGTGACGTAATTTTCATCATCAGGAGAGTCCGCGGATGGTGCGTGTTTATTATTTATTGGAATACAAAACTGTATTTAGTTATGTAATTATTTATAGGCCTACTTTAAACTGAATATACAGGTGCTGGTCATATAATTAGAATATCATCAAAAAGTTGATTTATTTCACTAATTCCATTCAAAAAGTGAAACTTACATATTATATTGATTCATTACACACAGACTGATATATTTCAAATGTTTATTTCTTTTAATTTTGATGATTATAACTGAAAACTAAGGAAAATCCCAAATTCAGTATCTCAGAAAATTAGAATATTGTGAAAAGGTTCAATATTGAAGACACCTGGTGCCACACTCTAATCAGCTAATTAACTCAAAACACCTGCAAAGGCATTTAAATGGTCTCTCAGTCTAGTTCTGTAGGCTACACAATCATGGGGAAGACTGCTGCCTTGACAGTTGTCCAAAAGACGACCATTGACACCTTGCACAAGGAGGGCAAGACACAAAAGGTCATTGCAAAAGAGGCTGGCTGTTCACAGAGCTCTGTGTCCAAGCACATTAATAGAGAGGCGAAGGGAAGGAAAAGATGTGGTACAAAAAAGTGTACAAGCAATAGGGATAACCGCACCCTGGAAAGGATTGTGAAACAAAACCCATTCAAAAATGTGCGGGAGATTCACAAAGAGTGGACTGCAGCTGGAGTCAGTGCTTCAAGAACCACTACGCACAGACGTATGCAAGACATGGGTTTCAGCTGTCGCATTCCTTGTGTCAAGCCACTCTTGAACAACAGACAGCGTCAGAAGCGTCTCGCCTGGGCTAAAGACAAAAAGGACTGGACTGCTGCTGAGTGGTCCAAAGTTATGTTCTCTGATAAAAGTAAATTTTGGGTCCCAGAGTCTGGAGGAAGAGAGGAGAAGGCACACAATCCACGTTGCTTGAGGTCCAGTGTAAAGTTTCCACAGTCAGTGATGGTTTGGGGTGCCATGTCATCTGCTGGTGTTGGTCCACTGTGTTTTCTGAGGTCCAAGGTCAACGCAGCCGTATACCAGGAAGTTTTAGAGCACTTCATGCTTCCTGCTGCTGACCAACTTTATGGAGATGCAGATTTCATTTTCCAACAGGACTTGGCACTTGCACACAGTGCCAAAGCAACCAGTACCTGGTTTAAGGACCATGGTATCCCTTTTCTTAATTGGCCAGCAAACTCGCCTGACCTTGACCCCATAGAAAATCTATGGGGTATTGTGAAGAAAAGGATGCGATATGCCAGACCCAACAATGCAGAAGAGCTGAAGGCCACTATCAGAGCAACCTGGGCTCTCATAACACCTGAGCAGTGCCACAGACTGATCGACTCCATGCCACGCCGTATTGCTGCAGTAATTCAGGCAAAAGGAGCCCCAACTAAGTATTGAGTGCTGTACATGCTCATACTTTTCATGTTCATACTTTTCAGTTGGCCAAGATTTCAAAAAATCCTTTCTTTGTGTTGGTCTTAAGTTATATTCAAATTTTCTGAGATACTGAATTTGGGATTTTCCTTAGTTGTCAGTTATAATCATCAAAATTAAAAGAAATAAACATTTGAAATATATCAGTCTGTGTGTAATGAATGAATATAATATACAAGTTTCACTTTTTGAATGGAATTAGTGAAATAAATCAACTTGATATTTATAATATCTAATTATATGACCAGCACCTGTATATTAGGCATGTGACGGAATCAAATTTTCATATGATAATTGGGGACATTTTTTATCACGGTATTGAAGCAAGTTACAGAATTAGTATTTATGAATCTTTGTCAACATTAGTTCATAAAAAATACAGCTGTTCATTGTTAGTTCATGTAAGCTCAGGTGTAGTCTCGCATAGCCAGACCTTCAGACTGACGGCAAAAGGTCTAGACACTATCGCAGCTTTCATTGGTCAAGGTCTGCCCAAGAGGACATTTGACTGACATGTAACACAACCAATTACAGTTAGTTTTGTTCCACGTCATGTTTATGGGCGTGAAAATGTAAAGTCGATGTCCCTGCAATAACAGACTGGCGTGCGCCTATAAATTATTCATTCAAGAATGTGGTGCAAATTTACTGCAACAATGGAGCTGCGAACTTCACATACTTTTAAAAATCCAGCATTTAGTTGATCATGGTAAGCGCTCATTGTCAAAGTTGTAAACACGACGGCGTTCTTCTTCCACGAGGGAGTTTGGCATCACAGTATTTGTTTCCAGGCAGACTGTTAAAGAACGCAACAAACACATCTCATGGACACCCTATAGAATTCAACCAATCAGATGGCAACTTCGAAACTCCTGTTTCCAGATAAGTGTGCCATATGCATCAGACGTTCAGCCAACAGTCCGTGGGTGTGACGTCTGAGGCTGAGACTAGCTCAGGTGCTACCAAACTGGGGTAACGGCTGCATTCCGCTGTTCTATAAGTGCCATCTACTGTCAGGGAGTAAATGCGCATTTCCATTCAGTGCGTCGTCTCCATTCATTCTGCCATGCTTCTAATCCATGTTAAATCAACTGAAGTTTAATTGTCACATTAGGTCCTTCGCTGTTTTTCCATCTCCAAATTGAAGACCTCTTAAAATGCTAATTAAGAAGAGAGGTCAACCGTTTTTTTTGCAGATTAATCGGCACAGATAACCAATTGCTGTAACAATTGGTTATGGGCAAAAATCTATACTGATAGATTTTCTTGGTTGCCTCCGTTGCTGGAGTGGCTGAGAAAGGTCTGCTGTGGTGTTTGTTTTGACACGTGAGGCTTTGTGCTGGACAGAGCGTGACACTTAAGATGCAAATTTAATACATAGACAACGAAACTGTATATATACAGTACACTACACTACATGTCTTCATATCATTATGAAGTCAGGGCTCCAGACTGCGACTAAATGGTCACATTTTGCGACCTTTTTTCCTGCTGGTGCGACTGAATTTGATTAGAGGACCACCGCGTTGCCCAGCTGCTATTTCTCTTACATATGAGAAACATCAAACGGCAAACGAAACGAAAGCGGAACAGAACCATGCTACTCGTTTGAGCTGCACTGCGCGGACTGTTTATCAGCTTGGAGCAATAATAGACAGCACAGCGCAAGCTCATACACGCGCCGATCTCGTGACACAGATACACAGCACTAGGAGATCCAGAGAGAAAGCGTTTGAATTCACTGCAGAATTAATAACATCGCTACTGCGAGATCTAGTGGAAGCGTTCGACACAGAATTCTCTGTTATAAACCACAGATATCTGAAAAAAGTAGGAAGTCACAAAGTCTCATGAAAAACAAAAACTTTTCTTCAAATTGTGACTGGATTACACAGAAAAGTAAAGAGTGCTCCTTTTAGTTCAGTATGATACTATAGAAGAGCAATAGTACATTTAATATGAGTGGAATATTAAAATGTTCCTTATAAAAATGAGGTTTTTGCACATTACTGTTGTTAATAAAAGTAATTTTTTTCTGCATAGCAATCAAGCTGACTGTTAAATTTCCAATAAACAAACATGTACTATTATTAGTAATGCAAAACAATGCAAAGCAATAGTAATTTTATGATTAAATTAACTTTATGATACATTTTTCTCCAGCGCCACCAAATCAGGTGCTGGCGCCACCATCTGTAGAACTTAGTGCCGCTGGTGCCGCTGCTCTCAAATGTTAGTCTGGAGCCTTGGAAGTAATTAATTTGTTGACTAGATGCTGCATTAGTGGAGAAAGAACAGCAGTATGTTCTGAGAGAACGCTAACATTAGTAGTACCTCAAACAGTTAAAATACATGCAAGTCTGACCCAAATGTTTAAAGTCACTATTGTTACCATATGTTTGCATTAGTTTATATCCAGCTGGTAATTTTTATGCATTTGTTTGCAAGCAAAGTTGCATATTTAAAGCTAGTGACATGAGAAAGCAAATTGATATGTTCATGCAGCCGACAGAAATAAATCAGAAATGCTTCCGATTTCAGTTCTTTTTATATTGTCACTGTAACACATATTTCATTATTTTGGTTAGATAATCAAGTGTTCTAAAATAGAAGCAAATGTACACTTACACGTTATACAATATACATATGTATCTATTTATTAATGCTATGGCCTTTGTTTAAATGTGTAGATATTCATAACTGTTTTGATTAATATGAAACACTTTACAATAAGTTTAATAAATGCTGTAGAAATATTTTTCATTGTTAGATAATTAATTTTAACATTTACTAATACATTTTTAAATTTAAGTTGTATCTGTTAAACATTAGTTAAAGGTGCAGTATGTGAATTTTGTTGGCATCTAATGGTGAGATTGTGAATTGCACCCCCAACGCTCACCCCTCCTTTTCGGAGCGCATAGAGAAGCTACGGGGGCCGACACAGGACAAAAATGTTGTCGTATAGAGAGCAGAGAGTGACTAGCACTCTGTAGAAAAGTTTGTCCGTTTAGGCCTACTGTAGAAACATGACGGCGCAAAATGACGATTTCACTGTAAGGGGACCCGTGGTGTATGGAGATAGAAATGGCTCATTCTAAGGTAATACAAACATAATGGTACATTAAGTAAGTTCTTTATACTCCACTGAAAACATAGTTATGTATATTATATTACATTTCTGCCAATAGATCCTCATAAATACTACACACTGAACCTTTAATGCACTTAATGAACTAACATGAATGATCAAGGTATAATTATTCATTCATTTAATAAGTACAGTACATTTTTATAGTTCAGCACTAGTTTATTTTGAGCATTTTGTTTGCTTTCTTTCAGAATCGTTTGATTAATCGGTTATCAGCCAGTGCTGTCCAGCCTAGTTATCGTTACCAGTAAAATCCACTATCGGTCGACGTCTTAATAAAAAGTTTGTTATACCATTTCATATATTTAAGACATTTTATTCACTCTATTCCTCCTAAATATATTTTACAGTTTGCACACATCAATTAGTCGTTAATGCGTGTGAAACGCTCGCACTGTCTAGCCCTGGTATACTTTGAAAGGCTCACACACTCAACTGTACGCTGAGATGGCGGGGAACGCAGAAAATGAAGTATACCCAGGGCCTAAGGCTTCTGAAGACTTGTTATATAGCGTGCCTGCAGTGTTGTTTTTGTATTATTTATATACGTTTATAGTGTTTATTAATATTTTGATTGAGCTTTTTTATTAGTTTTATGTTTTCGTTTTAGTTTGCGTCTTAGTAATTTAGTTATGTGCTTTTGTCATTTTTATTAGACAATGACAATGATTTTATTTAGCTTAATAGCTTTAGTTTATTTATATTTCAGTTTTAGTAATTTTACAACTTCAACTTCAAGGCAACATTTCTCATTATTAGTTTTTCCATTTAATATTTATATTTTGTTTGAATTTTATCTTTATTTCAATTAACACATTTTTAAAATCGTTTTAATGATAGTAACACATTTAAAAAAAATAGTTCATTAATCAGTGATCAGAATCACAAAATATATCTTTTGATTCACAGTGTTCATGTGCAGGTAAGGAGCTTCTAAACAGAATAATCAGCCATGTGTTTCAGTGACATGTTAATGGTATGTTGATGGATACCGATTATCTCTAATCTAACCACAGTTAGATTAGAGCAGAGCTCACAGAAAAACCCTTGCTTATTTTCTCTCCTGATAGAGGACTTCTTGGAAACACATGCAGTTAAAATGTTTGTGGTTACGATCTGTGCTCTGATGTTGTTTTTAACAAGCCATTGATAATGGGAACCCAACATGGAAGAATTTATTGAAAACCATTTTATTTCATGTCTGCTGTGTTGTTGCCTATGCACTGGTAAAAATGTTGATTTGCACAGATTGCATATATTTATTTATATAAGTAACCAAGCTTCCAATGTAAAGACATTATGAAGTCAAAATGAGAATTTTGTAGCTTTTAGCCAATGTAAATGTAATAGCAAGCTCCTAAATGTTGACAAAAATCACACTTTTAAAATGTATAGTTTTTCTTTTTCTAGGAAAACTGACTTTTTCCCTTGACAATGTATCTTATATGTTTACCTAATTAGTTTTCCCTTGAAAAATACATTTTTTAGGGAGGATTCATATGTTTATATAGTGTATCTTAAGAAACAGGAAGTGACAGTCATTGAATTTTTATAAACTGTATACTTCCTAAAAGGAAAAATGTTGCATTTGCACTTGTGTTAGAACACGTGAGATCCCACACTACTACTGCCTGTTTGTGTTCAGGAGTGGGGGAGTGAGCACATCTCTCTCTCTCTCTCTCTCTCTCTCTCTCTCTCTCTCTCTCTCTCGCTCGCTCACCCTCACCCTCCTACAGCTCAAACTAATTTAGCATCTTGCCAGAGGAATGAATGTGTAGTCTAAAGAGGGGATTTCTTTACTTTCTGTCTGCCTCTTTTTGTGTTCAATCTCTACAGACACACTCTCACATGGATTTGAGCTGAATAAGCATCCGACAGTAGAGTAGGATTCTGTGCATCCTCATGATCACTTAAATTAGAAAAGCTGCCATAAATTTCTCTCCTAGAAACTCCAAATAATGAATCATGCCTTTCAAGCTTACTTCAGATTTAGAAGCATCTGTAGTTAACAAGATACTTCAGCTAACACAGTTCCCAAGCCCCCACTGCTTTGTTTCTAATCAGATGTGTCTGTCCACAGCCTCAGAGTGTGAGTGGAGTTGAAATGAGGAAAAGGCAGCAGGGACGTATTGAAGGACCCCCACAGGCGCCTGGTCACCCGAGGCCCAACACCTGCTGTCTTTGCTGGTGTGGATGCTGCAAATGCCTCTGGTACGACACATCTTTCATTATGTTTTTCTGTCAGTGAAACGATGTAATTGCATGTAGCTATTTGCTTATTACGAGTTTTACAGAGCTGCAGAATTAATCGCTAAAAGATCGCGATCTCAAACACCCATGCTTTCTTATTCCTAAATGACAATGATTTGGCTATGTCTATTAAACCTTTGACAAGTACGATCACAGCAGAACATTCAAATCTGCGTTGGCGCTGCCGCTGAGCCAGAGAGGGCTGTTGTCATGTATAGGTATGAAACAGCTTCACAAACATTTCTTTTCAACCACACCTGTTACAATAATTCAGATTATCACAGAAGTACTTGCATAAAAGTGTATAGTTTGGATATAAACACTGATGTCTACGGTAGCAGTCAAAATAGAGTAGATCACCTTTTGAAAGTAACTTAAGTAAATCAAAAGTAAATCAAATAAAGATTCATTTGTATTGTATTAATTACATCGTTGCACCAGTAGGTGGCGACGAGTAACTGTTAAAAAATGTATTTGTCGTTGAATCATTCATTTAAGAGATTCATATTTTTAAAAAATAATGAATTAGTTAAATATTTATATAATAAAATGTTATTTTTGTTTAGTTGTCTGTACAGAATTGTGGGAGAATTGTTATCTCTATTTTAAACAAAAAATAGAACTATTGTTCAAAAGTTTGGGGTCAATAAGGTTTTTGAAAAGTCTTATGCTCATCATCAATTTATTTGTTTTGTGTTGGCATTGTTTTATGTTAGCATAGCCTTTGTGGAAGAGGCTTTGTGTCAGTGTGCAAGCTAACATGGTGCATTTATTTGATAATTACTGAGTGCACTTTTAAGCATGCTCATACATTTAGAAACATAACATCAACTCAGTCTTCCTTTAAAGAGTTAAATTAGCTTGTAAAAAACAAAGAAAGATTAGAAAGGCCATAGCACAGCTTGCAGGGGGACTAAAAATAACATGAATGAATACAAATATTGCTTGAAATAAAGCAAACATTGAAGAGGCACTCTACTCTGTAACCTCGGGTTTCCACAGCCATCCCCCCACACACGCTGCCATTATCTGCTCAGTAAACGGCTATTTCTGTCCCACATCACATGCAAAACAGCTGTGTAGTACATGTTATATATTTAGCGTCTTGTCAGTTTGTCGAACACCATGGCTAACAAACCCAATTATACTTGCTCTACAGAGACTTGGATTGAGAAACGCAGTGGATGTTCACCTCTAATTTTTAGCTTAGTTTTAGTAAATGCTGTTGTTGGACTAGAGGAGAAATCTTATTACTTAGAATATGGTTAGACTTTTCATAAATTGGGAGCCAGAAGGGGGTGCTTGGGGGTTATATATAAATGTATATAAGAAAAACAGTTTTGTGTCTATTAATATTTAATTTTAAATTATAGTTATTTATTTCTATAATCTATTTATTTCTGTTTTATATTATTTATTTCTAAATGTTCATTTCATTATAATTTATTTTGGAAACAGTATGTAATCTTTATAATGTCATGCTTATTGATTTACATATAAATGGCCCCAAGACTTTATATTTCATATTTGGGCCATTAAAAGTTTGAAATTCCTTGGTATAAGTTATAATTTGTTTACATTTGGCTGCACAATTAATCGAATTTCTAATCGTGATTACGATTACGCATGCAACGATTACGTAATCGTTCAAAGCCGCGATTACAAAAAAAAATTCCACTTACATTATTCTGCGTGCTTAAGAGGTTTGTTTAGAGCATGTTACGCTGTGAGAGGTGCTCAGGCTTTGCCATTCTCAGTGGCGTCAAAGTAAATGTCCGCCACGCCTTCAAAATAAAAGTCAAAACAACAAGCGCGACTTACATCACTTCAGAGTTCCTACTGTTGGTGCGAATGCAACCAGAAAAATGTTCCTATAGGAACCTTTAGTTCTCCAAGTTCCTAGAACTACCCGGTGCAAAAGCCCCTATTATTGTACCATGCATTTTTTTTTTAAAGAAGAAACCAAACCAACGTATAGTTGACATTTGAGGCTTAATGATGTAGAAAAGCAATAAAAGTTATTTTAGGAAGAGTGTTTTTAGCTTGTTTTTTTATTTTAAATAGAAATATGACACAGTTGCTTCAAACAATGGTATAAAGCTATTCAAAACATCATTCAGTGTAAATTGTGATAATCTAAATTAATAATCGCAATTACAATTTCAAGGGAATAATCGACAATTATGATTTTTGTCATAATCGTGCAGCCCTATTTGTACATCAAATTTTTATTTCAAAAGGGAAAATTCGCGTTTTCACACTGTAAAAAGTTATTGTAATTTTAACCGTAAAAAAGACTTTAAAAATGACATTAAAACCTGTTAATTGGTTAACAATAAATCCCGTTATTACAGAGTGCAACAGTCGGGTTCCGGAGGTAAAAACTTTTTAATGATGACTTATTACATTTACATTTATGCATTTGGCAGACGCTTTTATCCAAAGCGACTTACATTGCATTCAAGGTACATATTTTACATTTTTGTCAGTTCTTATAAACTTATAAACCTTTAAAGGCAGCCTTACTGTGAGCTACAAGCTTGTTAATTGATACTATTTCCTTCTGTTGAAGCTGTTAACCTGCATTATTTCAAAATAATCGTGTTTAACAGCCAAATTCGTGGTGAAAAACTACATTACCCAAAATGCTGTTCAGAAATTTCCACCAATCAGAGTCTAAATAGGGCTGCACGATTATGTCAAAAATCATAATTGTCGATTATTCCCTTGAAATTGTAATTGCGACTATTAATTTCTATTATCACAATTTACATTTATTTTGACGCCACTGAGAAAGCCAGAGCCTGAGCACACAGCGCTCACATTCTCCGTCTTCATCAGCTCATGATCTGTTTAACAGTCCTGTCTAATATGTTATTAGGTAGAACTATTATACAAAGAAAGTAGACAGTATATGAAAAAGTATTAACGTTAGCGTTTGCCGTGTGGTTGATGTACACTCACCTAAAGGATTATTAGGAACACCATACTAATACTGTGTTTGACCCCCTTTGGCCTTCAGAACTGCCTTAATTCTACGTGGCATTGATTCAACAAGGTGCTGAAAGCATTCTTTAGAAATGTTGGCCCATATTGATAGGATAGCATCTTGCAGTTGATGGAGATTTGTGGGATGCACATCCAGGGCACGAAGCTCCCGTTCCACCACATCCCAAAGATGCTCTATTAGGTTGAGATCTGGTGACTGTGGGGGCCATTTTAGTACAGTGAACTCATTGTCATGTTCAAGAAACCAATTTGAAATGATTCAAGCTTTGTGACATGGTGCATTATCCTGCTGGAAGTAGCCATCAGAGGATGGGTACATGGTGGTCATTAAGGGATGGACATGGTCAGAAACAATGCTCAGGTAGGCCGTGGCATTTAAACGATGCCCAATTGGCACTAAGGGGCCTAAAGTGTGCCAAGAAAACATCCCCCACACCATTACACCACCACCACCAGCCTGCACAGTGGTAACAAGGCATGATGGATCCATGTTCTCATTCTGTTTACGCCAAATTCTGACTCTACCATCTGAATGTCTCAACAGAAATCGAGACTCATCAGACCAGGCAACATTTTTCCAGTCTTCAACTGTCCAATTTTGGTGAGCTCGTGCAAATTGTAGCCTCTTTTTCCTATTTGTAGTGGAGATGAGTGGTACCCGGTGGGGTCTTCTGCTGTTGTAGCCCATCCGCCTCAAGGTTGTGCGTGTTGTGGCTTCACAAATGCTTTGCTGCATACCTCGGTTGTAACGAGTGGTTATTTCAGTCAAAGTTGCTCTTCTATCAGCTTGAATCAGTCGGCCCATTCTCCTCTGACCTCTAGCATTAACAAGGCATTTTCGCCCACAGGACTGCCGCATACTGGATGTTTTTCCCTTTTCACACCATTCTTTGTAAACTCTAGAAATGGTTGTGCGTGAAAATCCCAGTAACTGAGCAGATTGTGAAATACTCAGACCGGCCCGTCTGGCACCAACAACCATGCCACGCTCAAAATTGCTTAAATCACCTTTCTTTCCCATTCTGACATTCAGTTTGGAGTTCAGGAGATTGTCTTGACCAGGACCACACCCCTAAATACATTGAAGCAACTGCCATGTGATTGGTTGATTAGATAATTGCATTAATGAGAAATTGAACAGGTGTTCCTAATAATCCTTTAGGTGAGTGTATAATGTAACTAGCTGAGCAGAAATAAATAATCATGTTTTGCTTGGTCCCCTCAAAGTTGCGTTGGATTTTCTCCTTAGCATAAAGTTTGAGAGGTCCATCTATCACTGTTTTCCATGTTTGTGGAGTTAGTTTGTGTAGTTAATATATAGGTTGTGTACACGACTTTTTAAAAATGGCGGATGCTGGTGTTTCGCATGCGTTTGACCAGTCCGTGTACACTTAACGTAATGTCACTGGTAGTTCCTATTGTGCTGGGTTAGTCCCTAATCTGAAGTAGCTGTGATTCACCTCTCACAACGTAACATGCTCTAAACACACCTCTTAAGCACGCAGAATAATGTAAGTGGAATTTTTTTTGTAATCACGGCTTTGAACGATTATGAAATTGTGGTAATCGTAATCGCGATTAGAAATTCAATGAATTGTGCAGCCCTAAGTCGAAACAAGCAAAACACACCAAAATATTTCTTGTTAGCTTTGCCCACTCCCATGAAGCACCGCAAATATTGTAATCAAGTCAGTCTCTCTACCTACGCCCTCAAAATACTTCAATATTTGTTATATTTCATTGTTAATGATTATGCTGTTTGTAGGGCTGCAACTAACTAACTATTTTGATAATCGATTAGTTGGTCGATTTATTTTTTTGACTAATCAGATAAAAAGACAAAACGCACTATTCCCCATCCTGCCCATTGCTGTCCTTCAAACAAACGTGTCAAACATACATAGTGAATATATCTACCATTACAAAAATGAACCATGTTTTTACAACGAGTAAAACAAGCAAACAAAGAAAAATAATAATAAATAAATAACAGGGTTATTGTAGTTATTCCATGGTAACCACAGATTAACCATGGTTTTGCTTCAAATCCATAGTTTAACTATGGTATTTGTGTGGTTTTACAAATGGTAATTAATACACCAAAAAAAACATGGTTTTACTATAATAAAACCATGGATATTTTCGTAAGGGTATATATACATTATGTGCAAAAAAGCTACTAAGGATAGTTTAAATCCCTACATTAAAATGAGGTTGAAGAAAAACAAAGACACAAAAAAACACAAACTCCGTGTTAGCAGATAAGAGGAATGTTCTGCAGGAACACACGCACACACACACACACAAAGAAATTGCATTTATATTCATTTACACGCTGTTATCCCTTTACAGTTACTACTCTCATAAAATACATCAATTACATGTTGACATTTAAACCTAAATTTAGCGTCCTAAAGCAGATATTTCAGCTAAATGAATGTGTTTGCGCAGAATATTAATGTCTCCCTCTCGACTGCGTTCTGTCTGTTTGACGAACATGCGCGTTCAGTGAAGTTTAACACAGACTGTCAGGACGCGCTTTCATGCAAAATGGAAATACTCGCGTGAATTAGTAACATTTACAGATAAGGATATAACCTGTAAAATGAACGTTTTGCGCTGAGGTCACAAACACATCTGTCAAAGCGCATGACAGGGTATGTTAAACACCAATGCATTCGCTTGAAGCTTAAAATAAAGAATTCTCATGTTCTGATCATGTACCTTCCATGCAGCAGCTCACTGTTTCCACTTCACTATTTTTAGATGCATTTTGTCGGTAGAAATGCGTTATTCAGTGCTGTAATTTGGCGTGATTGGTGGAAGCTTTGTGTACAGAGAGCAGACCCGACTAAACGATATTGAGAGTCGTTGTCGATGATTTTCATTATCGATTATTATCGATTTTATCGACTAGTTGTTTCAGCCCTAGCTGTTTGCAATGCTTCATAGGATTGTAGTTCTTTCTATCACAAAAGCCATTAAGTACACAGTCTTTTACGTTTTTTGTTTGATTTTCAAATACTTTTTTATTTAGCAAATTTTGATTTGCTTCAAATCAAAATTTGTAATGTTATGATTCACCTCGTAGCTAGATGGCTTGGTTCATTTTTTTTTTAAACCCCTTTGGAGAAATGGAAAAAAAAATACTAATACAGAACCAATGGCGCTGATTGAATGTCAGTATATACAAAACAGATTTTAGTAGCAGCATGGCCTTGCTAAATCAGCAGAAAAGGGTTTGCCTTTTTGTTTAGTTTTTTGTAAATTACAGTTTTAAAGTGTAAAATTTACAGGTTGAATTATTTTGGCAACCACAGCTGCCAGTTTTTCTTCTGTTAAAAACAGACCCTTTAAACACTTGAATGGCTATGTAGTGTAACAGCAGCTGGTTTTACTATAACTGTATAACCTTGCATGATGATCAACAACATGTTTCAAATGCCACAGAGACTTTGCTGTGTCTAACACTTCTCTCCTCACCCTAGGAATGAAGACAGAAGGGAACGTTCAGAGAGGCAAACATGTACAAAGATGGATAGCATAGAAGCAACAGAGGAACAGTGAGTTGTTAGAAACATCTATTATTGTTTAGGGACAATACCTATCCAACGTCCTGTCAAAATAAGCAACATTCCCTTAAATTGGAACTGTGATCTTGTTAACAGAATTAAAATGAGGGAAATCATCTAAAAATCTCACTCAGTTTGTACTTTTTGGGGCAGTTGAATTTCTAATCAATCCTTTAATAACATTGTCATGCACTTTATTTACTGACACCTGAAATAAAGTTATTTTATATGGGTAGCTCCTGCTTTTTTTCATTGTCTCAAATTTGAAGGCATCCCACACTGGATGAGGTGATTGCCTGGTCACGGAGCTTTGAGATGATGATGCGCTCTCCAGAGGGGAGGGATGTTTTCCGGGAGTTCTTACGGTCTGAGTACAGCGAAGAAAACCTGATGTTCTGGATCGCCTGTGAGGAACTGAAAAAAGAAACCAACCCATCAGCTATCGATGAAAAAGCCAGGATCATTTATGAAGACTACGTCTCCATTCTTTCACCAAAAGAGGTTAGATTATTGGGTGCATAAAAAATAATCAATGCTGTCTGGCTGCAATACATTCATAAATAAAATATGGCGACATAAAATATACAATATTTATATTAAACTCTAAAAATGGCCAAAACAAAGGATATTCTCAAGCATTTTGTGCAATTTTGTTTATTAGTATTCAGAGGTATATATGAGTGTTTTTTTTTTCTGAGTCTGATGAAGAGCATGTAGCTCGACACATCACGTCTGTTTTGCAGAGCTCATTAAATGTGTTTTTTTAAGCAGTCTTTTTGTGCATTTTTTTTCTACATTTTAAAAAAAATATCTAGAATCTGAATAAAAAATATAAATTTTTGCAGTACAATATTTCTCACAAAGCTTGAAGATAATGATTGTTCATTCATATAAAAATAGCCAAAACACATAGAAGTAATTTAAAGGCACAGTATGTAAGTTTCGCCACTAGAGGTCACATATTCAAAACAAAGGCGTAGCTTGATGGCGCTGTGAATGAGCGTGCAACCGACCGACTCATGGCGCAGAATTAAGCAAATGTATTTTTATTAACATTACAGTGGTATGAAGCAGGATGTGCCAAGAGCACTTGGGAGTGAATGTTAAAGAGAGAGACCTGCGCAAAACACGGGTCTCTTGAGTTTTTTATTATGCTTATGCTGCAGTCAGACGCTTCCACTCTTTTCGTTGTGTATGTGGGGTAACGCAGTACTGGTTAAAAACAATCATTCTAAATACATTTGAGTGTGTTGAAAGTTATGTTATAACGTTACCCTGTGTGTTCACTCGGTGGCAGGTATGAGAGACTTGTTGCACTACGCAGTAATCTAGATATTAGAATATTATATTAATAAAAACAGGCTGACTAAATGACTGTTGCTAAATTACATGCAATTAATTTTAATATATATTATATGATGGAGAAAGCTCGCTCTGATTATGCTGTTAGCCACTTGACAAAATAGTGTAGTCTCTGAGGCATGGTAAAAATGTTAATCAAGAAAACAAGAGATTCAAACAATAAGACTAACCGTGTTGCGCTATATAACGGTTAGGTTTTTCTTTTCTTTTTGCCATATTTAAATTAAACTGACCTAGTCTCTGAATTAAGAATATAGTCAATCACAATATGCAATAAATAGAGTATAATAAAATATAAATAAAGTTCAAAGATTAGTCTTGTTTTGTTTTAAGTTGTTGATCTGTCGTACTTTTGTTGTCGGTCGGCAGGTCAGCTTGGATTCACGGGTGAGGGAAGGCATCAACCAAAGCCTGGCAGAACCCAGCGGTACGATGTATGAGGAGGCCCAGCTACAGATCTACACCCTCATGCACAGAGACTCCTTCCCCCGATTTCTCAACTCATCTGTTTACAGGGATCTCCTTAACAGCAAGAGGGCCTGCTTAGACACCTAGGTTTGAGCAAGAACATTTGAGACAAAAAAGCCCCAAGGTGCCACTTTCAAAAGGTGTGATGTTTCTTATTTCAAGAGTGAGTAGTTAAGCAATTCTGAGCATCCACTAGTGACCCTGAAGTTGAGTTCTGTTTAAGTGCCAATATGAGCTGCTCAGGCAACTGTGACACAGAAAAACATGTAGGAAAACCGACAGATCCATACTTCCTACTCTCAACTTACTTGTCTTTTTCATTCACCTGTTTACCTCACCTGTTCTCTCTCTCTCTTTCTCTCATGTTCTTTCTACCTGATCCTTTCCATTTTTTATGCCTCACATGTCTTGAGGACAGCTGAATAATGTTATTTTTTTTAAAGAAAATCAAAAAACAAACGGATAAGCGGTAGATGTTAAGCTAGAAAACCTTTGCATGATACAAGGTAATGGAATTTACTCCAGTTTGACATTTAAGCCCCGGACTACGTTTTTTGAATAAAAAAAAAAGTTTTTATGCTGTCATGGGGAGATAACATTGTAAAGCTCTCGTAAGCGAAGGGAAAATTAGCTGTGCCAATTGTTTTGTAAAAGAGAAGCTGGGAAGCGTAATCGCCGTCTTGCCGTCCAAACTCTTTCTTTGCGTGTCAACAGTTCTTTAACTGGGAAACATAAGGGCTAGCTAGTGTTGTGATTGGGCAGCTAAATGAATCATGAAGATTTCTTTCTCTCTGCAAAAATCACAATGCCTCGACACTGAGTAAGGGCACAAAAGCTGCTGATGCTGGTGACGGCACCGTTTTTTTGTCCTCCTAGCCCCTCCCAGTCCGTTACTAACAGAGAGAAGCACAGGTACTGTATGTCATGGGCTGTAAGCTTCGCTGGATTGACTGAGAATTGCTTGAAAATCACTCACCAACGTTCTGGAGGTTCTCAAAAGAGCTTTGAATTGTCTTACACATTAAAGAAATGTATTTTATTAAACAAAAGTGTAGTGAACACTATGCCTTGTTTTTGAGAGTTACACTAGGTCTATTTAAAATAACTGTGCTCGCCGAGACCCGCTCGATGAGGTGGTGCGACGGAGTCGGATCCATCAGGGAAATTGTTCTCTGCCTCCGAGTCCAAATATTCGTTTTGCGACTTGAAACGTGGAGCAGTCTCTGTCATTTTCACAGCTCGGAAAACTGCAGGTTATCGAAAAGCGAAAACAAGTCAGTCTTTTTATAATACTTTTTTCCAGCATGTGTTTTTTCTGTTGTGTCATGTACACATTGCAATACTCAACCCAGATATGATGTGAACCTCTGTGGGAAGCATCATGTTGAAGATGATACTATAAAGATGATTTTTTTTTAGAGGTTTAGACGCGTGTCCCTCAAGAATGACAGCTTTTCAGCTCTGTGTTGTTGGATTCAAACTTGAATGTTGCTGTTCAATTTTCTAGACATTTATGTGCTATTGCAATCGCAGCAGCCAGTGCATGAGAACACGATATTTAAAATACTGGTGTGTTAAACCACTCTTTCACCTTTTAGCGGAGTAATTCAAGAGTGAATTGCATTTAAACCGACGTTTTTTGGTCACCATACCCAACCTCAAAGTGTCACTTTCCCTGAACTCTTGTGCCAATGAATGAACGAACGTTTGTTAAGTAAATCCTGATCAAGTGTGTTGTTGTTGGGTTTTCTTATTGGTGCTCTGAGAGTTAAGTGCCATTCACTCTGCAGGTTTACCACATTAAAATGAAGACCTTTGTCACTTTACCGAGTGCATAGATATCCTTCTTTGACGTATTCGTGTGTTTGAGCATCAGACAATGTGAGTAGGTCCTTCATTTATGTTGTTTTACGAACCAAATAGGTGTTACCTAGTAGTTTACTTACTGAAGCAGCAAACCATCATGGGAAGCTTGGCTTTCCCACATTTATAAAACAAAATTATTGAATTTTCTTGTTTGTTTAAAAAAAATCATGTCATTAAAGAAATGAGCAATAAATCTAAACTGTCTTGCTCTAAAAGAAAAAGAAGAAAGACCCTGCATGACACATGGACATTTACTGAACTATCTTTGAGGGGGGAGAAATCAGAGGTTGTTAATGAAAAGTAATGCGTCTATATGACTATTTAAAGCCGTACGTGTCCGTAATCTGGGAAGTCTAACATCGTAGAGGTCACTGAAACTACTGGACAGGGAACAGTGAATACATGATAATCAGTTAAAAAAATGTTTTTTAAATAATACGTTTTCACAATAGAACATAATGATGATTTAAATAATGAGACATTTTAATCATACCTCTGAAGTGTATCACTCAAATGTAACTCATAAGTCCTTTCTCAATATTGACAAAAAATGGAAGCAAATAAAGCAAGGGAATTAATAGTAAAGTATTGTGTACTAAATTTAGCTGCAGGCGGAACCATTAAATACATAAATAAAGTAAAATAAAATAGAACAGAAAGTTAGCCAGACAAAGGTATTATTCAAAGTATCGTCCTGTAAATTTGACTCATTCATTAGATTACAGATCATTACAAGAACATGTGCCATTTGGACCCATTTAGAATGAACCATAATTTTGAGAGTAGTTATCGGTTTCATTCCAATGCCTCAACTTCATTTTTGCTGCTAATGTTTTATCAGATTTAGAGAGTTTAGGAGTTTTTCACTTGACGGCTGTCACAGTGATGGCTAACAGCTGTTGATAATGATTTTATCAGCATGGTATGACTTGGAAAAATAATCTTTCTTGCCAAAAGGCTCCTTTTCTAAGCAAATGAAGTGGAGCCTGTGCTATGTTATTATAGAAGCGCCATCCGCACGGACTGTCTCTCGTTTTCATTGTTTTTTCCACTACCTCTCGTTATGCTTAGTTTTTTCTCATCTATTTGTTAATGTTAAATGTTTATTTTGATCTACTTGAAGCCTAATACTGTAACTGAGATGTATGCTGGTATACTGAGGGTTTACGAAGAAGAGTAGCATTTTTTTGTTTGTTTGCTTGTTGAATTCTTTTCAACGTAATTATGAAATATACTCATAAAGAATTCAGGAAACTACTATTTAAGGGCTAATCCCATATTGCCTATGCAAATATCTTAATTGTCATATTGGAATAATTAGTGACTGAGGAATGTTTTCCTGAAATTGGGTGGAAAACTGGTTTACATTTGCCCTTTTCTGATATTCCTTAGTCTCTTCGGTCAATTAATGTGTCATATTATATATATACAGTATATATATAAAATCCTTCTTGATGAAAAAGCTACTCATTTAAGATTGAAATAAATCTGTGTTGTGTCTACTGTGGGTTGACAGTTCACTATTGATGTAAACTGCACACTGAATGTAAGGTACTGTGCATGCTAAAGTTTATTTGTTCAAGTGATGGAAAACTCTGGCCTCTGGATTCACACAGGGCAGGAGGGAAGTAATTGAATTATTTGTAGATGAAGCAAGTGTCTATTCTTGTTTTTAAGGGTGCTTCAGTCTTTTTTGCAAAGGTTGAAGGGCTACTTTGGGCACTTTAAACAAGCTTTTCAAGAACAAGAATATCTACCTCTTGGTTCTGTTCTCTCCATTTGCTTAATATAGAAGATTGAGCCTTGAAAAACAACGTAGCTTGCACACATTTTGATTGTTTTGGCTCTGATTAGAGCCACAGGTGAACTGGCAGGCGCTGATTTTTTAGCTCAACCCCATCGATTAAACTTCTCATCCTTTAGTTCTGTTGGTTTTCTTTGTTTAAACAAAAGATTGACAGTTTGTGCCCAAGCAAAGATATATTTTCATTTATTCCAGTATCTGTTACCTGCATGTGCTTGCATTATGTGATATAAAAAACATAACATATTGCTGTAATTATAGAAAAAAAAAGTGTTAACAGCACTTAGTAAATACTTGATCGGTAGCATAACAGCATTACTAGTGTGCTGCGCTGCACACCCTTAACAATTCTTCACTGTAAGCACATGGAATATGCTCTTTACATTCATAAGACATTAATGCCATTGATCTGTAGGGTCATGCAGGGTAATGTGAATTTAAATGACCTTGCGGTGACCCTCAATATACTGTATGAATATTGCAGGAGGAAGGCTTCATGTATATCAGCTTTTTTCTTTCATTAAATCATTTTTTGACATCACATGGAATTGGAAAGAGGTCGGGTAACATTTTTATTAAACATTTGATGCCTGACTTTAAAATCATAATTCATTGATTCATTGATTTCTGTAGCCTCATCATGCTCTTTTTTTCTGACATTTGTTGTGGTTTTATACCAGTTCACAATTACATTCCAATTGTTTTCATGATAAAACAGCCCGACTACATTTGAGTCTTGCTATAGGATTGTTGTGTAATTTCGTCACTTTACATATTTTAACAAAACATCGTATTATTGTTTATTTCTCCAATATCACAAACAACCTGCCAGTTATAGTTGTCAGATATTTAAATATAAAGATACCAAACAATTTCAAAACCGTTACAAGGGATAGAGAAGCCCTGTGTGCATTTAAGCTATAAAGAAAATTAAGAATTATTAACTGATCATTTTAAGGCATCTTTCACAGGCTTTGGGGGCAAACTGACTCCCGTATCGCAGTTTATCACAGTCACCCTGAAGTGCCTTGAATTTTTAGGCCATTATCTATGATTTAGGTATTATCCCAAGGGAAGATGTTTGTCTTTTAAAGCCTAGGATTGAATGCATGATGCACGCTGTAAGCAAAAGACATTTGCACATGCAGAAAACTTTTAAAGCCAAGATTTGGAAAAAAGTGTGAACTGATAGTATTTGAGAATTTTTTGCCTTTCAGCTTCTGTCATTGTCCTCTGCACAAAACAAAAAAACAATCATGTTTTTATTTAACCACCGTCATCATCGTCATAATCATCATCATCAAGTGTTTGGTGCTTATTATACGTCACATAATGAAATCTCAAACCTCTCGTCTCATTGTCAGTATATTTTTCTTACAGAATACAGACTACATGTTTTGTTTTTTAACATCTTCTCAGATCAGACACAGATCAGACCTTCACTGAAGGCTTTCTTTAGAGATGTGCCCTGATATGAGACCTCATAAATGCTATCACCTATTTAATACAAACTGTTTTAAAATAATCTAATATTTAATCATAATTCTGTTGTTTTTAATACCAGAGGACAAACTATAATGCCTTTGTAAATTATAAGAAGAAAAAAAGAATCTTTTATATTTGGCATGCTTTTGCTATTCAAAATAGTTTAGTTAACACAATACTGTACAAGTATATATAGAAGTACTGCAATCTGCAGACAGTAACACTGAATCTCCTGGAAGACTTTTAGAAATGGACATATATTGGAAATATTAGTTTCTTTATAATTGATCGTATTTAAATACAGTATTCTGTGCTGAACTCTCAAAACTTGGTGGAATGACTGAAATTTGACAGTAATGAAATTAGTTTATTGTAAAGTGATGCAGTTCAGTTCAAGAACGGCAGTACTGGTTTATTAAGAATTGAGCCCAAGCGGATGGGCATCTTTCAGATCACATGTACTCCTGCATGAACACTATTAAAAGAGAGAACAAATGTATTTGTAGACATCAAATAAAGTGACTTACAATATGGTGCTTCTTCTGTCTGTCTAACACATAATAACATGAGTTGTGGAAAAATGTATGACTAACAAGAAAAGTGATTTTATACTCACTTGTGCAAAAAATCTCCTGACATTGTAGCATATTGTTGCAGTAGTGGTTTTGCAGTTTAACTCAAAGAGATCACAGTAATGACACAGCAAGTAATTGAGTTTTTCAACCTCATACGCATGAGAACTGTACTAAAGTCTTATCATATTCTCCTCAGAGGATTCACAGGAGCTCTGATGGTTTCTTTTGGAACATCTCCACATCAAGCTCTTCCCTTAAATTCATTTTTCTGGTTGCAATATGTTTAACTATTTTTGTCTTTACTCCCCAGACAACAATATTATAAGCTCTGGAGTGCATTGAAAGTACTGGCATTCTCATATTTTCTGTAATGATTGCTTAACATGTGCCAAAATTATTAAAATACTTAGATTTATGAACACAAACTGTCCAGACACAAATTCCTCAAAAAGTCATGGGTACCATATCTTTTTCTGTGAACTCCATGTTATAATAGCATGTTACAGCTACTTATTGTCAATGTTTTGTTTGGTGTTTTAAATAGATGCTCAAAATGCTAGCTATATTAATATTTATTGTTAACATTTTGAACATAAAATTACATTGAATGGTTGTTTCAAAAGCTCTACATGTTTTAGACAAGTAAATATTCCCTCTAATTGCACTCCAGCATGTCTGTTTTTAGTAATGTTGCTAGAAAAATCAGTCTGGACAACAGTACAATCTTTTTAAATTCTGCTAAATTACATATACAGACCTAAAAAATACACTATACTGCCAAAAGTATTGGGACACCCCTCCAAATCATTGAATTCAGGTGTTCCAATCCCTTCCATGGCCACAGGTGTATAAAATCAAGCACCTAGGCATGCAGACTGCTTCTACAAACATTTGAGAAAGAATGGGTCGCTCTCAGGAGCTCAGTGAATTCAAGCGTGGTACCGTGATAGGTTGCCACCTGTGCAATAAATCCATTCGTGGAATTTCCTCACTACTAAATATTCCACGGTCAACTGTTAGTTGTATTATAACAAAGTGGAAGCAATTGGGAACAACAGCAACTCAGCCATGAAGATCACAGAGCGCGGTCAGCGCATGCTGAGGCGCACAAGTCGCCAACTTTCTTTAGAGTCAATAGCTACAGACCTCCAAACTTCATGTGGCCGTCAGATTAGCTCAAGAACTGCATAGAGAGCTTCATGGAATGGGTTTCCATGGCGAGCAGCTGCATCCAAGCCTTACATCACCAAGTGCAATGCAAAGCCTCGGATACAGTGGTGTAAAGCACGCTGCCACTGGACTCTAGAGCAGTGGAGACGTGTTCTCTGGAGTGACGAATCACGATTCTCTGTCTGGCAATCCGATGGACGAGTCTGGGTTTGGTGGTTGCCAGGAGAACGGTACTTGCCTGACTGCATTGTGCCAAGTATAAAGTTTGGTGGAGGGGGGATTATGTTGTGGGGTTTTTCAGGGGTTGGGCTTGGCCCCTTAGTTCCAGTGAAAGGAACTCTTAATGCTTCAGCATACCAAGACATTTTGGACAATTTCATGCTCCCAACTTTGTGGGAACAGTTTGGGGATGGCCCCTTCCTGTTCCAACATGACTGCGCACCAGTGCACAAAGCAGGTCATAAAGATATGGATGAGCGAGTTTGGTGTGGAGGAACTTGACTGGCCTGCACAGAGTCCTGACCTTAACCCGACAGATGAATTAGAGCGGAGACTGCAAGCCAGACCTTCTCGTCCAACATCAGTGCCTGACCTCACAAATGCGCTTCTAGAAGAATGGTCAGAAATTCCCATAAACACACTCCTAAACCTTGTGGAAAGCCTTCCCAGAAGAGTTGAAGCTGTTATAGCTGCAGAGGGTGGGCTAACTCCATATTAAACCCTACGGATTAAGAATGGGATGTCATTAAAGTTCATGTGCATGTAAAGGCAGACTTCCCAAAACATTTGGCAATATAGTGTACATATACAGTGGCAGTGAAAAGTTGGGGGACGCCTACTCATTTATTAATAATATTTCCCACACTCTGAATAATAATTGTAAAGTCATCAAAACTATGAAATAACCCAAATGGAAGATTGATAATTAATCCTCATCAATTAAAATAAAATTGTAATAAAATTAAATAAATAAATTCATACGTACAGCAGAGATCATTTATACTTGTTTACAAAAAGCATATGATTTTAGATAAAGGATTATGAGAAACACATTTGTGAAAATTCATTCATAGGCACAATTTATATTTGTTTACAAAATAATTTTCAATTATTTAAGCATAAGGTTTTATATAAAAAAAGGTGTAACTTTTGACTGGTTCTGTATAAAGATATAAAAAATGAATAAGGACAAAATTCAGATTCTTTTTAAAACATATTTTTATTATTCAAGTTGTGTTATGGAGTGGATTTTTAGGTTTTTGATGTCTCCCTATTTATAGGAGCATTATAATATGCAAATATTATTAAAGGGCTAGACTTACCATGAAATATTTGATATTACAACATCATACAGACCCCCGTGTCACATAATAAATAAACTGGAAGCCCCACATTTCCCGTAGTAAAAAAAAACTCCCAACATTTTGCTTTTGGCAACTACTGTATAGTTCCAGATCCATGAAACTCATTTTAGTTCTTGGAGGAATTTCTTTATGAAGTACACACTCTTTATCTCTTAGATTGTGCTTGCCATACTCAGGGATGTAAAGATCAATTTACAACTATTTTCCATGGGCCAATTAATCAAGTGCATACACACTATGTGAATATGGCAATTTTTTGTTGTTGTTTTTAGTAGATTTACAGAAATGACATTTTCTTGTCACTGCTTTTAATGCATCAGTAACCAGTTCAGAATCCTTGTAGTGCTTGTATGTTAATATATAACAATGACACATCTGGACCACAACACATTTCAAAACAGCAGTGTGCAAGAAACCTACTATGCAACCATACCTGACACTTTCTTTAGTCATGTGATCTTATAGTTCTTATTTTGCCAGTGTATAAAAATAATCACTGTTGTGAGTGATGGTGTTCATGAAGTGTTCACTTTACTAATTCTTGTAGTCATCAAATTCCATTGTTTAATTTCATAGATGGAAACAAGCTTCTGTCCACTCTCATAAACACATTTGTTGCCTGTTCTTTTCCCTTAAATAGGATACTTACAATTCTACACATGGCAGATGTTTTGTTTTACAAAAAGACGTCTGTAATGTACATTACTTGAGCTCAGGAGTTTGATCATGCTGGGCTGAGGCATTTGGTGATTGTGGTCTCATATGGTCTTCTGCTCTGGAGCCTCGTGGAAGGCTGAAGTCGAGTCGTCTTGGCTCTTGTCTGTGCTGTGGACCTTGGGTCCTGTGGCATTGGTGGAGGTGGCATCTATGCTCTCGTACGCCTCTGATGTCCACTGCTGAAAGGAAAGGACAAGCTAAAAATGTAGTTTGGTTTGTAACAATTTCAGCAATAACTTGCTTTTTTCCTCTAGATTCCAAGTCTGTAAAACTCAAAATCATTGGGAAGCTTGCTTATAATATAAAGATAACATGAGGAAGAAGAGTGAGGACATTTTTAGGATGATTAGGTACATTCTGGGTACAGAATTTAATAACATTATTTAAATAAAAGATGTAAAACCTACTAAAGAATACACTTCTCAACAAAATTTCTTAACTTATAACCTTTACCTAAGTTTGAGGTTGGTAAGAATTTTAAAAATATTATTACAATTTACAGTAACTATGTAATTTCTATGTTATTATGTTTTAAATGTTATTTATTCCTGTAAAGACAAAGCTAAAACTTCAGCATCAATACTCCAGTCTTAAGTGTCACATGATCCTTCATAAATCATTCTAATATGCTGATTTGCTGCTCAAGAATAATTTCTTATTATTAAGTTTAAAACATAATATTTTTGTGGAAACTGTGATAATTTTTTTTCAGGATTCTTTGATGAATGGAAAGTTTAAAAAAGAACAGCATTTAATGAAACTCAAATCTTTTGTAACATTATAAATGTCTTTTCTGACAATTTAATAATGGATCCTTGATGAATAAAGGTATTATTAAGACCCAAAACTTTTGATCGGTAGTGTATTATAACAAATTAAGCCACCAAAAAGAATGAATAGATATGAATGGATATATAATTATCATTTTCATAACATTTTCAGAGTTAAATAAGGCAAAGGTATTAAACAACACTGCAAATTAATATTATCAGACAGATAATATTTGCTGAAGCTAAAATATAATACTGTGAAGCATTATATAAATATTCTTTATTCTAAGTTATAAATACATTTTACATGTTTAAAGGTAATGATCCTTTGCTTTGTAAGTGTAGATTAATGATTCATTAATTCAATTAATCTGAAAATGCTTTAACAACGAAATGTTTCATATATCATTGTAAAAACACCTCAAAAGACGTCATCTCACCTGTGTTGCACGACTGGAGCGACAGGACGGGCCCAGGGCGATGTTGACGGAGCTTGAGGACTGCGTATCACTGGTGTTTCCCCCCTCAGCTGCAGAGAGGCCCGAGATGACCAAGCCGCTGGAGAAGCTGCGCTTGCCAAAGAGCAGACTCAGCGTGGAGCTGGAGGAAGACACCTGGCTGGAGCGATGGTGACCTGCGGCTGAAGCCAGAGGCCCTGTTGTGGACAAACGAGGCACCTGGGAAAAGACGGAGGCAATGGAGGAAGTGTTGAAGGACAGCTGGCTGTTGGACAGGCGCTGCACCAGCCCGGGGCCTCCAGAGCCTGAGCCGTGCTGGCTGTCTAGGATGGGGCCCGATCGGCTGGTGACAGGGGGCCGCTGGCCATGAGGTTGCACTGAGCGACTGCGATGCTCCCGGTGAGCTGCAGGGAAAACAGACTGTCAGCACAGACAGAAGAATGTGCATTTTTCTGATTCTCTTATGGGAAACATTCATTTCAAGACAATAACATTCATTTTTTGCTGAGGTCAAGGTGTCCATTTGTAGGCCAAACTGAAAAGTAATTTGCCACGTTTTGCTTTGGGAATTTTTTTAAGTAGCTCCGGCTGCAATGTTCTTCCACAAGACGCATGCAGTTCTGTTTATTAACTGCTAGAGTGCAAAAAGTTATGGACTGCAGCTTTAAATACTGTTTTTCAGTCTATAAGTAAAATATTTTTATATAATTTATAAAATATTTTTAAAAAATTCTGTATTATTTTACAAAAAAAAGTATGAAATATCACATGGTTAAGGTAAATTATTGGATTGCATTATATAGGATTATGCAATAGCATTATATATATATATAGATTAGTTTTAGTTTAATTTTTATTTGATTCATATTTTTAATGACTATCATTTAATTTTTGATTGTTTCAAATGACTTTAATGAAAATTTTCTTCCAGGCTTTAGGGCAATAAACTGTGCAGATTCATATAGTGTCCATGATTTATTCTGACCTCCGTGGTGTCTAGACTGGGAGCTGCGAGGACGGCCGTGATACAGGCTTAGGCTCTGGGATGTGGCGGAGTTATGATTTTGACTTAAGGAGGAACCAGCACAATCCACATCCTCCATGTTCATGCCACTGTTACAGCTGGTAAGGTTATCTTTCCTCACCCTAGAAAATGCAAGGAAGGTTTTTAAAAATCATTTTCAGACTATAGAAACAGAGAAAGAGACTGTTAATGCCTTACCAAAATATATAATACATACCGAAACCACCGGGAGAGCAGCCAGGTGCGAATGCTGTCCAAACTGAGAGGGCCGCCCCATATGTTCCTGATCTGCTTGTGAGTTCCCATATAGGAGGTGGTGAGTGGGGATACAAACATGGGGTAACCCAGGGGCTGGTCACAGGAGGAGTTGATCATGTTTCGCAGAGCCTGCTTTGAGTTCTGGATGCTTCCGCGTTCAGGATTGCGGTTACGGAGGAAGACGAGCTCTTGTTGCTGACCTGCCCACAGCCCTCGCACACATTCTTTATTCATCTGAATGGAAAGATGACGAGATAAATTAATAACAATCAGTCTTAAAACATAATAAACATACAAACTAAAACCACACTACAAACAAAAAGAAAGTGTAGAAAAAAAACTGTATATACAGTACCAAACATTACTATTTTTAATGTTTTTGACATTTGACGTCTTTTTTCGCATTTATTTGATCAAAATACAGAAAAAACATTGTGAAATATTATTACCATTTAAAAAAATTTATATACTTTTTTCTTTCTTTTTTTTTATATTCCTGTGATGCAAAGCTGAATTTTCATCATCCATTACTCCAGCCTTCATTCACACAATCCTTCATTCTATTATGCTGATTTGATACTCAGTTATTATCAATGTTGGAAACAGTTGTGCTGCTTAATATATTTTTTGAAACTGTGATACTTTTTTCAGGACTCATTGATAAATAAAAAGTTAAAGGCACAATATGTAAGATTTTTGGATTAAAATATCCAAAAACCACTAGAACAATTTTATATATTTT
The DNA here is from genome assembly GCA_039654625.1 of Rhinogobio ventralis. NCBI lineage: Eukaryota > Metazoa > Chordata > Actinopteri > Cypriniformes > Gobionidae > Rhinogobio > Rhinogobio ventralis. The sequence goes on from CM077204.1 coordinate 25,595,215, forward strand.
GTTGACGTGTACTTACATTATCCCAAATGTTTCCAAGAATGTTTAAATCCAGAGAAATCAGCAACTTTTACCAGGACACGGAGCATGTCCATGCATCGCCCATCAATGACCTGCGTTACCCTCGATTTCCGGATTTTTTATTTTGTAGAAACCATGGAAACACCAAAGACGCTTTAATATACTATGTGTTTTATTAAACAGGTAAGCAACTGTGTTTTGCACAAAAATTGTGACAATTTTTTTTCTGTGTATAACTTGCACGGATGAATTGTCACCCTAACACCTGTAATGTGTGCTAACAAAGTAAATGGGGTCAATTTTGATTTCATGAGGACTTTAAAAATAAGAACATTTATTCAAAATAGAAATCTTTTCTAACAATATAAATCTTTACTATCACTTTTTATCAATTTAACACATCCCTGCAGAGTAAAAGTAAAAAAAAAAAAATTCTTTAAAAAATAAAAATAAATAAAATACTGACCCCAAACTTTTAAATGATAGTGTATGTTGTTCCAAAAGATTTCTATAAAAAAAATGCTGTTCTTTTTTAACTTTTTATTCATCAAAGAATCCTGAAAAAAATATCATAGATTATAAAAAAATATTAAGCAGCACAACTGTTACCAACATTGATAATAAATCAGCATATTAGAATGATATCTGAAGGATGTGACATTGAAGACTGGAATAATGGCTGCTGAAAATTCAGCTTTGTATCACAGGAGGTACTGTATATCGCGGTATGTATATAGTATATGGTTTTTGCTCTCTTGCCTTTATTACTTTGAAGCTGAGATGTCGTTTGTAGAGCATGATGATCTTATACTCATCTGCGCCTTCATCCACCATGTGACGAAGAGTGAGAAGTGTGTCTCGGCTGGAAAGTACTGCTCTTCGCCAGGCGGGGTCGCTCTCATGACATATCACTAGACTAGTTCTGTAGCTGGTTATGGCCTCGTAAAGCACGGCAGGCTCCTCAGTCTCCTCCAGGCTCGTGAAGTGGTCCTGTATAATGTGAAATTATTGAGATTATACCAAAAGGCAAACAGGCTGTGAATAGTTAGTCATGTTGTGCAATATCCAAACTTTTCCAATCATTTTACCTGATGGAGTTTCAGACTCATTCTCACAGCTGGGGCCACAACCGTCTGCAGCATGTCCATGTCAGCAAAGACCCATTCATCCTTTGGGGCAATGCGGAAGTCACCTTTGAACAGTGTGTTGAAGCCATAGAGGAATGACTCCAGACTGTAGAGGGAACCATTAAAGTCAACTTGAAACAAAAATTGGCCTATTTTCTTCTCTGATGGCATTTACCGGCACGAGTAACCTGTCACTCTCATGAGATCACAGCAAAAGCAAACCACAACAATCCAATCAAATTTTTTTTTTGTATAAAGACGTTTCACTTGGATATACATCACAATAGTGAAGAAAATACTATTGCAACTTCCATTTCTAAAATCGCTTTTTAAAACGTAAAGAATTCACAGAAAGCTAATTTTTTTATTCCACTGTGCTAATTTTCCACTGTTTTTCTAAGTAAATGCAATAGGTGGACGTGTTTGACCGTTGCACTTGCGTCTTGTGCAGCGTCTCGCGAATGACACAGCATTCAAAAAACGTGGCGCTCAAGTTAAAATAAGTTCAATTTTTTTTTTAAATGTCTCGAAACCTTACGTTTTTTCCCCATTACATTCTTGATTCTGATTGACATCCATCACATGAAACATTATCTTTTAACAAGTATTTTGTCTTAGTATTTAAGTGCACAATGCTGATGTTGGAAGTGTACCTGTTGGATCTGTTATGTGCTGCTGTGCTGAGGGATCTCCGTCCAAGCACAGATAAAGCGAAACACAGAGTAACCAAGGGAGAATCTTCATCACTGTCCACTGGCTGAGAAAACAAAAAAAGATTCAAGTTTAGATCACCTTAACATTGTGGAAATGCAAAGAATTTGTCCTACCAAAGGTACGTCCCAGGTTTATGCACCATTTTAAAATCAGCCAGACACTGTTTTTTATTGAATTCTCAAAGACTTCCTATCCTATCCTAGTCTATCAGCTTTCGCTCACTCTAATAAATGCCATTTGTGTCTCCTCACCTCCTCCACTTTGTTGGCACAGTACTGAATCCACTCCAGGTAGACGTTACAGTAGCTGGCTCTGGTGACCCCCTGCAGACAGTGGACATAGTCTTCATCAATCTTCATGCTGAACACAGCCGGATCCTTCTCAATGTGATGCCATTTAGTGTAAGACTGCAGGACTTCCTGCATGGACTGGTCTTTAATCCATATCTGCAGCTTGGGGTTGATCACCAGGTAGTAGATGATACTCTAAAGATAGAAATGATTGAAAATACAGAGATGAGAGTGTCATTGATGTCTTTTTAGCAAAAAATAAACCTGCCACAGCAAATCAACATTGTAGCTACTTCATATGTTGAGGAAATGTAGAATATGAAATTTAAGTAGATCATTCTCAACATGTACAGTAGTTCAAATTTAGTATTTAAAAAAAGAGAAATTATTAGATAGCGTTTATGCCTCTAAAAACTAATTTTATAAAGTAAACACCTGTTGCAAAAATAGTTTTAAATGTTATCTCATCATTTGGTAATGCAATTGCATTTCTTTTTTTTTCCTTCCAAATATCTATTCTTTACAAATAGTACTAAAATAACTGTTAATTAAACAATTAAAGAAACAGAATTGTGGAAATAGAGGAATGTGAACTGGAACTGTATAGAACTATTACAACTTTATCTCTCTTTTAAAATATAAAGGTCACACAATAGTGTTGCTGGTACCTTAAGGTAGTAAGTGATGAGCAGCTTGCGCAAGTCATAAACTTGTAGCATGGTGGCAGCGTTGTTTTCACTAATGCTGTAACCCTCCAGCAGATACTTAGTAGTGGTCACCTCCCAGGCCAGCCAACGTAGATTAAAAGCAGCATTGCATGACAGCACATGGGGCAAATGACCCGGCTCACAGCAGCAGCAAGAATCATCCTCCTCTACACCTTCTGTGATGGCCTCCACCTCCCGCTGCTGACAGTAAGTACCTTAGGAAATGAGAAAGACAGAGTGAGAAGAAGAAACATTGACAATATGACAATATAGCATTAACACCACTTACCCCTGAACTCCAGGCCTCGTAGCTGGAAGGTGACCAGACCGTTGCCGACCTCAATGAGGTGAACAAGTGCATTAAGGTAGTCAGAAGCCAGGATGAAGCAATCTCCAGCGCAGTAATTCCCCCAGCGGCCCAACATCAGGTCTCCACATAAAGAATGCTGCAAGGAGCGCGTCAGGTACTCATAGAAAATTGAGTTGAGGTTGTTGTCATCACAGCCTACATGGTGAGCATATAATCTCTCAACGTTTTTATTTTAAAATGTTGGAAACCATTGTGTCTTTAGCAACAGTTAGGGACATTGCATCCTAAAACAAGTCTGACATACTGAAAAATGTCATACTGGTTTTAAAACAGCGAAACTGAACCATCATGCATTATGAAATCAAATCCTAAAGAGATAGTTCACCCAAAAAGGAAAATATGGAAATCTTTTACTCTGTATGAAAGTGATTGGTCCGTCAAGAATCCAAAAGAACATAAATGCAATGCAATTTTATTCTGAAACAGACTACGAAAGTTGTGTCAGCTGCATTTGATACCCTTGTGACCAGATGTCAATGAGATCCTTGATTTTATTTGAGAGCTATAAGTGGACACCAACATTTTCCGTGAATAACACATTTTGTTTTTAAGTAAACCGCTCAAACATCACAGCATACACTCACTGGCCACTTTATGATGTACACCTGTTCAACTGCTCATTAACGCAAAATATCTAATCCGGTACTCACATGGCAGCAACATGGTCAAGGCGATCAAGTTCAAATGAGCATAAAAATATCAGTAGTAAGCAGCAGTTCTGTGGGTGAAAATGCCTTGTTGACGCCAGAGGTCAGAGGAGAATGGCCAGACTAGTTCGAGCTGATATAAAGGCAACAGTAACTGATATAACCACTCGTTACAAACGACATATGCAGTAGAGCATCTCTGAATGCACAACACGTCGAACCTGGAAGCAGATGGGCTACAGCTGCAGAACACCACGCCGGTTGCCACTTCTGACAGCTAAGAACAGGAAACTGAGGCTACATTTTGCATGGACTCAGCAAAATTGGACAATATAAGACTGAATCCTGGTCCGATGAGTCTCGATTTCTGCTGCAACATTCAGTTTATAGGGTCAGAATTTGGCGTAAACAACATGAAAGTATGGATCCATCCTGCCTTGTATCAATGGTTCAGGCTGTCCATCCCTTTATGACCGCAATGTACCAATCTTCTGATGGCTACTTCCAGCAGGATAACGTACTAGTTCACAAAGCCCAAATCATCTCAAACATGACAATGAGTTCACTACTACTCAAATGGCATCCAGTCATCAGATCTCAATTCAATAGAGCACCTTGGATGTGGTGGAATGGGAGATTCGCATCATGGATGTGCAGCCGATAAATCTGCAGCAACTGCGTGAGGCTATCATCTCATTATGGTTAAAAAAAACTCTGAGGAATGTTTCCAGCACGTTGTTGAATCTATGCCACGAAGAATTATGGGCCACTTCACACAGAACGCATTGTTGCTGTTAAAAACGCGAGACGCAAGTCAGTGGAACGACAAAAAGTGCAAGGTCTAGAGACGAGTTTATCAAAAGTTTAACTTTGATTTGAGCGCTGCATTTTTAGAATGCCACGTCATGCACGAGATGCTGCAAAAGATGTGAGATGTGAGCACAACGGTTAGAGGCATACGTCTAGTGTGTGTTTACATCGAAAAACAATGGAAAAGTAGCGCACTGGAATGAAAAAAACTAATTCTGTGTGAACAAAGACAAAAGGGGGTCCAACCCTGTACTAGCAAGGTGTACCTAATAAAGTGGCGGGTAAATGTATATTAAACTTGTAAAATATACAAGTATAAAATAAATAAAATATAATAAATCAGTGGTTCTCAACCAGAGTGCCATACGCCTTATTCTTAATTAACATCCTAAACAAACCTAAAAGATGTACATAATGAAATTTACATCATATTTTTAGATAGGAGGACCTTCGAATCCTGTTTTGTTTGGAAGACTTATATAGTGCACAACTCCTTGTATTCCACTTTTCCTGTGCTTTTGGTGTTCTTTTGGCGCTTGACACCACCAGTCCTCATTTGCTTAATATTAAGTCATTCAAGTCTGGAACAACATGGCGGTGAGAAAACATCAAAATTGTGTTTTTGGGATGAATTATTTCTTTAACACAAAAGGAAAAACAAAAATTGTTATACAGCAATCGACTGTTTATTAAGTGTGATAAGACATGAATAGAAAAAGACAATATTTACCAGTCTCTTTGTCAACCTGAGACACCAGTCGGCTGTTGGAATTGTCAATTCGTTTGGTGCTGAAAATGTCAAATGAAATGTTCATGAATTGAAATATTCACAGTCATGTCAAAAACCCAATTTAATCTGATGCCTGTGCCACCATTCAAGTTTAATATCAACAACAGAAACATTCTGTGCCATCACATTTGTGGTTGGAAACTACATCAATAATTCAACATTGTGGGGCTTTCTCTCTGCTACTACAGGCTGTTACACTTCAGATAAAGCCCATCAACCATGCAGGAAGTACATGTCAAACACGTCTTGCATCAACAGCTGTTTTCAAATCAATGAAATATGCACTTCTTTCAAGTGCCCTTGAAGACAGAAACCTGCACTCAAGTATGCAGTTGGCTGACAGTGCATTACGTCACTCTGAAGCTACATGCATATTTAATGTATGTGTGGAAATAACAGGCAACTTACTTGTAGTTCCTCTCCCAGAATTTTACAGGCCGTGGATAAGAGGTGATAAAAATAGCGCTCCCGAGGAAAGGGCTGAGTGGCGTGTAGAAGAGCGTTGTGATTAACGTCTGCAGCAGCAGCATGGCAGAATCTAAGCTGCTTCGTCAAGGAAAAACTAAATATTTGCGCTGCATTTGGATGTATGATGCTTTAATTGTATTACAATAGTCCTTTAAAGGTGCTAAAAGAAATTTATTTTCATACTACCTGACACAGAATCACACCTGAAAAAATGAAGAAATTACATTTAACTGAATTTTACATTATTACCATTTAATTCTGCTTTCTAAGCACTGGCTGGAAATCCTGAGATTAATCATAAATTATTTAATTCTTTTGACAAATAGATATAGTGTCAAAGTAATAGAAATAATAATAACTATTAAATATTTTCAACATTGTTTTCATAGCATAAATGGGTTTTTATACATATGAATATATAAATATATAGTTGCCTTTACTGTATTTTAGGAAGTGGGTCCTTCGCAAGGGGATCATTATATTTGGGGGGTCCATGGCTTAAAAACATTAAAATTAGAAGTGAACATAATACTAGGTCTGTACTACCAATAAATACACTCAAGCTGGACAGATTGTAAGGATATGAGGTACAGCAAAGGGTTGTGCAAATGCATGAAATGCACTACCCCATGCTATCTGCCAGGGGGCGATATACACCAGGATGAAGTGCAGCTTGTGGAGAAGATCCCAAAGCTGTAGACAAAACAAAGAGCTGATGTAAGACAGCAAGACAACAAAGGCAGTTATTTTGGGACTAGTTACTAAATGTACTGTCTGCTGAGAGCTATTTCAGAAATAGTCTGGCACAAATGACATGTCATTTTTATCTAAGTTGGAAAATGAATACTAAATTAACACAAAGGGTAGGGAATGTTTAGTACTTTGTAAATGATGAGTGTTTCAATGCACTAATGTCCATCCGACCCATATAGCACTGACCTTGTTGAAGATGATGGACATGAGGAAGAAGTTGAGCAGGAATGTTTCAGAGGCACTGCTGCAGTCAAACTCAAAGAAGATGATGGTGAAGATGAGCGTGAGGAACTGGTAGCTGGGATTGCAGAAGGAGGCACGAAGAAGCTTCATCCCAGCAACTGTCATCAACAAGACATCACAGCTGGAGCGAGACACAGACACCTGAGCCACTCAGGTGCAGAGGCAGCATACAGCCAAGCACAGCAAACACTAATCAGGTGGCTCTGACACAGGTCTGATGCTAACTTCTGCTAACACCACCACAATGATCAGAAAAAGGTACCAACACTGTTTCTATATACCTATATGTGTGTGTGTATAAATAAATACATTATTGTGTTTAATACACAATCAAACAATATTTCATGTGTTTTTTAGTTTTTTTAAATGAAGACTCTTCTGCTCACCAAGGTTGAATTTACTTGATCAAGAATACAGAAAAAAGTATTCATTTATACTATACTACTTTTCTATTGTACTATATTTATTGAATTTATTTATATGAATTTTCAGCAGCCATTACTCCCATCTTCAGTGTCACATGATCCTTCATTTGCCGCTCAAGAAAAATGTCTTAGTATTATCATGGATATATATATATATACACACACACACATACACACAAGTACAATAGTCACAATTTTTTTTTAAAGAAATTGCATCTTTTATGCAGCAAGGACGCATTAAATTGACCAAAAACTACAGTATAAAAGACGTTTATAATGTTAAATGCTGTTCACTTGAACTTATTATTTATCAAAGGAAAATATCTCTCATGGTGTCCACAAAAACTATTAAAGGGGTACTTCACCGCTGGCAACGGTGCTGCCAGTTTAGAGAAAACAGAGAAAAAAGGCTGTTGTCTTCCCTTTTGCCAAACCCATAATGCACTGGGCATGTTGCCATCCAAGGCCACTCCCACCAGTCTGCTATGGATACGCTTAACAGAGTCAAATACCACCTTGTTTTAGCAGGAAATACTTCTTAGCAAACTTTTAGTCATAATAGTGTCGACTTGTATTGTTCAAGGGTGCAAGTTTTCAAAAAGTAAACGTTTAGCGGGAGTGAGTTATTTGCGGTAACTCAGTTGCTAAGGCTGCAAAGAATCATAAATATGGAGAGAATGTTGCAACGGAAAATCTAAAAAACCTCTGTGTTTGTACTTTGTAGTCAACATTTCAAACTGGAATGAAACTGACCGAACACAGTTTTAGGCCAAATGGAGGGGGAGAACTAAAAGAAACTGCCGTTCTGTCAGTGTACAGGTAAGAAAGCTGCTGCCATAGTGTTCACTTTTTTACTATAATGCTGTTTAAAGAGTAGACAAAGTGCGATACAATTTTCAGTGATAAACCTACCCTTACAGTAACTGTTCTGTTATTAACCCTCTGTTGATCCGACTGTCCATGGGCGGGGATATAAAAATTAGGAAGTATAATCTGTAGTTTTCACAAAAAGTCCAGGAGCTGTCAAAGTGGCAAAAAAGTGGACTTTGTAAAAAAACCATGAATTTCTCTGTCCAGGGCACACGGAGAATGAGTAAACATTGTTCATTTACATATACTACCGAAACTGTAACAATACAAAGCGGGTTGAGAATGATTTCTGAAGGATCATGTGACACTGAAGACTGGATTAATGGCTGCTTTGCCATTACAGGAATTTTATTTAAATTGTAATAATACTTCACACTTTTACTGTTTGTATTGTATTTTTTATTTTAAAAATCACTTTTGTGCGCAGAAGTGATATATAAAAATATATATCTAATATGCTATCTAATATGCTATATATAAAAGCAAAAATTTTGTTTAAAAATAAATTATGGGATTGACGAGTAAAACGAAACAATATTTTTTACTATCTGTTTTTTAAATTGTCAATAAGAATTAGGGGAAGGATGCTTACTGTATTCCTAGTTTCTTACGATGGCTGAGGGCGAAGCCATCGTTGGTAAGTGCACTAAGGACAATGGCTGGGTAGACAATATACTTCTCAAAACTCAACAGCCCCACATAGAGACGCTCAAACCACATCAAGTGAGCATCCTCTGAAAAGATAGTATACTAACATTAATAAAATTAATATTCATATGAATGTCAATGACAGTAGATACATCACAGACGTGCAGTTACTGTAACTGACCTCTGGGTTCAAACTGTGAGTATTCCTTACTCTTCAGCACAGGATGAGAGATCCACAGCCAGGGATGGTGTTTCCGTAACTGAGGGATGAGATAGTGCGTGACAAAGCCCACAGTGGCTGCTAATGCATACAGCACTATGGACACAAATGGCTGTATGTGACAAAAACAAAGTATTAATCGACATGTAGGCTGCAAACTGAATTGAGCATGTAATCATTGACTCTTGTCTCTCTATTATAGTTTAGATTTGGTTATGATTTTTAAGATGACGTGTATAAGAAGTTTAAAAGTAAGAGAAACTCACCCTTAGAGACAGGAAAACCGTGCTGGCAGTAATTGCAAAGGTCAAAACTGAGGCAAGACTACAGATAACCAGATCTGACAGTAAAATCTCTTTCTGCAACATAAAATTATATATGTATTTTAATAAATGTAGATTAATACATTAATACATGGATTAATACAAAAATGACAGTAAAGGCATTTGTAATGTTACAAAAGTTTCAAATAAATGTTGTTCTTTTGTACTTTTTATTCATCAAAAAAATCCTGAACAAAAAAATGTATCATGGTTTCTGCAGAACTGTTTTCAACATTGATAATAATAAGAAATGTTTCTTGAGCACCAAATCAGCATATTAGAATGAATGATTTCTGAAGAATCATGTGACAGTAATGGCTGCTGAAAATTCAGCTTTGCCATCACAAGAGTAAATTACATTTTAAAATAGATTAAAATAGAAAAAGTTATTTTAAATTGTAAGAATATTTCACAATTTACTGTATTTTAAATAAAATAAATGAGAGACATAAAGATCTTCTTTAAAATCGTATCGGCCCGCAAACTTTTGAACGGTAGTGTACATCTGATTACTCGTTGATGAAATGAAACTGAAATGATGTGAAATTAAAGTGTTTTTGAATATTCACTAAAATAAATCAAAGGCACCCACCACTGAGCCTTTGAGTTTCTCAGGAAGAGGGTCTATGCTCTCCTCCTCCTCCTCTTCACCATGTCCAAGTGATGGCATCAGCTTGGACTTTATCAATGAGCTAAGATCAAAGACAAACAAATATGTTTTTTAGTCCAAACTTTTTTTTAGTGGCTGAAGTTCAAAATGTTCTTAACCAAATGATCTGTGGAAATGCAGATTCTTACAATAACACAGATGGATCACTGCTTTGTCGACTAAGATGATAGGACAGGACCACTAGCAGGGCACAGAAACCAGAGAAAAGTGCTGGAATATGCTGTTCATCCCAAGGCTCCTACACAGACAATGCCATTACCATCACAAATTTATAATCTATCTTGTATTGCATTTAAAAATACTTTTCCCATTCCCAACAGATCGGACCTTCAAAGCGCCAAGACAGAATCCGTAGAGTAAAGACAGCGCTATAAGACTCCGTACTATACAGTACACTGCAGATGGGAGTCCAGTTGCAGCTAAACAGAAAAGAGAAATTGACTCCAAATTGACTTTTAATCATTTCTAATTGTCTACATTTTGAAGAGGGAAAAAACTAATATTTATAATTGATACAGACCTGTACCTCCAAAAAAATGCATGTCAATTTGTTCTAAAAAGTATATAACAAAGGTGTTGATTTGCGGGAAAAGGCCCAGAAGAAACGTTACCGGAAAGCAGTATGTAAACCCTGAAAAGATCAGGTCAACATATACATCAAATTTAAAATTACTGTGCAACAATTTCCAACTGTTATGTTTTAAACATACGTTTCAACGTACAACATACCGACTAAAATGTCTTGCATATACTGAAGGGCATCTGACGTTACTATTGTGATGCCATAGATGGTGGACACAGGGAGGTCTGGTCTTCTCAACACTATCTCCAAAATCCAAATAAGGCCACAGAACATACAGAAATATGCAGCACGACTGTAGATGACAATTTGATTATGGCCCTGTAAAAAATGACATTTTTCAAAGCTTTTTTCATCCTGTTAAACACAATAATGACATAAAAATTTTCTTGAAGGCTTCTCTAGTAAACTCACATGAGTAGGTGAAGCTGCATCTGGCTGAACACTCTATAAAACATAAGAGGCTTTAGCAGGCAGCCTAGCAGTAGATTCATTTTCAGCAAAGACAGGCTATAAAATGAGGAATGTGGTACCTTCAGTAAGGAATACTGACAGCTAGCAATGACCAGGCAGAACTGAAAGACCCAGATGTCTTTGAAGCAACCCTCATTCAGAAGCACAAACCCCAGAAAAGCCACCAAAAAAGCTAAGAATACAGCCACCATGTTCTCAGTCATATCCTTGTTCCTGCAAAAACAATTAGCATCTTTCTGTGCTTATGGTATTTGAATAGCACTGCAATGTCTAAAAAGGGTCCCAACTCCCGACACTTTCACCGTCACACTCACCTGTCAAATAATGCCAACAAGGTTAGCCGATCATACAATATGTTCACCCATTTCCCAGGAAAAACCTTTAGTTTGTAGTACAGCTTTCTTGAGGGCTTCTCTTGGGTTGATGTCTCAGATGATTCATCTAAGGAGTCTTCCTCCTGTGTATGAGAAATATTCAAGCCCTCAAATGGTAAGCAAATGATGGCTGAATTTCATTTTTGGTTAAAATACAGTACCTTAACCAAAACAACCAATCAACCATGTTTTCTATGCATTTTGTTTATTCTGTTGTTTGTGTGAGAGAAAGCTTAATATGTGGAAAGAGAGATTCAACACCTGGAAGATTTCCGGATGGGTTCTCCTGGGCCGGAGTCGACGAGTTGGAAGGATGCGTCGCTGGAATGGGCATTCAGAGGGTCCACCCACCAACCCGTCCTGGCACTCAGAGTTAGAGGATGTGGAGAGGAGATCACTGTTGAAGATTAGATGGTAAATAAATCTATAACAGCCATTTTTTTTTCACTTACTTTTGTGATTGTAAAAGAGAAGTAGGATACAGTACCATATGTTGCCGGTGATGAGCTCGGCACCAAGGGGTAAGTTTAGAGCTCTTTCATTGTACAGTTTCCGAGGTCTCTCTCCTGTATATATTGTACATGTTAAAAGCATCTATATGACATTGCACATAATGCACTAAAATTTTTTTGTAATTTCAGTCTGTCCACTGTACTCACTGTGAACAGTGTGAAAAGTGTACGCCTCCTCTTTGGATGTAGCCTCTGGTCTGCAGATGACCTGAAGCATAGAGCTCTCTGATTGGGACGTTTGTGAGGGCAGAGAATCATAATCAGGGTCCCTCTCCTTATCTGTCTGCGGACTGTGAAGAAAATGTACCCTAAAATGTGTACTTTTTTCCACATGGAGTGGGGTTTTTATCTGACATCCCTGGAATTCAGTTGGGTATTTTTATAGTATAGTGAGTTTGTATTAATAACTTGATTTTCATGAGGGTACACACAAACTACCATTCAAAAGTCTGGTGTCTGTAAGATATTATGTTTTTGAAAGGTCTCTTATGCTCTTCAAGGCTGCATTTATTTGATCATTTTAATATATTTTAAAATGTAATTTATTCCTGTGATGGCAAAGCTGAATTGTCATCAGCCATTACTCCAGTCTTCAGTGTCACATGACCCTTCAGATATCATTCTAATATACTTATTTGTTGCTCAAGAAACATTTCTTAATATCATCAATGCTAAACCAGTTGTGCTGCTTTATATTTTAGTTTTTCTTCCCAACTCATATTATGTCCATAACAAAAAGTTTTGCGAGAGAACACAAAAAGCATATAATTTTTCATCAAAATTTTTTCCAGATCACCATGTCCCTTTAAGGTCTCCATACTTTAATGCATCCTTGCTGAATAAAAATATACATTTCTTTAAAAAATAATACTGACCCAGCCAAAACTTTTGAACAGTATTGTGTGTGTGTGTGTGAGTATATATATATATATATATATATATATATATATATATATATATATATATATATATATATATATATATATATATATATATATATATATATATATAAAATGATAATATATATTATCATTATTTTAATATACATCTTTTCTCTATTGTGTAAATATAATGCGTATGTTCAGATATATATATATATATATATATATATATATATATATATATATATATATATATATATATATTTACATATATGGCATATACCCACCTTTCTGGAGAAACAATAGGAATGAGGGTCCCTTGAATAGTTTTCATTGTATCTGTAGCCAGACTGTTTGGGGGATTTGGATGCTCCTGTTGTTGTCCTGTGGATTCTGACACGTCAGAATTCTTCTCCGCCGTCATGCTTTGCTCTGAAAGGAGTTAGACCATTAATTTGAGTAAAGATATTAAATCCAGTCTCATGCATTAATAATCAACACTTACCATTTATCTCTTCCTTTTCCTCCTCAGACTCATTTCCGCCCCCAAATCTGGTGTTGTTGATAGACTCCAGCAAAGACACAAACTCAACAAAGTTGGACTCATTGGGTATCTGTCCCTCCTTGGCTTCTAGGTCAGATTTAGAGGAGGTCATTGTACTGAGCTTATCTTTAGCTCTATGGCTAATGAGGACAGCATCTCGTCCACTGTCGATACTGAGTCCCCTAGCATGTGTTCTTCCACTCTGAGTACATCTCATATATGCTGATGGAATTTGCAAGAATCCATCAGCATCCAGTTTAAGCTCAGGAGGGTCGTTTTCATCAGGATGGGAGTTCACATCAATGCCTGAAGAGCTGTTATTGGTCAGTTGGGGGCTCAGGTTGGGTATCTCATGCTCATTGCTCTCTATTTCTTTGCATTCTTGAGCAGAGTCAGAACTGATTGGCTCTTTGGCAAGAAGACTGTCTTGATGCTCGGACTTCTCCTGAACCGAGTTGTCTCCTGGAATCGGCGTATCTTCTTTCTCATCATCGGCAGAGGGTTCCTCCAGTTCGTGAGGTGAATCAAAGGTGATGACAGGAATTTTGACAGGACAGTCGGATTCTCCCTGGTGGGACTGAGCTGACTCTAAGATGCTCAGTTTGACAGACTCCTCCAGCTCGGCTGCTGTCTGTGGATCACAGCTCATTGTGATAATGATCTTTACCGTATCACTCTCATCCAGGTGGGACAAGGGACTCGAGTTGTCAACCAGCACCACAGCAATTTCATCCGAGCAATAATTCTCCTCAGGTCTTTCTCCATCATCGGCATCTCGTGTGATTTCTAGCGAGGTATTATTGTTGTTGGGGTCAGTGGGGGGTTTGTCTTTCTCCTCTAAACTGTCTGCTTCATTCACAGGGGAAGGCGGTAGATTATCATCAGCTTTGTCTCTGTGGGCTGAAGGAATCTGCTCTCCCTGCAGGAGTGGGGCAGACTGGTCAGTGTTGGGACTGAACACATCCTCAGGGGTGAGTCTCTCCTCCGCGTCTGGCCTAGATCGTTCATTACAGACAGCATCACTCTGACCTGTAAATGTCAGTCAGTATACAAACAGCATGTTTAAAATGTCAGATGGACATATGGTTTATGATAGATTTAAAATGAATTAGCTACTAGATGCTGAATCATGTTGGTTGATGTCACAAACTGCTTTAACCAAAGGAAATGAATCTAATCAATGTTAACCAACATTACATATAACAAAAAATGTAGTATATCCTACTGTATAATTTTTATGTATTTTATAAAGTTATATTCCTTTTTTAATACAATATATTACATAAAAAACTTTTTTCCATTAAATTCAATAAAATATTCTGAAATGCCTCTATCTAGATGCTGAACCCTATTGGTTGATGTCAAAAACTGCTTTAACCACAGAAAGTCAATCTGTTCAGTGCAACCCAACATTACAAAAAAAATATATATGTATGCATGTATTTTATAAAATTATATTAAATACAAAATATATAATATATTACATGAAATACTTCTTAAATGTTTTTAGATGCAGTCAGAGACCCTCACAATGCAAGTGTAAAGCTGTGTTTAGGCCGTCTGACAGCTCTTTTTGAGAGGTCCTGGCAGGATGTCACACTCAGTATGACGTGTAACTGAGGCAAGATAGAGAGTAGTGAAGTTATTTCTCAGTTCATATGCTAGGCTCTGTGAATGAAACTTACAGTGATGTATCTGCACAGCATGTTCCCAGAATTGTGAGGATCTCTTCCACTGCAGTGAAACCAGGCCAGTGCTATAATTAAAAGCTGATACGTACCATCTATGTTTTTCAGCTCCTCAGATTTTGGACACTCCTTCACAGTTTTGGAAACAAACAATGATATTATTTAAAACACATAAAAAACATTATACATAACAATATTCACTGCGAGATTTGTATTTTGTATTTGTGCAAGATTTGCATTAAAAGTGCTGCTGTTATACTAATAACCATTTTCTTAAAAAAAAAATTGTAAGTATAAATAATTATAGTACATAAAATCTTGAAAGTATTACTCACTCCAATCAGTCCAGGGTCTGTTTCAGTCTGTTTCACTGTGACCTGTATTACTGGACTTAGTCTGTTTTTGGTCAATACTGATGTGGCAACACTGTCAGGAACTGTGCTGCTCTTCCTGTGGATTAAAACAATTCAGACTTTAGCCTGGTTACAAGACAAATATTAAAAACACTTTTGGCAGTAGAGTTTATGAACTTTGAGGACAAGAAACATATGTTTTGTTTTAGTGGGCAAAATATTTCCTTTCACATAATTTGGGAAAATAATATTGCAAAACGATATTGAAATCAATAAATGGCACAACTGATTTTGGATCTTACCTTAGAGATGGAAGACAGGAATCAGATGCGTTGCTTTTCTTGTCCACACCTTTGCTGATGTCAGGCACACTATTCTGGGCTACAATGTCGCCCTGATCGAACATCAGATGGAGGCGATAATTTACCATCTTAATGACAATGAAGAAAACTGTCACTGAGGTGCAGTAGATACTGAGGGTAGTAGTGGTGGGTGGAAGAGCCTGAGGGAAAAAAACATTTGAGCCATGACATCTCTGGAGCCATTTGAGACAGATAGATAAATCAACTGTAAAATATAATTTTAGATTTTTGGATTTGTATTATTGTTATGTATTTTCTAAATATATAATAATATATTTATTTTTGTAATTTCCTAACCACAAGCAAAACCACGATATTTAGGCCTATCGATATTTTTGTCTACTGTAAATGCACAACAATGCTTTGACACAGGCTGCCATGCGTTAATCACCTGTACAGGAAGCTATGCAGAAGAAAAATGCGACAGTGCCAGCAGCTACGAGGAGCATAAACACCAAAATTCATATAATATTCAAAACATTTAACGCGTAAATCCATTTCATTCATATTTCGTGTAAGGTTTCTGCAGCTATAACGCATTCAGTGCTTCAGCAGAGCACAATATTATCGGCGGCCTGCGACACTGTATCACTCACCAAATGAAGAGATAATGGAAGCATAAGCAAAAACATCCATAAATACAGATGACATGAATTGTTGAATTTATTCTGGTCTGGATCATGATACCATCCACCGGTCAGTGAAGCCCAGACTCCCTGGCGTAGCGTTTGCACGACTTGAGAGCCCATATTTGCAATAATGGTCGCTACAAATATATCATGCTGCAAGCTGCGAATTCACACCGCTGCCGTCCTCGACTCGCTGCCCCAACGCGCGATTACATATTTACACAAGCTGCCTCTACATCCTTCCTTGAAGCCGTTTACTTTTCTTTTTCATCGTCCACGCCTTGGCTCCCTATTTCCCAACATAAAAGCATTGGTTTTGTGCGGTGAAAGGCTCCCAGCAGCATCCTCCTGCGCCTGCTTCACATGAGCGGATAGAAGGGAGGAATGGACTGATTCATAGCGATGCTCTGCTGCTCACTGAGTCATGCGCCCCCACCCCGTGAGGCAAAAGACAAGAGCCATGGAAGATCAACTGTACTGAGATAGAGCCAGAGAAGCGGGACAGCATCTTGAACTTTACATAAATAGCAGTTCATTTTGACTTGCACGACAACATTTTTAAGTATAGGCCTAGCTAAATGTATAATATTGATTATGTACACAATAAATGTGTGCATAAAATAAAAAATGTCCATGATTTAACACACCATTAGCAACAACAGCACTTTTTCAACCCGACTTAAATGTACACATTTTAGGGCCTGCAGTAGCCTATTGCTGTATTTTTTTTTTTTTTTTTTTTTTTACAAAGTAGTATGAAGCTATACACAATATTATTATAGGCCGGACTTAAAGTTTATATATACTGCATTTATTTGATCAAAAATACAGCAAAAACAGTAATATTGTGAAATATTATTACAATTTATAAGAATGGTTTTCTATTTTAATATACTTTAAAATATAATTTATTTATGTGATGCAAAGCTGAATTTTCATCAGCCATTACTCCAGTATTCAGTGTCACATGATACTTAAGACATAATTCTAATATGCTGATTTATTAACAATGTTGGAAACAATTGTGCTGCTTATTATTATTTTATAACCTTTGATACTTTTTTCAGGATTCTTTGATGAATAAAGAGTTTAAAAAAAAAAAAAATCTTAATTTTTTTAAAGAAATGAATACATTTATTCAGTAAGGATGTGTTAAATTGATTTTAAAAAAGGGTGATTGTAAAAATGTATATTGTTAGAAAAGATTTCTATTTTGAAAAAATGCTGTTCTTTATAACTTTTTATTCATCATTCCAAATATATATATATATATATATATATATATATATATATATATATATATATAATAAGCAGCACAACTGTTTCCAACACCGATAATAACTGAGTATCAAATCAGCATATTAGAATGATTTCTAAAGGATCATGTGACACTGGAGTAATGACTGATGAAAATTCAGCTTTGCATATATATATATATATATATATATATATATATATATATATATATATATATATATATATATATATATATAATAGTCTATCATTTAGAATAAAATTAAGGCTCACAATACAGTAGTAGTCTTTTTTGTTAGTGTGAAGAACATTTTAATAATCTAAAGAACATTTTTCTACTATAAAGAACCTTTTGTGCAATGGAAAGGTTCCATGGATTTTAAAGGTTCTTCATGGACCCATAGATGCCAATAAAGAACCTTACGAGTGTAATAATGTAAACACTGTATAGAGATTGTACGTTTACCCTTTCTTCAGAGTCCATGAATTAATGTAACATAAAAGTTATAGGCCTACTCTTTATATCTCACGACATGCTGATATTAGGATTTCCTATGTGCTTTAAGCTATGGGAATTTTATGTATGTTTGTTTATTATTTTCTCAGTTGAAATGATCTGATAAGCCTAAGTGTTACAGGTGTAGGTCTATAGAAAATAGAGTCTGGCTGATTTAGGCAAACAGATTATAAATCTTGAGAAGTACCATAACATCGCAGATTGAAAAAAAAGAGAAAGGTTCGCAGTTCCCACTTGTTTTGCGCTCACTCATAGTGTCACGTGAACTCCTGTAACCAATCAATTTCCACCTTTTCCTTTTCTCCTCTAGGGTCAGTCGAGTCGGAGGAGCGGAGAAGTGATGGCGGTGCACACATAAACTGACCGAACTAAGTTTTCGTAGCTCAGAAAAAGTCTTTAGATCCACACGAGAGGGAAAAAGCAGTCAATTGTTGGAAAGCTGGCGGATGACTGAAGTGTTCGGGAGCCTGCCTGCGGGAAATGTTTACTGCTGTGCGCGCGCGACTTGTACTTGGCGACGGAAGAATTTTTGGGAGCCGCGGTTACTAGTTTGTGAACTTCGGAGAGAGAGCTAGCGCGTTAGCACAGCTCTTTAGCCTGCTCGTGTAAGGTGTTTTAACCAGCCAGAGAATGGCTATGTGGGGGTTTTGTACTAATAGACACGTAAGTTAATAAGTAACTTATCTTTGGTAGTGAAATAATCGTGTGTATATTTAGCTTGATTCATTCGCCTACGATGAGCAGGTACTTTGCACCTGTAGCCTCACGGCTTGAAAACTCTCGACTTTCCTGGTTAGGTGTGTTGCTTTACTTGTATATTTACAAACATTAAATTAGTTTATGCCTTTGGTGGCGAATAAATCGACAGGCTGATGATGTAGCTTTTACTTTCTAAAGTAAACAAAGTTCGTGAAGCAAGTATTCAGGCTAACGCTGATGTCCGAGCTTCAGAGACACTTCGCATTCCCAGATTGGTTAGCTGGCTTACGTGGAAACAAAGCAATGCGTCTCTTAACCTCTACTAAGCCGGACTTGACCTGACCCACTCTCCATTAATGATATAAAGTGACCTGGCTGGGTTGTTAGGAACTGTTTGTGCGTGTGTGTGCGTCGTTGGGGAATACGACTACTGGACTAGTTTACTTTGATTTGACATCACGACACCCTATGGTGCTCCTGCAGGCACCGAGACATGGATGTTCCCCAGGCCGTTTTCCCAAACGGTGAGGGGCGCCTGAGCCTCCAAGACCATGTCTGGACGGAGTCCTCCAACTCGAGGGCTTGGGCTCACTCTGCCCCCGTGTGTCCCCGCTCGCTCTGGACGGCGGTGTTTGACTACGAGGCCAGCGGGGAGGACGAGCTCAGCCTGCGGCGAGGAGACGTGGTGGAGGTCCTGTCTAAGGATGCTGCCATCTCGGGAGATGAAGGCTGGTGGACTGGTAAAATTAACCATCGCGTGGGCATCTTCCCATCTAATTATGTTACTTACCAACCAGCTATTTACAGGGCGGTAGGGGCTCGCGAGAGTGACCCGCCCGCCCCTGTTCGGATACCTTTTTCTGAACTCGTTCTACAAGAAATCATCGGTGTCGGAGGGTTTGGCAAAGTCTACCGGGGGACCTGGAAGGACCAGGAGGTCGCGGTGAAGGCAGCTCGACAAGACCCCGACGAGGACATTAAAGCTACTGCAGACAGTGTTAAGCAAGAAGCCAAACTTTTCTCGATGCTTCAACATCCCAACATTATCAAATTGGAGGGGGTGTGTTTGGAGGAGCCCAACCTGTGTCTTGTCATGGAATATGCCCGAGGAGGGACTCTGAACCGCGCCTTGACGGGCAGGAGGATCCCCCCTCATATCCTCGTGAACTGGGCCGTCCAGATCGCCAGAGGCATGCAGTATCTCCACGAGGAGGCCGTGGTTCCCATTATTCATCGAGACCTGAAGTCCAGCAACAGTAAGACAATTACCACACACACGCTCATTAATGCCTCCTTATCATCTTGACCAAGAATTGCTGGTATTTGCTCTACTGTAGAAACGCACACTTGGTTGTCACATTGGTATTTCCTTTAGCAATTAGCATGTTAATCATTAATCCCCACCCTCGTTTACAAAGCGTTATCATTAGCACATCAACCTTTCCCATATAAGCCTGTGTTTAGACCTGAAAGGAGGGGAACAGAACACCACGTGCTCTTAAAAGACCTAGGTCATCTAGGAATATCCTGCCAGTCTAAGTCTATTTTATGTAGCCTATATGTAGTCAAAGATGCCATGAGCTCTATCTTCTAGCTAAAAGCAATGTGATTCTCAAAGGAAGCAACTAGCTAGTGAAATCTAACCCTAGAAGAAAAGCTATAAAATTGATGGATGTTCTAAGATTGAATAGAGCCTTTGTAGTTAATGTTAAAGACACTGGATCCTTCCAAGTCTTTCTGGCAACTTCTGCATTCGCTTATTTTTCTTGCATCCTTAATCGGGTAAAGCCTGACATATATATAACAAGATGAAAGATGATTTCTGATGGTTTGTAATGTAAATCAATGAGATCATTATAATAGCATAGCAGAATATTTAAAATGCAAATACATTTCTGTTGTCAATCTATATCTCCCAATAAAATGTCTTAGTAAGATGATATTTAAATGCTTAGTTTTATGATCAAATAACTTTTAGTATTACCTGTCCTGTAACATATTATGTAATGCAATAAAATGATGACTGAGAAATGTATAAATAAACGTTCCTTAAAAGCCTGATGTATCATATTTGATACTTACATTTTAACATGATTTAAAAATATATACATGTGTATGGATAATCATGTAAACCTAAGCTGGTTCAGTCCAGTAAGTGTACCAGGTCCTGAAGGTGGACATTTTTACTAGTATACTAAAAAGCCTTTTGCTTGCTAAAAATGTATAAACTATCAATCAGATGACAGAAGCCTTGGACAACAGCAAAATTTTGATTGTTGATAATTTAAAAATAGAGGCCTTTGTGTATCAAATATAATACAGTAGGCTTTATAGGGTTAAGAGGAGTCATTTGTTGTATTGCTCATAAGTTACTGGATAAAAGCATCTGCTAACTGAATAAATGTTAAATTAGAATTTTTTCTTAAATGCACATTGAGTAGAAAATATGTGGTTAAACCATAATGTGTACATAGCGTACACTGCTAAACTAAGATGAAATTACATTTGTAAATGTTGGCTTTACGGTCAAGAGTTTTTTTAAGGTTGCATTTATTTTTTCTCCACACCCCAATTGTCCCTGACTAAAGAGCAGGATATTTGAAAACTGCACCTGCATTTCAACAGTGGATTTGAATCATGTGCTTCAGCAGAGTCTTGAGTCTAGAGTTGCACAGCTAACAAGTAAGAAAAAAACAAAAAAAACACTTGCTATCTTCAAGCCTTTCAAAAGAGCTGTAGGAATGATGGCTTCTGAATGAGTGTGACCTTAGGCAGGTTGTGAAGTTAAGAGGTTAGAGTTTGAACAGCTGGTGTCCTCCTTGAGAAACTGGCTATCTGCTAACAAGGTTCGGAACTCTGGTCTGAAAATATGTCTGCATTAAGAAGCACCAAGTCTGTATATAAATGTTTTTGATGATTAAATAATTTCTGTTATAAAGTCTATTTCACATACACTAGTGGTGAGTATTATTTTGTTGTATTGTTTTAGTGCTACCAAGCACACATTCAGGACAATTATTATACCATTTGAAATGGTGTGTGGTGGTTTTTTTTTTGCCCTTCATGTTACAGAAGTTTATGGAAAGAGTATCTTTCATGTTAATGGGGTGTTTCTTTAAAACATTACTATAGCTGCAGGGGACACTACATGACTATGAGATTGTCCTATCATGTTTCTCAGTCATAGATGGAGTTGGGAAAGACCCTTGTACTTATTTGCCTCAGGTATGCTATACATTGTAACTAATACCTAAAAGAGGCATTTCAGATATTGCTTTCAGAAGTTTTTAACAGAATAGTTCCAATACAGTCTTAGTGCTGCAGAGATTTGATCAGCTGGTAACATGATAATGTAAATCCATTCCGTGGCTTAATTCCATGAATTTATAAACAAGCGGTTTTTATATACGCTACGCTACCATTCAAAAGTTTGGGGTTTTTCATGCTCACCATGTTATCAAATTATGCAAAGTATTATTTATTATGCATTATTATATATCAAAAGTACAGTTAAAAAAACTGCATTATTGTGAGATTATTAAATAAAATAAATGTTTTCTATTTTAAAATGTAAGTTATTCCTGTGATGGCAAAGCTTCAGCATCATTACTCCAGTCTTCAGTGTCACATGATTCTTCAGAAATCATTCTAATATGCTGATTTGCTGCTCAAGAAACTTTTTGTATAATCAATGGTTGAAAACAGTTGTGCGGTTTATTTTTGTGGGAACCATATGTTTGTTTCAGGATTATATGATGAATGGAAAGTTCAAAAGAACACCATTTATTAGAAAAATAATTTTTTTGCAACATTCTTTTGATCAATTTAATGCATGCTGAATAAATTATTTCTTTAAAAAAATCACCAAGCAGTAGTGTAGATGATTTCTGTCTGCAAACGCATTGTCATTATTATTACTGTCGTTCTCTCTAGCATCCTACCCTTTGTTAAATTAGCAGAGCATTTCCAGAGCAATAAAATAGACGGCATTCCACTATAAACAATAGACGCAATGTGGCACCCTGCCCCCGTTCAGCATGGCAGTGCTACTGTTAACGCAGCTCAGTTTGTTCATCTCTCCACAGGATTGTGACAAACAACATTGGAAGCTTGCTGACCTTAATTGAAAAAATAACGCGTGTTTGCTCAGCGCTCTCAGAACACCCACCCATCACGAGCCAGACCCTTTCTGCTGTGTTTTTGAGGGGAACTCCTTACCCATTCAGGTTGCGGCGGTACATTGTTTAGCAGGTTAAAGGTGGAGGGTACATTTTTAGGGAGGCACAAACAGCAAAGTCAAATACTAGACTCTCAAAAATAAGAAATGAAATAAGATTTGCTTTGTGCCCAGTCTTGCTTATCTGATCAATGATTATCTTTAAGATATAGCAAATAGTAAGTGAAATGATGTTTTTGTGCCCTAATCTTTTAATACCTCACTCAAAGGAATGTCGCTAACGAGGGGGCAAAAGCTTAACATAAGTTTGCACAATGGAATGGTCAAGCACTGGTTGCTAGGTGACTGCCAACCCGAGAATGCCCCGACTCCTGGGCCTGAAAGGCTTATTTTCATTATTTTTAATCTCCTCAATGGCTGCTGTTTTCTCTCCAAGACAGGGAGCTTCCCCTGATTGGGGGTAAAGAATATTGCAGAACTGTTGCCAGCAGTCCCTGTGAAACTCGGCACTGTGCCACGATTCAAAACTCTGTTTTGCAATTTCAGGCACATGAAGTGTAATGTTAAGGAATCTCAAGCATGTGTGCTCTTTAAAAAAAATCTCTCTCTCTCTCTCTCTCTCTCTCTCTCTCTCTCTCTCTCTCTCTCTCTCTCTCTCTCTCTCTCTCTCTCTCTCTCTCTCTCTCTCTCTCTCTCTCACATACTCTCTGTCTCTCTCTCTCATACTCTCTGACTGACAGTGTAGAGAACAATGGGTCTCGTTTACTGATAGTTGTGTGGATTATTTCGTATTTGTATGCACAGAAGAACTTCTCACGAAAAATGTCCTAATTCACAACACGTGCGCACGCACATGAATTTGTTTTTAATCTCGGTCTAATGTTAGTGAATTTTGAAGTGTTCTAAATGGGCGGCCGTGTGCACGAGGTTAGTGTTTTGCATAAAACATGCTCAAACCATCTCCATATAAGGGCTTTCCGCACAACTTTTCCTTTACAGTCTTTCGTCACTCTCGTCAAACATATGCCGCTCTTTGCAGATGCGCTCTCGCCTGATCATCGAGCAGTGCCAAGTGTGTCATTCTCAAAACCAGTTCAAACAACTTTTAAACAGACTCAGATTACAGACCTCTCATTAGCTAGCTGGACATACCCGTATATCAGCGCAACACAGCTTTTCCTTATTCTTTCACTATATGATGAAATATATTTAAGATTAAATTAAATTAGTATTATTTATTAATATTAATTATATAATTTTATATAAAATTTATATAATATAGTTATATTCATGTTGAAATATAGATGAAATATAACTTCTTAACATGAGGCAGCACAGTGCGTTTTCGGTTGTTCCTGCATTTTTTTTGTAAATGTAGAATTAATTTTAAAGTTTTTGGTGAATCATGATTTGTTTGTGAAAACGTGTTGGAGAGATAGAGGACCGTGGCAAACGTACTACAGGCAGCGGTTATTGTCTCGTGATCTAAAGGTGATTTTCTGCTCCATAAAATGGACACCATAGAAATCTGAGACAAGAAAAGATGCGTTACAAAAGTGGGAATGAATGAGAGCAAGATCGTAAGAAAAGTACTAGGAAGTTTATCATTTTATTTTATATTTCAGGTTCACATCAGACCAGAAAGTCTATAACAGAAAAAGTGGATTTTTCTTTACCAATAAGACCACATTCATATCCAACTTGGCCTTTTGGTTTGCTAAAATGTGTCCAGTATTAAAACTGATTGTGTAATAGGTGTGGGCATGTAAAATTGTCTGTTATTTCATTACATTTAAACTGTTGTTTGGTGTTGTTACTTTATGGAAAGGAAACCTTAAAGTGCTAGAAACCAACAGCTGAGATTAACCTGAAAGCATTAAACAGGTGCAACCTGTTCGAAATGGAATCCCAATCTTCATGTTTGTCCCAAAATGAAAGTTTTGTCAATTTTGCCTGAGACAAATTGTAAAGGATCAATCCTCATTATGGAACTGATAGTTTCACCTTTCTCTGGCTTGTTGCATTAATAAATACAAATTATGATTTTCAGTATGCGATTCTTGCACTGAATGAATGAAAATGTTACAGTTATACTAAATGTCTTAAATTGTAACGGGTGCATAAACTAGGAGTGTAGTCAAGGCCAGTACACTCCAATCAATGCTGGATGAAGCCTGGGAAAGTTAAAAGTCTTTAATGAAATGTGTCCACAAATATCACTATTTAGTTACCCCCTCAGGTCATCGTGACGGGAAGGGAGTCAAGGTCAGATTAATCAGACATGTAGTTATCAACTGAGGGCCTCCCTATTTATTACATACTGATGTTGATAAAGGTCTCAAGTTGAAAAAATTGTCAAGGACAGAACTGGTGAGAAATAATACTGCTCCTGACCTCAGGATGTTCCTGACTTCAAAGACAGCTGGCCTAAATTCTCATGTTATTTGTCATTTGGTACGAGACTGTATTGTAAACTAGAGCGACTTGTATGTCGCTCTGAGTTCTTCATGTAGACCTGTGTCCTTGAAAATTCCACTTCATGATAAAAGCGAGGAAATATGATCACCCTCTTAGCATTCCTGTATTGTTATTCATTGACATAAATGCTCAAAGGCTAAGGCTCACGTGTTAAAAACATTCCCATCATATTTTAAAATAGCTGATCTGAATGGCCGAGTCGCTTCTCAATTTGTCTGTTTCTTTAAAACACTTTTTACTATTAATTCTTAAGTAATATAGTACAAAAAATAACTAAAACATTTCTCCTGTCTTTGTTCTTTTTTTTTAGTTTTATTACTTGAAAAAATTGAGAATGATGACATTGGTCGAAAAATCCTGAAGATTACGGACTTTGGCCTTGCTCGTGAGTGGCACAAAACGACAAAAATGAGTGCTGCTGGCACTTATTCCTGGATGGCTCCTGAGGTCATCAAGTCCTCTCTGTTTTCCAAAGGGAGTGATGTCTGGAGGTAAGCTGTTATTTTAAGTTAATTGCAGTGTTTGGCTCAAAGCCTGTTTTTAAAGTAAATTAGTTACTTGAGGATAGGCATCATTTGAATCTTTTCCAAAATGCGTAATTATACATCTATGTCACATCATTTTGGCCAAAAGTCAGTGTAACATGTATTGTTCATGGATACAGAATAGTTTAATATAATTACAGACTGAATATATTTGTGTGCCATGAATATGTAGAGGCATTAGAATATTGTGTCTGTAGCTTGGTAACTCCAAACATTATTGGAATTGTGCAGTTACTGAAGAGAATCAGTTTCAGTTTGATTGCTGCTCCATATGTAGGCGATAGACTGCAAGGCAGCTCACTAGGGCCCTGTTTACACCTGGTATTAAGATCCGTTTTAGTTGATCAGATGTTGGTGTTTTGATCTTTTGTTCACTTGCAACCATTCTGTCCTGATTTCTTTGAGGGGAGGGTTTATGGGTGGGTTTTTTCAGATATTTTGATCTAATGGACAAAATAAGCTTGCACAATTTACATATGAACATGCACAGAGACGACAGTAAAACATACAGAGAGTTTAGTTTCCGCCAGACCACTCCAAACGCTGAGTGTGTATTAGAAAACCTTGTGCTTGCTACGTTTTTCGTCTTCAAACCAAACTTGGGTCTTCAGCCGATAAAGTTTAAAGGGGTCATAACACACCGTTTCTCATGTTAAGTACTTTTAGAGTAGTATTGCATCCTTCATATCTCTGAAGAGTCTTTAGTTTTATCCTATTTATAAAAGACAGATGTATGGTATCGCTGTACCGATTCTTTCCGAAAACAGCCAAACCCATAAAGGCGTGCAGTGGGTGGAGCTAAAGAGTCACTCACAAGCACCTTTGACACACACACACACACACAATACATCGCATTATCTCTGGATAACTTTCAATTACGTTTGTGTTGTTGACATTATATGCACTTGCGCGCCGAATGCCAACAAAACAGACATTTGATGCAGTTTCGACTCATGACCAGGAAGAAACAAACACACTTGCAGAACTCCGTTGCTGCTCCAGAAAAACAAACTGCATCCACTGTTTCCTAAACGCTGGGTTATTTGGTAAGCTAAAAAAGGTTATCTTTCCCTCACAACCAGAAACACACTTCTTTAGTAACATTGTTGATTTTGTGGTCTAAATGACAGCGCTGCCGACGGCTCCCGTAACCCGAAAGAGGCGCACACGCTCATCTGGGAGAAGTGCCCATACAAGGAAATCCACCCATTTTGACGTCATTCATGGCCATACTCTTGTTCTATTAAAACTTGTTAGAATCCTGAAGGAGTGTATTTTGGAACAGAAATACGTCATACGTCCAACTCATTTTAAAAAATGTTGGCCATGTTTAGCATGAGAATCCAACTCTTTAACAGTGTAAATAAGTCAGAATGCATGAAATGGCATTAGTCCCCCCCCTTTAAATCCCATCTGGCTAGTACACTTCCCATAATGTTTACACATTTGGTCAGTAGGCGGTCTGTTGTGGCTGTTTGAACACATTCAACCATATAAGCGTCTACACTACAAAAGCAATCTGGTCGAATGCGTTTTCGACTCCCTCTGGAAATGGTCGAAAGTGGACAAGCTCAAAGTGCTTTAGACCTCGTTCACACCTGTATTTAGCATCGTCCACTTGGGATCCGATCGACCAAATCGCATCTTAATACTAATTGTAAACAGGGCCTAGGTTTTTGAACAGGGCTTAAAGGAACACACCGACTTTTTGGGACTTTAGCTTATTTACTGCATCCCCCAGAGTTAGATAAGTCCATACATACCATTTTTATCTCCGTGCGTGCCATAACTCTGTCTGACGCACCCACCGCTAGCCTAGCTTAGCACAAAGACTGGAGGTAAACGGCTCCAGCTAGCCTACTGCTCAATAAGTGACAAAGTAACGCCAACATTTATAAATAATGCCTAGTGTTTGATTTTGTTCACAGAAACTTTAGGTCAGTTTCAATCAGTTCAGCATTTGGTGGTGTTCCAACTGCCCTTTTACCTTGTTTATGAAAGCTAAATGTGAAGACTCATCCTTTTTCAAAATTTCTCATGCCGCTTTGCTCAGACATTGCTTACTGCATGCCAAAACATGATCGGTTTCACGTCTCCCTTCTTTCCTAACATTGCTAAAACATCGTCTTTTCCTTTCTTTGCCTTTTCATTATCATGAGGTTAAGAAGGGAACTCAAGTAATGTTATTTTAGCGATCATAAAATGTTTGCTTTGGGATCAATTAAGAATTTGCCTCTGAGATGCTTTATGTATACATACTTTCATAATTTAAAAGTGCAATCAGTGTACAACCTTTTGATTAGGGAAAAAGTGCACCAAAATTGCCTGCCTGGTTAATATTGTACATTAGCACTATTCTTTCAGCCAATTGGTGTGATTATTACCAACCCATACCACACTGACACCTCCCTGTGTTCTGTTCTCTGTCCAGTTATGGAGTCCTCCTTTGGGAATTACTGACTGGAGAGGTTCCTTACCGTGGCATTGACGGTTTGGCAGTTGCCTATGGAGTTGCCGTCAACAAATTAACCCTTCCCATTCCATCTACCTGCCCCGAGCCTTTTGCCAAGCTCATGGAGGGTAGGTCTGCTAGTAGTGTACTGATATTACTCATTTGTTTATCCCATGGTTCACTGTTATCAACACTCCATGAGATTGTTTGACATTTAGGCACTGATGCCCCATTCATACCCCAAGCGATTTTGTCGCTGTATGTGGCTTGTCTCCGTAAGTTGTCCATGGGCGTTCCTAGTGCTGTCTCTATTGATAGACTGCACATCTGGACATATCTTTTAAAAAGGCGATTGTAGATTATGTATATTAATGGAAAAACTAAGATTCTTGTCCCTAATGAACATTATGCAGTGGAACTGTTTTAATGAACTGCATTAGTGCTAAACTAATTACATAATTTCCACCTTATTTTGCAACAAAAAAGTAAGCTCTTTTTTTTTATGTGCAAGACTTCTGATTCATTAGCAGCTATGGAAGAATAACAAAGTGCAAATCAGCATAATGTACTGCTAAAATAACTGGAAGCGAATGACAATGGAAACCTTGCATATTCAAGTTACAAATGGCCACGTCCGCTATGTTAAAATAAGGTGGCTAATCAACAAAAACTATCAATCTATGTATTCCCATGCAGTATTTTTTTGATATACATCATGATAGAACAGTGAATTGTCTGTCCTGTCTTTACTGCACTCGAAGTGTGTGAACTCTACTGACACAGACCTCACTCCTGAAAGTCATTTTTCATTTGCATAAAGTTAAAAATTTTTCAACTTTGTTGCTTTGCTGGACATGTCAACATCATGTCTCACAATGGTCCCTCACGAAAATTGCAAACTCATTGAAGTGAATGGTATATGAATGGGGTTTAAGTGTGAACCAGTCCTACTGCAATCAGCAATGAATTAAAATGGCCCTGCATGGTCATTGTGATAACCTACAAGAGTTCCAAAAAAAATTTTATTCATAGAATGCTGGGAGCAGGATCCCCATATCCGTCCGACCTTTGCTTCCATTTTGGAGCAGCTGACTGCCATAGAGGAGGCTGTGATGGCCACCATGCCACAGGACTCCTTCCATTCAATGCAGGAGGACTGGAGAGTGGAGATCCAGGAAATGTTTGATGAGCTACGCACTAAAGAAAAGGTCAGTTGATAAAGATTTCATTGACTTGTCTGTTTCATTTCTGAGCTGAATTTATAGTTTTGATTTGTTTTGTAATGAGACAGTGGGCCTATATTTTTTTGTTATCGAATATGGTTCAGATTTGAACAGGTTAGCTGTATTTGGTTGAACTGATCCTCTTAAAGCCAGCTATTAGCAATGAAATGGCTTTAAGTGTTCAGTGAAGTTAATATGATAAGCTGCTTCCGATCTTAGCAGCTTGTTATGTTGAAAAGGGTTTGCCATTGGTTGATCAAGAATGCCTTTTCCTGCAAGTCAGCTAAAACTTGATGTAGAAATCCTGACATTGTGTTTCACGTACATTTTTTCAAGTCATTATTGATCAGTGAATTTTTCCACTCCTTTAGATACAGTCCTGTCACATAAATATCTTCCT
This sequence comes from Rhinogobio ventralis, assembly GCA_039654625.1. Taxonomy (NCBI): domain Eukaryota; kingdom Metazoa; phylum Chordata; class Actinopteri; order Cypriniformes; family Gobionidae; genus Rhinogobio; species Rhinogobio ventralis. The sequence goes on from CM077204.1 coordinate 25,625,450, forward strand.
TGTTACGTGATGCACCAAATGAACTTTTACTCGCTTATAAATAAACAAATAGTTTTTTCATTAATTGTCTAAATCATCTGCCCAAGTGTGTTTTTTGGCAGAGTGCCCCAAAGCTTCTTACAGAAGTTATTCATGAGAGAACGGCTTTACTCCATGTGGGTGGAAAACTGTTTTGATTTATGCTTAACAATTCTTCAGTTCTTCAGTAACAATTTTTCTGTTCAAAAGATATAGAGAATGAATAAACTAACTCTATCACAAAGATGATTCTTATAATGCAGGATTTCTATTACCATATTCATAGTATTACGTTTGAAGTGTAAGCCAGAGCAGAAGTGAAAAGTAGAGAAAGAGAAAAAAAGAAATTTGAGTTATTATTAACTAGCTTATAAAGGGTGCTGCTGTTTTGTGGATCGCTCACTCACAGGTCTAGCGTTATTGTTGTGTTTGTGGTGCTCAAGGGTAAAGCCAAGAACAGAAGGCTGATCTAAAATGAGCAGTTCATGGCAGAGAGGAATCTGAGCTCTGTTCTCCAAGGCCAAAGGAAGTGAAACTGCCATTCATACTATTGATGTCTTTTTTTTACTCGTAGAGGTGTTTCATAAGCATGGGAACTATCCGATTTTGCTTCCTTAGGCTGTGATTCAGTATATCAAAATATTTATTTATTTGGTCATTGTTTGGTCATAGTTTGAAGGATTAGTTTATCCCAAAATATAATTCTATCATCATTCACTCAACATCATGTAGATTTTAGATAAACTCTTCCAATTATAGATTCCTTACAAAATGTGCTTGATCACAAATGTTCTCGACACCAACAGGAGCTCCGTTCTCGTGAGGAGGAGCTGACGCGGGCAGCCCTTCAACAGAAGTCTCATGAAGAGCTGTTGAAGAGGAGGGAACAGCAGCTGGCAGAGCGGGAAATTAACGTGCTCGAGCGTGAGCTCAACATCCTCATATTCCAACTCAACAAGGACAAGCCCAATGTTAAGAAACGTAAGGGCAAGTTCAAACGCAGCCGCCTCAAGCTCAAAGATGGCAACCGCATCAGCTTACCCTCAGGTTAGAGACGTACTAGTCCGCTTATTAGTTTATTTATGAATTTGTAGCGTAGCATGAATATCACATTAATTAATCTCAGTAAATTGTTTATCATGACTGTTTACAGATTTTCTTTTTCTTGTAGCATTAGAGTTGTGAAGAAGGTTGATGTGAAAAATGTTATTGTAAAATGTAGAAATATTTTAAGTGTTTTTAGTAAATATTACTTATGGGTGACCTTATTTGTGTTTAATAGATTTTCAGCATAAAATCACAGTTCAGGCATCTCCAACTATGGACAAGAGAAGAAGCCTCAATAGCACCAACTCCAGCCCTCCCAGCAGCCCTACACTGATCCCTCGGCTCCGAGCCATTCAGTGTAAGTGCCCGCTCTCTTACATATCCCATACAGAATCTGACACCGTTATTTTACAGTTTACCAGTTTCCCAATATTTTTGAGATTTTGGGTAAAAAAAATAAACCCATCAGACATACTTTTTGTTTGTAAGTAAGTTTAGAAGTTTAAATATTATAGAAGTTCCACCATTTATCTTCCAATTACAAGACATTTATCTTAAAATAATTGAACAAGGAACTGAAATTCAAACAGACTTCCATTGTAATAAGCTAATATCAGGATTGGCCCATATCATTTCTGTTTAAATGTTTGCCAGTTTCAATACAGTAAAAATATTGTTTCAAGGACAGTCATATTAATAAATCCATTTGTGAGTAGCTCATCAGTGACAAAAAAGTGGCATCCAGGTCATTGCTAGTGGTTGCTGAATCCTGTGTCTGTCACACATTTATATCCTATGTTTTTCCCATCAGTGAGCCACCCAGGTGAGACTAGCCGAAGTGGCAGTATGTTTGTGTATCACCAGGATGTGGATATCACAAGCGAGTGTAAACCTCCTAGCGGGTTTAGGAAGAAAGGCAAGGACGCTGTGGTCCTGTGTGACAAAGCCGCCCCATCTAACTGTGTGTTGGTGTGATTGCTGATCACTATGGCTCTTAGTTCATAACATCTCTGTTTGCTTTGATGCCTTTAGGATACAACTGGTTGTCGTAACGCATTGCTTGATGCTTATGAAGTTTTAATTGTTTGTAATGATTTAGCTTTGACTGCCTTTGGGGATCAAGGACATTTTGTTAGACCTTGAGCTGGTGCTGCCAAACACGATCTGATGATTGCATCAATAGTAACACTTTTCAGTGTATAAAATCTAAAAAGATTTAAAGGCACAGTATGTAAGTTTTAGCCGCTAGAGGTCACTTATTCATAACAAAGGCGTAGCTTTGACGCTGTGAATGAGCGAGGGATCATGGGAATTGTTGTCTTCAGCTCCACAGCCGATGGAAAGGACTCGGGCAGAAGTCATGTTCATGGATGAGCGAATGTATTAAAATTTGATTAACGTCACGCTGGTATGAAGCAGATCCGTGGGAGGGATTGCTAATGAAAGACACCTGCGTGAAACACTGGTTTTGAGACCAGCGGAGCTTTTATTATGCTTATGCTGCAGTCGGCCACTACCGCTTTTTTCGCTTGATGGCGAAAGCGCTCTCTGATTATGCCATGTTAGCCAAAATAGTGTTGTCTCTGAGGAATGGTAAAAACATGGTACTCCTGGTTAATCACATAAGCGATTCATACAATAAGACTAACCATGTTAAGATATATAACAACGATCAGTTTTCTGTTGATAAATGTATTCAAACAGTTGCTCACCTGTCTTTATAAAACACAATATATTAAAGCATCTTTGGTGTTTCCATGGTTTCTATGGAAATCAAGGAAGCGTGGATATGACGTTATTGACAAGCGACGCACAGACACGTTCCGTGTCCTAGTTAAAATTGCTGATTTCTCTGGATTTAAACATTGCTGGAAACTTTTAGGATAATGTAAGTACACAAGTCAACAAAATATATAACATTGTTCTAGTGGTTTTTGGATATTTTGATCTAAAAATCTTACATATTGTGCCTTTTAAACCTAATGTTCTCACAATGTTCTTCCTGAAGCTCCATGTTTTCTAGAATGATTGTAATGATCTAACACTTCAGTTCACAAGTGATGATTGTGTTGCTGGGTGGTGGAGGTTGCCTTAATTGCCTAAAAACGCTGTTTCTGCTCTGCTGTGAAGGACTAATAGATTGAATATCAGTCTGTGGTGTGGCAGATATTGGGACTGTCAGTCAAGAATGCAATTCTGTTTTAAATTATGTGTATCTTCATCTATAGTGACCCTGGACGAGAGCAACAGGACATGGGGTCGAAGCACCAATTACAAACCTGAGGAGTTTGAAGATGTTAAGAAAGGGTTCAAGAAGAAGGGCCGCACATGGGGACCAAGCTCTGTGCAGACGAAGGAAAGAGGAAATTGTGCTGAAAGGTTGTTTCCTTTCTTAAAGCCAAGACAAAAATATAGTCTTTAAGCACCATTTATGTTCCATTTTAATTATTCAACAAATGCATGTAGTTGCTTTAGTATGCATGCTTTAGTGTGTTCTCAGGAGTTATTAATTGTGGGTGCCATGGCCATTTTGTCTTCAGAGTTCGACCTCTTTCAGATGGAAGCAGTCCCTGGTCCACTAGTCTTATGAAATCCCAGAAATCTGTTCCATTGGCTGCATTATTTGCAGAGCAGGGTATGTAAAGAAGGCTCATCTTCCATTTACTTTTTCCATGTACTCAGTTTTCATCGCTCTTTGTTTTATCTTTAAGTCATGTAACAAAGAACAAGTTCCCTGAAACCACCTTTTTGACATTAATTAATCACTGTCTGCCCAGTTCATATTCTAAAGTTTTATTTTTTTATTTTGTTGTCAAATTGCTTGTTCACTCCAGTCGTCTTTTAGCATCATTTATTGATGCTTTATTTAAAAAAAGTAATCTAAATTGTAAAAAGGTTTTGGTCAATAAGATTGTTAATGTGTTTGAAAGAAGTCTTTTATGCTCACCAAGGTTGCATTTATTTGATCAAAAATACATTATGTATAGGGCAGTAATCATACATTGTTATATTGAGATATTGTGATATAAAAATGCGATGATATGTATCGTTGCTGTAAAAGATATGATTCGCGATATAGAGTTAGTTTTATCCAAGGCTTAGCTAACTGTATTTATAAGGTATAAGTCACCCAAAAATGTAAATTCTGTCATCAATGACTCACCCTCATGTTGTTTAAATCATTCATTCACACAGAGACACAGAACATGCAGGATTAATATTTAAATAGTATTTTGCATTTTAATATTCACAGACATTAGTATATCTTCGGCTACAGTCTGGAGCCCTGCACTTAGATAAACACGGAAGCGACTGAACGCAGCTGCGGGTACTGAATATACTCGGTAGTACCGAAGTACCGGTACTTAACAGATCATGAAATGACACAACAAAGTGTAATAAAGATATTTTTTATGGAACCTGAGAGAGTTCTGCCCCTCCATTTGAAATTCCTTCTTCTAAAACTTAAAAGATCCCAAAAAGAAGCATCATAAAAAAGGCATCATAAAAATAATAAACCGAGTGGTCTAATCCAAATTTAAGTCTTCTGAAGAGACACAGTGGCTTTATATGATAAACTGATTTACAACGCTGCGCATACTGTAGTAAACACAGACGTTCAAATGCTTACGTGATTGGCGAAAACAACAGAATTAAATGCAGAATTAAATTTTTTTGGATGAACTAATTCACTCATTTTGACATGCTTTCTTGCGATTAGAACTGTGATTGATTGCATTGATCATCTGAAGCTCATACATGCTGGAACGGCACTCCTCAAAGTGAAAGTGCAAACATCATTTAAATCACCGGATCACATTTAGTTTTAGTAGCATGATTATTCAAAGCATTTTAGATGGTTTATCCTTATATGTATAGTGCATTAAAAGCGGGAGAGGCAGGACATAGGGAGCACCGTGAGTGTGTGCGTGGCTTGTCTGTGTTAGAGATCGAATGAAGGCCTGCATTGAAAGTTTGAGTACTGCGTGAGAAAAGAAAGAGTTTACAGAGTTTCAGTAACATTACTATATCAAGCTACTATATATAATGTTTAATATATAATAATAATAATAATAATAATGCAATGGGGGAATATGTGTGGGCCCTGAGTAATAATATTTAAATAATGTAATGAATTCTGTGAACAACTTCAAATTGGACAAATACACATCGAATTTATTTAAGCTAGAGCATTATTCCCCAGCTCCCCGGCAAGTTCTAGACCGAGTTGCTTCTAAGTATTAAGGCTATATGGCTATGTGATTTCGTAAGTGACATCTTCAATCAAAGTTTTCTGGTGAGGAAAGAGAGCAAAGTGTGCTTTGGCATAGACACGTAATCGAAACTAATGAAATAGATTGGATTTAGGAATATTGAAGCTATTTAACAGCAGGGATGTCACGATACCAAAATTCCAGTAGTCAGTACCAATACCATACAAATTTTACGGTTCTCTGTACCAATTTCGGTACCACAGCTAAATGTTTTTTTTTTTTTTTTTACTATTTAAAGATTTTTTTTTTATTAAATTCAATGAGCTTATTATTTATGATGATAATCATTATAAGTAAATAATACATATAAACATTTAAAGGCTACATGCTGTTTAAAAGTAAACATTGTTTATAAAAAAGATCAAGTGAAAAATAAGCAACCCTCTAGGCACACCTAATAATAATAATAATAATAATAATAATTATTAGTAGAAGTAGTATTATTATTACATAGCGATGTATCTAAATCTACTGTACAACAGTAGCATAATATATTTCTGTAAATTTAAAGTTAAACCGAACTTTTATTTTGACAGGTTGCCGTGAAGACCTTTTGAGTGTCTGTGTTCATGATATGACAGTTTTCTCAAGTGAAACGGTAAATGCTCATGAAATGACGGTTTATGCGTTCATGTCCTTATATAGTGACACGGCAGAGGCTAAAAAGACAGCGAGTGTCGTGCGTGCGCGCGTGTGCATCTGCGCCATTCATTCACACAGAGACGCAGAACATGCATGGTTAATATTTGAATAGTATTTTGCAGTTTAATATTCACAGACACTTGTATATATTGGGCTACAGTCTGGAGCCCTGCACTTAGATAAACACGGAAGCAACTGAACGCAGCTGCCTAGTGGGTACCGAATATACTCGGTACTACAGAAATGCTGGTATCGGCACATTTTTTACATTTCAGTACCAATACTTATGACATCCCTACTTAACAGATCATGAAATGACACAATAAAGTGTCTAACCTAACATCTGTAGTTATACCTGTCTCGTGTTTTCCCCCCCAGGAACCAATAAAGATGAAGTATGCTCAGCTGATGGATCTGACAACAAACCAAAGCAACTCAAGTTCCCCAACCAGGTGTATATCGATCTACCTCTGTGGAAAGATGAACAGGGGGAGAGCCAGGGGCCGGCTGGTGGAGGTGAGAGCCAGGAGGACCCAACTACATCCACAAGTTCCACTAGCACCACACCTCAGCACACACCCACCAACAGCCTAAAGCGCAGCACCACATGCCGGCGCACAGACTCTGTTCTCTATGGCTGTGCCTCCATCCTGGCATCTGTCGCATTCGGCTTTGACCTGCGAGAGGTCTGTAAGGGTTCTATCAATGAGGAACCGGAGCCACGTGAGGAGAAGAAAAAACGAGAGGGCCTGTTTCAGCGTGCTACTCGCTTCCGCCGCAGCACCAGCCCCCCTGGTGGCCGTTCACGCAAGGACGAGGTTACCGCAGGGCCTGTAAACCTGCTCGCCATGTCATCGATTTCTGAGTGCAACTCCACCAAGTGCCTCCTGCAGTCTGATTTTGAGGGGTCTGTGTACAACCTAATGAACGAGACTCCAACTAACAATTCCCGGACACATCAGAATACAGGCACTAGTGATGTTCTGCCCTCTACCCCTGTACAAGATCTCACTTCTGGATCCAGCTCTCGGCATAGGAGAAAGAAGTCCAGTCCTGCTGTGTGTCAGACCAGTGAGTTATATGCTGATATTCTTAAGGGCTGATCACAATATAAGAATTATTTCTGATAACCAATAAATGAATGATTTTAAATATCTATACTTTTGTCAAAATAATAAAATAAAAAAAACTATTTAAAAACATACATAAAATATATAATCAATATAAAATGGATTGTTTTAAATGCTAAATTAGACCTCACAACATTTACAGTATGTAAAATGGACATTTTAGATAATTTACTTTAATAACAGTGGGTCTCATTCACTAATAATTGCTTGGATTATTTCGTATTTGTACAGACCGGAGAACTTCTCACGCAACACATGCTTATCTTGCTCTTTCACTGTATATGATGAAATCTATTTAAAATTAAGATTAAATTGTATTATTTATTAATTTATTATATAATTTTATATATGATATAATATAGGCTAATATAGGCTGTGATAAGATGAAATATAACACCAATATAATAATAATAAACGGAGCAATTCCAATAGGGTCCTCACACCATCGGTGCTCTGGCCCTAATAAGGCCACACAGTGCAAGTTCTTTTTGCATATGTGTGGTTTCAGTCGTTCCTTTTTTTTTTTGTTGAGTAAATTTAGAATCAATTTAAGTGTTTACATTTTTGGTGAATCATCATTTGTTTCTGAAAATGTTTGTGCGCAGATTTCACTCAGAAATGTATGCGTATGCATGCTAAGTGAATGAGACCCAGTGTTCTTAATTTAGTGTTTTATTAGATGACAGCAAAAGTAATCTAAATGTAAAAATAGATTAGTATGTATAATTACACACAATTATACACTGAATATCGGCTGATACAGATACAGGGAGTTCAGAAACTGTGCTTACTGATATAGATAACTCCCTTTGGAGTGGACTTTTTGTAACTTTGCATGCTCAAACTGCAACATTACACACTAAAGAAAGCTGAAATAAAGTACAACACCTTTAATAACCCCATAAAAAATGTTATCTGAAATATTCATTTTTCATGCTGTAAATTATAGTGAATGTATAAATTCACTTGTGGCTTTTAAAATGGTTTTATATCGATTTATATATTTTATAAGTGTTTTATCTTAATATAAAAATAGATGGAAACAAGTATGTAAAATTACACACTAGATATCGACCGATACACTTTAAAATATTCAAAAAAAATTTACCTTTGCTGTCATCTAGGCCTAATAAAAACACTGCTAATTTAATAACACTGTTAACTGTTATCTAAAATATTACTTTTTCATGCTGTACATTTATACTGTGAGGTATTTCACTTGGACCATTTAAAATGGTTTTATATCAATTGTATTTTATTTTAAATGTAAAAATAGATGGAAATGAGTATATAAAATTAAACTGAATATTGTTTAATGATGTTACTCTCTTTGCTTTAGTTAATGGCAGCAGTAACTGCCAGGCCAGTCCAACTGATTCCTCTACCACTACCGCAAAAAAGAAGGCTGAGAGAGAGCCTGCTCAAGAGAAGGAACCAGTATCTAGACCCAGACCACTTTCTCTAAGAAGCAAATCTCACTCCTGGGGTCTTCTAAAGAGTCGCAATAAGAGCTATTCACTCGGGCACTACTCTGGGGAGAAGAGTGCCCAAAACTTGGACGTGGTCCTTCCCTCAGAGGTCAAAATGGGCTGCTCTTTACTGGATATGGACACAGAGGGTCAAAAACGAGACTGCACGGTTCCCCTCTGTCGAATACAGAGCACACCAAGTCGGCCATCTGTCTTTGAACTGGAGAAAGAGTTTTTATCCTGAAATAAGCTGCATCTGGAACAAAATCTTCCTGTTCCACATGACATTTATTTAGTTGTTTTGTTTTTTCCAAGATTAACATCATGGCCTTTGATCAATATTTGAGCCATTGCTGCTGGAGATATTCTGTGGTACCTTTATTTATATGCTGTTTACTTTGATATGTAATTTAATATGAAGTGACATATATGAAGTGAATGATTAACATTCCACTGAACTTACAGTAGAATTGCTGGTTTTTACGCAGTGATTTGATCAGTACACATGAACAAAATCTCAGATTCTGTTAGAAACTACTGATTTGTTTTTGTTTTTTTCATTTGATTCTGTATCATGTAATGTCATATGAAAGGCATAAACAGGGCCCACAGTGTTTGTATAGTATAATTATTAATAGTTGTACAGATGAAGTTCTATCGCTGATGTGATTGACCAAACTAACAGACCTTATGTTGCTAGCTCAAACAGCGCTGTCATGGGTCAACTTAGAATTTCCCTGCATAGCTCATTATTTTTCCTATACTAATGCATTATATTTGAAAGGTTTTATTTTTAATGACCTTTTAAAAAATTGATTCCTAAAACCATGCAGTGCACAATTTCTTTCTGCTCATTTTTTCCAAAATTCCTTAAAGCTATATTGGATGCCAACCTCATGGGCCTTCTTTCTTAGCTTTAATTCAAATGCATTTGATCTAATTATGTCTTTTTAGGAGTGAATACATGTCTATAGCTTTTAGGTTGCATAACTAATTATGGCAGTATTGTTGATCAAACCCAAATGGGAAGCAAAACAGTATATATATTTATATAAACATCGCATTATACTGCCAAGTAATGAATTAACTATATTGATGGTGTCTATCAATATTGCTACTATTTTACAGATCATTCCCTGTCCCTACAAACCCAAAAAATGTAATTGTTGTTAAATATCACATTATAGATCCACTAATAAATTCATTGATGCACCAGGATGCTATTTAAAAATGTTACCACCTGAGTAGCTTGATTTTGAGTTTATGCTGCAGTAGGTTCACAGAATGAGTTCAAAAATGAGTTTAAAATATGCTTCAGCTTTATACTGTATCTTTGTGATTTAAACTGCTGCCGCAAAACCCACTTGCTCTCTTAGCTGCTAGTCTTTATATTCAAACGGTTTTCTCAATCATTACCCTGTGTAGAAGACTGAATTATTAACTTGTTCATTGTCTATTGTGGACTTAAGTAGTTCAGTATCTTGCTTTTCAGTGCTCTCTGTGTGACATTTAAAAATACTGTTTTGTATCTTCAAGATGTGGAGACTGTAACTTGGAACATGCACTATTGAACAAATTGAAACGTTATTTTGTGGTTATAGCCTGTCACATGGAAGAGTACTAAACTCTTAGTTTGTTGAAAAAGATGTGTTTGAGCAACAACTTGCATACAGTATTGAAAAGCTTTTCCTTGTAGTGTGGACTAGAATTATTTTCTGTATTTATGGTAATTATATCATTCAGAGTAAATGTGCTGTTTGTTCATAAATGATCACAGGTTTTCACAATGACCGTAGATGTTTTCGAGGAAGAACAAAATATGTTGTGTAGCACTGGAAATTGAGTCATGTAATGATTGTTCATTACATTTATGCTGTTGTTATATTAAGATGTAATGATTACTACTAGCATAGATATACAACTGCACATTAGAATTCATAAGAACAAAGGACTCAAGAGACATTGTGGTGCCTCTTTTTTATGTCTTGCAATGAACATTACTTTTAAGATGAAGTAACAATAATATGATGCCTGTTTTTGAGGAATTCATTTGGTGTTATTGTCTAAGCACAATTATTTCTCCTGTTATCGGAGAACTGTGGAGATCAACATTTTAAAGCAGTTTCATTTGGACCAATTCCCAAACGTGAAGGACACAGATGTGTAAAAGACAGTTTGGAATTAAGCAACAGAATATTCATGTTTTCACCAAAGTTGAAGTCTTGGATTGTGAAATGGTTTTGAAAGATTGTTACATGGTTCACATGCACTGCAAATAGTTTTACTGGTTTTGCTTTTTAGTGTCTGCACAGTGTATGGTGTATTGAGCTCTGTTTTTATCTAATGTTTTACCCATGTGACCAATTTAATGTTAAAAGCTGTTCAGTTCAGATGTGGACTGGTTATTTGCTCCAGGAGGGCTCAAAAAAAGGGCTGAGCCCAGAATCATCTCATTTATATCAAATTCTACTATTTTACTTTACACAAGTGACCAATAAAAAAAACCTTTATACAACATTTACGCATTGTTTTTCTTTCATAATTTATTTACTTTCTATTTTCTCAGTTATGTACTGTAAACATTTATTTGTTGTATATGTGTTGTTTTCCAACATTGTGTATCATAATTACTTCTGTCCGGTATTTGTTTCTCAGCCCTAAACATGACTATTAGTTAATGTATGTATTTTCAACAGTCATTAGCCTTAAAGGTGCACTATGTAACATGTTTCAGTAAAATATCCAAAAACCACTAGGCCAGTGTTATATATTTTGTTCAGTTGAGTACTTACAATATCCCAAATGTTTCCAACTATTTGTAAAGCGTGAGAAAATTGCTATTTTAACCAAGGAAACGGGACGTGTGAGAGAGTCGCCTGTCAATTGCGTCATATCTGCGTTACCCTCGGTTTCCTGTTTTATTTAGCAGAAACGCTTTACTCTTACTGCAGTGTGCAACAAGTGTCATAGCATCGTCATAGAGTAACGTCATGACATCATTTTCAACACACTCAAATGCATCTAATATGATAAACAGAGCTGCGTTACCCTAATACTCATGACCGGCAAAGCGGAAATGGCGCCGGCGACTGGCATAATAAAAGTCCCGCCGCTCGCGAGGCGTGTGTTGCGCAATCGCTCCAGCGGCCTTGCTCAGCTCCCACAACACTCGGCTCTGGTCTGCTTCATACTACAGTAACATTAATAATCGCATCCGTGAACATGATGTCTGCCTGAGTCCTATCCCGATTCTTTCCCACCGGCTGTGAGGTGAAGACCACATGTCCCAAGATTCTGCGCTCAAACTTGGCGTCATCAAACTACGCCTTTGTTTTGAATAGGCAACCTCTAGTGGACGGAAAAGTTACATAGTGCACCTTTAATGCTGAAGTGTGTATGTGTTTTAGTTCACCCAAAAAAGAAAAATTCTGTCATTAATTACTCACCTTCATGTTGTTTTAATCTCAATTTTATGAAGCAATGCAAGTGCTTTGTTTGCACAAAAAAACGTACTCGGTTACTTGCGTAACCTCGGTTTCCTGAGATAAGGGAACGAGTACTGCGTCTTAAGACGCAATGGGAAATAATCTATTTCTCGAATTACTGAAGCATTTTTGTAAAATCACGCAGTACTACTGCCCAGTCAAAACATTGTAGAGACATCTCGCACACTATTGGCTGGCCAGTGGGAACTGCATGAACCAATGGCAGAACAGCGTAACTGAGTGAACCAATGGGCACAATGCCCGCAAAGCAGGGCACAAAGCCCACCAAAATGGTCGTGGCATCTGCCTTAAAGGTACGCTGTAATGCCCTAAAACGTCAGGTTATATCGACTGAAGCGACGATCACCCGTTGTTTTAGCGCCATAGCACGGCCGTCTACGCAGTACTCGTTCCCTTATCTCAGGGAACCAAGGTTACGTAAGTAACCGAGTACGTTCCCTTTCCAATGGTCAGTCGTACTGCGTCTTAAGACGCAATGGGAACCTGTTCAATCCCGCCGTGCTATATAGGCGCAATGACATGTACTCTCTCAAGCTGAACACTTAATAAAGGGCCCAAGACTAGAGTTATCGACACATCATAACATATATATACACACACATGTATATATATACACTAATATATGTATTTCTATGCGTACTAGGCTGGAGAAGGCCAGTAACTACAAGGAAAAACTTTTGTATCCTTGTAGAAAAGGATTTTTCTACATCTCTTGTAGAAAAATGAGTATCTGTGATATCTCGCATGACACTGGGTTATGGTTTCTGGCTGAGCACCAGTCAGAGAACACTGACCATTTAAGAGCATAGAGACGTCTATTAGACGGAGCTCTAGCTTCACTGATAGTGCTAAGAACACTCACTGGGAGGTACTCGAGCTCCCTTTGAGTGGCCAGACATGTAGTACTCACAGTTTGGGATGGGGGTGCAAGACTGTCCCGTTCGCCTGAGAAAGGAGATTTTTCTCAGTGGAACTGGCCATGGGGCTGCTGATAGTAGCTGAATCAACTCGGGAAACCAGTGGTGGGTTCGCCAAAGTGGAGCCACTAGCAGGACTGTATGCCCGCATTCCCTGATTCTTTTTAAGACATGAGGGAGACGCGGGACTGGAAGAAAAGCATAAAGGAGACTGCTGGGCCATTTGTGGGCCAGCGCATCCTTGCTCTATGAAAAGTAAATCAGGCAGTGACAGTTGTCTTCGGAGGCACAGAGGACGACCTCTGCCCTCCCGAAAACATTCCATATCATTTGAACCGTTTGGGGATGTAGGGTCCACTCTCCTGGGGACACAAGGCCCCTGGAGAGCATGTCTGCTCCCTAGTTCAGTCTGCCTGGCACATGCACTGCTTTTAGCGAGTGTAATTGCCTTTTGCCCATAGGAGGAGATGTCTGACCTGTTGGTTGAGCCATCTCGACCTGAGCCCGCCTTGGCTGTTTATGTAGGAGACCACTGTCGTGTTGTCCGTGCGGACTACAACATGGTGACCTGGTAAAAACGTGGTAAAAAAGTCTCGAGGGCCAGCACTACTGCTAGCATTTCTAGGCAGTTTATGTGCAACCGTGACTCCGTGCTCGACCATGAGCCGAGGCCGGTTCTCCCTCGCACAGAGCACCCCAACCCATGTTGGAGGCATCCGTGGTGACCACCATCCGTCTGGAAACTGTCCCCAAGCTCATTCGACCATGGGGCCAGGGCTTTGACACAGCCACGGCCCACTTTGATCCAAAGCTGGCCAGAATGCCATGCTTGGGGAGGAACCCGTGATTTCAGCCAGTACTGCAGGGGGCGCATGCGCATCATGCCCAGCAGAAGTACTGGAGAAGCTGAAGCCATTAGGCCTAGCATTCTCTGAAAAGTTTTCAGGGGTCTGTTAGTTCCCATTTTGAACGAGCGTGCAAGCTGCTGTGTAGTCAGAGCGTGCTCGTTCGACAGCCACGCCCTCATTTGGGCTGAGTCTAAAATTGTTCCCAGGAAGGAGATTCTCTGCCTGGGAAACAATGAGATCTTGGCTGTATTTATTCTGAGACCCAGGCATTCTAGATGGCTGAGTAGCACAGATTTGTGAGATTTTATTTCTTCCTCTGATTGGGCCAGTATGAGCCAGTTGTCGAGGGGGGGGGGGGGATAATTTGGATATGAAAGTAAGCATCTTTCAGATCCACTGAGAAAAACCAGTCTGTTTTAATGTCAGCATTCTGAAAGGCCATTTGATAAGAGCCTTGTTCAGATGTCTGAGGTCTAAGACGGCATCTTTCTTGGGGACGAGGAAATAGCGGCTGTAAAACCCTGACTTGCGCTGTGCTAGAGGCACCGCCTCTATAGCTTTTTTCATCGATAGGCTCTCCACTTCAGTTTTGAGGACGTGAGTCACGTTGCTCTCCACCGAAGTGTGTGTTATGCCCGTGAATGGGGTGGTTTGCGAGCGAATTGGAGCGAGTAACCCCGTTGAATTGTTTTTATAACCCGCTGTGACACACCGGGGATGGCTTTCCAAGCCTCTACCCGGTTGTACAGGGGTTTTATAGTGTCGGAAGGCGGCGCACTGTGCAGGGCGCCGACTTCCGTGTGGTGTGGAAGAGACAGAAAACTCATTTCTTAAACATGTTCTTTTATTGAACTTGCTATTATAGCGGCAGAATGCAAGGGAGCGCGCATCAGAGCGGGCTCGCAGTTTACACTCACAACATTCAAAATAACATTTTTCTCCCTGGCCGGAACTAAAACGGGCCGTGGGGAGAGAATTCTGAGTTTTTTTGGGGGGCAGACCGGCCTGGGCGGGACTCAATCCTCCTCTCTTCCTGATCTTTTGAGTGATTCCGTAGCGCTGAATTAACAGTGCTTATATGCAGGGGTGCACACTATGTAGGGGACACACTGCCTACAGTCATAAGAGGAAAATACTCTTAATTGCTTATTAGGATCACCTTTAATACAGTGTTTTGTGTGCAGGTGTGCGCGCTTCATAACGGGCTCGTTTAGTGCAATGGTGGACCTCTCCAGTCGCCTGAATAGTGGGGACTGGGAGAAGTGGTAGAGAGAAGTCACGCTCTCAGTGTTTTGTGTGCAGGCGTGCATGCTTTATAACAGGCTCATATACTGTAATGGATGAACCTCTCCAGTCGCCTGAATAGAGGGGACTGGGAGAAGTGGTAGAGAGAAGTCACTCTCTCAGTGTTTTGTGTGCAGGAGAGTGTGCTTCGTAACAGGCTCGTATACTGCAATGCTGAACCTCTCCAGTCGCCTGAATAGAGGGGACTGGGAGAAGTGGTAGAGAGAAGTCACTCTCTCAACAGTGTGTTTTGTGTGCAGGCGAGTGTGCTTTGTAACAGGCTCGTATACTGCAATGCTGAACCTCTCCAGTCACCTGAATAGAGGGAACTGGGAGAAGTGATAGAGAGTGAAAAAGGGGTGACGTGAGTTCGCTCGTCCACTCTGGCATTCTCTGTCCGCAGCGCTTCTTCAGCGCGGAGAGAGAGAGAGGGAGGCGGGATGCATCGAGGCTGGCGAGCCGAGTCCGCGGGGTCGGCAGCACCATCTCATCGTGCAAATTCGTTACCCGCCGAGGAATTTGCATTGCTGTGAAGTTGAGGGGGCGGGGTCGTCGATGGAGCCCGAACATTCCTCAGCGTCAGAAGCAGCGAGAGACACGGAGTCATCGTGTGGATGCTCGCGCGCGTCCTCATCATTGCCGCCGAATGAGACCAGGCCCTCGGCTTCCAGCAGAGGGAACAGGTCCGATCGAGAGAACGTCACGGGAGAAACGTCTCTCTGAGGCGAAGACGAGGCACGCGGGCACTGGGCCGGCGTGAGCTCGTTAGCCTAGGTGTACTCAGCCGTCGGGCTCCACCGCTTTTTCCGCCGGGGTTCGGACTGGTAAGGGAACGGGAGAGCGCGAGGGGTGGGTTCGCGCTCTGAGAAGAGCGATATCCGCGAGCGGAGAGAGGAGATGGGCATACCCTCGCAGTGAGAGCAGCCGGACCCGGAGAGAGCAGCGTCTGCGTGGGCTTAGCCCAGACAGATCACGCACACATCGTGGCCGTCCTCTTCATGCAGGTGAGTGCTGCATGTTACACATATATTGCGCAACATTACGTAAGTAGCTCATTGTAAAAACAAGGATACACCATAGTGTTTCACCGGAGAGCGCAGGGGAAAGGTGCGACAGCTCACAGGACCGCTGGCAATTGAGCGCGCTGAAACAGGCCGCTGACTCGTTGCAGGATGTCCGGGCTGGCTAGCTTGCGATTCCGCTGCAGGCTCGTCTTTTCTCGGCGAAAGGTGGTGTAGCTTCGAGAGTTTATCAGCAAGGACCGAGATCGTCGCTGAAGGAGATTAATCTGACATTTTAGGGCATTACAGCGTACCTTTAAGGCAGATGCCACGCCCATTTTGGCGGGCTTTGTGCTCACCTTCGCGGGCTTTGTGCCCTGCTTCGCAGGCATTGTGCCCATTGGTTCGCTTAGTTACGCTGTTCTGCCATTGGTTCATGCAGTTCCCACTGGCCAGCCAATAGCGTGCGAGATGTCTCTACACTGTTTTGACTGGGCAGTAGTACTGCGTAATTTTACAAAAATGCTTCAGTAATTCGAGAAATAGATTATTTCCCATTGCGTCTTAAGACGCAGTACGACTGACCGCTCGAAAGGGAACATAATTTACAACTTTATCAAATATCTCCCAACAAGCGTTTATGAGAGCACCACAACGCATACGTGCGAGAGCAGACGTTGCGTGAACATGAGAGATTAATATTTTGAAAATAAAGTGGTAAAAAAAATTCTGCGCAAACAAAGCACTCTTGTTGCTTCATAAAATTAAGGATAAATCACTGGAGTCACATGGATTACTTTAATGATGTCTTTACTGCCTATCTAGGCTTGAAAGTGGTATTTACATAGACTGTCAATGGAGGGACAGAAAGCTCTCAGATTTCATTAAAAAGATCTTCATTTGTGTTCCAAAGATGAACGAAAGCCTTACAGGTTTGGAACGACATGAGGGTGAGTAATTAATGACAGAATTTTCATTTTTGGGTGAACTAACCCTTTAAAATACTATCTTATACCCTAACGTAATAATAAATAACTTCAAGTAAGCCATTTGTTGATTTCCCTGAGAGAGAGAGAGAGAGAGAGAGAGAGAGAGAGAGAGAGAAAAAAAGAGCAAACACTTTCCACACTGCTGTTGGCTCAAACCAGGGTGTGAATTGGGGCGGAACTATCCGTTTGTCCGGCCAATAAAATATGAGTGTTCGGGAAACCCGTATGTAAACAGTCATTATTTTTGTGTAATTTTCATGTTGAACAAAGGTCCAGAAGCAGCCTCACCCTGCAGGCAGATAAAACATAAATATTATAATCGAAACTGGAACTAATACAAATACTAAAAATACTAGTGCATCTTGTAAATTCTCAGAATTGAAACTCTTAGGAAAGTAGACAATTGCTCTAATTTATCCTAAGGGGGTTGGAACTTGATCTGAGGGTGTCTCAAGGGTGCAATCTCTGTCTCGAATGACAAGTAGCGTGTCTGTGCTCACTTTGTCGTCTTTTTGTCTAACAACCATCAATGCCCCAAAGGCAACTTGGAGAAAGCACAAAGGCGGAAACTTGTCATGGACACCATCATTTATCTCAGGTGTTCCCCTTACTAAAGAAACCATATCACATGTTACGTAAGGCTTACCTGTGGGAGACACTAAACCCTCAATGAGTGTTGATGCAGGTGCTGGAACTCCGTAAGCTTTTGCGGCCTGAGCGAGGAGTAACGGACAGAGCCTGAAGGCAGTAGGTGGTTTTCGGACGTAGCCCCTCAATCACAAGGTTCTTGGAGCAACTGTCTGTTTCATGAATTTCCTATTTGGAAAATATGTTTTTTGTGAAGGTTTATCATACTGAATTTGAAGAGTTTGGAGTCATTTATAATAATTACAGGGATTATAATAACTGGGCTGTCAGCCAATTATTATTATTATCTAAAATAGGCTAAATGACGTGCAATTTGCTCTGCACGTTAATTTTCCTATGCAGATTTTTTACTTAAAAAAAAAAAAGAAAAGAAAAGGAAAAAAAAGCAGCTAACTTAACTTATACCTATCATTTGCTCACTCAGAATATTAAATAGTTTTTTTTTTTTTTTGTTGAACACAAAAGATATTTTGAAGAACCAAAAAGTTTGGTGATCATTCCATTTCGACTTCCATTGTATGGACATTTCTTAAAATACCTTTTATGTTCCACAGAAGAAAACAACTCGTACAATTTACGAACTTAATGAGGGAGAGCTAATAAAAGACCATTTTGACAGAATGATGACAATTCTGCTTGAACTATTAATATTCAACAAGTAGTTCCGGCCCTTGAATCTGATTGGCTGAGAGGCAAAAGCTTTTCACTGCCTGGTTGTATCACTCTGCTTGTCAGTGTTTAGGTGTTCCAGACAAAGTGTCATTTTATGTATTAGCGGTGAGGATATTACAGTATTTCTGCAGATTACATCTTTACGCCAGAAGTTACCAATAAGTGACTGTCTTTAAGAGTGAGTTATTGAATCGTTTACATAACCGATTCGTTCATTTACTGTGCGTTACTCGGAGACGCGCGGCCGTTAATTCTTTTGCTTCACTTGCGGAGAAAAACAGACAAAGTAACTAGCAATACTGTTTAAAATGTTAAGTTATTTAATATTAAAATTTATTGAACTAAAGTGTATATAATCTGAACAACACCACTCTTGACTGTGTGATATAATTGTATAATTCCTTACCTCTTCTACACCATTGTGCATTAAGTATATTCTGAATGTCAGTTTCTGGAGTTTTGTCACTCGTATTCTAGAGCCCTTCTGTCCTCGCAGTGGTGTCCTTGGAGGTCTGATCTGGACTGTAATGGTCTGTCCTGTCACAGTCGGCTTTATCTGGGGTGGGCTGAAACTGGCTGTAATTTAGAGGAAGTTATTAGGAGAGAACTTCCACTTAAAAAAATGCTATGCCACTGCCAATCACAAAGTTCATTGTGTAATCTTTCTTCCTCTTTGATTGGTACATCTAGGGAGAGTGGGGTAAGTTGACCCACCCCCTTTATCTTGGCAACTGTACACTTTTATTGTCATGTGACCATATATTTTGGAACCACCCATCATCTCTGCCAGACTGTGAAAATAAGAAGCACATGGGAGGAGTGGAAGGCACCCATTTACTTTAAAAACTGTTTTTGGCGTGTCAAACTAAAATTTTAGCATAACAGATGTAATGGCTGTCGCATCAAAGCAAATTTGTCCAGGTCTAAAATATTTACGATAAAACATTTAGATAAATATTAGCCTGAATTGGGAAGCTAGCTAGTTTTATCCAAAATGGCATCTATGGGGCAAAGTGAGCCAAATGCTGTGGGGTAAACTGAGCCAGTGTTTTAATTTACCCCACCATAAGGCACTGTAGTTAAGTTAAATCTCTGATGTATGATCTGGTATCATTTCGATGTAATGTTACAAAACTGGTTTAGTTATCATTTTCTTAAAAAAAAATTATTTGATAGGAACAATGTACAAGTACACCAAATCTTTCTCTGATAAGACCCAGAAAATGCTTAATCATATATCTTTCCACCTGTAGTCCCTAATGGCCTAACAAGTTTGACATTGCAGAAAAACTACCATGCCTTTTGACTAAAATGTTTATTAGTTTCAATGACATTTATTTATTCATTCTAATTCAGTTTTATTTTATTTTATTTTATTTGTATTTAATTTTACTCAACAAACTGTGCTTAGTCTGTTTTTGGGAAGTTTACAACTTTGGTGTTCAACATATTGTTTCAGAAATGCAAACAATTAAAGATAATGGTTTTATGTTGTTTAAGTTTGCTTTCAGAAAATAAATATGACTAATTGTAAAAGGAAATTTGATTATTGAAAGTGTTTTTTAAAGAGGTAAATTATCTTTACAATTTCACATGGGTTTGATTCTGATTTAATTAGATTGTCTGTTTACACCCAGATGGTGCAACTTAGCTACTGACTCGGATCAATTTACCCCTAACGTGGGGTTAATTGAGCCACAGGAACACTTTTTTCTGATCATTTAAAATGATAGCAAACATTCTGCAATTCCTTATTTTGTCTTATCTTGAAGACCCCATAAGTAAAAAAAACGACTCATCTTACCCCACTCTCCCCTATACCAAAATCAACCATATTACGTGTATGGAAGATAATTTCAGATGCAGACAATGTTTAAGCTTTTCTAAAATTAAAACAATGTAGCATACTTACTTTCCCACTGAGGGTAAAACCTGTGGCTAAGGACCCATGATGAGAAGCCCTCAGAGGAGAGGGAACGGACCCTGGCATAGTACCATTCTCTGGGATCTGATGTCGCCTGGCTCAGGTCACACTCGAGCTTGTGGATGCCTTGACAGTGGTCAGAATCAGTCCACTCTTTGTCTCCGTATCTAAAATCAAGAAAGGTCATCAATATGAAAAGCTACAAAGATGTGAGGATTCATCATCATGCCATTTATCTTAATTTGGGTGGTGCTGATATTACAGAGTTTGCTGTGCATGCTTACATTTTATGCTGAACGAAATATTTCAGGTGTTTGGCAGCTTTGTGTGGATGTTTCCAGTGTAAGACATTTCTGAAGTCCAAAGAATGGAATTTTACTTCGAGGGGAGCCAAATCATCCTGCTGAGAAGGGCTACCTTAAAAACAGTACAAGAGAAACTTCACATGGATGGTTCATTGTTTGCATGCAGACTGCCAATGCCTTTGTACCAATGTAGCCAAAGTAAAAAGCTTGCTTTGAAATAGTTGTCAAAAATGCAGTATGTAACAGTGTCGTCATCGAATTTCAGTGCAAGAGACAAGCTATAGAACTTACAGTCTGCCCAGCAGAGAAGGGCCATCGCAAAAACAAGGTCCATCCATTGAGGTCCAGTCAGGGCAAACATGTTAACAGATGAAAGGCATTTTTGTGGTGCATCTCTGATACCTTTAAACCTTACCGGTTCCTCTTTTGGGCACACGTCACAGGATTTTCCATTGTTACAGGGGCAACTCTGTACCCAGGATGTCATGTGTGTCATCCTGTACAGTGTATATCGTTATATTATTTTACTCCATATGTAAAATAAATGAATATATTTTGTTAATTATATTCAATATTAGATGTTATATATCATGATAAGAGTTACCCATTGATCAAATATGTTAATTGAGGATCCAAAACCATAACAATAGATTCAGAAATCCCTTGAAGAAATGCCTTTTTTCCATTTAATTTTAAATAGTTCCTCTGTAGGATGTGGACATCACACTGAAGTCTTTCAGGGAATACCTTACACAACCACTAACCACAGAAAACATGAGTTGACTGGAAACAAAAAATGTGGTTTTATCTTGTGCTTGAGGTGCACATCTGTTCTTTAAAATATACAGCAGAGCAATGCTGCTTTCACACCAGCTTTCAGCTCTTAACAGGAAAGGGAAATATACATGAACTATACATTTTTATCAACTATGATACCAAGACAAGATCAGTTGATACCTACATGAATTTTGTAAATGGTGTAACCGCATTTCCTCTTTCATGTATGGTTTGAAATGTATCTGCCTGCTTGTACGATCTAGCTAAGACTCTGACCTTTCACTTTGTTCCCTAGCCTTTGTTTTTCACTTTCTCACTTCACTTTTATTGTTAAAAGGGCATTTACATGTTTGATATGATGGACAGTGTCACGTACCAGCTAAATACCAAATTTTACCTGTTCCACTGAAATTTGACAGTGGAAAATTATATAACTTGGTATGTAATTCCATGTATGTTAATTTCAATTAAATGAAAATGTTCTAGTTTAAATTTATATTAAGTGCAAATTTGTAATGATAAAGTTGCAATTTAGTACATTTAAACTATATTAACTTTAACCCTCTATGGTACGCAATATGATATCAATGAAGAAAAAATATTTGTGATGTTTTTCCTGCTTAATATTGGACACTATAACAATATATTGATTATTTTTAAATGTATTTATTTATAAAAAAAATAAAAAAATTGCCTCAAGGCAACATTGTACCACAACGGACAAATTGAAACATTTGACATTTTCATGCAGAAAAAAAGAAATATATATATTTATTGAAAACATCAGTTTCTTTAACACAATTTATATAGTTTTTAACGTATTACACATTTCATATTTAATAAAAAGTAACATTTCATATCCAACTGTTGCTCTTAGGAAACATTGTACCACAGGTATTACCACACCATCATATCAAGTTATCATTTCCATCCTCGCTCTTACTCTAACCCTGCCAGATTGTCACTATGACCTCATCTTCCTCATCATGACACCTCATCCTCACTCTCATCAACTGGAAGTTCTACCTGTGCCTTATACCTTTTTAAAGTACCATAAAAAACATGCAGATTTATCTCCTGCATTGAATCATAATACAGTATGTGCAGATATAGTATGCAAATTACTATTCTTATAAGTGCATTACAAAATCATGCAAAAATGCAAATAGATTTTGATAATTCTAACTCTTTTCCTTATAAATGAAATATATTTGTATTTCAACCTATTATGCCAGGTATGGCCTTATGCAATTCCATTACGGTACAATGTTGACTTAAGGCAACACAGTTTTTTGTAATGTTCTATGATACATTTGATGATATATCATGTAAAGGTTTTGAAAATACTTCTTTACATACTAGTGAAGGTGATTATTTGGATGAAAATTAGTAAAAAAAAAAAGGGGAAAATATATAGCCATGTGACATGTGCACGTCATGTGCTGAAAGAGGGAACACAATGGACCCCTGTGGGGCATGTGACCACTCTTTTGCACTTTTATTGATTAGTATTTGAGTTGTCCTCCCCTGAGGAAAAAAAAAACTAAAATAGGCTGTTGCACAATAAAAGATTAAAACTGATTTAAAAATGATTTAACATGTTACCTATCACCACCTTTTTTGAGCATAGATATGAACTTAAATGGTTGTCTCTTTTTAAAGACACTCAGCAGATTATTGCAGAAGTGAAATCACTTAAATTTAAAAAGTTTAAGTTTGCTGTAAAGCAGCTGCACTGAACTAAACATCTTTATTTTATAGAAATATATATTACTAAAATTACTAGAAAAGCATGCCAAGTGTCCCACTGTACACTGACAGTTAACAGCCTGTACTTTTAAATAAAACTTTTCATTTGACATGATCACAAAGCACACCTCTTAAAATGTATTATAGGCCCGGTTTCACAGACAGGGCTTAGATTAAGCCAGGATTAGACCTTTGTTAAATTAGGACATTTAAGTAGCTTTTATAAATGTGCCTTAGAAAATAAACATTACTGGTGTGCATCTTGAGACAAAACAATGGCACTGACATATTTTAAGATATGACCGTGCAAGTTGCTTTAAGTTAAAACAGCTCAAACATGCATTTTAGTCTGGGACTAGATTTAAGCCTTGTCTGTGAAACCGGGGGGAAGTGTATTAGGATACGTTGTCATGAAAGTTCTTATTATGCTTAAGTGGCATTTAATTGTATTAATATTAAATTAATTATCTGCAAGCGCAGTTTTAAAAAATATATATACTTTTAAGATGTGAAATACACTACAAGTGCACATTTAATACAGTTAAACACTGAAATGTTAAAAGGTTATATAATTTAGATTAAGCCTGTAACTGACCAAGTATGATCAAATAATGTACACCTTGCTGTATGATACTATACTTACTGGGGTAACATTTGCCTTCAAATCTCAGGTGTCTTTCAGCTCCTGTATGCCCACCATGTGCTCATTCACTGCGAATCTAAAGACTTCCAGATGGGAAGGGTCAAGACTCTTTTTGTTGGTCTATCAAACTACCTTTGACCCAGTTGCCATGGTTTCATTATCATTCCTACAGCTGTTCAGACGACCCTGCCCCACGCTGTTGTTCTCCCCATCTGATTTACCCCCTCTCTTGTGAGCTCTGTGTACTCACGGTGAACAGTTCGGCTTCCCTGACATCATTTCCCAGGAAGAACAAAGGCTATGTCCCCTCACCTTTAGTGAAAGAAATCTCAAAAGAAGCTCTTTTTCTGTCAAAAAAATTATTTGTACACTGCAAATGCAGTTTCACATTATTGCAGTGATGTGAAATTGGTTACTTAAGGTGTCATTGTTACAGTGCAATTATATATTTAAGTACTCAGTAATATTAATTAACAACATGTACTTACTATATTTCTATACTTATTTCTTACTATATTACAGTTATGGTAGGATTAGGATTTGGTTGAGGGTTAGTTGCATGTAATTATGCATAATTTACTGTTATTACTATGGTAAGTACATGTAACATATGTAACAATAGCACTGTAAAATAAAGTGTTACCATGAAATCTTTTGTCTCACTTTAGTGTCATGTGTTCTGTTACTTCCCTAACCCATAATCCAAAAATTCAAGTTCACCAAGTTCATTGAGCCAACAGATAATTATGTGATTGATCATGGGAAATATCATGCATGGATCAAATGAAAGTAAACTGGCTACCATTATTAATTTACACTTTTATGAGTTACATTTACCATATGTGAGGAAATAAGAGTGAACATGTATAACGTAAGCCCATCTTTTCATCTGCATGCATTTATCAACCATCATGTGAGGACTAGTTAGGAACAAGTGATTTTCAAATAATTTTATGTCATTTATAGCGTGTTATATCTGCATAAACATCCTTTGCATCTATGCATATCATCCCTTCTTTAAAAAGTCATGTGTTTTTTTTCCCATGAATAATGACTGTGTGGATTATAAAAAGGCTTTATAGGTGTGCTTGACATTTAGAGATTTTTTTTGTGCTTGAACTTCCTTGTTCCAAGGCCTTTCTCGCTGACCAACAGACAGAGGTGTAAAAAAAAAAAAAACTGACAAATGATACCTAAAAGAATGATTAGTTCTCGAGGACACACCAGATATTAAACTGAAATCTGTTCAATTATATTTGAATTTCAGAAGCAGATTGTTTTAGTTAAGATTTGAGTAGTTAAAGACTGATTGTTGATCATGATCACATTGAGTCAAGTTTTTCCATCTTCAACAAAGTCTGTATAGCTTATAGCTTTAGGTCAGATTGGCTTGCGATGACTGATTGAATGTCTCTGTACAAGGAGAAATGATGAATGAGTTGTGCCTAAAGTTTACAACTGAATTGAAGTTCAGCTCGCAGTGTAATTTGATCAGATTGTTAGCTTAAAAGAGGAAAGATTTTAGTCACAATGACCTGCAACATTGTGGAATGGAAATGTAATTGCGTAAGAGTACAGTATTTGGTTTCAATAGAACTTGAGTAAAGTACTTAATTCTCTAAAATAATATTTAAGAATAATGCTGTTTAGTCTCATTTGAGAAAAATCTGCTTCACTTTTACATTAAACTTACACTACCATCAGTTTTTTTTAATTAAAGAAATTCATTCAGCAAGAATGCATAAAATGTATCACATTTTTAAATGTTACTAAAGATTTATTTATTAAATAAATGCTGTTATTTTAAACTTTCTATCTATCAAAGAATCCTGAAAAAAAAATCATTTCAACTTTGATAATAATAGATGTTTCTTGAGCAGCAAATCAGCATATTAGAATGATTTCTGAAGGATCATGTGACTGAAGTAATGATGCTGAAAATTCAGCTTTGCTGTTGCAGAAATTATATTATGTTCAAATAGAAAAAAGTTATTTTAAATTTTAATACTATTTCACAATATTTCTGTTTTTATTGTATTTTTTGATCAAATAAACGCAGCCTTGTTGAGCATAGCAAACTTTTAAAAAAACATTAGAAAATCTTTAAAACCTTTGAACGTTAGTGTATGCTCAAGTTTCTCACCAGGTCCATGAAAGCTCTGAACATTCTGCTGGATATCTATGTAATCATTGTTGCCAATAACATATTCCAACAATGCCAGTATTCTCTTTTATTTCCTATCTTCATTAATGCTACGTCTATTTTTCAAGAGGAGACCATTTAAAGAAAACACTACTACTCTATAGCCAATGGAGGGCAGTCTAAGCCAAAAGCAACATCCCACTGAGCAAGTGTTCCTGCATGCTATTAAACAACTTGGGCACATGCTGGTATTTTAAGTAGGCTATAATTTATGAACATACCGATCCATTTGTTTTTGGA
The DNA here is from genome assembly GCA_039654625.1 of Rhinogobio ventralis. Taxonomy (NCBI): domain Eukaryota; kingdom Metazoa; phylum Chordata; class Actinopteri; order Cypriniformes; family Gobionidae; genus Rhinogobio; species Rhinogobio ventralis. The sequence goes on from CM077204.1 coordinate 25,651,736, forward strand.
TCTTCAATAACATTAAAAGGACGTCTAAACAAATAATTTCTGGACATAAACCTGCTGAGGGATCAGTTAATGTGGTTTAGAGCAGGGCCTGCTGAAAGAAAGCATCGAGCCGTTCTGCATGAGAGGTGAAAGCACAATGAGTTCTCTCACAAGAACCCTTAATAAGATTGATACCGTCAGCTGGTTTGGCTAAGTCACATGTTACAGAACGGCGTGTGTGGGTGGGATAAGGAAGTACAGTAAGTATCTCTTTGATCAGAATAAACAATCTGTTGCTAGTGTATTTTTGTGTAGAATTACGTGCTGTTCAAACCTGAAGCAACAAGCAGTTGGCCTATATTTTTTTCAGTGCAATACAATGCTACTCTATTGATGGAATATGCCCAAACTTTCTTACATGATTATAATGATAGCAGATACACTATATGCATCATAAAACGTTGAGAGGCATATGTTAGAGAGACATGAAGATAAAAAGAGCTAGAAAGAGCTTTGTGGCCACAAAAATGTAAAAAATGTCAATTGTAGGCTATAAAATTACTTAGAAAGTTATTGTGGGAATAAAATGGAACCACATATTATAAAACAAAAACAAACAAATAAATCCTTTTTGCAGCAGCAAGGTCATATGGGCCGTATCTGGCCCACACGCTGGTTTTAGTGTGAGTTGTGGCTTGCTGTGTAAGGTAGATGTGGCCCATGTGACCTTTGCTGCTGCCAGAACTGAGCCATACTGTATGTGCCTTGGCCCAGATGAGGCCCGGAAATGTAGCTATGCTATTGCCAGTCACACTCAGGTTAAGTCATCACCGTCATTCCATGCAGTATGTGAGCCAGAAGAATGTGGGAGATGTGGGCCACAACTGGGCAGATGTCATTTGCTATCTGGGAAGGTATTCCTTAGTAGCTAACATAGTAGCTAAGAAAATTAAAATGTATTTTAGAACTACATACCAAGTAATAAATAAATGTGTGCATAAAACAGGCAACATTTTATTTTGGTCAAAGTGAAGTTCTTGCTCACAACAAGACGATAACAGCTAAATTACATGTAAACTATTACGAACTTAGACTAGATCTCAATCCTAGTTAAAGGTGCACTATGTAACTTTTCCGTCCGCTAGAGGTCGTCTATTCAAAACAAAGGCGTAGTTTGATGACGCCAAGTTTGAGTGCAGAATCTTGGGACATGTGGTCTTCACCTCACAGCCAGTGGAAAAGAATCGGGATAGGACATCGGGAGAAATCATATTCATGGATGCGATTATTAACGTTACTGTAGTATGAAGTAGAGCAGGACCGAGTGTTGTGGGAGCTGAGTAAGGCCGCTGGAGCGACTGTTAATAAGATGAAAGCAACACACGCCTCGCAAGCAGCGGGACTTTTATTATGCCACAGTCGCCGGCGCCATTTCCACTTTTCCGGTCATTAGTATGAGGTAACGCAGCTCTTTTTATTGTGTTAGATACATTTGAGTGTGTTGAAAATGATGTTATGACGTTACTCTCTGCGCTCGCTTGGCGGCTGCTATGACACTTGTTGCACACTGCAGTAAGAGTAAACCGTTTTTTACAAAATAAAACCGGAAACCGAGGGTAACGCAGATATGACGCAATTGACAGGCGACTCCCTTATACGTCCCGGTTCCTTGGTTAAAATAGCAATTTTCTCACGATTTACAAATAATTGAAAACATTTGGGATATTGTAAGTACTCAATTGAAAAAAATATATAACACTGGCCTAGTGGTTTTTGGATATTTTACAGAAAAAAATGTTACATAGTGCACCTTTAATGCACGTCTCACTTAACGGGTTCACAAAAAAATGTGTTCTTTTGATTCAAACCTTTTCAATTAATCATTTGAGTTTGTTGCCAAAAAGCGAGAATCCAAAGTGAGTGGACAGTATTAGCATTTTGAACCGAGTATTTGACTGCGAAAAGTAGGCCTAACTGACAGGAATGTTACAAATAAAACGTCTTTTGTGTTTACGACTTTATTGTACGACAGTTTTAGCAACACAAAAAGGTTTTAAGCCAAGATAAATTAATTTTATTATTGTTTAATATAATAAATATAATATATCTAAGTTCTAAATGACTAATGCAAAACATAAAACGCAATAAAAGATGCATAAATATGGCTTTATTTGAACGTCAGTGACCACGTGAAAAACCAATATACGTCACGAAAAAGAATTGTTGAACTGGTACTGCTACTGGAATCTGCTACTTCTTTTAGCTAGATTTAGTATTCATAAATGTAAATTCGGAGGAAATAAGCCGTTGTTTTACATTTTAAAATCAGAAGTTCAACATACCTAAATACAATCTTATGTTAAAAAAAAATGAAATATGTAAAATGTAAACATTTTTAAGTTTGTCGCTGTTTTTTATTTTTATGTATTTGTCTTATTTTAGTTTTTTCAATGTTCCCCCCTGACTGTAGTTGTAATTCTTTAAAACAAATAATAAAAAGGGTAGTTTGAGTCGGTTCTTTGAAACGAGCTGTTCGAAAGAACCGATTCAGGGAAATGATTCAGACTTTCCATCACCGAAAGCACAGGGCAAAACAGCCCCCGGAAACAGCCTTTCGCAGTACATGATTGGCGAATTTTGAGAGTGACGTCATATACCCGCGCTTTGTTTGGAACGTCAGCTTGTTGGCGGGATTCAGGCTCCTGGAAGAGACAAGCAGCGATTGTTTTGAGATGTGAGTTTGTTATTCCTTGTCAATTATTACGTGTACTAAATATGTGTTTTTCTTAAACACACATCATATTATTGACAGGCACGTATGTAACGTTAAATACGCATGAGGACTTTGATTGTTGACAGACAACAAATGATATTTCCTGTAAACTATGAACTATGTTAGCTGGTTAACCTAGCGTGAATCAAGTTATAATTTATTACTTAAGTAAATTATTGTTACAGTTTATAAGCAGTTTATGTCATGCGAGCTGTACTGTAATGTGTGTCTGTTTCTGTGTGTGTATTTATCGTCGATCTCTTTTCTCATTATAATGGCTATAGGCCTATCAATAATTTTACATTGATCAGATAATAATGTTTATAAAATTCTAGAATTGCAATGCAGTTTTCGGCCAGAAGAAAGAAGCTGATCGGCAGCTCTCAGAATGATCTCTATGATCACTGTCTTCAGTTCTATGGACAGCCACCCCTGGACAACATCTCTCTCACTGAGTTTGAAACCTTCGCAGTGGAGAGGTTAAAATGTGAGTCATCTGCATGGGACAGATGTTTTTAAATGAGACTTATTTTAACGTTCTACTAATATATTTGTATATTATGAATGTGCTTTTCCAAGTGCTCAAGACTGTGGAAAATCTTGGGGTGAGCTATGTGAAAAATTCAGAGCAATACATCAAGAAACTGGAAGCTGAATTTTCGATTCTGAACTTCCCACACAGGACAGAATTGGTGAGGACACATTCTTCATATACACGTGTATTTATTTATGTATTTACTTACTTAGCTATGGGGATACAGTGATGCTTAGATTTTGTGGTGATGCATATGTCTAATGTTCATTGCATACATATTGCAAAACTACACCGGACATTCAGCATTTGTGCATGCCTGCAAAATTAATAAATTTCTTTCAAAATATTTTTTCTCCACAACAGGCATTGCTCATTGATGTTAGTTTTTAATAGATCTATAATGAAACTATCCCATACCCAATACAATGTTATACCTCCACTACTTAAGAAAAGAGGAAATATTAAGAGGAATTATTATTTTTATGATTATTTTGTCTTTGAATTGTTTTTATCGCAAACTCTTTGTAAATAAGTGCACTCCATATATTTTATATTTCTTTTTTCTCAACAATCTGTCCTAATAACCCAGGATGACCGAAAGGTTCAGGGAGGCACATCTGAATATGAGAAACGAAGAAAAGACCATATCTCCCATTTCATTCTACGCTTGGCTTATTGCCAGACGTAAGTATTCCTAAAGTGCAATTATCTTTTTTGTGTGTGACTCTAATCTGCCTTTGATTTTTAATAATTTGATAATTGATAAGTTCCACCTTAGTTCCACCTTATCATTGCATCACACACACTACATGATCACGTGGTCATAATGTCAAACAGGTTTTATAATATCAGATCACATCGCTGAGACTGACCTGCTCATATTCAACAAGCGTAACCAACCACAAGAAGCACAGATTTGGCCAAGTATAGGTCTTTGCAGCACAGTAATGGGAGTTTCCAGATGCATAAAGCCATAACGCAGGAGCATTTTCGACCTCGTTACCTGATTTCCTCAAGTCACGGTGACGGTTATGTTTAGGGATGGGGTCAGGTAAGAGGAATCATAGTCATTGCATGATATAGAAACACCCACCAGTTTGAAAACTGGTGAAAAATGTAGAAAAGCCCACTTTTGTTCTGCAGAGATGTCATACTCAATTTGAAATCTGTCTGCGACAGCAAAATCCGTCCAAAATGTATGTAGTGTGAGCTTACCTTTAGTTGAAGCTAAACATAATAAATACTTGCATGCTAGGTTTTGCTCCCAAGCCCTATTAATTTCAAATGTATATATTTAAGATCATTTATAGGCAAATTTTGAAATGAACAGTGTCATTTTGTATCATGTTGGTTTGTATAAATTGAATTTCCATTTTAGGGAGGACCTCAGGCGATGGTTTATCCAACAGGAAATGGATCTTTTCCGTTACCGGTTCAGTTGCCTTCCTTCAAAGCACAAGACTGACTTTTTGCATAAAAATAATTTGAAGTATGAGACGGTGAGGCTATTTTACATATTAATTTCACTGTTGAAACCTCAGCAATTCTCTTGCCTTTGATGTTACCAGAAAAAAATCTGTTAATTTAAAAATTGTCATCAATTATATCAATCACCATCATGTCGTTCCAAACCCTTAAGACTTTCGTTCATCTTCGAAAAATGAAGATATTTTAAATGAAATTGAGAGCTTTTTGTGTTTCTCCATTGAAATTCCACTTTGTTGTTTCAAAAAGTAACTAATCCATATGAATAAAGCAGTTTAGTCCAAATTTTCTGAAGAGACTCGATCACTTTATATGATGAACAGATTTAATTTAGGCTTTTATTCACATATAAACATTGATCAGCAAACATAAACAGAAGCTCAACTGTACACCTGTAAACCTCATTGGTTCTTGAGGACGCACTGTGTAACACACAAGAATTAACCTCATTGGTCATTTTGTTGATAAATGTTTATTTTTGAATAAAAGCCTAGTTTCAATATGTTCATATAAAGCAATCGTGTTTCTTAAGAAAATCCAAATTTAAGAAAAATTTTGATTCGTTTTACGTTCTGTTTATGAACTTTTTGAAGCGTCAAAGTGGTAGTTGTGTAGGCTGTCAATGGAACTAACTAACTAACTTTATCTATTTTCAGAGTTGATACATTTTAAAGTTGTTACAGACACAATATAATAGTTATTTCTCATCTGTAGGTGTTTTCTGCCCTAATCAGATTCAGAACGCGTGTGATACTCCAGCTTCCCAACATATTGCTGACAGATCTGTTTTGTAACTGAAACATGGGAATTGTTCAGTACATGCACTTTCTAATTTGAAAGATGCCACCGTGTTCATTGATGTTTTAAGACATGTACAGGGCCCAGTGAATATTAAATGTGTTGTCACATACAGTCCTGTAGGGGGCAGTTGTTCTACACTTAAAACATTGCTCATCTTTCAGTTCCACTCTCTTAACAATCCTAACATGATTTCAGAGTGGTTTCTGAATGCATGTTTTCTAACTGTAAATAAGTGCTAATGCCATTGTCACTGAATAAATGCAAAATGATATATTTTTTTCATAACCTTTTTACATTATGATTTAATTAGCTGTTTTTCTTTCAAGTTGCTCTCTGAATTGTGGTGGTGAAATGCTTTTTTTCTTTGCCGAATGTTGCCCTTGCTTTATCTCTTCTAGTTACTTGAACCTAAATGTCAGCTGTGCTATTTTTACCCTTTCACTTAACAGGTAAGTGCAGAGGAAAAGAAAAGCTTGAAAGACAAGCTCATCAACTCCAGTTATGGATTAAGTGGAATCACAGTGGAAGAATATGATTTCTACAAAGTAAGATCATTATGACTTTTTAATTATAAAAGTGATACAGTTATGAAAAGCTATTTCATGCTGTCATTGAAACTTTGTAAAAGTACAAAACGACATACTAAAAGATTCACAGATTCATCATTAAATTAATTTACACCTAGTTAAAGTTTATAATTCATGTTCTATGGGTTACTAAACTAAAATGAGATGTTATTACCATTATTCATTGACCTGCAAATCTTTTGAAGTAAGCATAAGCTGTAACACTTCAATATTATGTATGTGCAGTAGATTTAAAATATCTGTTATTAATAAAGTATTTACTTTATTATTTTTCTGTGTCAAAGGTTCCATTTCAGGATGCCCTGGATTTAGTGCGCACAAGAAAAGTCTACCTGCTGGCTGGCAATGCCTACATTCCCCACCATGAAATTGTCACGATTGTCCTGAATGACTTCCGCACAAGACTGTCCAAAGCACTTGCCGTAAGTAACTTGGTTATTTTGAGTACAATGTTATTGATGCTTCTTAAATGGTGCAATGACACACTGAGAAATTAAGTGATGTATGTAGTTACAAAATTTAGACATTTCAGACAACAATCATTGATCACTAGAAATTAATTTGTACGTGGCAGTTTGTCTAAGCAAACCGAGATGGATGTTGTAAACAGGGTTTATGCTATGTTACTTTAAAAGAAGGCGTTATTGGTAGGGATGTTACTGTATACCAGATTGGGAATGATTCATTCAATTCAATGATATAAACAACCCCACAATTAGCGTCTATTCCTTCACTAAAATTCAAAGGTTTCCGATTTTTGAAAGGTTCATGGGGAGTTATTGTAAGCTACAGAAACAAAACTTGTAGCTCACAGTTTGAGTTGATGGAGGAGCTGCGTTAAGGTGGTCTTGGATGACTCGAAAGGTAACGCGATGGAGAGGTTATAGCAGTCATGAGATTGCTTTTTTTTTTTTAAGGTGTAAAAGAGTGGGCGTCAGAGATGATAGTTTGGAGAGGCTTAGCGTAAAGTGCTTGATGGCACACACTGAGAAGTCATGGGTCATTTCCACCCTCAGACGGAGATTAAAAGGCGGCTAGGAGACGGAGGAGGTCACGGGGAGGGTTGTTGGGCAGGAAATCAAAAGCAGCTTTTCTGTTAGCTCCTGCCAAGATTGCTGTACCCACCATGGAGGCGACTCGATTTTATTTATTTCCCCAACCCTGCCAAATGGCAGCGAAATGTGCTTCCCTGTGATATGCTATTATCCTTTGGAAAAACAACCCTTGTGTTTATATTCCTACCATTGAGTTTCCCCCCTTGCATCATATTTATAACGCATGTAAATGTAATGTGTGTCAGGAGATTCCCAGCAGACGCCACATTGAGGACTTTTCATGCTTGACGTGGAGTGTGAGCTTTGCTGCTCCCTTGTTGTCTTTAGTTCAGCAGTGCAAACATTGAAAAAATATACAGGGTCATACAGGCTTAATCTTTTGAATAGGACAATAGTTAGGCGCTGTACCTCAATTCTACATTTGTATGTATTTTATGTATGGAGTCAGTAAGATATTTTATTCAGCAAGGATGCATTAAATTAATCAAATGTGACAGTGAAGGCATTTGTAATGTTACAAAATATTTCTGCTTCAAATAAATGTTCTTTTTTTATTCATCAAAAAATACTGAAAGAAATGTATCTTGGTTTCTACAAAAACATCTTAAGCAGCGCAACTGTTTTCAACATTTATGATGATAATAAGAAAAGATTCTTTAGCACCAGTTTTCATATGGCATCATGCTCTTTTAGGAACGCCCACCTGGAGGGCAAAATGAGGCTTATTAAAAGACCAAATTCAGTATAACTTTGTGTTTTTCACATCAAGCGTTTTTGAGTGTCCTTTTAAATACTGCAGCAGATGCTGTATATGGATCACAAGTGGCCAAAACTTGTTTTTGTTTGTTTTTCTTCTTTTAAGATGTGCTGCAGTCCTATGGATGTTTTGCCTTCCAGGTCTCCGTGCCAGACACGTGACTGAAAACTTTGAATTAGAGTGATTTCTGAAGGAACATGTGACATTTAAGTCTGGAGGAGTAAATCATAGGGATAAATGATATTTTAAAATGTATTAAAATAGAAAACAGTTATTTTAAGTTGTAGTAATATTTCACAATATACTGGGATATATATATATATATATATATATATATATACTCACCTAAAGGATTATTAGGAACACCATACTAATACTGTGTTTGACCCCCTTTCGCCTTCAGAACTGCCTTAATTCTACGTGGCATTGATTCAACAAGGTGCTGAAAGCATTCTTTAGAAATGTTGGCCCATATTGATAGGATAGCATCTTGCAGTTGATGGAGATTTGTGGGATGCACATCCAGGGCACGAAGCTCCCGTTCCACCACATCCCAAAGATGCTCTATTGGGTTGAGATCTGGTGACTGTGGGGGCCATTTTAGTACAGTGAACTCATTGTCATGTTCAAGAAACCAATTTGAAATGATTCGAGCTTTGTGACATGGTGCATTATCCTGCTGGAAGTAGCCATCAGAGGATGGGTACATGGTGGTCATTAAGGGATGGACATGGTCAGAAACAATGCTCAGGTAGGCCGTGGCATTTAAACGATGCCCAATTGGCACTAAGGGGCCTAAAGTGCCAAGAAAACATCCCCCCACACCATTACACCACCACCACCAGCCTGCACAGTGGTAACAAGGCATGATGGATCCATGTTCTCATTCTGTTTACGCCAAATTCTGACTCTACCATCTGAATGTCTCAACAGAAGTCGAGACTGATCAGACCAGGCAACATTTTTCCAGTCTTCAACTGTCCAATTTTGGTGAGCTTGTGCAAATTGTAGCCTCTTTTTCCTATTTGTAGTGGAGATGAGTGGTACCCGGTGGGGTCTTCTGCTGTTGTAGCCCATCCGCCTCAATGTTGTGCGTGTTGTGGCTTCACAAATGCTTTGCTGCATACCTCGGTTGTAACGAGTGGTTATTTCAGTCAAAGTTGCTCTTCTATCAGCTTGAATCAGTCGGCCCATTCTCCTCTGACCTCTAGCATCAACAAGGCATTTTCGCCCACAGGACTGCCGCATACTGGATGTTTTTCCCTTTTCACACCATTCTTTGTAAACTCTAGAAATGGTTGTGCGCGAAAATCCCACTAACTGAGCAGATTGTGAAATACTCAGACCGGCCCGTCTGGCACCAACAACCATGCCACGCTCAAAATTGCTTAAATCACCTTTCTTTCCCATTCTGACATTCAGTTTGGAGTTCAGGAGATTGTCTTGACCAGAACCACACCCCTAAATGCATTGAAGCAACTGCCATGTGATTGGTTGATTAGATAATTGCATTAATGAGAAATTGAACAGGTGTTCCTAATAATCCTTTAGGTATGTGTATGTGTGTATATATATATATATATATATATATATATATATATATATAAAAATATACTACTTTACTGTATTTTTAATCGTATAAATGTAGCCTTGTTGAGCGTAAGAGAAAAAAATCTCCCTGAACCCAAATATTTCTATTTTCTACTTAGTGGAGGTAAAGCAGTTTAAAGATCTAGAGTGCTCTGTTTTTCCATCAAGGTTTTGAGTTCACCCATTATCTCATTGAGGTTATGTGTAAAATAACACTCTAAATATGAAGTGCAGTTTAAATATTTCATCCGTTGTGCAGAGCGATGTGGTGGCTGTCAAGGTAATAGTCGCCTGTTTGTCATCTTCACTCCATTAATATCTGAGATTTAAATGAGAGTTTCTGCGTTGGTAAACAATGCAGCAGCAGGTTTAATTGCTGCTATAACTGGATAAATTAAAATGTGCACAGGATATTGGGAACAATAATAAATCGGGCAGCTTTGTGAACTTGGATTACTTAACAACATTAGTCTGCCCAGCTTGGGTTTAATTGGGCATTTTAATTGAAACCGGGGAGCGGTTGTGTTCGGTTGATCACTGGTAAGTGGAGAAGAGACAGGCTTTGTGCATTTAGTGCTGGCGTAGTTTGCATACATTTTTCTTGCACTTCTGGGATTGAATACTTTTTGTGTTAGTTGAAAATGTTTTATAGGAACATTGCCGTACTGTCTCTGAGTTTTGTGTCACACCTGAATGTTGGATATTATGATTGTCATAGATGGATGATGCAAAATTAAGAGGCTCTTCTCAGCATGGTAAATTCTTTCAGCTTGGCAGATTTTTTTTTTTTTTTGTCATCTACATGCTATCTCGTCAAGGATGGCCATCAGAGTGAGTCTGCCAGGCAGTTGGACAGCTGGTAGGATGGGTTTTATTTCGGCAGAACGTTCTCTGAGAAAAGTCATTTGAATTATTATCCGGTAAGCTCTTGTCCGACCGAAGCGGTGAACAGACACCGCTAGTAAACAATCTTCCTCCTGCCAGTATATTGAAGCTCTATAAGCTTGCACATTAATCCATCCTGGCTAATGAAAACATATGCTGCCTGCACATTTTCTTTTTGATGGCGTTCGGGATGGCCACGCTGGAAGAAAATGAAATGTGTCAATCTTCATATTCTCGCCGACTCCATAAATCAGGCCTGGAATGAGTCTTTTATGATACTCAAAATAATTTCCAGAGAGACTGTCTGAAATCAATTGCCTGGTTGAAAATCCTTTTCCAGGCATCACCTAGTGTAGCTCTGAAGGACCATTTTAGTAGAGCTGCTATTGACCAGCAATTGTTACAGGTGAATATTTCCAAAAGTGAGAGTGCATTTTTGTTTTTTGTTTTTTAGTAACCACTTTTTTGACCAGGTTGTTCAGCACTTTGGTAAGCCTTGGTTGTTTTAAATGTACTTTATAAATAAGAATGAATGAAACTTTGGCTCTAAACCAGAAATTTTGGTTACATGGACAGAATGGACAATTGAACCAATTTCCTGCCCATATGTTACATTCATTCATCTTATACATCCGTTTTTATACTTTCCAAACCAAAACGTTTTTTAAATAAAATAAAAAAATGTTTTATGTTGGTGTGCATATATTGACAAGATAACGTTATTTAGCAGGCTAACATACAGTAGATGAGGTTTTGTCAAAACTGTAAAAATGACTTATGATAGTCTTGTAACTATAAGTAAGATTGTGTTGAAAACTACAAACTAGTGATGCACCGATTGCAATTTTCTTGGCCGATTCAGATTTATTTATTTATTTGTGTGACCTGTCGATTTTCCGATTTTCTTGCAAAGAACTATAATTGATATACAAACGAAAATCTACTTTTCTTCAATGCAAAATTTTATTTTCATAAAAAAACAAGTAAAAAGACGGTAATAAAATAAAAAGGTTTTCAGGTGAGTCTAACAGTATAGTCAGGTAATAAATACTACAGAAATTAAAGTAATCAAATGTAAAATACCACTGGATAGTCTTCATTGTAAAAATGTAATACAGATTAATACTTACAATTAGGACTGCATGATAAATCGTAATAAAACCGCATGCGATTTGGCAAAGGCTTTCAATTTTTGCATGCGCAGCTTCTCAGTGCAGCACGGCTGTGATCAGTAGTAAATGCTGCTCCATCTGCAAGCCAGAAGGCGCTCTCGTGCAGGGTACTCCAAATATGTGCCGCAGAAGTACGATAGCATCCCTATGAACATCATACTATCGGTGAGCTGAATCAACGGATTGAAACGCTTTGATTAAACATGATTAAATGCTTCTCATGTTTGTAAAGATGTTTGACGCATGTTGCTTTTTCAAATGCACGTTATAAGTGACTCTGACTCGCAGTGCTTTCAGATGGAGTAGCATTTACTACTGATCACAGAGCCGTCCCGCGCATAAAAGATTATCGCAGCCTTTGCGCTTTCATAATTGCGATAAGCCAAATCGCGATTTCATGTAAATTGCGATTTATCGTGCACCCTACTTACAATTCGTTGCAAAAGTTATTCAGTCAAGAACGGAGTGATTTTTCTTTCTTTTGTTCTTTTATTAACATGACAGACGGCAGCAGGTTTATTAGGCTGCTGTCACTTTAAGAGTTTATGAATGGATCCAATACACTGTTACACAACTTATCTTTCTCAACTAATAAGGTTGCAAAACTGACTGTTTAACTGAATACTCGCCAAGACGTGCATTTTAACATAATTTTGTATGTATTTGACCGTTTAAGCGCAGTGAGCCACTATTTTGGTACAATACAAGCACTATTTAACCGGAGCGAGTAAGTAAAAGGAGGCTGGTGTGTGTCAGAATGTGCAGCTGATGTTATTGCCTGTGCCGTGGGCAACAAAATGGACCGGCTCGAAATCTGAAAGACGTGAGACTGGCCAACCAGTTACCGGTCCTGATCGATCATGCGGAAAATCGCCTCATTCCGGTCCCTGGCCGGTCGATCGTTGCATCTCTACTACAAACCATGAATTTATGTAGATACGTCTTAAATTTCCAGCTACTAGAATCGAATAGGCCTATAAATAGCTCTGTAAATGAATTTGATCTGTGTCTGGATGGTAGACAATGCAGTTTTAGTGTTTGTACCTAATGTTTCATTGACTTACTGACAAAACTGCTGAAACTTATTAAAGTATTGTCTGAAAATTTCAAAGGTTCCCCTGGCAGGCAAGCTGCAACTTGCCAATTACAATTTAAAAGCCATGTGTCATGTTCGGTTTTTAAAAGAGCGCTCACCAGCCAGCAAAACGTGGTGAAATACAAAGGTAGTCATGTAGAGTTAATTGTGTCCATGACGAACAAACAGAACGTCTGGCATGGGAATCCGTTCTTAATCAAAGCCGAGCTGCGGCTTATGGTCCGACATTTAAAGCGCTATTTCCATCAAAGTCAATGTAATTCCCTCTCGTTGTTCAAAAGTCATAATGGATGAAGCGGCTCGCTTGGCAAATTTAACACTTTTTGAAAATAAGACCTCCTAATATAATGAGACTGTCCATTGATGGAAATTATTATTAGCTGGAGCCTTATAAAGCATGTTAAAGACCTCCCCATCTCACTAATTCTTTTTCTGTCATATTGGTAATGAGGTTTGGTTTAAAGCTTTTTGACTTTCACACTGTTCCTATGATTCCTTTTTGTTCAGGGGTCAATAAGAAGCTTTTTTCTTTTTTCTTTTACCTGTCTAGCAAGGACCCTCTTTCAACCAAACCTTACCTACGTTAGCCAGTTAACATTATCTTGGTGATATTTAAATTGGCATTGTTCTTTTTCTCAATAAACAACTATTTTAATTATAAATCAAAAAATATCATAAGTGTCCTCTCTGTGCTGTCAGATCTTGTGTGTTTACCTTGATTTGCAAGATTTTGAATTCTAAAACTAAACTCGACTGAAATAACAGGCTGTCTTTCACTGAAACAGTGGGGAGTTTCACTAAGAAAGTTTCACATCTCAAAAATAGATTGGGGCATGCATAAATCTTTCATTGTTAGAAGTGTTTGTGAGAGTTAGATTTTGGGTTCATCCGAGAGTTATTACTTTAATTAATTTGGCACGAAATAATGCATGTTTAATTAACTCTGTTTAAATTATTTGGAAGGGAATCAAATAAGTTCTAAATCATCTTTCCCCATAAGATCTCAAATTTTTTTTTGTCTTTATAAAACAAAGAGAAGTTATACACATACTGAAGACTTCTGGATGAATTCAGTTCTGTCATCTAGGGATGACAGAATGGGATTAACATTTTTTTCCCCTCATTCAGTCTCTCAGGCTCTCATGTGGGTTGCTCTGTCTGCTGTATATACACTACCGTTCAAAAGTTTGGGGTCAGTACGATTTAAAACAAAAAGAAATTAATACTTTTATTCAGCAAGAATGCATTCAATTGACTTTTTTGCTCTTTACAAGTAATACGATTGTATATGGCCTCCAAAGGTACACACTTTTTAGCAGTTTTTCCACACAGAGAGACTCCAGATTTTTCTGTTTAAATTTGTAAAAAAAAAAAAAAAAGAAAAAAGGAAAGATTAAACTTTCTTTTATCACCAGGTTGTGAAATATTCCCTTGTCGCGAAGCTCTTTTAGAAACTAAAGCTTGACCTAATTGAGTGTCACCAAGGTAGAGAAGAAAAACACAGGCACTTTCACTCTGCCTACCAACGATTCAATTGAAGCTGTCAATCTAGAGCCTAATTTTAGTCATTTGGCTGTAGCTGGCGTGTCTGGCTAGGACTGTGGAGGTGCCGATGGATGGACACATGCTGAAGAACATGGCAATGTCGAACTCTCAATCATGCTGGGTCCTTCCGTAACTGAAAGGCCATCTTGAACAGTTGAAGGTTTATTTTTTCCTTGTCCTCTCGGGTGATTAATGAGCAAGCATAGCTGTTGTGTGTCCATACGAAGGGCTGATGCATTCCTCGCTTCATTATCTGATCAATGCGGAAGGGACTCTGATAACAACTAGAGTCGATAAAGCTTCGGGGATTGGCTCTGATTTACCTGTTTTTGTATGTGTGTTTTCTTTTTTTAAAGCGATTCGCACTAGTGAGTCATGAGTATCTGTTTCACTCTGAATAGACCAATATTTAACTGTATCTTAATTAAGTCAAGTATTTAAATGAAATTCCCTCATGGAAATTAATCAGTTGGCTTGTAAATGAACTTAAATGAACTATATATGCAGCCATGTGATAATGCTGTCTGCTAGTGCATTAAGCAGTAAATTATAACAGGACTGTTAATGGATGGATAAATGCACTTTTAATGATTTGGAACGGATACTTCAATGCAAATCTGCTTTAATTGTGTAACTCTGCACAAATATGTAACTATGCATACACAAAAGACATTGCTGGACTATACATGGAGTGCAGATGTAAAGTGTGTGTGTGCTTGTGTTAGGCTTGCTGTGATAATCGGTGTTACCAGTGTTACACGGTGTTCAGCCGCACACCGATTTCATCACTTGCCCACCGCGGGCGGCACTACCCCCACCATCGTTTAGATTTTTTTTTTTTATAGTAATAAAATAATTTAGTTAAATTAGAGAACAGACGTTACAATTAAAAACTGAACGCATATGCTCAAGTCAGCGTGAGCCGAACGAGAGTCGCTGCAGGAGTCAGATTTCATTTATCACGTGACAGGAGTGACTGACAAGACGATGCCGGAAGATTTGGTTTCAAAGCGAAATGTAAAAGTGCTTATTTAAGAGCGTTTGTCATTGTACTGGTTTGTTGTTGTGTTTTTCATTCAAAAAGAATATCAAACCTACTATTCAAGTAAATGCTGCCCATGAATTGCTGTTAATTTAAATGGGGGTGGGGGGCTTGGTGTGGCACAATGTTGTCACACGCCGATTAACCGGTGAACAAAAATTTTCCCACCGTCACATCCCTAGCGTTCATTTGTTTGAATGTTATCTATAACTTTTTTGAGTACTTTGTACTTTGAGTACTCAGGGTTTCAAATATGAGAGTGAACACAATGATGCCACCAAGTTCTACAGATGGTCCGGTGTTACAGATAGTGATATTATTATTGTAATGTACCAGTAAGTGCAATTAACAATAATATTGCATAATGTAGTCCCAAAGAAATGCACATTTGACAGCAAAGAATTAAGTTGTTAAATATAGTTAATTATTATTAATAATTTGCAAGTTAACAAATGTATGTAGGGCTAGTATATGAGTCTTTTGTGAGGCTTTAATTTTTCAAATTCCATGAGGCTCTTATCTGTTATTGAATTATTATTATTATTATTATTATTAATATTATTATTTTTTTTCATGCTTTTGTAGTAATTCTATGGTTACCACAAGTAAAAAAAAAAAACCCAGTATCCTATGCACAAACTAGAACTAGAACTGCCATAGTTGAAATTATATCACTCCTCATGTACGACTGTTCAAAAGTTTGGAGTCATTTAGATAAAAAATGACTATATATATATATATAATTTTTTTTTTTAATTGATCAAAAGTGACAGTAAAGACAATTGTAATGTTTCAGAAGATTTCTATTTCATGTAAATGCTGTTCCTTTGAACTTTCTATTCATTGCAGAATCCTTATGAAATTATCACTTTTTCTACAAAATATTAAGCAGCGCAATGGTTTTAAACATTGATGATAATAAGAAATTATTCTTGAAGCAAATCAGCATATTAGAATGATTTCTGAAGGATCATGTGACACTGAAGACTGGACTAATGGCTGCTGAAAATTTTGCCAACAGACATCTTCCAAAAACATTAAAATGTTTTCTGCTACTTGGTGAAGCGCTGTTGTTGACAATTTATTGGTATTGCAGGTAAAAAGTGTACAAATTGTATCTGGAGCACCAGCCAAATAACGTTGATGGGGAAACTAGGAAGAAGGTTGTGCGTTGTATAATGGCATCAAACTGAAAGGCAGCACTTGTATAAATTTAGACTCTGGCTTATTCCACCAAACATCATGAGGCATTGTGGAGGAAATGTGTAATTGAAAACGCATCCAGGTCTATATTTTTAATTCTTTCATGTTCTACCCACAAGTTCGCAGTCCAGTGGTGCTCTGCTGTTGATTTATGATTGTGTAATGCCAGGCTGAAATGTCCTGATGAATGCTGGAGGAGAGAGATGACCTCCTTGTGGGATCCAGATAACAAGATTGATTTGGGTTTCTTGTCAGCAAGTCTTGTCTCGGATGTAATGATGTGAGCGCTCCATGCATTTATCAAAGCTCCACTTGTAGTCTTCAGTGTCTCCTCTCTCGCTTAAATGCAGAGCAGGGAGCGCTTTAAGTAGTTCCCCATCTTTAGGGAAGAATGGAGCCTTCAGGCATGTTTTGTACAAACAGGTCCACAGTACAAAAACAATAATTATTTTATAAATATCTCTGGTGCAGTGCACAGATGTCAGTGTCATATCACAGATGTAATGACGTTGACAATTAACAGGATTTTATTTGTGTGATTGTATATTATTTCTTATTTTGCCTGCACGCCACGGTAGCTGCAAATTAATTGTGAAACTGAGTAATTGAGAAAGCATGATGCATTGAAACTCGAAAATGTTATGTTTGTGCCATTATATGCATATAAATGGCCATTGAATTATGAAAAGGGGCTCATTGATGATAATGGTCATGTGTAAACTGTGAATTATTAATTTTTTTATAGACTGGACTGGACTTACATTTAAGTTTCTTGCATACATTTTAAATAGATAATTTTCCTATTTAAGCCTTGGGATGATGTAATGTGACTCATGATAGATGGGTAAAGAATGAAGAAGTGGCAGCAAAAGTACAGAGTTAGGTCTTTCTCTTTTTGTGGAGGTGAAATGTTTCCAAGAAGAACGTTTCACACACTCTGCGTGCCTCTCAACACCGCCCACTTGTGAAATGCGGTTGTCGCTTCAATTTTCCAATTTTCCTCTCACAAAAAGCCAGGGCTTCTGAAAGGCACTTGAATATAAATATTTTAGAGTTGTAATTATTTGAGGGTGAAGCATTGATGTTTAAATATTAAAGGCTTCATCTCTCAGTATGCTGTGACAGTATTTAGATGGGCTCTCAAACTATCTTATTGCACAAAGTCTCAGACGTCTGCAGCATCACATTATAGCTCAAGCATGGATGTGTAATTGTATTTTTAGCTGTTATATTAGTATCTTTATTTCTGGTTTAATGCTGGATCTACATGCTTGACATTATTTACACTTCAGTGGAAGGATTTTGCAGTTTGTTGATGATAGGATAGTCATGTAATTTAGTTTATTTTTTTCACTCATAGTGATGGATTCAGCCAAGAAGATTGCTTTTAAGAATTGCATATATCTTTTGCATTTATCTTTCTACTATTTTAGAATAAGTCAGAATACAGAATTTACACACAATATCAGATTTGGATCGGTCTTGTCTGACCAATACCAGATCCGGCAAAAATGGCAGTATCGGAGCTGATACCCAATCTGAGTATCGAATCGGCACATCCCTAGCAAAAATATTCTACTCTTATTAAATGTACCATTGTTGTTCTATAGCAGGGGTGGCGAACTATATTTCTGAACTGACCGACAGTTTCAATGATTATAAAAGGAGCGCTCTTTACTTGCTTTGTGTAATTCAGTTACAATTTGAAGCAAAGTTTTTGTTTTTCATGAGTATTTGTGACTTCCTACTTTTTACCATACATTAGGGAGTGGAAATGGCCAATAAGTGCTCCTCTGCCTCCATCTACTGGTTATAGTAATTTCATGTTTTTTTAAAAAATATTATTATTATTTTTAAATAAAAGCGCATAAGTGCTTATTTATTTTAACTTTGTTTTACAAACCATCACATTAAAAATAACATAAAATATGTATAATATTTAGAGGTTTGAAGTGCTGGAAAAAGTGTAAAGTAGGGATGTGACAGTGAGGAAAATTTCCCACTGGTTAATCGACGTGTGACAACACCGGTAATACTGGTATCACTGGTGGGGGCTTTTAAATGGCTAATTCTAAACCGGAAGTAAAATGCTCACGGCTGCTCGGGCATTCAGGTGTGGAGCAAAGCAAGCGTTTTCAATGAATTCCTATGGAAGTTCCATAGGAATTAACTGAAAATGTGCCAGTGGACACGCAACGTGAATGACAGTGCGGCTATAAATGAGTGTGCACTGTCATTCATTCACGGCCGCACAGTGCGGGTTGCTTGAAAGGTGGGTTCATTAAGCCTATTATTTATGAAAAACACAATAACAAAACAGTACAATGACAAACTCACTTAAATAGGTGCTTTTACATTTTGCTTTGAAACCAAATCTTCCGCGATCATCTTGTCATCTCCTTAGTCTCGTGATAAATGAAATCTGACTCCTGCTGCTGGTTTGTGCTGCGACTCTCGTTCAGCTTCCGCTTTATTAAGCAGACACGTTCAGTTTTTAATCATAGTGTCTGTTCTCTAACTGAACTAAATAATTGTATTACTATAAAAAAAATCAAAACGACGGTGGGGGCAGTGCCACGGTGGGCAAGTGATGTAACCTATGTAAGACTAGTGTGAAGCACTTAAAAAGCCCCTGAAAAGTGCTTGAATTTCACTCTCAAAAGGTTGTACGAACCCTGAGATGAATAATGAAAAAAAATTTCTGCCACAAAACCATGGTTACAGTTAGCGTTACTACATTAAATCCAACATTAAAATGTTGTTGATTTGTGGACTGGAAAGCCTTCTATAACTTGCGGAACTTGAATGCTTCCCACTAGATCTCGCTGCGATTTGTTATTCATTTTGTGGCAAATTCAAACACTTTCTCACTAGATCTCCCAGTGCTGTGTTGTAACGGTGTAACGGTGTCACATGTTCGATCGGCCCACAAGTACCTGTTCTGAGCTTGTGCTGTCTTTTATTGCACCAAGCTGATAAATGGTTTGGGCAGCTCAAACGAGTAGTGCAGTTTCGTTTCACTTCGTTTTGTTTGCCGTTTGATGTTTCTCTTATGTAACAGAAATGGCAGCTCTTATTAGTTGGGCAACGTGTAGTGACATCTCTAACAAAATTTAGTCACACCTGCAGGAATAAAGCTTGCAAAATGGAATGGTCGCAGTCTAGAGCCTAACTTCCTAGACTTCAGCCTGTCTGTTTTTCCATAAGTGAACATGTCAGATCATGGCATCATGGGAAATGTAAAATTGACCTCCAGTGAGACATGACCTTTGAGTTTGCTCTCAGTCTGTTCATCCCTCAAGTACATCATTGCTCTGGTCGCACATTGAGTCAAGGCCACTGAACTGCACAGTGTAAGGAGGCTGGAATTGGATCACTGTTTGCTTTTCATATCACACTGAATATGTTTAAGGACAGAAGATTATGATGATGTTAGATAAATGCACTAACTCACCTCAGTACAAACTCTAGAGTACATGCCAGTGTGTACAAAATGCAGACACAGCCCTTTCCTGGGACCGATCGAGAAGAGTGAGTGAATTGAGACCATCTGGGTTTAACATGAAGGTAATATGTGATAACTGAAAGTGGTCCATTTTGGTGCAGTGGGAACGTTTCCTTACAGAGATTCCCAACAATCACATTATCAATCACATGATTCGCTAACCTTTCACAATTCTGAACAGTTTGGGATAGGGGTGGTTGACATGACCAAAATCTTATTTCAGGTTTTGAGCAATTTAATTTTTTTTTTTTTTATGTAATTTTACAGGGCTATCACAATATAGTTGTTGAATTTTATTTTATCTTTGTTATTAAAAATAAGCAAAGCAAAGAGTATCGTGATGCCGGTACCGGTATATTGCTTGGAATTATGCATATTTTACTGTTATTACTATACTGAATGCATGTACTTAAAATAAAGTGTTGCCGAAAAAAGTCAACTTAATTAAACAAGTAATATTTTCCAGATAACACGTAAATAATTCCTTTTGGCTTTAATGCAGTGACTATATATGTTTATATACGTCAATTTAATTTTGTAAATGTTGTCTTTGTAATATCACACTTGTTGTCTTTGTAATATCACACTTGCAATTAGGAATGGGTATCATTAAGGTTTTAGCGTTATTACTACTCTTACTGCTTATGGATCCAGTACTTTTAATATCAGTTTTCCGGTCATTTTGACATAGACTATTTGTTGTGTATTTGATGGTTTAGACGTGCACACAAAGCCTAAAGTGTAATGTGCAAGTCGGTCCGTTTCGCAGCGCGCGCACACACATAAGCTGCCTTGAAGTTGGAAACCGCGTCTCTTGCACGGGTTATTGTGCATTTAATATCTCTTTTTATTATCAAACACGTCCCGCAATTTAGCAACAGTAGAGACTGCATTTTACAACAATCACTGATTCTGACGTTAGGTTTAGGGAGAAATGACAATGCACAGCTGTGAAGGGAAGGAATTTGCGCTCGACAGAACATGGCTAGTGTATAATAGTTTTACCTCATATCTTCTTTTTATAATCTTTGGAAGCCAAAATCGAAATCGAAAATAAAATTAGATTAATATAACAGCCCTAAAGTGTAACCAGACTAAACTTTTGTTTAGTTCTCTTGGCCGTCGTCACTCATTAAGCAGGGACTGTTGTGTTGTGTGCGCTGTAGCTCCGCTCTCTCTCGCTCTCTCTTGCAGCTGGCAAGGCAAAGATAGAATCTGCAAGATAACGTCTCTATGTCAATTATAAATAGTAAAATAGTAAATTTCTCCAGTACCGACAGCAGAACCGATAGCGTCTGAGCTTATCGATACTGCGGTCGTTCATAATTTAGCACCGGGGCTCATTTAATACTGGGTTTCGGTACCCATCCCTACTTGCAATGCTGCTTATTCTCTATACAATTTCCAGAATCATTGGATTGCTGTTCTTTTTACACTACACTACTGTCTGCCGTCGCCAATGTCATTTCTAGTCAAAATGTTTCACACTACAGGTGTTGGATCGCAGACTGGTATTATTTAACCTGTTCAAAATCTCTCAGGCATCTATGCTTCTCTCAGATCACATCTTTGAAAATTCACACAGCAATCATCACTCATGTAAGCGAGCACCGATTTGCCTCAGAATTCAGGCTTTTGCCATCAATAGTGTGATCATATACTGTAAATATTTTATGCATTAAACTAAAAAAAGCATTAATTTTGACAGCCCTAGTCTTTATGCATACATATGCCTTTATATTTACGAAAGCGGGTCTCCTGCAGAGCAATCATGGTATACTGGACATCTTGCCTTTATAACAGTGGCATGACAATTTCATAGGTTTTATCATGCCTATCATGACCTCTGACTTCAGATGGCAGTGCTGGTCTCCTCATAAAATATGAAAGTTTTGAAAACCTTGTAGTGTCGACAAAGTATCTTTTGTGTTAAAATACTCTGGATCCTTTTCGGAAAGTCAGTCAGTGATCTATGCAGACCAAAGGAAAGTAAATGATCCTGCACCATGCATCAATTCACAGCAGTCAGCCGGCTGTGCGGTCTGCCAAGTTTTAACGCCAACTCTGCAACTCTGCCACTGTCCCTGAGCTCCGGTGAATTTGCATCGGATGACATTTTGCTGTAACGCTAACAAGAGAAGCCGGTGTTTTCAATCAATCAGCTTGTGAAAGGCTCTTGAAGTCAGCACAGGTATTCTGTAGAAAGTGCCTGAGATTATTGTGCTTACACAGCAAGTGTGATGCTGGTCACCAAGGTTACCACTGAATTAAATCTGCCTCTGTCTCAATGACCCTGCAAAGCTTATTAAGATATACAGCTTGTAATTTTGGAGCTTGCCTTTTGGGTTAAAAGTTTCCTAGCTCATTTAAGCCAACTCATTTAATGAACTCATTGTAAAGTAATTCTTTAAAAAAAAGCCTTTAATGGTCCATCTTTGCAGGCATTGTGAGTTTCCTGTGGTCTTGTGGTTTTATTTCCTTAGACTTTTTTTATTAGGATGGGGAAGCAGAGGGCAAAATTCTCAGCTCACCTGTCAGACCTTGAAGCAAAATTCCTATCCAAATGCTGTTAGAGCTTGACGGGTATGAGTGAGCTCTCCAGACCACGTATTAAGCTGTATTTCAAGTATTAATATTTTGAAAACTGAAGCAAGCACACAGTAGCAAGCTTTTTGCCTTGCTGTTGCAACTTTGCTGCATCTAATGTAATGCTGGAAAAACATGTTTGGTTATACAGGGTTCCTGCGGGACATTAAAAAGTCTTAAAGGGATACTTCACCGCTGGAAAGATGAATGTGTATTTAAATTGGGTCATTTATGTAGTAGAAATGTGAAATTATTTTAGAAGTTGGTGCCTTGTAGACTGAGAAAAGCCAGAAAATTTATTTTTGGCTCATGTGGATGAAAGACAACAACTCCCAGAATGCACTTGCTTCGCTGCCTTACGAGGCCACTCCCAAGCCACGCCTACCAGTTACATCACTTGCCCACCGCGGCACAGCCCCCCACCGTCGATTTCATTTCATTTTAATAAAATCGTTTAGTTCAGTTAGAGAACAAACATTACAATGAAAAACTGAACGTGTCTGACTAATACAGCATGAGCCGAACGAGAGTCGCAGCACAAACGCAGCAGGAGTCAGATTTCATTCATTATGTTGCTGAGCTGACAGACAAGATGATCGCGGAAGATTTGGTTTCATAGTGAAATGCGCCTATTTAAGTGAGTTTGTCATTGTTGTTGTGTTTTTCATTAAGAATAATAGGCTAATGAACCCACAATTCAAGCAACCCTGCCCCCGAATGGGCACTAATTCTAAACCGAAACTAAAATGAGCACGGCCACACGGGCATTCATTCACGGCCGCACAGTCAATCACGGTGCGTGTCCAGTCTTAACTTTCATAGGAATTAAATTGAGAACACTCGCTTTGCTCCGCACCGCTTCATTATGAATGCCTGAGCGGCCGTTCTCATTTTACAGTCTGTGAGTGAGATCCCACCCCCTATGGGCGGGTTGAAAACATGCAGAACTAGCTCCTACTACTGGCTGGAGTCTCTAGCCTCTGGCCAAAAAAGCCTCCGATGATGCTAAATGGTGATTTATTTATTTATTTATTTATTATTTTATTTTTTTATTTTATTTTTTTTTTGCGTCATCTGAGTTTTTTTTTTTACAGACAAAAAATACAGAGATCTCTCGTCTCAGGGGGACATGAGGGAGGGAAGCACAATCATTCGAATATACTACCGCGTTTTTACTGATACAAAGCTTAATGCTAATCGGTGAAGTAACCCTTTAAGTCTGAAATTTGAAACTCTTGATTTTAAGGCCATTAAAAAGTTTTAAATATTGGTATTTTTTCAGGTAGACATTATATTTTAAGACTAGATCTTAAATTATTTATTTTAGGCTGTGTAGAACTAAGTCTTTGGTAGCCTAGCTAGTTCACAACTTGACTGTTACTTATGTCTTGTTTTATGTCGTCTCTGGTGCATGCTTCACTAGAGATGAGTCTGGGAGGGTGAGTCCGGAGAGTGGACAAATTCAAGCAAAATGAGAGAGTGCAAATTTAACTCCCAATAGCTCGAAGATAACCGTTTTGGAGATGGTTGGCAACAACTAATGACTGAAATGAAGCCAAGTGTTTTATGTCGCAAGACATTTCAATTGGGTACTATGGGAATGACGGCGAATTATGAATTTAAATTTTTAGAATGCATTTTTATAATACTTTTCCATCAGCTGGATAAAATTTACAACATTGCGTGTGCGGTTTCCACATGTGTTATGGCGGGGACATTGAAATTATTTTAATATGCAAAACTGTTATTCAAGCATAGCAGTGGGTGTTTACTTCCAAGTCTTTCATGTGGCAGGCCCATCAAAGTAAGTGTTTGAAAGAGAGGGTAACAAAAACAGGGTAGAAAATGGCTTATTACCTCAAAATTATTATAATTTGTAATATTTGCTAAATAATCCATCATGATCATGTTGTTTTTTTTTAGGCCAATGCTATGTTAATTTGTTCTCCCATTTGGGAAAAAGTGCCCTTATTACTAGTCTTGAAAAACTACCGCTGACATTCACTTTTAAAACCTGTTTTGTGCCAATTTTGTTACATTTCAAAACGGTTTAAGGTTGAATATTAGACATTAAAAATGTCTAATAACATTCTTAACTAAACAAATCATATTACATTTAGTATTGTTATACCGGTTGCACTATATTTTGTTTATAACATTTATTTATATGGATCACTGTTTGAAAACGATAGACTCAACAGAAAGATTCAACCATTATTATTCTAATTGATTAAAGTTACAGCATAAATGTGCGATTACACTAGTGAAATTAAGTGGGCAAAAATGTCTCTTGTCTTCCAATATTATATATGAAGCACAGCTCACAAAGAAGTCGCTTTCAAACCATACGGAAAGAAGTTTTCAGAAGTTTTCAGCTTCACTTGAAAATTCCTGATTGATTGATTCCTATTGAAATGACCCATGAAAATTCGCTAGATAATGGTAAACAAGACTACCTGAAGAGTGAAGGAACTAAAACAAATTCTGCATTTTCTCAAATGCATTTTTAAAGTAGTAAGCTACAGCATTATATTTCAATATAAGTTACATTTAAGTAGAAATACTATATATATTGTGTATATGACTTAATAAAATGTAATGGTGATTAATCTGTTGTCTGATATTCCTTGGGAAAAACAAACATTTGTTTTTAATTAATTATTTTAGGCAAATAAAAGATACAATTGTGGGAATGCTTTCCTTTTTTTGTGTAATAATGCTTAAATTATTTAGTTTTTGTTTGGTTTTTAAATCTTCTTATAAGCTGCCTTGTGTTAGACATGCACCCTGCATCTCTGTATCTTTGTTGGGCCGATTCCGCTCAGTGGTTCCAGTTAATCTTGTCAGTTTTGGTATTGCTGATTGCTTATCAAGATGCTGATGTCTCCACCAACAAAGGGGAGAGGACTTTTTGCAGCCTTGCTCCAGACTATGCTAATCCAACACTCAATATGTCCTATCAGGGGATTTATGAAAGTAACAGTGGGATTTCTGATTTACGGCTTTACATGGATCCATCTTCAGGAACACGCGGAAAGGTCTGCTCAATATGTTATCATCGAATCCAAACAGTTAAAGCTCGTAGCATGGTTGTTCAGGATTTAAGCAGCTTGCAGGTTGCACAGAGTAGCCTGCCCATTCACATAAATGTTGTTGTTGTGGGTTTATGGGTTTTGAGAGGTTTGTCTTCTCCAAGGTCTTTGACTCTTTCAGCTCTGCCACATAAAGACGTTTAGGACTCAAATTAAGCCATTCTCTCATGTGCTAAACCATGTGATTCTTTCATTTTCTACTCTCAGTAATGTATTTTGGTAAGCTGCTTATAAAATTTTATTAAATGGCAGTTGTCCAATTGCTCCCCTTTAAAACCAAAGCAGTTTAATATGAGTGCAAAATCAAAAAGTTGTGTGTATATATGTGTGATATATATATATATATTACAATACACCGATCAGGCATAACATTATGGCAGGTGAAGTGAATAACACTGATTATCTCTTCATCATGGCACCTGTTAGTGGGTGGGTTATATAAGGCAGCAAGTGAACATTTTGTCCTCAAAGTTGATGTGTTAGAAGCAGGAAAAATGGGTAAGCGTAAGGATTTGGGCGAGTTTGACAAGGGCCGTGGCAACCGTGTCTTCGGATTACAAAAAAAATATTGCAAATAATAATTTAATGATAGAATTTAAGTAATTTGAACTAAAACTTGGTAATAGAATGATAAACGAATGAAAAAGTATGAATGCATATTTGTCATTTTAACTGAACTAAACAGGACTGGTGGTGGTGCTTAAGACATTCAGGGATTCTGTAAAAAAAAAAAAAAAACGAACAACAACAGCGATGAAAGGGCCCTCGCACCCAGGAGCACCGCCATCCGGTGGCCTCAGGAAAACAGCCAATAGTGGGCGACATGCATTTAAGTGGGTAAATATAGGAGAAATATGGCAGTCACTTCAATGTGCCACACTTCCTGCTGCCAGCAGGTGGCGCTTTGACTAGAACCGAATATTGACATGTAGAATACAGGCCTGGGTTACTATCAAACGTGTGAAGTTTGGGGCAGATCGGACACTGTATGCCTGAGTTACAACAACTTCCTGTTTTGTGGAGTAAATCGCATACATTAGCACTTTTTGCTTGATTTAATGTGTTTCTAGCATGTTTGGGACTTCATGGCATATTTAAATGTGTTTCTGGGAGGGAATTACAGTGTAAAGCATGCCATTTCCTGTTGCCAGCAGGTGGCGCTATGACTAACTAATATTGGCATATAGATGTCTTCAGGCCAGGACTCTTATCAAACATATGAAGTTTGGGGCATATCGGAAATTGTATGTCCAAGTTACAACAACTTCCTGTTTTATGGCGAAACATCAAAATTTGTGAGGCCGCCACGGACACGCCCATCGGGGAAAACTCAAGATCTTCACAATTTAACATCACAAAGGCCTTTAGATTAGACTGTGCAAATATGATGTCGATCTGATTAAATCTCTAGGAGGAGTTCGTTAAAGTACAACGTCTGAAAATAGCAAAATTTGCAACAATTTTGCAAAGAAAATTCTAAATATCTTACTTCCTGTTGATTTTCAGATTTCATACCAGGAGACTTTTTTGTAGGTATTGGGCTGTTACGTGTGTACTGAATGTCATACCAGTACGTGAAACTTAGTGGGAGGGGCACTTCATTGAAATGTTGTAGGTGGCGCTATCGAGCAATTTTGCCATGCCTAATTCTGAAACTCATATGTAGATGTCTTCAGGCCAGGACTCTTATCAAACGTATGAAGTTTGGGGCAGATCGGATATTGTATGCCTGACTTACAACAGCTTCCCGTGTCATGGCGAAACATCAGATTTTGTTAATCACAGTGTAAAACATGCAATTTTCTGTTGCCAGTAGGTGGCGCTATGACTGTAACTGAATTTTGGTGTGTAGATGTCTTCAGGTCAGGACTCTAATAATACATGTGAAGTTTGGGGCAGATCGGACATTGTGACCGAGCTACAACAACTTCCTGTTTCATGGCGAAACATCGAAATTTGTGAGGCCACCACGGACACGCCCTTCAGGGAAAACTCAAGATCTTCGCAATTTAACGTAGCAAAGGCCTTTAGATTAGACTGCAGTTTTTTTGCGTATGGGGCTGCATAGCCGCAGTCAGGGTGCCCATGCTGACCCCTCTCTACTGGCGAAAGCGCCAACAGTGGGCACGTGAGCATCAGAACTGGACCACGGAGCAATGGAAGAAGGCGGCCACATTTTATTTTACATTACGTGGATGGTCAGGTGCGTGTGCGTTGCATACCTAGGAAACACATGGCACCAGGATGCACTATGGGAAGAAGGCAAGCTGGCGGAGGCAGTGTGATGCTTTGGGCAATGTTCTGCTGGGAAACCTTGGGTCCTGCCATCCATGTGGATGTTACTTTGACATGTACCACCTACCTAAGCATTGTTGCAGACCATGTACACCTTTCATGGAAACGTATTCCCTGGTGGCTGTAGCCTCTTTCAGCAGGATAATGTGCCCTGCCACAAAGCAAAAATAGTTGAGGAATGGTTTTAGAAGCACAACGAGTTTGAGGTGTTGACTTGGCCTCCAAATTCCCCAGATCTCAATCTAATCGAGCATCTGTGGGATGTGCTGAACAAACAAGTCCGATCCATGGAGGCCCACCTCGCAACTTAAAGGATCTGCTGCTAACATCTTGGTGCCAGATACCACAGAACACATTCAGGGGTCTAGTGGAGTCCATGCCTCAATGGGTCAGGGCTGTTTTGGCAGCAAAAGGGGACCAACACAATATTAGCTCATAATGTTATGCCTGATCGGCGTGTGTGTGTGTATTAGGGGTGTAATGGTTCTCTGTAAAAAATCGAACTGTACCTTTCTCCACTTTTCGATATGCGCTTGCACCACGGTTAATCTCAAATCTGATGCTGCATCTGTAATATTGAAAAAAACAAAGCGTAAAACAGACAGACAGTTCTATTGTATTCTGTATTTTATTCTGTCGATGGATAATGCTCTGCATGCGTTTCACATGAAAGTAGCTGTCCAATCAACTATTAGTATGTAAATCTGTTGCAGATATCACAGTTCCTTGCGTATTGATTTAATTTGTTGCCGCTCAGTGAAGGAGACAAGCCACTGATAGAGCCGCTGTCTGCATCATATTAATGTCCTGGGAACATTCTGGCTTCCCAATACGTCACAACAGCAATGGTCAAAAAATGTGGAAAAAACAAGTCACTCTTTGTAAACTTTGTTTGATGTGAGTGTTGTACGCTTTAATATGACCAGTTATTTACGCCGTCATCACTCTGATGTTGAGGCGTGTAAGACTGAAATGGCACACATTGCCTTCTTTGTTTAAACAAATTTTGACAGAGACAAAACATTAATGAAAGCGCTGGGCAGGGCTCTGCAATAAAGACTGCCCGATGGCAAGGGGCCAGTTTAAAAGACGCTTGGTACTAGGGCTGCACGATATATAGAAATGATCAAAATATTGTACATGTGCATATCGCAATGGATTGAGATATCTCAATGATTTTAATAGGCTACTTCAAAGCGTTGTGAAAGTTTTAGGTCGATGCATATAGCAGAGAATACACTAGGCACGCGTCTGTTACTTACATGACTTGCTTGACGTCAAAAAGTGTTGTGCAATAAATTGCGGAAAACAACTCCTTGCGGTCTCGCGCTGTCTGCCACACCTGAAGTGCGTGCACAAGCAGCCTCTCGGACAGTTTGCGATTCCCTTCAATTCAAATCACATCAGGTCAAATACAAACGTTATGTCAATTCCTCTCCTGGCAAATATTCATGCAAACACAGTCGGTTATGTCCTAAGAGAACATGAACAGTTGGGAAAGAACTGTGCATTAGGTCTTAAAGTGACAGCAGCCTAATACAGTAAACCTGCTGCTGTCTGTCAAAAAAAAGATAGAGAAAATCACTCACTGCTCTTGACTGAATAACCTTTGTAGCTTTATTATGAATCAGTGTATATTTAATTCATGTGAAGACCATACAGTGTTTTAGTTTACATTTGATTATTCAGTTTCTGCATTGTTTCTTACTTGAATGCTACTGTTAAATCAACTACCCCTAGTTTTAGGTATTTTAGGTTACCTGGATGTTCTTGATGTTAAGTTTTAGCTTGATATAACTATATATAAATATGTATTAGTTTGAGCAAAGAGTTATTGGCATTACATTTTTGTTTTGTTACATTGATGTTAAAATTACATTGTCAGATTTGTGACATTTACTTTTTATGTAATGCTAAAACACTGCTGTCCACTTTCAGAAGTTGTAGTGATGCTTTCTTTTGTGAAAGTATGTGAAATTGGTTGTCATTTTCAGTTTGGACATGAAAAGCTGCGTCTTAGACAGTGTGAGAATACTAAATAGAATTCTCTTTCATGTCTTGTGCTTGAACATACAAATCCACACAAAAATGTCCAAAACATGCCCGTCATGAGTATCCTACCAAACATAGTCAGTTATGTCTTAACTGAACTTAAACAGTCGTTACAACACGTGTACAGTATCAGCAGGAGTGGAAAGAGTACTGAAAAACATTACCAAAGTATTTTATATATGCTAAAGTAAAAGTACCATTACTTTCTAAAAAATGTAGTGTGGGAGAGTAAAAACTATTTGTCCAAAAAACTACTTGAGTAAAATTAAGAGTAGCTTATTTAAAAGCACTCATGAGTAGTGAGTACTGAGCTCTGGATTCTACCCCCTTACACTGTACATTCTGTAATTCACATTCTCTTTTCCTGTTTGTCAGAAAGAATTAAGAATATATATGTCCTCCAACAGCTTTAATTTTGAATTCCAACTTTTTGAAATGCATCACTTATCAGTGATAAAATGTATTTACTTCAGGGAAACAAGGAAAGAATATATTAGAGATGAAAATATGATAAAGTTATGATAAAATATCCTCTCTTGACATCACTTTTGGCCACTGCTGTGTGTCACATACATAACTTGCATTAGAGTTTGTAGTCATAACTTCTGCATTGGTTTAGAGGGGAGCATTTGGGATGACATTCATACAATTTCATATATGCAATACACAAATCTCTCCCCCATTTCATTTGTACACTTATTTAGTATGTTTATCTCACCAGTGGTCTTTACATCGACAAAACCTCAGTATACAGGATCAGTATGCGCTGTACATGCTGCTAATCTTGTTAAATTGGCCTCTTGCGCTCATAATGCAGTGTGGTGACTGTACCTTCCCTCCACTAAAGATCACCAGACTCCTTGCGCATAGAGATAGACTAAGCTGTTGGCGCTTTTGCTAACAAGCAAAATCCAGTGCCTAGGCACTCCTCAGAGAGTCCAACAAGCCTCCGTAGGACCTCAATGATGCCAATTAGCCGCATCGTCTTCTCGCCATTTTGCGTAGCCTCTAGCAGTGTGCACAAGGGCTATCCAGGAGATAAAGTCTCTGAAAAGCATACCTCTTAATTATGTCTTGTATGTTTCATCACAGTTGAATCACCATCTGGACCAGTCCGCTCATTAGCTTTTCCTGTCTGGACGAT
This sequence comes from Rhinogobio ventralis, assembly GCA_039654625.1. Lineage (NCBI taxonomy): Eukaryota > Metazoa > Chordata > Actinopteri > Cypriniformes > Gobionidae > Rhinogobio > Rhinogobio ventralis. Next base: position 25,682,915 of record CM077204.1, read on the forward strand.
TTCAGAGTTTCCTTTGCCAGCTCTAGTGTCAGTACGACATGTTCAGAGAGGAGGCTTGTTTTGATTTCAATATATGATATGATATGATATAATTTTTATTTTTTTTATTGGTGAATGTCAATTGATTTTGTGGTTGATACCAATTTTGATTTAACATAATACTTATTTGAGATTCAAAGTCGAGATGCTTTATGCAATTTGAGTTACCGATTTCGATATAATTAGTTTTTGCTGATATTTCATCATGTCTGTTATGCCCAATAAAACTACATTTATTTGATCAAAATGCAGTAAAAACAGTACATTTGTAAAAATTACAATTTAAAATAACTGTTCTATTTGACTATATTTTAAAAAAACAATTTATTCCTGTGATGGCTAAGCTTAATTTTCAGCATCATGTCACATCATGATCCTTCAGAAATCATTCTAATATTCTGCTCAAGAAACATTTCTTATTATTAGAGTACCGCTTAATATTCCCCCCCACCCCCCATAATTCTTTGAATAGATGAATGAACTTGAGCTGGTGTCACTTCAGTATGGAGCCACGGAGTGACATAATTGACTTTTTATTGCACAATTCTAACTTCTTTTCTCACAATTGTGAGATATAAACTCGCAAAACTGCAAGTTATAATGTGAAATTCTGAGGAAAAAAAGACTGGCTTCCCCACCTCACAAAATAATTGTGAGATGAAAAAGTAGCAATTACCTTCCTTTTTTTTTTTTTTACCCTGTGGTGGAAATAAGCTTCCATACTGAAGTGACACCAGCTTAAGTCATTTATTTTGCATATCAAGCTTTTTTTTTTTTTTTTTTCTCTCCTGTCTCAGCAGCCTGTCAGATGGCAATGTTGTATGGAGATAAGTTAACAGATATGCTCTGTTTCTGTATGTATGGACACACTGTACTGTATTTGCTCAGCTGGAGTTTGCTGTAAGGATGTCCTTGCATTACTTGCTTTGACCTGATGGGGGAGTTGTCTTTCCAGTTGTCACTTATTTGTCTCAGCAAGCATATTTTATTGCGACATCTGTTCCCTAGTAATGTGTCTTAAGCAACCAACATGATAATCAGTTAAAAAGAAAGTCTTGCCATACTCCCAACAAAGTGTTTAATTTGTACACATTGTGTTTCTGATTTGCTAGTCAAGTAACAGAAATTGAACAAATTAGGTTCTTGTTTTAAGGGGACTGACATGAAATGTATTCTTTGAGATGGTGTCCTGATTTCCTTGTAATGGTTAAGAATTCCCTTCAAAGAAGATGGAGATGTTGCAATTATCTCTCTGTGGAGGAATGTCTGCACAATTATTTATTTTAATTTTTTTTGTCATAGAATAATATCTTTATCCAGTATAGCAACACCCTAACAAATGATGCGTTTAATCCAGACAGAAATATGGTAAGCATATGTTTAGTCTGTTTCCTTTTAGTACCAAGAATATTCATAAACCACATGTTAGTCATCTCCATTCATTATGGCCTCATCATTAATGCTATTGTATATATGGAATTGTTTGGCATATGTTGTTTTTTTTTCCCTAAAAAGCTAAACTTCATATTTATTCATTTACACATTCTGCGTATCAAATAGCACATTCTGTGTGAGAAAAGTGTTGTTTACTAAGTTATCAGAATTTCTTTATAATGCTACTAGGGATGTCAAAAGAATTGGTACAATTCAGTACCAAGCTAAAAGTAAAGGTAAAAAAATATATAACTAATTGGCTAGGGCTTTTTTAAAAAATTTTTTGTTTTTGTTTTGTTGGATTATATTACCTTTTTAAAGGGATAGTTCAACCAAAAATGAAAATCATCCCATAATTTACTTGACATTCTTCTTTCAGATTAATACAATCAGAGTTGTATTAAAAAATGTCCTGGCTAATCCAAGCATTATAATGGTGGTGAATGGCAGCCTAAAATTTGAAGCCCAAAAAAGTGCATCCATCCATTATAAAAGTAATCCATATGGATCTGGGGATTAATAAAGGCCTTCTGAAGTGAATTAATGGGTTTGTGTAAGAAAAATGTCCATATATAAAAAGTATAATATCTAGCTTCCAGCGGACCGCCTTCTGTATTCAACTTACGAAGAAAGTGTAACACCTCTCACAGTTCAAAATGCATACACTACGTCCAACGTCATCGTCGCTTCAGTTACGCTTTTTGGATTACCGTGTGGATTACTTTCATAATGGATGGATACACTTTTTTTTTATAAAGCTTGGAAGAGCCAGGATATTTTTTTATATAACTGATTGTATTCGTCTGAAAGAATGTCATATACATCTAGGATGGCTTGAAGGTGAGTAAATCATGGGCTAATTTTCATTTTTGGGTGAACTAACCCTTTAAGTTCAAGGAAGTCCACTGTCAAAAAGACAAGTAAAAAAAAAATGTTATGTGCACAAGTTTAATAAAGTGGATGAGTAATCGTGTTAAATAATCATGATCTCCGTATTAATCAAAGTAATCGTGCCATAATCGAGCAGCCCTACTATTGTTCATACATATTATTTGCTGACAGGTGGCTTTCAACCTTTCAAACACTCTTCAAACTGTTGTCTTCATGAGAAAGAATGGAAGGAGCTAAAAATTAAATTCTACACTGCCCATATAATTTTTTTCCCCATGCATGACCGTGTGTTAACCGCATTTTCTACTGATTGAGAGCTCAAATACTGCAGTAGATTTACTTAGAATGCCCTATTTTACTGTCACAATAAGAGAATATTGTAGAAAAATTCCACACTAGAATTAATACAGGTTTGCAAAGCCCCACAAATGATGCTGTGGGGAGACAACCAATAAAACACAGACATGCAACACACTCATTACAGACGCATGAATATTAAAATATGACCACAGAGAGAAAAGAACAGAGTTGAGCGCTCCTTAAGCATTTTAAAATTCTAAACCTATATAACAACAAACTGCCAAAACGAGGGAGAAATGCGGAAGAACATTTAAACCGTCTAAGGATATTTTCAGTACATTTAAGAGCACTACAGTCTCTGAACAAACGCCACGTCAGTTTAACACAGAAATAATAAAGGCATAGTTACTTTTTGTCGGTCTACATCACTCTACAGAATAATCTATCAAGGTCATGATTAGACGTACGGCTGTATCAGTGTCCTTATTTGCGCACATATTTTATTCGAAGACGACGTGATTTAAATATGTGCACATACACAGTGCTGGTTCATGTTTAGAGCACTAGAGTATATGAAATATGTCCATAAAAAACGTAAACGCGCTCGCTCCGGTCTGTACCTGATCTATATGATCCATGTGGTTAGCGTTGTTAAACTCATCGCGGCGCTCCGTGCAGAAACCGCTCTCTTGCGCGCGCCACATGTTGTTTGAATTCTCCGCTGTAATGAGATCTCAGCTGTGTCCTCACTACAGTGCAACAGTGAAAAGGGGCTGCACCGCGTTCTGAACGTTGTTTAAGTGACATACACCGGTATTGCGGCATAACAAAAATAAATACCGTATTCGGTATGAACCGGATACCGCCCAGCACTACTTTATAGTAATTATTTTAAACTGCCAAAACAGCAGGTATTTGTTTGTCATAATTGCTGATGCGGTTTATTTTATGGGATATACAGCATAAATTTCATGAATAATCAAGTTTAATTCAGTTTAGTGAGTGTCCATGTGGCAATGTATTCCACAGTGTCATATGTTCAGGAACACAATTTGAAAAGATGTATTGTTTATATGAACTTTAGGGTACAGTATTGGTTGCACTGAATATATTTTAGCAGTAAGTAAAAGTTTTATATGCTTGCCTTTCTTTGCACATGGCATTGCTTTGCATTGCAGTAGTGAAGTAATGGGTACGACCTTGTGAAAATCACATCAGGCTCCAATCTAGCGTTCTATCAGCGTATTATATACCTGACAGGCTCAACTGAAAGTGATTGTCATGCTCAGGAATGGACAAAAGGGATCTGGCTCAGGGCCGCCGCCACCACCACCATGTTTCTCATCTCTTTGTTGGCTCTCTACAGCGCTGCACACTGACCCTCAGCACGGCGGACCTCTACGCCACTTTCCTGCTTCTGACTTCTATTTCCTGCCAATTATCTGGATCACTAACATGGCTGTTGTGGAGTAATGACTGTGCCTCGTTCTCTCTGCCATTAGTGAGCTGTCGTGGCCGATGTGTGTTGCTGTATTGGCTTCTTATGGCCATGGAGGACAGAGAGGAGACATTACTGGGAGTGTCTCATTAAATGAGCATGAAATTGAAAGCTGCTTCCCATCTGACAAAGAGTTTGCACTGAGCTTTTATCTCCAATGACATGTGGTTTGGATTTCACTTGATAATACAAAAGGACAAAACGATTCCTCAAAGTCTCTCTTACGGAGTTTGTATGTTCAATCGATTTGATTTTCAGAAGTGTCAGAATTTCACAGAAAACCCTCCCCCCAAAGATAATTGAGTACTTTACTGGTTGTTTCATAATATTATTCCAAAAGCCAGAATTTGATAAAAATATCAAGTCACCCGTTAATGATAGGGATTTTTTTACTGACCCTGCCAGCATTTTTAGTGTCCCCATTAGAGATGTAATGGTATGAAAATTTCATATCACATTATATTGACCAAAAATATCACCATTATTAATATTATCACGGTATTGTTAAAATATGCTGCAAATATTTAAAAAGTACAGATACATTCACTAACATCATTTCACCAAGTTTTATGTCAAAAATCAACAAACAAAATTAGCAGCACTATGCACTTTTTGTTTGCATAAACATTAAGATAACAACATTAACAGCAATGGCTGAATTTTAAACAAAGAAAAATTATTGGTTGGGTGACATAACATGTTTATCTACTAACATGTAGCCTACTACATGCTCATATAAAGTTTTGACAAAAAAGGTTTATAAAATGATAAACCTCACATTTTAGCCTTTAAATATTTTTAATAAATAGAATGTCAAAATGCTCCATAAACAGTTCTAAATAGGCTAACATATTATCTGAATTGTTCAGATTTTTAGAATGCACTTTAGCTTATGTTCCATATGCCGTTTAAAATTTACTACAAAAATTTAGTGAACAAACTTTCTCATTGGTCTAAACAAAAATGGCAGACAAGCCGAATGAAAAAAGTGTAAATCCACTCTCTGACAGTAGGTGGCATTTATGGAACTGCAGAAATAGAGCTGTTTTCCTGGTAACCTCTGCAATCAAAGCAGCAATAAATACTAATTTATTAGGCATTACACGGAGGAAGAATGAAAAGTGACGGGAAGGCCTAGTATGGCAACCCATGCTCTGAATTTGTCCTCTGCATTTAACCCATCCAAGTTAGTGCACACACATTAGGAGTAGTGAGTAGCGAACACGCACACCTGGAGCAGTGGGCAGCCATTTTAATGCGGCGATTGGGGGTTAGGTGCCTTGCTCAAGTGCACCTCAGTTGTGTTAACCACAAGTTAAATTTTTTTCATTTTACTTGGTTTTTGCATTACCTGTACATACAGGTAATCACACACAAAAAAGGAAAAAAATAAAATGGTCAAGCTACATCCATTGGCCTGCTGGAGATGGTTTGACCCACATGACAGTTCTGAAAACCCTGGAAGTCTTGGTGCTCTTTGAGGGTTTTTACTTACTTTTTTTCTCTATGCTGAGCTTTTATCATTTTTATTCCTCTAAATCCATGAGTCGTTATTTGATACATACAATCTAGTTTTAAAGGTTGTGTGTCAGTGGTCATTGGACTGGAAAGTTTGCTGCCTACGCTGCAGTTTCGCTGCAGTCTCGATAGCTTGATCATTCTCAGACCTCTAAGTCTCTTCATCATTGTCTTCGTTTTGCTTCAGTTAACAGATATCCTGCCACTTCAGCAGCCAAGTTGATTTATGATCTTGTGGTAGACATGTTTAAAAACATTTACTGAAAAAAAACTGAGATTTGTTTTGACACAATTTCAACTAATAAAAAAGACTCTTTTTCACTTTTTTCTTTTGTTCATTCAGTTTGTAAGTAATATATATATATTTTTTATGTATCTTTTGGGCATCTAAAAGACTTTCTGGTCATTGGGTACTTTTTATTACACTAGGAATATTATTTATCATGCTATTATAATTTCATGTTATAACTATAATAAATTCAATATAACTAATATAAATTCATAGTTCATGCTCCAGTTATTGACCTTTTTTGAGTTTATTTTACTGCACTACTGTAAAAAATTACTTTAACTGCTGACCCTTAATTTAGTTTTAATTGAATTTTTTTTTCTTGTAGATGACTGCACGGTCCTTGCCAGCGGTACAGTCTGATGAACGACTCCAGCCTCTTTTGAGCCACCTCAGGTAATTGATGTCGTTAGAAAATGTTCATCTCTTCTGGCATAAAACTATATTCTTTATGGCATTGTGATGATTACTCCTGCTACATGAAAAGCAGTAACTTTATTCAAACATATCCACATGGGGCCTTTTTTTTGTTTCTTTGATAAATAATTTCATTGAAAACGCTCCCACAGTAGTCCTTATTTGTTGTTTTGTAATTTCCTTGGCCTACTGAGGACAGATCAAATAGTCCACTCAAGTCCAGCCGGCACCCAATGTGACTCCGACTGCTTTCTTTTATCTCTCGCTCGCTTCCATTCAGTCTATTTCATTAATAGTCTTGGCACAGTCCCATTATGATGCACCAAGTGTTTTCCACGATTGAACCTGGGCTTGCATTTTGGCTGCAGCGAAGCAGGGATACCAATGTAGATAAAAGCTAGGACTCTCAGTCATTGGCCACGTCACCTGCACGGACAACTGTGTCCCTCCACTTGCTCGCAGTAAAGGGAAACAATGGCAGCATTCCCAGCAGTCAATTCATTTGCTTTTTGATGGACTCTGAATGAGAGCATTTAATTGGATGTGTCTTTAGAGGCGACAGTTGTGGCTGCGGAGGATTGGCTAGTAGACTCTTTTACTTTTTGTCAGCACTGTGCAGACCAGATAAGAGTGTGTGAAGGGCTAGCATGGAGCTGAACAGTAAGGGAATGTAGAGGAATAAGAGAGCAGGGCCTGGAAATGCTTAATTATTCATACCATCACACACAGCCTCAGTGGATGCGGCACTGTTTGGTAGGACTGAAAGGAATCTGTTTCTTTGCATTAGTCCCATTTCTGTGTGTGCTTCTCATGTAAATGTTAAATGTTGTGTAGTATTTGCCATCATCATGATTTCACCGTCTGTTCAGGGCTCAACGCTAAGGTCGGGCCAGTGGTTAAAATTTTTACTTGCCCCATAGACTATATAAGGAGAAAATGCTTTCTTGCCATTGACGATATTTTCCAGATTTCCCTGTTATACGGTAGGGGGTGCTATTACCCATCTCCTGAACGAGTACAGAATCTCATGATCAAAACACAGGCGAAGAAGAAGAAACAACGAGCGATCTCATATAATCAGATGCATATGGGAAAAAAATGCAATCATTAGCAATAAACAGCATCTAAATCAAAACGGCTGTGAAACATGAAATGTCGGATCAGGACGAGCTATAGGACTGTGAAGGTTTGTGGGTGTTGATGGACTCAATCTACTCCATCTGTGTTTGATCATCGTTCTGAATCTGGATGTAGTCTTTGACAACGTTTGCTCAACACAAAATGTTGCTTTTTTCATGAATCTTACCCACATTTAAGTGTTGATTTAAAAAAAAGAACGCATGAAGCTAGAATAAAGCTGTTCTTTCTTTTGATATATTGCATGTTCAGATATTCATACAAGATATTCTGTGGGCCATGAAACTTGTGAAAATGACCAAAACGATGGCGGTGACTGGCATATTTCAGGTTTACGTTCATTCAAAAGACATAAACGACTATGTTTACGAAGATACTCGACAAGACCTGCATTTTGGCATAATTTTGTGTTAATATTCGGCTACTGTTGCTGTGCCGCACGAGAACCAAACTGCGAGACAAGGGCACTTTCTCGTATATGTGCGCTTGAATATATAAATAGGCAAAACGTACAAATGCGAAAATTATCAGTGAGATGCAGCACTGGCCCGAGCGGCCAGGTGACAGTTCCGTCAACTGGCCCGAGTGTCTTTGACGCTGGCCCCGGGCCATCGGGCAGTCCTTATTGTCGAGCCCTGCTGTTACTGGATTTCAGTGGATTCAGCTGAACACTCTGCGACTTTTTGAAATGACTGGGTGGAAAAGTTATTTACTTTGTTCTATTTACATTTTTAAAGAGCATCACTGAGAATTAAAGTAATATAATTACTATTTTTGTCCTCAGTATTAAGATAAATACTACTGTTGAAAAGTGGTGTTGGTAAGAGTTTTTAAGTCTCTTGCTTACCAAAGCTACCTTTATGCCATCAAAATACATTAAAAACAGCAATACTAAAAGGTGGGGTAAGTGTTATTTCAAAACTGCTTTAGAAATGTGACTCCAGCGAGTACCATAACAAACTGTTAGCCAATCAGCAGTAAGGAGCGTGTCTACTAATGACGGGGAGAAGAGAGCGCTCAGTGCACGTCATTATTCAAAAGGCACGACACAGGATGGACATTAGCTGAGTGATGACAGAAAGAGAGATGGCAGATAAAAAACAAATGTGGAAGATGTCTGTGGAACAAAAGAAGGCTTACGATCAGGCAAAAAGTATCAGCTTTCCAGCGCTGGAGAGAACTCAAGGAGTGAAGGCCGAGGTTGTTTTATTTGTTTTATTTCTTCTCATGTTCTCATTCTGTTTACGCCAAATTCTGACTCTACCATCTGAATGTCTTCAACTGTCCAATTTTGGTGAGCTCGTGCAAATTGTAGCCTCTTTTTCCTATTTGTAGTGGAGATGAGTGGTACCCGGTGGGGTCTTCTGCTGTTGTAGCCCACCCGCCTCAAGGTTGTGCGTGTTGTGGCTTCACAAATGCTTTGCTGCATACCTCGGTTGTAACGAGTAGTTATTTCAGTCAAAGTTGCTCTTCTATCAGCTTGAATCAGTCGGCCCATTCTCCTCTGACCTCTAGCATCAACAAGGCATTTTCGCCCACAGGACTGCCGCATACTGGATGTTTTTCCCTTTTCACACCATTCTTTGTAAACTCTAGAAATGGTTGTGCGTGAAAATCCCAGTAACTGAGCAGATTGCGAAATACTCAGACCGGCCCGTCTGGCACCAACAACCATGCCACGCTCTAAAAATTGCTTAAATCACCTTTCTTTCCCATTCTGACATTCAGTTTGGAGTTCAGGAGATTGTCTTGACCAGGACCACACCCCTAAATGCATTGAAGCAACTGCCATGTGATTGGTTGATTAGATAATTGCATTAATGAGAAATTGAACAGGTGTTCCTAATAATCCTTTAGGTGAGTGTTTATTCAATGTATAATTTATGCAGTGAAGACTGTGTAGCGTTTGATTTTATTAATTTTCTGTATATTTAGCTGTAGGACCTATCTGAAAATCTTAAAGCACTGTTTACAAGATTACATGGTTCAAAAACAATGAAAACAATATTAACTTTTTATTTTATTTTAGCAGAGCAGGTAAAAATCTGAACTGGCCCGCTTTCAAATATACTGTTAAGTTGATTGGCTATAATTAATGGCTAAAATTGATGCTCATGTAAATAAAAAACATTAATTCTGATAACATGCCAGATGAAATCTTTTCACTCTTTAGCCTATTAAACAACACATAAACCTTTTTATGCTTGTATTTATGCTAAATTGATAGACTTTCCTGTCATTTTGAAAACATTAGACTTTGTAGACTTATTTAGCTTGTCGTTAATTTTACTTCTGTTGTTATAAATGAGACACATCTGTAAGTACTAAGCTTCACTAAAGTAGCAGTGTTTTTTTTATTTAGAATTGTTTTGTGCTTTTAAAAAAAAACCTGAGAATTATTTTTTTTTTTACCTGTTTGTTTACCTGATTAAAGCTTTTATTTAAAAAAAAAAAAAAAAACACTGTAAAAACAGTAATACTCTGAAATATTTTTGCAGTTTTAAGTAACTCTCTTTTATATTTGAATATATTTTAAATGGAGATCGACTGATAATTGGTTTTCCGATATTTTTCCATTATCTGAAATCGGTTCATTTTGCAATTAATTTTTTCAGTTTAACACATTATAAAACGTAACAAATATTAAACGCAGTATCCATTGTTTTTTTTGTTTTTTTTTCTGTCATCCTTTGGCTGTTTTTTTTTTCTTCTGTCACATCCTTTGGCTGTCATCTTTTGGCTGTAGAAGTGTTTGGTTTTGTGTGCAAGGAAGGAGTGAAATTACAGTATTGAAAAAAGTATTAAATAAAACAGTTTGTTTAGTTCAGTGCTGCTGTTACAATTTTCAAAAATATAAATAAAACGATTAACAAATCGTTATGTAGTAAATTGATTATCAGGCATGTAAACATATATCAAATAATCAGAATCAGTATTGGCTAAAAAATCAATATAGGTATATGTATATATGTAATATATGTAATTCCTTTGATGGCAAATCTGAATTTTCAGCATCATTACTCCAGTCTTCAGTGTCACATGATCATTCATATACAATTCTGATATGCTGATTTGGTGCTCAAGAAACATTTATTATTATCATCAATGTTAAAATGGTTGTGCTGCTTAATATTTTTGTGGAATCTGAGATAAAAAAAAAAAAATCAGGATTCTTTGAATATAAAGTTCAAAAGAATAGCATTTATTTGAAATGGTAAAGACTTTTACAATGTCAGTTGATCAAGTTAATGCATCTTTGCTTAATGAAAGTATTTATTTAAAAAAAAAAAGAAAAAAAGAAAACTGAACGATATAGTGTAGAGCCCGAACAATATGGGTTTTTGGGGGCCGATACCGATATTATGGAGTAAAAAAAGTTGTGATAACGATATATCGGCTGAAATTCTTTGTGTATGTTACAGTACAGTACCAGTAAAAAGTTTGGACACACTTTACCACTGATGTGTCCAAATGATGGACTGGTACTGTATATAATACAGTATATACATAATATACATACATTGTACGTAAATACAACAGAACAAACATACAAATGAAAGATTTAGATTTTCAGGTAGGCTACAGAAATAGTAATCAAATGTAAAATATCACTTCATAGTCTTCACTGTATTAATATAGATTAACCCTTATTAAAGTTATTCAGTCAAGAGCAGCGAGTGATTTTCTTTTATCATCTCGTCTTTTATGAGAAAACGCTCCCCTCGAGATTTTCCTGCTTTCCATGTTTTCACTATTATATGGCAGGGGGCGGTATTACACATTTTCTGAACGAGTACTGAATCTCCTGATCAAAACACAGGTGAAGAAGCAGAAACGGCAGATATGTAAAATAATGCGATTATCAACATTAAACAGCATATAAATCGTAACGGCTTTATTATTGAATGAAATGTCGACCCAGGATGAGCTATAGGACTGTGAAGCTTTGGTAGTGTTGATGAACTCGATCTACTCTTATCTGCATTTTGATCATCGTTTTGAATCTCATCTGTAAGATATTCTGTGAGCCATGAAACGCGAAAATGACAAAAACGCTATATTTCATGTTTACGTTCACTTAAGACATAACTGACTATGTTTACGATGATACTCGACAAGACAGGCATATCAGTGGCATATCTGTGGCATATACGCCGATGCCGATATATCTGCGACATGCTCATATTGGCCGATAAAATCTGCAGACCGATAAATAAGTCTGGCTCTTTTTCTCCATTTGCTAAAATATATTTTGCAACATTCTTGTACACTTGTGCTTTGGGCCATATTCATTTCTTTATAGTTTTTTATTCCTCAGCCAACAGCATTCTAAATAAATATTTGTTTTTGTCCTAAATAGAGGATCTTAAATCTGTTGGGAATACATATATATCTTCATATATGTATATATATGTTCCTTCAACAAAGTTGCCTCCAACGTAGATTCATCAATTTTTATAGCATTGTTAAACAGGCGTCAGGTCTGCGTCTTGCAGAATCTGTATTGTTTTGAGGTATGCCTTTTGCTTTGCAGTGTGTTCCTTCACCAGAAAACAGGAATCCATTTGAATAATGTGCTTGTTAGTCAGTTTTCTACATTGACCTTGTGATTTCCACTGTGATTGGCCCTCATCATTTGTTCCCTTATTCTTTTTTTTGTAGCCATGCCTATGTGGGTCAGGACTATAGCATTCAGAAGAACATTGGGAAAATTTCTCTGGAGCAGATTGATGCAGTAAGTACTTAAGTTACTGACAGAAGTTGCATTATTTCTCTAAATATATTTATGTATATGTGTGAGTGTATGCATGTATATGTATGCAAAGCAATATTTAGCAAAATTATGCTACATAAGATTTATTGGGTAGCCTGTACTGCTGCTTGCTTTATATTTGGCACTTGAGACTTGTGCTCATGATAAAGTTTTCCTTTTCCTGAATTCTCAAGTTACTAGGACATTGAGCATGTCCTACTTTGGTGGTTGGAGTGCATGTGCACAGATGTTTCTAAGGAAGAGAACTGTCTGTGGAAAGATCTGCTCTGTGTGTGTGTGTGTTTCTGTATTGTTAATGTCATCTCAGGGCCAATTGCTGTTCCAATTAAGTGGCTCATCAGCATATGCAAATTTTGTCCTTCATTTTTTGCTTTTATTTGAACATTAACAAATACATTGAAATCTCTTGTAATTAAAGCTTTTGCATTAAAACAAAGGCTTTTTTAATTACTGCCTATTTTTTTTAATTCTCATATCAGTATTTTACCACATCCTAACCAAAGCCATTTTGTGTAAATGTGAGTTTTTGTCCTTATTACTTGTAACACATAATTGTACATTTACAATTTCTCTTGATTGACTGTGATTGTGTCATGGCCGTTTTGTGTTCACAGTGGACCTGTGATTTCTGTTTGTTGTATTTTAGGTGATTGATAGCTGTATGCACTTCAAAGTTGGCTAATTTATAAAACGAGCCATTTTCAATAGCCACTCTTCTTTTTTTCACTTCCACCAGCTCTCAGGCAAGTCCTTTCCTCTGTGTATGAGGCATCCCCACAAGGCACTGAGAGAAAACCACCACCTCCGGCACGGTGGGCGCATGCAGTACGGCCTCTTCCTCAAGGGCATTGGTCTTACTTTGGAACAGGCCCTGCAGTTCTGGAGGTCAGAGTTTGTCAAAGGGAAAGTTGATGCAGACAAGGTAACTCTTCAACTTCAGCTCATACTTCTTCACATTGTCCTGGTTTTCCACAGGCTTTCGTCCCCTGGCGGTTATTTTAGTTGAATATTTTTGTGTTTGTAGCTATTCTTTGGTACTGTACTTTTGATTCTGCTGATGTCATTCTATTCTTTATCCCTCATTAACTCTTGAGAGGGTCACCCAAATGAACGAGAGAAGATATTAGAAGGCCAAGTTCTTCAGCTCTCTTATTCTGATGCTGGAGATAATTTGCCACCCTTCCATCGTGTCTTTAATTACAATTCTAGAGGAACACGGCAGATCTTATTTTTTGCGCATGGTACATTAAACAAGAAAATTACATTCCCAATCTTAAACCGATGTTTCCCCCCTCCTTGTGCTCTGCAAATGAATGCTTATTCCCAACTGATGCTCAATCAAGGAGAAGCAAATGAATTTCATGTCCTTACCTGAGAGTGGCTGTCCTGTCGGGCAAGATTTTGATGCAATCATCAGTCTCATGAGAGTTCCGTACCGGCTTAGAATTACTTATTACTAGGGCTGCACAATATATCATTTTAGCATCGATATCGCAATGTGTGCACCTGCAGTAGTCACATCGCTGGATGTGCGATGTCAAGTATAGGGATCGTATTTGATTCATACAGACCAGAAAAGCATCTGATTCTTGGATTAATTGCAACGTTTAACCATCATAGAGCAAAAGTTAATCATTTGCACGTTTTTTAGGTCCTTTCAGTTTAAACATTCAAGCGATTTTAAAACATTCTAGTGCAAAAAGACGCAAAAGAACTCAATTCGGAACTTGCATGCTGTTTTCTGTGGGCACACACGGAGCAGTCAGAACGCGAACACAGTTCCGTTCTCTTCTGCGTCTATTTGTGCTTGAATGGACACATACATGCACAATTGTCAAAATGCCTTTCTCCGTGAGTATCCTCATAAACACAGTTGCTTATGGCTTACGTGAGCATAAACAATTGAGACAGAAAACAGATGCGTATCATTATATTGGATGCGTGCATTCTGTCTTTAAGTGACAGTAGCCTAATATTCCTGCTGCTGTCTCTGTCATTAATGTTAATCAGACAACAAAATACAAAGAGAAAATCACTTTTGTAGCTTTAACAAAGATTAATTATATTTAATTTATACAGTAAATACGATGCAGTGTTAATATACATTTGATTATTCAATTTCTGTACCTGAATACTGTTAGACGTACCTGGAAAAACATAAAGCACTGTTTATTTCATTTGTATCTTTGTTCTATTGTATTTATCAATGCTTGTAATTTATTTTCTATGCAGCTTCAATCCCCTATAAAATCACCCCAATCATTCTAGAATGATTCATTATTTTCAAATAGAGCTCTTCAAGACATCGAGTAAAATTGTTTTTTTCAATATCGTGCAGCCCTACTTATTACACACTGAATTTCTCTCTGGCTTCTTCTGCTGTTCTGGAACTTCCTATAAAAATTTATTTTTTAAAAACTCTGGAGATACCTGGATTTATTTTAATATTATGGGTCATCTTGTTTCTTATTTAACATCTTGATTCTTATTTATTTTCCTCTGAGAATAAGGAATATCTTACTGTTCCTGTTATTGAGCTGATGAAATACTTGCCATTGAGAATTTGTGCCCAAATGTTTCCCTTCATTTCCCCCCCCCCAAAGCATAATAGGATTTATTAGACTGTATTTGTGTCAGCAGCTCAGATATCGAATACGCAATTGATCTACTTTTGTGCACGTGTATGACTGTCCAAGAAATGTAAAATGGCAGAGCGTTGCTAAGCACTGACATTTTTTTTTGTCAATGGCAGAACTTCAAGGGAAATTTCCTGAAACTCCCTGAAGCTATGCCTGTTTGGATGCTTTGGAAAGATGTAAAGTGTTCATGACTGTTACAGGACAGCATTTTGTTATGAATATGCTTCAGTTATACAGATTATACCGTACATCTATACTTTAATATTAGCAGTTAAAATTCAGTATATTTGGACTAAGCCAACATGATTCAATTGTACCACTACAATGAGTGCAAACGAATACCCTGAAATGGTTTTTGCCATGCTCTGATGAATGCATTATTCATGGTTAGATAAACAGTGAGTGAAGTACAGCCCAGCCTGTGTGTTGAACAATACAGTACTTGCAACAACATGATAGTTTTTGATTCGTCTGCAATTGAGGTGAATATCGGGTTCTGAAGTAATCTAAAACTATTAAGCTGCACAATGGATTTGTCCATTTCCACATTCACTTGGTCACAGATGAATGGTGGGCAATATTCTGTGGCATCATTGTACAGCAAAGTGAGAGAAAAATGTAGGTCATTTTCAATAGAATGGAGCTTTTTGTAATTTCGAGGAAATAAGATGTTGAAGTTTACCAATGAAAAGCAATGAAAGAAGTTCAAGAGGGACAGACAAGATGGGAAATGTATTACCAAGCACCTCTACAAAGCCAAGTCCACAAATAACCACAAAGAATATAACCACATATAGCTGGACTTTCATAATTTAGAGTGAAATTCTTAAATTTTTCAACAAGTCATGTTGATATTTATTGAAAATTGTGAATTTTTCTGTGAAATTGTGAAAGTGTTGAATAAGAAAATGACTGAATAAGTTTCTTCAAATATTAACACTATTGGCAAGATGTAATTGAGTGCAACAGTTCCCATCCGCTTTTCACCAGCCTTGGTTCTGGAAATATTTTTCCCATAGAGATTTTAAACAATTCTTTGTTAAAGCCAGTGGCGTACAGGGGTGTTCTGAAATGAGGAGACAAAGTCTTCACTGGTTCACAGATCATGTTTTCAAGTCATCTCAAGTTTGAATGTGATGCGACAAAAAGTGGTGATATCTAAGTGGGTAAGTTATTTAAGTACTTTTCAATTAGTCTTTCCATTAACACCATTATTTGTTCAATTAGACTGATTCGTGGATGCGGAACGCTCATGAAAACAAGAGGTGCTATTTCTTGTGTGAAAACAGTAATAGCCCAATCCTAGTCCAATGGAGGCATTACCTCTTCTCCCTTGACTTTTCCCCATTCATTCTCAGTTACCCCCACCAAACCCACAGATGGGGTCTGTTAAAACTCAGGGAAGGCAATGGAGATGCTGCCCTCCCGCTGTAACTTTAACCACTTTGTGTCACTGTTTCACTTTAGAAAAACAAAGGATTTATACACTTTTCAATGTCATATTTCACAATAGTTGTTATATTTTTGTAATGTGGATTATATTCTCATACAATTTTTTTGAGGAGTGAGGAGGCACTGCCTCCCTCGCCTCCTCGGAAGAAACGGCACTGGTTAAAGCTTTATAAGCCATTAACCAAATTTGGATACAAGGTGAATCACAAAATTACAAACTTTAATTTAAAGCAAAGAATATTTGAAAATCCAACACAAGAGAAAAGTACAAGACTGTGTACCTAACAGCTTTAATGAAAGAAAGAACTACAATTAAAGCAAAATGACATGCAATTGACTGGATCAAATTAAAAACAATGGAGAAATATATAACGATTCATTTAAGATGTTGATTTTTAGATGTAGAAACATATTTCACACGCACAAGGAATTCTGCTGTTAATCAATTATATATATAAAAATTTTTTTTTTTTTAAAAAGTAGAAATCGAGAAGTAGACTGATGGCTTCAACAAAAGCATATGACACTGATTAACAACCTCAGCGCTCACAGCAGGTTTATCTTTGGAATTGTTAAAAATCAATTCCCCTATGGTGAAAATTAATGGGATTTTTACTTCCAGAACCCGACTGCTGCATATACCCACTGTATTGCATATATACTGTCTAAATTCATTAGATTTTTTTTTAAAAATTCATTTTACTGACCTCTACACACCCTTTTTTGGTCCCATTCCAGTATGTAGATGAAGTTAGTGGACACATGCCACCCTACATGTAAAGACCAGTGCCCCCATGCAAAGCAATTACATTTTCTTGTGATATAATGCCCTGGAGCTGTGTATTCAAGCGCTATCCGAGTTCTTGCTGCTTCGCTTCCACACTTGCCTCCACAGCAGTAGCTTAAAATAGGACTTGCAGGACAAGAATGGTTAGCAGTGGCCGGGCTTCAGAAAATCAAAATCCAGGCCAATTTTGTTATATTAAAAGTACTGTGGCACAAGACCATCTGAAATTTCTGTGCTCAGTAGAGCGGGAAAATCTAATATTCATATCCTGTGTGCCTTGTTCTTTGTTTTTGTCCTTGCTCTTAACATACTCCCTTAATACAGCTATAGTGAGCATGGAAATTAGTACATTTGGATGGGCTCGCCATCCGTGCAGGATGTTTCCCTGCCTGTGGCCCCTGTCACTCTGATAGGATCCAGCATCCTTGTGTCCCTACATAGCAGCAGTTTGAAATGGAAGTTTGATTATCTAACATTTACATTACCGTTCAAAAGTTTGGAGTCAGTAGATTATTTTATTTAATTTATTTTTATTTTTTGCAAAAATATTAAGCAGCACAACCATTTTCAACATTGATAATAAAAATCTGTCTTGAGCACCAAATCAGCATATTAGAATGATTTCTGAAGGATCATGTGACACTGGAGTAATGATGCTGAAAACTGAGCTTTGCAATCACGGGAATAATTTTTCTTTTCTTTTAAAAAAAAATATTATTTACAACGTTTTTTTATTATATACAAAGTATAAAAACTATAAAGTAGTTTATTATAATATTTCACATAATTACTGTTTTTGATGAAATGGTTATACTGTTTTAAAACGGAAGACAATTTATTGGGACTGTATTGGTTATTAGTTGATATTTTTTCTTTTTTTGTGTGTTAATATTGGATATTTAATTGTGCGTGCGTGTTTCTCCTTATTTCTACATTTAGATTACTACTTCTGTCATTTAACTTTCACTTAAAAAGCTTTAGAAAATTACAAAATATACATTTTTGTACATTTTGTGATGCCTAAATTCACTCAGCATTTTAAATGATTTTTAGTACTTTTTTTTTTTTTTTACATTTTATTTATTTAGAAAAATTGGTATATAATTTTTCAATGTATTACTTTGTGCAAATTGTTAAAATCTTTTTGTAAACCGTTCTTGTCGTGTAAGAAAGAACCTTTCACAGTGTGCTGCCTCTGCTTCAGGATGAAGCAGCTATCTTAAGCACTGAACATTTTGCCATGCTACACTCCCAGCACCAAACATGCTCGAGTTCAAAGAGGTGCTTTTACTTTTACTGCTGCTAAGCCACTTTCACAGACTCAAAAGCAGTCAGAGGGTGTCCATTTACAAATATTCCTTCTCTTAGCCGCCAACCATTCCTCTGGAAGAAGTCAGAAGGTGAAAAAATAAAATAAAAGAACACATCCAGACAAACACATTCTCTGGTGGTCACGCACCGCCACTTGCAAAAGTGCCCCATTTCCAGGGTGGCTGCGTCCCCCTCAGTATGCCCTCTCAGGTGGAACTCAGTCCACCCACTCACAACGAACGCAGCCTTCTTTACGAACCAGAGGATGGCAGAGTCGGTGGGCTGCAGGTCGCGGCTCTGTGAGTGATGTATGCAAGGTGTCAAGGATATCAGACTGCACAAAGCCCCCATTAGCATTCCACTTTCACTAGCAAATAAACAACCGTGGCAACATCTCAGTCTGGACCACTTGTTTTGATGTGGTTGTGGGTGGTTGCAGATAACATCCTGAAGACTAATCTATGCATTTCTTTATGAAGGAGTTGGTCCAATGATGTTTTGCCTTTCCCAGCTTTCTGTTCCTTTCTGCTTTGGCATGCGTGTAGGAATGCTGCCATTTAGCACCTAATGTTCAGATATGTTTCTTGTTAATGGTAGTTGTGCACTGTATATCCAGTTCAGCTTTTATGTACCCTGATGAGTAAAAAAAAAGCACTCTTTTTTTTTTTTGCCTGATGATTTAGGCCAAAAAAATCTACTTTGGTCTCCTTTGGTCCAGGGTTAATAATATGCAGTATATGTTGCTTTGCTCTTCAGTTGACAGTAAAGCAATAGTAATCATAATAAATAATGATGATTAATTATAGTACAAGCAACTGCGCATTCACCTGACAGCATTCTGCATGCAGCACCAAAATGGTTTACATGCTAAATATTGTCACGAGTCATTGATTTTTGGATGAATAAATTACTGTTTACCCCGTGGCTGATCCGTCTGATTGCTGCATGGAGCGAGGAACCCTGATGGCACTTGCTACATATCAGTGGCATGGGCTTTGTTTGGTGTCTCATTCGTGCAGAGGGCAAGGACCAGCTGAGGGCAGGCAGCTATGACTTTCCATGCTCCTTTCTGGCTAAATGGTTGCTGTTAACACTCATTTTGATTGAGTGAGCACAATGTGAGGTGCACCAGGGTGACGCTCATTAGACTTGCTCACACAGATCCTCTCTCCACTGCCGAGGGACACTTGAGCACAAGATATTCTACTGTTCAGCCATAAGGAAGAGTCTGGACACAAGGACATAAGCCATGTATGTGGCTTATAATGTGTGTATTTAACTATATTTGTCATATTTAAAGTCTGTTCACACCAACACAGATGTTCAGCATGTGATTTTGTCTGTTCATAAAACGGCAGATGACCTGAATGCAATTCACTCTAACAGTAGGCGTCACTTATAGAAAGGCAGAAATACCCTGATACACAAAGCACTAAACAACTTTATTTCTGACCCCTGCTTGCCACAGAGGAGGGAATTCAAACAATATTTACATGTTTTGAAACAGCTGTGCAGATTGTTGTATTTTCTGTGGTGTTTATCAATCAACACCAAATACAAGAGTACAGAGAAAAGATTCTGGATTCTTTCTCTGCTATTTACTGTCACTTGGAAAAATAGTCATGGTTTTATTGTGGATCTTACTGGTTGAGCAGTTTTCTTCACAATGCGATTGTAAAATAGATTAGAATCATTGCATTAACAGCTGTTCATTTGAATTAAAATGTTTACTGCACTCAAAATTTGTCTTGGTGTGAAAAATGTTGTGAATGGTTACCAGAGCATTGCAAAGAAGTTTCTGGGGTATTCTGGGTGTTTTTTTTTGTGCATTTCTATGTGCAGGGCAGCGTTAACACTAGGGCCCGAGCTAGGAGGCGGCTTGGGATTTGGCTTTGGAGTTAATTGACTGGCAATCGGGAGCACCTGAACTTCGCCCAAACCCCATCACACCCCCCCCATATTAAGTGCTGTTATTTAGTGGAGCACCTTGTAAACAAAGAACAAAAGCCAAATGATGAAACAGCACGGTTGCAGTTGTAACGCGTGAGCAGCTGGACCGTCTCCCGCACAGTGTTGACAAACTCGCTAGATGCTTTCGCCGCTCTATTGAAACGCTTTGGCTGAAAGAAGACAGTCCTATATACCTAGGATGGCTTGAGGGTGAGTAAATTGAGATCATTTTGAGACCTTTATAGCCTGGATGAATTATGAACAAAGCTATGATTTTTTTCTTTTGTGTAGATATGTTCAGTTATAACAAACTTTAACTTTAAATTATTAATTCAAGAATTAAGATTTGTTTCTGTCCTTTATTTGTTCATAAATTTATTTTGTTATTCCAATTTAAAGGACTTATCCCAGCAAAATATTAATAGGAAAATGTGTGGGCCGGATGGGCTGAATTTGAGCCCCAGTCCAGCCCTGATGATTCTCCTCGTTTAGGGACAGAAAGAAGACATTCTAATAATAAAAGTATTTAAAATAAACATACGTTTGCTTTGACCTAATATTTGGTGTTAATGCATTTATGATTTTAATGTGTTGTAGTCTGGAACATTTTCATATCATTATGTAGAGATACAATGCATTGTATTTCTGTCTTAAAAATATGACTCTTTATTTCTACAGTAGAAAACATTGTGGCACCAAGGCTACTATGAAGGGGGCCTTTGGGTTTGCTATAGCCCCCAAGGGTCCTATGTGCCACAGAAATAGTCTAAACTTGACAAAATTTCCTGTCATGGCTTGTTAGGAAAGAAACTCAGATTTACATGCAAAAATCTTTAATCTCTTTACTGCATTGAACCTGGTTAGGATACATCATTATTATTATTATTATTATACATTTTTGTTTTGATGCTCTCCTGTTAAGTATGATTTAAAGAACTGTCCCTCGTTATATTTATTTATTTATTTATTTATTTAATTAAGTAACTTAATTGAAATATTCATTCCCTCACTAATTAGCAAGTTTCAAGTAGGTTTGTTTGTATTTTATTCAGTAATCTTCAAAAAGGAAGGACAAAAGTGAGAAACATTTTAAGATTTAAAACAGGCTTTTGTTTTTCTCCAGAGATCTTTTGTCTTCTGATTATAGACTTTAACAAAAAGCTTTTGCTGTGAATAATGCAGCCATGAGTTGCTTTAAGCATGCGTAACATTTAAAATAATTACATAGCAGGTCATCTCGATTCTCTAAAGTACGCCTAGTCATTTTTAGTCTTTACGCAGCACTGAATCATTTAACATTCGCATGGGGTGAATAATCTTCTTTAAAAGAACATTAGAATGCAATACATTCCACAAAATTACAATACGTTTGAGCATTTTGCCAGTAACCTTTAATGCGCATGAATCACTGTGTGGCTTGTTCACCCATGCTGAGGGGGCTTAAAGGATGGATGCTGGGAGCAGGGCATCTCACACCTCCCTATTTCTCTTTAATTGAACCATAATGCCTTTTTATTATTATTCTCCACCAGTGGCCTCAGCACCAGAAAGTCCAGCTTGTGGATTTGCAGTACATGGTAACATTATCAAAGCCGCAGATTGGCTCTGACACTTGTGGGTTATTTCTATCCTGCAAACATTTGATTGTATTGTTTTCAAGTTAAACCTGTTTATTGTAATCGTAAAACAAAAGAAATCCTGTGGCCGGAAGTCTCAGATTGTGGTTTGCATCAAGGTGTTTTGTCAGGGAATAATGAGATCTTTCTCAAACCAGTCTCAGTGCCTTTTTTCTGTTCTCACATTCTTTTCCTAGCCTCCGTCTCTTAATGTTTCCCTCAGGGAGACTGAGGAGCATAATTTATGGAAAAAATTTGATTCCCCTTCCTAGTGTCAAAAAGGTAACTGCTCTACAAGGAACTGTGATGGTGACAAAAGTGGCTGCGTTGTTTACCGGTCTGGCTGTCTGAAACGTCCCTCACGCCCCCTACAGCAGCTGCCTGTTTAATTAGAATGCTAGGCCCCCAGGGGACCCGCAACTCCTCCTGCACGCTGTATGGAGAAAACCAGACCCTCTCAATCACTCAGGCCCCTAAATGTTCACACTGTTTATTCAGCCAAGTCATGCATGTGCAATGCCACAATACCTTAAGTGCACTAATTGACACAGAAAAAAGCCAGTGAGTAACAGAGGAACATGCAGGACAGGAACTGTGAAGAGACATCATTATGCATGCATTCAAATAGTAGAGGTCAGTTGTTAGGCTGTTACTCTCTTTCTTCTCTGTGAGGTATCTCAGACCTTGACACTATTGAAAAGTTGGGGAGCAGTTTTTTTTTTTTTATGGGTAGGGCTACAATATGACAAAAAAAGTTTATTTTTGATTATTGCTCTTGATATTGTAATGATTAATAATGGACTACTTGCACAACTATATTCCGCATTCTACTTAGTACATATCGGGAGTTAAGGCCGTTACATACTCCGCAAGAACAGAGAAAAAAGTTCTCGCAGCCCTGGTTTGGGAGTTCTCGCAGCTTGTTCTCGACATATCATCTGAGCAGAACTTTTTTCTTGTGGGTGTCTGAGAACTATTGTGTGATTGGTCAGAAATTTAAAGTGGACGGGGTTAATGCGGAGAAACGGAGATGTTCGGTACCTGCTTTTCTTATGAAGTATGGAATGTACTGGCCAGAACGAACTTTGTTCTTGTTCTTGCCACCGCGAGAAAACGAACAAATTTCTTTGTTCTTGCGGAGTATGTACCAAGCTTTACAGCGTTCAGCGCACCTACATACATGAGTACACAGACTATCACCACGTTTTATGGCTGCCAATTAGTTAAAGCAAACAACTGTTCTCTGTGTTACCCTTGAATTATCTTGAGCCAGCTGAAATGTTCCTATAAATATACAGTGATGATGCCAACATGCATTGAATGCATTGAAGCAACTGCCATGTGATTGGTTGATTAGATAATTGCATTAATGAGAAATTGAACAGGTGTTCCTAATAATCCTTTAGGTGAGTGTATAAGTATATGTGTGTGTATATGTGTATATATATATATGTATATATATGTGTATATGTGTATATATATATATATATACACTCACCTAAAGGATTATTAGGATCACCTGTTCAATTTCTCATTAATGCAATTATCTAATCAGCCAATCACATGGCAGTTGCTTCAATGCATTTAGGGGTGTGGTCCTGGTCAAGACAATCTCCTGAACTCCAAACTGAATGTCAGAATGGGAAAGAAAGGTGATTTTAAGCAATTTTGAGCGTGGCATGGTTGTTGGTGCCAGACGGGCCGGTCTGAGTATTTCACAATCTGCTCAGTTACTGGAATTTTCACGCACAACCATTTTTAGAGTTTACAAAGAATGGTGTGAAAAGGGAAAAACATCCAGTATGCGGCAGTCCTGTGGGCGAAAATGCCTTGTTGATGCTAGAGGTCAGAGGAGAATGGGCCGACTGATTCAAGCTGATAGAAGAGCAACTTTGACTGAAATAACCACTCGCTACAACCGAGGTATGCAGCAAAGCATTTGTGAAGCCACAACACGCACAACCTTGAGGCGGATGGGCTACAACAGCAGAAGACCCCACCGGGTACCACTCATCTCCACTACAAATAGGAAAAAGAGGCTACAATTTGCACGAGCTCACCAAAATTGGACAGTTGAAGACTGGAAAAATGTTGCCTGGTCTGATGAGTCTCGATTTCTGTTGAGACATTCAGATGGTAGAGTCAGAATTTGGCGTAAACAGAATGAGAACACGGATCCATCATGCCTTGTTACCACTGTGCAGGCTGGTGGTGGTGGTGTAATGGTGTGGGGGATGTTTTCTTGGCACACTTTAGGCCCCTTAGTGCCAATTGGGCATCGTTTAAATGCCACGGCCTACCTGAGCATTGTTTCTGACCATGTCCATCCCTTTATGACCACCATGTACCCATCCTCTGATGGCTACTTCCAGCAGGATAATGCACCATGTCACAAAGCTTGAATCATTTCAAATTGGTTTCTTGAACATGACAATGAGTTCACTGTACTAAAATGGCCCCTGCAGTCACCAGATCTCAACCCAATAGAGCATCTTTGGGATGTGGTGGAACGGGAGCTTCGTGCCCTGGATGTGCATCCCACAAATCTCCATCAACTGCAAGATGCTATCCTATCAATATGGGCCAACATTTCTAAAGAATGCTTTCAGCACCTTGTTGAATCAATGCCACGTAGAATTAAGGCAGTTCTGAAGGCGAAAGGGGGTCAAACACAGTATTAGTATGGTGTTCCTAATAATCCTTTAGGTGAGTGTGTATATATATATATATGTATATGTGCACTTTGTCAAATGTATGTTAAGTACAGCAACAGTAAATCTATGGCATTTTAGTCATGGTTGTCATTGAGATTCAGAGTAAGTCCCAACTTCTCTTTCCATCTGGGTTTGTGCCTAATGCCTCTGCCAAGACATCCATCTTTTGAACTCACATTTTGTCTTCCTGTTCCTTTTACAGAGCAATCTTAAGAAATTGTAGTAGTTTTCACTCCCTTCCACACTCCATTCCTTAAGAATATAAAGTATTGCCTTTTGTCAGGGATATGAAATTCTGATTGTATCACCCTGAGCAGTGATTTTGGACTTCAATAGGTTTATGTACATTTTTCACTGTTATCATCGCTGTAATACACTTCACATTTTCAGAGATGATCTCATATTAGCAAGTCAGTATCTTTTATCATTCTTGCCACTCTTTGGCATTAATGGTGTCAATTTAACATGGACTTTTACTGCAGTCACAAAAAAAAAAAAACGCCGATGGTCATACTAAAATCCTGCGTCTGTCTGTGGCCTATACATCTGTGTGCTTGTGACAAAGAGAGAGATTTCCTGTGATGTTATCTGTACTCCCACAGGACACAATGTGAATTCAGTGAGCTGTTTTTAGTAGCTTTGCCAGACTGTCTTTTTTTAATATAATCACCTATTTGACACTCTCCCTGAGCTCTTCAATACAGCGGGTGGACTGTCACAGCTTAAATCGAGTTTTACTAGCCTTTCGTCGCAAAGTGCTTAAACTCCTTTTGTTTGGCCAGTTCATCTTTTTGTTGCTGATCGACTATAGAAAAATTGCCGTAATAACTCCGTGCCCTTATGACCATATCCATATCTCTCACTCGTGTAGAGGTGTGGGAAAACTAAAAAAATATTGTTTGACCTTTTTTTTTTTTTATACAAAATCTAAATATATTATGTTTACATTATACTATTGTTAATATATTTTGTAAAATGTAATTAACATTTTTTTTTAAAAACATTTTTCAATCAACCAAAATAATAATAATTGATGTACAGAGTCATGAACTTTACTGTTTTAAATCTACTGGTAACACTTTACAATGTGTCATTAACAATGAACAAAACATTTGTTACAGTATTTATTAATCTTTGTTAATGTTAGTTAATAAAAATAGTTGTTCATTGTTCATGTTAGCTCACATTGCATTAACTGGTAATAAATACAATTTTGATTTTAATAATGTATTAGCAAATGTTGAAATTAACATTTAATTTAGATTAATAAATGCTGTAGAAGTATTATTCATTCTCAATTCATGTCAACTAATCATACCTTATTGTAAAGTGTTACTAATTTACTTAATACATATCAATGTGAGAGGTATAATGAAACATTTGCTAGAATTATTGCCAAGTACACATGTACAAGGAATTTGTTGTGGTATGCAGGTGCTTTAAGAAAATAAGAAATGAGACTAAGACATCTTTTGAAGAACCTTTTGTATTTATAATATATTTTATTCATATTTTACAGGGTAATCAAATGATAATTAGCAAGAAAATGCAGGACAGACGCATTTCAAATTCCTCTTGCTGTTGCATCCAGTAAACAGCATTATGAAGCACCAGAGCTTTCAAGTGTAATAATGTCACAGTCAATTTCCAGAAAACATCTGGAATGAGACGAGCCTGAAACCATTGAGGAACAGGTCACGCCAGGAGCCTGTTTTATAATCTGCAGCAAATGATGACTGATTAACTCACTGTTTATTTTGGTACAGATTTTTCTCCAGGTTTACTTTGGAACGGATATGAAATGGCTCAGATGTGCATTTGCATACATTTAAAGGAGAGGCAGTTGACATTAATACAGTAATTAGTTGGATTCTAATGAGCTGATGGTGCAGCCAACAGCAGTGTCTGTCTGTGTTTATTGTAAGTGGTAGTCAGCACTAGAGT
Source organism: Rhinogobio ventralis (assembly GCA_039654625.1). Lineage (NCBI taxonomy): Eukaryota > Metazoa > Chordata > Actinopteri > Cypriniformes > Gobionidae > Rhinogobio > Rhinogobio ventralis. The sequence continues at coordinate 25,709,625 of CM077204.1, forward strand.
CCTGTGTGGCAGGGGACCCTATATGATGATTGTTTTGTGTTCCGGTGTGTGAACATTTAAAGCGTGAAATCAAAACTGACCCCATTTACTTTAATGCGCATTCATTACAACGTTTACGCTGACATCACTTAGGCCAGTGGTTCTCAATCCTGGTCCTGACACAGCCCCCCCACTCTGCATATTTTGTATGTCTCTATTATTATCATTACTAGTAACGCACCCGTTAGAAGAGAGCTCCATGAACTGCATTTCAATTGACGGTCCCTACGCAGTCTTCACTGCTCCCTACTCCCTACTCTCTGAGCATGGGATATCAGTTGAAGTTCACTTCACATCTGAACATCAGTTCACGGATTTGTGCTACAACACTGACAACAATATTATAGTTGTGTTTTTTTAATCTTATTTAACTGTAATCATGAGATTTACATTAGTTACTGTCACATCTTGCACACTTTATATCTGCGAACAACCGTGTACAAACCACACATTGGACTAATTAAATGCAAAAATTTTATTCTATTTTATTCAAAGTTATTTCAGTGCTGGGGTGATATGCAATGACTGGTATGTACTGTAAATGTCCTCCTCCACTACTCGTGAATTACTATATCAATGTTCCCTATGCCGTTTGCAGTGAACTTTGAACTGGACATGCACTCATTTTGGATTGGAATCATGGCAGAATACCCTGTATGTCACGTTCTGTTATTGTTTTGGTTTCATTTTCATGAACATTTAGTTTGTTTCTCATTGCCTCCCTTTACTGGTTTATTGGTCCAGATTCTGTCAGCTAGCACCATGTTCCTATCTAGACATTGCTACTTTGAAATCCATCTACTGGATGGGAGCAAACTATTATGGCCTGTTGGATTTAACGGACATGGGAAATTTAACTTTAAGAGAAGCCATTCTTATTTGTTTTGAATGTGCATGTCGCTTATTGATGTCCTCACCCACGACCACTGTGGATAAAGAGCCTGAGCCTACTGTAGACCGAGAGCCAGAGCTTATGCCTGCCATCCTCATCCTCCAGCATCGACGATAACTCTTCCCCAGTCTGGAATGAACAATTTCTTGATGACTTCCTGTTCCTAAGCCTTTCCTCCTCCGCTGGTTCCATGCAGCCCCAGGTCTTCTTTGTCTTCTCCATTATCTCTGCCAGTTCTGTCCAGCTCCAAGTCTTCTTCGTCGCTGCTGGTTTCACCCAGCTTCAAGTCTTCTTTGTCGCTGATGGTCCCACCCAGCTTCCCACTCTCTCCTCCTCCAAGTGAGCTGTCCAGTTCCTCTGTGTCGGCTCCACTGGTCCCGTCTGGCCCCTCGGCTCCTCCGTTGACTCAGCCCAGCGATGGCCAAAATACCATTATACATATGCACATACGAGTGCATTTAGCCCAGAACATAGCATCGTTTTGGATGTTCGTTAAGTTCCGTCACAAAATAATATTTTTAACATTGTTCTGTTTGATATTTGCATCTTTGTTCTTATTTTTAATAACAAATATAAAATGAAAAGAACTGTATTGATTATTAATATAATAATTATTATTAATGAAAGAATTGGAGAAAAAGATGCATCGTGATTAGGGCTGCACGATATATCGTTTCAGCATCGATAACGCGATGTGCACATCCGTGATAATCACATCACAGGATGTGCGATGTCAAGTATAGGGATCATAGTTGATCCGTGATCCATACTGGCCAGCTGCTTCCCAGTTCAGAACGCATGTGATTTGCGAATTGATGGCAAAGTTTAACCATCATAGAGTGAAAGTTTATCACACGAGGACTCGCTCGCGCGCGCAGAGCTGCGCAGATCGCACGTGAACACCGAATTGATTGTGCGCACCGAAAACAGCGCAGGCATTTTGACTTAATTTTCTTTTGAGCTTAAACGGACGTGCACGCAAAATGAAGTCAAAATACCCATCTCTGCGAGGATACTCGCAAACACAGTCGGTTATGTGAAATTGAGAACAATTGAGAAAGAAAACAGATTGCTTGTCATTTATAATAGGTCCGTGCATTTGTCTTAAAGGGACAGCAGCCTTATGTGTGATCATACACTCACCTAAAGGATTATTAGGAACACCATACTAATACTGTGTTTGACCCCCTTTCGCCTTCAGAACTGCCTTAATTCTACGTGGCATTGATTCAACAAGGTGCTGAAAGCATTCTTTAGAAATGGCCCATATTGATAGGATAGCATCTTGCAGTTGATGGAGATTTGTGGGATGCACATCCAGGGCACGAAGCTCCCGTTCCACCACATCGCAAAGATGCTCTATTGGGTTGAGATCTGGTGACTGTGAGGGCCATTTTAGTACAGTGAACTCATTGTCATGTTCAAGAAACCAATTTGAAATGATTCGAGCATTGAGACATGGTGCATTATCCTGCTGGAAGTAGCCATCAGAGGATGGGTACATGGTAGTCATAAAGGGATGGACATGGTCAGAAACAATGCTCAGGTAGGCCGTGGCATTTAAACGATGCCCAATTGGCACTAAGGGGCCTAAAGTGTGCCAAGAAAACATCCCCCACACCATTACACCACCACCACCAGCCTGCACAGTGGTAACAAGGCATGATGGATCCATGTTCTCATTCTGTTTACGCCAAATTCTGACTCTACCATCTGAATGTCTCAACAGAAATCGAGACTCATCAGACCAGGCAACATTTTTCCAGGCTTCCATTGTCTTGACCAGGACCACACCCCTAAATGCATTGAAGCAACTGCCATGTGATTGGTTGATTAGATAATTGCATTAATGACAAATTGAACAGGTGTTCCTAATAATCCTTTAGGTAAGTGTATATTACCAATGGTGATCAAAAAACAAATTACTTTTGTAGCTAGATAAAAGATGGAAAGACAAAGATAAAATGTATTAATTAATTATATTAGTTATATATAATTTATACAGTGAAGACTGTTATTTTACATTAGATTATTCAATTTCTGTACCGGAATACTGTTAGATTTGACTGAAAAACATATTTCAATATTATCTTTCTTCTATTGTATTTATCTATGCTTGTAATTTGTTTATTATTTTCTATGCAGATTCACTCCCCTACAAAATCACCCCAATTATTCTAGAATGATTAGTTCTTTTCAAATAGATCTATTTAAGTCATCTGGTGAACTTGTTTTTATATCGCAATGTATATCGCAGAAAAACTAAATATCGCAATGTAAGTTTTTTTTTTTCCAATATCGTGCAGCCCTAATCGTGATGCATTGAAAATCGCTTTATAATAGTTACCCCCTGAATCCTAATCGAATCGTGAGAAGTGAAGATTCACACCTTTTAGTTGCTAAGCATGTTTTTATTGGTTGTCATGGATATTCATTGTTTCATTGATGATCACACACACTACTGCTCCTTGTTTTGTTCATTAATGGATATATTGCCCTCAGTTTAGTTTGGGGGACATGAGAATGGGATTGAGAAGCACTGATTTGTGCAGTGTGGGCAGTTGGATTATGTTCGCCAATAGTCAAAGAGCTATTCAGGGATTAATTGTTTTAGCTAACTCCCATTTAGCCCCATTCCTGTGTATGAACTCTTAGACAAAAAATATATATGTATACCTTTAGTGGTGCTAATATGTACCTTTTAAAGGGTAGATAAGGTGCAAAGTTTTCCCTTTTAAGGGTACTGCCCCAGGGACGATCTATTGTACCCATAAAGGTACATTTAAAAAAAAAAAAAAAAAAAATTCTGACAGTGTGACAGCCACTTTTCACCACCCAAATCCGTTCCCAAAAGATAAAATCAAGTCCCACTCTACCCATTTTTTCCCCCATCACATATCCTGTTTCACTCAAAAAATGTCATATTATATAAGTAAAGCAGGCTTCAAACTGCAATTCACATTGATTTTTTTTTTTTTTATATATATAAAGTAAAACTATTTAACTTTAAGTGCAAATAGGGAGTATTTCCCCTCTGTAAAGGCAGATTAGATTTAGAGCTTGCATTCAAAGTAGATCAAGCATGGCTCAGACTGTAGAGAGATTGAAATGTAAACCTGGATGGGATCTCAGTCAACCAAGACAAAAATAAATTTCATTTGGACAAAATGGATCACAAGAAGAGTTGTGGGTTACGGATATGATATCAAAACTGGAGGGGCTGCCTCAATCTATAGACCCATCATGTCATTAATTTGTGATTGGGTAAGTTGATTTTATGGCCTGTTTAATTGCAGACTTGTAGATAGTCACCTTGTCAAGTTCACAGGTTTTATTACCTTGGTAATGGCATCTGAGTGCTGTGGATAATTATTAGTTGCTCTCTTTGTCTCCCCATCCCTCCTTGCTCTCTTTACTCTCTCTCCTTCTATAAGCTGAGACATAACCAGCTCAGGAGGCTAGGTTACCCTTTTGGATAGTTACCAGAGTGTACATGATTGGTGTATTGAGTTCAGTCCTAAGATTGAATGCACTGACCCTCATCAAATGCAAACAGTGTAATGGTTTCCTAAGCATACGGCATATTTCTCAAGGTGGACGGTGATATAAACAGCAGCTCTCGCACAGAAAGAGCTGTGCAAAGCACAAATAAGATCCGATAATGCTCAAAGGAGATTTCACGTCACTTTTAATTTGTATGATAATAGCCGCATGAGATAATGTACATAGAGTGCATCCGGAAAGTATTCACAGCGCTTCACTTTTTCCACATTTTGTTATGTTACAGCCTTATTCTAAAATGGAAATTCATTATTCTCCTCAAAATTGAAAAGAAGTTTGTTTGAAATGTTTGCAAATTTATTAAAAATAAAAAAAATCACATGTACATAAGTATTCACAGCCTTTGCTTGATACTTTGTTGAAGCCTCTTTGGCACCAATTACAGCCTAGAGTCTTTTTTAGTATGATTGCTCTATTTTTGGGCAGTTTCTCCCATTCTTCTTTGCAGGACCTCTCAAGCTCCATCAGGTTGGATGGCGAGCGTCGGTGCACAGCCATTTTCTCCAAAGATGTTCAATCGGGGGCTCTGGCTGGGCCACTCAAGGACATTCATAGAGTTGTCCCGTAGCCACTCCTTTATCTTGGCTGTGTGCTTAGGGTCGTTGTCCTGTTGGAAGATGAACCTTCGACCCAGTCTGAGGTCCAGAGCGTTCATCAAGGATGTCTCTGTACATTGCTGCATTCATCTTTCCCTCCATCCTGACTAGTCTCCTAGTTCCTGCTGCTGAAAAACATCCCCACAGCATGATGCTGCCACCACCATGCTTCACTGTAGGGATGGGTATTGGCCAGGTAATGAGCGGTGCCTGGTTTCCTCCAGACATGACGCTTGCCATTCAGGCCAAAGAGTTCAATCTTTGTTTCATCAGACCAGAGAATATTGTTTCTCATGGTCTGAGATTCCTTCAGGTGCATTTTTGGCAAACTCCAGGTGGGTTGTCATGTGACTTTTACTGAGGAGTGGCTTCTGTCCTGCCACTCTACCAAACAGACCTGATTGGTGGAGTGCTGCAGAGATGGATGTTCTTCTGGAAGGTTCTCCTCTCTCCACAGAGAAATGCTGGAGCTCTGTCAGAGTGACCATCGGGTTCGTGGTCACCTCCCTGACTAAGGCCCTTCTCCCCTGATAGCTCAGTTTGGCTGGGAAGCCAGCTTTTGGAAGAGTCCTGGTGGTTTCAAACATCTTCCATTTTACAGATGATGGAGGCCACTGTGCTCATTGGGACCTTCAATGCTTCAGAAATGTTTCTGTACCATTCCCCAGATCTGTGCCTCGATACAATCCTGTCTCGGATGTCTACAGACAATTCCTTGGACTTCATGGCGTGGTTTGTGCTCTGACATGCACCGTTAACTGTGGGACCTTATATAGACAGTTGTGTGCCTTTCCAAATCATGTCTAATCAACTAAATTTGCCACAGATGGACTCCAATCAATTTGTAGAAACATCTCAAGGATGATCAGTGGAAACAGGATGCACCTGAGCTCAATTTTGAGTGTCATGGCAAAGGCTTTGAATACCTATGTGCATGTGATTTTTTTTTTTTTTATATATATATATATATACACATACATACATGCATGCATGCATGCAGACATGCATACATACATATATATACATATACATATACATATATACACATACGCACACACACATGGCAGTTGCTTCAATACATTTAGGGGTGTGGTCCTGGTCAAGACAATCTCCTGAACTCCAAACTGAATGTCAGAATGGGAAAGAAAGGTGATTTAAGCAATTTTGAGCGTGGCATGGTTGTTGGTGCCAGACGGGCCGGTCTGAGTATTTCACAATCTGCTCAGTTACTGGGATTTTCACGCACAACCATTTCTAGAGTTTACAAAGAATGGTGTGAAAAGGGAAAAACATCCAGTATGCGGCAGTCCTGTGGGCCAAAATGCCTTGTTGATGCTAGAGGTCAGAGGAGAATGGGCCGACTGATTCAAGCTGATAGAAGAGCAACTTTGACTGAAATAACCACTCGTTACAACCGAGGTATGCAGCAAAGCATTTGTGAAGCCACAACATGCACAACCTTGAGGCGGATGGGCTACAACAGCAGAAGACCCCACCGGGTACCACTCATCTCCACTACAAATAGGAAAAAGAGGCTACAATTTGCACGAGCTCACCAAAATTGGACAGTTGAAGCCTGGAAAAATGTTGCCTGGTCTGATGAGTCTCGATTTCTGTTGAGACATTCAGATGGTAGAGTCAGAATTTGGCGTAAACAGAATGAGAACATGGATCCATCATGCCTTGTTACCACTGTGCAGGCTGGTGGTGGTGGTGTAATGGTGTGGGGGATGTTTTCTTGGCACACTTTAGGCCCTTTAGTGCCAATTGGGCATCGTTTAAATGCCACGGCCTACCTGAGCATTGTTTCTGACCATGTCCATCCCTTTATGACCACCATGTACCCATCCTCTGATGGCTACTTCCAGCAGGATAATGCACCATGTCACAAAGCTCGAAATCATTTCAAATTGGTTTCTTGAACATGACAATGAGTTCACTGTACTAAAATGGCCCCCACAGTCACCAGATCTCAACCCAATAGAGCATCTTTGGGATGTGGTGGAACGGGAGCTTCGTGCCCTGGATGTGCATCCCACAATAATAATAATGTAATTTTTTTTTTTTCTTGTCCTACCCATGAAATAAAGTTTAAGGGTTCTTCATTATTAATAGGTCACTAATCAAATAGGCAAATTTAACATGTTCATTAGGTTTGACACTTGTGGAGTTGATGCACCTTGAGGCTCCACACCGCGGCTAAAACAGTCGCATTTGCGACCAAAAATATTAATTTGCAAGTGATATTTTTGCTGAGATCAATATAAATTTGCATGTTATGATTAATATAAATTAAATTAATATAGATAATATAAATTTGCATGTTATGATTAAAAATTGCATGCATTGTTACCTGCGTGTTCTGTGATGAGTAGCCCATCACATCTTCTGTTGAGTTGACATAAAGAAATGAGACAAAGTGCTGCAAAGTTGCAGTGGGAAAAAACCTGAGCACCAAAATTCGCACGGGGACAGCGAGGATCAGCTTTCTGTATCAGAAATGCATGTCAAAACAAAAAATGTTAGGCTTTTTCAAAGCCCTCATCTCTATCGAGCAACAACACTGGTGGCTGTACCAGCATGAGAGATCAAAAAAGACAGAGACGTGAACATCCAAGTACTGTAAAAGTGCAGGAAGGCAGGGGTCTATTTCCTGCACATAATGTGGATAAACTATAACCGATAAACATGTCAGCTGTGTGGACGCAAATTAATCGTTAACCTTTCTCGTTTTTAGTTGATACTGATATGGATTCTTATTCTCAATATCTTTTCATCTTTGCTGTTTTCTGTTACTGCCTCAACTTCACATTATTTGTAGCGCAGCCATCCATAATCACAGTAAGATTTGTACTTAACTGTCACCTTCACATGTCATTTTAAATGTTTGTTAATTTTAATAAACAATTAACAAAACTTTCAGCTTTCAAAGTCTGTCGATTTTATCGCAAAATACAAGCAATACATGTCGTTTTGGCTCTTTAATGTGGCCTGACAGATCACTCAATCAGCATTTCGACCTTGAAAAGAGCTTGTATAAAACCGCTTGAGAACAATCATGTCAAATTTACCTCAGAAAAGCCATTCAATGCTCATAAACTTGTTAGTCAGCTAGAAAAATAACTATAAACGAGAGCATTTTGCTGAATATATGCACTATATCACATAATCCTTATATTTTTACTTATTTTTACTGTTACGAAAGAATGGAAGGAGCTAAAAATGAAATTCAACTCTGCCCATATAACTGCATGTGAAGACTTGCCTTTCACCAAATTTACCTCTCAGATATTACTAATAAAGAAAAATAGACTGGGTGTGTGCAAGATATAAACCGTTTACAGGATGCATGAGGAGGAGGCCAAACTAAAGTCGTTGGCCAAGTGATGCTGACATTATGGTCTGTGACACTGGTGTGTAAAGAACAATTATTTGTGACTGTATGTAATTCTCAAGTTGGTAAAGCAATTCAATTCCAACTTTAAGTGAATCTTAGTTCCCAGGACATCCACAAGATGGATGAAAATGCTGATGCTGTAAAAGGAGGGCGGGCGTGACAACACACAACAAAATTGAAGCATGTTTATTCTTTTGTGGCTCTAATAATTTGGTGCCTATTATTTTGGTGCCAAACGCTGCTATGAAGGCGCTTGCCCGGAACTCTCAGTGAGTGGAATATTTAAAAAACATTACCGTTGTTTGGCAAATAAATAAATGAAGAAGAGTTACATACGTATTACTAACATGTCATCATGTAAGCTTTATGGTACACCTCAAACAAGGGAATTTTTTGTAATTTAGAGATAATACTAATCAGCGAGTCCACGAATGGCTTGGGTATGCAGAGCATTCTCAGCTTATATGGACCGCACACCACTGGTATATATTAATATTATATTATAATATATATTTCATGATACTACTGTTTTTACTGTATTAAAATAATTCAGCCTGGGTTAGCCCAAGAGATTCAAAAACATAAAAAAATCTTCCTGACCCCAAACATTTGAACGGTAGTTTAAATAAAAATTGTATATATTGAAAATTCATTGTTGTTGTTATAAATGTTAGTTCCTTTGCTCTGTGAACATTTTACACAGTTATTTTTATTTCTGCTTGAGGTAGTAGCTGTTCAACAGAATGGCTTTCCTTTGCATGTGTTAATTTTTTAATTTGGTTTGATGGCGATGCCTCAGAGACATGAGATTTGTGTGTAGAGAGTGAAATGGAGATGGGGGAGGGGAGAGAGAGAGAGAGCAGCCACATTATCCATAATCCAGTCACAGCTGTCTGCGGTTTGGCGACACTGCTACAGCAGGTCCCTGCTAATAGCTCTATATTTCATAGCGGAAAACGCCCTGCCACAACCCACTTGATGTACGACAATGTCTTAGTTTCACCCACAACCTCCCCACCATTCCTACCCCTCTTCTCGCACGCTTTACTATCCTCTCCCTCAAACTCACAGTCTCTCTTTCTCTCTCATCTTTGTCTTGCTCTGCAGTTTGATAAAGCATATGCCTACAGCGTCCGCCACATGTTTGGGAAGGAAGGCAAGCGCACTGACTACACCCCCTACAGTTGCATGAAGGTGATTTTGTCAAACCCACCCAGCCAAGGCGACTACCATGGTGAGTCATACTGAGCCAGACTGTTGGTTTTATATGCGATCGGTCCCCCGAGGCCCGTGTTTAGTTCTGTAGTGAAGAGAATTAAAAGGCTGCTTAGTACGCAGGTGGTCTTGAATTAGTTGTAAAAAAAAAAAAACAAAGTCCATGCTGCCTAATTGATATCACCTGCTTTTCGCAGTGCACATAATGGGTGAAATCCATTTCAAAATTGAGTATCATTGTTCTGCTGACTATGAAGGCCAGAAAGCTTAAAGTTGAGTATGCCAAATGGTAGAGCATTACTGTCTAATATGTGCAGGGTCAGTACACTGTCACAAAGCTATACCTCAATGGCACTTTGTTCAAAAGTGAAATGTTACATTTGATAATGTAGCATCAAAAGTTTTGTTTATAACAAAAATAATTTGTTTATAGCTGTTAAGACTGCTTGAATTTTGTCCTTTTTTTAACGTCAAATATTGTCTTATTTCTACTTGTGTACTTCCATATGATGTTTAAAAATGACAGATTTTGGTAACACTTTATTTTACAGTGTCATTGTTACACGTTACATGTAGTTACTGTAGTAATAACTATAAATTATGCATACTTACATGCAACTACCCCTAAACCAATCCTAACCCTACAGTAAGTTTCTCTCTGTATATATATCAATGACATGACGTGCATATTTTTGTCCAAGTGCATTATTTCCTTTTAAAATAATTAGATAAATTTGACATATCACTTTATTCTATAAAACCTATTTAGTTTGAATTCATTTTTAGTACATTTAAATAATACATATTATTTAATATTTTGTTATCTTAATCCCCCATAATGTCAGGTGGTGTAACTGTCCAAACAAATGAACCGACTAATGCCGGTTTCACACTGCATGCGCAAGCAGTGCGGTGGCAGCGTAGAAGCTGTGCATATGGAGAGCGGGAGCTGTTGTGCTTTCACACTGGCAGCGTTTGTCACGCGCAGCTTAACCGTGACTTGTGTATTGCAAATACAGACGAATATCGTCCATTCTGTCACCTTTTCCGGTGTTCTCCTCCGACTTCTGTCTGTCGTGCTTTGATTTATGATGGGCAGCATATATCTGCTGCAAATGCGACCGTGTTCCCCTCTGTCCAAAACACATATGCATATAACATGCTGTACGTAGGTAATTTACATGATAAAAGTAACCTTAAAGTTTAAACGGGTCTTTGAAGTTTGGGCCTTTGAAACTTCTGGCAGTGATTTGTGTTTTTATGTATTTTTTCCCCCCACAGCGCTGGATGTCATATGATGATTGTGAAACACACGAAACACTTCACTACATGATTTCAGGTCAATTTTGATCAATAACTATGCGCTGTGTCTTTAATTCAGCGTGAGCAGCGCTTCTGCTACCGCGCGGCGCCACCTCTGCGTGCAGTGTGAATGCTGTAATCTGTTAACATAGGCGCTGGAAAAAATATGTGCTGCTTGCGCTCTGCTAACATGTGTAGTGTGAAACCGGCCTAAGAAAGCCATTTAAAATTAAGTCTTAATAATAAATTTTTTATTAATATTGTAATAAAAATTTTATTAAATAATTTAAAAAAAGAAAAACTAAATGCTATGGAATCATTTTAGGTTTGACACCTTTCATATAAACAAATTTTATAAATAAACTATAAAGTAGTTTTAAAGGTGTTGAGATAATTGAAAAACTTTCGTCCAGCAATTTGTATATTCTCAAATGTCAGGGTGGCACAGCTGCAAACATGGCTCTTTTATTATCAATTGACAAGGTAATAACAGTAAACATGATATTGCATCATCCAGAGGACCCCAACTGATCCTTGTGGCAGAGTGAAAAGGTTTGTAGATCTCTCTCATATACTGGTAAAAACTGCGAATTTCAAGTATGGGTAGGTTGGTTCACATTCCATGTCAGGGGGTACAACTACAGTATATACACAAACCATTTGGTTGTACCACCTGACATAAAATTTAAATACTTTGAAATGTTATACAAGTGAAATACAAATACAAATGAAATGAAATGAAATACAAGTGAAACTTATTTAAACGCACTGATCATGACTCAAAAATATGCATTTACATCAGTTTTGAAAATATTTTTATCCATCTTATCTATATATTTATAAATTATGCAAATATTTCCTGCTGGTACTTTTTGGGTGCATGAATTCAATTCAATTGATGGTTTTGTGAAAGGGCACTTAGTTAGATTTAGCTCCCTTTTTTTGGAAACAACCCCAAAAGTAGTACCCCCATCCTGCAGTGGTCTTCAAGGGCACAAAAAAACATGTGGGTTGTGTTCCTACTGTCCAATAGAACATATTGGTTTGTACCGTTTGTGATGCATGTAAACCCATTTTCTCCATCTCTTCGCCTTCTTCCTCACAGGGTGTCCATTCCGCCACAGCGACCCTGAGCTACTGAAACAGAAGTTGCAGTCCTATAAAATCTCCCCTACTGGGATCAATCAGGTTTGTCCGTCTAAAACACACACTTTAGCAGGCTCAGCACAATGTGCAAAGGGGTTGTCCACTGGGTTAAGGGGGGTCTGTTTTAAGCAAGGTGTCATTATTGCATATATTCAACTCTACATAACCACAGACCAAACAAAATCTACCAAATATTGTGTAGAAAGGACATTAGCATGACAATTAAAATGATACGATTGTATAATAATCATAGAAAAATGATGCAATTCATTTTAACAAGGCATCCCTGAAAGCTCCATCCTGCGGTACTTTTGGAATATTAATGAATCTGCTGTACTTCTGGAATATTAATGACAAAAAGAAATAACGGTCTGGATTCTCCAGTGTAATGACAGCTTCAGCTCTCTGTGTTGATTACTTTGACCTTTGCTGTATCCAGTGATTTGATGTGTTCTTTAAAGTACTCTTAAAAGTCATTTCATCTGACTTTTTTTTTTTCACACATTAAAGCAGCTGCAACGGGCCAGGCAGTGAAATGAGATAGACTAGCCTTGCTGTAATGTTCTCATGGAGTTATAATCTTTTGACGCTAATGTAATTAACGGGCTGGTTTTAATAAGACCATTAAGTTCAATGTTAAAAGGCTCTTAAAAAAAATATATTCATGAAGTAGGGCTGGAGTGATTTGACCTAAAATCAAAACCTCGATTAATTGAACTTTTTACCTCGATTACGATTAATGAACGATTATTTTGCTCTTTTCTTTTTTTTGCCCTCATAGTTCATAGGTTTGTACTGTAAATATGTTAAACTATTAAAAGTGGGCTATTTTTTTCTAATGAAAAAGTGATTTTAAAATACTTGAAGGAAACAGCTCACTTTCAGCAGTTATTGTCCATGGCTCGTAACATTTCTTACAGATTTCTGTTTGTTGTACATCAGATACAGATAAATTAGCACAGTAGGCCTGAATGCATTGAGAGAGTGATTGTGTGTGTGAATTAGTCATACCATCTTTATTAATTATAACGCTGTGGTTTGCAGTTACTTCAAAGGTAGACAAATCTATGCTATAATGGTTGAGTTTCTAAGCTACTTTAGTGATAAATCACAGGACAGCGTTGACTAAGTTTCTGCGCTCCTCTCCTAATCTTCACGTGATGTGCGAGTTATTGTCTGTGTGAGTGTTCGTGTCACAATATATCAGGCATTAGTTCAACGTAATACACATCCGATGGTCTAAAATCGCTTCAATGTTCAAACGGGCAGGCCTTAAAACACATACAATTGACAAAGTTTTGTGGGGGCGCAAGTGAAAGTGCTTCATTTGAACAGACAAATTATAATAATAGTTACTGTACAATGTTGATGTGCCTCTGAAAATAATTAAATAACTTCAGGTATATAAAGCATATATTTTGAAGTTCATGAAAATCATTCGTGACATGTTCCCACTGTAAAGGTGTGCTAGGTTTTTCTCTCTCGCATGGCTCATCCACTACCACCCATCGTGCGGTTGAGGGAAATGGCTGATGGCTGCCTAATGCAGGCCGACATACCAGCCCAAGGGTAGCACATTTCCAATCCAATTAAATTCATAATTTCTTTGGAGACCCCAAGCAGTGTCCTTATACACTCTCAGTGTTCAGAGTCTTAGACCTGTGGGCGTGTGAAGCAACAGCTTGATGTTCACCCCAGGAGCTCGCAGCACGTGGCCCTTTCGCTGCAGAGCCAGCCCAGTGCGCTGGATAATTAAAAACCTCAGAAAATGTGGAAAGCACGGGCAGTAGGGTGATTAAAATGCAGAACGTCAACCTTCTCAGTCAACCTGTCTATTGACAAAGTGACATTACAGTCAAAAGGGCGAGACTCCAGTCTGGAGGAGAGCTACTGTAGAAAACTCAGCTCACCTTTTTCACTCACAGTTAGAGCCCTTCACGGTGTGGCTCCTACCTCAGGAAGTGCAGATTAAAGGATTGCATGTTTGGTTCACAGTTCCAACAGTGCAAAAAGCAGCGAGAACATGTAGAGTTCATGCGTTGCATGCATGTTATGAATTTAATCCCAATATTTTTCATGCCATGTCTTAATACTTAAAAATCCCCTGAGATTATAGTCTTATTTTGTGGCTGTCTGATTGTTTGGTATTAAGTTACTAAATGACAGGTATGATAAAGCCGTCAGAACAAAGTCAATGCGTGTGTGATGCAGCTTCAAGTTCCAAGCTTTACATTTAAGGAATTACATTTGTAGTGTGATGATTTAGTAGGTCGGTACATAGGCGATGTATTGAATATTCATGTTATATTAACAATGATTTTACTAGAAGTAATAAATTAAGTAACGTCATGAATATTGCAATTTTGAACATTGAAAAGCCTTTCATTATCTTTCCTTGACACACCACAAATATAAAGTGTTAAAATGTTTCTTTTCAAGAAAACGTAATTTTCAAGGAGGCTGCTCTAAGTTCAAGTCATTTATGGGAATCAATTCAATAAAACGATTCTAAACTCTGATTCAGCGACTCATTTGTATCATCACTAAGAAATATTCAAGGATGTATCCATGTGCCATTTTTCTTATATTATAATGTTTGAGTTAGAGCTGCACGATTCTGGATAAATTGAGAATCATGATTTTTTGATGATTGCGATTCTCCCACGATTCTGAAGAAAAAAAACATCAGACAACTAAACAAAATAACATGCAAACTAGAGGTTCTGACAAAATGGTCTGCTGTAAAAGATATATTAATTTGAACAAAATTGTAAAAAAATTGAGTCGATGTCTCGTTCATCACAACTTGTTTAGTTATTGGATGAATCTGTGTTTGTGAATAAATCTTTTAAATAAATAATTCAATGATAAAACTTTTTTTAAACACTCACTGGTCACCACTTCCTGGCGTAACGATAAGCAATACAATACATTCAAGTGTCAAAATACTTTTTAAAAAGATGATTTACTGATTTTTTTATTTAAATGTTTGTAACACAAATTTGTTAATTACAGTGAATTTATTTAAATTAAATTGATGCCAATTTTAGTGGAAAACATTCCTCGATAAATTAATTTATTAATCGTTTTAAATCTAATTGGCAACATGCTCTGTTTTTTAAATCGTTTATTTTGATATTTTAAATTAACTGAAATTATTATTTTTTTAATCAGCCAATCATGGCAGGTAGCTAAAGATGCAAAAAGTATCTTTAGCTACCTGAATTTTTTTTTTTTAAGACAAACTCTGTCTTAAAAAAAAAAATTTCAGGTAGCTAAAGATACTTCTTGCATATTTAGCTACCTGCTATGATTGGCTGATAAAAAACTAAATTTTTTCAGTGAATTGCCACTAGTCATAAGAGTGCTTTTTTAAATGTGCAATGCATGTTATTAACTGTTCTTGGCTATGTTATCCGCAGGCAATATGTAAACCAGTGATTTTATGTTTTTCACAGCATACGTTGAACCCCTAGCTGGTGTCTTGATGTATATTGTACCATTGCATCCCAGTAGCGTTCGTCTCCAGAGCTTCGAGTTAAGTGTTGGATGGTGTTGTCTCTCACCTTTAAATCCATGTATTATGCATTTCTGCTCTTGCCGACGTTAGCTAAGGTGGAATGCCATACTTTACTACAGGGAATACATGGAGTTAAAAGCATCACCTGAGGGCGAGGTCTGAGCAAAAAGAGAAGGAAAGAGAAGCAGATCGTAACCACCTCTCTCTTTGATGGCATTTTGCCTCGGTCTCTCACCTTAAACCTCATAAACGTGTGCTGTCTCAGCGAAAATGGCACAATGCATTGTTAACAGTCTTATTCATCTTTATTGCTCATCAAAGACTGCTTTAGATATTGATTTGACATTTTGGCCCCCTTTGTCATGCAGTCGGATGACACATGACCACATTAAAAGCCTGATGTGAATGCGCCTCCAGACTCGTGGTTGGATTCAGAGGTGGTCAGGGACGGTTTCTGACCACATTTAACATGGCATTTTCCATTTTGTGCTGATCTCTATCTAATCATGCTAGAGACACATTAGAATGAAGGTGTAAATAAAATGTACTCTCTGGATATGAAACGCTTGTTAATAGCACATGTTTAAGATGCTTTTGATATCTGATGCTTTTACTGTTTTGTGGAGCCAAGTGGGTTTTTTTTTCTATACTTAATATTTTGTCTTTAATAATGCAAGCAGATACCTTTTTGGAGCATACATGTAAATGTATTATAAATAATTAAGACTTTTTTTCATTATCACTGTGGCCTTTTCCCACTTTTTTTCTCCATTTGTCTTTCTATTGCTCTCGGGCTCCCAATCGCTCACCAATTTCCTCTCTTTCTCTGTTTTTTCACAGGTTCTGGAGCTGGTCAAGGGAATGCACTATCAGCTGGCCTGCCAGAAGTACTTTGAGCTGACACACAGTGTAAGGATGCTTTTCATTTTGGCCTGTTGTATTTGGACCTGCTTTTGTTAGCTCAGGGACAGCCCTGAAAAGTCTTTACAGAGCCTGACCATTGTAGTCACATCTGCCATTAGCTGACCTCTAATAAAATTTTAATTTGTTATGCTTTGCAAAGCGATTTTAAGGTTTATTATCACTCTGATTCATGGTGTCCACTACAATGGACAGACCTTTCTTCTTTTCTTTATTTATGAACAACATGGGTGATTACATTTGATCTTTAGCCATACTTCTGTATGACGGTCCTTTTTGGCTCTGTCCCAAATGGGGCACTTGATGTGAATTTGCAGATTTGTGATGGCTGCTGCTTGTGTCAGTGAAGTCCACAAGTGAAGTCCCATTTGACATTTGAGGACTTAGGGTGGCATTTGGGACAGGGCCTTTATGTAATAGTGTTCCTTTATTTATAACTTCAATTCAGCATTGCTGATGGAAGTGGTGATGCACCAACAAGGCTTGAAATTGCGTCCATTTTGGTCGCATATGCTCCCGAAATGTAGTCTGTGCGACCTCAAAATATATTTGGGAGTGCAAATAATTCTTGTGGTGTGACCTGTTTTCTAGAGATGCACCGTCGACCAGTCATAAATCGTAACCGTAAACTCTTTTTGCTACAAACACACAATCGGCAACGTTTTTTTGTTTTATTTTGACCGATCTCTGTTCCGGACTTGCACACAAACTGCATTGCAATAATTTCCCATAATGTCATTTGTGTGAAAATATTACAAAGTCTGTAAACAGGACATTAACAGGCCAGAGACGGAATGTGCTTCAAGCCGCAGCGGTCCGCGCAGTGTCCATGTGATGTCATTTTTGTCCTCAAAAGCGTCCACTGTCCGTGTGCAGCCCAATTTTTGTGTCCGCATGGAAGGTGCATGCATGACAGCACATGTGCAAGTGACTTAAGTGCTTAAAAACAAAGTCCACTAGAAAACACGTCTTTCTGCACTCACTGCCAAAGGAGTATACTTTGAAAGGCTTACACACTCAAGTGTGAGATGGAGCGGAACGCAGAAAATTAAGTATACTCGGGCCTTCAAGCAAAGAGGAGAACTCTAGCTGTGTCTCATTTCGAAGGCTGCATCCTCCGGAGGTTGCATTTGTCGGCAGCATGCGTCATAAAGGATGTCTTATTTCAGAACTGTAACCATTATAAAATTGACTGTTATTCATAGTGAAGCATAAATTGTTATCATTTCTTAATGGCTTTGATGCTGCTTCATTTCAGTAAACTGACCACTACATTCCAATGACGTATGCGGCCAATAAATGTGACCTCCGGAGGATGCAGCCTTCGAAATGAGTCACTGGGACAGACGTACCAGCAGAAAGAAACACTGTACTAGGTACAGCAAGCTCACTGGTCATGATGCGTGAAATGTAAGAAGAAAAATATAAATATTGATTTGGGGGTGGGGGGCGTTATATGAAGTGAATGGATTATCTTCAGAACATTTTCTTTTCCTCTTGTCTTATATAGTAATATTTATAAGTGCAGTGCTGATTTGTGTACAGCGGTACCCAAAGAAATGCTATATCGCTGTTCCCCCATAAACACCACCTATCTAATTTAAATAAAAGACAACTGCAACTGCTTATGCTATGTCTGTAGCATCTTTGCAGAGGTGCCTCTAATTTCAAATAGCTACAGATATTTTTGGTTTAAGACCAGTTTGAAGTTGGGACCACCAGTGGTGTCAAGTAATTTCAAGCCCCGACCAAGAATCTCCGGAGTATCTACAGTTGTATTTTATTGCATTGGACAGATGTGTAATTCTCTCAAATAGTTACAGAAAGAACTGGAAATGAATATGTTTTTTTTGTAAGTAAGAAGAAACATACAAAAGCGTTGCTTTTCTGATTTAATAAATCACGCATCGAAGAGTTAAGGCTTTAAATACATGTACAAATGATATCATATAAAGCTTTTTGGTGAAGGCTAGATCAACATTGTCCATTCAATGTCATTAATATTTTCTTAGCATGTTTAAGGCTAATATTATAGTCATATTTTCAATGTAAGGGAGCAAACTCGTATATAAAATCAAATGATAAATGTGCTGAATCTTTTTTTTCTATTTGGATTGCCCTTTCAGATTGGACTTTGGGCTTTGCAGTTTCAATATGCTTTCTTTTGACAGGGGCATAATAGCTGTGGATTTGTGTGTCAGAGCTGGTAGAGAAAACAAATGATTACAGCTATATTTTTAAATTGTTATCTAATAGATTTCATCTTATTTCTTCTTCCTATTTTTAATTTAGAGGGGGTGGATATGACTCTGGCAGCAACCTTTCTGTATTTTATTTTTTATTTTTTGCCAAGCAGAGAAAAATATTTCAGAGCTATGTCAGTCAAGATTACCTGTGTGACACCTGTGCCCTGTCCGTCGGCTAAAAAAGCAGCCCAGCTGTCAGGTTGAGAATGAAAATGTGCACACACCAATGCCACGCAAACAGACGCTATCTGCTAGGTGACAGGTTAATATGAAGAGGGGGAAGAGACAGTCTTGGATATGAGAAAGATTGGTAAACCTTTCAGATGTTTTGTCAGCAATGTGTTACTAGATGGATTTTAAACTGAAGCTTTAGTAACAAGTAAATTCATGATGAAGCCTTTTCTCAAGCCTTTTTCTTTTTTTTATAAAAACGTTTTTGTTTTCACTTTAGTTCTATTTTCTATTAGTCAGAATAACAAACTTATATATTGCAATTGTGACTTTTATTCTCAGAATTGTGAGATTTTTTTTAAATTTTTTATTCTGTGGCTTCCATGCAGAATTGTCATTGAGAAATTGAGAAATCAACTTTCCCTTGAGCTTTTGATATATAAAAGGTCATGGTAATATAAGAATATCCTGTAAGTTTCAGAGCTGAAAACATCCTTGTTAGTCAAAGAAAAGCTTTTATTGACACCAGGCCCAGCAAACGAGAGAGCTCAGAATGTGCCAGGCTGTGACGTCAGAGTGTGGTGAAACACCGCCTCAACAGAAGTACGCCCATGTTCTCTATATAGATCAGTGAGTACGCCTGATTCTGTAGCCCCGCCCACCGACTCGTGTCTGACATGTTATAGATAAATAACATAGAGGACTATCTGGTTCTAAATTGGATCGAACTTCCAAGCAATAAACATGTCGCATAAGCTTCATTCGGATTCCAATATTATGAATGCATGGATGAACTTTATTTTGAATGAATATCAAGCTCACGTGGGGAAGACATTGCGCGTTTGTACGCTTCATTTCACCACGGATTCGTTTGTAAACAAAAGAGTGGATTTGCAGACAGGATGAGATTACATGAATAAATGAAGCAACACACTAATGTGAGTAAAAAATGTTTTTTTATATGTGACAGTATTGCATTATTACAGATCATTTGATATTGATTGTGTACCTGTCTAACTGAACATAACTTAGCACTCTGTCACAGGCTGGAGAATCCTTTATTTGTGGTGTTGTTGGTTAATTGTGCTGCGATTCGTGATCAGACTGGGCCAGGGCTAGCAAAGCCCACTGACTCTGCAGTGAGGCTCGCGTGTGTGCGTGTGTGTGTTATGCACGGTTTTGAAACTTTGATTCATGAGGAGTATCAGGGGCGTGCTGTGATTGAAGCATAAATAAGTAAACTAGTTTATTTGAGTCAGTTATGTTAGATTTCTTTATTTTAGTTTTAGTTTTAGTTTTTATTAATAACACTGTGTGGTAAAAGTCTCACACACCTCCGTAAGCACTTCAAATCTGCTGATGTTCTTGCTGTTGTTGATGCTTTAGCTCAATGTCAAGATGAGTAAATCAAAGTGCGTGTGTATAAATTTCTAATCTCTTGCACGTCTAGATTTATTCCTTCAATAAGAAAGCTTTATAACAGTGTTTGTGTCTGCGCCACCTCTCTTTTAATGCCGTAATGCACTCAAAGTGTCATTGATAGGATATAATGGCTTTTAATGGCTCCGGTGAAACGGCAGCGCCTTTGCAGTCCAAGGGCATCATTTAGCTTGTGGCCCCGGGGCGCTCGGGACTAGGGTCATTGCTGATGACTAATAGCCCCGAGCCAAACAGTGCGAACGGCTTATGATGCGGGAAAATGAATAAGATGGCTTCCCTGATGAACAGCCTGCAATAACAGGATTTGAAAGATAAACTGCCCCCCACCCCACCGCCAGCCCCAATGAAAATCACATCTCTGAAATTCATGACTCATATTTTAGGGTAGGTGAATGAAGAAACCTCTGACGTTAACAGGCACAATAAAACATTCTTGTTGGGGCATCAGTGGATCCGCACCACCTCGCCCTTCACGACATCTGATACGCGATGCCACAAAAACACGCTTGTTGGACTCAAGCGTAGGAGACTTTAATCACTGCCATATGTGCCCTCCGCTTTCACATCCGCAACACATAACAAATAGACGCTCGCATTCCTCCCTCCCTGGCAGCATTTATTTAAAGGTCAAAATGTAATACTTCTCTGATGAAATATTTACACAAACGCAATAAATCAAACAATAGAGAGAATAATGAAAAGGAGGAGGGGAGCCGAGAGAGGTGGACTTTGGAAGGAGGAGAGCTTGTTGCGCATCCGCCGGATTGATCCGTCTCTAGGCCTCGGCTGGGATTGTTTCATGTTTATGCATATTTCATTTGGCACAGAGTCGCTGGGTGGGGATAGTCCACTGTAATGTGTTAACTCTGAGATGGATCCGTGTAATGGATCTTTCTGTCCACAGCTTAACTACCGCAGGGACCCCTGTGCACTCGATTCAGAGAGATGGGTTTGAAACTTTGATTCATGAGGAGTATCAGGGGCGTGCTGTGATTGAAGCATAATTAAACAGCCATATCCTCTGCACTTAGAAACAAATGGATTGTGCAGTGTTCTGAATGCAATGCAGCTTTCAGGGATCCGTCAGTGAGAGGCTTTGCCATAACCAAGGCTGAAAGAAAGGAGTGATTAAATAGAAGCTACCAGCCTAAATTTCCTGTGTACCCTTTAAATGTTCCAGGTTCAATGCAGTTATTTAAACTTGGCTTAAAAAATAAATGCACATTATTACACAAAAGCAACTCTAGTCATTTGCTTACTGAGCTATGTTGCTTGTTACAGGTTGAGGATGCTGGATTTTCTCTTAATCACCCTAACCAGTACTTCACTGAGAGTCAGAAGCTTCTGAGTGGAGGCCGGGACATCAAGAAAGAAGTTGAGATGTCACAAAGAAGCCAAGAAAATCCACCAAATGTATCCCGTCCATCTCAGGCAAACTCCAAACAGGCCCATGAGGAGATGGGAGATTTAGATTCCTTCTTCCAGGATGAATGATTTTGTAAAACTTAAAATCTGAGATGAGTAGACCATATAGGGCCCTTACTGGCATTCACTGTATTTGATACAAATTGTTTCCAATGTTCAAAACTTTGGTCTGGTTGTTCTTTTCGGTGATAAACTACACGTTTTTATAAAAATGAATAAAATAAATAAAATACATTTTCATTTTTCATGAAAAAATGTCTCTTTACTTTTTTTTTTACTTCTAACCAGCTCTGATAACTAACCTATTTAGTCTCTTTCTTCCCGCTGGTACAGTGATGTCTTGATATACATTTTTGGTCAAAAGTTTGGAAGTTTTTAATAAATTAATAGTTTTATTTATCAAGGACATATTTTATTAATTTAAAAAAAAATGATGGTAAAGACATTTATAATAAATAAATGCTGTTCTTTCTAACTTTCAATTAATAAAATGGAAACCCTGAAAAAAGTATCATGGTTTACAAACAATTATTAAGCAGCACAACTGTTTTCAACATTGATGATAATAAGAAATGTTTCTTCAGCAACAAATCACAATATCTAAAAGATTTCTGGAGGATCTGAAGACTGGAGTAATGATGCTGAAAATTCAGCTTTACCATCACAAGAATAAAATGCGTCTGAAAAAATAGTTGAACCAAAAATTATTCAGACACCAGATATAATTTTTGACTAGTGGGTGAAGGACACTAGTTTATTTATGTAAGTGAGGATCGTAAAATAAAGTAAACTCCGACATAATACACACAAATTCTTCATACAGTGGACTACCAGTAAAACCAAAATTATTCAGACACTTTGACCTGACCATGTTTTGCTCAAGTGTTTTTTCTTGAATTGTTAATTTGACCTTTTACACCACAGACTGAACAAAATTAAGCATTGCTTGGTAATTGATTGACCTAAATTGGTGTTATCTAATTGTGTACTTAAAGGGGTCCTGAATTGAGAAATCAACTTTCCCTTGAGCTTTTGAAATATAAAGTTTCAGAGCTGAAAACGTCCTTGTTAGTCAAAGAAAAGCTTTTATTGACACCAGGCCCAGCAAACGAGAGATCTCAGAATGTGCCAGGCTGTGACGTCAGAGTGTGGTGAAACACCGCCTCAACAGAAGTACGCCCATGTTCTCTATATAGATCAGTGAGTACGCCTGATTCTGTAGCCCCGCCCACCGACTCGTGTCTGACATGTTATAGATAAATAACATAGAGGCCTACCTGGTTCTAAATCGGCTCAAACTTCCAAGCAATAAACATGTCGCATAAGCTTCATTCGGATTCCAATATTATGAATGCATGGATGAACTTTATTTTGAATGAATATCAAGCTCACGTGGGGAAGACATTGCGCGTTTGTACGCTTCATTTCACCACGGATTCGTTTGTAAACAAAAGAGTGGATTTGCAGACAGGATGAGATTACATGAATAAATGAAGCAACACACTAATGTGAGTAAAAAATGTTTTTTTATATGTGACAGTATTGCATTATTACAGATCATTTGATATTGATTGTGTACCTGTCTAACTGAACATAACTTAGCACTCTGTCACAGGCTGGAGAATCCTTTATTTGTGGTGTTGTTGGTTAATTGTGCTGCGATTCGTGATCAGACTGGGCCAAGGCTAGCAAAGCCCACTGACTCTGCAGTGAGGCGCATGTGTGTACGTGTGTCCACCGATAGGGCCGGCCATGTAATAAAAAAATAACAGAATATTAATTGCTGGTGGATGAGAGATAAATAATTGTGTTTGTTTGATAAAGACATTTTGCGAGCCCTGTAGGCGGATTCCTGTTGCCGTTTCTCCACATTGGAAGTTTTCAGAACAATTCCCACATGTAGTGACGGGGGAGCCGAAACTCATTATTATGCAAAACTGTTATCCAATCATAGCAGTGGGCGTTTACTTCCAAGTCTTCAGTGTGGCACTCCTATAAAAACCAAGTGTTCCAGGAGAAAGTAGAAAATAGCCTATTACTTATTCATTATGATGTTTTTGAATGTAAAATACACACGTACATCATAAGTTGACCTCAGAAAAAACAGTATAAAAAAATAAAATAAAAAAAAAAGCTAGTTCATGACACCTTTCAATTTAACAGCTGACAGCTGATTGGTTGATTGTAATCCATTACATACCTTTCTATCAAAGTTATCTGACATTATCAAGATGAATTTGTTCTAAAACAGTTTAACTCTGAGTTCTTGTCATGTTTTATTACAATTTTCTAAACTATAGCAAATAAACTGTGATAATGTGAGAAAATGCTGAAGGTGTCTGAATAAATTTAGGTTTGACTGTATATTAAAATAGAAAACAGTTATTTTAAATAATATTTCACAATATTGCTGTTCTACCATATTTTTGAACAAATAAATGCAGCCTTGTTAAGCATAATAGACTTCTTTCCCAAACTTTTGAACGGTAGTGTATGGCTCCAAAAGGGAATCTAGGAATTTTGTTTGCAGATGCTATAATCAGGTGTTACTTTTTGTATACAAGCCGTACATTTTATCAGAATGCATTCCCTGAGAATCAAACCCATGACCTTAGCGCTATGCTATACCAGTTGAACAACAGAGACAAAAATAAATCTAGTGTCAAATATTTGCAGCAGCTCATTTGGCCACAAGGTACTGCTGAATTTGATCGTCCGTGTAGAAAATAAAAACAATACAGTAGACAGGTGAGATGAGGTGGGTGAAATTTAGGTGCCAAATACTTTGGGTTTTTCAGACAGAGCCAGCTGCACTTTTCTCCTTTAAATGACAAATCTGAATGTGAAATTGATTATTTTGGAAATGAAAAACCTTAATTCCTCTTTCTTGCTCATCATGCTGAAGGAAGAAGTAAAGCGGGGTTATATTCTATTACAGCAAAATCCTCAAGGACATGAAGGATGTTGATTTTGGCCTCACAGGAGGTGCTTTCCATTCAGCGCTCCCATTAAAGCTGTCTGTAAACCCTTCATCCTCACTTCTGACTCTTAAACATAATTGCGCTTGAAATTAACATTTATTTTGAATGTCAAGCATCATTAAGTGGAGCAGCATTTGTTCTTTGCATGCCACAAATGTTTTGAAATGTCTGTTGTGGTGGTGCCGTTGCTATGCAGTGTCACATTGTTTTCTTCTAAAAACGTCCTTGAACGTTGAAATATGCCCTTTGCATGATCAAAACCCTCCTCCTCATAATGCCTTACTTCTTGCTCCCTCCGTAATGGTTTAGTTCTTGCCTTCTCTTTCTTACCGTGTACCCTGGACAAGCCAACATGCTAAATTTAGAGGCAATTAGAGGCACCGTGGAGTTAGACCTGCATTGTGAATGCAAATGCGTCCCCTTGGTAGGGCAAAGACAAGTAATAGTACCATTAAGGGACAAATTTAATGAATGCTCTTACCTTTGAGTGTGCATATGGTTTCAGCCTGATTGTTATTCTCCAAATGTGTGAGCACTTCTTTATTATGGGTTGTTAGTGTGTGTGTGTGTGTATGTATGTATATATATATATATATATATATATATATATATATATATATATATATATATATATATATATATATATATATATATATATATATATATATGAATCACTAAAGCGTCCTGTGGTTTTTCCATCCTGAAGTAATGTCCTGAAGTAGTCTCTTAGGTGAAACCAACAATCTGCTTTCAAAAGAATAGTTCAGTGCATCTTGAAGAATAATGATTAATGGTGTAACATCTCTACCCCTTTCATTTTGAATTGCAGGCAATACAAAAGCTCAAGCTTTGAAACGTTTGTATTGCTGCATTCACAGTCTTAAACAATAATAATGATGTTGAATGAAGGAGAAAATAAATTTTATTTCCATGCTTGATGACGGACTGACTGGATATAAGGTTCATTTTATCAAACCTCAGGCCATAGTGTTGGGCTACGAAGCATGTTGTGACAGTGGAGCTGCACTGCCAGCTTTGCTTCAATCCTTCACCATGTCACACTAGCGGAATTAAATTTGCTTTGGAGTTTAAAAATGGAGCTTGACAGACAAGGGATTAGTGCAAAATAATATGCATCTGGATATAAGCAGTACACAGCTGGGATATTGACAGCAAGAGACCTTCATGTTTTATATTTGGTAGAGCTTGATTGCATTTGCCAAAGCAATACCCTCCTTACACCAGTGCACTGATGCTGCTTTCGACTGCTGTCATTAGCCTTATTACAGCAAGTTTGACCTAAATTCAAATTTTAAAAATGTATTTCCTGTTCATTGTGGTGTTGGAATTTTCCACGGGATGTTGAATTCAACAATCACACAGCAAAATAAAAAAAAGAAAGAAATACAAATGCGTCATTAATTCTGACTAATTATTGCCAATTTATTTTCTAATGTGTAAAATACTTTTTTTCTCTGCTTATTAGATGCATTAATACTGTCAAAACAATTCATAAAAAAAAAGTTTAATTTTGCTACAAAACTGTCCACCATATTGTATTTAGAATAGATAAATATTGACAGAAATGTTATCAGTTTATTTAAATCTATTGCATTTCTGTACACCACCATTCGAAAGTTTGGAGTCGATAAGATTTTTCTTTCAGTTGTGCTGCTTAATATTTTGGTTGAAAACATGAAACATCTTCTTTCAGGATTCTTTGGTATGAACTCAGAGAGTTCAAAAGAAGAGCAACATTTATTTATAAAGAGAAATCTAACAATAAAAAAGTCTTTACTGTCAATTTAAAGGGATAGTTCACTCAAAAATGAAAATTGTCATAATTTACTCACCCTCCATGTGTTTTTAAACATGTATGAATTTATTTCTTCTGCTGAACACAAAATAATATATTTTGAAGAATGTCAGTGTAACCAGATAGTTGATGGGTCCCATTGACTTCCATAGTATACAGCTCTGGGAAAAAATTAAGAGAACATTTCTCAGTGTTAAGTGGTCTCTTAATTTTTTCCAGAGCTGTATATTTTTTTCCTCCATCTTATGGAAGTCAATGTGACCCATCAGCTTTTTGGATAAAGAATTTCATACAGGTTTGGAACAACTTGAGCAAAATAATGAGCAAATAATGACAGAATTTTCATTTTTGGGTGAACTATCCCCTTAATGCATCCTTGAATTAAAAATAAATAAATCTTACTGACCCCAAACTTTTGAAAATTATATAACATGATTGTATATGGTGTTTAATATGTTTATAGAAAAGAAAATACAGTTACAGCAGTGTATATGAATACATTTTTACATCCTATTTGCAACCTACTTGATTTAAATTTAAAAGACGTTCTTAGTTTTAATTCTGAATGGTGAATGTACCCAAGCATATATTCTGCACATGATATGCTTCAATTGCTTTATGGAAGTGAGGCCAGTTGAGGATAGTGCATTTGGTGGAGGAAGAGAAAAAGTATTCAATGTATTCAATGACATGCCTGTCCGTGCTTAAAGCAATGATGCTTTTTACCTGCCTGCATGTAAGGATAATTTCTGTCCATTTATCTAGGGAAAGTGAGATAAAGGGTTTAAATGCTATTTACTCTGTAGCATAGTGTATAGAATGAAATGTAATTTTTATGCAAATTTTTTAGAAGCACAGTCTTTCTCCTATGCTTTCGCATTTTTAGGTAGGTATTTAAGTGAGTTGTCACTCATTTGGGTGCATTAGCGACGGACGTGCTGTATTTGATAGGGAACGTTCTGTAATGAACCCTGCCCAGTGGTTTATATAAAACATGACCTTGATGAGTTGAAGGGTGCAGAGCGTGCGGTCCTTCTCTGTGGACACCAAGAGGTCTCATGCCACAGGATGGTAATTAGTTCCATTTGTCAGTCTTTCATGAGGTTAATATCTGAGAATGGCCAGCCTGAGACTGGGACAGATGCAGTTGGCTGCATGGGGTAACAGAAGTACTTACCCTAGCTTTACACATTTGGAACACAAGTTACAAATCTACTGAATCTTTGACAAATGTTTCTTTCACCTTTATCGCAATCGCTTTAAAGGGGTAATTTACCCCAAAATAAAAATTCTGCCATCATTTACTCACCCTTATGTCATTCCAAACCTGTGAAGGGTGGGGATTCTGAAATCCACTGCCGCTTCAATATACATATATATATCCTAATGAAATGTATAATCAAAGCCTTATATTCAATATTTATCCTCCTACATATTAAGATGGTTTAAATGATTTATTCTAGTTTGATTGTTTATTATTCTTTTCATATGTTCTCTAAAGTCTGTATTTGATTTCATTCCTTTTTACTGTAACACTAGATTTATAGAATTATATGCTTTTATTTATATTTATATATTTAAAACTTTATAAAGTAAATTATCTCGCTTCCGGCCGATCGCCTTCCGTATTCAACTTATGGAAAAAGTGTAACGCCTCTCACAGTTCAAAATGCTAAAAAAGCATACTACGTCTGACGAGCGTTCATATTCATATTCATAAAGCTAAAGTAATGTCTATCATCATTTTCTGTAAAGATCTTAAAATATTTTATGACTCATTGAACTCAATTACTAGAAATAAGAAGTGTATTAAAACATCGCTCATTGAAAAAAGTTATCTGCAAATTTTAAAGTTTTACCTTGTACAATGTAAGATATGTTATGCGTATTCCCCGATTTCTGTTTGTTTTTAGTTTAATGTTAAATGTCATTTGTATTTTTTTTTTTGGAAAATTTAATAAAAATTTTTTTTAAAAAACATATGAGGAGCATAACTGGTGTGCAGTGAAAGCATTTTGAACTGCAGGAGGCGCTACACTTTTTCCGTAAGTTGAATACGGAAGGTGATCGGCCGGGAGCTAGATCATTTATTTTATAAAGTTTTAAATAAGATATTTTTACGCAAATGCATCGATTCGCTTCAGAAGGCCTTTATTAACCCCTCGGAGCCGTGTGGAGCAGTTATATGATGGATAGATGCACTTGTATGGACTTCAAAAGCGAGGCAACAATTCACTGCCATTATAATGCTTGGATTAGCCAGGCCTTTTTTAATATAACTCAGATTTTATTCGTCTGAAAAAAGAATGTCATATACACCTATAGGATGGCTTGAGGGTGAGTAAATCATGGGATCATTTTATTTTTGAGTGAACTAACCCTTTAAGCCTCAGGGGTTTTGTCAAGTGTGAAATATTTAAATATTAATGTAGATTTAGTGGAATCTCATGTTGTGTTATATCATTTGAGAAGGCTTTTGTTTTTTAAAAAAATACCTTTTTCTTTTCTCCTGCTCAAGAAGGGTGTAACACTGTTATGATTAAACCTTCAGTCTGTGCAGCCGTTTACTTTGACCTCATGACCACGAAGCCTCTAACTGTGGCTCCATCATTTAAAATATTATTTTGCATTTTGTTGTTTTCATGGACAAAGCCCTCTATGGTTTCCTGAGCTCTGTCTACAGCAGCCTCCCTTATCTTGATGTGTAGGACTCTTTGTGGTAGCTTTTATCGACTCAAAGTGTAATTTCTCCACCTCTAATCTTGTGGAAAGTAAGCCTGAAATGACATAGATAAGCACTTTTTGGAAGTTGTTTGTGGCCTAGAGGGAATAATTTGGTATTCTCAGGCATTCTACCTTGGTGTTAGATATGAAGTATAGAGACCGGCATTTGTACAGAAGTGTTTTGAGTCACTGTGCTTTAGTATAGGATATTCGGAACAGGGTACAGCAGTTAATCATGTAGGTTTTTGTGTTTTTGTCATTCGAAAGAAACGGTCCTAGATCTATGAATAATAAATATGGGTGTGTAAACATTTCCGGAATGGGCTGGGAGGTATTTGGCACTGTTTTCCTTATCTATAGTTTCTGGGTATGGAAGGAGAAAAAAAAACGAACAAACACAGAAATTTTCAGATGACAGATTCAGGCCCATTTTTTGTCCTCATTACATTGGTGTATTTTCACAGCTAAATTGGTTTTACTAGTGCATGGAATTTATAGACGAATCCTGCCTTGTTGGATCTGAGGCCAAATATATCCATATATGCTGTATATGTGTTAGATTTGTGAGGTGGGGGGGAAATCTATATTAAACTGATGTGAAATATCCTGCAGCCACTTCTACACTCCAACTTGTACCTAATCTGTCTGGACATTGACTAATTAGCATGGGCCTCCAGTGCATTTTCCAGTCTTGAATGTATTGTACGCATCCTGCTGATGTTCTTTCTCTTCCTGTGGTTCCCCATAAATGTATTCACCTTTTCTCTGCTCAGAATCCATGCATAACAATGTGTGCTGTGAGTTGCATCTACTAATCTTTGGTTCTTTGACAGTTTGTCTCAATGTATGTGGGAGCTGGGAAGAGGTGTGTGTGTGTGTGTGTGTGTGTGTGTTGTGCATGTGTGTGTTGTGCATGTGTGTTTCAGGCAGCAGAGTGGAAGAGTATTTGATCATGTCTTCGACAATGCCTGTGACAGTGACAGCCTGCACTGCTGGTGGAAAGCCAGTCTGACTAGAGCCTCTGCCAGCAGTTCTCGTTGCTGGTGGTGGGGGTGGTGGGTTAGGTGTGATGCTCTGATCTGCACAGCACATGGATGATGATTCTAAATCTTTGGAATGAGCTTAAATGTATTGTAGCCCATTTCCTATGACCAAATTTCATATTTTTGCATGCTATATAGCAATGAAATGTAATTCGGTCATTATTGCAAAATAAATTCAGACCCTGAAGCAAGATCTCACTTAATATGTCTACTTATCAAAGAAATACATTAATTTTGGTTTGGTTTAGGGTTATTACTATAGTAAGTACATGTAGTAACATGTAACTGTGTCACCTTCAAATAAAGTGTTACCGTCATTTTCACTATCATCAATAACTCAGACACAAGGTGGTGCCAGCTTTGATATTATGACCAACTCCGTCTCGTGAGCTATTTTAAATGTTAGCAATTTTGTATGAATTTGTACAACTGGATTTGTATGAAGACATGATTTTAAGAAAGAAAACAAAAGCATGACGTTCCACCCCTACACCTAACCCTCTGTGTGGTGTAAGCTGATCTTTTGAAAACGTACAAATGTGTACAAACTCGCAAAAATGTCAAATAGTTACGAATTGCCGTGAGTGTCAGCATCTGACCGCGAATGTCACACTTGGTCAGTCAGTATTCCAGAGAGCTGTGGAATAAACAAGTGATATCAAAGTACAGCAATAGAGGAATCCATTCAAAGTCGGAAAACTTTCCCGCTACGTGACTACAATGGATCAGTTTAAATTACATGGTTTTACTAAGCTGCATATTACACGCTTCTCTCTAATCTGTTTCGTCCTGAAGAGTGATCAGTCCATGGCCTCCTCTTTCTTTCAATCATCTCACTGCCTCAAAATAAAATACATGCCCAAAAAATAACCATTTACTTTGATTTACTGTATGCGCATTATGAATTTTAATGTAGTAGTGTTTGATGTCATTATCCATGGATGCACATGTATTTTTATTACAGTTATTGGGAAGAGATGCAAGTATTGTAATAAGCAGCTGTGTGCAGTAGCTGAAAAACAAACTTGATCAATGTGTACTTGTGAAATAAGAACGCACATTGAGACTGAATAGAATTGAATGAAATGCAAGCATGGCAACTGTGTCATTTTAGGATCTTTTCCGTTATTACTCATTCATTCGTGATTCCTGCTGTCCTACTATATAAAGCTGATTGTACAATTAATGTTAAGATGGTGTGATGAAAACATTGTAAATCATTGTCAAAGAGGAGCAACTGGTGCTCTACTCATATCAGCTTATTCCATCTGAGGTCTTAAAGAAACAAAGTTAGATTGCAAAATCCATGCATGGAGATTAATAGGTTCCTTCAAGCACAAAATGTGTGATCTTCCCATTAGAAAACTGGAGAAGTGATAACATTCTGTTTACAAGCATGTAGATTTCAGAAGGTATTGTTCTGCTTAACAAAATCCAAACAGAAGGTGAATCAAAACCCATTTATTCATTTCAAAGTCTCAGTCTTCCATGAAGACAAGCTATAGTAGTGATTTCCTTTGGATTTCTTATGCTGAATAGCAGCCCAGAGGGGGTCATTTTTCATCAAGTCTATAATATGGACAAGGCTTTACTGCGGCTTCTGAAAATGTCTGCTTTCGACCATATGTATTGGTTTTATTTTCATGTGCGTTGTTTTAAAATTGCATTGACTGACTGACTAGTCTTACACAAATTGAATGGTCCCTGAAGTTTGCTTGACGCCTCTGACCCAAAGACATTTATTAGACCCCCATACCGCTTGGGAGATGGTCTACTAAATATAGTGCATTGAGATGCTCTTCATAAATTGAATTTGTCAGGCTAGAGCTTTGGGACTTGATTCTCTTGCATGCCAACTAGCTCTCAAACCTGCTTTGCAATTATTGTCCAAGTCCCTGTCCAAGTATGTCAACAAATTCATGATTGCATTTACCCGTATTTAAACATTCCATTTAAAATGAGCACCAAGATGTTGGCGAGAGGTCTGTTTTTTCTCTCTCTCAAATACCATGTCTCTCAAAACCACAGTGCCGTAGCCAACCATACTCATTAATCACACTAGCTCGTGCTAATGTGGCGCCATCCCACCGGATGGGCAGTTCAAACTCTCATGAGGGAGAAAAGTGCAAATTTACAGTCGCCCCAATTTATTAATTGTACAGCGTCATGACCTTTTCCCTTTAAAGCGCACTTCAGCTCAACGGACAAATAGCAGACAAACTTTAGCGCTGCACGAACCGATTATGCATCTCTGTTTGGAGCCCAACTGTGTCTGAAAATTAGTTTTTGACCTTGTCATGTGTTTCTTTTTTTAATCTAGGCCTGGACTGATAGATTATTGCGCTGCCTGCCAAGAAAGGGGGTGAAAGTGTGTTTGTTTAGAAGGGCGGAGATACGTGCCAATAGCAAAGTTCACCATCTCCCATGGCACTCCTTGTCTTTGAAAAATATTGCTGAAATTATAATGAATTATGGAATAAAGGAGGAGTAGAATTCACAAGGCCAGACTTCAAGATATGTGACCTCCATCAAATGAAGCGCAAATGAAGGTTTCGTACAAAACCAACCATCCTTAGATGCATCTCTTTTTCCGCTTGTGATTTGAAGTGCATTTTTTCACATACTGTAAAAGAATATTTGGTCGTTTCTTTAACTTTGTGCACTTTTATATATTAGGAGTTGACTTTTATTAAAGCTAAAAGATTTCAGATTTTTTATTTGTGTTTTATGATCACATTAAATCTGTCTTAGAAATGTTTTACTATACCTTTATTGGTTATTTAGCTACTTTTCAAATGCCTTTTATGTATAGATTTTGTTTTACCATAGAAAGACAGACCAAGACTTTAAATCTTAAACTTAATTTATATAATAATTATATTATATTTTATTATATTATTATTTTATATTATATTTTTAACAAAGTGCTTGATTTTAGATGTTGTAGAAAGACAATCGCAGCTACAGTACATTATGGTCATCCAAACTTCAGCAAAATCCTTCTCCAACTGCAAACAACTGTACTAAATAAAACGAAATGATTTAAAGGGGTGATGAATTGAGAAATCAACTTTCCCTTGAGCTTTTGATATATAAAAGGTCATGGTAATATAAGAATATCCTGTAAGTTTCAGAGCTGAAAACTTCCTTGTTAGTCAAAGAAAAGCTTTTATAGACACCAGGCCCAGCAAACGACAGGTTTTTCAAAGTGGAGATCTATGACGTCTGCCTCAGCAGAAGAATATCAACGCCTACTTCATCACTGCCTGTTTAGCCCCGCCCACTGATTCGAGCATGTAACATAGGCCTAGTTTCTCTTAGTAGGATGAAAATAATCTGTTATTTAACAGTGATTACATTCTATAAAGAAAGCAATCAAAGAAAGCTCCCTTTGCAATCGTTTGAGCAGCACGCGCTGCAGCTGTCAATCAAACGGAGAGTTTATCAGTGACTCCCGTTTTATTCAACGAATCTCTTAACTATATCACGTTTGCACTGTTAGTGAAGATGAAAGCATTTGTTAGTGTACAGAAACTGAGTTACAATGACGAGATCGCTGCTTTCATGCGCTCAGCATGTGTGTGATCGGCTACAATGCTCATCACTGCAACCTTTCATGCCACAATCTTAATATAATGCCATAGATCTAAATGTAATGCAACACTTTTCACGATTAGTTAACCATGAGAGCTGTAATTGTAAAAACGAGCTAAAAGACGGAGTAATACTATTTCAAATGCAAAGACCTTAGCCAATCACAGCAGTGGGTGTTTACACTGAAGTCTCCCAGCAGACACGCCCCTTAAAACGGAGCGTTCAGAGCAGAGAGCTAAAATCAGGGTAGAAAAAATTCCTTTTATTTATAAATTATGACATTTTTTGATAAAAAGCATTCTAACATAAGTGCACCCCAGGAAACATCATAAAACAATAAAAAAACGCAGTTCATGACCCCTTTAACAATACACCAGCAATTCTGGTCATTGTCAACCTGAGCATTTCTTGACTCTCAGCTGCTCTTGTTTCTATTTTGTGAAGTAAATGAACGGCATGCACTTATGTAGGAAGTAGGCCATTATGGTGGCTCGCTTTTTTCCCTGACAAAGAAAAGCCAGTGGGAGTTTGAAGCCTTGGTAATACTTCAGTCCTCTTTGTGTATCACAGGTTTTTTTTGTTTTTTTTTCCTCGTTCCAAAAATGCAAATGAACTTGGGAGACAGGGGCATTGGGAACTTATTAACGGCCTGGATTTTTTTCCCCCTTTTATGTCTCAGAGGATACAAATGAGTGGTCGAGACAGAAGAGGAGAGTGTCAGTAACCTGTACTGCTGTAAATGAGTCACTTATACGTCTAATGGGAGAGCTCTGAGCTACTGCCTCGTTCCTTCCAACTCCCTCCCGGCACCTCCAAGTAACACACTCAATTTTTCATGACATCCGGGACGATGAGTTCATCAGTTTTAAATGGGACATTTCCTCAATATTACCTCTTTTAACCAGGCTGTTTTTGGCGCTCTCGCCTTTTATGAAGAGAATGTTTGAAGAA
Source organism: Rhinogobio ventralis (assembly GCA_039654625.1). Classification (NCBI taxonomy): domain Eukaryota; kingdom Metazoa; phylum Chordata; class Actinopteri; order Cypriniformes; family Gobionidae; genus Rhinogobio; species Rhinogobio ventralis. Next base: position 25,744,605 of record CM077204.1, read on the forward strand.
AAAAAGTCACAATTTTTTGGCTATCAATAAATATTCATTGTTGTAATAACTTGTGCTAAAAATGCTAATGGTAAGATTCACTGTGTTTCAGAAATAAGATTTACAAACAAGAAAATACCAATTTGAGAAGGCAAAATCTTACCTGTCCTGTTTAGACCTTGGTGCCGTTGGACAGGAAGTGATTGTCCTGTTCAGAAAGGGTCATGGGCTTCTAGGCTAGTGTGATATTTTTTTAGAGTCGTTTGTTTGTCTAGGTTCATGGTGTTCTTTATATATGTCTATCATTCCTGATTCAATTTATTTTTAACTATGGAGACCTTTGCAGTTACCTTTATTGCATGCAGCCTCTGCAGTCAATATGAAAATGTATTTAACTGTATAGACTCACAGAGTGTTATTACATGCATGCACTATATTAGCTTACTAATATAATATGCATACTAAACTGAATGTCTTGTTACTGTATGTCTTACTGCTTTAATTTTGGTCCGAATATAAGGTTAATTAGAAATGCAACAGGTTATCTGATAGGCTAGTTTAAAAAGATCATGTCACAAAAGCTTTTGTAAAATGTGCTTTTATATAATTGTGGCATTTAGGTCTGAAACTGTCTGCAAATTTACATTCTTTAGCTTGTGTTTAGAATTGTTAATTGCATTAATTATCATTGTAATTTATTGTTCACATACTGAACAGGCATTCCTGATGACGAGCAGCATAAAAATGTGATATTATTTTGGGCAACGAGTGACGAAGGATATTTACCAGTTATTTTTCATCACAGATAATGTTCATGTGCAACATTTAATAGACAGCTAACGGCCAATTATAGGCTCTGATATGCTAATGATGAAATAATTAGTTTCAAAATGACAGGGAGGAAGTCATAAATTCAAAGGACGAGTTGAACAGAACGATTCGGATTCTGACGGTAGTTTGTTTCTTAATGATAGTGCAGATTTCAGAAACATAAAATACTCTCATTTCATCCTCAGAGGTGCATTTCAAAGTTTTCCAGTGAGATTTATGTCTGAAATTACTCCTGCAATAAAATAATCAAGGGATGTAATTAGATTTCCCCACCCATAAGCCTTTATGTTCTGCAGATTTTGTGCAGAGTGGCATGAGCAGAGGTCAGTAGGGCACAGCGTGTATTCTTAGGAAAGAAAACAAACAGCCAAGCATCCACCGTAACCCCTGACACCCACGATGCATCAGGCTGGCAGTGGTCTTCTCTCTCTTTCCTCCTACACGTTTCTTTCTAAATTTGTCTTGCAGGCTCAGAGATAGACACTGGTAATTCATTGCAGACTAGCATCATTATGCCAGTTGTATATGCCTCAAATACCTCTAATAAGTTTTGTGCCAGTAGCACTGTGACGTTACGTTGAGAGAGTAGGGGGTTTCTTCCACGGGCCTGAATCCCCAAAGATGGCCTGCTGTAGCTGCAGGAACAAGAAAACAAATGAGCTACTCTGTGTTTCCCCATTCATCAGGAGCATGTGTTTTTCCTTTCTCTCTCTGTGTTTGTCTTTCTTTCCCTCATCTTTCTTTCTCATGGGGTTTAGTTTACGCGTCATCTCAAAATCAGCCCTGCACAAGACACGGTTCTCCCATGGGAGTCTTGGTTTTAACTATTTTTCATTCAGTGCCGCACAAAAAAACAGGTTTTTGCATGTTTCCTGCTTCTAGTCCAATAAACCAAACATTAGCTTGCTTCAAACTGAAATTACAATCTATATGCTTTAAAGTGCCCCTATTATGCTGTTTTATTGGCTCCTAATTTCGTTTTGGAGGCCTCTTACAATAAGTTTACATGTGTAAGCCCGCCCAATCGTTCCAATGGAGGCGTACGATTGGTGGTTGAAGGTTTCTTGCGCGTTCGGTCTTTTCAGCGGGGCAAAGGGATTTAATTCTAATTTATCTTTATCTGACTCAATTTTAATTATGACCTCGAATTTAGGTTAGAATGCCAATTGGTTATTTGGTTATTTATATTTAATAGTTTACACATGTAATTATTCAGTTTAACCCTTTGTTGAAATTATAGCCGTTCATAGTTAATAATTCCAGAGTAAGTCAGAATAAAAACAGTGTAACAATTTATTATTAGTCAGGTAAATGTATCATGCCAATTACATAATCAATTCAAAGATAATCCATACATAACATCAAATGCTCTGAAGTATAGAATAAAATATGGATACCTGACCTTCTGAGAATTACATAACGCTGAGCATCTAAGAGACACTCAGCGTTACGGGCTGACCGATGTAAAGGTTCCAGCCCCGACCTCTTTGCAACATCTCCTTAAATACCAGACCAAGACGGAAACCTCTTTCAAATGGAAACGTGTTAACAATGGGAATTTACATTTAATCACTGTCCCATAGACCTGTATTGACAAAAGACCAAATGGCTAAAGCCACACCCAACGTAATGAGCAAAGTATCTCTAAACTCTCAAAACCTTTATTACTTTTTGGTTTACTTCTGTGGGGAGGAGACCTTTGTACCAGTCGCACTGAGACATTTGATAATGACAATGATATCAAACATGTATAATTCTGTATAGTATTTGTTCACTTTAGACCATATAGATTTTGGGTGAATTCTGGAGGGGAGATGGGGGTAGATGCAGGTGAAAGGAGAGAATTTAGATGATTCACTCAGCGTGACGTTGTCTCGGATGGGGATGCTAAATGCATGAGTCGATTCAGATGCTAATGTCCTTTATTTTCTCAGAGACATTTTGGCATATGCAACCTTTTTCCAGTCTTACACATGAATACAAGTTCAAATATTTTTCTTTTTTCTCATAATATACACTGCAGCATCACCTATTTTCTCGCAGCATCTGAAACAGCTCGATAAAGGATTCGTTCAGCTTTTCCGAGAGACTACTCTGCTCTGATTGGTCAGATGGCTCAGTCTGTTGTGATTGGTCTACCTCTTACAGCGCAGAGGCTTCCTCCCCACTTGTATACACAGTGATACGAACAGTAACAATAGCGTTTTACTGTATCCATTATCAATTTTGTACTGTATAAATTCTCATACTTCGGAAGTACATACAAAGTGGATTTGCTTTCGGAGCACAGAAAACAGTTCTCGACATGTCGACAACACAAACCAAACTCCGTATCTCTGCTATAACAACAGTGTTTGAGTAGACGATGTTCGCAAGCAGCCAATTAAGACCACAGGCTGCCATTATGCAAATGTGTTACAAACCTACGTAACAGGAAGTGAGACTGGAATTACGACTTGTTTCAGCAGTTCAGAATCGATCCTTTCTTTTGTGAAACAATACATTTATTTGACTTTGCAGACATTTTTACATTCACAAACAGCTATATTACACACTGCATGAAAGGTAATATTCGAAAAAGCATTTTAGGTGCACTTTAAATTTTCATCCAATGCATTTTGCATGCATTAATGTGACAATGCCTTGTCTGTTCTCTGCATCAAATCAAAGGTTGGCCTCAGGTAAAGTGTAATGTCTGAAAGTTCTCTGCAATAACAGAGACAATAACCCACGGTTGTACTTATTCATCACTTACAAATTACTCCAAGGATATTCCAGGTGAAATCAGACCCAGCTACTAACAATGTAATTTTGGGAACAAAGTCATCACTTTAAGACCAATTCAATTCAGGCCTCAATTGTTTCATTAAATTGAAACATGTTAAAAAATGGCCAGTTGTATCGCATGTTGCGTGGCCTGAAATGTGAATGCTTTTAATTTGGTTTAATGACTAATTTTGAAGCAAACAGTAAGCAGAATTGCTTTTTTTTATTTGAATGTAGCATAATAGTGGCATATTTCAACTTGAGGCTGTTCCTCTATTATAAAGAAGAGCATTGAACGGTTATTTCAGTAGATAGGGAGCAGGGCACCATTTCTCGTTATTAACTAGTTGCTTATTAGCTTGCTTGCATATTACTTGCATATTGGCTGTTTATTAGTACTTATAAAGCAAATATTAATGCCTGTGACCCAGCTCTCGTTTGACAGCACAATTTCCAATGTCTTCAAAATTTCAGGCACGGCAGAGAGGATGTTGCAAAAATAGATCAAGCTGTCAGTATATACTGCAAAGAACATGCTGCATGTCAGTAGTTGAGAAGCAAAGTAAGAGGAGGTCAGGAAAGAAGTAAAACAATTCGTTAATACTAAATACTAAAAACAACTAGCAGAGACTTTTAAAACACAAGTCATAAACACACAGCAATGCCCCATGCTTGATTTGATAGTGTTTTACAAACATCAGCAACTGCATGCATAACTAAGGCAGTGAAACCCTTCAGTGACCCAGAGTAAACAGTGCCTGTGAGCCGCTCTGAAGATGATCACTTCAAGCCCAATGGACCAATAACATTTCTCATCCATTCTGCTCACCTTTAGACTCTGCTCTGGGCTGTAGAGACAGACTGCTGTGATTTAACACAGAGGATAAAGAAATGAAGAACTGCTCCAGCCAAAGAGCACAGCCTTAATCCTCACTACCAAAACAGATGTTTGTGCTGCATTCAGATTAATGACTCTTACTGTGTGTCCTACTGCAAGATCATCTGCCGGTACTTCACCTGAGAAATCAACCCTGCTTCTTTCTTTTAATCATTTTACACTTTCTAAAATGTATTTTCTTTCTTCCTTCCTTCATTTTTAATGATTTAAAACTTTCTTTCCTTCTTTCTTCTTTAAATCTCCATTCATTCATCCATTCATTCATACTTAAATTAATTCTATCATTTATTTTATTTTGTTCTATAAATTCTTTGTTTTCTATAATTGTCTTTCAATCATTTTACACTTTCTAAAATGTCTTCCTTCCTTCCTTACCTCCGTCCTTCCTTTCTTCCTTATACTTATTCTTGTACACTACCGTTCAACCGCACCAGAATCTGTAAGATTTCTAATAATTAAGTATTTACTGTCACTTCTGATCAATTTAATGTGTCCTTGCTGAATAAAAGTGTTAATGTCTTTCACATATGGTCTCTGGGTTCTGTTTCATATACAGGACTGCAGGAGCATCTTCATGTAGCACAGGTTTGCCCACAGTGCAGTGCTGCTGTCTTCCTCTTCTGCCTGCTAAATTGAACAAAGTGCTAATTGATTGATAATAGTCCAAGGACTAAAAATGTCATTGTCACTCTCAAATTGCATGAAACACTGATAGCACTGAAGTCCTCTTGACAAAATTAGAGAGGGCAGCACGGCACTTTGAAAAAAACGCCTGGTAGTAAAAGTGGGAGTGGACTTCTTGAGGCTGTATGTAAACTGTTCATTATTCCGCTGGGGTTCGCTTCATTAACCTCTCAACCATATGACCTACCCAGCACATTTGATTAACTTCACTCCCTAACTCTCTCATTTCAGTAAGCCTCACCTGCAGCGCTGCTGTCAGAACCCATTAAACCTGCAGAAGGAGACGACATCTGGAACAGAGATTTGAGAGGAATCAAAAGGTTCAGTTTGTTTTCATTATTGGGGAAAGCACAACAGTTTATATCCACTATATCCACCTTATTTTTAATGTAAGAGTGGACACGGTTGTCCAAGAATGTCCCCACAAAGCCGGCAAAATCCAAAATCCTTGACCTTGGGGGGACATTTTTTGGTCCCCATGAGGAAAATAGCTTATAAATCATAATAAGTGATATTTTTTTTGACAATGTAAAAATGCAGAAAGTTTTCTGTGATGGGTTAGTGTAGGGGGATAGAATATACAGTTTGTATAGTATAAAAATCATTATGTCTATGGAAGGTCCCCATAAAACACGTGTTTGTTGTCACAATTATGCCAATTTTTTTCCTATGTTCAGTCTTTGTGGGTCCAGTAAACTGGAAGCAAATTGACTTCCAAAGAATTAAGTAAATGTTAGGCTATATATTCAAATTAAACAAGAGAATCTGCTGATTCAGGTGATACCATATCGGTCCTTTAACATCCATTAACCTGATCACAAATCAAATTATAACCCACAAGTGAAATTAATTTTCTACCTCAGAATAGTTTTTTTGTCCACTAAATCCAATCTGTTTTTGCTCCCCTGTGCCATATTGCTCTCCGGTGTTTGCAGACATTAGATTCAAATTAACTGCTTTTTTCTTCTCTTGACTTTGTCATATTTTGACATCATGAAACTGAATGAAAATGCACTAATTTGTTACAGTCTGTCAGCAATACAAAGCCACACAAAGGGAAGTTCCTTTCACTTGTAACCGCTGGAGTTGCGCAGCTCAAAAAGGACACATAAAATTGATTTCATTTTGCCGTTAGTGGCTCTTTTCCCTAAAGATTCACTTTTGGACATGTAATTAATTTTAATTGGAATATGATGTGATGCACACAGAAATAGCAGTGGAAGAGCAGGCGACGTAGCAGCGGCCTGTCTGTCCTCGATGCTTAGCCCTGTGTTATGCACATTCGTTTGAATTATTCCCACCCTGATTATGATCTGCTTTTAAAACCATTTTGTACATAGATGCTTTCTCTCCACATAACGTTGCCATCCAAAATACCAGCATAGAAAATTATCTTTCCCTTTTTGCAGTGAAGTGAATACCATCACATGTATCAAAACAGGTCTACATCAGAGTGTGACATATCAAAAGGAAGAAAATGGAGGGTGGAAAGGCTCTTTAATAGAGTGAATTTCAAGAGTGGAGTCCTCAGAGGATGCTGGGAAGACATAATGGCACTGACAATCAACTGGCTGAGTGCCTTCCTCGTTCTCTTTTCATCGGCTGGGATTTGGGGGATGCCTGTGTCTGTGTCTGTTTGAACCCAACACAGAGCCGGGGAGTCAGCTCGACTTAAGTGGAGCAGAGATAAGCACCAGGAGGCCTTGTGGAGCCCCAGTTACCCATAATCCCACAGTCCGCCCTGTGACATTGATAGATTAAAAGAAAAAAAGAAGGAAATCAGCGCTCATATGTTCAGAGCTCAGCGTTGAGCTTGTTGTGGCCGTAAATTAATACATCACAATATAAGTCTTAAAGAAATGGCAAGATGGCAACCATCAGATGGAGGTGCGATTGCTTTTTTTTCTTTCCTCTCAGACCTTTAACAAAGTAAACAGTGGGTTTAAAACCGCTTTTCCTTTCTGGGTACTTGTTTATCTCTGTGAAGGAATCTGATTGCAGTGCACATTGCAAACATTCTGCTTTTTCAAAGGACGTCACAGCCACTGCATATCTGAATAGATGCCTCATTAAAAAAGAAAATGAACATCTCCAGCTAATTTTGTTATGACATGTAAAACATGATGGAACACTCATAAACATGTCCAAATCCTCAGTTAAATGAAGGTTACCAGACATCCTACTGGCAGTTTTGATATTATAATCACAGGATACAATACTGCAAATATGTATGTATGTATATATATATATATATATATATATATATATATATATATATATATATATATATATATATATATGTAATGTTTATTTACTTATTATGGTGTTGTAAGAATGTTAACAGCTTTAACGGAGGTGGCATCTGAGAGCATGTGCTGTGATATATTAGGTGTGGTATGGTCCTCTTGGTGTTTTCACGTTTAATAAAACTGTAATAAGCCCAACTAACCAACAGGTATACACCGATCAGGCATAACATTATGACAGGTGAAGTGAATAACACTGATTATCTCTTCATCACGGTACCTGTTAGTGGGTGGGATATATTAGGCAGCAAGTAAACATTTTATCCTCAAAGTTGATGTGTTAGAAGCAGGAAAAATGGGCAAGCGTAAGGATTTGAGCAAATTTGACAAGGGCCAAGTTGTGATGGCTAGACGACTGGGTCAGAGCATCTCCAAAACTGCAGCTCTTGTGGGGTGTTCCCGGTCTGCAGTGGTCAGTATCTATCAAAATTGCTCCAAGAAAGGAACAGTGGTGAACCCGTGACAGGGTCATGGGCGACCAAGGCTCATTGATGCACGTGGGGAGCAAAGGCTGCCTCGTGTGATCCGATTAAACATACAAACTACTGTATAGCTCAAATTGCTCAATAAGTTAATGCTGGTTCTGATAGAAAGGTGTCAGAATACATCGCAGTTTGTTGCGTATGGGGCTGCATAGCCGCAGACCAGTCAGGGTGCCCATGCTGACCTTTGTCCACCACCGAAAGTGCCAACAGTGGGTACCTGAGCATCAGAACTGGACCACGGAGCAATGGGAGAAGGTGGCCTGGTCTGATGAATCACGTTTTTCACGTGGATGGCCGGGTGCATGTGCATCGCTTACCTGCACACATGGCACCAGGATGCACTATGGGAAGAAGGCAAGTCGGCGGAGGCAGTGCAATGCTTTGGGCAATATTCTGCTGGGAAACCTTGGGTCCTGCCATCCATGTGGATGTTACTTTGACACGTACCACCTACCTAAGCATTGTTGGAGACCATGTACACCCTTTCATAGAAACAGTATTCCCTGGTGGCTGTGGCCTCTTTCAGCAGGATAATGCGCCCTGCCACAAAGCAAAAATGGTTCAGGAATGGTTTGAGGAGCACAACAACGAGTTTGAGGTGTTGACTTGGCCTCCAAATTCCCCAGATCTCAATCCAATCGAGCATCTGTGGGATGTGCTGATGGAGACCCCACCTCACATTTTACAGGACTTAAAGGATCTGCTGCTAACATCTTGGTGCCAGATACCACAGCACACCTTCAGGGGTCTAGTGGAGTCCATGCCTCGACGGCTCAAGGCTGTTTTGGCAGCAAAAGGGGGACCAACACAATATTAGGTCATAATGTTATGCCTGATCGGTGTAGATACTGTACACTGACTGAAATGATTTCTGCCTCTATAGGCTATCAACCTAATTCTACCTTCCCCTCAAGGACTATTTTATAACCAAATATTCAGAGTTCAATACAAATTAAGATCAATCCACAGCACTTGTGGAATAATGTTGATTACTACAAAAATTTATTTGATTGATGTGTTCTTCCTTTTCTTTAAAAAAGAAAGAAAGCCAAGTCTGGGTTAAAGTGAGGAAGTGAATGTGGGTAATCCGTCAACATTAGCCACAAGATGTAAACAATATGCATGTTAACATGATTTTAGTTATATAGCCTACAGACTGTTGCCATGATAACAATGCTTAAAACCTTAAAACTACAGTAAAAAGAACTTTATGACTTTAAAAAGTTTTAACAGGCGAGTAAGTGCTGAGAATAAAGTGAAAAGTAAAAAACTTTTAAAGCCTCCAAATTGGTCCCATTTAGTTCCATTGTAAGTGCCTCACAACCACCTTAACCCTTTCCCCGCATATATTATTTACATATATCGCTTGTTTCTGCGTCGTCTTCGCACTTGTTTTGATCAGGAGATTCAGTATTCTTTCAGAACTTGTGTAATAGCGCCCCCTATCGTATAACTAAAACTCTGAAAGCCGGAAATTTCCGTCATTGGTGGAGAAGCGTTTTCTCACGAATGACGGAAATGTCCGTCAATGGCAGGGAAAGAGTTAAATATTTTTTTATTTAAAGAAAATGAGGGACAAGTCCAATTTATTTTTTATAAGGTAATCAACATTATCCCACAAACTGAGATGTTGAATCGAACCAGACAGATTCAAACAAATAAGTACAAGAAATGTTGAGAAAAGTTTTGGAAACAGACATTGTGAGGGTGAGGAATACAGACTTGAGAAAGCATATTGTAATTTACACCAAATCATCCCTAACTGCTGTTGATTTGAAAGCTGCATTGCTAACATTACAGATGGAGAACATCACCTTCATGACCTTTACAACAACCAATTAAAGCAGCATTACAGACACTGCACAAGAGTGCCAATGCTCCAATTAACAAGATAAATAACGACATTTGGATTTTGTCCCCTCGTCTCAGAGAAACGTGCCCCATCTATAGGCCTAGACGTCAAAGTAAATTGCAAAATAAAAAAAAGCAAACAGAAAATCACTCGTGACTAATTTTATCTATGTAAAAAACAGTAACTAGCTTCATGAAACAAGCACTAGAAAGTTGATTGACAGATTCCATATTTTTATAGGTTGATTGACAGACTCGCTAATTAAATTGTGGACTGTATTAATGCAGCTCATGCTGTCAGTCTGCAGCCTAGTGCTACCTACTAACGGCATTACTAAATAACCTCACTGCTTTATGTAACTGAACTGTCTGTTGATTGAAGTGAGCTCATCTTTATAACTACCATGTGGGAATGACAATTGTCGTATGAAGGAAGGAACCCTATTACTTTATTCTTGCCTTTAATTTAAAATATCAGAAGCTGTATCTGAATCGTTTTCCTTCATTATCCTTTTCTCGTTACCATGGGAACATGTGCAGACAGTCATGTGTATAGTTTAAAATACGAATACATATAGTGAATAAATCTTTTTCACATTAAATATTGTTGAGAAGAAAATGTCCTTAAATATGCATTGAATGAAGCACAGGAGTCCAGCGGATCAAATATCAGCCAGTTCATATGTTTTTGTTGAACAGCAAATGTTCCTGTGCACCGTCTGTGGTGTATATGCTGAACTGAACATCGTCTCTCCCTGAATCTCATGCTCACGTTCTCTGGGAGGTGGCCTTCATCACTCCTGTCTTGACATGTGTTCTGTGTTGACACAAGGACTTCAGCGGCGCTGTTATCGAGAATTATAATGAGGAATCTTGGCTAGCTAAAGAAAAGCTCATCCTCCTGGGTAACACATATTGAGCTGATGAAAATGTATAACAGCTAAGAAAAACCTTTATATCATTATCTTTTTGGACAGACAGTAGCCTGACATCTGTATATTTTTCTGCACTTATCCACGTCCCTCTTTCTGTCAGAATCTCTGATTGTGATTTTGTAATTTGCATAGCATATGTTCAATTTCTTCTCAATTTTCTCACAAGTCCTCATCAGCGGTTCGGATAACAGACCCCAGTTTCACTCATGGCGGTAATTGTCCTCTTGACATTGCTAGATGAATAATATTGGTAATGTCAAGAAGACAGTTCAAGCAGAAAAGATTACCGGTCAATTGAGTTCCATTCGCTCTGTTCAAAATTAGTCGATTATTCCCTTGGCCGGGTCTCACACAACTCTCAAGTTTTTTCACTAAATTTTCATCTTTGCAGGCGTTCTTTTAGCTTTTATGGAGAAATTTCTCCATGGATTCCAAGTTTAAAATAAGTGGTATGCTGAGAAATTACGACACAGAATGAGGGATATGCCAAGAGCACAATCTCTCACTCTAGGAGCACAAATAACTAATAAAAACATAGTTTTTTTGTAAGGACTTAACACCACCTCAAGGACAAGGGCTGAATCCGAAATCGCCCTCTAAACCCGCAATCACTATTCCCTGTTAGTCTACTTATACAGTTGAAGAACGAATTTTGGACAACCGTTGAACGTACATCGGCTGTACACTCATTATTGCGGTGCAATGTGGGATTCAACGAGTGCACTCATTAATGTCCACTATGGTTTTGGACACCACTACAAATGGCTGTCCCCTCAAATAATGCCCTATTTGAAATATTTGTCCTTTGATTTGAAAGCTTTGGCTCTTCAGATTTTTAAATTAAAATTTGAGAGATTCATGAAGGACAGCCACTTCACCAAATGGCCAACCACATGTTTCATCACATCAGTTTCATCACTCAAAGAAAACTCCCTGACCTCTTGCTCATTTATATGATGCTAAAAGTTTCAGTAAAAAAAAAGTAAATGTTTTTTTGGAGAAAGATGTTATAAATTGTCAAAGTGTCTTTGTCTGTATGTCCCTGAGATTTCACTTCTGTTCCTTGCAGAAAATGAGGTGCAGACAAGAGACAAAAGCCAAACAAACACTGCTGCAGGCCTTGCCACATTGATAAGGTGAGGTCAATGCAAGCTCATAATCGACTTCAACAGCTTATGGCGCTTGCCCTCTGGGAATTTCCACATATCAACAAAAGCAGCTCGGCGGAGCAAGTAATAATCTGCTGATATCTGGACTGTGGCATGGGACTACCATTGCCAGCGGCTTTCCGAAATGGTTTCCAAACAAATCCCTTCTTAAAAAAAAGAGAAATGTTCTGATAATGTTCTGTTTTAAGGAATTTATCTATACTATATGAGGCCTTTGTCTTCATCTTTTTTAAATGCATTTCTTCTTAACTACAGTTTTTTTCGTCTGTAGTTGCGGACGGTTCTCCTGACTGACATGGGTGCTCTTTTCTCTGTGTGTGCATATTGCTTCATGTCATATTCAAAGTGCTGTAGTCTCTAAGCAAATTAAATGAATGCGTACACAAATAACTCAAAGTGAACCTAAATGACATGTCAACATTTGTAATGACTACTGACGTGTGTCAAATCAGCTTTGTTGTCCATGACCCATTTACTTGCTTCTATTCAGCAGTGTTGGTGTCATTAAAAAGGATTATATTAAAATACATATCACATTTTCAGCCTTGTGTACATTGTTAAAGGGGGGTCTAATGCTATTTCATGCATTCTGACTTATTTACACTGTTAAAGAGTTGGATTATCATGCTAAACATGGCCAAAATTTCCAAAACCGAGTTGGACGTATGACAGAGTATTTTTGTGCCAAATACACTCTATCAGGATTCGAACAAGTTTTGGAAAGTTTTTTTTGTTAGTATGGCCCTGTATGATGTCATAAAGGGTATAATTCCTTTTATGGGCACTTCTCCCGGATGAGCGCGTGCACCCATCAACCTAAGCGAGAGCAAGAGCGCGCCCATCAGCGAGCTTCGTTTTGGGTTACGGAAACTGTCGGCAGCGCTGTCATTTTGTTTTTAGACCATGAAATCAACAATGTCACTAAAGAAGTGTTTTTTTGGTTGTGAGGAAAAGATAACCTTGTTCAGCTTCCCAAATAACCCAGCATTAAGGAAACAGTGGATGCAGTTTGTTTTTCCGGAGCAGCAACGGAGTTCTGCAAGTGTTTGTTTGTTCCCGGTCATGAGGTGAAACCGGAAGCGGTGAGTGAAACTGCATCAAATTTCTGTGTTGGCAGTCGGTGCGTAAGTGCATATAATGTAAACAACACGAACGTATAGTGAATCGAAAGTTATCCAAGGATAATGCCATGATGTATCGTGTGCACGCTCAGGACGAGCTCGGGTGTTTTCTGAAAAAATCGGGACAGCGTATCTGTCTTTTATAAATATGATCAAACTAAAGATTCTTCGGAGATATGAAGGATGCAATACTACTCTGTAGGTACTCAAGATTAACACAAGATCATTGATTGTTCAGTAAAATATGTTGCCCCCTAAATGGATTCAGTGCAGGAATCCAACAATCCCACCTGCCAAACTGTAAGCAAAGGGTGCATGGTGTATCAGAGGACACGTCACTGTGATGGATTATGAACTCTTTGCGCTGTGACATGGGGAGTATACATCATGCTGTCATGTGTTCTGATTCTTCCAGCCAGAACTTAAGTGTGTGACGCTATGCTGCAGAGGGAAAAAGCACACAACCTTCATTATAAAGACCCGATAAAATCATTATTTTGTACCCTTCTACATATCTCATGAATTAATTTGCCCTCTATGTTTTGACACAGCAGTCCGTAGGCATTAGGATCAAACCCAGTTATGGTGCAACACTCTTTTAGCTGTGACAATGTTGAAATGTTGAGAGGAGCTCCACAGTGGCTGTCACTGAAACGGTCATTTTAGTGAAAGCATGGCTCGTTGAAGGGCACATGCACCCAAATCTCACACTTAAATCACTTTTTTTTTTTCTGTCAAACGTCTTAATCTGAAATGTCTCTCTACAGACTTTAAGACTACTGACTCTTCACATTAAAGGGATAGTATTTGTCATTATTTACTAAGAGGGTATGTTCCAAACCCTTTTGCTTTTATATTTTCTGTTGAACAACAGATTTTTTTAACAATTGTCTTGTCCCTTTAATATACAGTATGATAGTTCATAGTGACCATGTCTATTAAGCTCCATAAAATTGGTCTCATGCTCTAAATTACAAGTCAAACAAAAACTGATGTATTACAGAGATTTAAGTAATTATTCACTGTAGTCTTTAGTGGTATAAAGTCTATAAAGTGCTGACGGAGGGGTCAATGCAAGGTGTTTTTAAATAATGTTTTATAGAATTTTGCTTAAACATCACTGCTGGCCATAAGGCTGATTTTCTAATACACAACTGCAGAACAACTGGATGGGTGACCACACAAACTTATTGAGACAGCCTGGATAACTTGCTAACACACAGATGTCAGTTAAACTCATCCAGCATTATCCAAAAACCCTTTTTATTTATTTTTATTTCAGGATGTTATAATCATATAATCATTTATGTGAACTCTCTGGTATTGTTCATTTGAGAGTCACTTATGTTGTTTGACCGAACACCTGAAATGTAACTTTTTTATTTTCAGTAAAATCAATGTACTGTAATATATTTTTGTCCAATAATATATTTTTTTATTTTGAGACAATTTTACGTTACTAATGAATATTTATTTTTTCCCATTGAAAATAATTTAAATCTAATTTAAATAATCTATTTATTTTTTCAATTAAAACTGTATTTCATGTTAAAACAGAGACAATCCAGTTTCATCTGGTGGGAGTATAAAAAAGAAAAACATCTGTAAAGATGTGGTGTAATATATAAAGAGGCTTGTAAATTCTATAGTTGTTTTAGACATAAAAACGTACTTTTATTAGGTTGTGGATTTGGATATATATTTAGACATTCTCAAAAACTACTTTTTGTCAAGGCTTAGATATTTTTTTTGTTTGAAAGGTTGATTTGAAGTGTCAGTTTTTCCATTAACTTTACTACAGTCAAACCTGAACACAGAGAAAGACATTTTGTAGCGTGTTGTTTTTTTGTCTCTTTTTTTCATATTGTTTGTATATTTCCCATTCATTTCCTATCGCGGTCATTTCTGATCGTGAACAACACAAGTGAGACTAATTTTCTTTTCGACCATTTAGCTTTTTCAAATCAAGTCTAAAATGACAGTAACATGAGAGGATTAAAATGAATGAAAGAACAATACTTTTAATTTATAAAAATAAATGTATAATAACTGGATTGGCTTATTCATCATAGTGGATGCCCTTGAAGTACAGTACCGTTGATGGTTTATTTAAATATACTGAAACAATAGAAAACAATCCAGACGCCGGACAAGTAAACTACTGTCAATATAGGCTTTTAATTAGCGACGGATAAAGGCATGTTAATGCATGATGCTTACGTGTGTGAGTGTTGATTCATGTGGTGGTGCTGCATATGAGAAAGAATCCTTAATGATGAACAGCTGGTGGAAATCTCACTGAATCTCATTACAAGGTTCTTCTCACTTCAGACGTGAAGCAGAGTATACCTCAGGAAAAAGCATTTTCACATGCAGCTTTCCTAAATGTGTTATAAAATATTCCATTCAGGAAACTTTACTGGTTTAGAAGATAACAGTGAGCCTTAAAAGTTAGCCAGTGTGCTGGAACACACACCAAGCTCTTTTTCAATTTTTATCTTCTTACCACAGAAAAGTGCATCGCTGGTAAGAAGGTGAGAGCTAAAAATTTGTTAATCACTGGAGTGTCCTTGACTACAGTGAGATTTTAACAGCCTGTTTTTAGCAGCTGTCACCACAAACCAGAGAAGGTTTGCCTTCATGTGCTAACTGCTCAGAAGTGCTCTCCAAATGAACAATTTGCAAGCAACGTGGTGTTGGAAGGCCATATTGTGGTGGCTCTAAAAACAAATGTTTTATATGCTTTGGGAAGTGGAAGAGGGAAGTGTTGTTGTATTAAACCCTTGCGTGTTCAAAAGTGATTTAATACAACTCTGATATAATAAAGTGCTATATGCATTTTTAAATAAATTATCTGTCCTGGGTTTGACACCTACTAACTAATTCATTTATTTGATTAACTCAAATGGAAAAAAGACGGAGTAGATCATTATTAGAGAAGATAAATGCATTAGAGTGTGAAAGAGCTTCATGAGATTTTGAGGAAGAAATGCTAATGCTCTGTCTGTATTTGATATTTAGACATATAAGCTTGTGGCAAAAGAACTAACTAGCATTAATGTCACAAATTACACCGATCAGGCATACCATTATGATATTATTAATATCATAATGTTATGCTTTACTCAACATTACTAATATTGTGTTAGTTCCCCTTTTGCTGACAAAACAGCCCTGAGACGTCGAGGCATGGACTCCACTAAAACCCCTGAAGGTGTGCTGTGGTATCTGGCACCAAGATGTTAGCAGCAGATCCTTTAAGCCCTGTAAGTTGCAAGGTGGGGTCTCCATGGATTGGACTTGTTTGTTCAGCACATCCCACAGATGCTCGATTGGATTGAGATCTGGGGAATTTGGAGGCCAAGTCAACACCTCAAACTCGTTGTTGTGCTCCTCAAACCATTTTTGCTTTGTGGCAGGGCACATGATCCTGCTGAAAGAGGCCACAGCCACCAGGGAATACCATTTCCATGAAAGGTGTACATGGTCTGCAACAATGCAAGTAGGTGGTATGTGTCAAAGTAGCATCCACATGGATGGCAGGACCCAAGTTTTCCCAGCAGAACATTACCCAAAGCATCGCATTGCCTCCGCCGGCTTGCCTTCTTCCCATAGTGCATCCTGGTGTCATGTGTTCCCCAGGTAAGCAGCGCACACGCACCTGGCCATCCACGTGATGTAAAAGAAAACGTGATTCATCAGACCAGACCACCTTCTCCCATTGCTCCGTGGTCCAGTTCTGATGCTCACGTGCCCAATGTTGGTGCCTTCAGCGGTGGACAGGGGTCAGCATGGGCACCCTGACTGGTCTGCGGCAATGCAGCCCCATACGCAACAAACTGTGATGCACTGTGTATTCTGACACCTTTCTATCAGAACCAGCATTCATTTCTTGAGTAGTTTGTATGTTTAATCGGACCACACAGGCCAGCCTTCACTCCCCACGTGCATCAATGAGCCTTGGTTACCCATGACCCTGTCGCCTGTTCCCCACTGTTCCTTCCTTGGAGCACTTTTGATAGATACTGACCACTGCAGACCGGGAACACCCCACAAGAGCTGCAGTTTTGGAGATGCTCTGACCCAGTCGTCTAGCCATCACAACTTGGCCCTTGTCAAATTTGCTCAAATCCTTACGCTTGCCCATTTTTCCTGCTTCTAACACATCAACTTCGAGGATAAAATGTTCACTTGCTGCCTAATATATCCCACCCACTAACAGGTGCCGTGATGAAGAGATAATCAGTGTTATTCACTTCACCTGTCAGTCATAATGTTAATGTCAATAATACAGTACATATTTTGAAATAAGCATTTATCTGTAGGATGTCTGAAATGGGTAGTTGGCATTCGTCAACAATTTATAATTTTAAAGGTTATATGTATAAGGGAAAGTGTATCTTAAGTTCATTCCTGTTTTGTAGTACATTTTGAACTACAGTAAAAAAAAAAATAGTAGACCTTTAAATGGTAGACCTTCAGAAATATGCTCAAGCTCAGGCACTTCAACTTTTTTTAATTATAATGTAGTTATTTACACAGTGACAAGAAAATGAATGCTTACGATGATGGAAAAAGATCTAAAGTTGTTCAGTGAGGCACTGAATTAGTCTACTTTAAGTTATTTTGATTTTTTTAATAGTTTTGATATTACAACCATTTCAGAATTTTTATCAAATGGGATGGAAATCTTTAAAATGACAGAAACAAACTATCATTACAAAAATCACAGAAATCATAAAATCCACTGCCATGTGCAAGGCATGTGCTGTTTTCCCACCAAAAGGATGTCACTTCCTGAGGGATGATGCCATTAAGTGGCTTTTGTTAGTTAAAGGAATATTACACAAGACTTAATATATGATATATTAAACTCTTTATACAATCTTTAAATATGGAAATCATATTAGTGAGTTTTCTTTTATTACAGTTCACAATATAAATGACAGAATATGAAATGGCAATGTATTAAGAAATATTCTATGTGTTTTCTCATTTTATCCTTTCTCTAAATGTTTATTATTTAGAATATTGTTTTAATTGATAATCAATTTCATTTCCCATCTTGTTAGACTTGATGAAGACAAATGTCTTAACTGCATCGTAGGAATGACCTGCTATAAGCCACCATAACTGGTCACCATTTAAAGTTTTTCATTTTAATAACTTTTTTTTGCTTTTAGTTCATTTTAAATAGTCCTGCAGTGTGATGGAATGTGAAACACTGATTATAGGACGCTGCAGTCTGGAACATAACAATTTACACTGAGCTCAACAGTTATAAATCGCTGACATTTGTGCTGGTAGCAAATAGTACATATCCTGAAAGGACAGATTTGAATTTGATGCTGTCAGAATGTGTGCAGGAAAGAACCGGTTTGAGCCGTCAGCTCATCCTTACATCCTCACATCAAGCCTGCCCCCCACCCCCCCAAAAAGAATTCTGATGAACAGCTTCATCGTTGAAATTCTAATTATAGACTGTTTTGAGATAAGACTACAGCTCATCAAATGACATTGACTGTTTAAGCTACCTGTCTCCATCCAGGAGGATGTATGCTATTTTATCTAGTGCACTGTTGTTTTATGTTAGGGACAGCTTCCATTCTCTTTCACTGTACACTCTAAAAAATCATATATATATTGAGAGCTGATTAAATGTATCCCATTGCTCTCTTCTCACTGTAATTATGGCTAAACAAAAATGTATTTACTAAGACGTATTATGTTCCATCATGTTGTACCGTATTAATTATTTCTGTGGTAGAAAACGTTGTGGCAACAATATCGGTTACTATGGGGGCCCTTGGGTTTGTTATAGCCGTGTTCTTAATCCGAGCCTGGTTGCAGTGGAGTTAAAAGGACAAATCAAGTCACAGTACCAGTCAATATGGGAGCTATTTTGATTGGATGTGAGAATAGGCACAATATTTGGACCATCATACATTGTTGTTTTGTTGTTGGTATTGTTTCTTATGTTTTATGATACAGCAAAACTTTTGATTCTGCATTTTGACATTGACTCTGCAATAGGTCTATCTAGGTTGTGATTTATTTCTGTTATAGTTGTGTCTTCAGCCATTTTGGTGTGTTAAATTTTAATCAGTTTTGGACTTCCCATTTTTATGTTTGAATTTACATTGTGAAAAACAAGGTTGTGTTCCATATTGTGGTGCTCAGCAATTTTAACATAGTATCGTCATCATATCAGTGTAGATGCAGATAGACCAAAATAAAACCATTAAAATATCAAGTAAATAAGTATTGTGATACTTGGTGCCACAGTGACACTCTTGTCCCAAAAAGTATTGCTATACCACGATACTCAATATGTTGTCACACGGTGAGTCATTTTTCCCTGTTGCACCTACAGGGTTCCCCCACCTGCCAAATCCCACTTTAACCACTGTTTGTGGTAGCATAAGGATTTCTTAAAACACCCTTTTTTGTGTTTCATAATTAGGTAGATTAAGGAGCTTTACACGTTCCCTTTTAAATATTTATTTGAATGGGACATTATTCACTTGATGATATTATACACTGGAAAACTCTTGAATGGTGGCTGCAGTGCATGCAGCGAAGCCATTTAAACCACTGCAATATAACTAGACATTCAGACAGATTTCCCCCCTTGCGGTAATAATACAGACATGATGAAAATCCCTGAACATTGCAGTTGACAGAGCACCTCTCAAAGCTCCACTGCAGCCTTTTCCATGTGTTAGCTCCAACTTGCCAGATGCCAGACATCAGACACGCTTATTCACTGTCACAGCGACGGCCCTTTAGATGCGGCATAAGACAAGGGCTTTGCGTTTTGTCCACATCTCTGCTGCAGGGGACAGATTTGTGCAGGAAAGAACCCCTGTGACATCTGGCCCTTATGTCGGCGGTGGGCCTCGCTGCCTAATGATGGGACATGCTTGTGCTTGGCACTGCACTGCACACCATTTATTAACGTCAGAGAAAGTCACACCAGGGTCTGCTGCACACTTTAATGATGGCACACTCAAGCTCACAGTGTTTTCAAGCATTTGTGTGAGAAAGCTAGTCCTGTCAGAAAGGCTTTTACACTTCATACACGCTACCCTGTCCTTGGGTGCTTGTAAAATCTGTTCCTAGAAGATAAATTCAATATGAAATTAAATGCAAAGTTCAAAATATAGATCTAACATCAGATTTCTATTTTAAGTGCAAAATGATTCTATATTTTCACTGAATAAACAATATCAGAATTGCTTTTTAATTTTTTTTTGTCACTCTTTCTCTGTATTCCTATATGTGAGTAAACAATTATTGTCTACTATAATATTCTTCCATATCTTTGCATGTTAACAATGTCACTATTCTAAAGTTCACTCCACTTTTAATTATTTTGGCTGCATGAATGTAACAGTTTCATACAAATTAGCACACAAAACCCAGCATACATTTTCCAAACTATTAATATAAAAAAAAAATAGATGAGGGGTTTTTAACAACGGTTGATTGTTTACACCTTTGGATACAATTTTGATCAAAAAATTGAAAGTACTGAAAACAGGCATTTGCATATATTAAATAAGGCCTTGCTCCAGCACACCTGCCAGTGATTTCCATGTGAACCTGTAAAGCCTGATGGGTTTCAGGTGTGTTCAATTAGTGTTCAAGTAGAACAATGCATGATGGGAACAGTTGCGCAAAGATCCCAGCCCAAAGCCCACGGTCTAGGGGGCAGTTAACGCGGCACCATTTTCAACTAAAAAAGGAAAATGTATGCATTTTGGCCATTAATTTGCATGACAACAGTGTTTTGGGGACCTGAAAATGCAAAATTTTGAAAATGGGTTTCAAAGTGCACTATTTTGAAAACGATACCGTTATCGCCTCGGTGTAAACTACAAAAACAAATTCGTGAAAACTGTGACGCCATAGACTTGGTCTGCGTCGTGTCATAGCTGGGGGCAGAGTTGGCGTGGGGGAAAACAGTCCATTCCCCCACAATGGAAATGCATGGCGTTAACCCAGTATAGCCTGTGTAGAATCACTTCTGCCACTCGACAGAGCAAGATATATAGAAAAATTGAGCCTTATTGGGTCAGATTGTCCGTACAGTATCTGTGACTGGTAAACGAACCAACGGAATCAATGGCCAGAGGTGTCATTTCTCGTCAAAAATACATGCTGCTGCTCCCCCTACCCCCAAATAGGTAGCCTATGACATGCCTTCATAAATCACCCAGTCAGTGTTCCTGAATTTAATGGATTAAAAGTATGTATTACATACATTTAACGTTTTAAAATGATCATAAAACGTGTCTTGTGCTATGAAATTTATATTTTTCTGAATATGCCATGTGCAATGCAAGGGCGTTTGTTTATAGGCCTATGTTTGGGCTAGAATAGAAACATGGCGTGTCAAACATTAATTTACCGCAGTGCCACGTTTAACAAACATTTGTCACAAGCCCAACATCCAGTTATATGATGAGCTGTTTGGCATCAATGACACAGGTTTAGATTTCGTCAGTTTTCTGTTGTCTTGCATGCATGTGGCTTTATCAGTTTATTTATTCGTTTTTATTGTTAGTACAGCCATGCACGAATGAATTCCTAGTTCAGCATTTACTACAAAGCAAATTTGGAGTTGACTTGTCAGTGTCACAATATTATTCAAATTACTGACAATAACAACGTTTTTTTATTTGCTTTTTTATAACAACCGTCTTCATCAAAAGACTGGGTGATTTATTAGCCTAGCTATGTTGTGTAATATTTGTGGGAGCAGCATGCATTTTGACGAGAAAATGTACAAGTGTCGGACATATAATGTTACTATCAGCTTAAACTTGAAGCACAAGCATAAGCCCAGCCCTTAATTCCCATCATGAAATAAAGAATTTTGAATGTTTTGTACATTAATAACCTCACGCATTATGTGGCTATGTGATCGCTCATCGTGCAAAACTGCTTTAACGATACATTGACTGCATTTCTGACGCAGTTCGAGTCCCGCGACAAGACTTTATTGGCGTTTTGCTCAACAAACTTTTGTCATTGCAATTAATGAAATCTCTTTTTTTAATCTTTACAATAATACCAGCATCATGTAGTGCAAATGTTTAATTGTAATAGATGTATTGACTGAGGCTTTCGGAATTGACGAGGTGCAGAACCAAGCAAAAATAAATCGTAATTATTAGAAAGAGTAAAGATAAAGCGTCTAACAAGGTCTACGCGCGTTCATTCGAATGGCTTGTTTTCCCCCACGGCATAAACGGATATGACGTTTTTGTGGGCGTTTTTCCAACCTTCTACCCGTGAAAGTGCACTGGAACGGCAGTCAAACCCGGTACTTCCCACCCGTGAACTCGTACTAGATCGATATACTCCCAGTTACGAGCGCTGACGTCACATAGCCCGCGAAACAACAATGGCAGCCCCTACGGACGCGGCGTTCATGAAAGTCGTACATTAAAAACCAAATCGTTTATTAAAATAAGGTATTGCTCTAACGTTATTTAACCGCAAATGTTATGCATTATCAGCAGCTTTTATAGCGTTACCTAGTTTTCAGTCCATTGAGTGCAAGAATAAATTAATACCAAATACATTTCTAAATATACAAATAACGTAAAATAAAAGGTATAACAGCTTCTCTTGCCTTATGCGCCGTTTTTTCTCCTCCGTTTCCCTCAAATAAGCAAGGAGTAAGCACCTTTGGTGATAGAAATGATTGTAAATGAGCATAAGCCCCGTACGGTCCGCCATGCTTTGTTTACATCTAGCTACCACAATTCCTTGCGCTCAGGCAGTTTGGCATGACTTTGCCTGGAATGCTACAAAGTCGTGAGTCGTGGTTTTAAGTCGTAACTTACGGGCTCAAAAACCTGCCTGGAACGCAGCATAAGTCTATGTGCAATTGCGCATGTTTATTACATGTCCATTCTATAGGCGCGTAGTGTTTCTTTACAAAGCGGCATTGCCAACTACTTGCCTGACAAGCACAATACAGCATTTTTAGTCGGTTTCACGGATCCGTGTGAACAGGGATCGTTTTGACAACGTTGTCTGTACTCGAAAACCGTTTCCGTTTTTAGTACATCGCCGTCATGTAAACGTACCCTAAAAATGACATAAAGACTATATAAGACATTGGTGTGTTGTAAAGTTTTATTATGAAGTATAGGTCAGGATTTTATCAGTTCACTTTTTAATAGGACATGTTATCTTACTGTAGCGTTATCATGAAGAGTTTTACTTTTATTGTGGTTCATATGAGTTCATATGTCCTACTACTGGTACAAGTGACAGTCATATTGCCTAGTCTGCAAAGTGATCAAAATAAATGAAAGAAAATCATTTTTATCACTTTATTCTCTCTATCAGCACATAACAGAGAGATTATGACAGAGAGAACTGATAGATTTGCTGACAACAGTTGAGTAAAATTGGCAGTAAACTGGTTTGAAATTGGTTTCAGAAATAAAAGGATTAAAAAGATTTGTTTATATATGACTATAAAAACAATTCGTTTTATTGTATCAGTGGAATGCATGCAAAATCTTATATTTGACAATCCTATAGATTCTGTACAAAGTTTTGATTGGTTTCAGGAATATGCATTGAATCATACAGGCTTTCCACATTCTTCAAAAAGATGTTGTTTAATTCGTAGTCATAAGAAAATTGAATTTTAAAATTCTGCCTGAGCTGTGCTGATAACCTCCAGGGCACTTAAGACGGTGTTAAAATGGCACTTAGAAAAACATGATTGGATGTTTTGAAATTGTCAAGGAGAAAAGCCAAAGCACATCCAGCTGAGGAACTCAAAGCATTAATATAAATATGTGTTTGTCATAAAAGAGTTTTGGGCTGGATATTGTGTGAAATTCATTTACTGTATGTTTTGTTTAACTGTTCAATAATTTGTGAATCCTCAGGCTTTGAAAGCACAGGTTCTGATGAGTAATATGTGCTGTATAGGTGACATATGCAGAGCAAACTGAGTCACATGCTCACAGATGTCACAGTGGCAGAAAGCACAGAAACAAGCTGCTTCTATAACCCCCAAAATACAAGCAAAACTCTTTGTGTGATATAAAGATATTTATAGGTTTTTAGTTTCATGTAGTTGTATATCTATCAAGATTTAATGCACCATGTTAAACCATCCCATTTAGCTGTCGTTGAGGTGACATAGCGTAGACAAAATATACTCCATCTTCAACAGCCATTTAATCCAATTATGTCCTTTTTTGTCATGTGGGATAAAACGATTAAACGAAAAGAGGATATATGACCAAAAAATGCAAGACCTTACAGCACAACATTATGCATGAGAAAGGATTTAGCTGTTATTTAAACCTGAAAACAATGTTAAGATCAACATGCCTTATATTACGCCACAATATGTGGCATGCCGTATGTTGATATGTTAATGTTAACACTATATTACCAAATCTCTGAAGAATTCAAACTGGATTTTTAGATGTGATACAGCTTAAGAAAGGTATCTTCTATAGTGGTCTGAATGAGCCAATCCAGGAGTGAGGTCAGCCTCATAAGATACTGTTCAGCTTTCATTTTGCTGAAAAAGACAATAAAAAACATTCGTTGTAACTTAGTGTCACTCAAAAGACAAATTCCCATACATGTATATTTCTAACAGGGAAAAATAGGCTCATATTACACAAATAGATCAGCACTGTGTTCTACATCAATACATACCAGATAGCACCTGTACTTTTTTGTTTTATTATACTGTAATTTCTTAAAGCTCTCTCATGCTGTCCTTTCTCATCTGTCACAAACCATGTGTGTCTGTACAGTGACTTACACAAGATGGATGTGCAGTGGTCATCTGTGCCCTGCAGTGATGTTCTGTCGAGATCAGCTCTATTGAAGAGCTGTGGGATCCATGGAAGTGAGAAGTTCAACACTGTTGGGGAAAGAAAAGAGAGAGAAAAGTCATATATTTCATGGATTCTAAACACCATTAATTCTGGTACACTTCTGCTTTTTTACTAACATCTCCCAATAGAAGAACATCAAAACAAAACACTGTGGGCTGAAACACATCTCGAGCAATGTTGGCAGTGACCTAGAGAAAGCACAGTTACATTGACAAACGTCTGTCAGTTGGAAGCTGTTGTCTACAGCCCTGCAATTATCTTTGGTTTCCAGAACAAATCCCTCAGTCAACTTGCCAAGTGTGTAGCGTTACCATAATGGCAGAGAATAAGAGAGTGCAAGTGCACTCCTGCAAGCAGATGGTGTCATTGTATCACTGTCAAACCTCTGAATTTTCAGTCCGACTGCATTAATTGACTCTTCAATCATAACACAATCTTCACTGCTTTTGGTGCATAAAAAAAAAAACTAAATGAGGTGAAATTAAATTTGTTAAAGTGAAGCATGAATTCAAAAAGTATTATGCATTATGAGCAATAGAGCACCTTTTTCAAATTAAGGGGTCATGGTTAGGCTGGTTAACATGTTAGGGATGCCGTAACCACTGCCACCATACCTGGTTCTTTTTTAACCTAAAAAGTCTTAAAGAATCTTTCTCTTTTGACGGCCGGTTTAAAGTCAAAAATCAAATGGACAATTCTTGTTTTTTTATTTTTATGGAAAATTGCAGTATTTATTATAAATGATTTATCCGTGCACATCATTAGGTAACACTTTGGGCCCTATTTTAATGATCTGAGTGCATGGTCTGAAGCGCATGGCGCAGGTGCACTTAGGGCGTGTGCCAAATCCACTTTTGCTAGTTTAACGACAGAAAAAATGGTCAGCGCGCCAGGCGCATGGTCCAAAAGGGTTGTACCTATAGTCTCTTAATGAGTCATGGGTGTGTTTTGGGTGTAACGTGCAATAAACCAATCAGAGTGTCATCTCCCATTCCCTTTAAAAGCCAGGTGTGCTTGCACCATGGCGGATTGCTATTTACATGGCGAATATAGACACCCTCAACCTGACGAATCAGTTTAAATACATGTGTGAATTGCCATGATTGGTCAAATAATTAGCCAATTTCATTCGTCATTACAACAAATAGGTAATTCTGATACATGCAATGACTATCCATGACATGTAGGCATTTTTATCTTTATGTACACAATAATAATCTTTTACATTGTAATCCTTTTATTTTTTATATTTGGCATGTTTGTGTGCTGCTGTGCGTCCCTGTGTGTGTAACAAGTAGAGATGTTGTGTACCCACCTATAGGCGCATATTACTAATGGGCCCTTTAAATAACAAAAAAAATTCATTCGTAATCATTCGTATTCAGTTGCCTCAAAATAGCAATACGCCAACAGTGCACCTGAACACACCTCGTTTTCAGACCAGCACACCCAAAATGATAACTGCGTCGGGCTGAAACCAGCAAAAAACACTTTTGTCGTGCCTGGCAATTAGATAAACTAATATGAGTTAGTGACATGTAGGTGCAACATTACTTATAGTCAACATAATGTCTAAAGGAGACACAAAGTGTAACCCACTATTATTATTATTATTATTATTATTATTATTTTTAACTCATGTGCCCTCGTAATCTTTATTCAAAATGACATGTTTGCTGGAGTAAGGGCAACCTGTCACTCATGTGAGATCACAGTAATAGCAAACAACACTGATCGAAAAATCCAATCAATTCCTGATGGACAAAATAAAGTCCCGCACTGCATTTGTCTTGTTCAAGAAGCTGTTACACTCGGATATACGTCACAACAGGGAAGAAAAGACTATCGCAACTTCTGTTTAATACTAAGTTTAAAATTATTTGCATTTTCTGACTAAATAAAAAAGATGGAAGCAACATATAGAATACAGTTTATCATTTATACTTCATTACAGCACAACTGCATTTGAGATGCTAATGGATCAATTTCTCCAGTTATTATTGACCTCCTTGATACAACCTTCATTTTCCACAAAGATTGCACTCAACATTTTTAATTAATCACTTGTCTTGTTTTCAAATGTCCTTGAACCACTGCAGAAAAATTAACTTCCTAAAAAAGAGTAATTTGCAAAGAATTAAACAGATGAAGAGATGGGTGTGTGGTAAAATGATTACACGAAAACAGGTGAAAACAGCAAGGCTCGCTGCACTCTGAATTCACAAACAGGCGCTAGGCACTCTGGGAATGTGGCCCCTGGCTCACACAGTTATAAGCTCAGCATGAGAATGGCTCTGTGCAATGTGTCTGCCAAAACAGGACCAATAACGCTGAAATCTATTATACTCCTATAATACTAATCAGTCGAACACCAAAAATAAACAGATGCTATGCAAACATGGCTGCATTTTCCAGGTGCTGTGTTCAGGAGGGACTACCGGAGTGTGATTTTCACTGGAGGAGACAGGATAAGCCACAAATGCATGTCTTCCTAAAGCGTATGGAGTGTTTATTAAATGAAGAGGAAAGTTCTCTATAATGAGAAGAGTGGGACTACTGCTAATTGAGATTCATTAAAAACTAAAGGATAATTACATTGTGTCTAGCATACTGAATAGAATATTTCATTATCACACAATCAAGAGTGCTGTGGTTTCGAAGCACAGCTGTGATTCGGACGTGTGTCACGCTGATATTCAGACCGACAGAATGATTGTGAGTGTAATATTTTAAAACAATTCAATATTGTTGATGATAGTATTGAGTAACTCACATTTTACACACAATGTTGCCCGTTACTTTGTCTATTCTTGCTGTGACAACTAAAATAGTTACACACTCAGTGTTTGAACTAATCATTTGAGTGAATGATTCAATGACACACTGAAAGACAGACACTTGTTTTGTTCCAGAACGAATCAATTTTGTTGAACATATCAGTTTAATGAATGATTCACTCTTATTGGTGTATCTATGAAACCTGCAGAAAGAGTTGCTGAAAAAATTGCACTGTTATTGCACAGAATGACAGTCTGTCTAACTGGAACATGCAAACATGGACAAGTGGAGTGCAGTCCCAGGGCTGTTGGGATGTTTATTAGCCCTCTTAGAATGCCATTTAGCAAATCAAATTCGAAGAATGGAACTAAAGGACCACGCCAAGGACGATAACTATAACTATACAGTTTTAATAATCGTTCTAATTCTTTGAGAATTCTTTGAGACTCAATGATAATGACACAGATGAACAATATCATTGGAATCACTTTCATAAACTGTTGTATAATTGGATATAAAGTAGGCTATTAATACTGCTCTTATCCAGCCCAATCTCACGGCAATTTGTACGTATTTTAGGAGGTGGCTAATTCGTACGGATTTGTACGACCTCACTCGTACAAATTCGCAAAATCTTTGCTAAATTGCTTAACGTATTTTACGAGTTGCCCAAGTTGTATGAATTCGTACGAATGACCTCCCCCTAACCCCGCCCCTAAACCTACCCATCACTGGGGTTTAGACAAATCGTACAAATCCGTACGAATTAGCCACCTCGTAAAATACGTAATTGGTCGTGAGATAGCGTTGTATTATCTATATAAGGCAGTCTACTTATGTTTGACTAAGCATTCTGTACACTTGTAAAAGGCAAGTATAAACAATACTCCATAACTTACCTGGCATACAGCATCTGCACACAGACTGCTTATAAGCACTTCCTCAGCCAAACGAGACGGAGCCCCCTCACTTCTCACTGATTGGTTTTATCAATATGCTCCACATATCGCCTGCAAAGCGCCTGCAACGGCAGGGAAAAGATGTTACTCAGGTTAAACAAACACAGCGTTTAAGGGGAGGCTGAGAAAGGATATCCTACTCTTGGCAGCATAAAAGGCAGAGACTAGAGCTGGATACGTGGGAGGACTTGGGTTGGGGAAGCAGCTGATGATAGTCATCGTACACTCCTCAGCGATAATATTTGTGTCTAAAATCTTGCCTCCAGATAACATGGATATGACCAGTGTATTTTGTCTGACATTCTAGTAGTTGTCAAAAAATGAATAGCCTAAAACACCTCAGAGGTCTCTTAGTCACCAACTACATCATGAGGTTGTTTCAGATGTTTTGTTTGTTAAAGATTTTTATACCCTGCTTATGATTCATGATCTACTGAAGAAAAACCTGTATCTTCTTTTACTCTCCTCCACACTGACTGTCCGATGGTTTAAAGTAGGTAATGATTACATCTCACATAACATTCCCAGGCTTAAATAAAAGCTACAAACTTCATTTAAAAGAATTTAGTGGATTTATTCTCAAATCGTCTGCACTGATCATTGATTATGGAAAAGTAATGGAAGCTGGATTAACTGGTCTCTTTCCATTATCCACGTTCATTCCAAAAGGATCCTCTGAAGAGGCTTAGGCCGTGAGGCTCGCACACCCTTTCATGCACAAGTTGTACAAGCCTTTTTAATTCTCGTACAATGGCTTTCACTGACGTTGTGGGATCTCAAATTCACACGGGTATAAAATAAGACTACATTTGAAAAGATGAAAGACCCAGTAGACTCCTCATCTAACATGTCAAAGGCTACTTAGAAATCAGAGCTTGTCGATTTCTCTTAAGAGCTTTGTGTCCTTAACATTTGTTTGTTAGCTCGCTGTGTTAAAAACCCTTAGGAATTGAATTACAGGACCACCACTGCCTGACAAAATCATTTTAACTCATCCTTGTGTTTAATATGATGAAATCTGCATGTTTATATGTTTGATGTAGGTATTTGATATTCTTGATATTCTTTTTACCCGTATTCTACTGATGGTTATGTAGAACACTGAAGGGCTACAGACAAGTAGAGGTTAGTAAAATGTACTGAAACAGATCTAAACAAAATTGCCAATAGCTAAGCAAGGTGTTTATAGAGCAATTACCATTTTTGTTATTAGATTGTTATGCAAGTGCCCTTAGTTTTTAATATCATGGCTATATTAAAAGTTGCTGTTTGGGCCACGGCTTTACACAAACAAGTAATTCCCACTATGTGAAAGAAATGTGATGACAAGTCTAAAGCCTTTTTGTTCAAATGACTCTGCATCTCAGTCTCTCTACGTGATGACCAACTGTCACAGAAAACAACAGTGATTCTCAAGCGATGGAAATTCTACTAGCATTTGACAGCAAATTGAACGTCTTGTGTATGAATTACAGTCTCCCAGCAGAAAACTTCCTACATTAATCTGTTATTGTCATCGTAAATGCATTCTTCCTCACCACAGAGAAAAAGACAAATGCATTGCATATCACACAAGACCAGATTAACAGAAAGCTTAAAAATTCCAGTTGCTTGTTACAAGTCTCATTAATTCATAGCACATATGAGGCATAAACCCTTTAAAACCTTCATGTTTGCAGTCGAAATATCAGACCTCCTGCACTCTCTTACACTGTGGAACAGTGTTTCAGGACAAATGAGCTATACATCCAAGCTTCGAAATCCATCGCTGACATGTTCATGCCGCAGGTACTACTGCAAAATCGCCACCTGTGTGCCACTGATTAGAAGACACTGCCCATTTTAATTAGCAAGCCTCAAGCCATTCAGTTATCTGTCCACAAATCACAATAATACTATAAATATTATTTAAATAATGCATAATCCATTTTCATTATATTTAATTACATGCTATTTTACACAAATTAAATATAGCAGCTAAAGATTTTATTTCAAGCAGACCATTAACGATCAAAAACCACAGCAGTGTCAATGCAGCTAAAACATCTTCCCATTGTTTCCGTTCCTATTACCTTTCTATTCTAAAATAAGCCATCTGATAGGCGTCAGCGATTTAATCATCCTTTGTTGCTTTACAAATGGTTCTCCGTGTAAAAAACGCATCTGTTTGAGCATGTCCCTGTCTTGTCCTTAATTAGACTATAAAACATGGCTGACCTCTACAAAAGACTTCCATCCATCAAGAGAACCAAAATAATGTGACGATGGTCCAAATGAATATAACGACTAATTTAGGAAATTTGGAAGTTCCAAGAGTTGAAATTTGAAAAAGATTAAATTGATAATGAAAAAGTTGCGTTAATTGTTTTTTTTTGTTTTGTTGTAATGCGCATAATTGCTCTAGCAGAAAAAACACACCAAATGAATCATAAAGAACACTGTGTTTTAGTCTCTTATTGCTGTTATGCTCCACATGTGGGGATCGCCTGCATTGTAATTAATACAAAAATGGTTAATTACCCAAATGTTCAAAGCATTGTTCCTGAAGGCCACATTTTACTCGAGGTCATACTATCACTCCTTAATATTTTAGTGGTGTGCGCAATTAATCTGTGCATAGTTGCACAAGTCTATTTCATACTGAGAGGGATTCTGTCTTCAAGCTAACCTAAAGGGATGTTTATGCTTCTTGCTAAATGGCTTATTAATTATACTGTCACAACAAAACATTAATACATGCTCCTACAGTAACTCTGAAATAAAATCTGTTGTCGTGTAGAGACACTTTTGCAGCTTACCCAGTCTGATTCAATCCACTGCTTCTCAGCTTACAGAGAGACTGGTACCTGTTGGAAGGATAAAGCGTATTTAAGATACAGATTTTGAGGCACTATTAGTATAATACACAAATGAAGAAGAGACAATGAGTGAGGCTACAAGTCAAAACAAACGTACACTCGCATGCATGATTAACAGATGGATTGAAAACAGTTTGACAAAGCATATGTTACTATCAAAAAAGTAAACCAATTTGTGGGGCTGGACAAAAGCTGTCAGAGCAGAATATGATTTGAGAGCAACCATCTTTTTCAGCGTTTCTGGTTAAAAAGCTTAGTTTAGCTGGTCAGGTATTAAAGATCAGTTTTAGCTTGTTTTAAAAGATGGATTGTTAATTTTTTCTTTCTTTCTTATGTGTTAGTAAGTCATTTTTGGTGTCACTAGTTAACTTTATTAGCGGATTTAGAGGGCCGAGGCATTTATTTGGGGGTTAGTGAGGGCAGGTTTACTTTTTGAAGTATAAATAACTTAATTTATGACTGGCATTCGCAACATTAGAGTTATTATTAGGGTTACCTGCTTAACGTTTAGTCATCCTTTCGAAGTCTTAATACGCATCAGCATTCAGTTCTAATAGTCACAAAAAAGAGTTGAGGTCTCTATGGGGCCTTCAATAGTACTGCTGATATTTAAAAGCATTGGTATTACAACACAAATGCAGCCTTCTGATGTTCATTAACATAAATAGCAGAAGAAAATATACTGTAGGTAGCAGAGATAAAGCAATTTAACTGGATCCCATTCACTCCTGTGAGTGATGAAATATGAGTGTGAATATCAGCCATATTCACATTTGCTACAGTGGTTAACACCAAAGGCTGAAGGCACTTAGAACATCTTATTGGAATATGGGGACGTTCTTACCTCCTGAATCTCCATATCATTCTCAGAGTCACGTTAGTGCAGACAAGTCAGTCCGACTTATTGTTTAATAAGCTGAAGCTTAAAGAGTGTGTTAAAAAAGATTCAATTTATTGATCTAAACAGTTGATTTCCATTAACATGTTAAACATTTAAATGACTAATCAAGAGTCAATGAACAATTTAGAGCTAATGTTAAAAATTATTTAACAAAGTTTAATTCTATTAATGTAGCTTATCTATTATTACACAAAATGACTTGACAACGTCTCTACGGTTCCTTTTTGTGGCTTTTCTTTGTTAAATGTATATATATAAAAAAAACATATTAGCCATTTCCTCAGGTCAAACAGGCATTTAGTACTAAAGACAAGTACGTACCTAATCTAATTTTACAAAAAATGATCTCATCCTTATTAACAAATTATAGCAACACAAGTTTAACAATTATAATCACCTATTTAGAGAAGCTTGCACAAGGCGCTTTACATCTTTTTTATTACATTTTTATGTACATATACAAGCTACACACAAAGCAAAGCACTTGGATGTGGCTACGTACATAGCCAATTGCTTTCAAACCCAATACTGATATCAAAATTAAATATACAAACTCAGTATTTACCATCATCAAATCAAGAAGTATTAAGAAAGATGTTATGTACAAAATGAGTCTTTTCACTGTGGCCATACATTTTTTCCTTAACGCAAAGATTCCCAAAATCAGGGAAGCACAATGTGTAGCTAATTCCATGCTTTACATTTGGGGGACAAACAATGGAAAACTAAAGGAAGGAGCATTCAATGACAAAAGTACACTGCCAAATTCTGGCCAGAACTAATGTTCATATGATATCTTACAAAGAAGTCAACAGTTTCAGATAAGAAAAAAAGGGACCCCACCCAAGGTTAGTTTAAAAACATGGTTGACCTATTACTTAAAAATCCCTTTTTAGATTATTTAGTAAATACGGTTTGCATCGTATGGAGGTCACATGATCTGGAGCACCTTTAATATCTACCATAGGGGTGATCTCTGTAGCCCCCTCGATTAAGTCTTGATGCTGGAGCTTTGAGGTTGGGCCGGGATGATATCCAGTCCTCTTCTGCTAAAAGTAAGATGATTACATTTTCATTTAAAGTATCTGACAGAAAATTGTAATTGAACACAAGTCATATGCAGATGTTACAAAGTAGAGAAGCCTCTTTAAACGGCTGAAATGCAATGCTATGATGATTCATCAAGGGATGGATATCCTAAGGCCATGTAATTCCATGTGACATTAGCAATTTTTAATGCTTTTTTTTATCTAAGCATTACAAAATGATAAACTGAGCACCAGCTGATCATCTTACACATACATTTCAGTAATTAGAGCTTCGTTCCCACATCTCATCTCGGGCACATCATATTGCCTTAGTCCATTATCATAGATTTCAGAAATATACAATGTCACTTTGCCCTAATTATCAGTTACCAAAGGCTGAGCAGATGAGGCATGAAATCCTGGCTGAGCTCACAGTATGACCCTGCTGTCATTTAAATACAGTATGTGTCGGGAGCCGATGCTCCATTAGGTTCTCTGAGTGTGATCGCTGGGCCATTGAGGAAACAATCAGCCCGCCTTCAGGGCAAAGAACCTTAACCTTCATTGTTGCTAACTACCGTTTCACAGAGAAAGGAGGAAAAACCATTATACATCATGACAAAATCCCTTACATTCCAGTTTTCTGTGTAATGATCACTACCACACAAACAGCCCTCCCTTACTCACATTATCCTTAATATATTTCCCCCTTACATCCTCACTGTGAAAAACTATCTCTGATCTTGGCAACTTACAATGATCCTATGGAAGCCTGTTTCCGCCTCTGAGTAAAAAAAAAATACAACATGTAATTGTGAGATAAAGGGTTAGTTTACCCAAAAAGAAAATTGCGTCATTCATTTCTCACTCTCATGTCATTCCAAACCCGTAAGACATTCGTTCATCTTCGGAACACAAATGAAGATCTTTTTAATGAAATCTGAGAGCTTTCTGTCCCTCCATTGACGCAAATACCACTTTCAAGGACCAGAAAGTTAGTAAATACATCATTAAAATAATCCATGTGAATCCAGTGGTTTAACCTCAATTTTATGAAGCAACAAGAGTGCTTTGTTTGTGCAAAAAAAAACTTTTTACCACGTTATTCACAAAATATGAATCTCCAACTCATCTTCATGAGAGCACCAAGATGTGTTGTGTTGACATGAGGACGTTGTAATGTGAATGTTGGAGATTATTATTTTGCAAATGTTTATTTTTTTTTTTGCGCAAACAAAGCGCTACATAAAATTGAGGTTAAACCACTGGAGTCACATGGATTACTTTTATGACGTCTTTACAACCTTTCTGGGGCTTGAAAGTGGTATTTGCGTCAATGGAGGGACAGAAAGCTCTCAGATTTCATTAAAAAGATCTTCATTTGTGTTCCGAAGATGAACAAAAGTCTTACAGGTTTGGAGTGACATGAGGGTGAGTAATTAATGACAGAATTTTCATTTTTAGGTGAACTAACCCTTTAAATATTTGAAGAAAAATGTTTTTTTTTAGATATAAAGTCACATCGCGAGAAGTCATTTTGATCTATAGTCACATTGTGAGAAATAAAATCACATAGCGAGAAGTCACAAACACTAGAAATAGTCACAAATAAAGTCACATTTTGAGATATAAAGTCACATTGCTAGAAATAATCACAATTAATATATAAAGACATCATGAGACATCATATTGCAAATAATAAAGTTATACTGTGAGATATAAGGTTGCAACTGAGAATCAAAGTTACAATTGGGAGAAATGAAGGTGCAAATATGAGACTTAAAGACACATTGTGCAATTAGAAGTCACAAATGCAAGACAAAGTTGCTATTGTAAGATATAAAGTCAAGAGTTACCTTTTTATATTTTACTCTAAAGGCGGAAATCCATATGACCCTAACTGCCTAACAAGAAAAACCTTTTGTAACACAATACAATCTTGGTCTCAAGCCAAAAGGTGGCAAAATATCAAATCATTCCTGTTAACAGAGACACTCCACTGCACAATTTGACACAATGCAAAATGGATGAGCAGGCACATATACAATGGGAAACTGGCATGAGTGGAACATAACAGTCTATGCCAAGAACAGAGGGAACCCTGCATCAAATATAATCCAGACAGGACACATATTCAAAAGGCAAAGTATGAGCTGAAAGGCCATTCTGACTCCCTTGGTGGGTCTCAGCAATGCCTGAAGCTCTCCACTGGCTCTGGTCCATGATTTCAAGTGCATCTTAAAACCCAGCCCTGAAGCAGACTGGTAAGGTAAGATGGCAGCTGCTGTGTCCTGGGCCTCTGTGATTTAACAACTGGTGAATGCCGCTAGGTGTTTTTCCTTACCTTTAGCTCTGAAACATTTAACAGCAATATGGAAAATGAATGAGGCAAAGAGGTTTCTCACTGGTGTGGGCAATGTGCCATGACTGAGTTTCAGCCCGCCTGCTACGCGAACTACTGCTATGCAAAGAGGATGTTTCTCTTTGTGGTGCATCATTCAAAATGGTTGACCTAAAATCCTAATAGCTTCCTAGTGAGCCAAAAGGGAAAAAAAAGTTGGAAATGAAAGTCATGATGCTTTAGCAGAACTGTAGATCAGATAAATTCCTTACCATAACTGTTATAGGTTTCCTCATTATTGCCGTGTCCATATTCATAATATTCTGAGACACTGTAGGAGAAAAAAACATTTCTTATGAGAGATTTTGGCAGATTCTGAAAATACGCATTAATTAGCTCATGTTGTGACAAAATGTCTTTCAAAATTAAATGTGCACCTTTTCGACTGGTTGCTGTAGTTGTCATCATAGGCCTCATAACTCTGATCATCATATTCCCCGTCATAACCATCATCGTATCCCTGAAATCACAGAAACACAAAAGAATAATCACAGAGGGAGACGTAAGAGGTCTGAATCTGTCTCAAAGCAGTACTCTAATTGTTTAGGGTTGGAAAATCAATGTTTAATTACACTGCCATAGGATTTCTCTAATAAATATACTCCCAGAGTGGTGGACTGGCACAGCTGAATCATGTCCAACAGAAAATATTGATCAGTAAGCGACAATTGTCTCATTTGCCATGCCTGAAGACAAATGGACAATGCCTAGGTCGATTCAATATTACAGACAAAAGAAACAATAAACAGATTAAAACTTCATAATAAGATGTCCAAGAGATCCTACATGACTAGTGTCATCCATACACTTATTATAACTCTTTTTTAGAGCTATCACTTATATTGACAGAAATTATTATCATTACAATGCACAAAGATGGCAATATCTGAAATCCTTGTACGTGTGGAGACATTTTTTGGTCCCCATGAGGAAAACAGCTTATAATTCAGACTAAATTATGTTTTTTGAAAATGTAAAATTGTACAATGTTTTCTGTGGTGGGTAGGTTTAGGGTTAGGCGATAGAATATACAGTTTGTACAGTATAAAAATCATGTCTATGGAAAGTCCCCATAAAACATGAAAACACGTGGTGTGTGTGTGTGTGTGTGTGTGTGTGTTTTCATGAAAATTCATCTTTCCTCAAACAAAATTCTTTCATAAGGACCATGAGGTTTTCCAAGTCCCCCTTCGACTAGCAAAATGCCATTAGATGAGTTGCCATATTCCAGAGAGTTGTGTAGTAATATAATATAATATAAATGATACAACTGATCATTCTGTTCTTTGCTTCTGATGTTAACACAGCGTCACATTCATGCTAAATAATACACAATATTACAGCAATAACACTATGACACTATATTGGATTAATTAAAATAACTATCTTTTAGGTAAACTACAAAAAATTCATAAATGCAACCTCATAACATCCAGTATTGTGTTTCCATTTTGTTGTTCAGGTAGACTAACTGAAAATGCTTCCATTTTTATTAGGCCTGATCTGTCAGAAAAACCTGGGAAAGCTATTTTGACCCTGCCAATTCCCTTTACATTAAAATTCTGCACAACAGTCTGGTTTTATGAGTATGAAGAAGGATTAGACAAAATTAAAGTCATGGATTATGCCAGGGATCAAGTTGTTCAGGAGATCTAACACACAACTTTCCTTCTATTAGTTTTTCCTCATGCTAATAGGGTCAGGGTTCTGTCCTCTCCCGCTAATTGACCAGTTTGTTAACATTGCCTCTTGATAGAGTGCTATGCATATCTTAAGCAGCAGAGTACAGAAGAGGCAGCATGTTTTACTATTTAATGACATATTTCAGAACATGTCAATCACACTAATACCAACAGCTCTCTAAGGAAATACATTTTAGCAGAACAGTGAGAGGTAGTGGCCGACCTTCCCGTTTAATAGGGTCATTTCATCAAGAGCGGAAGGAGTAGCTTCCATTTCAACACTCATGAAAAATGAAGAAGTGTCCTTTTTGTCTGCTAAGATATTTAATGAACAAACATAAATTCACCCAAAAATGAAAATTCTGTCATAATTTACTCACCCTCATGCCATGTTATGATCTGTTCAATGAACTGTTTGATCCAGAAAGAATATGGGTGAGTGAACTATTCCTTTAAAACTGCAAAATACTACAATGAAAACATGAAAACAAATTCAAACATCTACATGACATTGCAGATATTAAAACTATTTCAGATCTTACAGTATGCAGAGGCCTTGCACATCTATGCAAACATTGTGTGACCAGGATATTATTTAGTATATTAACAAAGTGCTGTTTAAAAGGTCCTTGTGTCTGACCTTTCTGACTTTACCATGCACTTACAAGCCACTGCGCATAATTCGAGCAAGCTCTAGTTAATGGTGCTTGATCGTTACATTTCAGCACTCATTTGAAAGAGCAATTAACTCTGGTCCTATTGAGCAAGCTAACAGGAAATAAATCAAGTGGTAGAGAGCACTGCAAGAGTAATTAATACAGCAGACAGCCAAAGGTCTTCAATACTCAGCTTCATTATCAATTGACAACCACCAACACCTCTTGACAGTGACTGATCTCTGTGTGGGACGGCAACTGAATATGATTCCTCACTGGAGAGCAGCAAAAGGAAATGAATGGTTGAAAGCGCTTTTTGGCTGTGGCTCCGTCTGCTTATTGAATGAAGCCTCTTTGTGTATCCCATATATCTCAACCAATTTTTCAGGCCTAATATTTTCAGTTTGAAGTATGAGCAAACATGGGCTTAAGGCCAGACAGGATGAAGCAGTCTGAAACATACTGAAGCAGTCAAGATACATCTATCTACCGTACATCTATTTAATGGTCCGTTCTGATTGTTGCAAATGTTGGACACATAATTCTTTCAAACACAATCAAAATGAGATTTCAATGCACATCACTTTTATATTAAAGGAAAACTGCATTTCAAATCATGATGTTTAGTGACTAATAGATTTAATGATCAATTAAAGGCAGGGTAGGCGATTTGTTCCAGAAACATTTTTTGTTATGCTGGTCTAAAGTGTCTTCACATTCTGATAGCAATCAAACAGTTAAGTTGTCTAAATTTTGGTATATATCATCTGTGGATGACGTAGGACCATAAAATGTTCGTCCAATCACTGCATTCGGTCCGAATGCAATAATACAATGTCCAACCTGCCTGTAAATGTATGTATTTCTATACCTCACCGAGTTAGACAGACGCCAGCACAAGCACCACAACTGAGACATCAACCACCTTTTACAGTTCCTCCTGAACCAAAACAACAAGCTTATGCTGTTTTTATGCCATATCCCCTGTTGAAAAACACATCATATGCTGGTTAGGTATGTTTTGAAGCATGGCAGCTGGTTTGAGCTGGATTATGCTGGTCCTAAGTTGGTCATGAGCTGGTTTAAACTGGTCTTGCTGGTCCTGAGCTGATTATAAGCTGGTTCTGAGCTGGAGCTATTTTCTTATGACCAGCTTGGGACCAGCACTTGAACAGCTTAAACCAGTTCATGACCAGCTGCCATGCTTCAAAACATACCTAACCAGCATATGCTGTTTTTTTTTTTTTTTCAGAGCTAGCGTGCTATTGCTAGCCTCTCCGAAAATAGCCTACCCTACTGGCTTGTTACGTCAAAACCGGAACCAGCAATAACCTTTTTCCAGGCTTCTGATTGGCCAACATGGCTTTACGGTTAGGGTTATATTGGCACCTGTTGGTTTGGCATGCTCTTGACAGCGTTTCATAACGTGTTTTTGCATTTTCATGTAGAAAAACTCTGTTTATAAAAATACCCGTGTATGTGCTGACTAAGCTTAAGCATGTTCAGTTAACCACAGTTTAAAAGAATAAGGAGAATGAAAACAGAAAGACAAGTTTCCTTCCATTAGTTTTTCCTCATGCTAATAGGGTCAGGGTTCTGTCCTATCCGACTAATTGATACTAATTGATAATAGAGTGCTATGCATATCTTAAGCAGCAGAGTACAGAAGAGGCAGCATGTTTTACTATTTAATGACTCAACTAGAGCTTTGGTATTTGATCTTATCATTGGTGTCAAACTGTGTTTGGATTTATAGCATTAAGGTAAACATTCGCTAGTCAAAACCGCTCGGCCAACCTTTAGGAAATAAATAACCACACAATTAAGTAGTGGATCATGAGTATCATTGATTAGCTGCTCTCTGAGTTCCCCATACATTTCCATGCAAATATGTCAATTACCATGTGGTGTTCCATATGTGGAGAAATCATTACATATTCAGGAGCACAAGATTTAAAAAAAACAGATTTCACAGAACACAGTCTTTGCTTTAGGCAAAGATTATTGTCTGTGGCCAGGAGTCAGTTTTTAATTAAATTATTTCCCCCCCCCCCCACAGAATTAAAATATCTTACTACTTACCACCTGGAAATGCAAATCCAGGTAATAAATAATAAAATAAATTCATTTATGATAACAGCTTGCTGAATTGTTAAGACAC
The DNA here is from genome assembly GCA_039654625.1 of Rhinogobio ventralis. NCBI lineage: Eukaryota > Metazoa > Chordata > Actinopteri > Cypriniformes > Gobionidae > Rhinogobio > Rhinogobio ventralis. The sequence continues at coordinate 25,784,948 of CM077204.1, forward strand.
TTTCCACCAACTCAAGAACAACCACATGAATATTTATAGAGCTAAAATAACAATTTAGAGAATCCTGAAAGCACAGGATTTGGCTGAAAAGCACAGTCATTTGCCAGTACTAAGAACGTGGCATCAAAAATGTATGGAGGGAGCTTTGTAATAAACCAAGACTGTTTATTGCCAAAGATCTCACAGTATGAATATAGGAGCACTTATTATTTGTTACATAAACTTTTACAATCAGCCAAATAAAAGAACTAATTCAGTAAGCTGATGAAAAGTAGGCTATTATTTCTAAACTTCAGAAGACGCAATTCGTGTAACAGAGCAATCTACTTCACATTTGCGAATCATGTTGCAATAATTTTTAATAGGAGTTATTTATGCACAACAAGGAGCTCTGATTCAGTAATCACTGACCAGTAAATATACTGTTGCAGTTGCTCATAGAAGGCATAAGGCCTGATATTTGCATGCACTGTACACATCAATTTATCCACTGCAAGCTATATAGCTCTTGATATTTTCACAGCAAAAGCACAAGTGCTACTTTTCCCTATTTTTTATGCAGCTCTCAGACCTGAAATAATATGCAGAGCCTCTAGGCATTTCACATACTTCTCTTCAGCAGGAAATTATTAAACTTCTTCTCGAGGTGTATGTCGTACATCTGTTTTATTAAACGAGGGAGTTCTGCATGAAGAATTCCATTTCAATAATTAGTTCACCTCAAAAATGTCAAGTCAGCGGTGTAAGCGAGCCCATTGTTAAAAAACAATTACAGCCGTGGTGAGAACCGTGCGAGTGAAGCCTTTTCGCAACATTCTATTTTGCACGTTGAATCGGCTCTTGCCACGTGAAGTGGTGTGTGATTGTGTGTCTAAGAGCTATACTGTGATATCCGAGACACTCAAAGGCTTCTTTCACAGTCATTGACCCTTTTCATTTATTTATCCACACTGAGATGGTTGTGACCTTAGAATGCTTTCTGTATGCTTTTTTAATTGGGTTTTCGAACAGTTAGTACTTTGAAACAGTATATTACGGATGGAAAATGAAAATTCTGAGGTGTTTTCAGGAGCGTAGTCCCTATCTTAAAGGGTTACTTTACCCCAAAATGAAAATTCTGTCATTAATTACTCACCCTCATGTCGTTCCAAACCCATAAGACTTTTGTTCATCCTCGAAACACAAATTACATATATATATATATATATATATCTATATATATATATATATATATATATATATATATATCTATATATATATATATCTATATATATATCTATATATATATATATATATATATATATATATATATATATATATATATATATATATATATATATATATATATATGTATATATATATATACACACTGTATGTGCATTGATCAATGTGTGTGTACACAGACACACATCAAATAATGATAAACAGACGCTCAAATGTGCTTTCTTGACTTCAGAAGACTTGGATTAAACCGCTCAATTCATATGGATATCTTTTTACATTTTTTGAAGTGTCATGGTGGAATGGGTAAAATTTTGGTGGAATGGACTTTCAATGGTGGGACAGAAATCACTAAGGTTTCATTAAAAATATCATTTGTGATTCAAAGATGGACGGAAGTCTTATGGGTTTGTAAGGACTTAAGGGTGAGTAAATAAAGACAATTTTCATTTTTGGGTGAACTATCCCTTTAAATTTGGAGTAGTGTGCCCACATCCAAAATTGGGAAGATCCTTGGTCAGAAAATGCCAAAAATCAAAAGGAAAAAAAGGCACCCTCTTTATCTGCTGAGCTCCCATGAAACTTAAATAAAATAGAAATGTTTCAATCAAACATGGTCTTCATCAGGCAAAAAGAACAACATATATTAAGGGATTTTATATTCACATAGTAAACCCCCTCTGCTGATAAAAGACAAGGGCACTAAGCAAACTAGCCAAACTATCCAGTGTTATCCAACAGAATTGAAAAAAAAAAATTATTATTGTTCTCAAACAGCTTTCCACATCTTGTTCAAGATAAGCAGATATCCCCGCCCCAATCTAACACCAGTGCATTTCTATGCTGGGCTGGTCAGGATAATCAAACAAACAAAACAATGTTTGATAATCCTACACAATCGCCTACAAATGATTTATGGTCACTCTGCAATGCATATTAAGATGGAATATGAGAACGTATTTTAACATCAAACAACATACAAACAATGGCCAACAGATAAAAAAAACTGGATAATTGCAAATCAACAAGCAGCTTTAAACATTATTTTAAAATGTTAGAGCACAGATATCCATTTAGTTTTCTACTAAGCCACATTCAGAGGTTTGTTTATTTTGTGGGAAGAAAAGGGGCATCAGCTCATAGAGTAGTGTCGGACTGGTTTGTAGAAGAGTGAAGAGCCCTCTGAGAAAGCACTTGTGATCTTTGAGTAAAGCTGTTGTGCTGAGAGGGAGAGGAGGAGGCAGTCTGGCACGGCTCGGCTGATATACATAAGAGCTGTGATTAACTGGATTCAAATGCTCACCAACAAAAAGAGCAGAACATTGCCACACAACAGTGGATATTCATGCGTCTTTCATTTTATACATTTTAAACCTGGATGACAATAAAGTTTGTATAAAAGCAGAGAGCTAATCCATCAGAAAACTGCCTGACTCTTTCTATTAAATATATATATGCATACACACACACACACACACACACACACACACCCATAGAATCATATTCTTTCCTCAACATTATCAGTCATTTTTAGTCCATTAAGCCTGTGTATAAATGACTATTTAATTAAAGAATATAACTGGCAGTGCATATTATTTTAAGGGTTTGGATAAATATCCTTTGCACAGATGTAGACATTATTCTTTAATGCAGTTTTTTATTTATCAATCAAAAATCCTCTCCAAGTTTACCAAGTTTATTATTTATATATTACAATACTTATTAATATACGTTACATTTATTTATTTATATTAAAATAAAATACAGTAAACCAACTTTCCTACAATGTCAATAATTTAATGCATTCAAAACATATTCAAAACTTCATATTCAAAACAGGTTGGGTCTTAGCAAATTTAGCTTAATGTAGAATAATTTTGATTATTATGCTTATGCAATCAACAGTGTATTCATTATTTAGTTATATATCAGCATTCAGCATCAAAACTTCCCATGATTGTTTTATATTACTGTAATAACTTTTAACTTTTATTCGCGCACATGTATGTTTCAGATTCAGAAAGATATTGAATCCTCTAAAATTATTCTTATCATTGAAATTTGAATAGGTAATACAAGATACAATTTTCAGATTCAAATCTCTCTTGCTATGTGTATTATGTATATAAATTTAAAGAAGACACGTATACACATATTTAACCACAAATAACTACTGGAATTCTCAAATTTTCTAGGGAAAAATCCCTGAGGCTGAAGATGGGCAAGGTTAGATTTTGAAAGGTGCTCCTTGTGAACTACTCATTTTTAGTCCACTTTCCTCCACCTGCCTACCCAAGACCCAATTACTCAGAGAAATATGTCCACGTTTTCCATGTCTCCCGTAATACAGAGGCTCTCCAGCAGAACTCAATTCACGCTGGTAATGAGTCTGTACTCTAACATTTCCCCATGCAGACAGACCAATCTGCCACAGCGCTGCACATATAGGACTTCTGCATTAGGCAAAAGCTCAGAGGGAATCGAATCCATGAGATATTGCTTTTTTCATTAGGTTGGAGTTTGACGTTCACTTGGCTGAGAATTCTCAAAAATAACCTTGTGCACACCTGGGTGCAAAAGTCTGTAATATGGAGGTGTTGTCCACTTTTTAATAATAATGATAATAATCATCATAATTATAATAGTGAAAGTGATAGTCAAACTCATCGCCACCCTCAGATAACAGTCAATGGAGTGAGCAGATGCTTTTCTTTTTTGGACCACATAGCTTTTCTTTACAGTATGTCAACATGTGGACTAACATCTTATGGCATTCAGTCTGTCAGAAAGGGTTCAGTCTCCACTGATTCATTCAACCTTTGGTAAATAGAAAGGCCATTCCTGTGAGTTTTTGCCCATTTACCTCAGTAGATTTGATTTAAGGATTCATAAACCTTTCTTCTGTCAAGTCTTTTACTTTGTGAGTGTGTATGTGTGTTTGTGTGAGTGTATAAGCAAGACTTTCAGTAATAAACATCAACTCAGATTTGGTCATATACAGTACAACATCAGCCAATGTTCACCAAGTTCTTGGTGTAGAGAATGCACCCCATTTAACTAAAACCAAAATCTTTTTTTTTTAAAAACATTGTCACTGAATTTTCACTTACATAGTCATCATATGACTTGTGTGTGGCCTGCAGTAGCGAGGCTCTGTATCCAGGGGTCCCTGTAGTTCCTCTGGTCCGGGGTGCAGAGACTCCTCTGGCTAGTGTGGGTGTGGTGGTGGAGGTGCGTGTGCCCACAGTTCCTCTGGGTGCTGCTACTCCTCGTCCAGGAGGAGCAGATGGAGCTGCCCCTCCTCGACCTCTAAAAACATAAGAAAATAGAATATGATTTTTTTTAGCACAAAATGTTTCTGTTTTATTTATTTTTTTATTTTTTTTATTAAAAAAAATATGTATTAGTATCCATGAACCAATATGACAATAATGTAAATAATTTAATGGCATTAAAAAAACTTGACTTCATATTCAAAACAGCTTGGTGTCTGTACATTTAGCTTAATGTGTATCAATTTGGATTCTTCTGAATATGCAATTTACAGTGTAGCCATTATCTTAGGCACTTCAGTAAAAATGTTAATTTGACTGTAGTCTATCACCAAATTTACCCATAATTGTTTGACATTACTGTAATCTAACTGCTCTGCAGAACTACATGCAGTGACAGCACCATGCAAAATTAGTGCAGCACAACTCCAGTGTTTACAGATGAAAAATTAGCATTTTGTGTGAAGTCATTTGCTGCAGTGCTATAATAGTGAGCTGCTGTTAGCTAGTGTTTTCATCACAGACAGCCTATTAAAGCCCTGTGAACCATGAGTTTTCACAGCTATTGCAATATTCACTGCCTCAGCTCTTTTCTTTCACAGCACTGCTCTGGTTACACACTATAACAGTGGCAGTGAAGCATGGCATCAAAAACCGAACTGTAGAACACATTGTTTCATTCAGTATGATGAGAGACAGCTTTATTTTGATCGACGGTTGTGCTGCTACTGTTTTTAGGATGAATCAAGGGGTAAAGTTGCCTGTTTATGGAGTAATATTCGACCTGGTTACAATTGCAACATGGCAGATGGAGTTGGCAACACTGGTGAATGGCAGATGTTTCGGTCTGTCCAGATCCACATTCTGTCTATCCAAATCCAAAGATCCTACAGAGACTAATGGCCTCATCAGTGTTGTTTTTGCCATGCTGATTTGTGGTAATGACTTCTCAGGGCACCACAAGGAGCACATCAAGGAGAAGAGGCACTTTATAGCTTTATCCACCAGGAACGGTAAAAAGAAATATCATATTTTGAATCTATTATTACTACCTGAGGTAACGCAAGCTGTCGTTGTTGTGGGAGAATCCTAAAGGGATCTTCACAGGATCCAGCGAGCCAGAACAAGTGCAGTGTGGAATTTATGAAATAAACATTAAAGCCGGTGTAAATAATGTATGATGTATATATATAAGCTATGCTTTTGATGAGAACAATTAAAGCTTCACCTGCTAACCTGATTAATAACACTGAACCTCAGGGCACTTTCATGATCCAACAGAGCGCAGATGTTTGGGAGTGAAAATTGGGCGTCTGTTGGGGTTGTTAATAGTCAGAGTCAAAGCAGTTAACTTGGATGGCTTCAGTTTCATCAGAAACACTGATTGAGAATATATATTTTTTTATGATATATTATTATATTATATGATATTTTATTGTATTTTTTTTTTTATGAAAAAGATTTTTCTATCTTTAAGAAATCTTCCAAATTTCTTGTTTTGTGTTCCTTGAAAGAAATAAAGTCATACATTTTTGGAACAACATGAAGATGAATAAATGATGCATATTTGGGTGAGTTATTCCTTTAAGGTTTCTATGATTCTTCAGAGTGGTGGTGAGGTGAAATGACTGTACCGTGTGGAAGCTGTGGAGGTCAGACGTAAGCTACGTCCTCGTGCGGTTCTTCCTCGGCTTGGGTCATCTGAACCATTTAAATAGGAGAGCTCACGAAGCTGCTCCTGCCTGATCTCATCATTGTAATCCTGTGGGAGGAAAAAAAACCTATATAAATACATTTATATACCAAGGTAAAGGTGTTGTATGTGCACCTCATCTGACTTGCTTCTCTTCAACCACTGCAAAAAGAAATGATCCAGTTGGATGAACTAAGCTTCAAATGCATTGCCAGACAACCAGAATGTTGGCAGGGAATGTTAAATATACTGCCAGAAAGTTTTGCTGACTTCAAACAAAAAAAAGGATAAAAAAAATGAAACCTGTTTTTTAAATGTGGAGGACAAGAAACAGTTTTGCATACATACTGACAAAACGGCACCATATGACACGCACTCCAACTGAAAATATGGCGTAGAATAAGGTACCGTGATGCACACATATCTTTCATTTAGAGTAAGAGGAATGATAGAGGCAGGAGAAAAATAGAGCACTGGCTTATTAACTTTGTTTGACATCAGCTATCAGTGCATTGTTGTGAAAGAATAATTCCACTTTCTGCATTTATAAAGTCCCTCTCTCATTTGATTGAACATGACAGGGCCCTGAATCACAAGGACGATTACAGAGTGGATAGCGCTTATTTTATTATCATGTCGCTGCCACAGGCAGATAAACGGAGCCTCATTTCCACCAGCCACTTATTTCCCTTCCTGTTTGGCACAACAGCTGTGTACAGGCAAATATCAGACATGGCAACTAAAGAAGAGTGGCCTTTCCACAGAGATATTCTCAAAAATCAATAAAGATTGCATTAGAGCATAGAGTATAAATAGAGTTTACTATATAAAATATATATTAACACTATTACACTGCATGTTCAGAAGAACAAACTTTTGACTGCTTTGTTAGGATTTTCTGTTAACAAATATCTGTGATTATGGAAAAAGAAAAAAATATACAGCACTGTGCAAAATTCTTTAGGCACGTTAGTATTTTCACCAACAACAAAAAAAAGGTTTTAAGCCAGTTATTTATATATTTTGCTGTAGTGTGTCAGTAGGAAATATCACTTTACATTTCCAAACATTCTTTTTGCCATTAATTGTAATAATCCAGTGAGATTTTTGTATGCACAAGGAGTCTGACAACAGCCGGTATGATCCATGCGGATATCTGATCTCATCATCGACAAATATCTGTGATTACATGAAGAAACAGAAAAATCGGAGACAGACTAAATCCAGAAGAACTGTGGCAATGTCTCCAAGACGCTTGAAGAAACCTACATCCAAAGCTACCTGAAAATCTCCAATATTGATTTGATTTAGTAAGTAGAAGTTAATTGATAAATAAAATACAAAATACAAAAATCTTACTGGATTATTACAATTAATGGCAAAAGGAATGTTTGGAAATTAAATGTAATATTTCCTACTGACACACTACAGCAAAATATATAAATAACTTGCTTAAAACCTTTTTTTGGTGAAAATACTAACAAGACTTTTGCACAGTATATAATGTTCATAAGTGTTACATCCGGAGAAAGCAGGCTAGGGCATGGATCTACGTGCAGGGGTTTTAATAAAGAAACAAGTAACAAACAAAAGGAAAAATGGAACATAACATTCAACAACTGACAGAGAGCAAATGAAACACATGGGCTATATATACACAGGGGCAAACAAGCTTAACAACAGTAACGAGGAAACAAGATACAACTAATCAACATCAAAAACTACAAAGAACTACAAAATAAAGCACATGGAAATCACTTCAACATAAAAGTCCAAGGACAGACACAGAGCACATGTGACAAGATTGTGTTCGGGTTTTTTAAAATGTTTTTTAAAGAAGTCTCTTATGCTCACAACAGCTGCCTTTAATCAATTACAAATGCAGTCAACACAGCTATATTTGGAATATAATTATAATTTGAACTGAATATATTTTAAAATGTAATTTATTCTTGTGATGACAAAGCTAGATTTTCAGCAGCCATTACTCCAGTCTTCAGTGTCACATGATCCTTCAGAAAAAATTTTGAGATGTGAACAGATTTGTACAGGCTGTACTTCACTGAAAACACTAAAAGCACTCTCTCTTTTTAATTTTGTTCTTCCAGGTTGAAAATCAAAGTCGAAGCAACGTCACGGAATCTGACGTAGAAGCATGCCAAAGCGTGCATTCGCAGTGTGTGATTGGCTGCTGTGTGATTCTCCCTCGTTCATGGGAGTTTGTTGTCATAGAGTTATATTTTTAAAATGCATCAAGGTGCCCTCAACTCAATTTTTTTGTTGTTTTTTTTTCTCCGTGGTCATATTTTAATATTCATATGTCTGTATAATGAGTGTGTTGCAGGTGTGTGTTTAATTGGTAGTTGTCTTTTCCCATCCTCTACTCTCCCACTTTTCCACAGCTTTACACGCCCATTTCTTGTGACTTTTTTACCTCTGAGGTGTGAACAACCAGGCTAAGGGGTGGGGGGGGCGGGGGGGGTCCTCTTAGTAGCTACAGAGACAATCACCAAATCCAAGACCCAGTGTTAGGAATTTTGATAGCTTCTATACCACATTGAAAGGGGGGAGGTGTGGGTAAGTGAGGTGAAGTGCGTGGCGTTTGTGCTTGGATCAGCGCTAGCTAGGTTTTCCCTGTTGCCAGGGCAGCCCATGTCATAGCACCTAAACAGTCTGACTACATTCCTTGCCTTGAGAAATTAGGGCAACACACGAACAGACAGAAATGTATTTCATACTGATCAGATGTAATGAGCATTCTGATGGATTCATTATGTAGAGTGTCTCGCGGTGAAGCTAATTATGGTCTGAATCAGATTTAATAGCGGTAATGCATTGATTCAGGATATAAACAGTGAGTCTTACACTCAAAAAAATTATTCTAGCTATCTGCTCAGTTTATTAAAATAAAATAAGCTGAAACAACACAAATCTTTAGTTTTTTACTTAATTGCCATTTGCACTCAATTTTATTATGTAAAATGAAATGAAATTTGTAACATGTTAAGTTAACCTAAACCATTTGTGTTGGGACTACATGAATCATTTCTGTTGCTCTGACTGAATTGGGCAGTATATTTTTAGTTCCCAGCATGCTTTGCATAGGGATAAATAAGGAGAGTAAATGTTGAAATTGAGTGGTGTTTAATTTACAAAAGTTAAACTTCACTTAGCATGTGAACAAGTGTTGTGTTGGTTATTAGTTTTTATAGAAATAAATGAGTTTGATTCAGTTCCCATAGTCTACATATGGTCATCAGTTCTACCCCTCTCAAACCTTGGAACATTTATGTGTGTGTACGGCAGCTACTCACAACCTAAGCACAAGCTCACCTCTTCACCACAATGGTAACCAAAAAAAATAATCTCTATTAGGCATGGCAAAACTTTATCTAGTTGGAATGACACAATTTTTTAGTAGTCTTGACTAAATTAATTTAAGTTCATACAACAAGATTACAACAAATAATTTCAAACAAATTAGATTTTGTTGGAAAAATGTAATTCAATTTCGTGGAAAAGTTTTCCTTAATTTAATTAAGTTCGTTCAACAAGTTTGTTTTTTGAGTGTAGAAACACCAGGTCAAATTGCATACAGTCAGCCGGTCAAGCTAAAAAAAAAATAGAAAGAACTTGTTTTTGTATGAGTGTCTACATCAGGGGTGGGCACTTCCAGTCCCAATCAAACACACCTGAACCTGCTAATCAATGTCTTCAGGATTACTAGAAGGCTACAGGCAGGTGAGTTTGATCAGGGTTGGAGCTAAACTCTGCAGTGCGCACCCCTGGTCTACATCCTCTCATGTATTAATAGTATATGGAGACTTCCTCCTACAAAAACTACCCAGTTTCCTTCTTAATGAGACTACAGTCAATAGATGTACAGTACTGCCGCTGAGGAGAACCCACTCACACCTACTGAAGATGCTGTATTTTGCATGATTCACTCTTTTTTTGTGGCAATGTGTGAGGTTGCGTAATCGTATTCACATAATGGGCTTTCTGTAGGCCTTATCAACAATGGTTTGAACCTATCAGTACAAGCTGCAAAGGCGTATTGTTTGTTTGTTTTTGAAAGACATGTTAACCATGGCTAAACTGGAATTATAAAATTCATTCAATGGAACTTCACAATTCATAGTGCAATTGCATCAGCTACAGGTAATCTATGTGTGGCTTTGTTGTATGAGAATAATATATATTTACAAGCAAATCTTCCTGAAAGTCTTTATGGTCTATTGTCTTAAATAGACAGGAGTTGAAATGACTGAAGTTGAGTATCCCTTGCTAACAGCTTCCACTTATCTGGGAAGATTTTCCAGCAGATGTTGAAACATGGATGTTGGGATTTTCTCCCATCCAGACACAAGAGCATCACCAATGGCAGGTAATGATGTTGAGTGAGGTGTTCCGGCTAACAGTCTGTGTTCCAATTCATCCCAGAGGTTAGGTGTTCAGATCTGAGCTTGGTGCAGGTCAGTCAAATCCTTCCACACTACACTCAGTAAAACATTTCTTAATAGACTTTGCTTTGTGCACAAGGGCATTGCAATGCTGGAACAGTAAAGGGCTTCCTATGGAACTATTGCAACAAAGTCAGAAGCACACAATTCACTAGAATGTCATGTGTGCCACAGCATTAAGGTTTGTTTTCAAAATTGTTAATTACAACGGGGCCATGTGACTTAGTAATGTCACATCTCTATAAAACAAATGCTGTGAAATATCAAGAAACATTTTAAGTCACATGACTGCCTGGATAGTATTAACACTTCAAAGTGCACCATCTTGAGATGCCTTTTATTTCTGACAGGAATCAAGCTTTCTGGCAAAGATAAATGTATAAACGCATTCAAAGAAGGAAAGACATCAAGACATTAGCTTCAGACCCTAATGAGCTGTCTACATATGCAGCTGCTTTTATGGCAGCATCCTAACTGAAATGGATACATGCAGTTCCTTAGAATTTGGCTTTTCTGTTTTACAGTTTCACCGTTTCTACAGTTTAAAGTGAGCAATGCGTCAAAACAACGGACAGGTTCACTCCCCAAGCACTCAGGGTTGTGTACAGTAATGATCTTTCACCACTACATCTTCTAATATTTTTACCTAGAGCCAAATACGCTTCGTTCAAGCCCTTTCCGTTCTGTGCGCGTTGCTTCTCTGTCCCGCTAAAGATGTAAAGTGCCACATTAAGAGCTGCAGACGACGCGGTTATTTTAACAGCAGTAACAGAAACACGGTGAGCAGCAAAATATACTTTTACAAAACCACTGCAGAATAAGAGAATGCAGCAAAAACAATTATTTGTATTGATCATACTGATGACTCCGACCGTTTAACTTAACCAGGTTTGTGACAAGTTAATGTGTGGCGCCTTTATGTATATATATACACCTTTCTGATAAAATCCTGCCATTGGAAAAGCAGAAAAACATATACACACACACACACACACACACACACACACACACACACACATATATATACATATATATATATAGGGTACAACGGGGCTAAAGGCACACCTTAAGAAAAACGTGCTTTTCACTACTCCTATAATGTATGATATACAGAAAAATATATGTTTGTGTTGAACAATTATGGAGCAACAGATTTTGTGTGAAAATAAATCATAAAAGTGGTTTATTTTATTTACAAATCTTAAAAAATGTATGGGGTGTCGAGGGGGGCTTTTTACCCCACACATGGGGTAAAAGGCTCACCAGCATGAGGCAAAAGGCACACAGTATTGATACAAATACTTCCACTAAAATAATATGTTTTTAATAATGTCTAAGTTAATACTTGTTCAAAACAATCACTTTAGCAACGTTTGAACTATTTTCTGTTTATTTTGATAAATAAAATAATTCATTTTTGATCAATAAATATACTGTCATTAAAATGTTAATATAGAAATATATCTGAAAAATATAGAAACAAAATCATTTAAAAAAGTAAAGATTCTGAAAGCATTGAAGGAGATCCCTTAATTTAATATAGATTTACAGTAGTAACAATAAATTATATTTTATTATATGATATGATTAATATCACATTTTTAAATATGATTGTGTCATTATAAATATGGTGACTATCCCACTTAATATATGATACTTACAATCTGAATCTAACCATGTCATGTCAACAAATGGAAAAGTCAGCCAGCTGTTTATTATCATGTTAAATATGGTGCCTTTTGCCCCAACAGCAGGGGTGCCTTTTACCCCAAATACCATACTTTTACATATTCTTCCATTATTGCAAAACTGTTGCTTTAATTACCTTGAACAAAACCAACAAACATTAACAAAACCTTTGTTTCAAAATATATTCAATAATTTTAGCAATTCTTATTTGCTACTTAAATCTACAACATTTTTAAAAACATCAAATATTAGATCAAATGAGTGCAGAATCAACTTTGCGCTGCTGCCTCAGATCGAGTCAAAGATCAGACAAATTTCCACGTGCATCTTGAAAAGCGGATGTTTTAGAAAATACTGAGGCAAGTTTTTGTGCCATGTAGTGGTTTAGAGGAAAATAAAATCAAAGGAGCCTTTTACCCCGTGGAGCCTTTAGCCCCGTTGTACCCTACATACATACATACATATATATATATATATATATATATATATATATATATACACTCACCTAAAGGATTATTAGGAACACCATACTAATACTGTGTTTGACCCCCTTTCGCCTTCAGAACTGCCTTAATTCTACGTGGCATTGATTCAACAAGGTGCTGAAAGCATTCTTTAGAAATGTTGGCCCATATTGATAGGATAGCATCTTGCAGTTGATGGAGATTTGTGGGATGCACATCCAGGGCACGAAGCTCCCGTTCCACCACATCCCAAAGATGCTCTATTGGGTTGAGATCTGGTGACTGTGGGGGCCATTTTAGTACAGTGAACTCATTGTCATGTTCAAGAAACCAATTTGAAATGATTCGAGCTTTGTGACATGGTGCATTATCCTGCTGGAAGTAGCCATCAGAGGATGGGTACATGGTGGTCATAAAGGGATGGACATGGTCAGAAACAATGCTCAGGTAGGGCGTGGCATTTAAACGATGCCCAATTGGCACTAAGGGGCCTAAAGTGTGCCAAGAAAACATCCCCCACACCATTACACCACCACCACCAGCCTGCACAGTGGTAACAAGGCATGATGGATCCATGTTCTCATTCTGTTTACGCCAAATTCTGACTCTACCATCTGAATGTCTCAACAGAAATCGAGACTCATCCGACCAGGCAACATTTTTCCAGTCTTCAACTGTCCAATTTTGGTGAGCTCGTGCAAATTGTAGCCTCTTTTTCCTATTTGTAGTGGAGATGAGTGGTACCCGGTGGGGTCTTCTGCTGTTGTAGCCCATCCGCCTCAAGGTTGTGCGTGTTGTGGCTTCACAAATGCTTTGCTGCATACCTCGGTTGTAACGAGTGGTTATTTCAGTCAAAGTTGCTCTTCTATCAGCTTGAATCAGTCGGCCCATTCTCCTCTGACCTCTAGCATCAACAAGGCATTTTCGCCCACAGGACTGCCGCATACTGGATGTTTTTCCCTTTTCACACCATTCTTTGTAAACTCTAGAAATGGTTGTGCGTGAAAATCCCAGTAACTGAGCAGATTGTGAAATACTCAGACCGGCCCGTCTGGCACCAACAACCATGCCACGCTCAAAATTGCTTAAATCACCTTTCTTTCCCATTCTGACATTCAGTTTGGAGTTCAGGAGATTGTCTTGACCAGGACCACACCCCTAAATGCATTGAAGCAACTGCCATGTGATTGGTTGATTAGATAATTGCATTAATGAGAAATTGAACAGGTGTTCCTAATAATCCTTTAGGTGAGTGTGTATATATATATATATATAATCTCTTTTTTATATATAAGAAAAGAAAAAAAGAAAAAAAGAAAATTCATAACCTAAGGTGAAATACATTTTTAAAATATATTATCAGAAACTAGCAGCATTTTCAGTCAATACAAACAAATTAAACATCTAATTTTGGTTTTTTGGCTAATCTCCAATATATACATTTAATTTAATCATATGCCTAACTCTGTAATCTCTTTTTTCCCTAGCAGTAAACATTTATGCAATGTTTGCATAATTTATACCTGCAGGACAGCACTAGAGTTCAGCATAGTGTACTCATCTCATCTTGGCTTCCAGCTCACCATCTCTTTCAAGGAATTCAAGTATAAAACTTACTGGAACAAGGAACTTCTTAATCTCCTCCAGGGCATGACTCATGCGGGAATAGGCTTCACCAGGTGGTGCGAAAACTTCAATTAAAACATGAAGATCGTTGCTCAAATGGGCGTATTTCGCCTCTCCACTTTTTCTGAGCTCTTCCTCCTAGAGATGGAAAAATATCAAGTCAGGAATTCTGTGTGAAGAATTAATCATATCATTAATGAATTAAATAAAGAGTGCTTTTTTCCCTCTAACCATATTATGCATATTTTGAACTGAGAGTGAACTGGAAAGGCATTAAAGGGATAGTTCACCCACAAATGAAAATTCTGTCATCATTTATACCTTTATATCTTTCCAAACCTGTAATTACTGACTGACCGACCGACCGATCGATCAACCAATGTGGCCCAGTGTTGGTTTGTTCGTTCAATCAATCAATCGATCGTGATTGATTGATTGAACGAAAGAACGATTGAACAAACACTGGGCCACATTGGTTTTCATCGTATGCACAAAAGTACTACAGGTTTGGAACAACATGAAGGAGACAAAATGGTCATTTTTAGGTGAATCATGCTATTATGAAAGAAACTCTTTTTGAGATGATGATGTTCTTGTAATGTATTTTGACAAAATGTCACAAAGACTTTTTTTGTGAATAATGGAACCTATCGACACCCTTACTCTGTAACACAGATAATGGGTGCGTAGATTCAAATCATTATGCTTATATCTGTCTGAGGGCTTTTTGTCAGAAATAAATTGACACTATCACCTTTCTGATTAAATCCTGCCATTGGAAAAGCAGAAAAACTGTGATATTTCACAGAAGTATTCAGTTTCTCAATTCCCTCTGATTGCTGAAGGTGTTCTGTGGCTCTTCACAAAACTTGAAACTTTAGAAAGCTCGTAATTATGGCAGCCAACATTTCTGTTTTATGTTGATTACCGTTCGGCTGTGGCTTCTTCTTAAAGACGGGCTTTGATGTAGGGGGCCATTCATAGAAGCCTGATCACTGATATGGGCCCTTGTAGCCCCTTCAGCTTTAATAAACACTTACAGATGCCATCTCTCTATCATGTCAAAGTGACCCAAGCACTTTTTCCATCATGCTTTATATGGACAAAAGGTCAGGAGCTTTACCACATTTCTGAGAGGCGTAATCATATTTTGTGGGCCTCCGGTATACGCAAGTTGACGAATTGTGCAGATGCGATAGTTCAGACAGTAATTTTGTGAGTAGACACAAATATATGCGTGTTTGCACTGTGGGTGTCTCCAGATTGACTTAAAAATGGACAGACAGAAGAGGAAGGAGATGGTGAAAGTCTACCACCTCATTTCCAGTCCTCTAGAAAACTGTTCGTCAGATGACATTTGTTCTGTTTCAAGTCTGAAAGCTTTAACTTTCCTTTCATGTCAATCCATGAAGAAAATGTTCTGTTGTTTCAAAAGGTAGGTCTGTCTCCCAGGATGCATTTCAAAAGGCACTCAAGTAAGTATGTCTAAGCACAGTAGAATCCTCTTCAAATATGACAACATGAAGGGTTCCTCATATTCATTCCCAGTAAAGTACAAATAGTGAATCTGACACTTATAAGCTTGACAGTTATCCAGTACCCCTGTGGAGTTAAAGAGCTCAGTTTTAAAACATTCAAACACAAGCTTATAGAGCTAAATAAAATATACTCCTAAAAGGAGCACTGTTTGCCATAATAAACACTGAATTAGATTTTTCTTAGTTACATTTTTCTGCAAAACATTTGTGTCTATCCCCAGAATAAGATGTCTTTTTGCATGGTGGTGAATGTAATGACCTGAAATGACATTTTTGCTGCAGCCAAATTGCTGCCCTCAGACACATGCTGTTCATTTACCTGTACAGGGAACCATTTCAAACGCAATATTCTTTGCTTTGCTAAACCCTGAATGTAGTCTTTTATATAAGACCTCAGAAGGACTCCCAGATACTGCACAGACAAATCTATGGCCATAAAGATGCAAGGCAGACTCTTAATTTCATATGTATAACAAACCTTTACTAGCTCAAGGTGACTCTTTATAATAGAATATGTTTGCATTAATGATTGCCTTTGGGATTTAAAACAATCCAACAGGCTCTTGTTTGAGTTCTGCCATAAATTTAAATAGATTTCAGACCATGGTTCACCTGCATTGTTAAAAGAACGTGAAATTCTGGTGAAAAGTCTGTTTATAAAACTTAAAAATTAACACTCTGCTTGTAGAAAGTCCCCAAAGAGTTACTTGGAGAGAAAAAAAACTATGCATATTCCTGTCTCATTTGTTTCTATGGACACCTTTTTAGCATTTAACAATATAAGACATTGGTCTTGTTTGTTTCTATGAAGTTATTGCAATGAAGACAGATTTTACACAATATGCATAATATATGTTTAAAGTCTGTGGGGGGGATTCATTAAAAAAGGATTACAGCCTTAAAAGCATCTTTTATTTGCATGCTATCACTTAAGGAATTATGTAAATCAGATAAAGGTAAAATTGAGGCTGTGTGCACATTGTGAATGCAGTTTGCAACAATGCAAAGGTATAAATGAACTAAGGCCACAAATACGCAGACACATGCATGCATGTATGTGTGAATGCGAAAGAGGAGATACAAATAAGTCAGATTAAAAAAAAAACGTAATACAATTGATACATTTTATAGAGCTTAATTTATATAGAAAGGAGTTTTTGGTGCTGAAAAGAATCACAGCGCTAAAACATACTTGTAGAACCTGGTTAAAACAGATTGCAGGTGGTATGTGAACATGACACAGGGTTTTGCACTGTGCACTACATTTTTATTCATTTAAGTTCTGAACACTTTTCAGAGACCAAATGAGGACAAATCCACTTTTGTGTTAATTTATCTGAGGTAACTGTAAATGCATTGCTGGTTGCACAAACATACATTTTCTGGTGACTTTGTAGAAATATTCAGAAAACGATTTTTCAGTTTTATTCTTATCTATTGCTTGTGGTTGAACAACATTCAAAACTATTGTAAATATGCACATCAACTGAATGCTATAATAATATGCCAAATGTCCATGCTTCAGTTGTGCCTAACTGTAGCACACATCCTTGCTTTGCTTATTGCATTATTCTATTTTATACACTACATGAAAGAAAACGAATATTTGCTTGATATGAATGTTTTTTATTTAATGGAGTTATATTCAATAAAATTACATTCAATGAACAATTTATTGAACTGGGGAATTCAGGATGGCCTATTATGAGATGACAGGAGCAGCAAACCGAGAAATATTACATTTGGAACGAACTCTGGCTAGGTAAATGACCAGCATGTCTCTTAGGGCAGCTGTTTGGCTGAATCACAAAATGCCATTTCTAAACAATTCACTCACCACCGCTCAATCTAAAGCACATGTTTAAAACAGATCCACCGAGAAAGATCCATATTGTAGTCTCAACAGCTCCTTTATAACCTAGAGATATTGTTGATCCTCTGTTTTTTTGTTTTCCCAAAAGAAAACATAAGTCTGTTAGGGTCTTAACATGATTATTGTGAAGTCTGAGGAGTTGTCATATCAACATTCAAAGGCCCTATGAAATATCTGAGTACAAAATCTGAGTTTTTTGGTTTTTAGTCCATGTGTATTTGCTAATTCACTTCTAAAAAAATGACAAAATTATCTTTTTACACATACAATTTGTTTTAAAATGTAGTAAGATGCATTTATATCTTCATCACCCTCTCAGACACCTTATTACAATGTCCGAACTAAAGCCATTCTATATGTCCCAAATTTTCTTCAATAGGAAATATGTCAACACAAGAAAGAAAACTGTGCTAATCAAACCATAAAATAAATGAGAGAGAAGAGACTTTATTTTCAGCCAAATTACACAATATGTGAGTCAATCATTTTGTGATTTTAATCATTGTTTAATTATTTACCCACTTACTCATGGGTAAAAAACATTGACAATGAAATTAGTAAACTGTTCTTTTATGCAAATATCATTCAGCTATTGTGCTAGTCCTGTCATGTGCTACTTTACACAGGTCCGTGCGCTATTTATTTGTGATAGTGTTTGTGATATATATTTCTCTTTTCAAGAATGTGTACGTCAGTAAATGCTAAAACAGCAGTTCCTCCTCTATGTACGGGCATATAGTGCAGGTAATGATCTTCAGTCTCAGCATCATCTCACACTTTGCTCTGTCAGCTCTGATGCTTGTTAGACTCACAGAAATGAAAGGTTTACAGGATTTAAGGGATAAAGCACTCTGCTCTGGAATAAATGCAGTGTGCACAGCATGTACAAGCTTATAGAAACCCATTTCTTCCAAATAAGGAAAAAATATCATGCTTTGATAAATCATAATTATGATATAAAACGTAAAAGTTGACATAGGTCATAAAGTCAAAGTTACGACATACTAAGACATAATTACGAGGTAAAGTCATGAGATAAAAAAGAGATAAAAAAAGTCCAGGACTTAGTATTATTTCAACAGTTAACACTTGAAATTATTGATATTTAGTCATAATTATAGATAAATCAAAATGTTTTAATAAAAAGTATGACTTTTTAAATCTTTTTATCTCATAATGACTTGTTATATCATAATTTTGTCTTTTTATGTCATAATTAAGATTTAGCAAAGCAAGATTAGTTTTTTTCTTATGTGGCAGAAATAGGCTTCCATAGAAGCTATTTTAGTTTCTCATAGACAAAAATTAACAAATGGTTTAATGCAGCTCTAATCAAAGGCAGGTAGTTTGCTTTTGTCATAGCAGTCAGTTTAGACATTTAATATCTAAAAATATGCTGGTTTAGTTATGGCATTTATGGTTACAAATAAATCAATGTCAATAATAACAATTCTCAAAGCATTAATGAAACATTCATTTTATACAGTACAAAGGGAGAACAATTTTTAGTTGTTGCCAGTCATCTTACCTTGCCTTTATCCCTCATTGAACCCTTGCCAAGGATGGACATCTTTGCTCCCGTTTCCTCTTGTAATCTTTTCATGGAATTGCCCCTGGGCCCCAGCAGTTTCCCAACAAAATTAAACTGTAATAAGGAGAGAAAAGGCAATATGGTTGGTCTCTCACACTGCCTGCTTCCTAGACGGTTGCCTCAGTTACCTCACAGTCAATAAAAAAAAACATTCGAAACTTAAGTTGGTTTTTCCCATCATGCACAAAACCAGTTACAGTGAGAGAATGAAAAATTCTTTTTTGGCTCAAAATTAAATCTGTGGCAGTCGTCGATCAAGCGTATTTTTTACAGCTTTCACAGTTTTTGTGAAGTTTGTCAGAAATGATTAAAAAAGATGTGAGAGTCTACACCTGTTTCTGTAGGGCACTGTAACCACTCATGTGTCTAATCGATGTTTGGGGTCAGTGGTTGGGCTCCACTGCTTTCAGAGATATTATAACATGTACCAAATGCCAAAAGGGATCTTCAAAACGATCCAGGAGTCCATGCTTGAATGAGGCATAACGTAATGAGTTCATTTCCAATGGGGATTCAAGTAATACTACACAGATGATGAGCTATCCAGTAACTGCCTTGGGGCAGCAACTAACATTTTAGTCACACACCAGATCAGCGGTCATTGAGAACACTTGGCCCACACCATTTTTCCCCCCACCCTCTCTCTGTTGTTTTACTCACATCTGTGCATCATACAACTGTTTTTTCAAGGGATTACTGGGTCTTTTACACATTGTAATCAGATTTGGGCTGCTAAGGATTGTCTAATGCCCATGATAACAACAAATCTTAAGTAGTCAATAAATGCTGCCATTGTAAGAAAAAGTACCCTTGTATAAAATGGTGCATCAAATTCCCTTTATAACAGTCTCACTTCATCACTGTGTGCTCATGTTCAGTGTTCATAACTTTTTCTGATGTATTGCCACAATCCCCTTAGCCAGCAGCCCCTCTAAATTCACTTTAGATTTAATGTTTTTGAGAAACCTTTTAAAAAAGCATTTTTCATGGTCTTTACTAAGGACAATAAAACAGAATAAGATAGTGACCTTTTGGATGTTGAAAACGCATCTAAACAGATCGTTATACATCAGTTATATAGATCTAGTTCAGCCACAAAGCTCTAGATGGCACAGGCTGATAGTTACTGCAAGCAATCACATCATTACCACATGGCACAAACTGATTGGCCTCTGCTGATCCTGCAGTTCCCCTGAAACCCTCCACCACCCCCAGCTCCACCGGTCTAGATCTGCTATGGGATTTATGTATGCATATTCATGCAGCAGCAGCATATCTTACATGCTTACAGCAGTATATCTTACATGCTTACAGCAGTGTCAGTGTATCTTTTCATCAAGTTCATTGCTCTGTAGCAGCATGCGTAGCAGATCTAAATATTGGACCAAATACATCAGACCAGCATTGTCATATTCATTAACATGCTAAAGCTATTCCAAGACTAGTCTCGCATAGCCAGACCTGGACTGGGGTCTGGACTTTTTCGCAGCTTTCATTGGCCAAGGATCGCCCAAGAGGACGTTTGAATGACATGTAATCTAACCAATCACAGTTTGTTTTGTTCCACGTCATGTTTAGGGGCGTGAAAATGTAAAGTCGATGTTCTTCTTCCACGAGGGAGTTTGGCATCACGGTATTTGTTTCCAGGCGGACCGTTAAAGAACGCAACAAACACGTCTCACAGACACCCTGTAGAACTCAACCAAACAGATGACAACTTTGAAACTCCTGAAGTATTTCCCCCAAAAAAAGTGTGCCATATGCATCAGACGTTCAGCCAACGGTCCGTGGGCGTGATGTCTGAAGCTGAGACTATTCCAAGAGTTGTCGTATACAGTCATACTATTTTTCAAATGTATTTTAACTTGACACGCCATTTTACAAAACACTCTGCTAAATGGCAAAAGACATTAAGAAACATAAAAAATGTCCAGAAATGGGCAAAATGTCCTTGTGTGCATGGCTGTAGTAGTGGGGATGAATTTAAAGATGCAACTTCTCTGCAATAGTTTACCGAATTTTACAGTGCAAAATGCATAAATAAATAAATAAATAAATAAATGTAGGTTGTGTATGACAGTCAACAATGTGACAAACTATAACATAAATGTGTGGAACACACACAGTTTACTATTTGTTGTTAGTTTCCAGACCAATATGTCAGACATCACTAAGGGAAGTAAATTTGCCCTTCAAATATTTGTAAAGGTTATCTGATTTGTGGCGGCCAGAATGAAACAGTTGGCTATAACACATGTTGACATACCCTGCCTAGCACATGGCTGGAAACTCCTCAACACATGCTCTTCCCAGTCAGGCTGTAGATGCAGCTGTGGGGAACTCTAGCTGGCGAAACGCATAAGAACTGTCACTGAATTTGGCTGGAGCCACGAAGCAAATGAAAACAGTTTCAGGTGAAAGGCTGAGGTGAGGGTAGGGTAGTATATTTAGCAACACTGCAGCACTGCGCCAAAGCTTGATGACCAACTCTCTCGGAGTGGAGGTGTGCTGTTTGCATCCCCTCCAATGGGGTGTGTATGACAGGAATACTCTGCAGCTGGCTGGGTGCCTCGGAGCAGATGGTTGCCTCAGCTACAGTGTGAAGATGCTCACTGGGCGGCTGCAGTGGAGTGGCCTGTTTTCATTAAGCTAATGAATGTCTGGAGTCACTCTCCTGCTCCACGGTGGGCAATTTAGGCTTTATTAGGGGGCACAGTTCAGTGCTGGATGAGGTTTGAAGCGATGCAAGCTGTCCCTCGCAGTCCCCGGCAGAGGCAGGCCACAGAATGATGGGCATTATGCAGCACTGACAGGCTGAGGATGATAAACCTGACAACCGGAGGCATAAGTGTCAAACCGCATTGGCTTATTATGAGCAAATGTGACTCCTAAGAAAGTACACATGGTGTGCTGTTGTGATGGAGAATAGATCACTGACCCACACTTCTAGAGCCTAGATAAGTGTGTACGTCTAAAAGCACTGCAGAAATCCTGGGAAAGCATGCATTTCAGTGTTTATTGATAACTTAAAAAGCCCGGATGGCTATTCACTGTGCTGTCATGCAGAATCACTTATTTTTGGAGCCCGCAGTGAGTTTAGAGTGTGTGTGTGTGTGTGGCTGGCTGAACAAATGACTTTTCACACATGAGTCCCTTTGACAGGGACCTTCACCTGCGCTCGGCGCTCGCCGATGTGCATTACATTGATTTCTCTGTCAAAATCTTTTCAGAAGCCATTCAAGACCACTGAGATCTTGATCAGCTTCATATTGGCACGATCACCGCCAGACACAATTTTACCATCATCACATACTGACAGTCATCCTATCGGAGACATTTTTGTTGACTCGTCATCATGTATGCTGTAACTACACAATATGCATCAAAAAGCATTTTTCACCCCAAGATTAACGTAACCATGCACATTAAATTTTCTTTATTTTTTCTTTCTTTCTTTCTTTCTTTCTTTCAAGGAACAAATATAATCACTAATATTTAATTACCCTGCAAAAGCATAGGTGAAATTTGGTATGTTGGGTTTGGTTTAACTATAATAGAATAGAATAGAATAGAATAGAATAGAATATCAGTTACCATAGACATGAATGAGAATGCCAGTGAATAGCTCTCTCTAGGTATAGACCTTCTTTTTTGCCGGGAATTAAGCCTGTGCATCGTCACATTCTCTGGTTTCAAGAATTTTGGAACTTAAAAATGGGTCACAGACCAAATAAGGTTGAGAATCCCTGCACTAAGACCAGCTTTGCTTGTTAATTTAAACTTCCTCAAAAAGAGTCTTAAGAGTTTAAAATTTGTCTCCTACTCCCTAATGCATTGTGTACTTAATTCTGAATTTCATTTTGTGGTGCACTAAGAGTGCTGTTCTAGAACATTTCTCTTCTGCTGTCCCAATCTCAACAGATGCAAATTGATGCAAATTGCTCCTCTATAGTTATCCAAGTCATTTTTTTATTCTGCACTTTGATTTTGCAATGGTGCATATTCTTATCTGTCATGAAAAAAACAATAGTATACTAATCTATTTTTGGTGCATCTCATCATATAAAAAAATTGGAACAGGAGATCTTTAGGGACACAGGCACAGTTTCAATCTGCTGACAATTTAAAATGACTGAATATGATTTACTGAGCTAAAGAGACATTAAAGGGGTCTAATTATGCTCATTTACAGGTTCATAATTTTTGGTTTATGTGGTCTATTACAATATGTTTATATTATTTAATGTTTCGGTTTCTTTAAAACCTGCCTTCCAAAAAGCACAGTCTGCTTTGATTGGTCAGCCAGCCCTTGTCTGTTGTGATTGGTCTACCACAGCGTGTGTAGGAAATGTAACGCCCTTATTATAATCTGCAAGTATCAGCTGCTCAGGCTTCCTGAGGCACTATAATCACTACTGTAACTACGCTAATTATGGCGTCAGTTTTGCCATATCAGTTCGAGTCCGATATGACAGTCAAGAAGAACAAGCTGATCAACCCAAAACACTTTAAGCACGACAGGATCTTTTGGACATTGTGACAACAGAGAACTAACACAACTTCACCCCTTTTTTTTGCGTATTCTTTGGCCGGGAATTATTTAAATGAGGGAAATTGTGATCGTGTGATGTTCCCAGAAGAAAACTAAAGACTACGATCAAAGCATTTCTTACTGATATGGAGAACAACTTTCTGTGGAGTGGACTTTGTGCTTTGTAACTTTGCAGACCTTTTCCATGCTTAAACGCCATCATTAACTAAAGAAAGTTAAAAGTGTTAAAAAAGCATAATAGGACCCCTTTAAGCACAAGCCATCTTGTGTTATTTACGGATTTGAGTTTCAGACTGTGCCAATTAAACCTGGAATTATAGACTCTGCAGAAACAGCTTCAGTCTGAATCTTATCCAGTATAAATGACTATGATGTCTAGGGCCAATAAACTTCTAAATATCCTCAAAGCTGTTTCAGCAAAAATGGCACAAAACTTCTCAGGTTTCACAACAAAATGTGCCACCAGCCAAAGCTGGCGAAGGGAACCATTAGTGCAGTTTGAGTTGGAGGTTGAAACACAGCAACCTTGCCATAAGCTGTGAAACCAGATAAGATCCACAGATGGGGTTAGATGGTTACTGCCAGTGTTGCCAGCTTTGCTGCTAGCGAGGTCTAGCACTGGCTGATAGCAGGATTATTGTTGGGGACTAGGACTGGGAGAGATGTAATAATGGCCAGGAGAGATGGCTTGGCTACAGTCAATGGACACAGGCATTAGCAAAGAATGGTTTAAACAGTGGCAGAGTGCTATGGTGTTAAATAGAGATGAGAGTCAAATAGCCAGTGCTGGCTGTTAGTGGGGGCTAATGAGCTAGAAGAAAGAGGGATACTGGGGAAATATTCAATAATATTCATATTTAACATTAGAATAAGCCAAAGGGCTTTGTGATAATGACTAATAAAGTGTATTTGAATATTTCTGCACTACTGTTACAATTTATAATGTTTTTTTAAAAGAAGTTTCTTATGCACATTAAGGCTGCATTAATTTGATCAAAAATACAGTAAAATGTTAATGTTGTAAATATTATTACAACTGGAAAAAAAATATTTAAAAAATGCAATTTACTCCTGTGATGGCAAAGCTGAATGTTCAGCATCATTACTCCAGTCTTCAGTGTCACACGATCCATGATCACATGCTCAAGAAACATTTCTTATTATTATCAATGTTTGAAACAGTTGTGCTGCTTATATATATATTTATATTATGAAAAAAAAGTTTAAAACATTTAAACATTTAAAACTTTTAAAAGTCTTTTGATTAATGTGCCCTTGCTTAAACTGTGTAAATAGTTGCTTGCACAGAAAGCTATATGCCTGACTAACTTTACAACATTATTAAATAAATATTTAAGCATATTTATGTGAGAAAATGGGATGCATATAATGCATAGAATGCATAACAAATGCGTATGATATCAAACTAAAAATGCATGTTCCAACATTCTGAACACATTGTGTTCACTGCAGCACTAGAAAAGGTAACAGCCTGAGGAAAAGTTGATGATGGATTCCCTGCATTACAGAACCCATATTGAGCTCTGACACTCTGGGGCTGACAGCACAGATGCAGGGTAAACAAACAGAGCATTAAGACCATCTCAGAGTCAGGAGTCTGACAGGTTAAAAGACTGCTACCCATACAGATGAGAGGCATCCACTCTCTTCCCTCGACTACATTTCCCATGGTACTTTGGTGTTAAAACAAACATATGCCCTGGAAAGGTCGAAAAATTGGAAAGTCATACATTTACAAGTTTTCCAAGTGCAAAAATATTTGTTTGCTAAAGATTATGGCACCAACATCATTCCGCTGGGTGCTTAGTGAGTGTGTTATCCCATGGGGTGTTGGTCATTTGAAACATACTGGGATAAGCCTTATAAACCGATTAGGAAAGAAGCCATATTCCCATAGGCTCAGTGTTTCTTTCCATGACTTTCTGTCTCTCCAAATCTTGAACCAACAACTGTGCACCACAAGAAATCCACGTTATCTGAGCTCATGTTTACAATTATATAAATAACCTTCCTGAAAACAAAGAAAGGTGCCTCAGCAGGGGCTTTTAATTCATTAAGAAGATACAACTTCCTCACCATTGTTGATTTTTTATTTTTTATTTTTCCCCTCTGTGTTCTGTTCGATTTTGAATCTGTTCAGCAGCTTATCTATGTTAAACACCTTTGACAAGGTTGGTCGGCCTTTGGGACTAGGGAATTCTTTAACAAGACAACAATTCGATTATCTTTGTGTGCAGAGCTTGCCTACACCTCCATGTAAAGGTCATAAAACTGGAGACAGATAAGCCACATACTATGGGGACAGCAACCTCCGGCGCTACTATTCAATGGATTAGTTGTGTTTTCAGAACTATAAAGGCAAACCTCAGTGGTAGATCTGTTAGCGTCTTTTCTTGTTGCTTGGTTTTGATGAAAGGTTTAGGTAAAGCTGAAAGTTTACCACAACAATAAAGCATCACTCTGAATTCTGAATCTTCAAGAAATCTGGCTAAACGCACTACAGTTTTTGCCATTTAATGCTTAAATACATTTTCTCATGCGTTTATTTCTTGCAAGCCTGACTTTCTTTACAACACTGTAAATGATAAGCAATATACTGTAGAATTAATGTAAAATAGTAACATTAAAGCCTTGAAACCACTGAAATCTTTTCACATTGATTAAAAGATATAACAACATCTAATTTAACATATATTATTATTATACTAAATTAAATATTAAATATCCGTTAATCAGTGTTAACTGTTAAAGCCACAATATGTCATTTTTCGCCGCTAGACGTCGCTTATTTCGCAGAGCTTTTATTATGCCGCAGACGACTGGTTCTGCTTCTTCCACTCATACATATGTAGGGTACTGCAGAGCTATTTTATCATATTAGATATATTATTTGAGTGTGTTTAAAGTTATGTTAAAATGCTACTATGATATACTATGAGACACTTGTTGCACACTGCAGTAAGCTAGATCGATATTAGGCATGGTAAAACTAATATAGATGTATAGATAAATATAGATATTTGTTATTCCATTCAACTATAATAAACAATATATATACCTTAAAGGAAGTTCTTTATAACATGATTTGACATAGGTTTGAAATAGTGCAGCATAAAAATCAGAAAACGGCTGAAAATATAGGCAATGCAGCAACCACCTTGATCCAGGTGCTGATGATGCAAGTTTTTTTTGCACCACTAGCATGTGCTGCTGCCTAGACATGTGTTTGTCAATTTAATGTTCAGCCCAATGGAATCAGGTGAACGATAGCATAGCTTACTACAAAACATACACTTCGCACCATTTTGATTCATCAGTGTGCACTGCACCAAAACAAGCATAGCGTCAACTGTGCCTCTAATGAGTCTCTGCACAAACAGATGTACCCATAGGACATTTGCTAAGTCTTAATTAGAATCCTCTGACAAATCAGATGCCAAGGCGGTCTGGCTACCTTATAAACCCATGCAAACACAATGAAGTACACTACAGTGTAAAGCAAGATGTCCCAGTTATCCCTTCTGAATATTGTTGATCAAAATATAAACATTACCTTTGAGAGAGGGGGAAAAAAAAACACGGACACTTATAAAACAAATTTGCAGTGATGCTCAGATGTGCAGATATGCCCTTTGATAGATTGCCCAAATCCATCTCTTAAATCAAAATACAGTGGTTTCCATGGTGACCGTGCCTTTTGACTTTACTAGATGGTGATGCAGGTACCCCCATTCATCTTTTGGCCTCCCTTTTGGTCTCTCTCTCTCTCTCTCTCTCTCTCTTTCTCTCTCTGTGTGTGTGTGTGTGTGACGTTCCCTTGATTTCTATCAGTGCTCACAGGTATCTGAGGTCTATGTCAGCAGGGACTATATTTCATTGCAAACCACTGACTGTGCTTTTGTGCAAGTTATGGTAAATCAAACACTTTATTTGCATACAGATAACTGATGAAAAATTAAAGTGTGTAGTTTTGTGATGTCACAATGAAATATATACAGATATGTGCAAAGAAGTATAAGGAAGAAGAGTTGTAGGAGAAATAAAAGCCAGGATAAAAATATCCAGTGATTCAACATTTGGTGGACACCATCCAAAACACATCAACTAAGCATATTTGCTGACTTTCTCAATACAGTAGCAGAAACTGGACTCCCAATAAGATGTAGGGGAGACTCGGGGTAATGTAACACACTAAAAGTTCTCAATCACGTGGGATGACACTTTTCTCTCTCTAAATGAGAAAAAAGGAGTGCTCATGTTGTGAATTGTGAATTTTCTATATTACTGTTTAACTCAGTTAAATTAACTCAATTAAATTCATTTGAGTTCATTTCACTCAAATATTACTGAAAGTTAACTCTTTCTCTGCCATTGACAGAATTTCTGTCATTTATATCTCTAGCTTCCGGTAATGACCATCTGTGAGTCCAGTTCCGGCTGAAGAGTAATCTCTGACCCGCCGCACGATATAGAATGTAGGAGTATCATAAGCTTAGGTGAGTAGTTAGTAGACGCCTCTCATGGTTCAAACTATTTTCTCTTTAAAAATCTCATTTAGACTTCTAATTCATGACCGGTGTTTTGTTTGCTCTATTCTCTGCGCTTCCACATTGGTCATTATGTTATGCATCAGGCCACCGCAACTTGTGATTGGAAGCTTGTGATTATACTTTAAAAAGTTATAAACATGGATATTTTTCTTACAAAAATGTATCGCTTTGCTTCAGAAGGACTTTATTGACCCCCTGCGGTTATCCCTATTTCTTCTACACTTTTTTCTACCACATATTTTCCTTCCCTTCCCTTTTTATATATATATATATATATATATATACACACTCACCTAAAGGATTATTAGGAACACCTGTTCAATTTCTCTTTAATGCAATTATCTAATCAACCAATCACATGGCAGTTGCTTCAATGCATTTAGGGGTGTGGTCCTGGTCAAGACAATCTCCTGAACTTGTTGGTGCCAGACGGGCCGGTCTGAGTATTTCACAATCTGCTCAGTTACTGGGATTTTCACGCACAACCATTTCTAGAGTTTACAAAGAATGGTGTGAAAAGGGAGAAACATCCAGTATGCGGCAGTCCTGTGGGCGAAAATGCCTTGTTGATGCTAGAGGTCAGAGGAGAATGGGCCGACTGATTCAAGCTGATAGAAGAGCAACTTTGACTGAAATAACCACTCGTTACAACCGAGGTATGCAGCAAAGCATTTGTGAAGCCACAACACGCACAACCTTGAGGCGGATGGGCTACAACAGCAGAAGACCCCACCGGGTACCACTCATCTCCACTACAAATAGGAAAAAGGGGCTACAATTTGCACGAGCTCACCAAAATTGGACAGTTGAAGACTGGAAAAATGTTGCCTGGTCTGATGAGTCTCGATTTCTGTTGAGACATTCAGATGGTAGAGTCAGAATTTGGCGTAAACAGAATGAGAACATGGATCCATCATGCCTTGTTACCACTGTGCAGGCTGGTGGTGGTGGTGTAATGGTGTGGGGGATGTTTTCTTGGCACACTTTAGGCCCCTTAGTGCCAATTGGGCATCGTTTAAATGCCACGGCCTACCTGAGCATTGTTTCTGACCATGTCCATCCCTTTATGACCACCATGTACCCATCCTCTGATGGCTACTTCCAGCAGGATAATGCACCATGTCACAAAGCTCGAATCATTTCAAATTGGTTTCTTGAACATGACAATGAGTTCACTGTACTAAAATTGCCCCCACAGTCACCAGATCTCAACCCAATAGAGCATCTTTGGTATGTGGTGGAACGGGAGCTTCGTGCCCTGGATGTGCATCCCACAAATCTCCATCAACTGCAAGATGCTATCCTATCAATATGGGCCAACATTTCTAAAGAATGCTTTCAGCACCTTGTTGAATCAATGCCACGTAGAATTAAGGCAGTTCTGAAGGCGAAAGGGGGTCAAACACAGTATTAGTATGGTGTTCCTAATAATTCTTTAGGTGAGTGTATATATAACTCTGATTGTGTTTGGCTGAAAGAAGAAAGTCATATACACCTAGGATGGCTTGAGGTTGAGTAAATTGTGGGATAATTATCATTTTTGGGTGAACTTACCCTTTAGGCAGACAGTCAACTAATACTTGAATGAGAGTTAGTTGACATTGCAAAGTTACTTACAGTCAACAGAATGTTCAAAAGGGACCATAAAAAAATTGTAACCAAATTTCTTTCTTCTGCTGAACACAAAAGAATATATTTTGAATAATGGCAGTAACCAATCAGTTGATGGGCCCCACTGACTTCCATAGTATTTTTTTTTCATACTATGGAAGTCAATGGAGCCTATCGACTGTTTAGTTACAGATGTTCTTCAAATTTTTTCAGAAATATGTTCAGCAGAAGAAAGAAATTAGGTAACACTTTAGTGTGATCGGTGATCGCTTGCTCCTGTCTGCCTCGCTGCTGAGTGTTTGCGCATGTAGCTCTGTACAGCTTTGCTTTTGAATCTCTATTTGATATAATTCCTTGTTGTTTATACTGCTAAATATAACTTACTCATCATCTATATTGTCTAATATTGACACAATACATCTGACATCGCTATCTTTTATTCTAAATCACTATCACAACGCGTTAGCATTTCGCTAGCCTGTTAGCCTGCCATCCGTGCATCCGGGACTCCTGTTTTTCTCTCTCGCGCCTTTTACGAGTTCATCAAACAACTCAGGTGATTTGGATTAGTCAACAAACACGGTGAGTCATGTTATCTTCTCCTGTTATTATCACTTGCACTGCCTGTCACATGTTTAGCATAACCTTCTCTGTCAGTGGTGAGGACTACACATGTGTCAGGATAAAGATAGTCAGGCTGTCGGAGAAGATTTCAGAATTAGAGACATGCATCCAAACTTTATTTGAGGATAGTAAGAATGCAATGGCTTTAGACACTGCTTTGGATGCGAATAGCTTAGTGAACTCTGTACATTGTTCGGTTCTGGCAGCAGAGCTCGAGCAGCCGGGCAACTGGGTGACTGTGAGACGGCATAGTCACGGATCAAAAAAACGCTCTTCCGTTCTGATTAGAACATCAAACAGGCTCTCCTCACTCAGTGACACATCCACTGAGAATCCTGTTGAAAGTGCCCTAGTTATTGGCGATTCTATTACACGGAACGTGAAAATGGAGACACCACCCACCATAGTCACATGTTTGCCGGGAGCCAAAGCGCCTGACATCAAAGCAAATTTAAAAGTGCTGGCTAATGCAAATCATAAATTCTCTAAGATTATTATTTACGTCGGCACTAATGATGTTCGACTTCGCCAGTCGAAAATCACTAAAATTAACATTAAAGAGGTGTGTGAACTCGCAAGTACGATGTCAGCTAAAAAATTTTGTTCTGGCCCCCTCCCCGTTAGGCGGAGTGATGAGATACTTAGCAGACTATCATCACTCAGTGGCTGGTTGTCTAAGTGGTGTCTGCAGAATAACATAGGGTTCATAGACAATTGGAAAAGCTTTTGGGGCAGACCTGACCTGTTAAAAAGAGATTCATCCCTCCTGGGTAGGTGCCGCTCTTCTCTCTAGTAATTTGGCACATAGTCTTAGAGTTGAACCTTGACTAACTGGGGCCCAGGTCAGGAATCAGACGGACTTGCTTAACCGACCTGCTAGCTGTCTCACGTCACAGAAGTCAGATAAATCCCAACACATAGAGATTCTTTCACCTAGATATTATCACATAAAGACTGTGTCGGTTCCCCGAATGAGTAAATACAAAAAACTCTCAAACACATTTAAGGGAAAAAATGTAATTGATGTTCAACAAATAAAAAACAGATATAATACAGATGAACAAATTATAAAGCTTGGGTTGCTGAATTTTCAATCCCTTCCCTGACGATTACATTACTTTCAATGAGTCCACCCCTCAAGATTATTGTTATAAACATGAGCCCCATCTGAAAGGCAAAGGGGAGGTGTTGCTTTAATTTATAATAATATCTTCAGTATTACTCAGAAGTGTTGGTGCTTTACGTAACGTTATGTAGTGTAATTGATAAATTCCGTTTGACATTTGTGCTGGCTACTGTATACAGGCAACCAGGGCACCATACAGACTTTACCAAAGAATTTGCTGATTTTCTATCAGAGTTAGTACTGGCTACAGATAAAGTCCTAATTGTTGGTGATTTCAATATCCATGTAGACAATGAAAAAGACGCATTGGGATTGGCATTTAGAGACATTCTAAACTCTATTGGAGTTAGGCAACACGTGACAGGACCCACTCATCGCCGTAATCATACTTTAGACCTAATACTGTCACATGGAATAAATGTTGATACCGTTGAAATTCTGCAGCAGAGCGATGACATCTCAGATCATTACCTAGTATCGTGTATACTTAATGTAGCAAAGGCTGCAAAACCGTCCCTTTGTTTCAAATATGGCAGGACTATCACTGCTGCCACTAAAGATTGCTTCGTAAATAAACTTCCTCATCATCTCCTCAGGATCCCAGAGAGACTAGAGGAACTCGATGTTGCAACAGAAACTATTGACTCTCTCTTTTGCAACCATTTAACTATGCAACCATCTAATAAAGTATCGCATCAGACAGTGCATTGTAGTATCACTGAGGAAAAATTCCACTCATTTACTTCTATAGGAGAGGAAGAATTTGCTAAACTCGTTAAATCATCTAAATCAACAACATGTATGCTCGACCCTATAACGACTAAGCTACTAAAAGAGATGCTTCCAGAGGTCATAGATCCTCTTATTAATATAATTAATTCATCCTTGTCATTAGGATATGTACCGAAAACCTTTAAGCTGTCTATTATTAAACCTCTTATTAAGAAAACGCAACTTGATCCTACAGAATTAGTCAATTACAGGCCAATCTCAAATCTACCCTGTCTGTCAAAAATACTAGAAAAGGCAGTATCCTCACAACTATGCTACTTTTTTAGAAAGAAATGGTATCTGTGCGGATTTTCAGTCAGGATTTAGACCGTATCATAGTACTGAGACTGCTCTCATTAGAGTTACAAATGATTTGCTCTTATCCGATCGTGGTTGTATCTCGCTATTAGTGTTACTAACTGCACTGCATTCAATACTATCGACCACAACATTCTTTTGAAAAGACTCTCAAATTATGTTGGCATTAGTGGAATTGCATTGGCATGGTTTAAATCATACTTATCTGACCGTTATCAGTTTGTAGCAATAAATTAAGAGATGTCACACCGATCACAAGTTTAGTATAGAGTACCGCAAGGCTCAGTGCTAGGACCGTTGCTTTTCACCCTGTACATGCTACCCTTGGGAGATATCATTAGGAAGCATGGCGTTAGTTTTCATTGTCTTGCTGACGATACTCAGCTCTATATTTCTTCGCGCCCTGACGAAACTTACCAATTCACAAGATTAATGGAATGCATAGCTGATATAAAAAATTGGATGACTAATAATTTCCTGCAACTATATAATTAGTTACAATAATTAAAAACAAGAATTTTTAATTATTGGACAAAAAACCTCCGCACGTAGTAACCTAAAATACTCTCTAACACTTGATGGCTGCTCTGTCAAGTCCTCGTCGTCAGTTAGGAACCTGGGTGTGCTCTTTGATACCAATCTTTTACTTGAAAGCCACGTTTCTAGCATCTGTAAAACTGCATTCTTCCATCTTAAAAATATATCTAAATTACGGCACATGCTTTCAGTGCAAAATGCTGAACAGTTAGTTTATGTGTTCATGACCTCAAGGCTAGAGTATTATAATGCTCTACTGGGTGGTTGCCCTGCTCGCTTAATAAATAAACTGCAGCTGGTCCAAAACGCAGCAGCTAGAGTTCTTACTAGAACCATGACCATATTAGCCTGGTTCTGTCAACACTGCATTGGCTCCCTATTAAACATCATATACATTTTAAAATCTTGCTAATTACTTACAAAGCACTAAATGGTTTAGCTCCCCAGTACTCGAGCGAGCTCTTAACACATTATACTCTATCACGTCTATTGCGGTCTCAAAATTCTGGCCAGTTGATAATACCTAGAATATCAAAATCAACTGCAGGCAAACGACCCTTTTCCTATTTAGCACCTAAACTCTGCAACAGCCTTCCTAGCATTGTTCGGGAAGCAGACACACTCTGTCAGTTTAAATCTAGACTAAAAACACATTGCTTTACTATGGCATACACATAGAACATTATCAATTTATATTATTCAAATCAGTTAAATGATTGTTTTAGGCTGCATTAACTAGGTCTGCCGGAACCGGGAACACTTCCCATAACACCTGATGTGCTCGTTACATCATAAAAAGAATGGCATCTATGCTAATCTTATTCTATCTGTTTATCCCAAGGTTTACTGTAGTCAGCCGGATCCGGGCTGTATCCAGATCAGAGGGTGGACCTGCGCTAGACACGACCAACGCATCCCTGAAATGTCTGCAGAGACCGTGTCAACTAGACTCTAGTCTGTGACGGCCTTATCGACACTTCCTCAACATCCTCAACAAACCCGTCTCCTGTGTGATGACTCCGATCTTAAATCAGATGGAACTGGACAAATATTCTGAATATTCCGATCTAATATGACTTCTGACTTGTAATGTTGCCTGAATCATAATCATACACTGTTTGTTCGTTGGCCAGAGGAGAACTGGCACCCCGACTAAGCCTGGTTTCTCCCAAGGTTTTTTTCTACATTCTGTCACCTGATGGAGTTTTGGTTCCTTGCCACCTCTGTTGCCTTTGGCTTTTGGCTTGTTTAGTTGGGGACACTAAATATTCAACTATATTACTGATTTGCCAGCATTGTCACAATATGATAATTAAACTCAGCTGGATGACATCACTGTTTTCTCCAGAGCGGTGACTTGACTTGACTAGTATGGGGAACACATATTCACTATTAACTATGACTTTTGTCTTAATAAACTCCTAATTTACTGCTTATTAATAATTAATAGCATTTAAGTTGGGTAGGATTAAGGGGTGTAGAATAAGGACATGCAGAATAAGGCATTAATAAGTGCTTTATAAGTACTAATAAATAGCCAATATCCTAGTAATTTGCATGCTAAAAGCAACTAGTTAATAGCGAGAATTTTTTTAGAACCCTAAAATAAAGTGTTACCAGAAATTCATACAGGTTGAGGGTGAGTAAATGATGACAGAATTTTCATTTTTGGGTGAACTATCCCTTTCAATGTGTACATCCAAATGTATAGTGATAGCTTTTCTCATTATAAGTTTATTAATAGCAGTTATTTTTAACATGTTATTTTTTTTGTACACCAAAACAGACATTTGTAGTGGTCTGTGAATTATGAAAGAAAATTTAAAAAAAAAGTTACAATTGCCCCTTGTTTCCTATAAATAATGAGGTGTGTTTTAATCATATTCAATCAATCAATCAATCAATCAATCAATCAATCAATCACCATGACAGAGCCAAGTTGTACTCTCCCTTCATGATCATATTGCCCCTGAATTGTGTAATTCATAAAGGGGATTGTGGACAACATAGGCTGCAATTCATAGGAAACAAACAGCATTCTTTAATAATAATAATTAAGTTTTAGTTCCCCTGTCTTCTATAACCTTGTCAATCTCTCTCAGCTCAGAGAGGCCAGTGAATTTAATATATTTACTGAATAAAATCATTTAAAAAGAGTCTACTGTCAGTGCTACTGTAAATGCATGAATTGTTCTTTCATATTTCTCAATAGTTAAAGAAAGTGATATGCAATAATTTGCGGAAGGGGTGGGGTGGGGGGTAACAAGTCATGAATGTATATTGAACACGTCATTGCATTATATCAGAACAGTGATGTGAATATCTTTTCATGAAAAACAAAGGTATTCAAAGCAATGGAGCAACACATAAAAAGTCTCAATCGGAAATGATGCAGAGGAGTAAAACTCAGAACAAGGAATTCATGTCAAGGTTGACAAAATAGTGAAGGGACACACAACAAACTGCCATTCAAGATCCACAAGGCCTTTTCTCTTTATTATGGTAATATATAAACTAAAGTTAGCCTAATTTAATGTGAGGATCAAAGAAGCCAAATATCGACTCCAGCTCACTTATTCTGAGCTGCAGCAGAGATGCTCTTCCTTGGAGACTGTCTCATCAAGCATGATTAAACAAAACTCGGAGACAGCGCTGTCGTCACACACAGATTAATTAACTGCACGTAGATAAATCCTGGGGATTTGTAACAGAGAGCATAACAATGTCTAGACTCTATAAGCTATTATCTGTTATGGTCCACAAGTTCATTGATCAACTGATTTTGAGGTAAGGTGGTTTCTGAGTGTTAAGCTAACTTTTTTTTTTTGGCCTTGTCTACAACAAAGAAATGGCTATTAAATTCGTATCAATGACAAGTAAAAAAAAAATGGATACTTGTCAAATGTTTTCTTAGCAGGACTTATTTTTAAGGACGCGCCGGTATTAAATGCGTTGACACAATAAGATGATATTTATTTTGTTGTGTATTTTGTTATGCAACAAACGTTATGGTAGATAACCAATATATGGCTGATATTAAAATTCGTTACTATTTTTTCTAAATAAATAGAAAAATAAAACCCTAAAAACATTTGAATTAATTAACTGCAAGTGATTTTGGCATCAAAACATTATACCTGTTACGGTACAGAAGGGACGGAGACAAGAAGTATGGGAAGTGATGTTTATTTAGAGCAGACCAGTATGATGACGGAAGTGCAGGTGAATGGTGAAGAGGATCGTGAGAGGTGGATGAAGGAATCTTGGTGAAGTGGCTCGGAGTACTTGCTGTTGAGATCGCTGGAGAGAGGTGTGGAATGGAGAAGAGGATGGAGACACACACACACGAGGGTGGAACACAGGAGACTCTTTGGAGGGAACAAATGGAAGAAGGTAAGTAGCATATAGGAAGTCCTTGAAGTAAGCGTAGAGGTAAGTACCAATTACAAACGAGACCGGACAGTGACTGAGCGTGTGAGTGTGTCTTTTGTACTGTGGGTGATTGGAGTGATGATGAGCTGCAGGTGCGCGTGATCAGTACTCAGGGGAAGGCGTGCGCTGTGATTGAGTGACGTGGGAGCCTGGCGGGTCTGTGACATTACCCCCCCCTCCACGGCCCGCTCCAGAGGGCCGCGGACCCCGACGTCGTGGTGGTCGGCCTCTGCCTCTGGGTGCAGGTCTGTTGGGGTGAGAAGCATGGAAGGTTTCGAGCAGGTTCGGGTCAAGGATGTCGTTTCTAGGTACCCATGAGCGTTCTTCGGGACCGTAGCCCTCCCAGTCCACTAGATACTCTAGGAGACCACCACGGCGCCGG
The DNA here is from genome assembly GCA_039654625.1 of Rhinogobio ventralis. Taxonomy (NCBI): domain Eukaryota; kingdom Metazoa; phylum Chordata; class Actinopteri; order Cypriniformes; family Gobionidae; genus Rhinogobio; species Rhinogobio ventralis. Next base: position 25,822,302 of record CM077204.1, read on the forward strand.
GAGTCCAAGATGTCGTTCACCTGGTAAGCGGTACCGTCCTCCACGATGAGTGGGAGGGGGGTTTCTTCGGCTACGCCAGGCTCTGTGGGAATAGAAACGGAGGGAAAGTGAGGTTTCAGTAATGAGACATGGAAAGTGGGATGAATTCTGTATTGTGAAGGGAGTTGGAGTTGATACGTGACTGGGTTGATCTGCTTCACAATAGGAAAGGGGCCAATGAACCTGGGACTGAGCTTCCTGCATTGCAGACGCAACCTGATGTCCCTGGTGGACAGCCAGACCTTCTGACCCGGTTGGAAGGAGGGAGTGTTGGAGCGACGAAGGTCGGCTGTCATTTTGCGTCTGCGCAGGGCCCGTTGAAGCTGGTGATGTGCAGAGTCCCAGACCCTCTCGCTCTCCCGGAACCAGTAGTCTATGGCTGGAACATCCGACGGTTCCCCGGACCAAGGGAACAATGGGGGTTGGTAACCGAGCACGCACTGGAATGGAGTTAGACCGGTGGTAGACTGACGTAGGGAGTTTTGTGCGTACTCGGCCCAACCCAGGAACTGGTTCCAGGAGTCCTGGTGGCCGTGACAGAAGGTACGGAGGAAGCGACCGATCTCCTGAATCTTCCTCTCCGTCTGCCCGTTGGTCTGTGGATGATAACCGGAAGAGAGGCTGACAGTCACACCTAGGAGTGAGAAGAACGCTTTCCATACCCGGGAGATGAATTGAGGTCCTCTATCGGAAACTATGTCCTCAGGGATACCATAGTATCTAAAGATCCTATTAAACATGAGTTCTGCCGTCTCCATGGCAGTAGGCAGTCCTTTCAACGGAATCAGGCGACAAGATTTGGAAAATCTATCCACTACCACTAATACACAGGTACAGTCCCCAGACACAGGAAGATCAGTAATAAAGTCTACTCCTAGGTGTGACCATGGACGGTTGGGAACGGGCAGAGGATGGAGTTTGCCGGAGGGAAGATGTCTAGGGCTCTTAGAGATGGCGCATTCCTGGCATCCTCTCACGTACCTTCTGACGTCTGTCGCCATGTTGGGCCACCAGAAGCGCTCCTTCAGCAGCGAGAGGGTTTCATTGACCCCCGGGTGGCCAGTGCCCAACGACGTGTGGGACGTGTGAATGAGGGGAGTGCGTCGTGTCCGTGAGATGTATTGTAACCCTGGTGGACAACCCGGCGGAGCATTGGTGGAGACATTGGAAGAGGGCAAGGTCTCCTCTGACCAGGTGATGGGACTCACGAACAGTTTCTCAGGAATAATGGGTTCAAACTTCTTGGAGTCCTCTTCGGGGTTGAAGAGACGGGAAAGGGCGTCTGCCTTCACATTCTTGGGTCCAGGCCGATAGGAGATAGTGAAATTGAATCTAGTGAAGAACAGTGCCCACCGGGCCTGGCGGGGATTGAGTCTCTTGGCGTCCCTGAGGTACTCTAAGTTTTTATGGTCCGTGAGTACCAGGAAAGGAAGTTGGGAACCCTCCAACCAATGCCTCCACTCTTCCAGGGCCATCTTGATGGCGAGAAGCTCCCGGTTGCCGATGTCATAATTCACCTCCGCCGGGTTGAGCTTGCGGGAGAAGAAGGCACATGGATGGAGTCTACTTGGAGTCCCCTGCTGCTGTGAGAGTACGGCTCCCACTCCTGTGGTAGATGCGTCTACCTCGACTACGAAGGCTTTCGTGGGGTCTGGATGCACTAGGAGGGGAGCCGAAGTGAAGGCCTCTTTAAGGTCTTCGAAGGCCTTCGTGGCCGCGGGGTTCCAGGACAGAGACTTGGGCTTACTACGGAGTAGTTGAGTAAGAGGGCAAGAAATAATACTATAGTTGAAAATGAATCGACGATAGAAGTTGGCAAATCCTAAGAATCTCTGGAGTTCTTTTATGGTTGTGGGAGTGGACCAGTTCTTGATGGCTTCCACCTTCCCCTCGTCCATCCGGATGCCACTGCTGTCGATGTTGTATCCAAGGAACTGCACTGAGGGTTGATGAAAGGAACATTTCTCGGCCTTGAGATACAATTGGAACTCCCTCAGGCGTTGCAGGACCTCCGCAACGTGGTGGCGATGTTCGGCCAGGCTCCGGGAGTATATCAGGATGTCGTCGATGTAGACCAGTACGAATCTGTGGAGAAACTCCCGGAGCACCTCATGGATGAAGTCCTGGAATACGGAGGGGGCATTGGAAAGTCCATAGGGCATGACGAGATATTCGTAGTGGCCAGTAGGGGTCACAAAGGCTGTCTTCCACTCGTCCCCCTCACGTATTCTGATGAGGTTGTAGGCGCTGCGGAGGTCCAACTTGGTGAAGACAGTGGCACCACGGAGGTGTTCCAGCGCCGTTGGGACGAGAGGAAGGGGGTAACGGAATTTAACTGTGATTTTGTTGAGTGCTCGGTAATCGATGCAGGGCCGCAAGCCTCCGTCCTTCTTGGCCACGAAAAAGAAGCTGGAAGCAGCAGGGGAAGTAGACGGGCGGATGTAACCTTGGTCGAGTGCCTCCTTGATGTATTCCTCCATGGCCTTCTCCTCCGGGAGTGACAGAGGGTAAATTTTCCCACGGGGCACTGACTCACCCGGAAGCAGATCGATGGCACAGTCCCATGGCCGATGTGGAGGCAGCTTTGACGCTCGTTGAGGGCAGAAGACATCACTGAAGGGGGCATAGCATGATGGTATATCAACCGAACGTTGTTCGACCGGGCTCTCGATGGAGGTGGAACACACAGACATTTTCTTGGAGCATGGAGTAGGGGGAACAGGAAGAGCCTTAAAACAACTCGGGAAGCAGCTATCGCCCCACTTCAGGATTTCGCCGGTTTTCCAGGAAATGATGGGATTGTGCTGCACTAACCATGGGCGCCCTAGGATCACGTCAGCGGTGGATTCCTCCAGAACCAGCAACTGTTGTTGTTCCGTGTGCAGAATACCCACTTGGAGCTGGATGGGAATGGTGACGGAACGCACTTGACGTCGGCTGAGGGGTTTCCCTGTTACCGAGTGGATCTGGTAGGTTGTTGGTGTAGCAGTGGTCTTGAGGTGAAGCTGACGGCAGAGGGCACCAGAGATGAAGTTGCCGGCTGACCCAGAGTCGAGGAGGGCACATACTGGAAGGGTAACACCGGCCGCAGTTAGGTTAACAATAGTGGTGAGAGGGTGCATATCATGTGAAAATGGGACTATAGCACTCACCATAGGACGAGGAGGACGAATGGGGCATTGGTTAATGTGGTGCCCCGTAGACCCACAGTACAGACATAGACCCTGGGTCAGCCGCCTCCTACGTTCACCTTGAGTAAGGCGTGCTTGCTGTATCTGCATGGTCTCGGGAGCTGGTTCTGGAGGACTGACGGACTCTGGCTGACGGAGGGAAGAAAGGACGAGTTCCTGGCCCTGGTGCTCTTCGAGACACGACTGCATACGAGTGGCGAAGCGTATGGATAGTTGGATGAAGCGTTCGAGCCCGATGGTATCCTCGTATGCAGCGAGATGCAACCGCACACGGGGATCCAAACCCTGACGATAGGTGGTGAGTAGAGATTGCTCGTTCCATCCACTGGCGGCGGCTAGGGTCCTGAACTGGAGGGCATACTCATTGATCGGCATTTTATTCTGTTTTAAGTGATACAATTGCTCACCTATGGAGGCATCCCAAGCTGGTTTCCCGAAGACGTCCTTGAAATGAGCTATGAAGCTCGTCAGGGTTCGAACGATAGGATTATCTTGAGTCCACAGAGTCTCAGCCCATTGCAGCGCTTTGCCCCTTAGTTGGGAAATAATGAATGCCACCTTGGATCTATCGTCAGGGTATAATTGCGGTTGCATCTCCAGGACCAGCGAACACTGTAGCAAAAATCCATTGCAGTCCTCCGCCAGGCCAGAGTAGGGCGCTGGTCTGGCCATGGGACTGGCGTAGACTGGCGGAGAGGGAGAAGCGGTGGTGTTTGCGGAAGTGATCGCTGGTGGAATGGAAGGAAGTGCTCGTCGGACAGCGTCCACGAGTTCTTGGAACGGATCCGGAGTGCTCATGCTGGTGCTCATCGGTTGTGGTCCGGTCTTCTGTTACGGTACAGAAGGGACGGAGACAAGAAGTATGGGAAGTGATGTTTATTTAGAGCAGACCAGTATGATGACGGAAGTGCAGGTGAATGGTGAAGAGGATCGTGAGAGGTGGATGAAGGAATCTTGGTGAAGTGGCTCGGAGTACTTGCTGTTGAGATCGCTGGAGAGAGGTGTGGAATGGAGAAGAGGATGGAGACACACACACACGAGGGTGGAACACAGGAGACTCTTTGGAGGGAACAAATGGAAGAAGGTAAGTAGCATATAGGAAGTCCTTGAAGTAAGCGTAGAGGTAAGTACCAATTACAAACGAGACCGGACAGTGACTGAGCGTGTGAGTGTGTCTTTTGTACTGTGGGTGATTGGAGTGATGATGAGCTGCAGGTGCGCGTGATCAGTACTCAGGGGAAGGCGTGCGCTGTGATTGAGTGACGTGGGAGCCTGGCGGGTCTGTGACATTACCATACAGTAAGAACAATTTTGCTCAAAAGAGATTTGAGATTTGCTCAAAATTACATTTTAAAAAAAGTGTTATTAAATTATTAGTGTTTTTAATGATTAACTTTAAGTGAGTTATGCAAAGGTAATCTAAATGTAAAAATAGGAGAATAAAATGCAATCAATACAGACAAATGAAAAGAAAAACATATACTGACCAATATGATTCCGATATACTGTGTAGTCCTGTCTCAGATCAGATCAATAACCTAAGCTGCTAAAATTAGATTCCAAAAAATCTTGCATTTGAAAAATATTAATTTTCACGAAAACACATCTTTGATCTGCTTACATTTGTGAGGAAAATACACCCTCTTAACTTGTAACAAAAAGGTAAAATTCCCCAAAAATTACATAAACTACACTTAATATTGATCAATGCAACATGATATTTTACAGATATTTCTCACATTTCAGGAATATCCCAAGAGAACTTTCCATAAAATTACCATAACTACAAAGCAGCCAAGATCCTCAGGAAAGAGGGATTTGGGAAAACAAAAAGCCATTGTTACAACTCGAACAAGACATGTAAAATCTAAACCTAAGGCGTGTTCTTTGTACTCATTTTTCGACAGCACAAATCTACTAAACCCATCAAACACTCTGTGCATTTTAGTGCTCCCGGGATTCATTTCCTAAAGCAGAAACAGTAAAAAACGAGGGAGCATATGAGAAGCTCAGAAGCTTTATGGATCCGTCTGTGTGGTGCTCATGGGCTTTTTCCACTCATTTTCAAAGCATCATTTTAAAGCAGCACAATGCTGAATAAAAGAGTGCCGGGTACACCAAACGTGATAACAATAGAGTAGTCTGAAGTAAATAACCAGTTACCTAAAATAAAAACTCTGACTTTACTATTACTGGCAAAACTGTTATGTGCAATATGTAATATTGTTTCTAAATGAATCAAACCAGGCAGTTCTGGCTCTTTAATGACTGAATCACTATAATCAAACTATCAGCGGAAATCAAACTTAACCACCCAGCGCCAAATATGCTACATGTCTCATTTTATAGCACATTTAAATTCCTCAGCTGTTATCTGTGAATAAAACTGATCAACATGACAAATACAATTGCTACAAAGTCGAAGCCCCACAGGAAGCTCAATCAATTAATCAATCAATCAATCAATCAAAAGACTTGGTCCAAAATGGACCGTGTTGCTAAATAAAATGAAACTCTATTGGCGCTGGGAAGTTGAAATTTCCTAACAGATGCATGAGATGCCAGCTGGTAAAGCGTAAAAAAAAGGAGTTGGAAAAAAAACAAGAATAATTTCCTGATTACAAGATGAGGCAGAATAATGTTTGAACAGCTAGAAACAGATGTGGCGTGCCTGTAACTCTGAGAGAGCCAGGAACCTTTTCAGCTAGGACAGAAATATAAGGTGTAAATAACAGCAGATCTGCAGTGCAGCACAAATCAGAATCTGACACAATCTAGTTTGCTCCTGCCAGATACAGAACGCATTAAGTCATTACCAAGAGCACAGCAATCCCATAAAGCTGATGAATTGCTTTTGATCCTCTCTGATCTCCATATGACTATAACATTGATTTGGCCATCATGTCATCTCTCCTTTGTACGCTGTATGGAACACTGAGGTCTTACCTTAGGATACTGCTGCACCGGGATCAGCACACGCTCTGACAGTTTGATGTTTTTATTGCTGATGATATCCAAGTATTTCTTCACCTCACCATCTTTCCTCAACTCGTCTCCTTCAAACTTTTCAATCTCTAAATGAAAGGGGAAAAAAAGTTGAGGTCAAATAATGTCATGATTTGCCTTGATCAACCCAAACAATTTAGGAAAAACTAAAAAAAGGCTTTCAGATCTTCTCAGCTTTCAGTGGAACATTTATTAACAACAATTAAATAAACACTCTGCGTAGAACGTAACTTGTCAGTGTAAGCCTACTAAGCCCTTATTCGCATGACAAACACAAATTGAAAAGCTGCTGCGCAAAACTGTAATATTTTGTGCTTGAGGAATTTTATGGTGCTTTTGAGAATTGAGCCGGAGACTTAGCAGCCACACAACATTAAAGAGGCTTGAAATGAAGCTGTCACCTGGGTTCCTCCAGGGAACCCCTTCTGTCGCTGCTAAATTAATGCTCAGCAGAATTAAGAAATATGAACCTGTGCAACTCGTGTAAAACATGGAGTGGGAAAAGAAGGGAAGGGAAGTCAGCAGGTGAAGGGAGACCATTATTTTTCACCTCCCTTCTGGTGAGACTCTCAGCTGCTCATTGTCTCACATCTATACTGTATGTAGTATACGAGAAGCAGCCTGAATTTTATCCCAATGCCTTTTCAAGTTAAGCGTGGAGCGTGTGGTGGTCTGCTGTGGCTCTTATCCCCTTATACATTTAAATGAAACTTTCTCTCTGTATGGTTCCTCTGTAATAATCACCTCACCATTTTATTCTAAATAAACTGCTTATTGTCTTAACAAAACTGTGCAATAGATAGCTAGAAAGCAATTATTTTTCAGGTTATAATATAATCTTGTGGAATTATGTGCAAAAATAGAGGATGAACTCGCATTGAAAAATAAATTAAAAAAATTAATATTTTGAAGCAGCTAGTCTCAAGGTGATTTTTAAAGGATGTATTAAGCCAGTTCCCCTCAAGTTTACATAGGCGTCCTATCAAAGCAACCACAGGTGTAGTTCAGCGCAATAACAATGAACATCTTCCACCAATCTTTGAAAAACAGAACAAAACTTTGTGCCTTTAAACCTAAAAATACCATTTTCCTTCATTTTGAACAGCATATTGATTGCTTTATCGCTTTTTGACTCAAAGGTTCCCAGTTGTCCAACACAATATTCAAAGTTCAGTATTTAAATACACTCACCTAAAGGATTATTAGGAACACCATACTAATATTGTGTTTGACCCCCTTTCGCCTTCAGAACTGCCTTAATTCTACGTGGCATTGATTCAACAAGGTGCTGAAAGCATTCTTTAGAAATGTTGGCCCATATTGATAGGATAGCATCTTGCAGTTGATGGAGATTTGTGGGATGCACATCCAGGGCACGAAGCTCCCGTTCCACCACATCCCAAAGATGCTCTATTGGGTTGAGATCTGGTGACTGTGGGGGCCATTTTAGTACAGTGAACTCATTGTCATGTTCAAGAAACCAATTTGAAATGATTCGAGCTTTGTGACATGGTGCATTATCCTGCTGGAAGTAGCCATCAGAGGATGGGTACATGGTGGTCATAAAGGGATGGACATGGTCAGAAACAATGCTCAGGTAGGCCGTGGCATTTAAACGATGCCCAATTGGCACCAAGGGGCCTAAAGTGTGCCAAGAAAACATCCCCCACACCATTACACCACCACCACCAGCCTGCACAGTGGTAACAAGGCATGATGGATCCATGTTCTCATTCTGTTTACGCCAAATTCTGACTCTACCATCTGAATGTCTCAACAGAAATCGAGACTCATCAGACCAGGCAACATTTTTCCAGTCTTCAACTGTCCAATTTTGGTGAGCTCGTGCAAATTGTAGCCTCTTTTTCCTATTTGTAGTGGAGATGAGTGGTACCCGGTGGGGTCTTCTGCTGTTGTAGCCCATCCGCCTCAAGGTTGTGCGTGTTGTGGCTTCACAAATGCTTTGCTGCATACCTCGGTTGTAACGAGTGGTTATTTCAGTCAAAGTTGCTCTTCTATCAGCTTGAATCAGTCGGCCCATTCTCCTCTGACCCTTTAGCATCAACAAGGCATTTTCGCCCACAGGACTGCCACATACTGGATGTTTTTCCTTTTTCACACCATTCTTTGTAAACTCTAGAAATGGTTGTGCGTGAAAATCCCAGTAACTGAGCAGATTGTGAAATACTCAGACCGGCCCGTCTGGCACCAACAACCATGCCACGCTCAAAATTGCTTAAATCACCTTTCTTTCCCATTCTGACATTCAGTTTGGAGTTCAGGAGATTGTCTTGACCAGGACCACACCCCTAAATGCATTGAAGCAACTGCCATGTGATTGGTTGATTAGATAATTGCATTAATGAGAAATTGAACAGGTGTTCCTAATAATCCTTTAGGTGAGTGTATAAGAGGTCATTACTATAAAAATATCCTGTAAGTTTCAGAACTGAAACGTTTCGGAACTTCCTTGTTTAGTCCAAAAACAGCTTTTATTGTAACCAAGCCCAGATAACTACTCATTGTGGAATGTGCTTATAGATAGGTGAAAGGCCGCCTCTGCATATGAAAATCAACGCCTACTTCATCATTACAACTTTGGCCCCGCCCACTGACATGTTAGTGAGATGACGAGGAGAGAAGAGCGATACAGGTTGGACTACAATAAATAACATTACCTTCCAAAGGATCCTAATGCTAGGAATGTGGTTATTTATTTTGAACAATGTGAATGTCTCAGTTGAGCATTATTTATTTGTATTTGGATTCTTTGGTAAATCAGTCACAATTTCGGCGCAGGCTTTGACTTTTACGCTATGGACTCGACAGTAATGTGATAACATGTAAGTAACCATGTTAATTATAATGCCTGATCTGTGACCAGTGATTTCTGATATGTAATTCATGTACAGTCAGATGTTCTTTGTCTATGGGCCATATTTTAACGATCAGATCGCATGTTCTGAAGTGCATGGTGCAGGTGCACTTAGGGCGTGTCCGAATCCACTTTTGCTAGTTTAACGATGGAAAAGCCAAAAGGGTTGTACCTAGTCTCTTAATGAAATAAACCAATCAGAGTCTCCCTTTATTTACATGGCGGATTCGCTATTTACATGGCGGAATTTGCAAGCGGAAAGACTGAACGCTTCTCCAGAGAGGAATCCTTTTATTTTTAATATTTAAAAATGTTTGTCTGCTCCTGCACAACATGTGTGTGTAATAAGCAGAGTGTACGTGCGTTGTGCACCCGCCTATAGGCGCATATTACTAACGCGGCCTTTAAATAACACAAAAAATACTATTGACTTTGGACCAGGTTTTTGTTGGTCAATGGCGCAGTCGTTTTCAGTTCCCTCAAAATAGCAACGCATCAACAATGTGCCTGAACACACCTCGTTTTCAGACCAGCATGCCCATGGGCTAACAGATGGGCGTGAGTGCATTTGCTATTTAAACAACATGGCGCTGGACGTGAAAATGATAACTGCATCAGGGCTGAAACTAGCAAAAAACACTTGCATTGCGCCCGGTGTATCATAGAGCCCTATGTGTCAGAATATCAAACCAGCAGTGACTAAATGGTTAACTTTACATATTTTTCTCTTAGTAGGATGAAAATAATATGTTATTTAAAATGCAATTAAATTATATATAGAAATCGATCAGGGTGCTCTGAGAGTATGGGGTCTGGGGCCCTGTTCAGTCCCTGTATGACCGGAGCAGGAGCATGGTTCGAATTGCCAGTGAACGCAAGTCAGACTTGTTCCCGGTGTATGTTGGACTCCGGCAGGGCTGCCCTTTGTCACCGGTTCTGTTCATAATTTTTATGGACAGAATTTTTAGGCGCAGTCAGGGGCCGGAGAGTGTCTAGTTTGGGGACCACACGATTTGGCCTCTGCTTTTTGCGGATGATGTTGTCAAGTTGGCCACATCAGACCAGGACCTTCAGCATGCACTGGGAAGGTTTGCAGCCTAGTGTGAAGCGGCTGGGATGAGAATCAGCACCTCCAAGTCCTAGGCCATGGTTCTCGGTCAGAAAAGGGTGGCTTGCCCGCTTCAGGTTGGTGGAGAGTTCCTGCCTCAAGTGGAGGAGTTCAAGTATCTTGGGGTCTTGTTCACGAGTGAGGGAAGGATGGAACGGGAGATTGACAGATGGATCTAAGTTTAGTCTAGATTCAGTTTAAATCTAGACTAAAAACGCATCTCTTTACTATGGCATACATATAAAACATTTTTAATTTATATTTTATTCAAATTGTTAGGCTGCATTAACTAGGTCAGCCGGAACCGGGAACACTTCCCATAACACCTGATGTACTCATTACATCATAAGAAGAATGGCATCTACGCTAATGTTAGTCTCTCTGTTTATCCCGAGGTTTACCGCAGTCAGCCGGATCCGGGCCGTATCCAGATCAGATGGTGGACCAGCGCCCAGACATTACCAATGCATCCCTGAAGTGTCTGCAGAGACCGTGTCAATTAGTCTACCCTCTGAAATTGCTCATCGATATGGCATCCTCAATGGACCCATCTCCGGCATGATGACTTCGATATTTCGAATATTCCTATTTAATAATTGTTTAATCGACACGCCATCCTCGATAAACCCGTCTCCGGCATGATGCCTCCGGTCTTCCGAATATTCCAATCTAATATTACTTCTGACCTATAAGGCTGCCAAAATAATAATCATACACTGTTTGTTAATTGGCCAGAGGAGAACTGGCACCCCGACTGAGCCTGGTTTCTCCCAAGGTTTATTTTTCTCCATTAGGCCTTCTGATGGAGTTTTGGTTCCTTGCCACTGTCGCCTTTGGCTTGCTCAGTTGGGGACACTAAATTTTCAAATAAATATCCAAATAAATTGAATTACTAAACTAAATTAACTATATCAACTACATTACTTGAATATATATGATAATTGAAATGAGCTAGATGACATCACCGTTTTCTCCAGAGCGGCTGTACAGCCGAATCAAATTCGGTTGCATTATTTTCCTGTTTAACACTGTGAAGCTGCTTTGAAACAATCTGCATTGTAAAAAGCGCTATATAAATAAAGTTGACTTGACTTGACTTCATTCACATACTCAAAATGTCTTTGATCGGCTAAAATGCTCATCACAGCAACCTTTCATGCCACAATCTCAATAAAATGCCATAGATATAAATATAATGCTATAAAATGCTATAAAAACACTTTTCATGATTAGTTAACCTTGAGAGCTGTAATAGTAAAACGTTTTCGAGAGAGTTACACATGTAATAGCTATTTCACATGCAAAGATGGTAGCCAATCACAGCAGTGGGCGTTTACACTGAAGCCTCACAGAGACACGCCCCTTCAAACAGAGTGTTCAAAACAGTGGGCTAAAATCAGCATAGGAAAAATGTCTTTCATTTCTAAATTATGACAATTTTTGATGTAAAAAATCATACTAACATTATAAGTGCACCACAGGAAACATTACAAAACAACAAAACAATGCATGACCCCTTTAAACAGAGATAAAATGATTTTATGTATTTATTTTTAGCATTTTTAGAAAATTCATTTTTAATATATTAATAATAATTTAGCAATTTAAATATTTGCAGCCCACTTGGATTTTTTTTTAAGGCCCCCTAGTGGAACCCGGTCTCCTGGTTAAGAACCACCGCTTTAAACCTAACCTATTTTCACTTGAAAATCTTCTTTCTAACTCTTTAGCACTAACAAGAGTTCAGATCCCGGCTGAGGTGATCCATGAATTGTAAAGTTACAGAGGTCTTGCTTCATTGTGTGCCCTTCAGCATGACACTTACTCTCAGGCGGCTGTAAGCGAATAATGGCAAAGCATCTGCAAAATGACAAAAGCAAGAAAAGGTGAAATTTCTATCACAAAAGTAACAATGACATAAAAGTCACCTGATTCTGATGATTGATTTATGAACCTTTTTTGTCCTGAGGATGCCAATCTTCCTGTCGTCTTTCTCTTTTCTCTGGCTGAGAGGTACGAAAGAAATCAAACCAGGACGGAATTTACATTTATGCATTTGGCAGACGCTTTTATCCAAAGTGACTTACATTGCATTCAAGGTACACATTTTACATTCTTGCTTTCCCTGGGAATCAAACCCATGACCTTGGCGTTGCTAGCACCACGCTCTACTGTTTGAGCTACAGGAAAGCTAATTAAGGCACATTTTGAAAGGGAGACCTAACAATACGGAATGCTGAGAAACTATTTTAGGGAAAGTGGTTATATGGACACATCCTGAAATAATAATTTTTTCTGCATCCACTGCAGCATAGGAATGTGAGGAAAGTATAAGCTCTTTTTCCTCTTGCTTATGAATATATATTCATTTGAAACATGAAAAGCACTTCAGCGTAGACTTGGTAGCTGCAAATGTATCTCATTGTAATCCACAGGGAATAGACTCTTGTTCTGTGCATTTCTAATGCTATTTTATTTGCACAGAAAAGATTTGATCAGACAAAATACAAAGCTACTGTATTCCTTTTACTTTTTGCATCATTCAAGCTGCCAGTAAACTGAAAAACAAACAAATTCAACATGGAACTAACAACAGTGCTGTAAGACCTCATGTGTTTTCGGATTTCATTGATTTTGGATGGCCCTAAACACAATAAAAAGCCATCTTATGAGTATGCCATGCATGCATGCATGACAACCCTAACTAACAAAAGTCTCGGGGTGCTATTTAGGAGATGGTGATCTGATCTTATTGAGTGAGTAAAAGACCAAAAAGTCCACAAATGGGCTTTTAGTTGATACATATAACAATTTCAAGGGTGAGTGGCCCTGTTGAATCAGTATCGCAGCATAATAGGGAAGATTCAGGCTTAAATTCTGGCCTGGCTTCTTTTTCTGGCATCTGTTTTTACACCTTTCATAAAACACTTCAGCCCAGCTTGTATAAGGAGTGCCCTATACAGTAACCGATGCATGAACAATTGATGGTCATATGAAGGTGAAACAAAAACCTTCAAACATTCAACACAATTTGTTAAATTTCATATTCTTGACATTACAGGAAGAATGTGCACATCACAGAATGAAACTTGTCAAATATATTCCCTCATCTAAGTGCTCTGTGAAGTTTCTCTACGGTTGTAGTTCACAAGAACATTCTAGAATGAATTCTATGATCCTTGTTCAGCTTGAACCAATTGGGTACAATTTAATGGATGCTGGATCCATCCAAATAATAATGTTCTCAAAGACAAAAGAAAATGTGAAAAGACCTTTGGGCCAAAGCAATCTGAGGTTGATCCATTACCACAAATTGACCACAAAAAAACAGGCTGGTATGGTTTTCCGAATATTATTTGAAATGCCACAGCCCACAGTATTGTTCCCTGATATATAATACAATTTGCACCCCTTGATTCACCTTTTCTAACAATCCATCAAAAAGACAACCATACTGAACTTTGAAGATCTGAAGATAACATCCTGCTGGCTGGAAAATGAAACTTCTAACTGAAAATGACTTCCACATTGTAAAATACATCAATCTGACCTCTTGATCAGGACCCTGTGGAACATGAAATTCAAAATCACCCACATTAGGATAATACTGCTATAAAAAAGGGAGGTAAATCACCCTTTTGTTCTAGTAAAATACATTTTCAATCTAAAATCATTTCAAGGTTATTCATAACGATTCCTTTTTGTCATTCTCACTTTTTTTCTGTAATCGGTAACAGAATCAGTTCATAATTGCTTTGCACTCTCCTGACACACTCATACACACATAAAGCTGCAAAGTTATATTTTAAAAATGATTAAATCCAGCTAAAGGTAATGACAAAAGTGCAAAAGTGAAAGATAGTTGTATGTTATTCAAACCAGCCTAGTGTTTAATATTTCTTAAGAACTTAATAATCACAGTACCTATTCTATATAATGTAAATCCCACATTAAAGAATATGCTTGATCTGTAATAAAACCCAATTTGGACACTTTCAGTCATGGAGGTGCAGGTAACATGAAAAAGGGTACACTGTTAATTTACATATACTATCGTAACTACACAAAGCTGGTTGAAATTTGATTAAAAAAATTCTAATTTGATAAAGCTGTCAAAATATGATAAAATTCTGACACAAAACTATCCACCAAACACAGCATATTCAAAGAGTGAGATCTGCATGTAATATTTTGCTGTTTAAAACTTTATACTTTGAAATGTTTGAGCATGTCACTTCCCAGTACTATGATTTTACAATAGGTGTCATAATATTTGTTTCAAATGAGTTTGGGAAACTCATTTCAGTTTCTGAATATTAAAATGGTTCCATCTTCTGCCGATCTCAATAAATATAACCCAAGTCATTACTATTAGAAACCTCTTCTCTTTTCATTTCTTTCCCCATCATACATCACCTTTCATCATGCATCACCCTAATTTACATTACTTAATTAACCTTAGAGGCCCAGGAGGAATGTAGATATTTTTTTAGTCAGAGGTAATATTTACATGTCGTACAGCTCAAGACACTGAACCATTAAAACTACACAATTGGATGCTTCAAAGTCAAACATTAACAGTGACATTAAGCATTCATATCTCCGCAACAAATGTGTTGTAATGGTTGAACAGCAATTCAGGGTGAATGATAATGGTTTTTCCCGGATGTTTCTTAAGGGGCAGGAAAAGACACTGAACGGTAATGTTTAACCTCCACAGTAAAGAACATCCTGTCTTGCTTCATAATTAGAATAAAAGCGAGCTTGATGTGTGCTGCCTGCATCACTCCTCTCACCTGCTCTCTGAACTTCTAATAAGTGGGAAAGTAAACTCTCAGGTCTAAAGGATAGCTGGTCGACAGATGTCAGCGCAGTTGGTTTCTGCACCTTTCAGGAGGGCCATAACAATGTTAGAGTGCCGCTAAACGAATCAGGAGAGTTAATATATTACAAAGGGTTTTTTAAATGTAATTATCATTTAATCATGTTTTAAAAATATCAGCTATAATAAACAGACCTGTTTACACCAGAATGTCAAATTTCACCCAGCAGACATGTTCCAACCAGTAGAATGTATTGTGTGTATGTACACTCACCTAAAGGATTATTAGGAACACCATACCAATACTGTGTTTGACCCCCTTTCGCCTTCAGAACTGCCTTAATTCTACGTGGCATTGATTCAACAAGGTGCTGAAAGCATTCTTTAGAAATGTTGGCCCATATTGATAGGATAGCATCTTGCAGTTGATGGAGATTTGTGGGATGCACATCCAGGGCACGAAGCTCCCGTTCCACCACATCCCAAAGATGCTCTATTGGGTTGAGATCTGGTGACTGTGGGGGCAATTTTAGTACAGTGAACTCATTGTCATGTTCAAGAAACCAATTTGAAATGATTCGAGCTTTGTGACATGGTGCATTATCCTGCTGGAAGTAGCCATCAGAGGATGGGTACATGGTGGTCATAAAGGGATGGACATGGTCAGAAACAATGCTCAGGTAGGCTGTGGCATTTAAACGATGCCCAATTGGCACTAAGGGGCCTAAAGTGTGCCAAGAAAACATCCCCCACACCATTACACCACCACCACCAGCCTGCACAGTGGTAACAAGGCATGATAGATCCATGTTCTCATTCTGTTTACGCCAAATTCTGACTCTACCATCTGAATGTCTCAACAGAAATCGAGACTGATCAGACCAGGCAACATTTTTCCAGTCTTCAACTGTCCAATTTTGGTGAGCTCGTGTAAATTGTAGCCTCTTTTTCCTATTTGTAGTGGAGATGAGTGGTACCCGGTGGGGTCTTCTGCTGTTGTAGCCCATCCGCCTCAAGGTTGTGCGTGTTGTGGCTTCACAAATGCTTTGCTGCATACCTCGGTTGTAACGAGTGGTTATTTCAGTCAAAGTTGCTCTTCTATCAGCTTGAATCAGTCGGCCCATTCTCCTCTGACCTCTAGCATCAACAAGGCATTTTCGCCCACAGGACTGCCGCATCCTGGATGATTTTCCCTTTTCACACCATTCTTTGTAAACTCTAGAAATGGTTGTGCATGAAAATCCCAGTAACTGAGCAGATTGTGAAATACTCAGACCGGCCCGTCTGGCACCAACAACCATGCCACGCTCAAAATTGCTTAAATCAACTTTCTTTCCAATTCTGACATTCAGTTTGGAGTTCAGGAGATTGTCTTGACCAGGACCACACCCCTAAATGCATTGAAGCAACTGCCATGTGATTGGTTGATTAGATAATTGCATTAATGAGAAATTGAACAGGTGTTCCTAATAATCCTTTAGGTGAGTGTATATGTATATTCAGTACACACTATATTAGTACACACTATATTGCCAAAAGTTTTGGGACGCCTGCCTTCACATGCACATGAACTTTAATGACATGCCATTCTTAATCCATAGGGTTTAATATGGAGTTGGCCCACCCTTTGCAGCTATAACAGCTTTCCACAAGGTTTAGGAGTGTGTTAATGGCAATTTTTGACCATTTTTCTAGAAGCTCATTTGTGAGGTCAGGTACTGATGTTGGACAAGAAGGCCTGGCTTGCAGTCTCCGCTCTAATTCATTACAAAGGTGTTCTATCGGGTTGAGGTCAGGACTCTGTGCAGGCCAGTCAAGTTCCTCCACACCAAACTCGCTCATCCATGTCTTTATGGACCTTGCTTTGTGCACTGGTGCGCAGTCATGTTGGAACAGGAAGGGGCCATCCCCAAACTGTTCCCACAAAGTTGGGAGCATGAAATTGTCCAGAATGCCTTGGTATGCTGAAGCATTAAGAGTTCCTTTCACTGGAACTAAGGGCCCAAGCCCAACCCCTGAAAAACAACCCCACACCATAATCCCCCCTCCACCAAACTTTATACTTGGCACAATGCAGTCAGGCAAGTACCGTTCTCCTGGCAACCGCCAAACCCAGACTCGTCCATCGGATTGCCAGACAGAGAAGCGTGATTTGTCACTCCAGAGAACACGTCTCCACTGCTCTAGAGTCAAGTGGCGGCGTGCTTTACACCACTGCATCCGACGCTTTGCATTGCACTTGATGATGTAAGGCTTGGATGCAGCTACTCGGCCATGGAAACCCATTCCATGAAGCTCTCTACCCACGGTTCTTGAGCTAATCTGAAGGCCACACGAAGATTGGAGGTCTGTAGCTATTGACCCTGCAGAAAGTTGGTGACTTCTGTGCACTGTGCGCCTCAGCATGCACTGACCCCGCTCTGTGATTTTACGAGGCCTACCACTTCGTGGCTGAGTTGCTGTTGTTCCCAATTGCTTCCACTTTGTTATAATACCACTAAAAGTTGACCGTGGAACATTTAGTAGTGAGGTAATTTTACAAATGGAATTGCACAGGTGGCAACCTATCACGGTACCACGCTTGAATTCAATGAGCTCCTGAGAGCGACCCATTCTTTCACAAATGTTTGTAGAAGCAGTCTGCATGCCTAGGTGCTTGATTTTATACACCTTTGGCCATGGAAGTGATTGGAACACCTGAATTCAATGACTTGGATGGGTGTCTCAATACTTTTGGCAATATAGTGTACATACATGGAAAGTTCTCATGTTCATACATAAATTTGAGAAAATACTGGTCATTAAACATACATGTTTGCACATATTACAAACTGCCCACAACAGACTGCACACAGTTGGACTTTATTCATGCAGCTTTTGACAGCTCAATAACAGTAATGGTGACAAAAAACACAAAAATGCCTAAAATCATTCTGACATGCTTTTTAGCAAATCTCTTTTCTCCATTACAATTTAAATGGCTCCCCAATCATAAGAAGATTCCATAATTGAACTTTTGCCGCAGGGCTCATATTATGCATGAATAAGGAAATGAGTGTGTGGTTGTCATGCACTAAAAGGACGAAATGATGTCTGCTCCAGCTTTGCTCAGATTCCTTTCGCACAGTGCTACAGATGAGCATAGAGAAGAGCACAGGGACTGCAAGCTTTTAGATCCCACACATTTGCCTCACCTGCGTAAAGCCCCCAACATATTAAAAAAATTAATCATACACTTAATTCTGTATCCATTTTGTTCTTTTGCCAAAATGCACATTAACATCTGCCACATGTATAATATTGAGCTAACACATGCACATTATTCCGAGAGCACAAGGACAAGTCCATTCGAATCTGCTGTCAGCCACCTCCTATTCTCCCTGAAGAATGGTATTTCATCAAGTCCCCAAACACGCTCACAAAAGAATGCTACTCACTGGCTCTCTCACAGCAAGTGTATGAGCATCCCATTTTTAGAAGGTGTTGCTGTAACAGCAAGAAGAAAAGAAACCTGCCATCCAGCCAGAGAAACAAAGGCACTTGGGAACCCTTTGTTCCAGCTGGAGTTTCAGGCACAATCTATACAGTGCACTTCACTGTATGTATATCTCATAGCAAACACAAGTTGCCTGTGCCAGTTATGCTACTGAGAAACCAAGGAAGATGGTGAGGACAAAAAAATATCCTGGTAAAAATATCATGGTGGAATATATAAAGACAAAATCTAATACTTAAAAAGTGAGAAAGTAGAAAGTTTGTATTTGTCTGTTCTGTGTAGAAATGTATTCAAACCTTGAAAGAAATTATTCTTTCCACCAAACATGAACCGCATAGGATTATGGGATATTTTATACAGCAAAGGATCTACATCTACACTGGCTTCAAAAACCAACTCGGATAAAGGCCCTACTCACTGGAGTCAGTTGTTCCTTGATGCCTTTTTACCTCCAAATATTGCCTCCAAATGCATCATTTTTCAGTTTTCACAGCCATTAACTTCAGGAAGGCAACATGCTAAAGAATCATGATGCTGAGGCACAAATATACAGTGAGGTGGCTGGCAATCATTTGTTCCATCAATAAGCCTGAGAGAAGGTATCAAAAAAACAAAAACCTTTTAGTATAGTCCCAGCTCACAGCTGCACTAGGTCTTCCTGTGGCCTCCAATGACTACAAACCATAAAAGAGACCTGGCACGTCCTATATTATTTAGAACAGTTTATCAAGCCATCTATCAATTTCAGCTGTGGAACAACATCAACATATTTATCAAAATATTAAGGTAGCTTGCATTAACCTATTAGCCTGCACATGATTACTCTGTGATAGAGAGCTGTGGCTTGATAAGTTTTCAAATGGGAAGCTGTTAGGAACAGCTGATCCTATCAACATACCCATTTTAAATAGCTTGCACTCTACATACTAATGTCCGGAACATTGCGGTAGTTGGTCTATCAAAGTCTGTGCCTATGCAATCCGCAGGTCATATTTATACTACAAGAGAACTAAATCAAGTTAAAAGGCTGCTTATGAAAATGGAAACATATCATTAAACATTCATTCTATCTTGAGACACATTCTCTGGCCTAATGATTTCGTTTTGTCGGGACAAGGTTACTGCTAGATCACACATTTGATCAACTGCATTCATTATCAGTAATTTAAGACATCTGGAAGCATTTGACCTGTGATAGACGTGTGTATTAAACCTAAAAAATAAACAGATCACTGAATATCCTGGTTAACTTGGACTGCACAAATTTGCAGTTAGTTATTCTATACAACCACTAAACTCAAAGCAATGGGTTATGAATCTCTGTTAGCCAGAAGCAAAAATGGTTTAAATTGCTGGTTGGCATAGTGCAATTAGCCTCTCCTGGTAGCTATTGTAACTACATGTGGCATTACAAAGCACACACAAAAAATGCAAGCACATATAAACCCCATATATTTCAATTTTTATAGTACATACTGTACTTTTTTTTGTACTGCCAGACTGCCATGAGCAAAAATCTCATTCCAAATCTTGTACTACCACTTTGTGTTGCACCAGCCGAGCAACTGCCATTGAGATGAATGGAAATACTAACAGATCGCTTTCTCTAAGTATTATGCCTTTGGTTATGATATAGGGAGATTGATTACTGAAATATGACACTTATTCTGTTCTATATAATTATGGTTGTAGTGGTAGAATTTTCCCATCAGGCACACCAATGAGAGTCACAATCTACACTGAGAGTCATATATTACTGTTGTTTAAACCACAATTTAATCACTACAGTTGTGGAAAGTATTAATATAGTATATGTATTGTAAAAGCAGAATAAAACTACCTTTAAAAAAAAAATTTGTACCAATTTTCATTTGAGTCACCATCTACCACAAACATCTGTCCAGCAATGAATGAACAGCTGTTTTAATCATATAAAAGCACTTTGATTTAAATGTTTTGTTTTCATCTCCATATTGAAAAGTTATTTAGGAAGGAAACATTTCAGCGAAATCCTGCCTCATCTTTAACACCTCCTTGTAATACCCAAATGTTGTTGCTATGCAGATTTTTTATGCCTTACTTTTTGTCCCTATGAGGCAAAAGGCTCTATTTTAGAAAAACGGACTCTGAAGTGGATGCAGTAGTAATCTGCCCTTTTCTAAAGTAGTTTGCATCAAGTCACCTCTATAAAAGCAATTCAGCAATGTGCTTTACAAGATCGAAATGACAGACTGGAATTTGAAGCATTCTCTTTGTTCCCCCAAGAGGAACAGCTTATTCCAGGTTGGTGGTTATCTGAAGAGCTGTCTCACCTGGAAATCAAAGCATCTGGACGGAGAAGACGCATAAACTTTAAACAGTCTCCATCAGTCAAGTTCCCCTATCTCTCTGCAGTTTCTGAGACAACAGTCAAACCCATTTTGCTTATGTCATGATATATCATGAACTTAAAGGAAAAAAAATTCTGTCATTAATTACTCACCCTCATGTCGTTCCAAAACCGTAAGACCTTCGTTCATCTTCGAAACACAAATTAAGGTCTTTTTGATGAAATCCAAGAGCTCTCTGACCCTCCATAGACAGCAATTTAATTACCAGGTAGTAAAAACATTGTTAAAATAGTCCATATGACTACAGTGGTTCAACCTTAATTTTATAAAGGGCCAAGAATACTTTTTGTGCGCAAAAATCAAACATATAAATAAAAAATAACAACATTATTCAACAATTTCTTCACGTCTGTGTCAGTCTCCTACGCTGTTGAGGTAGTAATTACAGTGCAGCGCTTCAGAGTTACGTCAGAGCTACGCCAGAACACCGGCTTACCATTGGCCGATACTGTTCACGTGAGCACCACAACGCATGCGTGTGATGCTGACGCAGGTGCTGGCCAACGTAAACTGCGTAGGAAACTGACACAGATGTAGGGATGGAACGATTACCGGTTTCACAATAAACCATGATAAAATGTACTGACGGTTAGTAATATCGTTTAAAATTTAATTATCATTAAAACCGTGTTTGATTATCACAATTTTGAAAACTCATGGTAAATCCTGTCCAGCCAGCGCCAGTCTAGTGCAGGCGCAGCGCGCAACGTTGTTTTTTGAATGAGAAGAAATGGTGGAAGGCAGTGACAGCGCCGGGAGATTTTTCAGCCTTCTAAAAGGACCAAATCTGAGGTGTGGTCATATTTCGGCTTTTACAAAAGTCCTGAGGGAAACTCAATCGAGTATGGTCACCCTGTCTGCAGAACATGCAAAAAGAAAGTCGCTGCAATAGCGGGAAACACTTCAAATCTGTGAACCTTGCGCAAGGCAAGTGGATTTTGACCTCAATACCAAAACTATGTCTGGGAAATAATAACGTGAAGCTTCCACGAAGAAAAGTTCACAGCAAGTGGCTTTGAGCCAAAGACGAACGAACAAGTTCAGACAAGACTACAGTGACATTTAAGGGATAATAATGTATATTCATTGTACACTTATTACACAGATTTTCTTTACCACAAATAATTACGGGGACATATTGAATTGAGATTAATGTTTTAAATCTTACATTTAAATCTTACATTATAAATCCATTTGGTACAGTGTACAAAACAATCGACCAGACAAGATGATCACAAGAAGTAATTATTATAGTAGTATTAATAGTAAAGTCCTCTGATTTCATTTTCAATACAATCAAAAACAGAGACGTAAGACGCATTTGAATGAAATGAGAGAGCACGTCCGTTGTGATACGTGGATGTGCGCGCTGTTATAATTCATTGCTATTGACAACGGTCATTATAAGGAAGGAAATGACACAGAATATAATCTTGCTTAAAAAAAGTGCATAGATCTGCTTGTTTTATTTGTTGTTTGTTGATTTTGAAATATAAAACTTTGTGTTTTCAGTGTGTTCTGTTCTTTTTGAACACTTTCAGCTCATTTGAACAAAACCGTGATAATATTGATAATCGTGATAATTTGGGTCACTATAATCGTGATATGAAATGTTCATACCGTTTCATCCCTACACATATAAGAAGAAATTGTTGAAAAAAAGTATTCTCGTCGCTTCATAAAATTAAGGTTGCACCACTGTAGTCATATGCACTATTTTAACGATGTTTTTACTACCTTTCTGGACCTTGAAAGTGGTAATTAAATTGCTATAGAGGGATCAGAGAGCTCTCGGATTTCATCAAAAATATCTTACTTTGTGTTCCGAAGATGAACGAAGGTCTTACGGGTTTGGAACGACATGAGGGTGAGTAATTATTGACAGAATTTTTATTTTTGGGTGAACTAACCCTTTAAAGGGGTCAAGACAGATTTTTTATATTATACTCATATAATTATTTAATATTATTTTGCATTATTATATTATGTTCATTGAGGTTCATTTATAATGTTTTTAGCACAAAGACAAACAAATAGACATATGCAGAAAAAAAATATTATTTACAACCCTCATTCTGACCTTCTGTCAGTTTTCTGATCCGTTTTTAATGGGCGGCTTAAGAAACGGCCACTGTTATGATTGGCCAGTGTCATTGCAAAAGTATCAATGCTTTAAAAACATTATCCATATAAAACTGTCATTTACAGACAAATGTTTCTTTGCGAACTCTCCATTACACTGTGCCTCGTTTACAAAACTATCTGCAGTCAAATGCTCCGAACCAACATATAATCCTCCGACGCAATCCGGGACACAATTAAAACTAAACCATCCACTTGTTCTGTGTCCTTCTTTTTTTATAATAAGTAGGGTGTTTTAAACTGTGAAACTTGCAGGATGTTTTAATTTAAGTAAAACTAATAGATACCAATATACAGATTAACTGAAAAAAGTCATCCCCTAATATATGATGCACAGTTATATCTGTTGCAAGGCAAATTATCTCCTGGAAAACAGCCAAAAGATTATCAAAACCTTTCCCTTTATCGTCATTAATTTGTTGCACTAAAATATATTGTGATAAGTATCGCTTCTTTTTTCACATTAGAAAAAAATCGAAAATGAGCTATTCTAATCATTTGTGCAAGTTCTTTCACAGTAAATATACTGCACTGGAATTGTGCCGTTTCAGAGAGGTCTAGACATTAGAGTTACACAACAGGCACGGACCATTAGCTAAAGTGCTTAGTCGTCAGTTGTTTCCAGGCCGCCTGGTGTTTAGGATAAGTTACGCTTATATTGATCGCTGCCGTAATATTAATCACTTCCCTCTTAAATGGTGTGACAAATTTTGTACCAAAATAACTAAGCTGAAAGAGACTCCTTGCCTGAACTCTTCTTAAACCCAGCAACTTTGAGAGTGAAAGCATAAATTCCTTTATTATCCCAAAATGCACAGCAAACATAAACATGTAGAGTTTTACATCTTTAACAAGAAAACACATGTTAAAATGTTCCCTGAGCACGCTGGGCCAGAATCATTTCCTACCCATGTTCAGATCGGCTGTACTGTTCACTGGCCCTAAAGGTACATGCAGTGCCAACAGGCCTGACTATCATACGACATTCTGAAATAAATAAAATATGTGCTTGGGTAAATAAACACTGGCAGGCTACCAGTGGCTCAGCATGAAATTTAACAAACCACAAGGTTTGCTTTTTTAAATCCTTGCCACTATTGAAACAGTCTTAATGTGCTACCAATGTGACAGATAATCAAGTAAATGTATTTATTTCTTTTAAGTATTTTGGAGTAAATTGCATACTTTATATTATGACGTAATTATATAACCCTAAACATGACAATTGCTAAATATAACAAAAGATAATCAGATTCAAATAATTGCAAAAACAAAAGACAACCTTTTTTCTGCATGTCTCGGGGGGGAAAGCACTACAAATTAAGTCAAAAGGTAGATGTGGGTGTCTACTTAGATTAAATGTGACCCACTGGAGAGTATCTTTACTAGACTGCCACTAATTACCATTAATTTCAGTTCAATAAGCCTTTTTGTGCAAAGGCAAAATATTCAGACTGAATAATGGTGACGTAATCTATATGTAGGCTTTCAAAACCATGGCCAATTTAGTTAATTTGTAAAATAGCATACAAATGACTTATCCCTTTTGTGAAGAGACATGTTATCTTGATTTGGTTTTAAGATTATGACTAAATAGTTTGCACCATTTTGAGGTTTTATTGGACACATTTTTTACCTACAGAAAACTCTGGTGACACTTTCCCTTTTGAGAATGCACAGCTGTTTTAGGTTCCAATTCAGCTCACTCTTTTCTAGCTCTAAAATGGAATAGATTACTAGCCTGATCAGATACATCTGAATGATCTGAATAATCCTTTAGACACTGCCATATCATAAGCTTGAAGAATGATTTTTGTTTCTGTAAGAAGATGAATCTGACCTTCATGAATTAATACAACACAACAGATGCATGTGCTGCAGGTACACTTCTACCGAAACTGCACTAATAGGTGTGTTTTAATATTAAATTAATGTTGCACATTGTTTACAGTCTAAAAATATGTTTACTATTATTTACAATGTCCTGATAATTTGGACCAGTTACAACCGTTGTCATTTAATTACATGCATGCTTATTCAACAGCACACACCCCACTGTGCTCCCCTGCACTCGAGATAATCTAAGCCAGTGTGAGTACTTTGTAATAGCCATAATTGCCTCTTAATTACTCTGCTTACTATCTGATGAGCTGTCAAGGACTGCTTTTATCTTATCCCAAGTATAGACTAATATTTTCAGATCATAGCAATGCTACCATGTTTGCTTGCCGTCATGACCTTACACAGATGAACACGGGTTGGCAATGAAATATTTAAGCAACTGCTTAAATACTGAACTGAACATTACATCAGTAGAGATAGGCCAACCCAACATTTTAACAGCAGAGCAGCATATGTAAACTAAAAATTTAATTAAAGCCTGAATTACCCCAAGGGGGAGTAAAAGTTAATATAATGTTAGGGTTTTCATAAGGGGTTAAGATCAAAGTTTGAATAAAATTGGGCATAGTCAAATACGACGCTAAAGAACAAAATTCGCTCATTAGGCAGAGGAGGGAACCAATAAAACGCGGATCGCGAGTTCTTCTTCGCGATCTACGTGGACAAAGAATTACAAGTACTGTCGATATGCATGATATGAATAAATGATTAGCCTAAACTATATCACAACTTTGTGATAATGTTTGTGTTTTGTATTTAGTGTTTTCATCAAATATAGCCTAGCCTAGGCTATTTAAAATGTGGCGTTTTGGTCGAACATCGACAGATTGCGCTACGAAATAACTTTTACATTTAATAATTTAACATTTCATTTCCTAAGAAAATGTTTTTTTTTTTTTTTTTTTTAAATACTCGACTTCCCTGAATGTTATCTGTAATTAGCATATAGATAGGCTTAGCCTAAATGAATTAGAACGAGTAGCCTAATAATTTAAACATCAGATAAATTGTATAAAGAATCAGTATTGGACTTTTACTCTATTCACTATTTAGACATGAACACTATTCACTATAGGAACGCAATTACCTTTGCTTGATCCATCTCGAAAACAAGGATTAATTTCTGTGATAAAATAGGAAGCGACACGTCGTTGAAGCACATAAACTTTTTGAACGGAAGAACAACCGCCTAATATTTCTGTTGCATGAAAAGGTGTTGCTTCTAATTTCTAATCGGACGAAGTTGAGCATATACCAATAATTGGAAAAGACAACCCTACACACAAAAATTATTTATAAAGACCAAGCATGTCTATGAACAATTCCCTTATTTTACTAAATAATCACCAGAAAACATTAATGAAACACCTTATCCGTTCTTACATGTTTCAAGAACGGGCGTCCATATAGCCTATCTGTATCAAACATGATAAATGAATATTGTAACAATGTACAGCAGCGACACCACTCCAAACATATACAAGCCTAAAAATTAGGACAGAAGAAAGCATAGTTTACCTTCCGCGAGAAGGCGCATCGCGTGCACGAACGACGTGTCCAAGCTCTCCTTCTCGGCAATGAGCTCTGGCAGGTACTTGTCTTGATCCATCACTGGATTCCTCTCCTGAACACCGCGAGTGCAGGTGAGACGACCAAAGAAGTGAGTGATGGAATGGGTGTGTGGTTGTTGCGTTTAAATACACTGCGTAATATCGGGGAGGGATCGTGTGGTTTTCGCGCACAACGTGGAAGATATCAATGCAGTGTACCCATCTCCTCGAGTCTCTCATGTAAAACCTCCCACCTCAGACTCCGAATCTGTACTCTCACTCCGCCCATCTATATCTGGATTGGTCATGGCAGAGAGCAAACTGCATGCAAATGTCAGATATTGTCTATATGATTGAATAGGGTGACATTCTGTAAACTAACCGCAGATCTGTCACCCCTGTCCATGGTTCTGAACCCTAATCTTCTATGCAAATCTATAGGTTTTCACTCTCTGCCAGTAGTTCCATTGGATATCCTTTGCATATTTGCTTTGGAAAGACATCAGACAACAAATGTATGTGAACAGGATATGTAATATTGTTATGATCCGGCTGCTGAAATCAACATGAAATGATGGTTATAGATGCTTCATAGTGAAAAATAGTGGTAAAAATAAGTTGGAAATGTGAAATAATAAATATCCAGGACAAACATAAGTTTTCCATTGCAGACGGTAGAGTTAGAAGGGAAATTTGGTAACGGCCATGAATACTAATCAGTGGATTTCCCATTTGCCTCAGTTTGCCAACATGGATTAAGCTGTTGTGACAGACAGTCACAGATAGTGCAAACACTCGCAAACACACACACACACACACTAACACTTAGCCAAGCAGCTAAGCACATATGAGGGGGAAGGAGAAATAGCCACAGAGGAGAAGGGGAGAGAAGATGGGGAGAGAGAGAGGCAGTGAAAGGAGGAAGAGGGACAGGACCAGCTTGCCTAATTAATAACTGAATGGATTACAGTGCTGTTGGCAAACATCTGTACCCCAAGTGTCATATTTACTGTCTGCCTGTGAACTATGAACATAATTACAGAATACCGGTCCACACAGAGAGTGTTGAGCGGTAGTGCTACAAATAAATTTTTTTTTTTAAAAAAACATTTGGAAAAAGTAATTAAAAAGTAAAACATCAAAAAGTCTCACGTGAATACTGATCTATCCAAAATATTTTATAAAATAAAAATGTGGTTTAAATAAATCATGCTCATGCATATGTTAAATATTTTATGTATGCAAAATAATATAGTGTAATATGTCATAAATATGTCATTTTATATATATATATATATATATATATTTTAACAGATTACATTACATTAAATATTTAACAGAATTTCAGTATAAATTTGTCATAATAAAGCTGTTTCTATATAGGGTGGGGGGGGTCCATACAATTGAAATCTATTGTAAGTCTTTTGAAACTTTTATTTCTAACACCAAAGAGTAACTTTCTGATTAGTTATACTACCATCTGTACATTGCATTTTGTTTTCTAACATCTTAATTTCCTCAAGTGACTTACAATTCATGTATAGCTGACAGGCCGATGTTGCATTTTACGCTTTAACACTCCGGATGGAATCAGTTTGGCAATAGGATAATCAAATGGATTTGGGGGTTTATATATTGATTCTGAGTGTAGTGAATGGGAAGGGATTAAGGAAAAAGAAATAAGGGTTTGTGGAGGATCAACACCTTCTATACATCACTCACCACTCAACATAATGAAACGATTCTGAAGGGCAAAAGCTATCAGTTGCTGTGATATACGCTTCTTTTGTCACATTTCTACAAGATGAAAAGGAGTTTATTGCTTCATCAAAAGATCTTGATGCATTAAAAGTCTCTCACTTAGGCTAATTTGTTTGATTCTGTGTTCTCTTTTTTACAAAATGAAAGTCTTTATAGGTTGGAGGAAACATCGGTGGATGACAATTTATGGTGATACTGTGGTATTTATTATCCAACTTCACACCATCAATCATTTCCTACCACTTTTGTGTTCATACCAGCCACTGTAGAAATAAATAAATAAATGAAAGCAATTGGTCAAGAACTTAGTAACAGCATAATTGATTCTTTTGCATCATGTATCCAACTAGTAAGAATGGCTTTCTGCAGCACTCTAGTGGCCAAAAATAACACAACAGGATGAGTAGAAATACTGCTTCTAAACTGGTTTTGCTTCAAGACCCAGATTTTACATTGAATGAGCAGTGACTCAACACAGTACAAATGTTCATCGTATAAAGTATTTAAAAAAAAAAAGTAATATTAAAAGGCCAAACCATATGCAAATGTATTAAACATGGCATATGTATTAAAGCTGAACAGGAATCTGATCATTTTGAAACAAAACAAAATCTGGCCAGTACACAATTTGTTGTTTGCCATTTTTGTTTTTGTTACCTGCTCTCACTTTGCCTAATGTATCAACACTAGATGGGACAGTTTTTAATTGGCAAAGTGATGCATTTAACAAATATTAGCTTTCATAAATAATCTTTTAAAAACTAAATAAAAACATCTATCATTAAAAATTTACAGAAATCCTTTAATATTCAAAATATGACTGCCAACCATCAAATATGTCTCCTGTGTTGTTTTTCTGCCACTTTTTTTCTGAAAGAAAAAAAACCACCAGATCCAGTCATTCATTATGGATTGATGACACATTAAGCACTGAAGGATAATTAGACTTAAAAAATGCTTGGAAAAATACATGATGAATGACAAGGCTGTGACAGCACCATGTGTTAGGAATAATCAATCTTTATTATATAATCAAAATAAGTAGAGCTAGTACATTGACTTTACACCTCAGAGCAAGTCCCTAATAACTATTTAAAAAAAAAAAACATTTAGTAGTGAGCCGCACTTTCATGAAGCACTTTTTATCGAAACTTTTGAGTGAATGTAACCAGCACAGGGATGATAGCTTGGGTATTTTAGCAGAGTCTCAGATTGTGGAAATGCAATAGCCCACAGTGTGAATTATTAAGCAGCACTATTGAGAGAGAAATCAGGAGAGGGGAGGAAATGGGGTAATGGGATATTAAGTTGTGCTCAATTTGAGGACTAAGGGTTCACATGGCATCTCAGGCCCTCGTGTCACATCAACCTCCTGCTTTTTCGCTTGAGATTTATGTATTTATTTATTTTTACAAGCTCTCTGCTTCACACAAAACAATCTATTCTACCCTGACAGGTGGAGAGAGCTATTGAGACAATGCTATAAACAGCATGCTGGTAACAACTGTCTTAGTTTGTAGTACATTCTGTTTGTAGTACAAAACTTTGTTGCCACTAAAATTGATAGATTGATAGAGGTCAGGTGACAATCTTAATGGCAGCCAATGCAATCGAACATTCATAAAATAAAATGAAATGTTTGCTAAGAAAAGATATCATGACAATCTAAAGACACAAGACCAATAAGTCAAACGAAATATATATTATTTGTAGAGTTTAGGCACTATAGCCGCTTTGGTGGTTTTCGCAAGCAAGTAAACATGAATTATTTTAACATAATAAAGATTGTGAACTAAGAAAATAAGACTTATATTTTAGAATTAACTCTATATATCAAAATTATGCCTGAATCTTATCATAATTTTAAATGTATATTTTGCAAATGTTAATGTGCAGTCACGTTTACCGTTAATTAGTGAAATTTTACAAGCCATTCCTATACAAATCATACAATTGTGAGTTTCGGGCCAGGGCTTATGTTCAAATTAGTCTTGCAAATTCACTGCACTGACCAACAGAAAAGTTGCTTGGTTTGAAAGACCTTATTTTTGTGATCGCACCTTTAGTCAAGTGCATTGGCACCACTAGGCCCATTTAGCCCCCCTAATTTTCCACCCAACCTCCCTCCTTAATCTGTACACTAATTCGTGATTGCCTTAGTCCCCTTTATTTATTGATAGATTTTTATGATATCTGCATCTGTGTAGTTCTTTGTCATAATTGCAGTTTACATAATATGTTGCAGGAGCAAATCGTCTCGGTTACGTATGTAACCCTCGTTCCCTGAAGGAGGGAACGGAGACGCCACGTTGGAGTACCGACGAATAGGAATCTCGCTCGCGAGAGCCAATCTACTTCGAGTGAAACTAAACGAGCCAATGCACATTGGCATGCAATGATTGCACAAGGTGCTCATGCCACGCAGCGCGGGTATAAATGAGACACAGGTTTTTGCATCAAGTTAGCTTTTTGCTGAGGAGCCGAGTAGGTAGACTGGCACCCCAGCAGGGTGCAGAGGGCATGGCGACGGGACGTGGCGTCTCCGTTCCCTCCTTCTGGGAACGAGGGTTACATACGTAACCGAGATGTTCCCATTCAGTCGGTCACTCTCGACGCCACGTCGGAGTACCGACGAATAGGAATCCCTACCAAAGCGTCATGGCCTCTGCCCCCGTCCAGTGCCCCGTGTGAGCCTCCAGCTCTCTTACCTGATGAGACGGGGCTCACACAGAGAAGTCCATCACTGCTGCTCCGCATGACCCGTTCCGTGACTATTGGATAACACTGGGAAAGCGTGCCCTAGTGAAGGGAACACTGCGGAGCCCACATCGTACCCCAAAGGAGTTATGTGGAGTACAATGCTGAGCCGTAGCCCGAACTCTAGGCACGATTCGTCGACCGAAAATGCCTGCAGGTCCCCTACCCTCTTGATGGAGGCCAGTGCAGCCAACAGTAAAGTCTTCATAGACAGAATCTTTAGCTCTGCTGACCGCAAGGGCTCAAATGGGGCGAGGAGGATTTAACCGTCTCGCCCCCCTGAGGAACCTGACGACCAGTTCGTGCTTCCCAACTGTCTTACCTTCTACGTGGTCGTGATAGGCAGATATTGCAGCAACATAGACCTTGAGGGTGGAGGGCGACAGCCTATGCTCCAACCCTCGTTGCAGGAAGGAAAGCACAGACGCGATCGAACATCTTCGGGGGTCTTCTCGGCGAGAAGAACACCACTCGACGAACAGGTTCCACTTCAAAGCATAAGCCTGTCTTGTAGACGGTGCTCGTGCCTAAGTGATGGTGTTAACTACCTCTTGGGGTAAGTCACCTAGAACCTCCGCGTCCCGTCCAGGGGCCAGACATGAAGCTTCCACAGATCTGGACACGGGTGCCACAGGGTGCCCCGTCTCTGAGTCAGAAGGTCCTTCCTCAGAGGAATCGGCCAAGGAGGGGCTGTCGCCAGGAGCATAAGTTCTGGGAACCAGGTCTGGTTGGGCCAGTAAGGCGCCACCAACAGGACCTGCTCCTCGTCCTCCCTGACCTTGCACAGTGTCTGTGCAAGTAGGCTCACTGGGGGAAACGCATATTTGCGCAGCCCCTGGTGTTACTGCCGCTGCGGCTGCCATATGCCCCAGGAGCCTCTGAAACTGTTTCAGTGGAACCGCCATCCTGCCTTGAAACGTGTTCAGGCAGTTCAGCATCGACTGGACGCGCTCCTCTGTGAGGCGCGCTGTCCGTTCGACCGAATCTAACTCCATACCGAGAAAAGAGATCCTCTGCACGGGGGCGAGTTTGCTCTTCTCCCAGTTGACCCGAAGATCCAACTGGCTGAGGTGTCTGAGCACCAGGTCCCTGTGTTCGCACAACTGATCCCTGGACTGTGCAAGAATGAGCCAGTCGTCGAGATAGTTGAGGATGCGAACGCCCTGTTCTCTCATGGGCACAAGGGCCCCCTCCGTGACTTTCGTGAAGACACGGGGCGACAGGGACAGCCCGAAGGGCAGGACTTTGTACTGATATGCTTGACCCTTGAACGCAAAGCGCAGAAACGGCCTGTGTCGAGGAAGAATCGAGACATGAAAGTACGCGTCCTTCAGGTCGATCGCTGCAAACCAATCTTGGGGACGGATGCATTCGAAGATGCGTTTCTGCGTGAGCATCTTGAACGGTAGCTTGTGAAGGCTCCGATTCAAGACTCGCAGGTCCAAGATTGGCTTCATATTGGCTGGAGGGACCGGCTCTATCGCGTCCTTCGCCAGTAGGACTGCGATCTCCGCACGCAGGACATGGGCGTCTGCAAGTTCACCGAAGTGAAGCGGACGCCCTTGAACCTGGGGGGGGCGCCGGGCGAACTGAATCGCATAGCCGAGCCTGATGGTCCGAATGAGCCAGCGAGACGTGCAAGCGGGACCAAAGGGACCACCGGCGTACCCATCGTGGGGCAGCGAGGTGGAATGCAGGTACCGGGCTGGGGCGGCTGTCTCGTGGAGGCGGCCCGCAGCGAGGTGTGAGTGTGCATTGCAACACTTACCTGATTCCACAGGTGGGCAGAAGGACCGTGAGGGGATCGTCCACTGCTGCCCGCTGGCGAAGGGGGAGGATGAGTGTGGTACGGGGTTTGACCGGCCACAACCCTCCGAGCCCCCTGGGGACCCGGAGATAGGGGAAACTGCTCTTTTATTGAAAACTTGGGTACCGGCGGAACAGAAACAAAACGGAACACAAGATTCTCCACCCGTCCCTCCTCCGGGGGATGGAGCGGTGCGGTCACCGTCTCCAGAAGAGCAGTCCTCCCCATCTCCAGGTCGCCCGTCTCAGGGCCGCTTGCCCTTGCTCTTGCCACCCCTCTTGGCAGAGGCCTGGATGGGCGGGGCGGCCTGCTTACGCCCGGCTCCACGACGTCGCTTGGGTGGAGGCTGCTGCTGCGACGCGGGAGCAGAGGCAGACGCAGGCTGAGGCGCTGCCGGCGGCGGGGTGGAGACAGCTGCTGTCCGCCGTGGCAGGATGTGACTGATCGCCTCAGTCTGCTTCTGTGCGGCCGTGAACTGCTGGGCGAAGTTCTGGACCGCGTCGCCGAAGAGGCCGGTCTGGGACACGGGGGAACACACCTCGTGGGTGGCCCACCGCGTTCCAACGGCAGCTCTACTGCATTATGTTAACTGAACACATTCAAGCACTGTTTATCTATAGATATCAATTATCAATATTGTTTTCAGGACTTCCAGGTCAAAGCATGTGGTAGTCTAGCACTGGTCACACTGGTTTTTCATACATTTACAGCACAATATACACTCACCTAAAGGATTATTAGGAACACCATACTAATACTGTGTTTGACCCCCTTTCGCCTTCAGAACTGCCTTAATTCTACGTGGCATTGATTCAACAAGGTGCTGAAAGCATTCTTTAGAAATGTTGGCCCATATTGATAGGATAGCATCTTGCAGTTGATGGAGATTTGTGGGATGCACATCCAGGGCACGAAGCTCCCGTTCCACCACATCCCAAAGATGCTTTGTTGGGTTGAGATCTGGTGACTGTGGGGGCCATTTTAGTACAGTGAACTCATTGTCATGTTCAAGAAACCAATTTGAAATGATTCGAGCTTTGTGACATGGTGCATTATCCTGCTGGAAGTAGCCATCAGAGGATGGGTACATGGTGGTCATAAAGGGATGGACATGGTCAGAAACAATGCTCAGGTAGGCCGTGGCATTTAAACGATGCCCAATTGGCACTAAGGGGCCTAAAGTGTGCCAAGAAAACACCACACACCATTACACCACCACCACCAGCCTGCACAGTGGTAACAAGGCATGATGGATCCATGTTCTCATTCTGTTTACGCCAAATTCTGACTCTACCGTCTGAATGTCTCAACAGAAATCGAGACTCATCAGACCAGGCAACATTTTTCCAGTCTTCAACTGTCCAATTTTGGTGAGCTCGTGCAAAATGTAGCCTCTTTTTCCTATTTGTAGTGGAGATGGGTTGGACCCCGGTGGGGTCTTCTGCTGTTGTAGCCCATCCGCCTCAAGGTTGTGCGTGTTGTGGCTTCACAAATGCTTTGCTGCATACCTCGGTTGTAACGAGTGGTTATTTCAGTCAAAGTTGCTCTTCTATCAGCTTGAATCAGTCGGCCCATTCTCCTCTGACCTCTAGCATCAACAAGGCATTTTCGCCCACAGGACTGCCGCATACTGGATGTTTTTCCCTTTTCACACCATTCTTTGTAAACTCTAGAAATGGTTGTGCATGAAAATCCCAGTAACTGAGCAGATTGTGAAATACTCAGACCGGCCCATCTGGAACCAACAACCATGCCACGCTCAAAATTGCTTAAATCACCTTTCTTTCCCATTCTGACATTCAGTTTGGAGTTCAGGAGATTGTCTTGACCAGGACCACACCCCTAAATGCATTAAAGCAACTGCCATGTGATTGGTTGATTAGATAATTGCATTAATGAGAAATTGAACAGGTGTTCCTAATAATCCTTTAGGTGAGTGTATATGTTAAGCCCATATCGAGCAGAACATGTGCGAGTGGTGGGCACACAGTTGTTCG
This sequence comes from Rhinogobio ventralis, assembly GCA_039654625.1. Lineage (NCBI taxonomy): Eukaryota > Metazoa > Chordata > Actinopteri > Cypriniformes > Gobionidae > Rhinogobio > Rhinogobio ventralis. The sequence goes on from CM077204.1 coordinate 25,857,145, forward strand.
CTGTTGTTCATTTAAAGATTATGATTCATCAAGTCCAGCATTCAGGCAAAATGTGTTAAGGCAATGTTAGGACAGCGTATCCAAATTAGGGTTATGATGGTGAAGTCCAGAGCAGATAATAGCTGGCACTGCTCCTAGCAATAAGAGTCCACATGGCCAGCAGGGTTAAATAGTGAGTCTGCAGTATCCTGACAAGCCCAAACCCTTTGTCATCCACAGTAATTTCCACTGTGAGCTCCCTTGTAAAGGAAAGTTTAATAAGAGCCTCTGGGCAAAAAAAGAAGAAAAAAAGGATATAAAAAAACCATACATTACTAATTGAAATAGCTTTTTTGACCCACAGGGCATCCTAATATCAGCAGTTATTACAGTTTGCCTATTCTACTGAGGGTGCGCTCTATGATCAATTAAGATTAACTCATTTTATTGCTCCTCAGGCTATTTGCAAACAGTGCTCGATGTGTCTTGTCTTTTGAGGACCACTACTAAGAAAAACAGTACTCCAATAGCTGAGAGTTTGCTGTATATGAAACAATTTGTCCATTTATTTATTTTTACAGTTTGCGACCTAAATTCATCATCTGTCATGGAAAAAAAGATATACACTACCATTCAAATATTTGGTGCTGGTAAGATTTTTCAATGTTTACAAAAGAAGTCTCTTATGGCTAACTTTATTTGATCAAAGACACAGTAAAAACAGTAGTAATTAAAATATTGTTACAGTTTAAAATAAGTTTTCTATGTTAATATATTTTAAAATGATTGTTATTTTCCCTACCAGACTTGGTTACGCTTTATTTTTAGGGTGTCCGTGTATTACAGGTTACAGTGTAATTATGCATTTAAGTACTGTGTAATAATAATTAACTATATGTACTTACTATAGGGTTAGGATTGGGGTTTGGTTTAGGGTTAGTTTTATGTAATTATGCATAATTTATAGTTAGTTACAGTATCTACATGTAACATATGTAACAAGGACACTGTAAAATAAAGTGTTACCCTAGACTTCCTTCCACACTGTTCTTGCACAAACAGTTAACATTGTTTTAATCACTGTTTTGTTTAGTTTTTTATCTGATCTCTGGGTTGTTTCCTGCCTCTTTGCAATATGTTAACAACTTTAAAATGTGTCCCAAAGTTCCAACTTTCCAAACGTATGTACTTGTCTGCAACAGTTATGGTGGGCAACTCATGAATTAACAGTATTAAGTAGATAAATAATTTACGTCAGCCCTACAATGAATGTCTCAGACAAAACTTGGCTTTTGTCCATATTATATAACACAACATCACAATAAAAGACAAGCAAATCTGCTTGGTCATCCTAAGAACAGATAATACAAAAGACTTGTAGAAACTGATAATTTTTTAAAATCAGGATTCTTTGATGAATATAAGGTTTTAAAAAGGCATTTATTTGAAATAGAAATCTTTTGTAAGATTATAAATGTCTTTACTGTCACTGAATCCATCTTGATGTATTTACTAAAAAAAATCTTACTGACCCCAAATTTTTTTATTGTATACATTAAGTTTCAAAATGTAAACTTACTATATTAAAAATATTAAAAGATAAAATACAGATTTAGTTTCATGAGTATATTTTAAAAAATGATATAGAAAAGTGCTGCCTAATAATATTAGATGTTGTAATAGTAAGAAATGTAAAAATGTTCGGGAAAACGGATAAGCACATGTGTTTAGTGTGAACACCTGGTAAGATCAATACTAGAATTAATGATAAAAGTGACTATAAAATGTAGCTGAACTCCATCAGACCCTTTATCCTCTAGCTGAGGCTTCAGGCTTCATCTTCACACTATAGTCACACTAAAGTACAGTTTGTGACATATTGGGTGCTACACATGGAATACTGCCCAGGGAAAATGACGAATGGACTATACTGTAAAATCACAGTGAAATTTACTGCACGAAGAGGTCGAAAAAATGATGAATGGACATAATCAATGCAACGACATTACAAGAATCACAGCAGCTTAAACCAATGGAGTCAAGCAGTGGTACAGTCAGCCATTTTTCTCATTCACTTGTGGTGGGGGAATCTAATACATTTAATTGCCACAAATGCACAACATACAGAATGTTTGTAGAAATATGTGGCATTGATTTTAAGAAACAAATGGTTCTATGGTGCAAATTAATGTGTAAGTGGAGGAGAGCAATGCATCACACAGTATATACCTCCCCATACATCATAGTGCAAGTCATTGGGAGTGTTTGGCATTAGTTTTGCAGTGTGGCAGGAAAGGAAATGAGCTTGCTAGCATTCTCAGGGACAAACAACAGCTAGTATTTCCCTACTCATTAGTCGCAAACCACATCTAAATAAAGAATCCATAGCTTAAGTGTTTGATCTCCCAGTTGTCTTCTTAAATGCATGAGCAATGCTCAGATCAATATGCAAGGCCCACCAGGAGAAATATGATGCGTTAATTCATCATTAACCCAATGAGATTGGGTTAATACGTGCCCTTTGGCTCTAAAATGCACTTTCTTTCATTTCTCTCATTTTTTTCTTCACTAGAGAAATCTGTCAAGCTCAATCTGAAAGACGTGAATTGCCTGATGATTCACTTCTAGACGTGAAACATAGATCACAATAATGTTTTAGTTTTCCTCATGCCACCGCTTGTAATGAACACATCTGTTCAACTCAGTCACCATTTGTTATCATACAGAATAATCTCTTGAAGAATTTTCAGATGGTTAAGTTATGAGTTATGGTGTATATTGTATTGGTTGAGAGATTAAAATATTATATTGAGTTATATTTAGTAAAATACTAAGGCCTGGTTTCAAAGATAAGTCTTAGATTAAGCCAGGATTAGGCCTTAGTTCAATTAGGACATTTAAGTAGCTTTATAAACGTGCCTTAGAAAGAAAAAAACATTACTGGTGTGCATCTTAAGACAAAACAATGGCACTAACATTGCTTTCAATTAAAACAGCTCAAACATGCCTTTTAGTCTGGGACTAGGCTTAAGCCTTGTCTGTGAAACTGGGGGTAAAACATTTTTTTTAATAGCACTTTTTATAATAACATAAACAAGGATTAACCTGTAGTGTAGATATTTTATCAAATCCAAATAATGCATCCAATAATAAATGGATAATCAGGATATACTCTGAGTCTGAAGCAGTCTACACTTTAGGTCTACACATATATAGACTTAAATAGGCTAACAGAAGGAACATGTACAGTTACTTAAACTTACAATGAGACACTAACAGAAAAGACTTGATATTGTCACAGGTGGTTGTAGGATAAAGCTCACGGAGATTGATAAATCACAGAAAAGATCACAGTCTTTAATCCACAAAACTCACAGGAAAACTCAGGGAAACAGCGATAACACACCTTAACATTGACAGGACAAAGAAAAATTGGCAGGAACACAAGGAGTATAAGTACTAAACCAAACGAGGAACTAATGAGTTAATTAATGAACACAGGTGGAGACAAATGAACTAATCCACAACAGGGAAACTAGGGGTTCGTCTCAATCAGCTCCCTAGTTCAGTAGTCAGGGCACTGATCAGGGAGTCGGCCATTTTAAGGGCTGTCTCAATCGCAGGATCCTTCCAGTGCACTGAAACCATCGCTCCCTAAAAAGTCCCACAATGCACCGCAAAACCCAGGGTGCATCGATGCTCACTATGTACCCTTAATGAAAGTTCTGAAGCACGAAACTTAAATCACGTGAGCCAACTCACTACACATAATGACCGATAACGACACGCGATATGCGTTTTTAAAAATAGAAACCATTATTTTATTATATTTCAGCATAAACATACTGTACATCGTTAGACAGGTAATGAACACAATCTAGCTAACATTTATCATTTATTTACGGCTGAAATGTTGCACGTATAAGTAACAAGCAACGTATTTAACATAATGTACTTTAAGTAGCATTACAAGTTAATGTCAGAAAGATATCAGCTCTGCTGTTGTTCATAAATACCAGTAATGAGGTTGTACAATGAGGATATTGTCACATCGCCGGATATAGAGTCATCAGTGTCCCAATGTGTAATGAGTCAGCGTCCTTTCTGTCCTTACCAGTGCCCGAATCTGTGTACACGATATACTGATTCACGACCTCGGGAGCTAGGGAACTGAATGAGACGCACCCATACGTCAAAGATGGCAGAACTAAAAACAAGACCAGACATGTTACAGATATGAGGGAATAATGTTATTTTCCCTACCAGACTTGGTTACTTTATTTTTAGGGTGTCCGTATTATTATAGGTTACAGTGTAATTATGCATTTAAGTACTGTGTAATAATAATTAACTATATGTACTTACTATAGGGTTAGGATTAGGGTTTGGTTTAGGGTTAGTTTTATGTAATTATGCATAATTTATAGTTAGATATAGTATCTACATGTAACATATGTAACAAGGACACTGTAAAATAAAGTGTTACCCCAGACTTCCTTTCACACTGTTCTTGCACAAACAGTTATCATTGTTTTAATCACTGTTTTGTTTTGTTTTTTATCTGATCTCTGGGTTGTTTCCTGCCTCTTTGCAATATGTTAACAACTTTAAAATGTGTCCCAAAGTTCCAACTTTCCAAACTTATGTACTTGTCTGCAACAATTATGGTGGGCAGAATGGAAACTCATGAATTAACAGTATTAAGTAGATAAATAATTTACGTCAGCCCTTCAATGAATGTCTCAGACAAAACTTGGCTTTTGTCCATATTATATAACACAACATCACAATAAAAGACAAGCAAATCTGCTTGGTCATCCTTGCAGCAAACGAACACCCAAACAGTGAGTAGCCTATATGTTTACTTTAATGTTTAAGTGTTTGTAGTGCTGCACAATTAAATCAGATTAGCCATGTAGCCTATTTGAATTGAAACTGCCCAGAACCGGTCTATTGTTATATAATGATTAAACGGTAGCCAGCATTTATTTTGTCTATGTTTTAAAGACAACGATTGTTGAACTTTAAAGTAATGGCAATAATAAACAAGTGTAAATCAGTTTTGCTCTAGTTGAAAGAGCTAGATTTGATTGATTTACAGTCACATTAAATGAATTGAATGGATCCTTTGTTTGTGTAAAAGCTTTTGAAATATTAAAATACAGTACAGTATAGTATTGCACGATATACCGGTACTAGAAAAGTATTTCGATACCCTGCTATTAAAAACGGTACAATATGAAATTGTATTAGTACCGGTACTTTAAGGAGGACAGCACACTAATAAGAGCAGTATTTCTTAATTTGCGCCTATGTGTGACAGCAGGAGTCAGGATGTGTGTGCAGAGCCGTTCACTAAACAATGGAAGCAGGAGAGTTAAATATATACGCGCAGCACATGACAAAGAAAACAACAGAAACATGCATGCATGAAAATATAAAGCACGTCGCAGGACTTAAGTGAACGTATACAGAGTTGAGTAAGAAATCGGATGTGTTTCAATTAATTGGGTCCGTGCAGCTCTTAAAGGGCCGGACCTAACATTCTGTATAATTAATGTTAATCAAACAACAAAAGAAAAATACAAAATCACCCCATGCTTGACTGAATAACTTTAATATATGTATTAGGAATCAGTTTACAGTTAATTTATAGAGTGAAGACTAAGCAGTTTTTTTTATATTTTATATTTGATATAATTTCTTTCTTGAATGCTACTGTTAAATAGACCTACTGTAACTGAAGAATAAAGCACTGTTTTGTCATATTGTTTGTAATTTGCATTTTTGCTTAATTTTAAAAACAAAGATAAAATAAAAAATAAATATCTATATTGTAATTATAAAATGACATTTTAAAAATTATTAAATTACTCGTATCATGAAATAAGATTTTGGTCATCCCAACCTGTTCAGAATAGTGAAAGGTTAGTGAATTTTAACATGATTGATAATATGATTTTTGCAAACATCTCTGTAAGGATGTTCACACTGGCATGCAATTATTATTGCAATAAGAGGAGGGAATGGTCAAAAAGCAGAGCAGGAATATGCTGGCCTAGTGAGTTTTTTTAAAAACAATTAATAGTATGTTCTGTCATATTCAATTACTTTTACTGTTTTTTTTCTGTAGTATCGATTCAGTATCGGTATCGAGGTATTTTATTCTGGAATCGTATCGAAGTCATCATTTTGTTATCGTGACAACACTAGTACAGTATAGTACAAATATATAATTAGCCTACATTTATACTGCCCTACAAAGGCAGAACACAGTGCCTACTGTTAAAATGAAAAAAGTTTCATGAAAATTTTAATTCTTTAGGTAAAATTTGTCATGGTTGTGAAAAACCAGTGTGTCACAACTGCGAGATAAACTTCATTTTAAAGGATTAGTTCACTTTAAAATGAAAATCACCCCATGATTTACTCACCCTCAAGCCATCCTAGGTTTATATGACTTTCTTTTTTCTGATGAACACAATCAGAGTTATATTAATAAATATTCTGACGCTTCCAAGCTTCCCTGGAGAAAAAAAAGTATACTTTATTGTATTTCAAATAAATTCCCTTTACATTGCAAATATACTAACAAACATTTTTAGCATATTTATACAAAAAGTTTATTAGCATCATACTTTTACCTATTTTCACAATACAACACACTTTTAAATAATTGTAATGAAGTATATTTTCTAAAAAGATACTTAACATAAAAGTGTGTAATTTTTTTAAGTGTACTTATTTGAACATTACTTAAAAATATATTTTAGGTATATTTTAAACTGTATGCTCAAAATTGTCCTTGTAACAATGCACTGAAAGTATATTTTAAAAATATATGATTTAATATCCTTAAGTTGTAGTATATTTAAAGTTAAATTTGAGTATAATTTATAAGTTTACTTATTCATGCTTGGAATTCATTTCATTACTCAGACATATTTCTTTCAGAAACTGTTAAAATGTATGACTAATGAAAGCCCATTTTTAATGCAGTGTACAATTTGCAAATATGTGTAAACATGCTTAATAACTTTACACTGGTGGCCAGGCCGCCTTCTGTATTCAACTTACAGAAAAAGCGTAACTGCCGCAACGTATGACGTCAGACGTTGCAAGAGGCGTTACACTTTCTGTGCAAGTTGAATACGGAAGGCGGTCTGGAGGACGCTAGATATTTTACTTTATGAAGTTTTAAATATGGATATTTTTCTTACACAAACACATCGCTTCGCTTCAGAAGGGTTTTATTAACCCCCGGAGCTAATCCTTTTACAAACTCTTTTTAACCTATTGTGTACAATAACCAGGTGCACAGTTATTGACAATAAGCCGATAGTGTAGTTTCCACATGACTGGAGCACATTACAGATGTCCTTATACCAATGTCCACTGGTATTTTCTTAGTGTCATATTCTTTCTTTTTTTATAATCGAGAGACGCTGAGTAGCACTCAGATCAGAGGCACGCAGTAAATGAAGATAGAAACAAACCCTAGGATTTATGAGTCTTGTTTTTTTTTTTACACCATGTTTATCCCTGGTTTAATATTTTATTAACGAGATGGCCAATCAAGTCAAAGAAGGCGGGTCTTGTTCACACAGAAGACGAGTGCGAAAGAGTGCGGTGGTAAGCAGATAAACAAACATTTAATATTTGACAGCTGTTTCAAGATAGAAATGTTCCACGACCTACAGTAATATGCAGTGATGCAAACTACTCAACTTTTTATGAAATTTTGCCGTTTTAAATTGAACATATCCTACCATGATTCATAACTGAATGTGACGAGACAAACATTTTGCGTTTTTGACGTTTTAGACACAAGTAAGAGTGAATGTGTGCATATTTTAAAATATTTATTATTTGCAAATAGTTTAAATTGGTTACTTAACTACAATTAGACCTATAAGGTCTTATCCCCCACCCCCCGTCTGACAGTAGGGTTAGTTCATGCAGTAAGGTAACCAACTGCATGACATTTTTTATCAGGCTATATAATATATCCAGTGAGGCGGTAGATAAGTTATTCCTTGAATGGGCAGTCTTCATAGAAACTTATTCGACCTCCTAGAAAGATTGCAGAAAGACTAAAAACTGTTAAAATATGACAACTAGCATTGACGTAGCCATTGAAGTGTTGCTCACGTTATCTAACTACAACTATAGTCCTAACTATTTATTATCTAACGATAAACGTTAATTACAACAGATAAAATACCGCTCCTGGCAAGATTCCTGAGAAGTCAACTAATGTGTTAAAATGTCATCAGCTTACCAGCGAGTGTGCTTGAGAAACACTGAAATTAATGCCCCACGAGGACCACGACAGTGACAACACGAGTTACTTCCGCATTCCTCAATTTCTATGGAAGTATGGGACTGCTGAGAGTGTTGTTTTTCAGCAGCTCTGGGCTAGGCTAGCGTCGTTTCCATAACAACAAATAACAGGCATAACAAAAACCACACTTATGAATATCTTATTTTGTAATTTATTTCATTTTCGTTATTGTACCAGTATTTACCGCCAAAATTGCAAACAACACTACAAAATGTTTTCATTTTGAATGGGTTAAAAAATACAGTGTACTAGATTTTTTTCTGTTATAATAGGTGAAAATAGATTAGAAAAGTATAAGCATTCAGAATCTTAATGCATTTTTCCATTCTTTTTTGATGACAGTGATGGTTGCCACAGCTTTATTGTATAAAAGCAGTGGCATTTTGGCAAAGACCATGGTTACCATGGTACATTTTTGTAGTGGTGTTCATTTAGTCATGGCGTGGTTTTGGTTAGTAAGACATATGAAAGTTGTTTCAGGTAAACCAAATGGAATTGCTCCTTTCATCTCTCAGAGCCCTCACTTTAATAGAGCTTGAGTAAACATGACAGGATCCTGAGAACCTGCTTCCTGTAAACAACCCCAGACACCCTTCTCATGGAGATGAGCTGTGAAAGTTGCATTTACCCACTCTGTCAGTGTTCATCTGAATAAATTACACAGCTCAGTAAAGTCCAAGGGCAATATATTAAAATGTGCTAGCTCTCAGTAATATCCTCTCTCCTGACAGCACACACACGTTTGTTTCCTCCGGGCTAGAGGAAGGCTGAGGATGAAGACTGTGATTGTGGTGCATGGTGGCGCATGGGCCATCCCGGATGCGTTAGCCGAAGCATCCGTGGCTGGAGTCAAGAATGCTGTGCGGGCAGGGGATACTGTTCTGAAGAATGGGGGGCGTGCAATTGATGCTGTGGAAAAAGCTGTGAGGGTGTTGGAAGATAACCCAACGTTTGATGCAGGTATAATATATATGCACTGCCTAGCCAAAAAAAAGTCACTGTTTGGATTTAAATAGGCAAATGCTTAAGAGTCTATGGTTGGATCATTATTGCCCTGATTATTATGTTTTTAACATGTTATATGTTTGGCAACAGTTCTTCTAACAGTTCTCTAAACAAGAGGTAAATACATTTTTGGTCACACCCACATGAACACACACACACACACACACACATTTTTAATATTAAGATTTTTTAATGTTGAAAGAATTCTCTTCTGCTCACCAAGGCTGCATTTATTTGATAAAATACAGTAAAAAAGTAATATTGTGAAATATTATTACAATTTAAAATATGTGTATTCTATTTTATTAAAATGCAATTATTCCTGTGATGGCAAAGCTGAATTTTCATCAGCCATTACTCAGTCTCAGTGTCACATGATCCTTCAGAAATCATTCTAATATGCTGATTTGGTGATATACTACCATTCAAATGTGTGGACTAAGTAAGATTTTAAAAGGAGATTTAAAATAAATAAATAAGAAATTCATATTTTTATTCAGCAAGGATACATTAAATTGATCAAAATTGACAGTAAAGACATTTGTAATGTTACAAAATATTTCTAATTCATATAAAAATATGAATTTTCAATTCATCAAAAAAATCCTGAAAGAAATGTATCATGATAAATTGAAATGGCAAAATAGCAACAACAACAATAGTGTTTTCAATATTGATAATAATAAAGAATGTTTCTTGAGCATCAAATCATCATATTAAAATGATTTCTGAATGATCATGTGACACTGAAGACTGGAGTAATGATGCTGAAAATTCAGCTTTGATATCACAGGAGTAAATTACATTAAAATATATTCAAATAGAACACATTTTAAATTGTAAAATATTTCACAGTATTATTTACTGTATTTGTAATCAAATAAATGCAGCATTTGTGAAACTTTCAAAAAACAGGTTTTTTTTTAATTTTCTTTCTATTCAAGACTTCAAGCAGAAGAAGTACAGATTCAGTAGTTTGTGAGAGACTTCATCTAGGCTCTGAATGGGACAATATTTCAGCAAATACCCTTGACACTTTGTTAATGATCATCTTGAGAGTAAGGTGAGAGGTTCTCCAATAATTATCAGATTACAAGGAGTAAAGTAGGGTAAAACAAGACACTTCATTAACACACCCGGCCTGTCGGTGCAATCTCACTTGTGATGGCTAACCGCCACCATAAGTGAAATGGCTAATCCTCCTCATATCAGAGCTGCACATTCAGTGGCTCATCAGGATCATTTTATACACTGGGGTAGCCAGAGGCACAGATTGATCAATAGATGACTAATGCAATCCTGTTTAGAGTAGACATAAGAGTGGATAACAGTCTAGAGTATGTCAGGGTGCCATGACAGAGATAAGAATGAGATATGTGTGTGAGAATGAGATCATGTTGTATTACTCTAGAACAGGGGTATCCAATCTTGCTCCTGGAGGGCCACTGTCCTGCAGAGTTCAGCTCCAATCTATCAATCTATCAATCTATCTATCTATCTATCACTCTTTATGGGAAATGTCTTTTCAGACATGTGGACTTCATAATGGGACTGTAAAATCTTTCATGTGCAGGTCATGGTGCAGTGCTGAATATTGATGGAGAGGTGGAGCTGGACAGTATGATCATGGATGGGGAAACACTTGCCGCTGGAGCTGTGGCCTCTGTTAGAAACATTGCTAACCCTGTTAGTCTGGCTCGTGCTGTGATGGAAAAGGTATATTTTGTTCACAAATTGCTTCTCAATTTGTCATCTATTACAGAAAATCTCAAATTCAAATAAATTAGTTGACTTAATTTTTTGGATCACTCAATTTGGGTACAGTGTCTTCTCTGGTAAACCTGCAACCCATTTAATTCAAGCCATTTTTCTGTATACAAAAGTGAATAATTTATTTATGTGCACAAAAATATAGGGGATGTGATGCAAAAACTGAATTTCCGACATACAATTTACATACATTCCATACATTATACGACACTGCAATACATAAATTAAAATTCAACAACCATTTCTCAGTCATAAAGGCTTATTTTATTTCATTTTCCATCATAAACTCACTCATTTTTCAGTGTAAGAGAATATCACATGGTTGCTATAAAATATGTCCGGTATATGTCTAAAATTGGCATTCACACTGGTTAAGGAAATTATCTGAGAGCTAGTCCTTAATGCCTGCCCTTATCAAGGAGGTCTGTATGTGGATCACTTTGAAGATTATTGTAAAATCCAGAATTGGGTGATATACCCCCATTTTTATATTCTTGTAACAGATTAAATGACCAATAGAGGCATGGTGTTGACTTCAAAGGTGAAATTATATGACACCATAGATTCAGGATTTTTAATGACTGCAAAGCTTTAACTTGTCATTTCATCAGCAGCTTTGTAATGATAGGCTCAAAGGGAAATAAATGCTAGCTGATTTTCAGATTGATTTCCATCAGTGCTCTTTGTAATGACATAGATAGCAGTCTTATACAATGATTTATTTCCACATGTCTAAAAGACAAAAGCCTTGACAGAATTTTCTACTTATTTCTCAGGGTAGGTTAATTTCCATGTAGACACAAACCTTAAAATCTTAGCTACAAAAATATATATCCTATGTATTGAACATTTCAAAACAAGGTAGGTTATTGAACATGCTAACCTACAATATACAGCGTTAGTTATCACAGTGAAATTGACAATTCTTATTTGTTTATGGAATATTGCAGTTTGTTTTGAATTATTTATCCATGCACATATTTTTTTTTAAATTTACGTGCCCTCATAATCTTTAATCAAAATAACTTTCCCTCCGACCTGCAATGACATCTCTTACCTTCTCTGATGACATGTTCACTGGCATGAGGGTGGAAAGAGGGGGCACAAATCAGATCTGGGGGGCAATGCCCCCTTTTGCCCCCTCGTTATGTCGGGCCTGCTCACATGAGATCACAGCACTAGCAAACGACAATGATCCAACAATCCAACCAATTTCTGATGGACAAAATCAAGTCCCGCCCTAAATTTTTTCTTGTTCGAGAAGCTGTTTCACACAGATATACATCACAATAGTGAAGAAAAAACAATCACAACTTCCGCCTAATGCTGAATGTAATCCTTGTTCATTTAATCCACATTAGTAGGCTAGGAATACTTTACCAGCCAAAAGTCGACTGCATCCTTAATACAGATCTGAGCAAGATATCTTCATTCACTCTATTTTAAGATCAGCTTAAAAGAGAAAGCAAACTGCAGTAAAACATAAATGGCAATTAGCGACGTTAGCTATTTTAGACTTCCACCAGATTTAGCGGAATTAAGGGCCATTCACATCGCTAACTATAAGGATAATGGTCTATAATGATAACTATATTAGCATCCATACCAACAGATGACAATGCTCTTTTTATTATAAGCGTGCAACGCAGTTATGTTGTCTGCTGCTTTAAATGGGCAAGCTCTTTAAAGAAGGACGGAGTCTGATTGCTGTCAATATTTTTATCCTTCATCAACTAGATTCCAACGTCATCGTCCCTCTTTGTCGTTATCGTTATAGCTGTGGTGTGAACTTCCGTATTCACATACAATTAGAACAATTATTAAAACTTGTAGCAAAATTTTTTTATAGTTATCATTCTTAGTGTGTTAAAGTAGTCATTAAACGGAAGTAGTAATTACCTACTGTACTGTATATCCAAGTTAAAACGGCTTTTCCAACAAGAAAAAATGTAGGACAGACTTGATTTTGTTCATCTGGAATTGCTTGGTTCTTTGGATGGTTGTGATTTGCTATTGCTATGATCTCATGTGAGTGACAGGTTGTCCTGCCCTGCACCAGTAAATCATCAGAGAAGACTTTGCAAGAGCGGGAAAGTTATTTGATTACAAGGGCCCATGAATTAAAAAATGAATTCTTTATACAACGATGCAGCTTTGGTGTAACCATTGTATTTTTATCTTTTTAGCAGAAGCAATCAAGCTCATTGTCTATTTTCAAGTGATTTAAAGCTCTCACCTCCCTCTAGCAATGAAATATTTACCGATGTTCACTCCTGTTCTGTAGCTTTCTGGTCTCTTTAAATGGGAAGTCAAACCAATGGAAAGAACAGTGCAGTGCGGACGAGTAAACAGAGTGGAGCCATATCTACAGTAAAACTGGCTGTGAACATGCAAAATGTTTGACAGAAATCGCACAAAAGGACTAAACAATAACCCCAAAAAAACTTTATTTAATTTAGAGAAGTAGAGAGAAGTAGGATTGTTTTCTGCATACCATTGCATAAAGAAATCTCTTACAGCACCTTTAACTAACAGCATCAGGTTTAAATAATGATCCACACACATAAAAAGATATTAATAAACACATAGCTTTGGTCACAATCTCTCAGATTATAGACAGCTGCTGATATACAAAGGATAGGAGATAGGCATTAAATAATTATTATGTCAATGAGATTACAATTTTTCCTTTCATGTTTCCGTTCACCTTGCAAGGCGTTGGACATGGAGGAAACAAAACCCAAAGAATACATGGTAATTGATTAGCTGCAGCACCTGTCTTAACTGCCCCAAAAGACCTTGGCCATACAGTGGATTGGCAGATCTCCTTAATAGCCATTATTAAAAATTCATCAGGTCTTGATCAATGCTGCGATCAAGCTTCACTGACCTCATGCTCTTGCTTTGCAATCTAAAATGCACAGTATTTGACAAAGAAAAATGACATTAATAACTGTGTTAATATTTAAAAGTTTCCTAAATCAGAGTTATGGTTTAATCCATTGTGATGCTGTACAGAAAGTTTCATAGAGAAATAAAATTGTATTATTAGAGACAGCAGGGTATTGTCTCAATAAATAATAGCAGTTCAACATGGAGATGTCTACAGTAAATATGGAAATAATGTGAAAGTGTACATAAGTTGTAGTGTAGTTGTGTTATGCTATAAACATGTCATCATATTTATAATTTTTGTTGTGGTGTTTATGTGGGAGATTTTTTAAATATAACACAGCACACCCAAGAAAATCAGAATGCAACAGAAAAACTAGTACTGTTTTAGTCAGCACAAAGAACTTGCCATCTGCATTAAAGGATTAGTTCACTTTAAAATGAAAATTATCCCATGATTTACTCACCCTCAAGCCATCCTAGGGGTATATGACTTTCTTCTTTCTGATTAACACAATTGGAGTTATATTAATAAATACCCTGGTGTTTCCAAGCTTCATAATGACAGTGAATGGGGGCCATGAGTTCGAAGCTCAAAAAAGTGCATCCATCCATCATAAATGTACTCCAAATGTACTCCACCACCTTCCGTATTCAACTTACGAAAAAAGCGTACCTGATGCGACGTATGACATAGCGTTAGCATTTTTAACTGCGAGAGGAGTTAAACTTTTCACTTTCAACTTTAAGTTGAAGTGGTCTGGTGGAAGCTAGTTATATTTTTCTTACAAAACCCCATCGCTTCGCTTTAGAAGGCCTTTATTAAAGGGGTCAACGGATGCAAAATTCACTTTTATAAGGTGTTTGCATATAAATTTGTCTTTGGAGTGTGTGGACACAACCACCCTAAAGTGATAAAAATCCATTCACTCCTTTTTTTAAAATCTTTAAATATTCTCAATAATCAAGCCGTTTTAATTTTCTGAGCAATATGATGTAATATTGCTCATGCTCCACCCATGACCGCTGACTGTCCCATATTAGCATATTTCCACCCTCAGCCAATTGTACACTGTCCACCAAGGCAGCACTTTACAGGTGTGTTCGACATCGACTGCGGCTGGATGTAGCGCATCAGCACTCTTGCAGCCACTTTGGAGAAGCTGCACAGAATGCACCAGCCGGCTGCTCTCGAATCGCTCTCGCGGCACTTTGATAGCATACATTACGGTCACGTGGCATCGACGCTGTCTCAAGTCGGACAACATTTCTAACCGGAATGCACTGCTTCAAGTCAGCCGCCGATCGGCCTGTGCAGCGCTGCATGAAGTCGAACAAGCCTATCGTGTCTTGTGTCTACACGCCCCACGGAAGAGAGGGGGTGAGCAGTAGAGCAGTAGCACTGAAATGGGTTGCTGTGAACAGAGCTGTTTTTGAGGAGGTAAAAAGGGTGTTGTTTTACACAAATATTGAGGAATTTTAACCAAAGTATGTTACAGATTGTACACGAAGACCCTAAAAAATCATACCAACTTGTGGAAAATGGGCATCCGATGACCCTTTTAAACCCCCCGGAGCCATGTGGAGTACAGTTATGATGGATGGATGCACTTTTTTGAGCTTCAAACTTGTGGCCCCCGTTCACTGCCATTGTAAAGCTAGAAGTGTCAGGATATTTATTAATATAACTCTGATTGTATTAATCAGAAAGAAGAAAGTCATAATCACCTAGGATTGCTTGAGGGTGAGTAAATCATGGGTAATTTTCATTTTAAAGTGAACTAATCCTTTAAGGCACTGCTGTACACTTGCTATAGAGATGTGTTGTAGGCCAACCCTAAGGGTAATTTGCCTTGGGTTTCCTCTGGAATGCTGAATGGACTCAATTAGGCCTTCTAAACACAAAATGTTTGATTTATGAGTAAAATAAGGTGTGTGGTTACATTATATCACAGGACTTTGACAAGAAAGTTACATTATATGACAATGTTACTTCTTATATGACAAGATGTTCTGATCTGTCATTACAACTTTCGCAAATATTGGCATGGTAATGGACATAGCAATGTTAATCTATTTGGTCTTGGCGGAATAATTATGCTGCTGCTGCTGCAGAGCAAGTACAGAGACTTGCTACTACCAATACATTCACAGACATGACGTGAGCATGTAAGACATGCTGCTGCTGCACATGTAACATATATTAATTAACCCCCCGTAGCAGATCTACAGGTGGAGCTGGGGAAGGTGGAGGGTTTCTGGAAGCGCGCTGCAAACTGCTAACAGCAACACTACCAATATTTGAATGATGCCACAGCAACCAATCAGCTGTGCTATGTAGATAATGATGTGATCGCTGCCAAATTAATTAAGGACCTATCAGCCCGTGCCATCTAGAGTTTCATGCCAGATCTAGGTAATTCTATAACATGACAGTCTTACATCAAACATGAATTTTTATAGGGAAACCCTAAATAAATAAAAAAAGCTAGTATGTAAGCTGCTTTCTAAGTTATGACTTATCGAATACTCTTTCGAGGTCTAAGCCTCTACTCCAGGGGTTCTCAGCTCTGGCCCTCGAGGTCCACTTTCCTGCTGAGCTTACCATTAACCCTAATCAAACACACATGCTAATCAAAGTCTTCAGGATTACTAGATAGCTACATGTAGATGAGTTCAATCAAGGTTGGATCTAAACTCTGCAGGAAAGTGGATCTCGAGAACCCCTGCTCTACTCTGTTCACCAGCTGTTTATCAGCAGAAGCTTTTAAAAACTCAGTTTCCCCGACACCAATATTTAAATAATTCATAAAAATCACTGTCTATCCAACTTTGATTTTAGTATGGCGATAAAGGTTAGGATCATGATACTTCGGTTATACAGCACACCATGCATATTAGCACCATTTGTTGTTGAGATCTGACGCAACATTTGGACCTGGAAACAGTAACATGTGATGTCAGACTTGACTGGATTGGTTAAAGTAAACATACTACTAATCTTTTTGAAACCTTTTTTGTGCTTTCTCAGACAGATCATGTCATGTTAACAGACAGAGGGGCGAGCATGTTTGCAGAGCGCGTTGGTACTGCAGTAGCTCATGATTTGGTGACTGAGCCAGAGCGTAAAGAGTGGGAACACAGCAAAAGCTATCATGCCGGAGTCGTAAAGTTCTTCAACACACAATGGTGGGTAATTTCATGTTTGTTGCCAAATTGACTGTAGTTTTCCCTGTAAATGCTCCAAGATGTCTTTAATTTCCTGATTTCTTTACATACTTGATTTCAGAGACTGATTTTGATTACCATACAGTTACGGAGCAGTCATGTTAGTGAAATTTCAGTGAGATTGCACGGGCAAAAAAGGTCTGTTGTTCATTGTCAGTAATGTAGCGATGAATGAAGCACAGCTCACACAGCAGTCACTTTCAAAGCAAGGCAGCTTTCTGTTGGTGAATGTGGCAAATTTGTGAGACCAACTAGAACACGAGCAAAATCTGTGCAGGGAACTTGTGTGACCACATTTTTAGAGTTGCATTTACAGTTATACCACTGCAGCTGCACGCACATTGTAGTGGCAGAAAAACACAAGTTGTAGGCTCACTGCAGAGCCAAAAGACATCCAGCTCCCTCTCTCTGGACGTAATGGGTGGAGCTTGACCTAGTCCAGCTCCACCTCTGTGGACTTAATGGGTGGAGTTTTGTTTAACGATAGAGTTATGGTGGGTTAGGGTGTGGTTGGACTGTCTAGTTCCACACATTATGTCCAGTGAGGGGGAGCTGGACATCAAGGTCCACCCAATTGCTCTGCAGTGAGCAGCCTCTCAAAAAACAGTGGTAACAAGTGACAGAAACCCACAGAATAAGGAAAAAATTCAGAATTGTGGGATACACTAGGTTAGCTACACCAACAAAACACGTCATCGCTGTTTGCAAACACCCAAATAGTCTATTGTCAACAGCATCTTTGGAAAGAAGTGTTTTGTGTGCTCATTATCTACCCTCTTCATTCTTTTTTTATTATACTGATTGTAATGATGTCTTTATATAACGTTCTTAATCGTTTAGTTTTAAAAGGGACAGTGGTTCTCCTTGGCATTGAGGTCATGAGCTGAGAATGGCAGCATTCGCATACTGGCCTGCACAGAACTCAGGTCATTCCCTGAGGCCTTCAGGCAAAGCAGATAGAGCTGTGTGGGCTCCAGCAAAGCAGCCTTACCTGCCACCTCCACTTCCCCAGGCTGAGTGTTGAGTAGTAGTGGAGTCAGGGCCATGGCGGGGTGTAACCTCAGCCCCTGAGGGAGTCTGTAAAAATAGTACTGTGGAGGTGCTAAGTGACAGTTGGCTGAGCTACTTCCCGCTGTGGCTTCATTATTGATAGCCTCCCTCTGCTCGCCCTGTACCACCATCACTGGCTTTTTAACACACAGGCCCTAGAACTCAATTACCCTCCACCTTTATTTAGGTGATTACATGGCATACCTCTGCCCTGCTGGTTTGACCAGGCTTTTATAAAACCACAGATGTGCCACTACTTCCTATTCACACCATGGTGATCGCATCAGATTAAAGCACTGGATAAGTGATGTAAAAAATAAGGGTTCTACTATTCTAGCCCAGAAATGATCAAATA
This sequence comes from Rhinogobio ventralis, assembly GCA_039654625.1. Taxonomy (NCBI): domain Eukaryota; kingdom Metazoa; phylum Chordata; class Actinopteri; order Cypriniformes; family Gobionidae; genus Rhinogobio; species Rhinogobio ventralis. Next base: position 25,875,768 of record CM077204.1, read on the forward strand.
TATTTTTCTAACACAAAAATACAGTTTGGAATTATGTATGAAAAAAAAATTAATTTCTAAACAGAATTGCAAAGATTCTGATTCAAACAATCTCCATCTGCTATTGGTCATGCAAACGGATAGCCCCACCCCAAACTCACACTATTGGCTGAGCCAGTGTTGCTGTGGGTGGTTAGTATTATATTATTATAGTATTATAATATTATAGTATTAAACAGCATATCATAGTACCACAGTGTTTACGTTTTTTGTCAGAATCAACCTATAAATGGTTTACTGTTGTCTCTGAATATTAGGATGGGATAGGTGAAAGAATTAGAATTCTTAAAAACTGACACAAATTTATGGAATTTTCTATCTCAAAATTAAAAAAAAACATTTAGACTTAGAAATTTGTTCCTCATCATTTTACGTTTATATTTCACAATGTGATTTTATGTTTTGCAATAGGAATTCTTGATTCTTGAAATGGTGATTTTATAACTCACAGTATGACTTTTTATATCACATTGTGACTATTTTTCAACAGTGTGACTTTGTCATCTCACATTTACCTTTATTTTTTACACTCATGCGGAAACAAGCTTCAATATACATCCCCTTTAAATGTATACTGTCATTTATTAGTGTAGAAAATACATTTGCAATAAAAAGTTAAGACAACCACTTGTTCTTCATAATGAGAACTCTACCAACTTCTGTTCCAATATCTGCACACTTCATTAGGCTGTTTATGGATGTGTGAAGATTTACCGCAGAACTCTGTGATCACTTTGTGTGAAATACAGTCCACCGTCAAGCTGCTTTTAAAAGCCGTTTTCACCTGAACCGATGAGCAAGATCCAGCCATCGCCGGTGATTTAAAAGAGCAATCAAGCGCATGCCAAAAATGATTGATGCCCCGAATCTGGAGCCTGACAAGTGATTCTTCGCCAGCTGCTTCGGACAAATATTCTCCATGAGGACCATGTTTGCTCTCCCATTTCTGGGGAGAACGACATGGAGGCTGTTTTCTTTAATTTCACCTTGAAGCCTTGTCCTCCATGTGACTTCAAACTCATAACACACGCTTGTTTTCCACAGCACTGCTGCTTTAATCAGAGTTTCATGGGATATGAAGCCTGTGAAATACAAGGCTCTCTGTTCATCCCACTTTCTGCTCTCTATTCTATATCTTTTAGAGTGAACTCACAGGGAAGACTGATGTGCACATCATAAGAATTGTGTTTTTTTTTTTTGAAGAAGAAGAAGAATGCATACTTCCTCATGTGTGTCTACAGAAATATTACAACTGATATAACACTTTCCCAGCAATCTCTCTGAGTGTACTTTGCTAGACTAGCGGATGTGATTCAGAGTGGCGAAGGGCACTTATTCTCGCTCTCTTCCTTTGTTGACAGGCAGATGATGATGAGTCATTTTCAGGTGTGCTGGCACTCTTAAAAGCATGTGTAAGGTTGTCACGCTCCCTTTCAGACATCCCTCACATCACCAGAACAGAACAACATGTATTTTTTTGGACTGAAGTTCACATAGGAAACAATAGTAATTGCACAGAGGCTAAATTTAAAAGGGAGGGAGGCTTATGAATGTAGCTTATTAAGTTGAATTCCAGGACAAAAGTCTGTCTGATGAAGAAGAACTAAGCTAGAGGCACATCTCTGAGTGTTATGAATAATAATACTTTCTCTTCAAAGCACCTTTTGAAAATACCATGTCTGAGACCATCAAATTAAAGATCCGAGGGAAAAAAATCTCATAGCTAATCTTTATTATTCAAGGCAAGGCAAGTTTATTTATATAGCACATTTCATACACAGTGGCAATTCAAAGTGCTTTACACAGAAATGGAATTAAAATATTTCCTAAGTAATAAAAAATATTTAAGGTTATAGAACTTTTTTTATAATTGTAGGGGCCATGATACTGTTGGAGCGGTGGCTCTGGACTCTTTCGGTAATGTGGCGTGTGCTACATCCACTGGAGGAATCAGAAACAAAATGGTGGGAAGAGTTGGTGATTCTCCTATTATAGGTGAGTCCGATCAAAGATAGAGGACAGAGATAATCTCAGTGTCACACTAACATTAATTTTGAAGCAGTGCCTCGATTGAATGAGCCATTTCGGTTTGAAGGTGTCAGCTCTGATCAATACTCAATTGCCAGAGTGTTTTCTCCTGAGGTAACACATATTAACGTCCGACTCTCTCTGTGCTGCTGTCTTTTCCTGTGCGATAAGGATCTGGTGGATATGCAGACAATAGAAGCGGTGCAGTCTCCTGTACTGGTCATGGAGAGTCTATTCTCAAAGTCACCTTAGCCAGATTAATCCTCTTTCATATGGAGCAAGGTATGAGACTTTTACACTAATCCTGATGATTGTGTGAGTGTGCACGCATGCTCGTTTACCTTTAAGGGGTACAAAAGTGTCCGTATTTGCTTAATTAATTAATTTAGTGCCTAATCCATTTGGCAAAAGAGAAAATTCAATATGCACTACCTTACAGAAGCTTGAGGTAAGTATGATTTTTTTTTTATAGCAAAATTAAAACTTTTATTCAGTGAGGATGAATTACAATGAAAAGTGACAGTAAGGATGTATAATGTTACAAAAAAAGAGCACTAAATCAGCGTATTATGATAATTTAGGAAGGATCATGTGACTGAAGAATGGAGTAACAATGCTGAAAATTCAGCTTTGCTATCACTGGAATACATTACATTTTAAAAAGTGTTAAAATAGACAGTTATTTGAAAGTGTAATATTACTGTTTTACTGTATGGTTCAAATAAAGGTAGTCTTGGTGTGCATAAGAGACTTCTTTCAAAAACATGAACAAATCTTACAGGCATTTTTGTTTTCTACCAATTTAATGTTAATATTTATATGAATGTATAAGGGATCGTGTATATTTAAGGTCTTGTAACTAGTCACTGTTTCTTTACAAGTACAGTATGTCAGCATTTGTAATCTTCACTTTTTGTCTATTTTTTACTATTTATACTTTAAATAATCCTATTTACAGTATAATTATACGCCTTATCAAGACAGAGGTCATAGAATCTGTGTGCAAAACAATTTGTAAAATAATTATAGCTATTAAAATTAAAATAGATGTAGATGGAGTGTATTGTCACACTGATGTCAATTATAATACTTATAAATACAATACATAAAAGTACATAAAAAGATAATTATACAACGATGGCTAAATAAGTATTAATTTTCAATATTTTTTACTTGTTTATTTTGAATGAAAAATTCTCATAAACCATTTGTTTTACCCCTGCTATACGTCATTCCCTTTTTTTTCTGTAATGCAATTTGTTCATATTGTTTTGTCTTGCAAGGTCTCGATCATATCTACCTCTTTACCCTCACCCACATGTTGCTATTATTATTAGATTTTGTATAACCAAGCAGAATGAATGTCAAACCACACAAAAACTGGATGCTGCTGTTGCCACTCATTTTAATTGGTGTATGTGTGTGTGTGTGTGTGAGAGAGCGAGACAGGAAGAATCGGATGCGCTGCCACAGTAGGCAGGCAGATGATAATGAGGTGTGTGTTTGTCTGTGGAAAGAGTGTGAAGGGGTCAGCAGGCTATTGTTTGCTTCGGCATTCTACGGTAATGATACTGCAAGTACAGCCACTCTGTTTATATATACCATTTTTATATTCATTATTTTATCAATTATTAGGCTTGTCATTAGGGTCTTGACTTGTTGGCCAACATTTCTGTAGTTGATTGAGGTCGACTAATTTATTTAGATTTTTTTTTAATATCAATGCAAGTTAGAATAAATTATTGGTACATTGGCATTTATTACCACTTCAATATTAATAAATATAGTGAGTATAAAAGCTTTAATAGGTGGCTAGAAGCCCATGAATCCCCATATACTGATGTTTTTTATTTTAGACATTTTTTACCGCATAGTTGCAAAACTAAGACTGATGGAATGAGCAAACCATAAGAGCAACATATTTTGTTCACAGTGTGACCTGGACAGGGTCACCAAGGACACATACACTGTGGGTGCAGTGTTTCATCATACGGCACACAGAGATCAAATCCTCTTGATTTTGTTTTTTCCTGTTCTGCTGGAAAATACCAGGAAAATAAGAGCAATATGTTGTACACTACACTACCTTTTAAAAGTTTGGGGTTTTTATGTTTTTAAAAGAAGTCCAATGCTTACCAATGCTACATTTATTTGATCAATAATACAGTAAAAACAGTAATATTGTGGAATATTATTACAATTTAAAAACATTTTGTTGGAATATATTACTATAAAATGTATTCGTGTGATGGTAAAGCTGAATTTTCAGCAGCCATTACTCAAAAATCATTCTAATATGCTGATGTGATGCTCAAAAACATTTCTTATTATTATAAATATTGAAAACAGTTATTATTTTGGTGGAAATCATGATATATTTTATTTTAGGATCCTTTGATGAATACTGAATTTCTTATTTAGTATTTTTGTCTTGTTTCCAGTCTAAATATCAAAAAATTCTTAAATCAAGATGCATTTACTAGATAAGTAAAATCACATAAGATATTTTTTCTTGTTTTCTGGAAAATAAAATCAAAATGAAGTGAGTTTTTGCTTAAAACAAGCAAAATTATCTGCCAACAGATAGCAACATTGTGTCGGCCCAGATCCGTGGAATGCTGATCTGGCCCACATGCTGCGTGGAATGATGGCACTTGGGTGGACCGAATGATGGTCGGTTTTGTTCGGTTACGAGATTTCAAAGACGGTTGGTTTTGTTCAAGGCCATTTGGTTTTGTTACCTAATGATATTTCAATGACAGTCGGTTTTGTTCCGTTACGAGATCTCAATGACAGTCGGTTTCATTTCATTACGAGTTTTTAATAATGGTCGGCTTTGTTCCATTACGAGATCTCATGGACAGTCAATTTTGTTCCATTATAACATTTCAGTGATGGTCTGTTTTGTTCGTTTACGAGATTTAAATGATGGTTGGTTTTGTTCAAGGCTATTCGGTTTTGTTACCTAATGATTTTTCAATAACAGTCGGCTTTGTTCCGTTACGAGATCTCAATGACAATCGGTTTTGTTCCATTATAACATTTCAATGATGGTCGGATTTTTGTTTGGTTATGAGATCTCAATGACGGTTGGTTTCATTTCATTACGAGATTTTAATAACGGTTGGCTTCTCAATGGTGTCAGTTTTGTTCAGTTATGAGATTTCAATGATGGACATTTTTGTTAAGTTATGAGTTTTCAATGAGGGTTAGTTTTTGTTAAGTTATGAGTTTTCAATGATGGTCAGTTTTTGTTAGGTTATGAGTTTCATAACAGTATGAGATTTCAATGACGATCGCCTTTGTTCCGTTACACGATCTCAATGATGATCGGTTTTGTTCCATTATAACATTTCAATGATGGTCGGTTTTGTTTGGTTACGAGATCTCAATGACGGTCGGCTTTGTTTTGTTCAAGGCCATTTGGTTTTGTTACCTAATGATATTTCAATAGCGGTCGGTTTTGTTCGGTTACAAGAATTCAATGACGGTCAGTTTTTGTTAGGTTATGAGTTTTCAATGACGGTCAGTTTCATTACAGTATGAGATTTCAATGACGATTGGCTTTGTTCCGTTACGAGATCTCAATGATGATCAGTTTTGTTCCATTATAACATTTCAATGATGGTCGGTTTTGTTTCCGTTATGAGATCTCAATGACGGTTGATTTTGTTCTTTTATAAGATTTCAATGACAGTAGGTTTGTCAGTGTCAGTATTGTTCAATTACGAGATTTCAATGTCGGTCGGTTTCGTTTGGTTACACTACAAACTCTACATTGGCATAGCATGAGATCCAGCAGTATTATAACAATTAGTTCGATTTTAACAAAGCACAAAAAGTAAATCGATGATGACATTCAGATACACACAGACATCAAGAATCAGCGGATGAATCTTGTCAATGGTGACAGTCAACAAAATATTCAAATAATCAGATCAACTCTGGTCACAAAAAACCAACAAAAAATAAAATCAAATATTTACAATGCATGCTGGGAGTTCTGTACTATGCTGGTACCCAGCATGCATTGCAGCATGGCATTTTTGATTGTCACCATTGTTGAGATTCATGTGCTGATTGTTGATGTTTGTGTGTGTCTGCATGTCATAGTAGATTAACTTTTTGTGCACATGTTTGTTAAAATCTTCAAACTGATTGTTATAATACTGCCGGATCTAATGCTGCAGCAACACAGGGTTTGTAATGAAAATGCATTAATAACACAATTGTTAGAATCAAATGACATCAGTCGATTTCATGATGACTATAAAGCCATCAACTGATAACCATCATCATCTGATGTCATTTCACTTTAGCTTCCTTTGCTACTTCAAATGTGCCCAATAATGGAAACACTGATCACTGTTATGGTGACTTCAATTGAAACACATTAGAGTTAAACCTCTGTTAATTATCAATAAGAGCTTCTGTAGACGTCTGACAAAAAAAGTCAGTCTGGTTAGTAATGCGTGAAGCTGGTAATGCAGTTTGTGGAGATGTTTAATCCTCATCTGCTGAGATCTTCAGAGATTTAATGTCTTCTTTTATCTTCAGTTGATTTCATTTAAGGCTGTGGCTGAAGTCAGTTATAGTTCTTGTCTTTCTGCATGTCTCTTTTTCTGTTCTCTTCTTTCCTTCAGTGATTCTGCTTGTTAATTAAAGCTGAGATGACTCCATATTTAATATACACAGATTTTGTGGCTCAGATATGGTTCAGTTCTGGTTAATTTCTTTGCTCTTGGCTGACATGTGGCATTGCTATGGTCTGCTTGTGGCCCAGATCTGGCAAACAGGAGCGGTCCACCCAAGTGCCATCATTCCACGTAGCATGTGGGCCAGATCAGCATTCCACATGTGGCAGAAATTGGGGGGTGGGGTTAGAAAAATAATCTTGTTTCTGATTGAATTCTTGTTTCTTGCTTCTGTCCCAAACAGAAACAAGATTATTTTTCTTACCCCATTGGCAGATTATTTTGCTTGTTTTAAGCAAAAACTCACTTCATTTAGATTTGTATCTATTTGGACTGGAAACAAGTCGAAAATACTAAGTAAGAAAAGCATTTTTGCAGTGCATGAAGAGCATTTATTTGAAATAGAATGTTTATAACCATGTGAAAGTCTTTATTGTCTTTTTTTGAGCAATTGAATGTGTTATTGCTGAATAAAAGTATTGATCCATTTTCCCAAAAAAAATATTTTACTTACCCCAAACTTTAGAACGATAGTGTAAGTGTCAGAGAATATAGTCAAACATTACAAGGATGGACAATAATACATTGTGTATGATAGTAGCAGGTGTTACCAGATTCCTACCATCCTATTAATGCAGTTCACATTGTACAACAAAATTGACAGAAAAAGCTTCTGAGGAAGTAAAGTGAAAAAATAAATGGTCAGCTGATGCCAGCTAGATAAACTTGTGCTGATAACTTTGCTGATACTGTCACATACTTGAGTGTTGTCTTTGTGTAACGCAGGGAAATCAGCCACAGCCGCCGCCGCCGCCTCACTCCAGTACATGGGTGAGAGAGTGAAGGGATGTGGAGGCGCCATTGTTCTGTCCTCAACAGGGGACTGGGCCGCCAGCTTCACCACACCACGCATGGCTTGGGCCTCCATTAAAGAGGAAGTCCTGCACTACGGGTTGAATCCGAAAGAAGAGTTTACAGAGATGCTGAAATGATAAAGTTTTTTTAATAATATATTTAATTGACCTTATTTTGAATTTCTTGAGACTTTCAGCTAGTTTGTATTGTTAGCTTATATCAGTTTGTCCTGTTTAATTTCATTTATCCTTTATATAAACCTAAAAGTTACTTTACATCAATGAGCTCTTTTCACATCAAGAAGGAAACAAATACATATATACTAAAAAAGTATACTAAAAAAAGTTATCTTTGACTATTGACGTATACACTCACCTAAAGGATTATTAGGAACACCTGTTCAATTTCTCATTAATGCAATTATCTAATCAACCAATCACATGGCAGTTGCTTCAATGCATTTAGGGGTGTGGTCCTGGTCAAGACAATCTCCTGAACTCCAAACTGAATGTCAGAATGGGAAAGAAAGGTGATTTAAGCAATTTTGAGCGTGGCATGGTTGTTGGTGCCAGACGGGCCGGTCTGAGTATTTCACAATCTGCTCAGTTACTGGGATTTTCACGCACAACCATTTCTAGAGTTTACAAAGAATGGTGTGAAAAGGGAAAAACATCCAGTATGCGGCAGTCCTGTGGGCGAAAATGCCTTGTTGATGCTAGAGGTCAAGGAGAATGGGCCGACTGATTCAAGCTGATAGAAGAGCAACTTTGACTGAAATAACCACTCGTTACAACCGAGGTATGAAGCATTTGTGAAGCCACAACACGCACAACCTTGAGGCAGACAACAGCAGAAGACCCCACCGGGTACCACTCATCTCCACTACAAATAGGAAAAAGAGGCTACAATTTGCACGAGCTCACCAAAATTGGACAGTTGAAGACTGGAAAAATGTTGCCTGGTCTGATGAGTCTCGATTTCTGTTGAGACATTCAGATGGTAGAGTCAGAATTAGAGTCGTAAACAGAATGAGAACATGGATCCATCATGCCTTGTTACCACTGTGCAGGCTGGTGGTGGTGGTGTAATGGTGTGGGGGATGTTTTCTTGGCACACTTTAGGCCCCTTAGTGCCAATTGGGCATCGTTTAAATGCCACGGCCTACCTGAGCATTGTTTCTGACCATGTCCATCCCTTTATGACCACCATGTACCCATCCTCTGATGGCTACTTCCAGCAGGATAATGCACCATGTCACAAAGCTCGAATCATTTCAAATTGGTTTCTTGAACATGACAATGAGTTCACTGTACTAAAATGGCCCCCACAGTCACCAGATCTCAACCCAATAGAGCATCTTTGGGATGTAGTGGAACGGGAGCTTCATCCCTGGATGTGCATCCCACAAATCTCCATCAACTGCAAGATGCTATCCTATCAATATGGGCCAACATTTCTAAAGAATGCTTTCAGCACCTTGTTGAATCAATGCCACGTAGAATTAAGGCAGTTCTGAAGGCGAAAGGGGGTCAAACACAGTATTAGTATGGTGTTCCTAATAATCCTTTAGGTGAGTGTAGTTCGATGTTAAACAGATTACAAAAATTTTACATTTTAGTACAATTTAATCTTTGCATAACTTAATACCATTTATACAAGAAATATTTGAAAAATTAACTCATATTTTTTTGTAAATGTAAAAGTAATGTTACTACTCATTTCGAAAAAAGAAATCTGATTACGTAACACACATACTCCTCCTCACTCATTTTTTAAAGGGTAACTAAACCCTAAACCAAAATTTTTTAGTTAATGATCTGCAAGACTGGGGCTTTATTAGTGCTGTTCATTGATTCCAGTAAATGTTTTGACATTTGGGTATAAAGTGTTTTAATTCTACAATATATGGTGTAAAAACGTCTGAGTGCTGCCCTCTTAAGGTTAAACGGTGGCTACAGCAGTTGAATTTTCCTATTGGACGTTTTTGGTCATCGTGACGTATGTTGGCTCTTCCAACGGCTCACTACCCACGCCCCTGGCACGAGCTCACCACGCCCTAAGAAAAGTTTTCCCGCATTGATCACATGAGAAGAGAACGGCTTCACTCCAGTGTGAACTCTCATGTTACATGAAGTAGAAACATTATGAATGAAACTCACTTGACACTTGCTATCAACATTCTAATGAAGAAAATACGGTTAAATAATGCAGTTGTCAGTACACGTCAGGCTTTCTTGCGATATTGTTGCCGCCCGTCATGTGTAGGCCCTACAGATACTTTTCATACATGAGACGCACTTTCAAACCTTTTTTACAGTCTATGTTTCAAACCCTGACACGCAAGTGGTTGCCGTGGTAACGAACAACAATACCGTAATGTCCTGGTGTAGGCCTATATAGTCTTAACTTTTATTTGAGGAAATCTGTTTATAATAAGCTATTAGGTTTGAACTTATTGGTCCTGCACTGTTTATTGATTCAGTTAATTTGAATGAAAATACATTGCATGTATCTGATCTATTTTATTGGCATTCAGTATAAGGATTTGACTGTTCATAGATTAGGTCAGTGGTCCCATTCTCTCTTGCGCTGCTGCTTCGCTAGCATCGTCGGCATCGGGAGTTAACGCAGTTTGAGCCAGCGGCTCGAATTGATAAGGCGTTGGCCTTGTGTCTACAGACAATTCACCCTCCTCCACTTCAGGTGAAGGTGGGGGAGAAAAGTCATCTACTTCGAATGACCGCTCTGTTGCAAAGCTACTGGCCTCACTCCAGTCATTCTCCATCTTTGCGAGTGTGACAGCTGTCAATCAATCCGTCACTGCGGGTCTCAGGTGCACGCCCCCCCGCTCAGCCCCGCCCTCGGTTCGTTCCCTCTGTCTCCGCTCCACTTTTCCACCATTCTGAATAAAGTAGCGTTGATATTACGAAACGGAAATGAGGAAAGCTGTTAAATTATTCCAGCCATATGAATTGATGCATGAGTAATACAATTAGAAAGTTTTTGGCAACTGCTCCTATTTAGTGTCTCCTCAGTTGCCCTCCTCTCATTTATTTATTTTTACAGTTCGAATTAAGGTCTGGCTGTCTACTGTATAGATACATAATACTGATGCTATACAGAGTAGACATTTTCACACTTTTACCAATTTTAAACATCAAAATCTTCCAAAATGTATGTGTTCTCAATATAATATAGCCTATTACTGTAGTTCTTCTGCTTTATAAAACAGTAAAAACCCATTGTAACAGAGCAAAGGCATGGAGGAATCTCAGATACAGAGTTTTGTGCCTCTCCAAAAAGACAAAAGTTTCTCTCCTCTTTTTAACTTAGGTAGAGGGAACTGATTACTCCATAGTGATTCCCGAACCCCCGCTGAGCGCAGCACCTCTACACCAATTAACATTTTGACATGTTTGATCAATCATTCAGACTACAAAAGAAAAAATAAATAATTAAGTAAAGATTCTATTAGCCTGGATGCATTCACTGTATTTGATCAGCGCAGTGCTGTTAGATCAAAGCATCGCGCAAAGTATGGAGAGCCAACATTACAACATCTACCCAGCACCATGAAACTAAAGTGTGCTTCCTCAACTGAAAAAGATAAACATTATGCCGAGAGCAACCCCTCTGAGGTTTAAATGAACAACTCTGACTCCAGCGGAGCTGAAGTAGGTCAGTATTTGGAATTCCTTGTTAAAACTTAAAGGAATAGTTCAACCCTAAAATGAAAATTCTGTCATCATTTACTCTCCCTCAACTTGTTCCAAACCTGTATGAGTTTCTTCTGCTGAACACAAAATAAGATATTTTATAAGAATGTCGGTAACCAAACAGTTGATGGTCTCCATTGACTTCCATAGTATTTTTGTCCAACTATAGAAGTCATTTTAGGGTGAACTTCATATAAGAGACTCTGTTAACTTGAGACTTGATTAAGATAATAGATTTTAAAAAATAGATTTTGATCTATTTTATTATATATATTTTGTATTATTATTATTATGTTTTTAATAAAATGTTTGGATATGCATATAGCCTACGGAATAAAAAAGAGTAGCTATTTTTCAACAACACACCTGGCTTTCTGTGGTAAGTGTGTTAAATGTAGAAAAAAGAGAAGTCGCCATGTTGTTAGTTGACGCTTTTATTTAGCTACATTTCGCTTGTTTATACATATCATAGCCTACAGATTTATATAGGTTGCCTCCTACTGTTTCAACAGAATCCTTCGTTAACAAACAATAGAAACACTTGGAGTTAAATTACTAAATTAGACAAACAGAATTTACCGCATGTGGTTTGAAAAAATTAGTTGCTAGTGTTTCAATGTCACATAATCAGCGTCCTACTGAGTGTTACTTTTTCAAGTAGCCCTATAATTGCAAACATCTCAGACTGAAGGTGCTTTTACTGTAGCACTTCCCTAGTGTTTATGGTTTATTTGGATGGAATTGCACCTTATTGTGTAATTGCTAGCCTAATGCGTTATTGGTTTTTGATGGTGTTGTTGTGTTTCTCATTAGAATGTTTTCACTATATGACAGGTTGTCAGATGAGGTTGTTTTTGCACTGCAGTGCATTTTAACTTAGAAAAAGCATATTCCCGTATCTGTGCTGCCCCTTAGTGGTAATACGTGGTATTGCATTAGATGTACACTCACCTAAAGGATTATTAGGAACACCATACTAATACTGTGTTTGACCCCCTTTCGCCTTCAGAACTGCCTTAATTCTACGTGGCATTGATTCAACAAGGTGCTGAAAGCATTCTTTAGAAATGTTGGCCCATATTGATAGGATAGCATCTTGCAGTTGATGGAGATTTGTGGGATGCACATCCAGGGCACGAAGCTCCCGTTCCACCACATCCCAAAGATGCTCTATTGGGTTGAGATCTGGTGACTGTGGGGGCCATTTTAGTACAGTGAACTCATTGTCATGTTCAAGAAACCAATTTGAAATGATTCGAGCATTGAGACATGGTGCATTATCCTGCTGGAAGTAGCCATCAGAGGATGGGTACATAGTGGTCATAAAGGGATGGACATGGTCAGAAACAATGCTCAGGTAGGCTGTGGCATTTAAACGATGCCCAATTGGCACTAAGGGGCCTAAAGTGTGCCAAGAAAACATCCCCCACACCATTACACCACCACCACCAGCCTGCACAGTGGTAACAAGGCATGATGGATCCATGTTCTCATTCTGTTTACACCAAATTCTGACTCTACCATCTGAATGTCTCAACAGAAATCGAGACTGATCAGACCAGGCAACATTTTTCCAGTCTTCAACTGTCCAATTTTGGTGAGCTCGTGCAAATTGTAGCCTCTTTTTCCTATTTGTAGTGGAGATGAGTGGTACCCGGTGGGGTCTTCTGCTGTTGTAGCCCATCCGCCTCAAGGTTGTGTGTGTTGTGGCTTCACAAATGATTTGCTGCATACCTCGGTTGTAACGAGTGGTTATTTCAGTCAAAGTTGCTCTTCTATCAGCTTGAATCAGTCGGCCCATTCTCCTCTGACCTCTAGCATCAACAAGGCATTTTCGCCCACAGGACTGCCGCATACTGGATGTTTTTCCCTTTTCACACCATTCTTTGTAAACTCTAGAAATGGTTGTGCGTGAAAATCCCAGTAACTGAGCAGATTGTGAAATACTCAGACCGGCCCGTCTGGCACCAACAACCATGCCACGCTCAAAATTGCTTAAATCACCTTTCTTTCCCATTCTGACATTCAGTTTGGAGTTCAGGAGATTGTCTTGACCAGGACCACACCCCTAAATGCATTGAAGCAACTGCCATGTGATTGGTTGATTAGATAATTGCATTAATGACAAATTGAACAGGTGTTCCTAATAATCCTTTAGGTGAGTGTATAATTAGGTGCCTTGGAGCAGGTTAGGCTGTGGGCTTTGCATACAGGCTATTTCTACAGCGGCATTTAGAATTCGACATTGAAAACCTGGGATTCAAAACAATTGAAGTTCTTTTATTATTATTATTTTGGGAAAAACGTTCACATACATTGTAAGAAACTTTATGATATTGATCTTAAGTAAAATATTAGATTTTCTTGCTAGATACTGTGGCAACACTTTAAGGTTCCACTTGTTAACGTTAGTTAAATTAGTTAACATGAACTAACGATAAAAAAAAATACTTCTTATATACTTCTATTTAAGCATTTATGAATCTTAGAATTTAGTTATAAAGTTATTGTCTCCCAAAAGAAAGAATCGACTCTGATCCGTCTATACGAGTCGTTTTTTATTACAAATCCCACTGCATGACGGTTCTACGTCACTAGAAAATATATTGCATAATGCCCGCCTATGTTGTACGTTGTCCACCGCGAACAACTTGACCAGCCCTCAAAATGATGACGGCTTCTCAAATCTCGGAGTTCAATGCGGGATTCGCAAAACGCTTGCTCCAGTGTATTTGGACCAGCTTGCTCCTCAGAATCACAACTTGTAAGTATGACTAATTATTGATGTATATATTTTCTACGGCATGTTCAAAATACGTAGTTTTGTGTTTTATATTGTGTACGTTTTCGGGTAACTTATTATGGTCTTACTGAAATACTACTGCAAATCAGCTGTGTGCCACTATTACCTAAAACTGTGTCTATTATTGCAGATTGTCTGTTGTTCTTACTACTTTGAGTAAAGATAAAGGATGGAGCAAGATTTGTTTTACAAACGTTTATGTTACATCAGTCATTCACGTTAGTGCTCGGCTAACGTATGCACCGTTTTTGATATAGTTCCTGCATGGCACCGCAATAAATTAGAAATATACACATTGGTTTGTTGATGGACATACTCCAAACTTGTTAATGCTGATGGTGATGAATTACAGTTGCAACATCTCATAATGTACCTCAAAATGAGTAGGGTATCACTGAGAAACTTAATTTACCTTTACAATAACCTTTTTTCCAAGCTTCTGATTGGCCAACATGGCTTTACAGTTAGGGTTATATTGCCACCTGTTGGTTTGGCATGCTCTTGACAGCGTTTCATACGATGTTTTTGCGTTTTCATGTGTTTTTTTCTTTAAATGTAGGAAAAACTACCCATGTATGTGTGGCCTTAGAGAGACTGATTCATCCGTTGAGTTGTTTGAGACTGTCATTAATAAATGTGGTGATGTGCAATGTACATTATGAGAAAATTAAACTGTTGTTTGACCTTTGATGCATGTAAACCTGTTGTATGAGACCTCCAAAACAAAATTAGGAGCCTTTGATAGCCTTTAATAGCACTTTCAAATCAAAAGTTGTGTCAGTTAATATTATTGAGTGGACTTGAGCTAACACTGAACTAACATATAAACAGTTATACTTTTATTAACTAACATTAACAAAGATTAATAAATACTGTAACAAATGTATTGCTCATTTTTAGTTACACCATTTAAGTTAAACCACTGTGTTACCTATATTGTTTTGAACTAATGAGAAGATAGGGTTAGGTATAACTGAAATTTCTTACTATTATTTCATTAATAAATAACAGTGTACACATCAAATGATCAATGGGTGGCGTTTGCACAGGCAGTGCACATCATGACAATAAACAAAACAGGTCAATAAAAAGCTGTAATATTGTTTATTAAATATTGCATAATGAGGCAATCACAGCAGTAAATAGTGTTTTAAATTCATTGTAATTGTAACAGCACTGCAAATAAACAAAAACAAACCAAAAAATGCAAAATTCGCCTCTGCATACAGACCACAAAGTAATAATTAAACATTAAACATTTCAGGTAACATCTCACACTCTTCAATAACTCATGTGATTGCGGTAAAGAACTCAGTAATTGTCTCGTGTGACACACTTGGGCCAAAATGGTACTCTTTAAACATCCTTAAAAAGTAACATGTTTACCTCAAGGCAAAATAATAATAATAAAATGAGGCACAGTTCAAAAGAAGCTGTGAGACAGAAAGGCATTTCAATCCCAACACAGTGTCAGAATCACTCGTTCATTCATATGAGACGGCCTGTGTTACGCAAATCTCTGTGCTTTCCTAATATTCTTCATTTAATATAAACTGTAATATTTATAGAGGTTGCTGTAACTTCAATCACTTTCATTCATTTATACTTTACATATTTACAACTCTGACAGAATAGGAAAACCTCGAATTTCAACTGTTCACATCCATGTTAAAAGTTTCTCAGAGCACTACATTCAGATATGCTACGCTATCTTATAACGGTTCAAAAGGCCAAAACACATATTTTCAAGTTCATATTCCATATAGAGATCGCATCTATTTTAATTCTTCTTCGATCTTATATGTGATTACTTCTTGACAAAAGTTTTAGCACTGGTTTAAAAAATCTAGTTACTTTTAATAACTCATTTCTGTCCAAATGATCTTTTCCTAATTCTTGTTTTGAACAGGACGGAAGGCTGGTAAAGCGAGTCGCAGACGAGACGACCCTCATGCTCTCTAGCAGCACGTTCTCTGGCATTATATGGAATGGACTGTATAAAACTAAAGGGGACGCAATTTCATCAAAAGAAGAAATTCAACTATATATCTTCAAATTTGCAGTTCTACTTCTTAAACTGAAGCAAAAGCAAGTCTTCAACCTGGAGTGGATGTGAACTACATTCAGTTAAGGAAGACTACAAGCTAATCAAAGGAAACTACCGAATGAAATGAACACAACGGTCCACATGTAGCATCCTCTACTGTGAATGGCACTTTGAAAATGAGGTACGGCAATCTTATACATGGATCGTCGATTCCCAACACTCAACTATATTAGCAGTCATAACACTACGTAAATGTCACTGTCAAATGGTACCTGGGTTAAGATGTTATCGAGGCTCATGTTAATGGAGGTAAATACTGCGCCCCAGACTCATAATACATCCTTCAGAACAACCAATTCAAAAATGGATGACTGAAAGAGAAAAATATGCATCACTCAAGCAAATAAATAGTACATTTTGAGTCAAAGCATCAAAATATGTTCCGATCTGTTTAGTGGTGTTTAGCTGTAGCCTTTCGCCTCACTACATAGCGTTCAAACAAAGCTTGTTTCTTTTTCGCTACCAGTTAAATAGCTTTGTTAGATCTGGAGTTTCTTGAGTTGGTCACTCAATCGTAATTTTATGAACAGAAATTTTACTAACACTTTACAATAAGGTTTCATTTGTTAACATTAGTTAACAAATGATACGAAAAACAATACTTCATTTCTTCATTTTCTACATTTTACTAATGCATTATTAAAACCAAAAGTTGTATCTGTTAACATTAGATAATGCAATGTGAATTAACATGAAAAAAGAACATTAATAAATACTGAAAAAATACATTGCTCAAAGTTAGTTCATGTTCACTAATGCATTAAATAATGTTAACAAATGAGAGCTTATTGTAAACTGTAAAAAAATCTGAGTACAGTAAGTGCTGTGAAGTTACCCTCCCTAATATGACTAACACTAACCTCAACATTTACATCATTTTGATGTCTACAAATGGCTTTGCAAATACTAATGTTGCTGTCTCATTCTTTAAGCCTTCATTGGAATAGAAACTGAAATCATACTCTTTATAAGAGTGCTCCATAAATCAGCATTTCTTAATGGGAGTGTAAATGGTGTAAGTGATAAACACTTTTTAAAATGGCTAAACCTGTAACCTGACCTGTAACCCTTAATACAGACACCATCTGGTGCTTTCAATAAACTGTCGTCTCTTACGCCACACTGAAAGTCCATCAAACATTTATAGCAAAAATAAATTGTAGAATTTCATGTTTTTCAGTAATGTCAGGTATGTGATGAAGTTAAAGTATTTTGCGCTGTACTTCAGTACAATTCGCAGCTGTAAACTTAAACACCTTTTCCCAGTCTGATATTTTATATTAATGGCTTTTAGCATTTTCAAAAACAAAGTGAAAAAAACTGGTAAAGACCATCATTCTTCCTTTAAATCCTTCAGTGATTCAACAAATGCTGCCACTGTAGTACAGTTGATCTGCATGTTCTTCTTCACTAACATGCCGCACACCTTATTGATCACATACCTGGACATTCATCTGGGAAAGACCTAATTTTGGAGGGGAGGAAAAGTCTTCATTTGACGTCAACAGGTAGAGTGTCCCAAACAGATCAGGCTGCTTAAGCATAGTGCTAGTATCTCTTCATACAAACCATCACTTCTTTAATAGTATCATGTCACAAATTAACAGCTTTCACATAATTTCCTGGGAACGTGCCGAACTGTTTCGTCCTCTTAGATGTACCTGCACAGAGAAACCAATACATGCATAAGAGTCTGGATACAAATAAAAGAAAAACTCCATAACAACAAAGCTCTGTAACACTAGTTGAAAATAGACTGATTTAGTAGCGCTGTAGTTTTGTATATATGGATTTAGAACGCGAGAGATGACTTTATGGAGAATCAATAACACATACCCACAAACCAGCCATCATCGCATTTCTCCATGACGTTGACCAGGTCTCCTTCCTGTAGCTCCAGCTCATCCTCATTCTGAGGCATATAATTGTACAGAGCCTGAAATCTACAGCAGAACACAAAACATCATTACACATGGAAGAGGAAGCGACTGCACAAATCACATTGTATTGACTAAATGTAAAAATGTTTTTCAGTTCAGTTTAAATAGAAATAAAGTTAATGGTCTTAAATTAAAAGCACTGCACACAGTTTTGTCTGTCTGACACAATTATATATGTCAAACTGCACATCTGGCAGTGTGCCAGCAGTCAGACACCCTCCACAGTAACATGAAATACAGTTATTGTGTTTACCACATGAAAGCTTCATAGATATGTGTGTGTGTGTGTGTGCATGTATATATATATATATATATATATATATATATATATATATATATATATATATATAGCTTTCTATTTCAGATAAATGCTGTTCTTTTGAACTTTATATTCATTAAAGAATCCTTAAAAAAATTGTACACAACTGTTTTCACTGTTTTCGCCTCCTCTCATTCACTCCGGTTAAATAGTGTTGGTGTGACAAGTCTGAATTTTGTGTGGGATTGCACATAATTCTACTCATTCCCGCAGATTTCGCACATACATACATTGATAAAGCCGCCTCTGACATACAAGTGCAAATATGAGCTCCTTTTCCCAGCTTATTAATGGTCAAATACACTCGAAAATAATATCACAATGCCCATCTTGGTAAGTATTAATGTAAACACAGTCGTAAACAGTTCAGGAAGAATGTGTAACAGGAACAGTATTTTGGATCCATGCGTGCGTCAGGTCTTAAAGGGACAGCAGCCGAATAAACGTGCCACTTTCTATGTTATTAATGTTATTCAAACTACAAAAAGACAAACGATCACTAGCTGCTCTTGACAAAATAACTTGTTTAACTTTAATGGATTATTTTGTATTTATTTTTTTACAATGAAGATTATCCAATGTTATTTTAAATTTGATTACTTTGTTTTTTTTTTTATTCAGTTTCTTACCTGAATACTACTGTTAGACCTACCTGAAAAAATAAAGCAGTCTATTTCATTTGTATATTTATTCTATTGTATTTATTTGTGCTATTGTTAGTAATTTGTTTATTTGTTCTCGTTTTATTACTGTTTTTAAATTCAATTTATCATATTTGCTAACTCAATGTATTTTTTACAATGGGGTAATTTTGACCCATTGTAAAAAATACATTGAGTTAGCAAATATTTGTGAGATAATTGTAATGGTAATTGATCAATGTGTGTAAGCTTTATCATATAATTTATCATACTTTTGATTGCCTAGACTTTCAATAGATGTACAAAAAAAGAAATAATATAAAACATATCGATCTGACAGTATATGCAGCGTTTTTTTTCCCGTGGTATCGAAAATGGCATCGAATATCGATATTTTTCCAGGTATCGTATCGAAGTTAGAAATTCCAGTATCATGACAACACTAGTACATAGTAGTTAAGGCCGCCTAATATAAAGTGGGTCCAAAAGTTAAAATAGATGCTGAACTTTCCATTCATTAAATATCTTCAATATCCTGAAGACATAAGTAATGACTGCTGAGAATTCCGCTTTGCCATCACAGGAATAAATTACAAATATAAATATATTAAAATAGAAAACTCAGCATTATGTATATGGTTTCATAGTGCTGTGATGTATGGGATGTCCTCCCCTTTTTTAAGGTGCAGGTCAGTGAAAAGCACAGGTGCATCCACACAAAAAAATACACTGCGGTAGATCATACTTACATCCCACAGCTCATGCGTCCAGGCTCAGGACTGCTGCTCTGGGACAGGGGTTGCTGGGAAATGATGAGAGAGTGTTTACTGGGAGGAGGCAGGAGTCGGTGGGCGGAGTCTATAGGGCGTGACAAAGTACTGCAGTACCTCACTGAGGTCTCTGCAATATTCATGATCTCATTACACACTGCCTCCTATTGGTGGAAGAGGGTCGGCACACGAGGTGGCCACAAACCAGGAAGTAGGGTCAGTCATTCAGATGGAAAATTGAGTTTGAGGAAGGGGCAGTGTGGTTAGACAAGATAGTAACAGGGCAGAAAGGAGGGAATGTCCATTAATACCAGGAAAGCCGGAAGGGATGGTAGTGTCCAGAGGATAAGCATGGAAGAGTGAGACAACAGAGTGAGTGCATGTGGAAGGAGTGAAACATATGCCACAATCATATAGGATAGATTTACTTGCAGGGAACAGAGATGTCATGCATTATGTGGGTGAGTTTCAGGATTAGATATCACATAAAATAAAACATTGAGGTGAGTCTAATGATTGACTGTGATGTGCCTCATAAGGATCTCATAATCAGTACAGAATATGAAACTGCTCATATTCACCATTCATAATCAATACAAATGACATCAAGAAAGATGTATGGAGCAGTATATGCATCTAAGAGTAATTATAATGTCACGAAAATTAGTTTACCGTAAATGAATTGGCATTCATGTTGTTGTCTTGGATGTCAAACAGCATGACAGGACTTCTTGAAGATCGCCCGTAATATTCTACATCATTTCTTAATGGCTGCGAAAAAAACAAAACATGAATGAAATCATCTTCCTTTTTTTTAAAACATGTCAATGCACAACGGTTCATGTTCATCCTTGAGGTCTGGGTTCAAGTTTGAAATAAGTATGCACAAACAACAGTACGGTTGGCATTTGATCAGTCCATTTCTATTTTCCTCTGTGCAGAGGACGCCAGTCCAACCTTACAGTACATCAAACACACAATGAACTGGAATAAGACTGAGTTAGTAGCAGTCTCCACATTTCCTATAAAACTTCAAACAATCATTAGAACAGTGTCACATCATGCTGGGATGCTCCTTCTAGTGAAAACACTATAGTCTTTAGCATAGCTATTCATCATTACTCCAGTCTTCAGTGTCAAATGATCCTTCAGAAATCATTCTATTATGCTGATTTGGTGCTCAAGAAATATTTATTATTATTAATGTTAAAAACAGCTGTGCTGATGGTGTACAATCCATGACACATTTTTTTTCAGGATTTCTTGAATAGAAAATAAAATGTATTTGAAATAGAAATCTTTTGTAACCATGTATAAGTTTTTTGTTTTTTTTGATAAATTTAATGTGTCCTTGCTCAATGAGCTGGATGACATCTGGATTTTCACCAGAGCGGCTGTACAGCCGAATCAATTTCTGTTGCATTATTTTCCTGTTAACACTGTGAAGCTGCTTTGAATCAATTGGCATTGTAAAAAGCGCTATATAAATAAAGGTGACTTGACTCAATAAAAGTGTTTCTTTAAAAAAGAAAATGAATCTTACTGACCCCAAACTTTTGAATGGTACTTTAAACATGACTAAAGTACCACCAGAACAGATAAAATACTGGAATTCTTCCGTTACAAAGAATTAACCAAATACTATTAATATAAATTAGGGCTGTCAATCAATATATATTTTGTGTCTGATTAATTACATACATGAAATAAATCGCATTTAATCACATATATCAATATTTGCTGAGAAAAGCCTCCTAATAAATCATTAAATAGACATTATAGAAAGTGGCTTTAAAAGTCAAATTCTTATCTTTTTTATTATCAATGAATATAACACTTTAACAGGCCTATAGTCCACAGCAATGCATCCTTCTAAGATTACTTTGGCAAGGTTTGACACCTGTTGTAGCAGCATTTATTACCGAATTTATGTTTGGTTCAGGAGGCACGATTAAATAAAAATTTAACTTCTTTTTATTTAATGAATTTTACTGAATTAACATGTTACATTGACTGTCTTAATATATCTGTTATTTTTAGATTTCTTTACATTTGAATTCATTTCAACGTGCCATTTGAGTTTGACATGGTAGTCGAGTATACACACTCACTGTTATCTTTAGATTGGTATCAGACATGCATAATTTCACAATAAACAGGAAAAAAAATCTACATCCAAACTTCATGCTAATCATGTTAGAGGTTCATGCAGCAGTTTCTTTTTTCACTGTGTTTCTCTCAACAGCGTGAAAGCCATAAAAGTGTGATTGAATTTAATAACTCAATAGCATAACCAGATGGGTCAGATATTGTTCTCTATTGCAGCCTGTTAGATCTACAACTTGTGCCTGGGTGATCTCCCTTGAGTTTAGTCACCTTATGATGGGCACCTTGAACAAACACACCACACCATGCAGAAGATACCTCTGCTGGGCTATTGTTCCTGCTGTAAGGAGCCTTGCGGCGACTGCCAGCCCTGTCTATTTCAGCCCCATCCCCTTCCTGAAACTCCTGATCCAGCCTGTTGCCCCGAGTAAGCCAACCCTCAAGCCCAGCACCCCCACAGGGACTCAGGCTGCGGGAGAGGCGGGGAGATGGTGGAGAAAGAAGGAAGTCCTCGCCTTGAGGTGGAGTGAAGGTGAGGAATGGGGTGGCCGAGCAGGGGCGGGGTGGATAAGGCGGGGGTAAAGGAGATGTGGAGGGAGAAGCCATGGGGGAGATACAGTAGGGGCTGCCGCTGATGGGAGGCACAGGACTGGCTGACATGGAAGGTGGCAGATATTCGCCCAAACGGTATGAAGTGCTTGGCAGAGGGGGGAGGGGTGGAGTGGGTGCAGCTGGGGGGCTGCTGCTGACTCCGCCCACAGTGAGAGAAATCCACTCGTTGGAGATGGCATGGACCTCGGGGGAGATGGAGCGGCGGGGAGACCGGGGGAGAGGGAGAGGGGAGGTGGTGAGCCGATTACGAATGGGCTTTTTGGAGGGCAAGGCCGGAGTCAGGAGGTATAATTGAAAACAATAAAGAGGAATGGGGAAAGGGAGAGGTGAAATGGTGAAAACAACTGTACAAGATAATAAATAAAAAACAAATGGGAAAATGAAAGCAATTCACATAAGTTGAATAAAAATGATCCATGGGCCATGGATTTTGCCAGGTCTTTACCTGTGGAGAGGCATTAGTGCTTCGATGAGGTGACTGGCTGATAGGGGGATCAGGGTAGTCAACTCCATTTTTTACTCGGGGTCTCTTGTGCACCTCTATGTAGGTGACCGGGAAAATGCCCTGCCGGTTAGTGCCAGAAACTTTGCCTTCATACCAGTTCTCATCTACTCTGCGAATTAGTGTTATTCGCTCCCCCTACAGGCAGACAAAAGATTTTGAATTAGCTCCTGCAGTCATAACATAGACAAACACACGCACACATATTTAAGTTCCCCAGTAGTCAATAATTGTATCCCTTAAAACTCATCTTTGATCACCAAAATTACATTTAAAAGTTTTTCCTGTAAAAAAAAAAAATATGTTCATGCCTTAAAATAGCTTGAATGTAACTCAACACCCTTGCTTCATTTAGTATACATGGAGCCATGAATATGTAAATTAGCCGCCTCCACTCACACCAGCTCATAGATCCACTCGGTCAACTCCACTGTAGTAAACGCTGCACAATGGTATATCGCTCCTTACAACGTTGGACACATAATGGTAATTAATATGATTAGCCTTTTGCTTGACTATGTTATCAAAAAGCTAATAATGTGTTGCTAATGTTAATAATGTGTTGTAATGTTCTGCCTTCTAAAAATCAGTATGCTTAAAAATGCTTTGAACTCAGAATGTCAGTGGAGAAAGGCATATAGTTCATCATAACATCGTTATATACATCATATACATAATTAAAAACTTGATTTTCACCACAGGGGGTCTTTAAAAATAAGATTTTTTTCTCATAAATAAGATCTCATTTATTATTAATTTACATGTAACTAAATCGGCAAAGCCAAGTTTGCTGCTATAATCATTTGATTAATCATTGATTAATTATATTCAGTGCAGTCTTTAGCATAATTTATTCAACTGGCTGATAAAAAAAATAAAAATAATTTTTTTTTATTTCCCTCTTCTGAAAGCTTTCTACTTGGCTTGTTTCATCACACTTTTAAGATTGTTTGGCCTCACATTCAGCTCATACGTAAATAAAATAGGCTGCTGGACACCGAATGATTACTCCATATTTCTGTTTCATATTTCTAAAATAAAAAACTAAATAAAACATACGGAAATACAAATTTCTCTATCTCTTGTTTGCATATCAACAGTGGTACGTGTTGACCGCTGGACTAAAGCATATGGTTCATTAAATTGCTGGAACAGTGTGAATTACCTTTCTGAAAGACATTTCAACAGCAGTGTCACCAGTGAAATTAAATCGAGCAATAGCCTCTCCATATTCCAACACCTGGACCGGAGCACTTTTTTGGGGCTGAGCCTTTTCTGTTGGCGGCAAGAGCTGGAAAAACAGAATAACAGAAGTAAGACAGGTTACTGCACACCTGAAAACTCTTTTAGATACAAAAACAAAATGTAATACTAAAGGATAAACAGAATGTACCTCAACGTAGCTGCGTGGAAAAATCCCAACTCTCCCATGATGCTCTCCCTCAAACCAGTTCTGATCAACTTGCCGGTAGATGTATACAATATCTCCCTTTTGAAATGGTAGTTCCCTGATAAAGAGGAAACAAAATGTGGTTAGATTTGTATAATGTAGAACTCCTTAATTTACATGTCAACATGCTGATATTTACATCCTTAGAACTGAACTGTGAGAAACTTACTTTAAACTTTCTGCTCTGAAGTCAAATCGCGCCAGAGCAGGAGTTCTCTGTAGACAATAAGAGGCCATTAGCATCATTTCTACAGTACTCAATCCATTATATCACAGTAACTCTTTTTGTCACATAAAAAGACAGTCAGCATCAAACAAGATCGTTTGAAGCATAACAAGGGAGAAATATTTCACCTCTATGGTTTTTCTCTTCTCTTTCTCATTAACAACCAGCAGGTCGCCGAAGCGGTCATTAGTAATGAACTGCTGATGAGTCACAACCAGCCCAGCGTGTCTCCGAGCGGCTGTGTCTGCCTCTTCCTGCTCTCGCTTTAACCGTCTCTGCTCTTCCAGAATTTTCTTTAAAAAGAAACAGGCTTTTAATTCACTCATTATGCCTATTACAAATTTACCACATTGTACAGCAGCAAAATAAGTCTCCATAAAACAAAATCTTTAAAAATCCACCATATGTCTGTTAAATGACCCGTGAGCAGAGGATCCAGATCAGATCAGCACTAGAATATATTATATTATACTATATTATATTATATAGAAATGAATAAATATTATATTATCTATTTTGTTAAAGTATTTTGTTAATGTTAATACATTGGGGATAAATATATATATATATATATATATATATATTAGTGCTGTGCAATTGATTAAATTACAACCAAAATAAAAGTTTGTGTTTACATAATATGTGTGTGTACTGTGTATAACTATTATGTATATATAAATACACACACATGCATGTATATATTTAAAAAAAAAAAAAAAATATATATATATATATATATATAAGATAAATTATATAAATATATATACAGTATATATATGCAAATATTTCTTAAATATATACATGAAGGAGTGTGTATTTATATATACATAATAATTATACACAGTACACACACATATTATGTAAACACAAACTTTTATTTTGGATTGCCCAGCACTAATAAATATATATATATATATATATATATATATATATATATATATATATATATATATATATATATATACACACACACACACACATTTATTTTTTTCTTATTCTCTAGTAAAAATATCTAAACAAAAATAAATGCATAAAATAATAAGACTTGTTTTCATACAATATATTTTGAATGAAATATTTTGAATATTTTAAATGTTTTATTGTTTTATGAACAAACCTCAATAATTTTGTGTTAGATGTACGCCAATGTCGGTGGGGCAGAAAATTAAACATAATTCAAGATATACTTTCTGAAAACAAGTCATATTATAATTTTTCCTTCTCAAGTAAGTTTTATCTTGTTTTATGGATGTTTATATGTTGTTCCTGGAAAACAACATAAACATAGCAATTAAGAAAATGATTTGTTTGCAGTGTGAAGAAAATATCAAAACAAATAGGTCACCTCTTTATCTCCATAGCGTTTCCGGACAGCCTCCTCTGGGTTCTCTCCATGATCTCCGTGAATTAATGGATGTGAGGAATCGGAGTCTGTTTGAAAAAACACAGGATTCACTTTCTGTTGCCAAAATTACATAAAGTAAAAGTAAGTGCAATGATTCAAATCAGTCTTGGCTCAAGCACCGCACAACACTTTATATCTGAAATTTCCATTTATAGAGCATGTCAATGGGAATGATATAGACATAGACATTCTGGAGAGAACACAGATACAACAAAAGATGTTAAATAAAATGTAACATAAAATAAAATTACATGAACATACAATGGCTTATACATCTTACAGTTTAACATTACAATAGCTTATGCATAAAGCAAGTATTTTGAAATCTGCAGGATAAGCATAAGCCATGGTCAGTCAAAATAAAAAGTTGCATGCATCAAAACTTAACATCATGAAAAGGTATGGTAAAAATACACAACATTCTGACATTCCTTTGAAAAATGTCTAGAGTAACATGTATAATGTAGATTTGAAAATAGAAAATTATGTGACAAACACATAATAATAAAAAATAAAAAAAACATAATAGCCATTTGAATGCACTGGCCTTGAACCTTAAACAGAGTGAAAACTAACTCATATTAGGTTTACACTGTTCTATGGAATTTGTCTTTTAATTTCAGATGCAAGTTGCATGAGCATGAAACAATGTTAAATGTCTGTTTAATGTACAAAATGCATTCGTTGACCTGAAATATTTTCTCAAGCTGTCAAGAAGCTAAATGATAAGTGTGAAAATCCTGAGCCAAAATTCCTCTCAGTTTCCAACTCTTATCATTATTCTATGGTAGGATGAAACAGAGCTTCTGGTATGTAGTAATACTCGATAATATATTAATGAAATCTGGCTGGGATCCACAGAATAGATTGCAACAGTCACATTACAAAAGTAACCTTATAGAGAACATTTAAGGGAATCAAATTTCTGCCACATTTCCTCACCCTCATGTCATTCCAAACCTATACGACTGACTTTCTTCTGTGGAGCACAAATGATTTTTAAAAAGTGTTGGTAACCAAACAGTTGTGGTGACCATTGACTTCCATTGTATGGACAAAAAAACCTATTTCTCAAAATTATCTTCTTTTATACTCCACAGAAGAAAGTAAGTCACAAGTTAAGGAACGACATGAGGGTGAATAATTGAATAAATTTGTTTATAAACAGTGTCTTATATATAATTGATTATATATGTATAAGTATGACTGTAAGTCAATAGTTTTATATTATATCACTGTTTATGATTCAATTACATAATTCTCAATGTTTCATGGAATGTGTAGATCATTCCCTCACAAAACAACTTAAGTTGCCTTTGTTGTTTTGTCTTGAATTTCAAATGCATTTTTGCCTACAATTAAACATTAAAAAATAAACATAAAACATAAAACATAAAAAATTATTATAGATGATTGAAGAATGCTTTGAAATCCCTTTGGAACAGCAATTCCAGAATCAAGGCAGCTGAAAGGGTCAGTCACTGTTGCACTCTATGGGTGATTTTTACCAAGACTTTGATCTGCTCTTTTTTATATTTATGTCTGGTCATAGTTTCTGGCTAATTCTGGACAATGTATTACAAAGGCAATGAAAAAAAAAAAACTAAATGGCTGAAGTGGAAATCTGAGAATAACAAAAAGTAAAATAACACACTTAAACTGGTTACAAACCACACAAAGTCGGCCACACAGTGCACACGACAGAAATGGAAAAAATCACTCGGTGATGACAGAAGAGCAAACAGGAGAGAAAGGCTGGAGGAAGATGAGTGATCACAGACATAGTCATGCCCGAACATGAGTGTGGACAATCTGACACTCATGACACTCTCAATATAGCCACCTTCAGAGTGATCTTTACTGGCTTCTGAGCCCTCCACATCCATGAGGTCATCCGAGTTGCACCCCTCACAGGGAGAGCTCTCTCCATTACTGAGCCTCTCCAGCACCTCCAAAGAGGACAGGCGTTGAGGAATCACAGGCTTCGGTCTGGCCGAGAAGAGGTCTCCGGCCATGGGCTTCATGGCGGAGAGAGCACAAGTCTTTTTGGCCTGTTGACTGTGTAGGGACCTCCGTAAGGAGAAAGGGGCTGGTCCCATCAGAAGCAAGTTTCTTGGGGGAGCGCATCTCTTCTCCTGAAGGGTGTTGGCCTGTTGCCGCTCGTGCCTGAGGATTGTGGTAAAACGTGTGTAGGAAGCCGGGCAGGTGCCTTTACACTTGCTTTGTTTGGTGTGGAAGGGGAAGTGATCGTGGTGATGGTGACCTGTGGGTTCTGAGGTACCGCTGGAGGGCGTCTCTTTGGCAGCATCCTGAATGAAACTGTTTTTCTCCTCTGATTTGCCCTCATTTTCCAAAGGTAAGTCAATTCTTGAGGTGTTCAGGCACTCGTCTGACACAAAAGCTTCCTCTTTGGGTGTTTGGGCCTCTGTATTCATGGTTGGACAGTCCTCAGTATGTGCAGGCTCTGGCATGACTAGAGTCTCAGCTGATAGAGCGGACTGGAGAAAGCAGGCCGGCGCAGGGCTGTGGCAAGGGCTTGGGTTACTAGGGAGAATGGGCATCGAGGCAGAGCGAGTGGGCACACAGTTCGAATGCTGAATGATACGCTCAAACTCCATCACCCGATAAGTGACAGCATCCCGGGGGATGATCTCAGCCCTCTCCAGGGTAATGTCGTCCCCCGGCTTCTCGAAAAAGGAAGCCAGGCAGCGGACACTACCGTGGGGGCTAGAGCCCAAGGAGCTCGGCCTCTGAATGTTGTGCATGTTTCGATACAGGGCAGAAAACTCAGCTGTGCTCCTCACAGATCCCACAACAGGTCCATTTTTATGAAGGTTCCTGCTCTCAGGTGAACCATTGCCCTTGAAAGCTAGTTTTAACCTGTGATCGGCATCCTGCGTATCTCCATTCTGTGAGCCACAGGCCTCCGGATGCAGATCCTCACAGCTGTGCGCTTTGGGCCGCTGTTGTGTCGGCTCAGTCCGTCTTTCCAGGTTCTCATCAGTAGAGGGCGATAGCTTGGGCTTAAACTTGGAGGGAAGGATTTGAGGGATGCAGGCTTTGGCGGCTGACAAGGACTTTTTAGTCTTATATTGAGAAGCTAGTGCATTAGTGGCAAGAACTGAGTGAGTATTTACAGAAGAGCAGGGTGAAATCAAACAGCCATTCCCACCTTTATAATCCACTGGCAGGCATGCAGGGTAACAGAACAAACAGTGCATTAGATTACACTTGCAACAAGCACGAACACAACAGTATCAAACAACTGACAAATAATGTAAAAAATGTTACATTAATTACTAAATAAATATTCCAACTTAAGTCAATTTTGTCAGTCCATTTTATCTAGAGCATTCAAGCAGGTTCAACTGTTTAAAGGTGTAAATCTTGAGAGCAATACATTGCGTAATTTTTTCCCCAAACTAGTTAAGTGCAAACCTCATCCCGCAGCTGATGCTAAAGATTTCATTGGTCATGTCAATCACAGTGCTGATTACCTTCACAACTTTGTAGCAAATACTAACACCTTAACACTCCACCCTAATCTTAACCTTAGTATAGCATTGATAGCACATTCTGATAGACAGCAGAATTACTGTCACAAATCATCCATCCATGATTTTTCTGAATACTGAACTGAATGCATGAAGTCTGAACTGGACAGAAGACTGTATGATGGAGTTGGCCAACGAAATCAGCTGCTGGCCAGGGTTTGCACTTTGGAACAAGCAAGGTTTGGGGGGTGGAATTAAAAAAATAAATTAATTAAAAAAATCACACCAGTACATTAAGTAAATGAAGTAAAAACATTTTTTTTACTATTTCAGTGAAGCATTAAATTAAATATTCACATTAAATTGCTAGTTTCATAATTTAACAGATAATATAAAAAAATACAAAATATTAAAATATTAAATATAAATAATCAAAAAATATATGATAAAATAAATAAAATAAATCACATGAAAAATAAAAACTAAACTGCTAAGAAGCAGAAATATGGAGGCACAATAACGTAAACATTACGTATACTAAAAAGAATAGCATATAAAAGAAGAGCATGTTTGGAATTATTTTATTGTGCTGATTCAGATTCAAACCTATCAGTTTTAAATGTTTTTTTTTGTTTGTTTTTTTTTAACAAATATAATTCTGGGAACCTGTTAAAGTCATTAATAAATCATATAACAACTAGAGATTTTACTTCCGGCGAAACAAAACAAAACCAAAATATTCAATGAGTCCTGTGTAAGCAGAGTTTCAAATTCATAAATAAGTGCTAGTATAGTTTAAAAATATGATAATTACTTATTTCTGCTTTAACTGACAACTGACAACTGACAGAATCAAAATACCACTAACTGACTCTTCCAACATGCATGTGACTCCTATGGTAATTCATGTCACCTGCTCAATTACTCTTTTATGTTTATGTTTTAAAGAGACATATGCATTGAAAAACAGTGCATCTAAAATGTAGCATTTACTTTACTTGACTTGGTTCAACCAAATTCACCTATTGTGAAGGTTTGTCTAAATGTGCCGATATGCTTTTCTCTTTGACCTATCACAGACTCCCCCAAACCACTCCAAGACAGGCACTTACTCCCATTGTGGTCATAAACGTATGAAAGCTCTACTTGAGTGCTCCACAAGTCTTGGGATTTCTTACCAAAGAAACCTCTAGTGTGCTGTGAAGTTACCAGCTGCTATCCACAGGAATTACAGGCAGAATGTTAATAGATATTTACATTATATTGCCAAAAATTGAGCAGGAACATTATATAGATAGTAATGATTACTTAAAAGCAGGGGGGGGGGAATAGGGAAACTCACATAATTTGGATTAACACCTCAGCTCAAAAATTTGTAATGTGCTTTAATTCACATATTTGTCTTTACTGATTTCTTTATACTCAGTTATGCATTTAGAAACACAACTTTATGAAGTCATAACAAGATACACTGCATTGTATGTTTTGCATGCAAAACATGTTGTCTTGGACATTCAAAGCAGACAGAAACAAGAGTTAAAAAAAGATCTTCACACAGTGGTCAACAAAGCCTCTGTCTAAACATGTGGGTCATGTTAACTATTAACGGATACAGTCATCATCCTCAACCCTTGTTCGTTCCGCTTTCCTCCCCCCTGCTGACCCAAGCGGGCCATCCTCCGGGTCAAATGTACTAGCATTCCATTCATGACCTCACACTGACAGCTGACCCCTCATACCTGACCACCCCTGAACATGCTGCATGTTTATCTTCTCTGCAGGGTGAGTGTCTACCATCAGATCCCCCTATTAATCTCTACGTTCACCCCCTTTCCTCACCGTCCGCACCATGGCCCACTTCTAAAGCAGTCGGACACCCAACTGAGCCAAACCTGCCCATTCTGTCTAACAGGCCGGTGTCGAGTGAATGACTAAAGGTCAAACCGGACATCTGTTATGTGTCAACTGTGAAAAATGGCCAGCTTTAACGAAACACAGAAAGACAAATGAGCTGTGTTATTTGTGTGGTATTGTGAAGGAAGGAATGTGGAAAATGCTGATGAAGAGGGCTCAACGGGCAACAAATGGATCGCCTTTACAATAATGTAGCATGATTTTAATCATATTTCGATTATAAATCAAAATCATTTCAAACCTGAATTGCACTTACTGAATTAAACTGGACAGGAAGCCTACCTTTAGAAGAAGTGCTGGGGTGGCGCTTGTTAAGCGCTCTCAGGCCCTGCAGTGGGATGTCGCCGCCCTCCAGGACACTCTTGTAAATGTGCCGATCACATTCTGGAGCTGCCTGCCCGCTGGCAGACAAGCTGTCCTTCTCTGCTTCACTGTCGCCTGCTTTACAGGTTGAGCTGGGCACAAATAGAGATATGAGGCTGTGACTTACATAAATCATCATATTCACGCGACATGTCTGAACAGAATGCTAGTGTCATGTTTACATGAAAATACATTTATTTTTATTAAAAGCAGATATAAAAGACAGAAAATACTATACTATTGAAATAAAAATACTATAGACTATAGAATATATTTTTCCATGGATTACTTTTGAACACTGTAAATTGAAGATTTATTTGAGCACACAAACTAAGCCTGCCTATATTTTTGAAATATTTGAAAAAAGAGTGTGAGAAGAAAGTGATTCATATTTACATTATTTTACTAATTAAAAAGAATGAATATATGATTGGAAAAATATGAATTAATTTACTTGTAATGTTGCCAAACAATTTAAAACTTTTTTTAGTCAGCCTGTGTTTGCTCTTTGATATAGATGAGACAGCACCAGCTGCTCTGGCCCTTATCAGAACATTCCTCAGAGGCCTGTGTGGCATCCTTTAAAAAAAAAACATGCTTGAAGTTTTCCACATGTAGAAGTTAGTCATATAAACCTATAGTATGTGCTTACAGGAAAGTAAGAAGTTCTTTAGGGATGCACACCTTAAATAAGTTGTCTTGTGTCAGGTCTTCCCATATAATAAGCTGTAGTCTATGCTGGTATAGGGAAAATAAAAAAGTATATCATGCTTACTTATCAATATATGACTCTCTGCTGTATGCAATAAAGAAATAACATGGAAGGCCATGCTATGTTTTAAGCAGACTATTATCTACTGAAAAAAAATATGTATGATGGTCTAGCTAGTCTCACATCCTGACCAACTTACAAGTGCCCAAAACCCCAAACCAGACCAGCCTGACCAGAATGAGACTTCAAGTAAGACTGTTTTTCCATCAGGGTTAACACAACAGACTCACATGGGCTACGTGCTAAGTGATTTGGGAGGGAATTTATCCATGACAAGGATTTTAAATGCACAGACAATGGTCCTATACATCGGCAGCTCTTTTCACAGGGAATCATATTAACAGTTACTAGCCAACATGCCAATAAAATCCTAAGGGCCCTAGCATACTTTCCTACTTTTTTATAGTTGGAAACAATAAAATACCCGTTATTCAACAGAATTAATGTGTGCATACAATACACCGTTCTTGTGACTCCAGCTTTATGAATTATTCCATTATACTGTACACCTAATAAAGTCCCCATGAAGAATGACATGACCCTTGGGATGCCTGGGATGCTTTCCGCTGGAGAAGTGAGAAGAGGTGAGCACACGTCATTCCAGACGCCACTGGCTCCAAACTCAGGAACCTGAGCAGCTGCCTGACAACTGCTGGAGCGGAGATGGTCTTACCAGATTTATCTGACCATTAGTAAAGCTGAAGTATTTCCATGCTGTTCAGCTCCTTTTCAAGGATCTGTTAGCCATAAGGCAAAACTATGTTTCTCTCAGGGTTACACTTACAGAGGGTTTGTCTCTCAGACATTCCTCAAGTCATGAGAGCATATTTTTGGTTTAGTGTTTTGGCTGAACACTAGTTGGCCTCCTGGTTTATAACTAAACCATGTGGCTTTTGATAACACAATAAACACCACATCCAAACATCAAAAAGATCCTCACACCAAAGTGAAGACCACTAGGCTAAAAGATGCCACAGATTCTTAAGAGAAATGTGAACACCACAAAAGATTCATTCATTTGTATGTTTTCCTGTTACATTTTTGGCAAAGGAAGCACGGAAAATGTTTTAAACTGATTCAACTAATGAATGTGTATATTTACAGTTAAAACACACAGGTATGTTAAAGAATGCTTTTAAAGAGAGCTTACATGACATTAAATTGATTGTATTTTTGTTGGGCATGCTTTAGATAATCCTTCAGATATTCTTCTGCAAATATTAACATTAAGAATTAAATGTTCTACCCACAGACACAGTAAAATATTTGGAGAACTCTGTAACTTCAAGCTTCAAAATAATACAAAAAGATAATACAAAAAAATAGTTTTTTTAATTCTTCTTCTATGCTTCCAGTATATCTTATATGTCTCCCTGTTTTAGCTTGTACTATTCTGGACAATGTTTGAAACTTTGTATTGCATTGCCTCCTTAAGATGAATTGCTTGTTGTAGTTCTCATTTAGACGTTTTGGATAAAAGTATTTAAGTCAATAAATGTTTTCTTTGTAAATTATATAATTTAAAAAAAGTAAGATTTTAATAAATTAATCAATTGAATAAATGAACATATTTTGTTCAAATGTAAATGTCTTCAAATATAAAGACATAATATTACTGTTACATCAGTGTTGTGAAGGCATTATCACATACAGTAGATGCCACAGGGAAAGCTGTCAATAAAAAAAAAAGACACTTCACTACGTGCTTCACAAACAGCGCATTAAGATTTGGGGGATTTCTGCTAACAGAATGGGCGGAGGTAAGAGGTCCCTTATCCCTCTTAAAAAGATATCCAGGCTTTATTTTCAGACACTAGTTTCAGCACGAAAACAAATCATGACACTATCCGTGGCCTCTCCTCCACAAACGCACGCACACATGCTTACAAACATACATCACACAAACGCCTACACTGGACAGCCTGTATTGCAAATGGTCGTTCAGGAAACAGAAAAAGGAAACGAGGGATATCTCCAGATCCCGTGACAGCTTTGCCTGAGAATAGATGGCTGGAGAGCAAGACAGACACACAAACACACCCACATACAACAAGACCTCAGAAAATGGTGGAAAGGAACATTTGGGAGGGGAGAAAAGAAGCATGGACTTACTATTGCTGTAGGTCGGAAGATGTTTCCAATGGGCTGAAAGAGGGGGCACTCTGCAACAAACCAAACAAAGAAGTCATTGATAGCTCCAAAGGCTTGACTCTCTGGCAGATGGAAAGGGAGAAGGCGCATTAGTCAGTCAGGCTTGCGAATATCTGCTGTGTCCAAAGCTCTGAAACTCTTAGGTCTTCTGGACGAAGCGTAGCGTGGAGAAGTAAGCAAGTATTTTGGCCTGCATGCAAGTTAGGGGGGAAAACAAGCGACTGGGAGCGAGGGGTGGGATTAGCAGGGGCTGTGAGGGGCGCCCATTTTGGGAGGGGGCTGTCAGCGCTTCCACCAATCAGCTGCTGTCTCTCACCGAGGCTCTCTTTTGTCTTCTATTGAGTCACTCTCATTACTGGCCGGCCAGACAGGGACACAATTAACCAGCTGGTGCGGGAAGTGGGCCAAATTACATGGGCAGACACAGACACGCACACACAAACAGATTTACACACATATATTAAGAATATCATGAGCGTCGGATCGGACATGCTGTACAAAATCACAGGGCTGATATTATTAGTACGTCAAAGGAAGTTCACATTGCGTGCGTCCAGTGGTGGGTAGTAACTGATTACATGTAATCAGCATTATGTAATCAGATTCCAAAAATTTAGTCATTGTAATTAGATTACATTTTAAAATGCTTATAATCACATTACAGTTAGCTTTTAAAGGATTATATGATTTAATATTATTGACACATTGTCTAAAATATTTACTTGCCTTTAAGGTAATATTTCAATATTTCATCAACAACACATTCACATGTTCTCACTATGCAGGAAAACAAAAAGTATTTCTAGTGTTCTGGTATTGTTTTTGTTTTAAAAATAATAAATGTTTCTTTAAGTTTCCATTTTTATTATTTAATTATTTAGCTTTTCACTCAACTCGCAAATTTACTGCAGTTCCTTCACAACCCCAGTTTGGGAAACCCTGACATTTAATGCACTTAATGTTGTTGATAATAAAGAATATAATATATTTTCTTTCTCTTTGTATTTTTATAATCAATGTGGTACACAATAATCTTATTAAAATCAATGTGATAAACGGTCTAAATGAACCTAAAAGTAACAAAAAAAGTAGTCAGATTAGATTACATAAAATGTGTAAACCAATAGATTTCGTTACTAATTACCAATTGTCATCATGTAATTTGTAATCAGTAACGGACTACAATTTGTAGGTAAATACCCAGCACTGCATGCATTGAATCAACAAGGAGAGTAGCTGTTATTGCTGGGCAGCAACTCCCGATGGCAGATCAGAAAGAGCCATTCACTGGGACGACGTGTACCCCCCTTGCATTTTGAATGGTTTAGAGCCATTTAATTTTAGGCTGCTGTTTCTGATGCTTTTCCCAAAGTGCACGTCACAGATGGTAAAAATAGCATGACAGCACACCTCCAAAGAAAAAAAAGCACACGAGGTGTTTGCAAATACGATTGCACAATCCCAGCCTGCTGCTGTCCCTTTAGAGGTATGCCACATGCGTGCCAGCACCCCACGGCCCCCTCTTCTGACCGACAGAAGAAAAGTTCAACTCCTGACCGCAACATGCTCATCCCATTGGTTGCTGGGTAAAGAGGATCACGAATAACCTTCGCGAATGAATACAGGCTTTGTGTGAGAATATCGCTCTATTTATACAGCGTCATGTTCTAGAAGTTTGTTTCCTGAGGAACACCCAGTGACATAAGCTGCTATTACGTCTGCAAAGCGACCTCTAGTATTTTTGTCCGTTTTTTTCCTTTCATCACATTTTTTTCTCTTAAGAAAACAGCCTGCATAGCATCCCAAGAGGCTTTCGCACGAGACTTGGCACAGAATAAGCAAACAGGAAGCATGCATGAAAGCCTTATCTGAAGTGCCACGCATCTTAATCTAAATACTTGAGACAGCCAGTATAATACCTTAGTGTGATGCAGCTGTTAAGATGAGGTGATAAGAAAGTGAAATAATGCAATGAAGTTAGAACTGTTGCTGGCATTATAAAGTACAGGAAGTTTCATATACTGTATCTGACAGCAGGGGGAAAAAGTGTTTTTAAAGTATATGGTGTAAAAAACAGTGTAAACAGAATAAAAAGATGATTTTGTGTCTGTCTGCGAGAATGACTAAAGGGCCCTTGAGTTTACAGGAAATACACTCACAAACAGCCACCAAAGTGAAGTCAGGGCTGTTGCAAGTGAGATTTAAGCTGGGTTCTTGACATTCTTGACATGACCCAAGGAGACGGTGGGTGAAAGTGACGTGCACAGTATGTCACAGAGGATAATGTTTCAAAGCCTTACGTTATTTGAAATGCCAACCAAAATAGAATTTCTCATATAAGGTGTTTAACTTTAAAGGAAATGACATCTCAGTCGTAAAAGTAATAATGCTGAGGCAGTATTACTTGAGAATTTCCCATCGTCTCGTCTGGTACATGTCCATTTGTCACATCAGGGTATACAGGGTCTAATTTAAGCATGTAGGCCTATATGTTCAATGAAAATACAACACTAAATTTTGTGAATTTAGACTGAATCCATCCTTAAAAGGCAGTTTTCCCATAAATGAAAATTCTGTCATCAAACCTATGTGACTTTTTTTTATTTCTGGACCAAAATGAAGATATTCTGAAGATGTTGAGGTCCACAAAAAAAATCATCCAGGTTTTGAATGACATAAGAGTGAGTAAATGATAATTTTTGGGTGAACTGTCCCTTTAAGATAAGTCTCTTCCTAAGAAGGCCACAATAAAGATCAAGAGATGTTCACCACAGTATTTCCTTGGATGTAAATGCCTTTCCCCTGATTGTTAAGGCAAGTCAGTGGAACAGTGTGTTAATAATGTTTGCTTATTTTCATGTGCTAGTTTCCTAACAGGTGCAGGAGATGACTCAAGAAAATTTACAACTTTTCTATTATATAAATAGCATACAATGTGAGTGCGGGTGCTGTGCAACATAACCACATGAACAAATGGGGCTTATGTGTTCATTTATGAAAGTACTTTATATGCAACCTTTTTCTTTCTTTCTTTGATAAACTGCTATAGTCAAAGCACAGCTTCTACTGTACACTGGAACATTGTTGTGCCTAATTGAAACAAACACATAATGGATATGGACTTCTGGTACAGTGCATATGTCTCATTCCATACACAGGATATAGGAGACGGGCTGACTGTGTTTGTCACTGTCATAGAGTTTTGCGTGTCAAACACAGAGGAAGCCAGGTCACATGCAGTCCCCAATAACCTTCGACCCACTTAGACACAGACACACATGCAGCTTCATACTTAAAGTTGCTCCCAGCTAGGAGTCAACAAGCTCAACAAGTCTATTACTGGAACTTTTTGTGACCTCAGCCTCAGAACTTAAGATGGTATATATGATGGATACTGTTCTTAATATTTCTAATACTAACAAAACTAACCCTTTTTGCAAGAGTGTTTACATAGCTTTAGAAATGTGTTTAATTTTACATTTTCCATCTGAGTTTTTTATGGGAATCTTACTAAGCTAATTAGAATTTCACAATGGCTTCTGAAACTACAGTGCATCTGGAAAGTATTCACAGCGCTTCACTTTTTCCACATTTTATGTTGTTACAGCCTTATTCCAAAATAGATTTTTTTCCCTCAATTCTACAAACAATACCCCATAATGACAAAGTGAAAGAAGTTTGTTTGAAATCTTTGCTAATTTATTAAAAATAAAAAACGGGGGGGGGGGGGGGGGGGGTCACATGTACCTTTGCTCGATACTTTGTTGAAGCACCTTTGGCACCAATTACAGCCTCAAGTCTTTTTGAGTATGATGCTACAAGCTTGGCACACCTATTTTGGGGCAGTTTCTCCCATTCTTCTTTTTCAGGACCTCTTAAGCTCCATCAGGTTGGATGGGGAGCGTTGGTGCACAGCCATTTTCAGATCTCTCCAGAGATGTTCAATCGGGTTCAAGTCTGGGCTCTGGCTGGGCCACTCAAGGACATTCACAGAGTTGTCCCGTAGCCACTCCTTTGTTATCTTGGCTGTGTGCTTAGGGTCGTTGTCCTGTTGGCAGATGAACCTTCGCCCCAGTCTGAGGTCCAGAGCGCTCTGGAGCAGGTTTTCATCAAGGATGTCTCTGTACATTGCTGCATTCATCTTTCCCTCGATCCTGACTAGTCTCCCAGTTCCTGCCACTGAAAAACATCCCCACAGCATGATGCTGCCACTACCATGCTTTACTGTAGGGATGGTATTGGCTAGGTGATGAGCGGTGCCTGGTTTCCTCCAGACATGACGCTTGCCATTCAGGCCAAAGAGTTCAATCTTTTGTTTCATTACTGAGTGACAATCTGGTTCTTGGTCACCTCCCTAACTAAGGCCATTCTCCCCCGATCGCTGAGTTTGGCTGGGCGGACAGCTCTAGGAAGAGTCCTAGTGGTTCCAAACTTCTTCCATTTATGGATGATGGAGGCCACTGTGACTGTGCTCATTGCGAGCTTCAATGCTGCAGAAATGTTTCTGTACCCTTCCCCAGATCTGTGCCTCGATACAATCCTGTCTCGGGGGTCTACAGACAATTCCTTGGACTTCATGGCTTGGTTTGTGCTCTGACATGCACTGTTAACTGTGGGACCTTATATAGACAGGTGTGTGCCTTTCCAAATCATGTCCAATCAACTGAATTTACCACAGGTGGACTCCAATCAAGTTGTAGAAACATCTCAAGGATGAAACAGTGGAAATGTTCACTTTTGAGTGTCATGGCAAAGGCTGTGAATACTTATGTACATGTGATTTTTTCCCGTTTTTTATTTTTAATACATTTGCAAAGATTTTAAACAAACTTCTTTCACGTTGTCATTATGGGGTATTGTTTGTAGAATTGAGGAAAAAAATAATGAACTTAATCCATTTTGGAATAAGGCTGTAACAAAACAAAATGTGGAAAAAGTGAAGCGCTGTGTGAATACTTTCCGGATGCACTGTAGGACTCCATTAGTATTTTATCATTGCCTCATCAACACAGTGAGACTGGGCCGCATCAGCAGACTCTGAGACACCCACTCTCAAGGGAGGTGACACCTCACTTTCATCTCTAAACAAGGAAATCTGGAAAGAGACAGGAACCTTCTAGCAACTTGTGCCATGACGTTGATGGTCAGATCTATGAGTCTACCCATCAGGAATGCAGCCTGTGACTCAGTGGCTCAAGGGTTTGGTTTCACTGTCAGAAGAACCAATTCTAAAAACTTGTCCTACACAAGAGGCATGCATGGGCAGTAAGAGTAGGCTGGGTCATATATTGAATATTCACCATAGATTTGTGACAATTTTGCTGGCAATGCTTTTTCTTTTTTCTTTTTTTTTTTGAGATCCATTCTTGTCTTGCGAGAAATTGCAATATAGTGTCATAACCTCTGATAGTGTAGTCTGAAAGTGATGTTATACTATATATACACTACCAGATTTTTCTATTCCTCTGATGGCAAAGCTGAATGTTCAGCATCATTACTCAGTGTCATTCTCATTCAGTCTCATTCTAATATGCTGATTTGCTATTTAAATGTGCACTGTGTAAATTTAGTGGCAGCTCACCCCTCCATTTCACAGGACACAGAGAAGCTACAGTGGCCGACACAGGACAGAGATGTTGTCTGACACGACACAGCAGAGAGTAGCTAGCGCTCTGTAGAGCAGTTTGTCCGTTTAGGGCTACTGTAGAAACATGGCGGTGCAAAATTCACTGTAAGGGGACCCGCCGTGTATGTAGATAGAAATGACTCAT
Organism: Rhinogobio ventralis; assembly: GCA_039654625.1. NCBI lineage: Eukaryota > Metazoa > Chordata > Actinopteri > Cypriniformes > Gobionidae > Rhinogobio > Rhinogobio ventralis. Next base: position 25,916,446 of record CM077204.1, read on the forward strand.
TCTAAGGTAATAAAAACATAACGGTTCATTATGTAAGGTCTTTTACACCACTAAAAACATAGTTATGTATATTATATTGCATTTCTGTCAATAGATCCTCAAAAACACTACACACTGCACCTTTAAGAAATATTTCTTATTATCAATGTTGAAAATCAGTTTAATATTTATATGGAAATCATTACACATTTTTTTAGGATCGCAAGTTCAAAATTAGCATTTATTTAAAATATAGTTTTTTGTAACAATGTCTTTATTTTCATGTGTCCTTGCTGAATAAAAGTTTAAATTTAACAATTTTACTACTGTTGACAAATGGTTACTACTGTCACCCAGCCATAGAAACAATCACAGAGAGTTTTGAAAAAGAAAGGTGAAACAACCCAATCACCTTGGGTGTATCATGGTACGTGTCTCTAAGCAGATAAGTGTGAACGAATGTGCTATTTACTCCCAGGTGTTGAGTTGATGACAACGCTACACAGGCTCTGTGCCACTGATAGCATAGCGACGGCCTTCATATCCCTCACTGAACCGAGTGAGAGGACGCCAGCGGCACTTTTCAGTGCTTTACTTACTTACTGTGTCAAGGTCAGACAAAAAAGTTTACACTGCAAAAATGTAATCGCCATGACTGAATAGATTCCAGAAGGATGTTATGCTCTTTTGCGTTAAGGTGGATGTGGCAAATCTGACCAATAAGCAGATGATGCAGAGGCCAACTTTTCAGCCAATGTTGCCAGGCAATGCTGCTGAAAACAGGCAACAGGGTTAAACACAGGGGAAACAGTTTGGCCAGTGTTGAGTGTTGTCTTTATAATAAACTAGCTCCATCATCACAGCTTGTTGTCCGTTTCCAGTCTGGACACTACATAAAACCTTCTCAAAGACATCTGTGCCAACACCTAGAATCAGTGCCTGTTCAATAGCTGATTCTCAAAAAAGCTTTCTCGAGGTAGAGACTGAATCCTCAAAGTAGTTTTTTTGTCAGACAAACCCCAACTACAAATCAGATGGCAATTTATTGTTTAACCCTTTAAGCCCTAAAAGCATTTTTAGAGTTGTTTTTTCTGAGTGACATACACAAAAGTAAAGACTCATAACTCCAAAACTATAGCAAGGAGAGTCAAAAGGTAGGTATCGTTTGATAGAAAACTTTTTACATTTTTAGAATGTTTTTAATTACTTTTGGACATTCTCATGCTGAGAAATTGCTGATAAAAGACAAAAAATATATATATTTATTATAATAATTTTACATATCTTTCTTATTTGACATGCAATAACTCAGGAAGGAAATAAGGTAGGTGAAGGGTTTTTGGTTAAGTTCCCCTTCATGTGAGCTGGATCAAATTTTGTGGTGATAGCATAAAGTAATCAAAGGTTACAGCATTTGGAACCAAGGTAGCCTTAAAGTAGCCTTATTATTGCCATTGACACCCCCCTAATGGGCATTTTTTAAATTGTTCCTCCATGAGGAATATCTCGTGATCGACGCAATGGATTATGTTGATTTTGGAATCATTTTAATCATGAAAATCTTCCACAGAATTTTCCACAATCGGAGCACGTTTCATGAAGTGAAATCGGAGCAAGTTTCATGAAAACGTGACATAAATGCTGCATCCGTATATTATTTACACATGGGTCTTGAGGGGGCTTCGTGTACAAAAACTCACTCAAGTTTAGTCAAAGCCCACAACAATTATGCTTGTTGTATTCTACTCCATGAGACCTTTTTAATGACATGATATGACTATCTGATAATGTTTTTGACACACTGCAGTACATAGTACAAAAAAGGTATTTCATAAATTATGAAAACTTTTTATTTATTTATCAGCAAATAACTCAGCACTACTTAGAATTTAATCAAATTGGCTACATGCATTGTTAAGTTCAGACTCGAAGCATTCAAATCTATTTTGTGTTGATCAAGGCAATAGTTTTGAAAAATATGATTATTAATTTTTTCGTAGCTAGGTGGCGCCTGTGGGCGGCACACACTGGTTTAGAGGGACTACTCAGCACTCTTTAAGAGTTTATCAAATTAAAAAATTTAAAAGTTGAGTTTTTAAAATGATACCTATTTTGTGTTAATCCATTCAGTGGTTGCTTATTCACGGGGGTGTTGTACCGCCGGCAGTACACTTCGGGCCAAAAGGGTTAATCCAAATGCAAAAGATAACATACTGAGATTCAAATTAGTCAGAAAAACAAATATGAGATGGAAAAGATGGTGAAAAAAGGTTCAGGCGGATCTAGGCTTCAGAAGATGATCAGGAAGCATCTGGGAAATTGAGAGGTGGAGCTTACAATGTTTGACTGTACCTTCTTATTGCTCTCTGATCTAGCTTCTGAAGCACATTTAGAAGAACTCTTCCACTCACTATAATGTACTTTCTGTATTGCTTTTGTATTACACTGAGCTTCAATGAGCTGGATAAGGAACATACATATGAAAGGTCAGTTCAGAAAGGACGTAACGTAACAATGGTTCTAAAAGACAGACACAAAAAAAATATTTAGGGTCCTGAACAAAAAAAGGGATGGCATGCATTTTTTAATATACTGCCAACTTACCGCTTTGCCAAAATCCATCTCAGAAAAGAACCTATACCAAGGCTCATTCTCTAAATCTATATCTTCTGGACTTAAGTCCTGAGTCTACAGAAATATGGCAACAAGGAAAGGAGGACAAAGAGAGAGAGAAAGAGAAAGAGGAAGTTTCAGAATACAAAGACAATGAGACTGAATGATGATGTTACATGAACTCTCTCTTAATGTCATGATCTCAGACAGTAAAAAGGCTCCAGGCTCAGACAGCAGAGAAATAATGAATTGGATTTGTTTCCAGCTTGATGACTTATTGAAAGAACGTCTGGTTGATTTCACCAATCAAAGGAACAGGAATTAGGAAATAAAGATCTCATAAAGACAAAGTAATGATGACGGAAAGAGATCCATAGATCGAAGGTCAAATCTTTTACATTCTATAACAAGCAAACAAGGAAAATAAACACATACTCAAAATCCATAATTTTGCACTTCTGCTATGAATATCAATCTTTTTGCATTGTTGTTTGTTTATAAAATACTGCAAATATTTTCTAGATTGTTTTACAAATCAATAACACAATAATGATGCTATATTTAACATGATATTACACTACCATTCAAAAGTTTGGGTCAATATGTATTTTTCCTTTAAATCATTTTATTCAGCAAGAATGTATTAAATTGATCAAAAGTGACAAAAAAGACATGTACAATGTTGCAAAAGATTTTTGAACCTTCAATTCATCAAAGATTCCTGAAAAATATATCATATTCAATGCATCATGTCAAAATATTAAGCAGCACAACTGTTTTCAACATTGATAATAATAAGAAATGTTTCTTGAGTAGCAAATCAGCATATTAGAATGATTTCTGAATGATCATGTGACACTGAAGACTGGAGTAATGACACTGAAATTTCAGCTTTACCATCACAGGAATAAATAAAATAAAAAATATTATATCAAATTAAAAAACAATTTAAATTGTAATAATATTTTTACAACATTACTGTTTTTACTATATTTTTGATCAAATAAATGCAGCCTTCGTGAGCATAAGAAACTTCTTTCAAAAACTTCTTTCCGACCCCAAACTTTTGAACATTAGTGTATACATAATTTAAAAATCTAAATATTCTATCACACAAAATTTTACAAAAATAAAATGACTGTTTCTACAGAGCTAAACCACAGGCAGCACATTATCTTCTGCCCTAGATAGGACCTGACCTAGAGCCATTTTAATTACTTTCCCTAACAATTAGGAGAAAATAAAAGACCTAGCGCAGCTCGCATTTTCTCTGCTTCAGTTGTTTCACTGACGAGGATCCAACGTGCTTTGCTTGGCTTCTACAATAAACCTATTTCAGTGGTATGTCATCAGAAAGACATTATGTAATACCAGCAGCTCCCAGAATGAGTCATGCTAAAAGATTGAATCACTGAATATCATAGTAACAAACCTTCCATGAAGATAACCAGACTGCAGACACATACAATCCCCTGCAGGAGTCTCTATTCTTAACTGGGTCTGGACACTGTAAGTGTCACTTATTGATGATCTTTTTATAGCTGAGTAAAAGGTCCTCCTACTTTCTATATTCTATACTTAACGTTACTGTAGTGTGTGCACTGCTATGAACATGTTATATATGCTATGCGCAGTATATCACAACATTAAAGACATCACCAGCACAAGTCACCTACCGAGGTCACTTAATAAGAGTACTAAGAGACACAGCTGTGAGTGTGCTGTCCTTGTGAAAGTGAAAGAGGCAGAAACCAGCTCTTGCAGCGTCAAACGGCATGCACAGATCTCTACCTCCACCAAGCAACAGCACTCAGAAAACATGCATGTATAAAGAGCATCATACCGGTCTTTCCAGCTTCAGCACTGAAGACTTCCCTGGCTCGTACTCAAATATGCTCTTGGGCTCGGCGCGGTACTTCCTGGTGTCTACTTTCTTGTCAGGGGGCTCCCACTCATTCCTGCAGGGATGCATGGGGGGAGAGATGGAGTGATACAGCAAGGGAGGTGGGGAGTCGCCATGGCAACCAACAAGGGCAATTTTTAGTTAAGTGTTCCCATACATGCAGCTTGTGTTTTAAAAACAAGGTATAAGTCTCATATAAAAGCACTTTAATCATATAATAGACAATGATGTATTGGAGAAATATTCTACAGTGTTTACCCATACATATTCAGTAACCTATTTTGCATAATTCTAATTTAATAAAAAAAAAATCATTACAAATTATTTGTACCAACAATTTTAACAGCATTTATTAAATCAACACCATAATCTACGTAAAATGTATATAACTATTCAATAATATTCAATAGTTTATTTATATAAATATATGTAAATATAATATTGTTTATACTATTAATTCATTCTTATTCATAATAAACTAATTAACTGCATTAGAAGAAATAAAAAAGTACAGAAAAGAACAGATCCTTGTTAGTTCACGATAACTAATTAATTGACAAATATTAATTAATGGACATTATTGTAATTGAAAAATTAACATTCATTTCAGTATTTCTTTATTTGTGTAGATCCTAATGTTACCCACAAATAAAGCAGAATCTTAAATATTTCTTATTCATTTAAGCTGCAGTCTGTAAATGTTGTCTCTTTGTCGCCATCTCTGTTTGAAACCTGCAATTGCAGTTATTTGAGGAATTATCATCTTTACGTGAAACCCATAGGACTTGAACAGTCCTTGAATCCCATATTTTTAAATCTCAGACTTTTGGGCACTACTGTATATTTAAAACCTAAAATGATCTACAAAGATACAAATTAAAGGCACTTAATGTATTTTCTGCTGATGAACAGTGATGATTGAAATAAACAGGTATCCATTATGATTTCTAGCAGCAAACAGCAACATCTCTAAGCCAACACATGCTTGTTAGGCAGCATGACGAATGGAAATGCTAAAATACAGTGTTTCACATATTGAGGTCCTGTGAAGAAATGTCATCATCTCTATGTTGAGCAACACTAGCATGGTGCAAGAATTCACACTCTAATATGAAAGTTTCAGAACATCAGTCAATAAATGTGCTAGAATCTACTCCATAAATCATAATATCTGTGTCATAGTGCCATGGCTCACCTCTGAGGTTTTAGGGAAGATGTGCGTGTTGGCACAGGCAGTTGTCCTCTTGAGCTCCCCATGTCTACTGCACTCTTGGAGCGAGGGACTCGCACTTCAGAATAAATGCAAATAACAGACACTAATAGAACTGAAACACAGCTTTCCTTTAAATAAGAATAGAAAATGTCATTTTTATCCTTTAGCTATATTAAAGAGATGAAAATGAAAATTCTACTCACCCTTAAGTTGTTCCAAACCTGTATGAATTTCTTTCTTCTGCTGAACACAAAAAATATATTTTGAATAATATGGGGAACTAAACAGTTGATTGGCCCCACTGACTTCCATAGTATTTTTTCCCCCATACTGTCACCCATAAACTGTTTGGTTACCCATATTCTTCAAAATATCTTCAGCAATATGTTCAGCTGAAGAAAGAAATTTAAACAGGTTTGGAACAACTTGAGGGGGAGTAAATGATGACAGAATTATCACTTTTGTGTCAACTATCCCTTTAACACACAAACACTTACCATCCTCACCACCATGTACCAGTCTGTCATCTGAAAGAGTTAGAAAATACGTATTAGTTGTAAATAGTTAATAATAATCAGTGATGAAGAAATACAGCTGACATATTTTTGTGTGAAACTTGTAGAAAACAGTGGAACTTACAACATATTGCACTTATTTCACATATTGTGCTCTACTTAGTGTAGCATGTGCTCTAGTGCAGCATCTACGGGGGTATTCTAAACATCTAATAATATATAGTAGGTGAAAATTACAGGGATTAGTGTGACATAGCAGTCATTATCAACTAAAAAGCAGCTCCAAGACAAGGCCACTTTATTTCCTCAGATTAATCTAACCAGTAGATGGCACTATAACCACAGCAGTGTGTTCTTCTGAATCTGGAATGTTCTATTAGCTGGTAAATTACAGTACAAATGAGACATTTTCACAACCACAATCTACAGAAATTAGGCATTTCAGTGATGATTATGCAACAAATAAAAGATGAATAGTTCAGAGTCAGACCAGCCTATGGCATTGCTAACTTCTTTCTCAAGAATCCAATGGATACACAAAGCCCATTTGGTGTGTTGTGACTGCTTTAATAATTCAGCAGAATGGTTCTCTAAAAGCACAGCCATGAAACACATCACAGAGGTATGAAAGCTTTTAAAATGGAGGTAATCAATTTATGTTATTTTAAGTTTTAAATACATGGTGGTGCGGTCTTCTCGGTGTGTTGGAAATAGCTCCATTACCACAGCTCACCTTGAGTGTTATGATTGCCTCTTTAGGACAATCAATTGTTGGCGCTGTGTACATATAAAGCAGCATCTATTGCACATTATGATTTGTGAAAGAATTGACAGAAGATGGAGCGAACTACCCCGCATATTTAACGCGCATTAAAAAGTTTGGGGTCAGTACGATTTTTAAAAAGAAATTAATACTTTTATTCAGCGAGGATGCATTAAAGTGATCAAAAGTGACAGTAAAGACATTTATATTGTTACAAAAGATTTCTATTTCAAATAAATGCTGTTCTATTGAACATTCATCAACATTGGTAATAATAAGAACTGTTTATTTATTGAGCAGCAAATCAGCATATTAGAATACTTTCTGGAGGATCATGTGACACTGAAGACTGGAGTAATGATGCTAAAAATTCAGCTTTGCCATCACAGGAATAAAATGCATTTAAAATACACTCACCTAAAGGATTATTAGGAACACCATACTAATACTGTGTTTGACCCCCTTTCGCCTTCAGAACTGCCTTAATTCTACGTGGCATTGATTCAACAAGGTGCTGAAAGCATTCTTTAGAAATGTTGGCCCATATTGATAGGATAGCATCTTGCAGTTGATGGAGATTTGTGGGATGCACATCCAGGTCACGAAGCTCCCGTTCCACCACATCCCAAAGATGCTCTATTGGGTTGAGATCTGGTGACTGTGGGGGCAATTTTAGTACAGTGAACTCATTGTCATGTTCAAGAAACCAATTTGAAATGATTCGAGCTTTGTGACATGGTGCATTATCCTGCTGGAAGTAGCCATCAGAGGATGGGTACATGGTGGTCATAAAGGGATGGACATGGTCAGAAACAATGCTCAGGTAGGCCGTGGCATTTAAATGATGCCCAATTGGCACTAAGGGGCCTAAAGTGTGCCAAGAAAACATCCCCCACACCATTACACCACCACCACCACCACCAGCCTGCACAGTGGTAACAAGGCATGATGGATCCATGTTCTCATTCTGTTTACGCCAAATTCTGACTCTACCATCTGAATGTCTCAACAGAAATCGAGACTCATCAGACCAGGCAACATTTTTCCATTCTTCAACTGTCCAATTTTGGTGAGCCCGTGCAAATTGTAGCCTCTTTTTCCTATTTGTAGTGGAAATGAGTGGTACCCGGTGGGGTCTTCTGCTGTTGTAGCCCATCCGCCTCAAGGTTGTGCGTGTTGTGGCTTCACAAATGCTTTGCTGCATACCTCGGTTGTAACGAGTGGTTATTTCAGTCAAAGTTGCTCTTCTATCAGCTTGAATCAGTCGGCCCATTCTCCTCTGACCTCTAGCATCAACAAGGCATTTTCGCCCACAGGACTGCCGCATACTGGATGTTTTTCCCTTTTCACACCATTCTTTGTAAACTCTAGAAATGGTTGTGCGTGAAAATCCCAGTAACTGAGCAGATTGTGAAATACTCAGACCGTCCTGTCTGGCACCAACAACCATGCCACGCTCAAAATTGCTTAAATCACCTTTCTTTCCCATTCTGACATTTAGTTTGGAGTTCAGGAGATTTGTCTTGACCAGGACCACACCCCTAAATGCATTGAAGCAACTGCCATGTGATTGGTTGATTAGATAATTGCATTAATGAGAAATTGAACAGGTGTTCCTAATAATCCTTTAGGTGAGTGTATATTAAAATAGAACATTTTGATCAAATAAATGCAGCCTTTGTAACATTAGAGACTTGCCCCAAACTGTTCATTGGTAGTGAATATCTATTTCATTTGGTTTTCATGAACTGGTTATAAAATTACCTAACACAGACAAAGAGTTTTGCTAAATGACAAAAAAGACAGAAAAGAGTGGCATGGAGGAATGTTTAATTAAAGATCTGATTATAACTATAACCAAGGTACCTCTAGCTCTCAGTGGCCTGTCATTGGTCTCTGGAAATATGTAGGTGGGACGATATGGATTTTCTTCGATAGGCTCTGAGTATAAGGTGGGTGAAAGACAAAACACACTGACAAAGATGAATACACACATGACTGAAATGTGATCTGGACATATTCAGATTTTTAATCGATACACACAAAAAGAGGGCATAGAAAAGTGTTGAATGCATGTAATTCTCAAGGAGCATCTTTACCTGGGACTTTGTGAATCTGTTTGAACATGTTTCTGTACCAGTCCTTTGATAACTCTGTATTCTAGAAGACAAAAAAATATGCAGAGGGTCTTTTATTTATATAAGTTTGTGTACCTGATGTACCTTGATATACCTATTTTAGGCAAAGTAAACACAGGTGAATCTTGAGCACTTCCCATTTCTTACCCGTACTGGGACTCTGGGTGCCGGGAGAGCTGAATATTCAGACAGTCTCATTGTCTTTCCTTCCATGTCTGCTGGATTCTCAGAGGAAGATCTATTCTGGCTGATGGCAGGGCTCCGATTAGGGCCACTGCCCTGCTCTGCAACAGCTTCTGAAACACATGACCACAAAGTCAGATCATAGACGACCAGAACACAAGATGAACATCACACTTATCTGGTACTTTCAGCCGACACTTATCTAGGACAATACCTTCAAAGGGATCACTAAAAGATTTAATGTTTAAATTAATAAGTCATGGCTATAGATATATTAGAACAGAAGATTTTTCCTAGGAAAGTCAGATCTATTTGCATTTCTTGCAACACTTCTCATTTATTTTGGCCACCGTTGAATACCGTAAACTAAAGCTGCATTTCTCGTGGCACCGACTGATGCACCTTTATTATGGATTTAGACCGGCAATTTTCTGGGTAAAATGACAGTTGATGCTTCAAGCACTGCTGTCATCCTATCTGACAGAAAAAGAAAAAGTAATCAATATGAGGAGTCCAATGTCAAAACACTGCTATTTGTGGTAGCAGTTGTGCCGGTTAATATTTTTGTGGAAACTGTGAAAAAAATGTTTTCTTTGATGAATACAATATACTGTCACTTTTGATCAATTTAATGTCTTGCTGAATAAAATTTCTTAAAAAAAAATCATACTGAGCCCAAATTTTTTTACGTAGTGTCCTTTTTATATAATTAATATCCACAATATTAATCCCCATAACCATACAACAGACACTCCCACCTTAAAGTGCCCCTATTATGCTATTTTAAAGGTTCTTATTATTTTCTTATAGCATCCAAGAGCAAAAAAAAAAACACTTTTCTCATAATATACACTGCTGTTTCACCTCTTTTCTCACAGTGTCTGAAACGGCTCAATAAAGGATTCGGTCTCTCTAAACCCCACCTTTCCGAGAGCCTACTCTGATCTGATTGGTCAGATGGCTCAGTCTGTTTTGTTTGGTCTACAGCGCGTGTCAGAAAGCAAAACACCCATATCTGAATTTCAGCTCTGGAGGCTTCCTCAGTGCTTGTATACATAGTGATACAAACAGTAACGATGCCGTCAGTTTTACCGTATCAAATCAAGCCAGAGTCCTCATCCTTTGGAAGTGGATGTATGTGGATTTGCTTTCGCAGCTCAGAAAATGCCATCTTCTTGACATTACACGAACCATAAGGTGTGTTCGACATCGACATCCGCAGTGGCTGGATGTAACCGATCGGCGAGAGTTGCCGCATGCAGGCGGGGAGTAGCTGAAAACGGAGACGTGAAGTCGGACACTTTCTGCTTCCCGTAGTGAGGCTCGTGCTGTGTTTGCATACTTTACCACAGCTCAAGTGAAATAAATGCAATATTTGTCAAATACACGATGTTTCAGAGCCATTTTCATTCAATACTTTATGTACTGCTTAATACAGCATCTGTTTGAACAAGAATACAGTTCAACACAAGCCTATACTATCAATGAAGTGAGGTCTACGTTTTTTTATCAGTTTTATTTTGATAAACATGACAATTTAACATTGCGACTACATGAAAAGAGGTTTTACGGTTATAAAAACAGATTTGTGATCATTAGAGGAAATTAAGTTTTTAAAATAAACACGAAACACACATGATCGGTGTCATGTGGTGAATCCAGCCAATCGTGGAACAGCTGTGTCGTCATCAGAGCTCGTGCAGCCGCTCTGGAGAAGCTGCGTAGAATGAACCAGTTGGCTGATCTCGAATCGCTCTCGCGGTACTTTAATGCCATACGTCACAGCACAGTGACGTGCCGTCTGCGCTGTCTCAAGTCGGACAAAATTTCAAACCGGAATGCACTACTTCAAGTCAGCCGTCGATCGGTCTGCGCAGCGCTGCATGAAGTCAAACAAGACTACTCTTCCAGACTCTTCCAGACTCAGCTGTACAAAACTCCAGTGTTTGAGGGTGGGCCAAGCCGATGTTATTCACAGGTGCAGCAAATTTGTTACAAACCTACGTAGGTTTGTGCATGAAGTAAGACTGGAATTAATGACAACTCGATTCTGGCAATTCTTTTGGGAGACAATAACTCAATGTATCGTGCACTTTGGTCTTTGAAACTTTGCAGACCATTTACATTCACAAACAGCTATATTACACACTACCTGAAAAATAATACCCAAAAAAGCTTAACAGTGGCACTCTAAAAAAAACTACTGCGATTCATCATAAACGTCTGATATTAATTTGAACTCAAATATAACTTTGGAAACTTATCACATGTGGAAGTAAGTGAACATTCTATACAGTTTTTCTTTCTATATCATATTTTGCTTTTTAATTCGCTTGATGCTACTTTTGATGCCACCTGAAATATTGAGAGGCTGGTATTTACCTCTGCTGTGCTGCAGCAAGACGATTGTTGGGTTCACACTGCTGGTGGGGGGATATGAAGAGGACACTTTGGCTGATGAGGTAATAGCATTCGGTTGATCAAGGCAGGATGTGAGCTGAGACTGACTCTCACTTACAGGTGAGTCTACCTGAGGAGGACACACAAAAGCACTGACTCTGGTGTCACGTATTGGTTGTGAAATACAGACAACTTTGAATTTCTCAGAAATTTGCATGGAATTTGCATTCACTAAACATCTCTCTTAAGCAATGGATTGTTGCAAAGATTCCTCTGCAATGCTGCTGAAGACAATGACAATAACATAGAACAGCACTTTTTTGGTTACTTCTAATTATTGTATGTGTCATCTGTCTTGATGAGGCCATCTAAACCAGGAGTATTCAACCTATACTTTATAATAACTTGTATTAAGAATATTTATACAATGCTTGCAGTGTTTTAGTATTTTTATGTTTTGAATTAATTTAGGTTCAAGTGTTATAATAATAATACTGGTTGCACTTTATTTTACAGTACATGCACTTACATGTACTTACAGTTTACTTACCTAAGAAAGTACTGTGTAATATAATGTAACTACATGGGTTAATGTTAGGTTTAGAAATAGGTTCAGGGTAAGAACTTAGATATTACCCAGTTATTGCAATTACTATAATAGTAAGTTTTTCATCTAATATTTTTATTTCAGCTTAACGAAAACATTTTTAATAGTTTTAGTTAACAATACAAAACTGGCTCAACAAATAATTTGTTAAAAAGTAGTTAATAGTTAGAAATGCCATGAATTTTTACAGTATCTTCTCCACTGACGCCCTAGAGTACCTTCAGGGATCCCTAGTTAAAAACCTTGGATCTATACCATTATAGAAGATAGTGTAAATGTAAAACAGATCTACAAATGTCATCTTGCTAGTGAAATATTGATAACATTTCAGTCGTTGCACTCATTTAAGAGTGAAGTGTAGGAAATGTTCCTCACTGTTGTCTCCAGAGATCTTGAGATTGAGCTGTTTAATTAGCACTGATATAAATATCTAAATGGTATTTTTGCAACAAAAAAAAACAGAGCATTGCTAAAAAGTAATGAGCTTCAGACATGGTGACTCACCTTTGTTGGTGTCTCATTGACTTGAGTTGAATTTAAATCAGCTCCGGTGTTGTTTACACTTCTCTCGGCCAGACTTGTTTCTGTGGCATCTCCATTGACCGCACCAAGCCATCCACCTGTAACAAATCCAAACAGTTTGAATTCTCAAAGGATCAGGGAATCTCCAAGGCACTTTTTAAAACCAAAAAAGGCATAAACATAAAAACAGAACTGCCTCCATTTGGCAGCGAACCTATTTGTTTCCAGCGCTAACCACAATTTATGCCACAACAGATTCCTTAAACCTCCATTAAACGAATCACCAGCCAGAATCTGTTAGAACTGAACCCCACAGAAAGACTTCATCCACAGAGATGCTAATTTATGACTGGAAAAAAACCATTCTCTGAACTTTGTCATGAGAACAAGGAGACCATTGAACCCACTGTAAGAAGTGTTTGTTCCAATGGCCTTTTTATTCAGGCACAACAATAAATAAGGCATCGCTCCCAAGCGCTGGCAGTTAGCCAGGATAGTTCCAACATGGAGATGGTGAAAACGTCCATGCTGAAGGTCTCCGTTTCCAGATCTCAAAGTGGGTGTGAACAAAAGACGTCTTTGATTATCCCCTGTAAGTATGAGCATTCACTCAAAGTTATTTGAGCAATGAAGTTGTCTGCCAGACAATGATGTATATGTTCCTCACCAAAACACAATTTTTTTTGCTTATGATTTACTAGCAACTAACCACATCATGTACATTGACTGTCAAAATAATATGTGAAGAGGAAACTCAAGAAAGCACCATTCCTGTAATCAGAGATCTTTCCTGTTAATGATCGCTCAGAGAAAAAAAAAACACTTTTAGTGTACATTAGCTACACATATCATAAGTAACATTATTTCAGCACACAACAATTAGTCTGGCACTGTACTGCTTGGTGCAATATATTCAGAGCACTCTCCTATTGACACATCCTGCATTTCCAACTGACTTTTGGCAGAGTTCATGGATAGCTCTTGGCCCGTGCCGTCCTCATCATCGATGTGCACTAGCGTGGCCCTCAAAGTAACAGCACCCTTGCCCTTGCAGACGCGGGTAGGGTCCAACTCTGCAAAAACATAGAGCCGTGAAATTGATTTGATCTTTTCAAAATCACAAAATTAAGTGTACATGATGCCAGCAACCATATTCGTTTTATACTATTCATAACGTTAGACCCCCAAATCCTAAAATGCCGGTCTTACCAGTAGGCATGAGATCAGGTGAACTCTTCATGATCCTCAATGGTGTTACTCGCACAGCAGATACAGTGCGCCGACAGGGTGGACGTGCTTCAAGACACATACAACCATAAGTTGAGATGGAGAGAACAGTAAAAGAAACTAAATAAAGCTATTATAATTGCATTATTTGCATATATCATTGTTTTTCACATCGTCTGTGACATTTTGGGTCATGACGTACCCATTAAGAAAAACTGCGTTCATGAGTTATTGTTAGACACAACAGCACTAATAATGGTCACAAAGTGACCCAAGGGCTTTTTAAGTTCTAGGAAGATTTTAATCACAGTGTTCTCTGCTGGCTGGCACAAATATCAAGAAAAGACGGATGAACGGAAGGAAATAAGAGGGCCTGGCAGTGAGAATACTGATTCAACAATGACTCAAGCCAGAGGGAAGGAAGACAGAGGGAGTCTGTTTGTGATTGCTTACTCATGAGCCTCAAGACATTAGAATGCTTTTATTCCTTGCTACTGCCTTTTATGTAGTACTTACTACAGTGTTTTGATTAGACTGTCTTTTGACAGGCTTAAATAATATCATATAGTGCATTATAGGAGACTGTATGCACAGATTTAAAACTGGCATGCTGAGAAAATGGGTGTTTAAAGTGTCTTTTGCGGTTTCATTATAATTTATGTTGTTGTCTATATCGGTGTTGCAACTGTTTTGTTTTGTAAGTTTCATTCATACCCATAACTGTAAATAAAGGCTAGCCAGGCCAGTGTAACCTCAAGAAACTTGATGGAGATTGGAGATACTAAAAGTGTGGCATGCTTACCAGGGCCTGCATCAAATTTCCCTGTGCCCTCTGCTGGAGAGCCCTGCAAATGAAAATGGGTGAAAGGAGATGTTAAGACAGGGAACAATGTTGCTTAGCATGTCATTAGGAAAGAGAACAAAGAATATTGAGTGATTGGCAATTAAGATTTCAGCAACTCATCGACAACAACACATGCTGGTATAAGTATATTTAGGCCTGATCTCATATTTAAGATCTGTAAAATTTCGACTGGAACAATGTTACAAACAATCCTTCTAATATGGTAAGTGTGAGGGTGCTGATGCATGGGGAGATGGATTATCCCTCTAACTAATGTGTCACACCTTTGGCTGTGGTTCACACTGAAACAAGATACAAAGTGACCTGTTACAGAACATTGGCTGAGTAAGAAAATATGGGTCAATGAAAATGTATATGTTTCAGTAGCTGCCAATGGATATCTCCCTTGAACAGATGTTTCTGCCCAGTAATAAGTAAGACTGCCAAATAACTAATTTGATACTGATTAGTATTTTAGATACTAATTGCTGTTTGCCAAATGAGGGAATATAAAAAAAGCTTTATTTAGAGATACAAAATAGCATCAAAGTCCTGGATGATTGCAGATACTTCTGTTGCATTTCTAATGGATCTCAATGTAAACATTAACCATCTGTCTCTGCAATGGCTCCTGTCTCATTGACTTATTATAGCCTACAGTTACAGTCTATAGAAATCAGAAGCAGCTAATTAGCTAGCTAATTAAACTTAGAAAATATAACAGATCCTATATCTGAATTATAAATAATATTGATAGAGTAATGAAACATACAGAAATGTATAAACAATAATACCATTGGATTTGTCCCCTTGAAAATGGATATCCTCCTAAATTTAGAAGACTTGTGCAGTTGTGTAACAGCAATTTTGTAATTCAATAATACACAAATATGCTGTTTATAGTAAACAGTTATATCGCATACTGAATTAGATAAGTGGGAATCATTTTCCATTGTAAAATTAAAACAGGTCCAGCAATAACAGCTGCATGCATCAATCCATCAGTCAAGAGTCACACGGTTTGAGGATCCTTAATACTCTGGATTGCTCCATATGTAGCATGTGTTTAAGATATGCTACTAATCCTGATTTAGCTTGAGCTTTGAGGCGTTTTAGTAACTAAATCCAAAGCCAAATTAGTGAATAAAAATGTAAACATTTATTTCTGCATATAAATCTTATTAATATCATACCAACTCATTTTGCAGCTTACCTGTGAGGATCTTCAGCGGAGCTTAACTTGGTTTAAAGTCCTAACAAACACCCGAACAAGGAGGGCGCCCTTTTAAATATCATTTGTTGTGGCCTATCATACAAATCCAGACTATCATGTCCTGTTCTCTTCAAAGAACTGAACCTTAACCATGCTTTACCTCTACCAAAATGGACTTGTCAGCACCTGCCACCTGGGAATGTGGCACCCACTTAGCCTTGTGATGAACGAATTACAGAATCCTGCTTTCCATCCACCTCTCCATCCCTGTCTGGCATGACAAACACCTCATGAGGCTATAAACTATATTAAGATAACTGTAAGATAATAGACCAAATATGTTATAAATCTGGATGTTGTCATACAATTACAGACTATTGACTGTGGTTTATTTTAAGAAGTATCAGAATAGGGCATGGGCCGTATGGGTTGGACCAGAAACAACTTTCTCAGTAAACAATGTGATCATGGTCAAGGGCATGAACACTGACAGTTCAAACCACTATAGAGTATTAGAGACACTTATGATGATTGCAGTCTCCATCATGTTAAAAATAAAAGTTATTTTTAAGAAAGATTTAAATGGCGTACTAGAAATGTCCTAAGAAATAACCACAAACTTTTAAAGTTCATCAAAATTCAGCCTCAAATCCATAACCTACACAAGAATTCATCATAATCTTTAATCAGCTGTAATTTTATAATTTCGTGCAAACAGGCAAATCGTGTGTACAGACAAATTGCTGGAAACTTTGCTGGAAAATTGTGCCTGGTAACTGCTGCACTCTCTCCGGGCAAAGCTGTAAAACTGAGCAACAGTGGAAAGGCTCATGTCAGACATGGGTCCAAATCTTTGTTTCAGAATCAAAACACTGGCTCAAACCTCATCAAGGCTATAACTCTCAGGTCCACAACTTTAACTTTTACGGTTAAATATAGCTTTTGAAAGTGTAAATTACCTTATAATTTACAGTAAAGAGCCATAAATTGACATCCACAGAATTCCCTGTGTGACACTTAACATTTGATGGATATTCATTTAAGCAATGTTTCTTTGTTATCAGGGTTTTATGCTACATCTTATCATCTGGCAACCACAGCTTCTGTTTATAGTATAAAATGATTAAATAAAATCCCTCATGCTGTCAACACACATTTTTGTGAGTTTTATATTATCTTTGTATTTTAATATTATATATATCAAACTGTATCAAACTTTTTCTAACTGACCGAACCCTAACATTTTGTTTTGTAATGAATGTAGGTTGATTCAACAATGTTAAATTATATATTATTAAATATAACATTACATTTACATATGTTACATATATATTATATATTTTAATATATAATAATATGACAACACACAGTAAAAGTAATTTCAATCCTTTATCATTAATAAAAATATAACTAAAACTGTATTAAAAGTGGTGTGGTAAATTGTAACAGTTGTTGCTGTTTGATCCAGCAATGTTTGGGTGTGTATATATATATATACACACACTCACCTAAAGGATTATTAAGAACACCTGTTCAATTTCTCATTAATGCAATTATCTAATCAACCAATCACATGGCAGTTGCTTCAATGCATTTAGGGGTGTGGTCCTGGTCAAGACAATCTCCTGAACTCCAAACTGAATGTCAGAATGGGAAAGAAAGGTGATTTAAGCAATTTTGAGCGTGGCATGGTTGTTGGTGCCAGACGGGCCGGTCTGAGTATTTCACAATCTGCTCAGTTACTGGGATTTTCACGCACAACCATTTCTAGAGTTTACAAAGAATGGTGTGAAAAGGGAAAAACATCCAGTATGCGGCAGTCCTGTGGGCGAAAATGCCTTGTTGATGCTAGAGGTCAGAGGAGAATGGGCCGACTGATTCAAGCTGATAGAAGAGCAACTTTGATTGAAATAACCACTCGTTACAACCGAGGTATGCAGCAAAGCATTTGTGAAGCCACAACACGCACAACCTTGAGGCGGATGGGCTACAACAGCAGAAGACCCCACCGGGTACCAGTCATCTCCACTACAAATAGGAAAAAGAGGCTACAATTTGCACGAGCTCACCAAAATTGGACAGTTGAAGACTGGAGAAATGTTGCCTGGTCTGATGAGTCTCGATTTCTGTTGAGACATTCAGATGGTAGAGTCAGAATTTGGCGTAAACAGAATGAGAACATGGATCCATCATGCCTTGTTACCACTGTGCAGGCTGGTGGTGGTGGTGTAATGGTGTGGGGGATGTTTTCTTGGCACACTTTAGGCCCCTTAGTGCCAATTGGGCATCGTTTAAATGCCACGGCCTACCTGAGCATTGTTTCTGACCATGTCCATCCCTTTATGACCACCATGTACCCATCCTCTGATGGCTACTTCCAGCAGGATAATGCACCATGTCACAAAGCTTGAATCATTTCAAATTGGTTTCTTGAACATGACAATGAGTTCACTGTACTAAAATGGCCCCCACAGTCACCAGATCTCAACCCAATAGAGCATCTTTGGGATGTGGTGGAACGGGAGCTTTGTGCCCTGGATGTGCATCCCACAAATCTCCATCAACTGCAAGATGCTATCCTATCAATATGGGCCAACATTTCTAAAGAATGCTTTCAGCACCTTGTTGAATCAATGCCACGTAGAATTAAGGCAGTTCTGAAGGCGAAAGGGGGTCAAACACAGTATTAGTATGGTGTTCCTAATAATCCTTTAGGTGAGTGTATATATATTATATATATTTCAGTGTAGAGAACATGAAAGGAATGTTTCCTTTGGTAGGCATTGTTCCAATGCTGCTAGAGGCATTTGATTTAAGAACTTGAAAAAACTGAACTTGGCTACTCTGGATTTTGATGGCAGAACTGTTGGCACATAAAAGACGTTTCAAATAAAATCTGTGAGAACTCTCCAACCATCAAAATATCCAGAAAAGTTATCACAGCATTCGATTCTAAAGCGCAGCTGAAGGTCATCATGCACATCCTTTCCTGCTTTCCATTCCATTATGCCAACCCCATTAAAATAATAAAGGGGGTGACATAAGAAAAAGTACCATGATATTCCACCCAAGAATCTCTGGGGATTGCCTCATTCTATTTCCATGACAGCTTTTAAAGAGTGCAGCTTTAATACACAAAGGAGATCTACAAGGGGCCTGCTGTAGCCGGAGCGAGGGGGCCGGAGGGGAGGGGGGGCCGTTACATAACACAGTTTGACTTCTGCTTTGTCAACAAATGGCAGAGGGGGGCAGAGAGAGAGAGTGAAGCTCACCAGGATCACAGCAAACAGCTCCAAACATGGCCCGAGAGTAGCGCTGTAGAAGAACAACCGTGGGTGTTTAATAGAAAATACCCCATCAGCAGTACCGTAAACATCTTCAGCAGACACACTGGATGGAGGCCTAGACTGTTGTACTCTCAACACATTTAAACAACGACATCATAAAAGGAAATGTATGCAACTATGGTATTTGCCTAAGCCACCATTTATCTACAGTATATGTCTTTTTTCAGAGCATGACATCACTAGCTATTTCCATCCAAAGTTGTGAATTTAACTTATGCACAAAATCGGAATATTGCATAAAACATTTGCAAATAAAGCAGTTTTTCCATCCCATGTGGATTCCTGGGAAATTGGCGCAAAATATCTGTAATAAAAATGGAAGTTGCTGCAACCGGGGTAGCCACTGTGGCTCTGTTATCCTACATCATAAATTACTTTCGTCTCAGACCGCACAAACAAAATACAATAAGCACTGTCATATTATGTTGTGTATAGAGGCCTGCATTTTTACAATTTACGCGCATCTTGGCGTTTCCATCCAGCATTTTCTTTTTTGTGATATCCCAAAATGTGC
The DNA here is from genome assembly GCA_039654625.1 of Rhinogobio ventralis. Taxonomy (NCBI): domain Eukaryota; kingdom Metazoa; phylum Chordata; class Actinopteri; order Cypriniformes; family Gobionidae; genus Rhinogobio; species Rhinogobio ventralis. The sequence goes on from CM077204.1 coordinate 25,936,427, forward strand.
ACCAAAATAGGTGGATTGAAACAGCAACTGTAAGAAAAAGCTCTCCATTATATTCTTGAACAATGTGAAAGATGCCAAACAACTGAAAAGATAATACAAACAGGGAAATAATAACAAGAGTTTGTGTATGATTCAGTTACACAGTATCTATTGGTTTCACTGTAAAATGACGCTTACATTAAAGCTGCATTCCGTAAGTTTTGCCTCTGTGTCGCCATCTCTGTTTGAAACCTGCAATTGCAGTTATTTGCAGAGTTATCATCGCGGCTCCTCAGCGCGGATGAATCTAATGTTTTGAGGAGTATGTGCGGCTTTGCTGTCAGTCAACGCACCGGTGTGAATACTGTACTTCAGAATCACAGAAATAACCTAAATAAGAATTTTCACCGGAAAATGTCATCTGAACAAGTAAGTAGCATGTCTGCCACTTTTGGGAACAAAACATTACAATAAATTGCGCTACCAACGGTGATTAAATCTAACGATCGCTCATATATCATCAAACCGTGCAAATTATTATTATTGTTATACTTTGTTCTCAAATTGTTAATGTTAACAGCATTAGCATTGCGTGATTATGTGTATTTAGTGTGTATTAGCTTTACCTGTAGATTTTAATTTCCGTACAGTCTATTCTTTTGCTTTTGACTACGGGTGAATCTCCAGTTGTCACTGATGATTGTGGTTTGGACCTTTCTGGATTACAATCCACCATCAAAATGATAAATTGAATTACTCCAGCTGCTGTGAGAAAAGGCTATAAATAATCTGCTGAAGAACATGCTCCTCACATGCGTTACTACGGCTAGCCGGACTCTTTCTTTATGTATACAGACGTGACGTAATGACGCAAAGACATGCTTGAATTTCCCGCGAAAAAGCTACCAGTACCAGAAAATTATAACAGATTATTACAAGCAGTGGTTAAATTGGGCCGGGGCTCTCGGGGGCTCAGCCCCGGCACATAAGCCTGTTCGTTTGTGTCCTGATGTGCCTGTTAGCAGTCAGTTGCCTACTGGAAATTATGTCACATAAAATTTTATGAAAGTGATGCTTTTGAAATGGCATGTCTCTTTTGTCTCGGCGGAGCTAAAATAAGAACAATCGGAACACGGCCATATTTTTGTTCAGCTGCTTAATCCGTTAATAATCCTTAATAGCTGCGCGGGATGTGGAAGCGTGCGAAAGTTCCAGAAATGTACAAAAAGTGCCCTGGCCTTGAATGACAAAGTAAGAAAAATAAGACAAAATCAAAATGAAATAACCAAGACTAGGTTGACCATGATTTTTCTCAGGAGATGTTTGGAGTATTTTACTTCAGACACCGGATTATCAGCAAACTGCAAAGAGAACGGCTAGCTGGCTACTCAAAATAAACTAGCAATCTATTCAGTCAGCATATTTGTGTTTGATCTGTGTGAATTACAGAAATATAAGACTTGCTAGACCTACTTTTAGCTACCAAGCAACCTTTCCACAAGGATAGATTGATTTTATTTTTGTGACTTGGGCATACCTTGATGTGAAATGACGCAGAGTAGGCTGTGTGTGTGTGTGTGTGTGTGTGTGTGTGTGTGTGTGTGTGTTGTAGTAAAGAGAGAGAATGGGAGAAGGAAGTTTGTGTGAGGTGGACCTGGTCACCACAGACCCAAATCTTCTCAGCAGTTGCTACTGTCATATGCTGCACTGTCTCTTCATGTGGCACAACATTATGTTTGGCACATTATATGGGTCACTATATCATAACAAGGTAATACAATGTGTAATCAAGTGATGACTGATTAACAGTAATGTAAATGCTAAATGTCCTAATACCTGTTGATACTACAACAATGCAAAGTATATGCTCTTAACCTTAAAGTTTTTCACATATCATGTAAGACTCGATTTCTCCATTTCTTTGCATAAAACTCTCCAGAAAGGGACATTTAATGATTTATTTTACAACAAAAAAATTCCCGGGGGAGCATACCCCCAGACCCCCCTAGGGAGACCAATTTATTATAAATTGTAATAATATTTCATAATATTACTGTTACTGTATTTTTATCAAATAAATGCAGCCTTGGTGAGCATTCATGTTTTCAAAAACATTCAAAAAAGAAATCTTACCAAACTTTTGAACAGTTAGTTCACTTCATTAGTTTATTCATAAATGGATAACTGTTATAATGACAGCAAATTGTGTCCTGGCAGCTAGACCATTTAGGTTAACATCAATAGGACATTTACTTAATAATAATAATAATAATTAGTTAATTATTATAAATAAATAATTATAAGTAAAGTAATAAGTAAATTAATTTAACTAATTTAAAACTCATTAAAAAGCCATGCAAACTGCAGCATTCATTTAAATTATATGAGCACCTCAACTGAAAACTAATAATATAATATATGAACAAATAATTGAATACATATTCTATGACATCATAACAGTAATAACTATTTTATTGCTAATAAGATTAATAATATATCAGTATAATTTTTATAATACTGAATAGTTTGTATTCTCCTTGAGTAACACTGATTAACTGTTCCTCAGTAGAGACTACCAATTACTAATATTACAACCACAATCACCTAGCTTTATTACCAATTCAACATTTCCATAACACTTCCGAGCACTTATAACACACTATTAGCATGGCTACTGAGAGCTATCTTCACAAACATACCGTTAAAACAGAGATCACGCCGTCTAAAATAGACTGACACTTAAAAAAACCATCTGATATTACGTCACGGAATACAGAAGCCTATTATGCTGGAAGATGTTCTAGTGCACAGCTGTGTATAGATGAGTCAAAGTCTCCTGGCCTGGCCCTCACAGGCCCCGGCATTTGCTGACCAGGACAACAGGCGGCCACAGAGGGAGGGGCACACGGCACATACACAGCATCAACTGCAGCTCAAGCCAGAAAAAAAGGCTTTGTGCGCAGCATGGATGTTCTAGAAGGACAGATGGGGCAATGATAATGAGTTTCACACTTGGGATTCAAAGCAGTGCGTAATGGGGCGGCTTTTGATATCAAATGACTTACAAAGCTCATAAGGCATGAGGGATTTATTTTGTAGGTAATAAAAATAAAAATGGACCAGACTGAGATTTGAGATACTGAATTTTGGCGCCTAAGTGAACAGCTCAGGATGTGACATTTAGGGGGGCAATGACATAAGTGCATTCTTATATCTAATGAGGCTTTTTTATACAGTTGTATCACCCTGACATTTTTTACTTTATGCACACACAAAAAAAATTCAATTACGAAATTAAAAACGTAGGCTGAAATCGCATACTCTCTTAAGTAGTTACTTTGAAAGAGTAAATACATTACAACCGCTAAAAAGTATGTTCTATATAGTATGAATGTGAGTATGAATATAAACTGGACGTACTACATTTGCCATGTTGTCATTATCATGTGACCTACCAGCATCAACTGCATTACTTCACTGCCATTCACAAATCTTCTCCCATGGCCTCATGGGATAGTAAAGTGTCCATCATATGCACACTTCAGAATCTAGCTGATAGTAGTAGTTCATCCGGGTACATTGTGCCAAATCTTTTATGAGTATTGTCAATTTGGACATGCTTCTTTTTTCACATACTGTTTTTTACCCACTATACGATTTCGGATGCATCAAAGAAGAGGATCAATTGTATTTGTATGGGTTTTTAAATGAATCAACATGACAAAAAAGCAGCAAGTGTCATTGTCCCTTAAATGTATGTACATTAGTTGCTTTATGTTATGCACACAGTGTACAATGCAAAATGCTTATACAGTGTTAATATTAAGGAACTTTCTGCACTATTTACAATGGAAACTGCGTATGAGACTGACACAGGCTAGAACAAAATTGTTGAATAAAGATGTTATTTTTGTTTGTTTTTGCGCACAAAAAGTATTCTCGTCACTTAATAAAAAGTCTACGGAAGGGCCTGAGAGCTCTCAGATTTAATCAAAAATATCTTAATTTGTGTTCCGAAGATCAACGATCTAACGGGTTTGGAATGACATGAGGGTGAGTAATTAATGACAGAATTTTCATTTTTGGGTGAACTATCCCTTTAGCGACAATACTGGTTATTTTCTGCCAGGGCATTATCCATTTTTCTACATTGTTTTTCTACAGTGAAGATATTTAGCACTATGTAAATCTCACTGGCCAACAACATGTCAATATTATTCCAACCAACAGAGATTTTAGGCATCCCACTTGCAATGCAGACAGAGACAACTGTTTCAGACCTCTCAGTTATGTGGCTGGTGCCTGATAATTTTGTCAGGGGATGTAGACTATTCAACCACACCTAAAAACAGCTCTATGATAATCCAGACATTTCAAGTGCTTCCCTAATGATGGAGGACCCCAAATCTCAGTGTTGAGCAACACCACCAGGCACAGCCTTTATAAAGCAAGCCAAGCCATGCACATTCACACACACACTTGGATTTCACACTCTCTTGAAAGGTGAATAGTTCGCAGCGATCTGAAAAACATTATCTGAAGGTCCACCATGTTCCAGGTATGTGTTACATGGCAAATAAATTAAATGCATTACGTTTAAGCTCTGACATATCATTGTCACATTCTCTCTAAATATGATATGCATTCAAACTCTCATCGTACAAACATCATCCCAACACTGACCTTAAGCCAGCTGGTCTACAATCTGTCAAAGCAGCAAGAGGTGAAAAGAAAAATCTGTCAGCACAACACAATCTGAAGCAGAGATGGTCTGTTCAACTTCTTGTTTGCAATAGCGCGCTGCTTTGTGCAAAAACCTTGAAATTTGTAGCGCTAACAAAACATACAGACTGGCACACACTTCAAGTGCCACTCAAAGCCACACTGCAGTCAATGGGGTAGAAGGAATGTATGGGGTAAGATGAAGGTTGCTAAGGAACATGGCGAAACATTAAAACAGTTTGGATGGGAATGGATGCTATGTGTCATCTGTCGAAGACGCCTCAATCATTGTCAATCATAACCACAAACATGCAGATATTCACACCAACAGCACAATTGCAAGTGTAATATTGCTTTTATACAACAGTTAAATGAAAAATATGTTAATATTTACCTACATTTTAGATAACAATGCCAGTTACTTGTGTATTTTGCGTTTATTAACCGTCCACATCAAGCAACAAACCAGTGTTTCGTTCTAGGATGAATCAGTGTTTTTTTAACAAATCGGCTGAGTGAATGATTCAATGACTCAGCATTTTCGAACAAATCAAATCTATTTAGTGAATTAAGTCACTTGTCGACACCTACTGACGGAACAATGTAACTTGCAGAAAGGGTTACTTGACTTACCAAATAAATATTAAATTTTCATAATTTTAAATAATTTTCTTGTTAAACTTAAAAGGAGGTAACATAACTTTCATTAATAAATCATTAATAAACATGATATAATGCTTAATGGTTAATATATATTCAAATAGAAATATGAAAATGCACTTATTAATGTTTACTAAAACATAGTAAGGTACTAAATGTACTAAAGAGTACTAAATTATTAATAGTAAAAATTTATTAACATTTACAAATGATGAATAGATGAATAACTTTAGATTGGGTACTGCAAAAACATGAACAAATAATTAATAAATGATTTGTTAAGATGTGTAAATATTAGAAGTCTGCATACACACCACAACTAACGAAGACCAAATGTATGACCTTTACAGACTGTGGTTATGAGTTAATGAGTAAAATGTTCAAATTAATAGAGAGCGAAGAGCTTAAAATGACTAATTAAAGTATTTTTTCACAACATTTGTAAGTTTAAAAAAAGTGCATTAGATAATATATGAATTGAAGTTTAATGACATTTGTTAGCATTTTATTTACATTAAATCGTTGATTGATCTGTTAATCATTATGTAATGTTTAATAAGTTTATTTAAACATTAACAAGCATTTTATCTCATAGCTATTTGAATATATATTAACTAATGATCTAAGCATTATATAATGTTTGTTAATGATTTATTAATTATTATTTTAATCATTTTTAACCATCTGTCAAAATCACTTGTATTTTTGCATGATCATATGAATTGAAAGTTTAATGACATTTGTAAGCATTTCAATTTACATTAAATTATGATCAGTTAATCATTATCTAATGATTAGTTCATTAGTAAACATTAACAAGCACATTATCTCATATTTCTAGCTATGTGAATATAATGATCTGTTAAGCATAATGTTTGTCAATGATTTATTAATGAAAGTTATTATAAAGTGTTAACATGCCATTAAGACCGTATCTACATGCAAAATGCAAAAAGTCCCAGCGCTGTTGAACTATATCAGTGCTTCTGAAATGCTGTTCAACCAATCAAGTTTAAGGGCTGGACGAAATATTGTATAATGCAGAACAGATGATCTGTTTTTAATGTTTTTTTACTGGACACTGGACATGAATATGTGTTGAAGTATTTGTAATTGTACATGACTACCAGTTGTAAAATACAATACAACCAAATATAACAAGAGCTAAAATCTACATACATTTGCTGAGGATTTTTACAGCCAATTAATTGTATCGGTCACTGACAAAGATAACATAACACATGATTTCATAATGGCTAACAAGTACTTATAACCACTTGTTAAAAAAAATAGGGGATACTATTAATATGGTAATCCCCTCAATCCTATGGATGTGACTCAGGGGCTCCGTGAATGAATGGGAACCCTGCGATTTTAATCCCACTCAGAGCACTTCCTCTCTCCACTACCAGAGCACAGTGCTTCATTCCATCCGCTGTCATATGCCTGCCCGCTCTCTGGGCTGTTTGCATCCAATATGAGTGATATGCAAAATTAAGAACGTGCCTAAATGCATAATGAGAAAAATAAAGCCTTAATTTTGGGTTACTAAGTGTTTGAAACAGCAGTGAAATATAAAGTGGCAGCAAATGACACTAGGAGAAATGGAATAATGGCATGTTATTAGCAGTCAAAGCATGTCTGGACATAATTGCAGTGCTACAAAAAGGCATTGACTAACGTGCAAAAAACAATTTATCAGTGCTTACAGAGCTGTTTAAAAAAAAACCTGAGGTATCATGGCTTATAGATCTATTCTAAAATATGTATAACGTAACAACCTGATGATAAGATCAGCCATGTCAAAACTATTATAGTTTGTCTATTCATTTGTCAATTCAAATGAGAACTAATTTAAACAGTGTTTCACCACCAATCTTTTTGGTGCCTGTTCACCACACTAGACAGTAACATGATTCTAAAGCTTATAAAATATTAAGCACCCAACACAAATTATTCATTATCTTGGTAAGGAGACGGCTTCCAAAGACGCTGGCAGGAACTTCACCCAAACGTTACAGTCTCTCACCTACTTAAGATTTTAATGTGGTTCACTTCCTCTTTGCTGATATACTATATACCTACAGTGCCAGAATACAATGATAGCATCATGTATGTCTGGCACAAGTGTTGAGCTAAAACATCTATAAACACAGATAAAAAAAATTTACAGGCTGTGAGTTTTAAGGAGTGAGATCTCAGTATGCTTCAATCGAATTACAACTACGATATAACAATAAGGAACATAGGTTAACAGAAATTATTTCAAGTTATAACATTTTGGCTAGTGTTAACAATTACAGCAAAACCTGCTGGTGATATATTTAACATTTATCAATACTAGAAGGGAAATATGTTGACATTATAGCAGCCTATCTCTAATGCCAATAAACTAGTTTTAAAGCAGGAAAAGTATGTTATTAAGTTTAAAAGTTTAAGGTTAAGGCCACAACAGTTCAAAACAGCTCATACACTAAACAATGCTTGCACTAGCACTAAAAAGAAATTCTAAAATTAATTTAAGACTCAGCTTGGTGCTCCACTTCAATATTAGTCTCAGAATAATATTGTAATACAGTGTTTTCAACTCCTGTGAAAATACAGTATTTGCACAGATCTTTCTGGCTTTTAACCAGATCTCTAAAAACAAATCTTATAAGGTAATTGCTCCGGGTTAACTAATAAAGGAATAACGCTCAATTTCTTAAAGAATTCTTAAGTTACGAATTTTAAGCATGCTTAAATCTTCAATTTAAATAATTAGAATTTCTTAACAATTCTTCCAGGGAATTTAAATTGTTGTGCCTGTGTGGTGGACAGTTTATTATGGCAAGTTATGGTTAGAGTTACATAATTAAATATGGGACAAACAAATGTCACAATTGAACATCAACTGAGAATGCTCTTCTTAAACATAAGCCTAAAGAATCAAAATCACCTTCATTATACTTTTACTGGGATTTTTAAAATGCTATTTGGCAACAAAATATATTACTGAAAAACAGCCTGTTTTCAAGCTGGACAATGCCGGGCTGCACTTCTCAAAAGTATTGTGACCTAAGTTGATCGTACACCATTGGTGCCAATGGTTCTACGATCTTAAGCTTATGATGCTTTTGAGAAACACAGCCCTTGTCATTTATGTTCCAAGATGATGGACTACCATCTGGTGAGACCGAGGTTGACAGGGTAGACCTTGATAAAGCTAGTTAGAGGCGGTAGTCCTTAGACAAGTTCCAAAAAACATCTTTTTTTGTCACTTTTCATTAAAAAAAAACTTTAACTTTTCTAAATGCATTTTTGTATCATTTAAACTGCAGCAAACACATTTGATGCTGATGATCTGTCCTAATTTGCCTTAGAAAATAAATTAAAGCAGTAGCCTACCTGTGTTCTAAAGTCTTTAGAAATTGCATAAAATATTACTTTGATATACTTAAAGACTTAAATATAAAAAGGCTGTGCTTCATCACTAATCTACTAAACGGTCTTTCTTCTGCCTAGTTCATCTACAGTGCGCCTGCCGCATAAACCGCATTGCATTAGAACAACTCATCCTAAAATTCATCTTCGTTAATACAGGCTGTTATATCATTCCACTCTAGCACTCAAATCTGGATAAACTGTTTTATGTGTCACGTTTAATTTTTCAAGCTATCTACAATGCAATGGATTGAACTCGTGAAGTCTTTCACTGTCCTGCTCCCTCCGCATATCCAGTCAATCCTATTCCTTATTTGGATGTCAAGTGCAGCCGAAATCAGAGCTCTTTTCCTGCTGAATACAAATAATCTCCATCCAGTCTCCTTCATCTGACATTTTATAAACGCCTGCTGAGCTTTTTAATAAGAATTCAATTTAAAGTATCCCCCTTTACAATATAGCTATACATTTAACACTAGGCTATGTAATATCACTAGTGCTGAAGTAACTGAAACACTAATCCACGTTGCCGCACATTTGTCTGCAATGGATGGCCGCTGCGGTTTATTGTAATAAACCCTGGGTAAATAGACTAATAGTCTCCAAACGAAGTAAACACGTAAACTTTCCGTTTTAGTTTGATGTGAAATATCGCTGAGATTCAAATACTGTGAATATGACTGTGAACGTAGTATGCGTTACTCACCTTTCTAAGGAAGCAGTCCAGGTTTCCGTATTGATAACGCTGCTGCACGCTGCACAATTCAGTGACGGTCACCGCACGCCGCTCGCCCGTGCGTGGAGCCTCTCACGCTCTCATCACAATATCACTGGAGTGGGTGGAGAGGGGCGTTCCGTTGAGCCACATACGTTTCATCAAACTCATACTCTAATTTAATGAATTAATAATAATACATATAGCCTAAATTAAATTAAATGACATATTTCCAATTTTAAATTACAACAACAAACGGTATACTAATCTAGATATCTTCATCTTACTTCAGTTTTTGAGCTTTAATTAAGTTTTAATAAAACTTATTTTAAATATTTTTAAGCCATCTTGCTACACCCTAGTTTGATGAGGCCCCCTAGTGGTCCAAGGCCCCCTAGTTAAGAACCACATCATAGAGGAGCTAAAAATCAAAAATTAAAGTACAGGTCCAGATAAAAAATAAAAAAAAATAAAAAATGTTGTCCATCGTTAGATGTTAGTTCATGTTCTTAATGATGCTACATAACTATTTTAATACAGTTTAGAAATGTAATAAGCCAAAAGCATTGTTCATGTTAACTATTGTGTAGGACCTTGTTCCATGTACATTAAACATACAATGCTTCCATGGATAGTAGGGGTGTAACAATATATTGTGTCACAATATATCGCAATAAAAAAAATGCAATATGTATTGTGCATAGTGACAATATATATTGTGTATAGTTCACCTAAAATTAAAATTACTGTGAGAGAAAGTACTACATAACTACTATATATAATGTTTAATATAATGTATAATAATGCAATGGGGGAATATTTGCGGGTCCTGATGCCAAATGTCTTATTTTACCAGTAAAAAGTGGCCTACATTATTTTAAATACAGTAAAACCAAAAATGTATTCAGACACCTTCAGCATTTTCTCATATTATCACAGTTTATTTGCTATAGTTTAGAAAATGGTAATAAAATATGACAAGAACTCAAGAGTTAAACTGTTTTAGAACAAATTCATCATGATAATGTCAGATAACTTTGATAGAAAGGTATGTAATGGATTGCAATCAACCAATCAGCTGTTAAATTTAAGTACACAATTAGATAATACCAGTTTAGGTCAACCAATTACCAAGCAATACTTAATTTTGTTCAGTCTGTGGTCCAATTTTTATTGCGGTGTCACCATTGTCATGTGCATTGGGTTACCAGCACCAAGTCCAAGCCTATTAATTTCCACCCCCAACGTAATACCAAATTTAGCATTTTAAGCAACAGTAAATTTTTTGTTAACCTTTTACCATATGTCTTTGAGTATTGAAATATATGGCATCGTGAGTTCAGTATCGTGATATGTATTGAATCGTGACATGAGGGTATCGTTACACCCCTAATGGATAGACTAGAATATCATGCATTTTTCCAACTAATCCTACAGTACGAAAAGCCCTCTTTGTTCTCGGAACATTTTAAGTGAAGTGAAGTGACGTGAGGCCAAGTTTGGTGACCCATACTTGGAATTTGTGCTCTGCATTTGCACACACACAGTAGTGAACACACACACCGTGAACACACACCCAGAGAGCAGTGGGCGGCCATATTGCTGTGGCCCCCGGGGAGCAGTTGCTCAAGGGTCTCACCTCAGTCGTGGTATTGAGGGTGGAAGAGAGCTCTCCCCCCACTGACAATTCCTGCCGGACCTGAGACTCGAACCCGCAACGCGAGACTTGTACCACGTAATGCTGTAGATTCATATTGCTGTTGATGTTGCCATAGAAAAGCATAATTCTGCATAACAGTTCAGAGTAGTATCATCTTGTAATTCCGATAATTAGGACATGTACTTTTGAGTGCAACGGCCACATCTCAAAATTCAGTCAAACTTCTCCCGCCCTACATTTTTTCTTTTTTGAGGGTGTTTACATGACAACGATGTACTAAAAATAGATGACAATGTTGTAAAAACGATCCCCACTCAGACTCCTGAAGAAAAGATCTCTCGCTATTTCTGTTTCATTGAGACTTTAGTCAATGTTGTTGCCATGCTTCAACAAACATGAACACACACACATACAAAACACATATATGCCCTTTTCACACTGTGCATTCACACTTAAATACTCTGCTTCTCTTTGGATGAATATCATAGCCAGCAGTGAAAATTAATAAATATTTTTTAAAATATGCTACTTTAAATCCCATATGCACTGATCACAGCCAACACAAACTATACTTAATTGCGGTTTTAAATAGAAAAAAGATCTAATAAAGTAGGCAAGTTCTTGAGCTTGCTATTTGCTATAACTAATGGCACTCAGAGTGTACAAACCAAATAGCTACATTGCAAACAAGTGACCATATGAGAAGAACCTTCAAACATATTGCATATCTTCAGGTGAAGATTTATCATTTAAAACCTATACATTAATGTGATTGTTTGCATTGCAAGCAGATCTAGATCGATTCAAATGCAAAGAACGCAGGACACTGATCCATTGGCTATGACAGAAACCTGGCAGTATATTAAAGATAAGATAGCTTCAAGACTTCTGAATCTGATGTTTGCATATTATCCTGTGTGCTACTTGGATAGTTTTGAGCATATATATATTTTTTGCTGCATACACTGCACAATTCTGTGCAGATTTGGCAGTTAGTAAAAAATAATATAAATGGAAAACCAGCTTCCTTAAGAGACGCCTTCATACAATCCTCTGTAAGATTACTGACTGACAAAACAGCCTAGCAGCTGTCTTCTGTTTCAGACACAGCCAGTATCTTTTCCTCCATCTTGAAGAGACTTATAGAGGCTCAACAAGAAAAGTGAACAGTCAGAACAGAACAAAAGCCAGCCATGTTGAAGCAGGCCATCACCATGTCCGTCTCGGTATAGGTGGAGGTGGCATAGAACTTTGTGCAGGTGTCTGAGGAACAGGACGGGATGGACTCGATACATATCGCTCGTTTAGCACCTCTGGAATCCTAAGAGATAATGGGTTAGATTTAAAATGTATTCATGTGATAGCAAAGCTGAATTGTATGGAAGCTTGTTTCCTAAAAATTAAAAAGGTAAAAAGTCGCAATTATCTTTTAAAATATTTTATTCTGTGGTGGAAACAAGCTTCCATATAATTGTAATAAACAATTACAGAATTATCTTTTTTGTTTTTCACTTTTTAAAAAATTGTAAATAAAAAAAGTTTGAAAATCTCCCAATGTTTAGCATTCAAAATATAACTGCCAGAAATAACATTGTTACATTTGCATACTGAATTGTGATTTGTTTGGTCTTTCTTGCATACTGTATATTTCATCATTTATAGACACCCTAAAGGTTCAGTGTGTAGTATTTATGAGGATCTATTGACAAATGCAATATAATATACATAACTATGTTTCAGTGGTGTATAAAGACCTTACATAATGAACCGTTATGTTTTTATTACCTTAGATTGAGCCATTTCTATCTACATAAATGGCGGGTCCCCTTACAGTGAAGTCACCATTTTGCGCCGCCATGTTTCTACAGAACCCCTTAACGGACAAACTGCTCTACAAAGCGCTAGCTACTACCTGCTGTCTCAGATGATGACATCTGTGTCCTGTGCCGGCCACCATAGTTATATGATATATATATATACGTGGCGATATGTACCATAGATATGTCGAGCCCACATCAGAGTGCAGATGTTCTTCACCCCCTCTCAGTGCTGGTGTTTGTGTCTATTAGCTGGCGAAGAAGTAGTGCATTCTAAACCCACACTCCATTTTTACAAGATTTAGAGGCTGATACATACTTGTACATATTATAAAGGTACTGATGGAAAGTTAAGCTTCACAAACTCCGGCATTGTGGTTAAGAGAGTTTTGCGATTGATGCTGTGGTTTGTCACATGGGGAGGCGTAGAGTTTCATACATGAACCACCTTAGCGACCTTACAAACTTTTATCCACTCATCTGGTACATTCTTGCAGTGAAACTTTTCAAAAACAAAACTAGCTGAAGCCACAAACTTAATATGTACATGTTCTCTCTGTACACCCTCCAGTCTTGCTGTGTAAAATAACACTGTCTCGCTGTGTTAAGTTTATTATTATTTTGAATTAGAAATGTATTTCACAATAGAGTTATGAAAACATGCCTGTTTACCTGGTATGGTGTAAGGCATTTTAAACACGTACCTCTCTGTTACACGTGGTGGGACCCGGGGTGGAGGGAGTTCTGGTGGAGAGTTTACTACAGGCCGGAGAGGCCGTGGAGGAAGTGGAATGTCTGGAGGCTCCTTAACCATGAGCAAAGACATATGAACATTAAAAAATAAAGGTGTAATAATTTCTTACATGGTTTTATTATTTGCCTTTAAATAAAATATTCTTATTCAAAATTTCTACTATGACACAATATAAACACTTTTTCAGTTTTAAACAATATATAACCATTCAAAAGTTTGGAGTTAAATTTTTTTATAATGTTTTTGAAAGAAGTCTCTTATGCTCACCAAGGCTGCATTTATTTGATCAAAATTACAGTTAAATAGTTAGTAATATCAATACAGTTTTAAATAATTTTCTATTTTAATGTATATTCCAGCAGCAATTACTCCAGTCTTCAGTGTCACATGATCCTTCAGAAATCATTCTAATATTCTGGTTTTGGTGCTCAAGAAACATTTCTTATTATTGCTACTTAATAAATATAAACCATGACACTTTTTTCAGGATCTTTAGTAACATTATGTGGTTCCTGACACGATTGATCAATTTAATTAATCCTTGCAGATTTAAGCATTAATTTCTTTTTAAAAAAATCTTACCGATCCCAAATTTGTATACTTTATAAGACATTTTTCAGAATTTTCAGAAAAAAATGATTAAAGGAAAAAACTGACCTCACATTCACCATCTATCCCACTGCTGTTGCTAACATTGCTCTGAACGCTCAATCTGTGACTGCTACTACCTGCACAAGTCAAACATTTACAGTTACATTGTTGGAACGCACCATACATGTAAACATAGTTCAATGACATTTGACAGTTTTCATAAGTTTTAAGAAGCCCTCATGTGCTAACATTCCCCAGAACGCAACATAGTACAATAAACGTTTGAGATGGTAATGCAATAAAATTTTCATTGCATTACCATCTCAAACGTTTATTTACCTCTTTATAGACAACAGGTGATCACCTTAATTAAGTGCACGAAAAACATTCTGAGGCTGAATCTGAAATCGCCCCTAAACCCTCAATCACTATTCCCTACTTTAGTCCACTAATACAGTTCACTTGTTTTCATTCACTCCTTCAAGGAGTGAATGAAAACAAGTGAGCGAATTCAGACAGCCGCTGTGTGTACATCGGCTGTACACTCATTATTGCGGTGCAATGTAGGATAGAATGAGTGCACTCAATAACGTCCACTATGGTTTTGGACACCACTACAAATGGCTGTCCCCTCAAATAGTGCCCTATTTAAGGGTATAGGAGGCGATTTCGGATTCAGCCTGAATGTTTTTTTTCCTCCTCTTGTGGGAAACTTGCACACGTGATTGAGCGTGCACTTAATTAAGGTGATCACCTGTTTTCTATAAAGAGGTCAAAGCATTGCAATAAATACTTTTCTGGAGCAGTCATATCAGTGTGTGAACATTACGCTTATTTTTTACTGAAATGAAATGTACCATGGTATCACACTCCAAGGCACTTTTAAAAATACCATAGCACTGATGCTACATGTCCAAAAAACAGACAGTACCATGGAACATTTGGACACTTTTTTTAGCATACTACAAGAATCAAGCATCCTACCAAAATAAAGGTTTTGAAAGGGCTGTGGAGAAGGGTTAATCGACCTTATTAACTTATCGTACTAAACACTAAATTTTCAAATAAATATTCAAATAAATTGAATTACTAAACTAAATTAACTATTTCAACTACATTACTTGAATATATATGATAATTGAAATGAGCTAGATGACATCACCGTTTTCTCCAGAGCGGCTGTACAGCCGAATCAAATTCTATTGCATTATTTTCCTGTTTAACACTGTGAAGCTGCTTTGAAACAATCTGCATTGTAAAAAGCGCTATATAAATAAAGTTGACTTGACTTGACTATAATCTATTACAGTCAGTATTATTTCAGAAGATGTTTTTGCATGAGATTAAAGAAGTTATTTTTATTTTTTACATACTAGAAGTGCTGGAGGTGCTTCCTGTCTGCCAGCTTCCTCTCTGCAGCGGTCTACTAACAGGAGGGGGTTGGGCAATCGAGCGAGGTGTGGGCTCGTAGACGGAGCAATTCACGTTCATTTGAGAACCCCACTGAGTGTTTGTTTGCATCGGTGCTGTAATCATAAGCTCTAATGGGGAAAAAAGAAATGGGAAAAAGTTTAGTTTCATGCTAAATGTCACAAAATTTAACAATAATTGTAAATGGCCCCACCATAACTGTATTATTTTTTTATGTTCCAGAAACAAAAATATATTATTTATAAAATATATTTATATTTAATATAGATTTAGTTTATAAAATATATTTGTTTGTAATGTTAAGTTGAAAACAACAAAAAAAACTCTTTTGCATTATTATTATAATGGTTATAAATTCATAATTTTTATACAACAATGGACTGATGGGGCTCTGGTTTCCCTTTATTTTCACTTTAACACATTCTCTAAGTAACATTACACCTACTCTCATTAGAGTGTTAGTAGAGCATTAGTAGAGGTTTGGGTTATAATAACTTCACATATAGTTGCAAAGTTACTTATAGTCAGTAGAATGTCTGTTGGAGGACCATCACGACAAAGAGTTAGCATATATTAAGCAGACAGTCTAATAATACTCTTTGACATGTAGTTACAAAGTTAAAATAGTCAACAGAATGTTCAAAAGGGACCATCAAAATAAAGTGTTACCGAAACTTTTACAATGTGCACAGGTCATTGATTTATACTTTTTGTTGAGTCCTAAGAGTAATACTGAAACTTTTCTTGTACACTCTAATAGCACCCCATGTTAACCACAATATTTAAGAATGTATATTGTAGAAAGAAAGGTGTACTGAGTTTCCTTACCAGTTGTCCCTTTGTCTTTACAGCGACGGGTGATGCTGTCTCTTAATCTTTGTAAGTTTTCCTTGAATTAAATGGAGAGACGGTTACATAAACCTCAGAGACACCAATTTAATTAGTTAATGTTCTGTTATCATGGAGTTACTTACCTGCTGAAAGCGGAGAGAGCGCCATCTTTTGTCTTGATCAAACTGCCAAGCCTTGAACTCCTGCACTGCCTCTTCCACAGTCAGCTCTCCCACCTTAACTCTCTCCTGCAGAGAGATTAGCTGCCTCTGTCCAGGGGTCTTCATGCCTGCAAAGGGGTCATAGTTACTGCTCATGTCTCTGTCTCTCACCAGCCGTACAGGAGCTGTAAGAATAGATTAATTGAGCAAGACTTTCAATTTAATGCATCCATAATCTGTTCATATAAACCAAAGGGTGACAATTAGGCTCAAGAAAGACACTGTCACTCTGTACCTAAAGAGGAATCCCTTTCAGGCCTTTGGCTGAGTGAGTATACAGGTTCCTTGAGACAAAACACTGTAAAACAGGTCAAATGACTGTTAAGATATGTATTAAAGGCATAGTTCACCCAAAAATGAAAATTATGTCATCATTTACTCATCCTAATGCGTTCCAAACCTGTATGCATTAGTTTCTTCTGCTGAACACAAAAGACGATATTTTAAAGAATGTTCATAACCATTATGAACTTTTGGTTCACACCTTTGGAAATGTAGGTTGTGTTCTCTTCAGGCTCTGGCAGGTTGGCTGGCCGTGGAATCGGTGCAGGTGGGCGATTGATCACTTCAGGGCTGGAATGTTCCTCCACTGTGTCATAAATTTGCTCAGGGCAGCACGGGTTATACGGGTCCTCCTCTTCTACTTCACCATAGATTTCCACATTAATGCCCATGTCATGATATTCAACATCATCCATGTCAGGGATTCCACCATTGGTTGAATTATGTTGCAAGGATTGCAAATGCTTGTCCGGTTGTGCTAAACGAAAACGAGTTCAAGAATTCATATTATTTGACTGCAAAATATCTACAAAATATATTACTAGCTTACATTTGATTAAATGCCATATATTAGCAAGCTGCTATGTTTTCACAGTATGCAAACATGCTACATCCTGTGGCAGAGATCGCAGGTTCACATGAACATACTAGCAGAATAAGATAAACTGTATGCTGCATTACAAATATGAGGACAATACTGTAAGCCTTTACAAAAATGTTGTACTTAATAGGTAAAGACAGATAGCTGAAGGGTGTTGTTATCAGACAGGGAAAAAAGTAACAAAAGTCACCAATAATGTATTTCATGTCTGTTGTTATTCATTGATGTACCTTCAAAAAACTTTCTCAGCATTGTCTCCGTGTTGGTGTCCTCCAAAGCACTTTCCAAGTCATCATCTGTAGAAACAGATAGGCCTATAAAACATGTCTTTTTGTACAATTGTAACTTCATTATCATATATTTATAGGTTAACCATAGAAATGCTTAATTTAGTAATGACTGTTTTGTGTAAGAAAAAAATATACTAGAATTTTAAAAGAAATTGCCATGTACAAACCCATCTCAGGATTCAATTTCATCATAGACTCGTAAATATCCTCATTATCAAAATTTGAGATGAAATTTTGGGAAGCTGTCAACATATCCTCATAGACATCCTCATCGCCAGGGTTGTTCTGAGATTCCTCCATGTGGGTCTTCACCAAATCTACTGTCTCCTGTTTGGTTTTATAAAACAAAGAAAGTTTACATAAATAATTAGCATGATCACTGCTATAATGATATTAAGGAAATAAGAAATGCTGCTGTACAAATGTATGCTGATCATTAACAGAGCCTAAATAACATAATTACATCATTGCATTTCCATTACCAATATTCTGTGCAATGATATTGCCCATATAACTTTTACAAAGCAAATTATATTTAGTTATACATGCATTAATTAGTATGCGTGTCACCGCATTTCAGGAAATGATGGCTGGCTCAGTTTACTAAAATTTGTTGTCAGTTACAAAAGTCATTAAGAGTATTTACGCAACGAACTCACAACATATTCATCCATGAACTGTCTTAAATCAGAAAAGCCACTTTTCTCTGCCAGTTTGTTAGGGTAATCCCCATCTTTGTTCATCACACTGTAGGCCTGCATGGCTCCGGGACACCGCATTAACAAAGACGTTAATTTTTTTAAGCCATATTTGGCAGAGAAGTGAAGCAGTGTTGGGAGTTCCACATCACGGTGATCTGAAAATAAAGAGATCTCTTCTTATTGTTGTTCAATAGAATGTCAATATTTCC
Organism: Rhinogobio ventralis; assembly: GCA_039654625.1. NCBI lineage: Eukaryota > Metazoa > Chordata > Actinopteri > Cypriniformes > Gobionidae > Rhinogobio > Rhinogobio ventralis. Next base: position 25,955,314 of record CM077204.1, read on the forward strand.
TGTCTTTAAAAAAAAATGACTTGGTGTTAAGTTATCTACCACCATTAAAGATATTAATCATAAGCTTGACTTTTATAAACTGTATCACAAGCAAGTACTTTTGAATGAAACCACATACTTGCTTCTGTGTTATCTGCAATTTGACTAATTCCAAACACTTGTAATCCATTTAGAGGCATGCGTTCTTCCAGAGAGTCAGTGAGCAAATCATCCAATGACTCAGGAACCTTTGATGTGATATCAAATGCCTGAAAAATTAATAAAAAAAAAAAATCAGCTCAATTTTAGTCTTTAAATGAAAGGTCCTTTTCTGTAACTATGTTTTTTAAAAAAGGTGAACTTTTGCTTTCTGTTGCCTCACACAAACTAAAATGTCTAAAATTGACTTTTTCTTTCTTATTGTTGCTGACTAATCAACAAATTACATAAAGTATTTTGCATTACTTAGCTCAGGCTGATATTCAGGCATCTGTACAATATCAGGCCACTAAATATTAGTAAAAAAAATTAGAAACTATATTAGTTTCATGATTAAAGGGTCACATCTAACATAAAAGTTTTTGTTTTTGTGTGTGTATATAATATAATAAAGAACTAAATATCAAGTGAAGTCATGTTTATTTGTATAACACTTTTAACAATATGTATTCTTTTATAATTATATAATTACATTTCTATGAAGCAACTTTAAAATGACACATATTGTGAAAAGTGCTATAGAAATAAACATGACATGAATTAACTCCATCATCACATTTATTCAAAAGTCATTTCAGTTTACATGATCTCTTTTATTGGTATTTTTTTGTTTTAACTGATTGTTTTTCAGTTTCTTCATTACCTGACACATGAACTGCATTGGATCCGTTGCTTTCTCTAGATACCTGCAAATTTCCTCCATTTCTGTGAAATATGTTACTGTTGTTGAACAGACCACAGACTCATTATTATAAAGAGTCAATGAGACTTTCCCAGCTGGCATTTCTAAGAGAAAGAAAAAAATAGTGCAGAAAACAACTTTTGATAAAGCCTCAAAGACAAAGCTTCTCTTATAATAAATGAGCACATTAACAGGAAACAATATGCAAATTCAGTTGAAAGTGAAAATGCATGGAGGAACTGATATGAAAAGTTCCTCTTTCTGTGTTTTTGGCTTACCAGGTGACAGTACAGTAACAATACACTCGTTTACAAGAGTCCCAGGCATCCTCTGTGGTGTTGAGTGCTGAGAGTGAAACTTCACCTCCAGGCTGCCCTCATCCACAAATTTCTTTACCATGATTATATAAATATTCACACGATTCTTTATGGGAACAAACAAATGGTGAGGAAGTCATGAGACCACATGTTAAATACAGTAAATGACACAGAGTAACACAAGCTAATGATTGGTGGTGATTTCGCAAATGCTTTTGACTGAAATGCTGATGCTGTAGTTTATACTTGGATTTCACAAATGTCAAAAGTACAATAGTTTACCATGTTTAAATGTCCACACCAGGAGGCATAATATATAAAAATGTCTTTTTAGCCATTAAATTAAATTAAATTAGGCATAATTTGATTCATTATGTTTTTGATTCATAATCAAATAGACTTATTTAAAAGTACAAAATTACTATTTACAAGAGTATTTAAGTGATTAGTTAAATACACCCTACGGACAGGAAAAAACTTTGTAGGCTGTGAAGAAGACAACTTCATTCACTGGAAAATAATATACAATTTAAAAAGAACTGCATGGGCAGCAGTTGTCTTAGTCATATTATCACTTATGGCGACTACATAATCCTTATTTCATCATGTCACTGGATTAAAAATGGCTCAACTCATCTAAATCAAGCTTCTTAGATAGGGGCCCATATAGAACTGACTTCCTGTCTCATTTAAAAGCACAAAAAAGTGTGATCTCAAACCATGTGAGCTTTATGCTGACATTAACAACTAAATATTCTTAGAATAGGTTAATATTAGATTCTGCGTATATTCATGTGCCATGTACTTACCCCACATAGTATTCTGTCTGGTTGGACGGTGAGGCAAATTTGGTCATCTTGTGGCTCATCGGCATTTGAAGTCTGTTCAGTGGGACAAACATCATCCCCGTTTATCTGATGCTGTTCCATCCCATCGGGTAAAGTTACAGTCTCAGGAATTTCAGATATCGTGAACTCATCCATGCGTTCTTCAAGGTCAATTTCATATGAATTCTGGCAAAGATCTAGAACGGATTCTAGAATGAAATATTATATATAAAATTTTACTTTAGATCAATTAGTAAGATTAATTAAGGATTAACCACCATGCAAACATTTTTTTTGATAAAATAAAATAAACCATAGACCTATGGACGCTTGTTTCTGCAACGAAAAAAAAAAAAAAGTTAATTGCGATTTATCTAACAATTCTTACTCTTGCAATTACGAGTTTATATCTCACAATTGCGATTTAGTCGCAAATATATTTTTTATATTTTATTCTGTGGCAGAAACAAGCTTCGCTACTAACCGCAAACTAAACGTTAATTTAAGCCAACTTCTCTATGTTTAGTAAGATTTTGCATGGCAGATCATATTAAAACATAAACTTATTAGAAAAAAATAATATATAAACATATATAATATTAAAATATAAATAAATCCTATGTAAATACACAAATATAAATCTAATATTTAAAAATTACAGTTTTGCAGAATACAAACACATAATCCTTAAAATTATATTTATGTGCACTTCTTTTGCAGTTGTGTTAATGTTCAAATATAAAAATCTTTTTAGGCCATCTTTGTATTATTTTTGGTGTTGTTGTTAGAGGTGAACAAAAGTGCAAGTATTAATATGTTCTTATGCTGAATGAGAGAAGAATACATACCATCATCAATGCACTCAAGGACAGTAGACACATATACTGATGGTTCATCTTCTGAATTGAGTTTTTTCCAATGTTCCCAGTGTTCAAAATAGTCTTCTGACACTTGCCTTTCTGATACACCACACAAAAAGGCAACAACTTTGTGAGGAGGCTGAAGAAGACCCCGGAAAGTGTCCTGCATGCACGGGTCATGCTGCATGTCCAAGAACGCAGTAGACAGCAAAAGCATGATGCACTTGCTGGAGCCAAACAGCTCATAATCTTTCATCCAAATCTGTTCATTAACATCATACAGAATGACGGATCCCTCCAGAAAGTTACATGATGTGGCCAAGATTTGCTGTAGATACTCTGCCCATTCGCTGGCCTCGCTAGTATGAACAATTAACACCTCACACATCGTGGAGTATCCAGGTTTTTCTGTAAAACAATGGATAATAAAATACACATAAAATATTTACATTTTAAATCAAGGGAATTCATTTAAAACAATTAATGGTTAATCAACTACAAATAAAAGCTATGTAAATGTGAAAGAGACTGTTTCATTTAAATGAACCATGTTTGCATTCAAAACTAATCCAGTGGCATGTAACCAGAACTGATCATTTTTTACTGTTTCAATGCTAAAATAGAATAAGATAGCAGTAAAACAAAGCACACTCCAAACAACTGGTTTATTTGTTGATTAATGAATTAGTGTAGAACTGAACTCCTGGCATGTTGGAGGCTACATGTTGAGCTAGACACTTTTTGTCATATGATGATGGAAATTAGTCATATTTTGTCTCCTAAAAATGCTTTATAAATAGCATTCTGACATAGTGTCTGTGTACAGATTAATGTGACATTTAAAAGACATGACATGAATGCAGAATTTCCCAGTGGAATTCTATGAATCTGGCAATTAAATACCAGCAAAGTCAGGAGGACCATCCACTATGACATCAACACTACTTAGGCAATCAAATGATCAACACATAGCATAAAAATGTGAAACTATCGACATATCTGTGTGTCTGTCTTGCTTGTAATGTAATCTGAGATCATTTCATTTCCATAGACTTTCTCAGGAAACTTCTTTAGGTTTTCCACATCATTAGTTACTGTACACCCCTCTGAATTTGCATTGAGTTAGAGCACACACTTCAGATAGATATATACAGAAAAGGAAAAGCTGATTCCTAACATTGAATGTTAAAACAGAACTACAGGAAGATTTCTTATTCAACTTCCTTTTTGCTTTCACCAAAACTATTATTTTGCATCAACACTGCTTACATTGCATCTTTAACATTTTAAAACAAGATATTAAGAAAATCTTCTGGCAATAATCTATTCAAATAATTCAAATTCAGAAATTAATTCAAAACTACAATTCTACTTAGTTTGGTCTTCAGGTTATTTGTTCAGGTGTAACATTTTAATGTTAATAAATAAGATCTTTATTTAAAAATGACTTACGTTGATTCTTGTGATAAGACTCCGGGGTTGTAATAAACACTGGCTTGTTTCGGGGACTATACAGTGTCTGCACCTTCCCACAGCAGATTTCCGTTATGTTCTCTGTCTATGCCTTTGTATTTGACAGTGGTACATGACCGATATGCCTTCAGCCCATGACTTACATCTACTAAAAGAAACAGTCCATTTCCTGATGGTGGGCGGTGGCGTCACTTCCTAAAATACTCTGCAACTGCCTCAACTCACGCAGACAGAGCTGCTGTAGGCCGTTGTGACTCTATAAAATAGTAAGTGTTAAATGCAGAAGTTAAGTAAAACTTCACTGTTTAGCCAATATTTAAAAGCCAGACCATTCATAAAACTTGTGCACTACTAGTACTTTACGTATATATATACTTTATACTTTATGTATCTACATTAAGTTGTGACATCCACACAAAATATCATGATTACATCTCAATAATGTTTCATTTCAATGACTTTTTATATTCTTCTTCTTCTGTCTGAAATTTACTCCAGTTTAAACCACCTGTTTATTTTATTATTTCGGTAACACTAACTAATGTGAACAAATGAGACCTTATTGTAATGTAGGCTATTAGCTAAAATTAACTATCAATTAGCAAATATTTTATAGCATTTATTAATCTTTTTAAATGTTAATGAATAAAAATAAAAAGTTTCATTTTTATTTCATGTTAGTTCACAGTGCATTAACGTATGTTAACGGATACATCTTTTGATTTTTAAAAATGAATTTGTTTATGTTGAAATTTACATGGCCAAAGATTAATAAATGCTTTAGAAGTACTGTTGATTCTTAGTTCATGTTAACTAATGTAGTTAACTAATGTTAACAAATAAAACCTTGTTGTAAAGTGTTTCCTTATTTCATTATTTGGAGCACAATCTGTTGATTCTATACTGTAACTGGCATTTAACTGTTTAACAATGTATGGGCAAATACAGAAACAATGCCAAACCACTGTAAAGTTCCTATTAAAAGCTTGCTAATGCTATTATTCTGCCTATTATTGACTAAAAGGAGGAAATAAAACACTGCAGTTTCTGCAGTGTTCCAGGTACATTTGAGTCAGGTTACAACCAAATGTTGAAGTGAAACATACATTCTGAGACTGAAGTGGAGATAAATTAAGACACAAGCAATAACCAGACATTCAAAATCAAAGTTCATGGAATGAATATTCCCAAGTAAGCAATATAGGCAACACTTCTATAATTGATATGTCTACTGGCAACATTTCTGTGTTCTGATAGGTCAGTGACCAGAAACCCTTGCAAGTGTCACTGTTTCACCAGGATTCTCTGTTCTGTTGTATTCTCATAATTGTGAACTTCTTTGAATTAGTGATGTAAAACAAGAGTAGGTGTTAGAAGAAAGTGCCACCTTGTAGGGACTGCATGGGAAGGATGTTCTTAAATGGCCATATGGTACATTTGAATGAACATATCTAAACTTCAGCAAATTGAGAGACTTAAAATATTAGAGGAGTGTTAACATTATAAAGAATATCTATATGAAACATGTTAATAGTATAATAGACACAAATGCTACAGACACTGTCCAGCTCATCTTGTTGTTCAAACTTTATAAAATTGGCTGTTGGATTTATAATTTTGGGAAACATAAGTGTCGTTTTCATGTTAATTGCTGTTAAAACCAACAAGGTAAACACAGCAATTCAACAAACCCCAACAGCTGCTGCACTTTGGTGTTTGTTGATTGACCAGCCAAATATTCAAAAAGTGTCCGGCATAATTGCTGACATTGTAATAAAGTTGTAATATACTATGTAATCTTTATCAATTTGTAATTTAACTATTGTGGTTACTAAAACACTTAAAGACTTAAAGTGTCAAAACATGTACCTTCAACCTTTTGTTTTGACATTTTGTGGAGGTTCAGGCCTTGACCGTAGTTATAGTTATGGTCATACCCCATAATTCAACTCAACATACCCTGGGCACCTGTCAACTTGTGAGCTAAACCACCTACAGACCAGTTTGACTTTAAAGGCAAGGATTTTAAGGCAAGACACTATACAGACAAAACTATAGTTTTTCCATTCACTGGTCAGTTTTGACAGTCCAAAATACACATTTAAGTGTTTATGTTATTACACTTTATCCATTTGCATCTGTAGATTTCAATTACAATACATATCTCTAAAAGGCCGTTTTTTCAGAATTCGTTTTTTTTTTTCTCTCATGTAAGGCAAAAATCTCCACTTCAGTAGCTCTTGCATAACTTTCCAGGATTATTTTTATCTATACTCTGAAGGTTTTAGTTTAAACAAGGTGATTTTTTTTCTGGTTGTTGTCAGTATTACTTGATTTATTGATGATAATAAGAGATATCCAAAAGAATCCCCTTTATAAACAAAACTTTAACTCTAATATGTCAAAAAAAGGAAACAAGGAATTTTGAACCTTGCTTTTGTTCAGATTTCTGTTCTGGAAATGTATCGAAATTAGTGCATATGGAATTAGATAATGTCTCATTTGCATCTTGAAACATAACTTTTCAGAAAACTTGTAATAGAGAACAAATGTCCTGATTTTTTTACTTTTTTTTTTTAAGCTATTCACCTGTATAGTGTATAGTGATAAACCTGCCAGCAGGGATATCTCACTGTGTTAATGTATTATTGTAACAGCTCATACTTTCAATTTTTCCAATGTCGTAGTGATGCAAACTGATAAGGCCTGTCCCAATACCCACACAAGACTGTACCAGATAAGTGCCAAAGATCAGTGCCCTTGACGCACACTAAATCCACAGTATCTCTAATACTGCTTCCAGAGATGAGTATGTGTATTTTGTAAAACGTTTGCAACTGCTTTCGTCTGTTACATGGGGACTACTAATCAGATATTTATAATATTATTTTAAAGTGCAAAGTATTGAAAATCAAAATGTGTAAATAAAGCTCTGTAAAAACATTACTTGCAATGTGTCCTATTGGTTAATCAAAAGTTCTACACACACTTGAAGTCTTCATGCCCACTTGAACACTTACAAAACAGGAAATGTGTCATGTAAATAAGTGGTCAAGTACAAAGACCACAAGTATGGGTATTAGGACAGGCGCTATGTATAAATAATTCACCTGTCATATCCGCCAACTTACAGGAAGTACAAGAAGCCTGCTTGTCTGTGACATACACTGACCTGTAGGTAGCGCCAGAGTATCTGTAAGGGAGAGATGGTGCGTTCAAGTCATGTCGTAAAGATCGTATTTACGAGTTGCACATGAACGCCACCACGAAGTCGTAAATACCAGTGGGAAGTTCTTGATTTTCTTTAAGCCCCGATCTGTACGAGTTGGGGTCGTGTCAGTGAGAAACATGGTGGAATCAATGGATGCAACGTCTGTAGTTGAATATAACGGGTATTTAGCAGTGACACTGTCAGGCTTTGTCATTTACAACAAAGTAAGCTAGCATTTTAATATAACAATTAGCCAATATATAACGATACAGTTTACAGTGGCTTCATAGATTAATTAAAAAAGTAAAAGATTAAAACTCACCTGATGCACTTTGTTCTTCATTTTCTATAAGCAGTTAACAAACCTTGCTCTATTTTCGTGAAATTCATTAAAAGAAGGTACACCGCCATGCTCCGACCAAAGAGACTTGAACGCATACATGATGTCATAAACACGAATCCTCACCTCGTAAATACGAACATCCCAGGAGGACTTGGACGCACCAAGAGCAGCAGTGACATGAAGAGTTAATGATAAAAATAAAATAGAGTGGTGCAGACTGCAGGGATGACGTATTTTCTATAAAATACATCAGTAATAATTGTGTCTTGTAAAAGGCAGTTGTGGTGTTTTTCATATTCTTTACGACAAACCATGTGCAAATTCATAAGCCAACACCATTGTTGAGTATTTTCTCTTTAAAACTGCAAATCACTGGTGTTTCTGGCATCACAAACTACCTTGTAACCAATCATGTCAACATGCCAGCAGGCTTTAGCATATCATTAACTATTCTCTGAAGCAGTGGAGGAGTCTCAAGAGAAGGCAGGTTATCCCAGTATATTTTTCTGTTGATATGAAAAATTGGGTAGATTTAGCAATATAGTGGAATAAATTATGTACAGCTCTGGAAAAGGGAGACCGACGGAAAATGAAAAGTTGCAATTTAGCAATTTTCTAGACCAATATGGCTAGGGACTATACTTTCATTCCTGCGTAATAAGCCAGGAAGTTTGCTGCCTTATCATGGGTGCAGCAGGCGCAATGATATTACGCATTATTATGTACCTATATTCTTTTATCTAGATCAGTCCTTTTCAGATATAGCATTAAAAAACCAATACATTCATCATACGAGTTCTTTTGCAATATGTTTGTCAAGTCAAAATTCATCTTAATTCTTTTCAAATTAAAGAACAATATTCTCCTTTCATTTTTGTACTTTGGACATTTCAATATAACATGTTCCACAGTCTCTTCTTGATTACAGCGTTCACATTCTCCTGTCTGGTGTTTCCGTGTTTTATTCAAGGTACTGTTAAGTTCCCCTTGCCACTTGCCAGACCCAGACAGACAAAAGTAATCGATCTGAAATTATCCAATCAGCACCAAGCACCGCCCACTGCCTGTTGATTGGCATTTGTGAAATGTCCTCTATTATTATGAAACAAATCTTTGGGAAAATCGTGCTTTGGAAATGCATGATTCGTCAAATAGGCGCCATTCGTAAATGCAGCATATTATTATGAAAAAATGCTTTTTGAAAAAGCACATTTAATAATGAAAGAATAGATTTTTAAACATAACAATAGTGTGTGTTGAAGAAGTAATTGTGAAATATATTAAACAATAAATGTGTTTTCATGTAATTTTACAAAATAAATAGATACATTTATTTATTTAATTATTTTATTAATAATTAATTCAATTCATTAGTTAATTAATTACTTAATTATTTCAGAATAAACTGGTACATTTAATTGTTGTTTTATTGAATTCATTATTTATTTAATTATTTCATTTTGAGTAATTTGGTCCTCTATGGTGTGCGTAGAGGGTTGTTATTTATTTATTTATTTTGCCCTTGTAGCCTTATCATTAATCAAAATTACTTCCCTACCTGTTGCAAGACATCGCTTCTCTTCTCTGTTGACGTATTTACTGACGCAAGGGCAAGACAAACTGTCACTCACATAAAATAATTTATAATAAATACTGCAATTTTCCTTTAAAAAAAGAATTGTTCACTATGACTGTGTCCGAAATCGCCCCATATATCCTTAAATAGGGCACTATGTGAGGAGATAGCCATTTGTAGTGGTGTCCGAAACTATAGTGGACGTTATTGAGTACACTCATTCCATCCCACAATGCACCGCAATAACGAGTGTAAAACTGATGTATGCTCAATGGCTAGAGAATACCCATATTGCACTGTTAGTCACACGCCGAATGAATTCCCGTGCCTCACCAGAAGATGGCGCCCACAGCTAACTCAATCATCCATCCATTTTCCAAACCACGCTGGTCCAACGTAATATCATACAGGTATAAATTCCTTTTTAATTGATTATTAAATTGTTTAATTACAGGTTTATACATGCTAGTTCCCATGGCAGAGTTCAAGTGGACTATATTAGTGGAGTAATGTAGGAAATAGTGAATGAGGCGATTTCGAACACAGCATATGATTTCATGGTGACTTTAATCTAGAACCAGTGCGTTGTATAGGCTTCATCACTGACCTCTGCTGGTGAACATTTGTCATAGCTCGGTGAAAACATGGCTGCCAACCAAAGCGCTGAGTGGAGTGCGGTGTGCGAGAAATTTCGACTGGCCCAGGAACTCTCCGAAATAGAGTCGAAAAAAGACCCTGAGAATAACCCTTTCCGATCGAAATACAAAGCTAGAGATCTGCTGAAGGAAATCCACTGTTCTTTAAAAAAAATTCAAAACGAGGAGGAGGGCGAGGCTGACAATGAAGCGGATAGTGGGTCCGGGCAGATGGTGGATGGAGAACCAGAGAATGATTTTGGGAAAGCGTGTGCTGGAGACTCTCCAGCCGGTCTGCAAGCAGCGAGGCTCGCGGTGGTGCAGTACTATCTCGGCGTAAACCACATAGAGACCGAGGAGCTCTCAGCTGGAGAGCAGCATCTGATGAACTGCATGAAACTCATTGACAAGTGCACAACAACACGGGAGAACGTCTCGCTATTTATACAGGCCCGGGTAAATATACACTGCATATTTGAGCATTTCCTTCTAAAAGTTTCATATAGTTAAATAAATGTGCAGTGTAGCTTACTTTCTGACTTCTGCGCCATGGCGTATGCTGATACGTATTGTTTTTTTGACAGAATCAGCTTGGCATTTTGTGGGCGGGAAGAGATGAGATTGAAAAAGCTCAAGGATTTCTGGAGATTGCTGAATCAATGTATTTGCTCTACATGAGAGAGGTGTGTACGATTCGGCCCAAGCCGCTCAACTAACTGCCATTGTGGGCATCATATGCGAGTTCCGCGTGACGTCACTGTGACGTGTCTTTTTAACATAGTCTGGTAGCTTGCTACATATATATATATATATATTAGTGTGTGTATATATAAAACACGAAAGTTACATACTGTGCACTGTAGTGTGTACTCAACCGTGTAGTGAATTAATTTTATAAGATTATTTTTGTCATCCAACATCAGAGTCTGATAGCCCCTCCCCCTCCACTACGGAAAGAAGGCTGCAGCAACATTCTACACTTCTTTTTTTTCTGTTAAATAATGCGTATTTCAGGAATTTGAAGTGTAATTTTTCTTTCTGGAATTTTCCGTATGAGCACACTACTCGCACTATATTACAAAATGGCATGGAATAATGCATAAGTATGCAAATTGGGATTCACCTGAGTTGTGTCCCAAATGACGCAGTAGACACTACGCCAGGGCTGGGCAACTCTGGCCCTTGAGATCCACTTTCCTGTTTAGCTGCAAGCCTGCAACCTTGATCAAACTCACATGCTTGTAGCTTTCTGGTAATCCTGAAGACCTTTGCTATATCTCAAAGCTTAGGCCGCTGACTTTTTCAGTCAGTGATTATGCAGGCAGCATTTGTGCACAAAAAAGGTACCTCACAAAACTAATTTCAGACATGCTTCTGAAGCAGTATAACGATTTAATGATCTACAACTAAATAGAGAGCGCTTTGGTGATAACTAAGCAAATATTTAATTACTACAATACTAATTTCTCGCTAGAAATGACATCAAAAGTGGAAAACATTCGTCCAAAAAGATTAATTAATTAATAAAAAAAAAAAAAAGGAAATCCCGCACACTATCTGTAGCTACTTGCAAAAATTCTTTATGAAGTGCTTTTTACTTGCAAAAATATCAGAAAATTCTTTATTAAGCACAACTTTTCGGTCCCATGATCTTTATCAGGCAAACACATTGAAGGTCAGGGGACCGAAACATTGTGCTTAAAGAATTTTTTGATATTTTTGCAAGTACAGATAGTGTGCAGGATTTCTTTTATATATTCATCTCTTAGTCTTTGTCCAACGCACCTATCTATTACCCGCAGGTGTGTAAGGTTAATTGTTCAGTTATGAATCAATTAATGAATAATTTCCTTCACACTGTGTATGCTACAGTCTCTGGGAACAAGGTGTCCTGGACACCTCGACACATTTTGGTATGGAGATAAAGGTTAGGATCGTGATTTGTTTAACAAGCAAATTGTTAGTGTGAAGACTCTACTCACACTATTTATTTATTCCAAGAATGACAAAATAGAGCAGAAGTCTGCAAATTGGGACGGTCCTACTGATTAAAACTTTTATTAAAGCTGCAGTCTGTAACTTTTTTGGTTAAAAATGATCCAAAATCAAAGTTCGAGCATGACGCTGGAGATTCACCCGTAGTCAAAAGCAAAAAATTAGACTGTACAGAAATTGAAATCTACAGGTAACGCAAATACACACTAAATACACGTAGTCACGCAATGCTGATGCTGTTAACATTAACAATTTGAGAACAAACTATAATAATAATTTGCACTGTTTGATGTGATATGAGCTAGCAATCATTAGATTCAATCACCGTTGGTAGCCTTTTGTAATGCCTCATCTGTAACATTTTCTGGTGAAAATTCTTATTTTGATCATACTTCCAAGATGTAGAATCTTTGATTCCGAAGTACAGTATCCACACATACTCATCAAAACATTAGATTCATTCTCGCTGAGGAGCCGTGCCAATGCACAACCCACGTAAAGATGATAATTCCACAAATAGATGCAATTTCAGGTTTCAAACAGAGATGGCGACAAAGAGGCAAAACTTACAGACTGCATCTTTAACATTAAAGTCTGCATGACATGGAAGTTGCAATCTTTTTTTTCTCCTTTATATTTATATCCATATATCCGAGTGAAATGGCTTCTCTAACAAGAAAAAATGTAGGACGGGACTTGACTTTGTCAATTAGGACTTGATTGGATTATCTCATGTGAGTGACAGGTTGTTCTGCTCTTACAATGGAAAAAATGCATCATCAGAGAAGAGATGCAAGTGGGAGGGGAAGTTATTTTAATTAAAGGTTATGAGGGCACATGAATTACAAAAAATGTATGTGCACGCCAGATAAACCATTTATAATAAATACTGTCATAAAAAATATGTCAGTTACTAATTTCATGGTGACTTTGATATTCATATTTTGTATTCATAATAATATATTTAATATTTCAGAGGTTTCCATAAACGCCAGTTATTATGTATTATTTGTACTGTCCGGTTCACTCATAAATAGCAGTGGTGTAACTGTACCTTTGTGGCTAGCTAAACTTTTTTTTCAAGTAGCCACTTGATCTCTCTTTGCCTAATTGTGTATTATATTTTATAAAAAAAAATAATAATTTCATGGCTCTCTGGAATACTTCCTTCTGATTGGTCAATTGCTGCATTCAACAGTCAAATATTTATAAATAATGACCACTGTCTATGACAACACTGCATAACTGACCATTCATATGGGAAAATTGTTTACTACATAGTTGTACTTGTCTCTCTGCAGTCTCTACAAACTACTAATAAAATACGATGATGTTTTGGGCTGACATTTTTTCCTGTTATGCATATTAGGATGGTCAGCCACCACTGGATCTTCAAGACTTTTTTGTGCCAGATGGAGAAGAATTATCCCAACAAGAGAAGATAAGAAGGTAATACTGCTTTATAAAATTTCTGGAACCACAATAATGTTTAACTCCACTTTATCCCCTTATGTGCACAGGTTTGAAATGGCTTATACACACACACTGTATTACTTGGCTCAAGTGTACAAGAATCTGCAGCAGTATGAGAGGGCTGGGCAGTACTGTCACAGTACACTACAGAGGCAGCTGGAGTACAAGCAGTTTGTGCCACTCGAGTGGGCCATTAATGCAGCCACACTGTCACAGTACTACATCACCAAGGTAAAGTAGCTATTGCAGTAATTAACAAGTACAAGATACAGTGTGTGGTCCATGAAGTTTATGATCAAGCTCAGAGGATTTTTTTTTATTGTGTGTTAATCTTTCAACCATAAGTTATTTTGTGCTTTTTTTCTATTCTTTTTTCTTTTTTGATGTAATATCTTGTCTGTTGTCAAGGCCCAATGAATTCACTGTTCAGTATGTTTCTGTTGTCACTGTATCACAGACACGGTACATGGAGGCTCGTCACTGTTTGGCTGCGGCTAGTGTCATTGCCACCCTTGCTGGAGAAATCCCCTCAGAGGCAGCTGCCAAAGAAAGTGGGTTTCTGTTCTGTTCAATATGATATATTGTGTATTTCCCTACATTTCCATTTAGGGATGCACCAAAATTTCGGCCAACGAAAGTTATCGGCTTAAAATGGCATTTTTGTGTTTTGGACGAAAGAAAAAACCTGCTGAAAATATATGCGCCCGCCCCTCAGTGTTCCCTCTTACTCTAGTCTAGCCGTTATCACTGCGTGGTGTGTGACACTCCGCTCAATATTCCGCTCTATGCACATGCGGATCTCCGTTGCTCACAGCCCATGCAAACGCTTCACCACTCATGCTCATCGGAAAAGCAAATCTGCATAAATAAAGTGCCGAAATGAAATTTCAATGTAGTAGTATACTTGTTTCTGTTTGCAATAGCCCTACTGTGCTGTAACGTGATGGGCAACGCTGGCAAAATGGCGCTACACTCTCGTTCACTGATCCACACCCCGCTACACTCTGCTCACATGCTCTGATAAATAGCTTTGTAGGGTTATACATTATTTGGATAATTGGTAAAAAATAAATCGTTTTTAGAATTTTCATTTCAGTGCATCCATATTTCCATTTGCTTTACTTAATGCCATTTGGTGGTTGATTAATGAAAACAAAACTCCCTAATTTTAAGCAGTAAATGGGTGGCCTTAGTTTTTACTCAAAATACAGCTGAAGCAATGGTATTTAACACAATATGTCTCTTAGTGTAATGCTCTTCCTTTTCGGTTGTTTACATTGCATCAGATCCTAAAGTTTTACAAACCTACACACTGTGATATTTAGCAAGAGAGTCTTTGACCAACTACACAGAAACTCTACAGATAACCACTTCATTTTGGCCAGAGACAAAGGTTACTAAACTAAACGCAACTAAACATCTTTGAAAGTTGTATAAAAGTGTTAAAAATCCTACATTTGAAGCATGAGACTAATTGTGTTTACAAACACTGAGCCAATGAATTATGTACACTTGGGGTCAGTACTTTTTTTTTATTTATTTTTTTTAAAGAAATTAATACTTTTTCAGTAAAGATGAAATTAATCAAAGTGACTGTAAATACATTTATAATGTTACTAAATATTTCTATTTAATACATTCTATCCATTAGTTTCATGGTTTCCTCAAAAATATTAAGCAGCACAAATGTTTTCAGCAAGTCAGCATATTAGAATGATTTCTGAAGGAACATGTGACACTTAAGACTGGAGGAATGATGCTGAAAATTCAGCTTTGCATCACAGGAATAAATTACATTTTAAAATATATTAAGTTATTTTGTAATAGTATTTCACAATACTGCTGCAGAGCAAGTACGGGACTTGCTACTGCCAATACATACATGACACACTGCTGTGAGCAAGCAAGACATGCTGCTGCTGTACAATATAGCGTACATGAATTACCCGTAGCAGATCTATACAGGTGGAGCTGGGGAAGGTGAAGGGGTTTCTAATGCTGACCAAGTATTTGAAGGTCGAGCAGCGAGCTCATTGGCTACTAATACAGCAGGAACCAGCTGTGCCCTATAGAGAATGAAGTGATTGCAAGCCGATTGAGTTAAGGACCTATCAGCCTGCGCCCTAGAATTTCATGACTTTGTATTTTATTTCAAATGTATACACGTGGGTCTGAATTAAAGTATATGATAAATTACAATAAATTATCATTAATCTTCCCAAAGGTGAGGCTGAATGTGAAAAACGTGAAGAGCTGCTGCAGAAGCGAGCCGAAATTGCCAGATGCTGGATAAAATATTGCCTTAATCTGTTGCAAGATGCGAAAAAACTTCTTGAGGTAGCCATCTCCTTTTTCTTACATTTGAAGAGATGTACACAAATTGACAGTTATTATTTTGACTTATCGGAGCATTTTCTATTGCTGCACAGGATAATGTCGGCGAACTAGACTTAGATCGGCAGGACGAAATGAAAAGAGCACGTCGGAATGAAGAGGAAGAAAAAGAGAAGGGAAGAAAGAGTGCCATCCTTTTTGGTTCAAGCGATACTTTCGACTCTATTTGCAGCCTGGAAGAGAAAGTAAGCAGCATACTTCCACTGGACTTTGAAGAAGCACGTGGCATCTTCCTGGTGGGTCAAGGCTACGTAGCTCAGGCCAAAGAGTATTTCGCTATGGATGGTCACGTGACAGACCACATTGAGATCTTGCAGGACCATAGTGCTCTCTTCAAGGTCCTGGCCTTCTTTGAACAGGATCTGGAACGGCGCTGTAAGATGCACAAACGTCGTGTCGACATGCTGGAGCCAATCTGCAAGGATTTGAATGCTCAGTACTATTTGTTAATCTGCCGGCAGCTGCAGTTTGAACTTGCAGAAACCTATTATGAGATGATGGACCTGAAGTTAGCTGCGGCCGACAAGCAGGATCAGCCAGACGTGCACACCATAAAGAAGTTTAACCACTTGTGTTCCTCTTCTACGAAGTATTATCAGATGTTCCTCGACTCCATCCGATCACCAGAGGGCAAGTTTCCTGAAAAGCTCGAGGATGACCTGCTGAGGCCGGCGTTGGTGGCCAAATTCCGTGTCGCCAGATTACAGTCCAAGCTTATTTCCAGTAACCTGGCTTCTCAACTGGAGAATCTCGGCCTCTCGCTGGAGTCGTACAAGTTCGTAGTGCAATACTGCGAGGAGAATCCAGAAGCCAAGACGGCAGTTGAAACCGAGCTAGAGCTGAGTGTGGAGATGGTCTCCCTGCTTCCTCTGAAGATCAACAGAATTAAATCCAAAATGGCCACCTCAAACTAAAACGCTGTTGAAAACACTATTGTAACGCCTCACATAAATATGAACAACTGACTACTACACACTACCCCTTGTTCCATGCCACACCTAAATGTATCTAATGAGCCTTCAAAGGACCACCATGTAAGAAACTCGTTCAGCCTTTGCAAATGTTGATGTGAACTGATGTAACCGCATGATTTACAGACCTTAATTTATTTTTTAAAGTGCAATGTACAATTTTCTTTTATGCAGTGCAACGTTTTTTCAAACATTATGATGGATATGTTTAGCAAGCCCAATATAAAAGATATAACTGTACTAATATTTAAGCATTTTATGCCAATAAACAAGCCAAAAAACATTCTTTAGTTTGTCTATTCAGTCAAAATCTTATTCACAGTATATTCATTTTCAGTTTACACCATTTTACACACACACATACACAAAAACTGGTTTAATTTAGTAGCAGCCAACATTGTGCACTTATAGCTGGCAAATTATCCGGCTGAATGCAAAGTGGAAAGTACCAGAAAGTACAGTGCCATATTAATAACATTAATTACAGGGTTAGGGTTACCTAACAGCAAAACTCGGACAGTGAGATATTTCTTGCAGTCAAGCTTGATGGACATCTAACTTCTTTTTTTTTTTTAAAGTGTGTGTTCTTGTTTTGTGATAATCATACTATAGAAGAGTCACTTGTGCAGTTAACGGTTAATTTCAACACAGTTGAACTAGTAGAATATGTAATGAACGGTTGACCCGCAAAGTATAACCCAAACTTACTGCATTTCCTTCTCTAATTATTTCAGTAATACCATCCTGGTGCTTCTCTTTTTTGTATCCTATATATGGTATGTTCATTACAAATTCCAAATAAATACCCAGATAGTTGGAGGATATGTGCCATGTTTTACTCTGAGATACAATTTGATATCAACAATTAAAGCCTACTGATTCTTGCTGGAATTTATTGAATTAATTTTCCATATTATAAATAGTATATCCAATGTTTTTGTGTCTATAATAATCATTTCAGTTAGTGTGATCAATTGAAAGAAAGGTTTGAGTTAAGTTAAATCAAAGAAACATCCTGCCTGCTTGCTTTATCACAATCAAAAAGAAGAAATACATGAAATGATGTCATAGTTTCAACTTGAATAACCATAAAGAAGAGCAAATGCAGAGATTGCAGGTTTTTCCCAAAGGCAATAGGATGTAACCACGTTTTAGTCAAGTCTCTGCGAGCCGAGGATCAAATATTACACAATCCGAGAAAGCTCTACCAAGCCAAAATTACACATTCCTTTGTTCTTGAGATACAGCATCTGTTCATTATACTTGAAATATGAAATGTCCTGTGACTGTGTGTTTGGGACACTCTCTCTGTCATCTTCAGTCTGAGAGACAAACAAACTTCAGATCACGAACTTAGCCAAGTGTTAAGTATATAGTTTGACTGACACCAAACTTATTGTACATTCAATCTCAGTGCTGTTTAAAGTCTGAAATGCTTATCTGAATTCAATGTCAGGTTATTTCCATATATTAGATTCCATATACACCGATCAGGCATAATATTATGACCATCTTCCTATATTGTGTTGGTCCCCCTTTTGCTGTTCACTGTTCCTTCCTTGGAGCACTTTTGATAGATACTGACCACTGCAAACCGGGAACACCCCACAAGAGCTGCAGTTTTGGAGATGCTCTGACCCAGTCGTCTAGCCATCACAATTTGGGCCTTGTCAAGCTCGCTCAAATCCTTACTCTTGCCCATTTTTCCTGCTTCTAACACATTAACTTTGAGGACAAAATGTTCACTTGCTGCCTAATATATCCCACCCACTAACAGGTGCCGTGATGAAGAGATAATCAGTGTTATTCTTCACCTTCACCAGTGGTCATAATGTTATGCCTGAACGGTGTATTCCATTAATTAGTCATCAAGCCCTGAATTATTTTATTAATCTGTTCTTAAAATGATCATAGGCTACTTAAGAATTTACCCCCCACCCCCCAAAAAAGTTGTCTGACTGCTACAGTATGGCCAAATTATCCATGTAAACAGAAATCTAAAAAACTCCCCAGCAGACAGTACTTCGAATATTTTTTGTAATACAAGACAGAATTTCCCACCGTTTCCTTTTGCTTATGCATGCAATGGAAAACTCCTCTCTGTCTTGCCATATTGTGTGCTAATGAAAGGAGAAACCCTTGTCATTTCCTGCGTGAGCAAAACCGCTTCCTGCAAGCTATGACAGGTTTGTATCAACTGTCTTGACACATTCACAGGCTGTGCACAACACTGTTCCACTATACAGTCTTTTCACTGTTTCACATAGCTTAAATATTGTATTCAGATGTTCATATTTATAACAACATATAACATATCCATCCCACTTACCATGTGAATAGCAATACACATCAAAAATAAAAACACATTACAATAGAATTCTGTCACCCAAAACGTATATGTCTGCATGCAGTCGCTCTTTACTTTTTTATGCTGTCGTTGTTTGTTATTAGTATTGTGTAATTTAACATTCATCTTATTTTAACTGATCTATTGGGAATAGCTTCACCAGCTCATTCCCGGAAGAGTCAGGTTTTAGTTGGAAATAAGCTATCAATTTATGGGTGATTCTGCAGAATTTAACCTTAACCTTGATACTCATAGTCTGTGGGTTAATATTGCTCAACATCCCAGACATGTTGCAACAACAACAACAACAAAAATAAAAATAAAAATTCATGTCCATGATATGAAGCAGTGACTTCCAGGATGTTACAACAGATGATTTGCAGCATTTGTTGCTTAAGTCAGACGTGCCTGACACTTAACTGTCAGAATAGTGATTTATAATGGAGCACAGTCATGTATAGCCTATGAATTGTATTTTTTCCTATTTCAGCTGATGTCACACTTTTGCTGAACACAAATATGGGATCTTAAATGTTTGGCAAATGTCAAAGGAACATGCCCTGACATATAAAACTTAATAATAATAATAATAGTAGTAATCTAGTCTCTAGTGGCCTATACCAGACTATTTTTGTCACTCACTTTTAGTTAAGTTCTAGTTTTAGTTCAGTTTTAACCTCTTCTAGCCTATATGTTTTATGGTTAATAACAGTTAATAACACACAAGTTCTAACATCAAAATCAAAAACAGCTGTAAATCAAAAACAGAGAGTTTGTTGTTGTTCCCTCATTGGAACTTACTTTTTCATATTTTTGTTTAGTTTTAATCTTACTTGTTTTGCCATCCTTGTTGTGTATATTTAAAACGACGGTTGAATTCGGTTTGTATATTAGTAATAGCTACTTAAGATTAAGAAAACCTTGCCAAACCGAGCTGCTGTGGGCTGATTTCAGGAAACAATGACGCACACAGGGGCAGGGTCTTTTACATACTATTGAACTGGGAGAAGTTTTTGTCTGAAGTTCATTTGAAGACATTTTCTTTCGCATCTTCTGCTTTGCATAAACAATAGGATGATATTTTACCACAGAATAACTTTGGCACTGGCAATAATATGCTTTTTTGCGGAAAGCGGACATGGTAAGTTTATTATTTAAGCATTCTAAGATCAGGGTTTGAAGTAGATTATGGTAAACTCGTTACGGAAGGTGTTTCTGAGTTTTAAAAACTGCGTATCTTCAGGACAAGTTCACAATATATTGTTATAAATAATAATGAGTAACTTGTCATCCCCGGTTGTTGACTGTCAAGTCATCCGTCGTTATACTGAAAAATATAAATTCATCCTGCTCTTAATTAAGCTGCTAATGGTATTTTAACGCTATTTTTGCGTAACGTTAGGGCTTTTGCATTAGGACATGTGTCAATTGTTTAATTTAATTTAATGAATTCCCTATAAGTAAAGAGTTTTTTACGCTAATAGTGACTTTGCCCATACAGTCATTAAATAGTAGCCTAATTATAAAATATTTTAAGCTCTATAGAAATAATAATGAATTTACGTATTCTTCTATTCCGATTCCCGTTAACGATTCTGGTTCTTAACGGTTATATCAATGAATCTTTTAGTTTTTAGTAAGAAATATTTGGAAAAACAATATTGTTGCAAATACTGCCCTCAGCAGTCTGTTGCCGATGAGATCATGTCAGATTTCAACAGAGCAGAGTCAGCAGACACTAGTCGCGGTGTATGGTTTTGATTCACTTAAAAGAACCGGCTCATTCGAATCATTCGTTCGGATACCTGGCTACATTGTAAACGCGCAGCTTGGTTTTGATTCACTAAAAATAATAGGAAATTAGTGAAATAGTGTTGTTTAGTGAAATGTGCGATATTCTTCGGCGGGATTTATTTATTATACACAATCAAAACATAATAAATACATAATAATAACAAAATACATACGATAATACATTAAAAAAAAAATCTAAAACACATCAAATCTGTTTAATAAATAAATACAATTTTTGCTCACAAATTAATGACAAAATAAACAATAAAACAAAGAATATATTAGTAATCTGGTCAGTTCATTATTAAAATGTCATGCCCGAGGAGTTTGAGGATAGGCTAGTGTGAATGTCTGATAAGCCCCTAATCTGTCATTCTGTATTATCCCTGAACACAGGAGCCCCATCCAAAGGCAGGTATATGTGGGTGAAATGCAACCCGGATGATAAGAACGCAAACTGTGTCACACAGAAGGGCCCCTGGATGCCCCTGGCAGGGCAAAGCACTCGACTCCCGCCTTCTGCTGCAAAACACATGTAAGTTGCTTGTTTATTTACTTCTTCAGTTACTTCTTAGACATGTTATTCATGTCTAGATTAATGAAACTAAAGAGTTCAGTTTAGGAAATGTATTGTATTGTAACATGATGCATGTCACTACTGCAAACTTATCGCCACATATCGCCACCACCCCTGCTGTCATACCTGAATCCCAGGATATTTTCTTGAAAAAATTATGTAAAATAGCATTTCCACAACCAATAATCATAATTAAGAATGGGAACACTGGAGTTGTGTTACAGCGTAATCATCCATCAATAATTTCAATACTATCTGCAAGAGGAATTGGCTTCCTCAGATATTATGTATCATACATAAGGGATAAGAAATGAAAGAAATGCAATTCGTTTTACTGAATTTTGTTTCTTGAAATAATTTTCACCAAAATTTTCTGAAGTTGTTCAACGTCAGGGGCATTTCCAGAGTCTTTCATATGTTGAATGTGAAGCTCCACCACATGATTCAAATCTCTGTTATCATTTTCCTGGCAGTGCAGATTATTTCTGCTGAAAGTAGATTAGACTGTCTTTTTACGGAAATATATATATTCATAAGGCTTTAGAGATGTTTTCTCTAAGGTTTTGTCGATGTCAAATACACATTTTAGTGCTCATTATGCTAGAACTTAATTCTTAATTGTGTGTTTTATAACTGGAAAAGACACTAGATAAAGTGTCGAATGTTTTTGTGTGTTCTGATTCTGCCAATTAAACAATATGAGAATATAGTCTTAATGATATCAATGTCTATTTATTGAATTAAATTGAGATCAAATTTATCCTTTGATAGTATCTTTTTCTATTCAGCATTTCTCATGCTGAATCACTTCCTTCCACGCATCAATCATAGCATATTTTTCAGTAAAGTAATGTTCCTGTTATTCACTCACTGTTTGGTTTAATTGTTATAGTTCACAATATCCTCCTTACACATACTTTAGAAACACAATATCTGTCTTACGCATACTAGAAAAAGAACACAAAAAAGACATTTTGAGACCTTAAAGTCACCATGGAATAAAAATTGGCAAATCTTTTTTTTTTTTTTAATTTGAGGAGTATTTATTATAAATGATTTATCTGAGCACATCATGATTTTTAAAACATTCATCTACCCCCATAATCTTTCATCAAAATAACTTCCCCTCCCTCTTGCAACAACATCTCTTCTCTTCTCTGATGACGTGTACTAGTGCGAGGACGGAACAACCTGTCATTCACATGAGATCATAGTAATAGCAAACCACAGCCATCCATCCAAACAATTCTCAATGGATAAAATAAAGTCACGGCGTACATTTTTTCTTGTTCATTTCACTTGAATATACGTCACAATAGGGAAGACAATTCTATTGCAACTTCTGTTTTATGTTGACTTAAAGGTGCAGTGTGTAGTATTTATGAGGATCTATTGACAGAAATGCAATATAATATGATGCATAACTATGTATGTTCAGTGGTGTATAAAGACCTTACATAATAAACCTTTTTGTTTTTATTAATTTAGAATTGAACCATTTCTATCTACATACACCACGTGTCTTCTTACAGTGAAGTCACCATTTTGCGCCACCATGATTCTATAGTTTCCCTAAACGGACAAACTGCTCTACAGAGCGCTAGCTACTCTCTGCTTTCTCAGACGACGACATCTTTGTCCTGTGTCGGCCATCATAGCTTCTCTATGTGCTTCAAAATGGAGGGATGAGCGGTGGGCGATTCGCAACCTCACCGCTAAAATGTACACATTGCTGTACCTCTAGTGGGTAGGTCAGCAGGATGGTTAAAGAGGCTAAATTTTTTCATACCCTTTTACAAAGTCTTGATTTTGTTTTTGGGTCTACTAGAATAGTTTTATATGCTAGAATGTTCAAAAAACATGTTATTTTTGACACATATTTTACATTGTTGCAGCACCTCTTTTCCCAGTCTGTCTGTAACGTTCTGGTCACTATGAAGCCCCTCTTCCTGAAAAGCGCAATGTGCTCTGGTTGTGTTGTGATTGGTCAACCGCTTCAAGTGTGTTTCAGAAATGCCTCAGCTTTTACCATACCCACAAGTTTCAACATACTCCTAACGCAACTCAACCAGCCCTCTCCCCCTTTTTTGCATATTTCTTGGGAATTATTTAAATGAGGAAAATTGTGATGTACTGTATGTTCCCGGGAAGAAAACTCAAGACTACAACTGTTCAGAGACCGTGCTTAATGATATAGAGAATAACTCCCTTTGGAGTGGACTTTGTGCTTGGAACTTTGCAGACCTTTTTTAATGCTCAAACAGCACTAAAGAAAGCTGAAAGGGAAAAAAGTTGTTCTTTAAGAAACCGGCTCCTTATGTTCTCAACAAAATTACAGGAAGGGCTTAGAGGATGTTGGAGCACTCTTGAATGACTTTGTGCTTTTGTTTTGAACAGAGTCCCAGTTAGCATAGAGGAAGCCACTCCTGAGACTGAGGAGCAGTCAGGAGAGGGTTCAGGTACAGGCACCTTGGCCCCTTGGATGGGAGACGGTCCAGTGCAGGAAGTCAACAAGAATGAAGAGGAAGCATCGACTTGGATGGAGTTCAGTGGAGACAATGATTATGGCGAATATGTCTCACCTCAGAAAATAGATTGGCTTTCTACACAGGATTTGAAAGAGGACAACATTATTGCATAAAGCCCTGCATTACATCTTCTGTGTTTTTTCTGTTTTCTTTTGTACAATGTGAAACATACGGGATGCTGCGTTTTTAGTCACAGATGTAATTAATATGTATTCATAAACTGTGCCATGCTCTGCAAAAATGTATTGTATTCCAGTTTGCATTGTAGGGATCAATTTTATTTGCTCTTCATCTTTGAAACTTTTATATTATTATTTTATTTACTCTTAATGTCCACAGTGTGACACATGATCTGACTAAACTATTAAAACAATCGTTTTGATTCATTTAGAATGGAAATATTATTAGATTCAACAGAGGCAATTTAAATAAAGTGTTTGGATAGCAAGGAGTACATTTTGTGAACATTTCATTTTTTGCCATTGTATTTGTATAATATTTTAAACATTTAAAAAACAAAGTATATAAAACTTATATAAAAAAAAACTTTTGTGTCTTATTTTGATCACTTCATCCCAGCAAAAAAGGAAATGAACTATATTCAACAAATGCTCTAGATATGAGATGAAGTCAGCCATTCAGGCTTCCTGTTTTACCAGAAGTATATTATCACACTTGGGCTGACTATATCTTGTGCGTTTCCGGACTCACATCTCATGACCTGTTTCTCAGTGTCAAGTGTACAGACATACAGTTTATAATAATTCTGTATTTAGAGTAACATTAAAAAGATGTAGACAAAGAGGAAAATGAGACAATGAAAATGTGCAAATTCAAAAGTGCGGTTAAGATGACACACACACTCTGCCTTCAGAAACTATTTACACCCACATTTGTTCCTGTTACAGTTCAACACATTGAAATATTTTTCTATAGGTTCAACACTAAATAATAGTTTTTCAAGAACATTAATGACACCAAAATGAATAAACTATTTTTTTTTATTTACTGTAAAAAAAACATTTAAACACACTGAATGAAGGCAAGGCAAGGCGAGTTTATTTATATAGCACATTTCATACACAATGGCAATTCAAAGTGCTTTACATAGAAATGGATTTAAAATATTCATAAGAAAATAAACAAAACAAAAAAATTAACCTGAATCACCCCTATCTGTGGGTGATATACAGGTTTTTAGCAGCAAATCTTATTGAGAATGTGTATGTGAGATTTTCAGTTTGATTCAAGGATTTACTTTTTAAGCTTCACATGGCTTCTATCAAACTCCAGATGTGACTTAATGTGAAACTTTATCAAAAAGTGGTAGCCACTCTCTGAAGAAGAGATCAAAATCTCCACAGTTTCTTCAGTTTCAGCCAAAGAGCTCTTTTAATGTTAGTGCTGGCCTTTTGTCCACCCCTGACTATCACTGAATTTGAATAGATGGCCTATTTGTGTTGTGCAACGTTTCATCCGTTGTGTAGCTTCC
This sequence comes from Rhinogobio ventralis, assembly GCA_039654625.1. NCBI lineage: Eukaryota > Metazoa > Chordata > Actinopteri > Cypriniformes > Gobionidae > Rhinogobio > Rhinogobio ventralis. The sequence goes on from CM077204.1 coordinate 25,981,007, forward strand.
CAGGAAAGTTCAAAACTCACTCAGTTATAGGGTGAACATTTATCCAGAACTCCTTTTAAATTTTTGGATTTTAATACAATTCTGAATTCTTATATATTTCATTTAAGTTTAACATAACTTATAGAAGAAAGAAAATCATGTTTTTAAATATTACTTTGCAACATAGTCTGAGAAAATAGGTTTCTCAGAGTGGGTTTATTTCTGTATACAAACACCTTAAACTTGTGTGACGGGGCATTTCCACAAGGCTACCTCCCACTCAACAGTCTATTTATACTGAACACTATTCGGTTAAAATTTAAACAATAAAAAAATATGAAACAATTCATGAAAATGAATGGCAAAATATGGCATACAAAATTGTCAAATAATTGTTTTAGCCAGCAGAAATTTTAATTAATTGTAATTCAAAAAAATCCCACAAGATACTTTACACAAATAGAAACCCTTCATTAAATATGACGGTCCTTGTTTGAATAGAGTGTTTTATATTGTTCTCTTTACTCAACAGCTATTACACAAATATGACGATACTAATTATATGATCAAATTAAAGTAATCATAAACGTAAATGAATACAACATGACAAGAGAAAATATAAGCCAAAAAATCGTATCAGCATAATGTTTAAAAATAAAGTTAAAACTTTTATTTTGAAATTCGGTAGTCGCGTTCTCTTAATGTTTCAGCGCTCATTCGCTTTGTGTTCCTGTCGGTCCCAGTCCCTTCAGCTCAGAGGAACAGGGATTCAGCGGAAGTTGTACTGAGGAGGACTGTGTTCAAGCTAAAGCTACGGAGCTGAAATGGTGAGCGTTAAATCAGACTGCATTTAATGGGTGAAATTCTTCAACTCGCTACAAACTTGCCTCATCACCTCTGGAATAAAAGCCCCCAATCCTGGCAAACATGTTTGCGGTGTATCCAGCCTTAAGTAGGCCATGGAAGTCGTGAAGGATTGGGCGGGGAGGCTGATCATTATCAGTCAGCGATTAAACGCATATAAAACGCAACAAATGGACTCTTGTGTCTTTACAAATTGGTTTTCGTGGAGAATCGGTACGTGTTGAATTTGTTTAAGAAACTTGCACCAACGCTAATCCTACTGGACCTTTAAAAACAGCTGGAAAGCTGAAGGTTGAATTCAAACTAGATGCCCAGTTCTTGTTGTTTTTCACCATAAACAAACAGTTTTTTAATTTTACACACGCTGTTAAAAGTTTCTACAGTCCTTTCTGGATCCGTATGGATATTGAGAAATGCACATGATGGTTAAATGTTTCGCACTGCGTCAGCATTTCCTTGCATTGGGAGTGTTGTTTGTCTATCTATAGATGTTTATCTATATCTATAACTTAGATGCTATCATATTTGTATTAAAACAGATTCGTTTTTGAATTATGAATTGATGTGTAAAATTGTGTAAAAAAATTTCACCCAATTGAAAACTATTGATTACTAGTTATGTCAAATTGTTCATGTGAGGGATGATAACTTGACTTTTTTTTATCATACTATTACTGCTGAGCAGGTTTCTTTACACTTCAGACACTTTACACAAATAGGGTAGAAATGCCTGAAATTCATATGTCAAATGGTTTTTAAACCCTGATTTTTGGAATTTAAAAATTCTAGCATTTTATTATTATAACATTAAACAAAGATTGTGAAATCAAATGAAAATTCAATATTCCATTAAAAAGAAAAAATGCAAGAATTGGAAATTGAGTCCCTATCCTACTTTTTTTTCTTTCTTTTTTTTCTTGGGTGTTCATCACAATACAGAAGAATAGATCTGTCACTACCTGGATAACGGTCAATTGAAACAATAAAATGAGATTGTGTATTTCTTCCAGAGTTTCCTTGGAGGTCTTTTTGGTCCTGTGTGTGAAATCGATGTCATTCTGAACGATGCCGAAAGCAGAAAAACAGCAGAGCTGAAGACTGAGGAGGGGAAATTGGAGAAACATTATATGTTTTATGATGGAGAATCAGTTTCTGGAAAGGTGAGTGAGCAAATTCTCATTTCTTCAAGTCTCTTATTTTGAAAGACAACTGATGCATGTTGTCTTCTGTCACCCCAAGGTAAATATCAATGTGAAACAAACAAGCAAAAGGCTTGAACATCAGGGAATCCGCATTGAGTTTGTTGGACAAATCGGTATGTTTCACACACAACGCATTCAGTTATTCTCTTTCTCAAGGCATTCATGCAGTGAACTGGCTTCAGTATGGCTGTTCTAGTATGCTGAGAGCTTAGGAGAGCATGTGGTTGTCACATGGAAAGGGAGCTAGACTGCTCTACACGTTTTCTGTGAGGGAGGCAATCTGCCTATGGTGCCCTAGTTATTTTATTTCTTTATTTGTAGGTATTATTAGTGATTCTGATGATAGCAGCGATCACAAAATTGCTGCTTGCAATGTACAAAAAAAAAGAAGCACACAATGTTTTTTGTCCAGCCACTACATAAGAGCGTGTCATTTTTTTTACCTCATGCAGAGCTCTTCAGTGATAAAAGCAATACTCATGAATTTGTAAACCTTGTGAAGGAGCTTGCTCTGCCTGGGGAGTTGACACAGAACCGCAGCTATGACTTTGAGTTCATGCAGGTGGAAAAGCCATACGAGTCCTATGTCGGAGCGAATGTGCGACTGAGGTTAGTGAACACTTTGTTAAAGTTTTTTTGTTTGGCAGCATTGTGACTAGTTTTGGCCAAAAACGGGAACAAACACTGAGATGTTAAAAATGACAATACTTGTCTTTTGACTGCTGTTTTAACACTAGAACTACCAAGGCGGTCATTTTGACCGTTTTAAAATTTTGCAATGTAATAACTTTGTTCAAATTAAACCCATATACCTATAGTACCCTGACTTTTCCGAAATGTGTGTATATTTTGTTCTAATATTGTTATTTTATTACAATTACAAAAGAGTTCTGAGTATTTCTACCTAGACTGGCCATAACGTTCAAATTGACTGTACGCATTACAGACGGCGTATGTCACGTATTATTTCAGAGTTTGCTAGTTTTCCCTGCCACTGATGCCTAGCAACTCTCTAGTTTTTTATATGCTATTGCTAAGATAAAACGTAGCTTTACCTTTGAAATGTCAGCAAGAAAGAGATTGTCTGGCGCAGAGGTTTTAGCCTTGCTTCAGAGCTTTGATGATGCTGGTGGCTGCATAGGATTGTTTCCGATTTGTGTGATCCAAACATTTCCAATAACTCCAGAGCGTTGTAAAGTCAAAATTGAAAAAAGATAGATCTCAAAAAAAGTCCATAATTCGCAACATATTTTTATCTAACGAAATATACTTCTTCAATCCATATTTGTTGGAATTTAGACTTTCAAAAACAACATTTTCACTGCCGGGAAACACTTTGCTCTCCTGCTTGCCACAAACAAAGCGAGGCACGCACCTTTGGGCACGGTCTAGTAGCTCTAACACAATTATATATTATAAAAAAGATCGTAATATGTAGACCAATCTGTGTCCATTTGGCACTCGCTGCTCCATTTAGCCCATGTTGTTTGATTTTATTCAAATTATGGATTTTGTTTAAGGATTTTGACACTTTATGGTGATGCCATCATAAAATATGATAGACAGCTTGTAAATATAACATGACAAAAAATGACATTTGGTGCAGTCTAGTACAAACAGTCAGAATGACTGCTATGGCCATTCTAGTAGTTATAGAATTCCGGTAGTTCTAGTGTTAAGACACATTATCCTTTTAAAATTGCCCTGGCATTAATTTAAACTTTGTCTTAAAAGTCATGTGCTTTTCATGCAGGTATTTCCTTAAAGTTACAATTGTGAGGAGGCTGTCTGATTTGGTAAAGGAGTATGACCTCATTGTCCATCAGCTGGCCACCTACCCTGATGTCAACAACTCTATCAAAATGGAAGTGGGCATTGAAGACTGCTTGCATATAGAGTTTGAGTACAATAAGTCCAAGTAAGTGCACTTAACTTTGATTCAATCTTAGTTTCTGAGCTGCTGAGTAATTCTAAGTATGTATGGATTCAGTGGCTTAAAGGTATTAAACTGATTTTGAGCTAACAGAAGTCTTCTTGCCTTCAGGTATCACCTCAAAGACGTAATTGTGGGTAAAATCTACTTCTTACTTGTACGAATTAAAATCCAACACATGGAGCTTCAGTTGATCAAGAAAGAAATGACAGGAATTGGTAAGATCTCCTTTTATGTTACATTTTATACACTTATATGATTCATGATTTTGAAAGAATATAATTTAAGATTCACAGAAACCACAGTTATTAATCATTTAAAAACATTTACTGTAGTCCAGCTTCATTTGCATTTTATTTATTTATTATGAAGTGCGTCATGTGACATGCCTCTCTAGGGCCGAGCACAACTACTGAGACAGAGACTGTGGCCAAATATGAGATTATGGATGGAGCACCAGTCAAGGGTGAGCAGCTGCTTCACATAATTTTCTGTATACATTTTACAAAGTAGGCTTCAGGGGGGTCTGAGAGTCAGAGGTGAACATTGATTATCTTTTCATCACTGTACCTGTTAGTGGGTGGGGATATATTAGGCAGCAAGTTAACATTTTGTCCTCACAGTTGATGTGTTTTTGAGCAAGGGCCAAATTGTGATGGCTAGACGACTGGGTCAGAGCATCTCCAAAATGCAGCTTTTGTGGGGTGTTCCCAGTCTGTGGTGGTCAGTATCTATCAAAAGTGGTCCAAGGAAAGAACAGTGGTGAACCGGCGACAGGGTCATAGGCGGCCAAGGCTCATTGATGCACATAGGTAGCAAAAACTGGCCCGTGTGGTCCGATCAAACAGACAAGCTACTGTAGCTCAAGAAGTTAATGCTGGTTCTGATAGAAAGGTGTCAGAATACACAGTGCATCGCAGTTTGTTGCGTATGGGGCTGCATAGCCGCAGACCAGTCAGGGTGCCCATGCTGACCCCTGTCCACCACCGAAAGCGCCAACAGTGGGCACGTGAGCATCAGAACTGGACCACGGAGCAATGGAAGAACGTCACGTGGATGGCCTCCAAATTCCCCAGATCTCAATCCAATCGTGCATCTGTCGGATGTGCTGAACAAAGAAGTCCGATCCATGGAGGCCCCACCTCGCAACTTACAGGACTTAAAGGATCTGCTGCTAACATCTTGGTGCCAGATACCACAGCACACCTTCAGGGGTTTAGTGGAGTCCATACCTCGACGGGTCGGGCTGTTTTGGCAGCAAAAGGGGGACCAAAACAATATTAGGTCATAATGTTATGCCTGATCGGTGTATTTTTATTTTTTTATATTTTAACTTTTTATATAATATATATAATTTTTTATATATATATATATATAATAAAATCTCTCTCACACCATTATAGTAATGAACGCAACTTTCACATGCAATTGATTGACAGATAAACTGTGCGCTCCTATTTTACAGTGTTGTTGAGTATATTTTCAGCAAAGACTTTGCTTTGTACATTCAGATTAACAGCATTAAAGAGGGCACATGTTATTCAACTGAACTGTGTATATGCATTTTAAACAAATTATGTTCTTCATCTATGCAATAAATGTATGTCCTGAATGAGCACGGTTTTATAGCATATTTAATTCAACTGATCAGGTAATGTTAATGGTATGACCCATTTCAGGGGTGACCAAAATTATGAATTTAAATCAGTCAAAGCTAGAAATGTAGCTTCATATTTACCCCCGCCACCCACATGCTCGACAATTTATGCATGAATGATTAGAAATGTGGTCTGCTTGTTTCATGACTGAAACACAAGCAGAACAAATTTCTAACCATTCATTTAACCTTTTGTGCTTAAATTGTCACATTCAGTTCAATAATAATGCTACGATTTACTTTGTACAGACACAGGCTTTCTGTTCCATAAGCCCAAACTGTTTCAGAGAAAGCCTGCTCACACTTCATTTGATGTGCTATAAGCATTTAGACTAGTTAATATTGTGGTGCTGGTTGTATTGAAGATAGTATGATGTTAATATTGCCAGTTTCATTATTCCTAAAACAACTTTTGTTCCCCTACTGGGCTGAACATTTATTTCCAGGTGAATCCATTCCCATTCGCCTTTTTCTGGCTGGTTATGACCTTACACCCACAATGAGAGATGTAAACAAGAAGTTCTCTGTGAGGTACTTTTTGAACTTGGTGCTTGTGGATGAAGAAGATAGGAGATACTTCAAACAGCAGGTACAGTGTGTATGGAACTGCAGTTGTAATAAAATGTACAGTTATAAATAATTGTTTCTTTTGAATGTCCCAAGTGACAATGCTTATTGTATACATTTTTACTTTCAGTGTGTCATTTGTCATGCAATATATATTAATAAATAAATAATCAGTATGATTTAATTATTGTTTTGTAGGAAATAGTTTTGTGGAGGAAGGCACCAGAGAAAATGCGGAAACGGAACTTCCATCAGCGCTACGAGTCACCTGAGCCTCGGCCGAGTCTCTCTGCTGAGCAGCCGGAAATGTGAGCGGGGTTTGGAGAGCAACCAGCCAGGGACACACGTGCCTCTCAGTGACCAGGCGCAGGAGAGGAGAACAACTTCCACTGAACATACATGCAGATCGCTGTTCACATGGTCACCCCTCACAGCGTATGGTGATAAATGGTGCCTGAACTGGCTCTGCCCTCCCTGCTGTCCACAGCAAGCAATCTGTTAGTATACAAGGACACTTTGTAGAAAGCACTGGAAACGGTCATTTAAGTCATATAGCACATCTTCAAGGTTGCACGCCTCTCTAGATGAAGAAATGTTTTTAAAAGTGCACTCACTGGTATCCTCTATGTTCCAAATAATAGAGCAGAAACATAGACCTAAACACATTTTAAAGAGCTTCATCATGCATGCTAGCTGGTGAATCGGAGTTCATAGTAACAGTTAATAAAAAGGCTATGGGGGTCATTTTAAAAAAAGGTCAAGATATGGAATGGCACCCAGGCCACACTGTATTTGCAATCCACTTAAGCATTTCTATTTAACTTATTTAGCATCTTCTCTTTTTTGTTTGTTTCTTAAATATTCCTTGAAATAAAAAAAGTATATGTCTATATATAAAATATTTAAAGAGTCTTTGGACTAGAAGCATTATAAAACTAGGGCAGTTTGTGTAATTATATTGGGCACATGTATTCAACTTGTCAGCCCCTTTTTGATCACACTGGCTTAGTAGTAAATACTTCCTAACAAGCTTTCTGAGATGATTCATCGCTATACACTGCTAAATATCATCTCTGCTGCAATTACATTTCATATTGTCTAAATTGTTAGACACCCAAGAGAAATGATGGGATTGTTTTGTTGTATCTTTTGCATGTCATCCTGCTTTAAGGCTTTCTAACAAAAGGATGTTAACAATTTTTCACTGTCGCAAATGTACTCTTGTATATTTTATGTGGTTTGTGGAGTAAATGTTTATTTGAACTGTATTATTTCAAAACGGTTTTTGATTTCACTCTAAAACATTACATTTCTTGTTTATTTCCCTACTGCTGTGATTTTAAAACTCACACTACATTACAAATGAAAATGTCTGTACGAAACATTAAGTGCCCCAAAGGTAAAGACATAATGATGAGTGTTTGGAGAACTAATGAAATAGTTGTGCTGTCGCAACTGAGTCATTTGTACATCTTGAAAATTGTACATATCCAGCCATAGTTTGTTTATCTGCTATTATGTCAAATAAAAATGCCAGTTTATACTTCCAGCTACATTTTTTTATTATTAAAAAATAACTGGTATTTTAATAAGAGAGTGGTAAAACATTAATATTCCAAACCATGTGTTTACCGAAATACTTTAATAAACCTTAGAGATTTTAGAGCTGTCGGGACGGATTTGGCGGGAAATTGCAGATATAGTCGTTCGACTGTGCGTTACGTCAAATCCATTGCATGAAAATTACAATAGTGAATCTATTTTTCCGGCTATGCTCTGCTGTACATTTCATCGATTAGATCATAATAGTATTGTGTGGCGTTAATATTGCAAAACTTACAAAAGTTTGAAAAGGGACTTGAATGATTCATAGCAGAATCCGTTTGCATAAAAACGATCCTTATCCAATAATCAGAAATGACTGGAAATTAATTGGTCACAAGTTTGAACCGTATTTGGGACTTTTTTTCTCCTTAAGAAAATTATCACGTTATCATCAATAAAATAATAAAGGACTGCAAGTGTTCAGTGTTTGCTTCTATGTTGTCTTCTCAGTTAATTAATTGCTGTTGTTATAGAGCTATAAGTACGAGTCAGGCTGAATCCGAAATCACTCCCTAAATCCATTCACTATTCCCTACGTTAGTCCACTAACACATTCACTTGAAGGAGTGAATGAAAACGAGTGAGTAATTCGGACAGCCATTGTTTGTACTGTACACTCGTTATTGCGGTGCAATGTGGGATTGAATGAGTGCACTCAACAACGTCAAAGTGGTTTCGGACACCACTACAAATGGCTGTCCCCTCAAATAATGCCCTATTTGAGGGTATAGGGGGCGATTTCGGATTCAGCCTCAGTGTCGGTTGCACTGCGGAAGTCCTTACAACTGTTTGTACCACGTGCCTACCCCCCTAAGTTGTGCCACATTCCAAAAATTATTATCCTTAAAGATTGCATATGTTATAGCAAACGTATTCTCATGATATTGTATCCTATCCATTTCCTTTAAATTTGTCCAATGTTGATTTTTAACACTTGAATAAATATTGAGGTGGGGGGAAAAACAGGCATTACTTCGGGCACCACAAATTCGTGGGTCCTTCTGCACGTTGTCACTGAGGGAACTTGACCTCCTTGTCATCATAGGTTCTGGGACTGTTGCTTTAGCTGAACTCAACATTAAGTTTATAATATGAATTGTGGGGCTGGTAGTTTTTATTATTCTGTTCAGAGAGCTGCACTTGATTAACGGAATCTAAAAATGTCAGTAAATCGCTGTATTTACTTGTTGTCGCGTTGCCACATCCGATACCGGGTATGTGCTAGCACAAGCTTCTCTACTGCTGCAGTAGTAAACAACACTTCACTGCATCCAAGAAGGACGTCTGAAAAATTATCTAAGAGACATTCATCTTCAGACAACTCATCTAGACCCCTGGACACGTCGCTGTTTATACCGCTCACCGTCAAAAGTGATGAAGCCTGGGATGGGGCAATCGGCGCGGAGTTGACGCAACCGCTGGACAAAAGTATGTTATGTTAATGTTATTAGTATATTATATAATCGCATCAACGGATTACAGATCTAGTGAGAATCCATTATCTCCTGGTGTTTTTTTTATTTTTATAGATGACTCGCTTAAAGATCTGGACATTTGGTGAACTATTGCAACAGAAATGCATCTGATCTTTGTTTATCTATTACAGGTGAAATTCTCAAAGTACTGAACAGATTCTACAAAAGGAAAGAGATGCAAAAACTGGCTGCTGACCAAGGACTTGATGGTAAGAATCATGGCCCCATGATTATTGTTGCCTAATTAACATTGGTCAACCATGATGGCTCACATTGTGCCCCTATAAAAACTATACACATAGCAGTATGCCAGGGATGCTATTGTATTTAGTTCGTTACACAGCATTTTTGTTTGTTCGTTCCATCATAAAAGCATAATTGTTTTTGTTCTTCAACAGCTCGTCTCTTTCATCAAGCGTTTGTCAGTTTTAGGAAATGTGTGTTGGAAATGAATTCACTGAATGCCGACTTGCACATCATTCTTAGTGACATCTGCTGTGGAGCTGGTGAGTATTTGCTTCAGACTTTGAATTGACAATATCCAAAAAATCTATAGTGTCTGTACACAGTGTCATACAAATACATAATTCAATAAACATTAATTTAACAACATAAGATGTAACATAAAACCATAATGTACATAAGAGAATTAACAGTATTTTACTGTAATATTACATGAAATGTCTTGGTAATTATTATTTTTTTTTTTTACTGTATATAGAAAGTAAACTGACTGTGTTTTACCATGTAATTTTTACAGTTTTAAGAAAACCCATCTACATAATCTTCCTTTCTCTCATTCCAGGGCACATAGATGATATTTTCCCTTACTTTATGAGGCATGCCAAACAGATTTTTCCCATGTTGGACTGTATGGACGATTTACGCAAGATCAGTGACTTGCGGGTCCCAGCAAACTGGTACTGAGTTTCATTCTTTGATTTTACCAATAGTGTAAACCCTATCTGCACTTACTAAAGTTTTCTGGTACAATACCGTGAAACCCCGTCATTACAGTTGTTAGTATTTTTACCAATACATTCTTTTGAACATGAAAAATGTGTGTTACAGGTATCCAGAGGCCAGAGCTATTCAAAGAAAGATTGTTTTTCACGCAGGACCAACCAACAGTGGTAAGACCTATCATGCCATCCAGAGATACCTAGCAGCCAAGTCTGGAGTTTACTGTGGACCTCTAAAGCTACTGGCCCATGAAATCTATGAGAAGAGTAATGATGCAGTGAGTTTCATTCCTAAGACTATTTAATGTAATTACACATTAGTCATGAATGTTAGAGCCGCTATGTATGGTTTTCCATTAGGGAGTGCCATGTGATCTGGTGACAGGAGAAGAGAGAATATTTGTTGATCCACAAGGAAGACAGTCTGGCCACATTGCGTCTACGATAGAGATGTGCAGTGTCACAACTCCATGTGAGTATGGAGAACATGATTATTTGAATGTGAGAATACTTGAGTGTTGATAGTAATCTTAAAGGGGCTATATGTAGAATTCAGAAACCCTTGTTATTAGCCACACCGGTGGCCGTTAAGTGAACTGCAGCCAGCAACTTTTGCTTGTGCTTGCACTCGTGCAGACGTAACGTACAAGATACTGAAAGTGATTCAAGGCCCCGATATACTCGCAACAAAGTTCTTTTTCGTTTTTTGCTTGGAAGTAAAAAGAACTGTGAAATACCTTTGCAGCAATTATACTGTTAACGAACATCCAGACACCGCCCAAGCTGCTGAAAGTGACGTTTAGATGAATATGTGCTGTGCTTTCCTCTCAATAACGAAATAAACACGCAAGAAAAATGATTGAGAAAACAGCAGTTCCGAAAGCATCTTATCATAGCTATGTGGATATGTTTGCACCAGCTCTGCAATTCACTGGCATCATGTCATCAAAAATAGACAGTTGTGATAGTTTGACTATACAGATCTGGCTATGTGAGACTATAGTTTGAACGAACCCCTTTTCTTTGCATGACACATGGTATTACAGAATGGCTCTTTTGGCAGGTACGGTTCAGTACAGTATGCATTTTTTGCCATTTCCAAGGTCAGAAGTTGAGAATGGTACCTTAATTCCAAACCGTACTGTACCACTTTTTTGGCACCCTTCTGTTGGGGAACCTAGCACAGTAGTCCGGTACTAAAGGGTGGAGCTAGACTCACTGCAGAACCTTGATTGGTTGACAATGAATCGTCACTTGCGCATACTTTTTCGGCAGTTTTTCCTTGCAGCCTGAAGCCTTGGCTCAGACAAAGCACATCTTCTTCTTGTGACAACAGCCACATGCAGAGAACCAAGAACAAGATCTGCTGTATGTCGTCCATTGTTGTTTACTGTGCCGCTTTCTTCTTCGCACAACAATGACGTTGATCGCTACACCACGCCTATCATAAGCGTACTGTTGCCGGTGGAAACGCTAGCCGGATCAGGGTTTACGGTCCCAAATCGCACTGTACTGTACTGAACCATACCGCACCACTTGGTGGAAACGAGCCATTATATACAAATAAATATAAAATATACTCTAAAATTAATTAAATCTAAATAAATATATTGTTTTTTTTGTGTAACTTGACTGTTCATTAATCATGCATCGACTGTAAAGCTACCTTGAGCCTTTGGAAAGTACTGTATAAAAATTTTATTATTGTTTGTATATTTTGTTTAGATGAAGTGGCAGTCATTGATGAGATTCAAATGATCAAAGATCCCTCCAGAGGTTGGGCTTGGACCAGAGCTCTTCTTGGTGGGTTGACTTTGTCAAACTTTTGACTTTTCAGCAAAAACACTATTTATTTACACATATTGTGGGGTCACAAAAGTCTGGGAGCATATTAATCAATTGGGATTTTATTTAAGCATGTAAAAACAACTTTTAAGATTAAAAAAATAATAATTTACTTTGTTATTACAAAATAAATAAGAAATGTATAATATTCTATGTCACTAATTAAAAATGTTTCTCAAATCCCAAATCACTATATTGATGATATAAGTTTTAATGGAAATTAATGTAAATAAGTAAAGAATGCAAATTCATAAAAGCATTTTCATTCGTTTTAGACTTTTTAAGCCCACTGTATCCTATTTATCACTTTATTTATTTATTTATTTATTTATTTATTATTGTGCCTACTCATTTTAATCTGTAGTTTGCTACTGCCTGGTACTTTACACATTTTAAACTCACAGACTATGCTAATTTTCATTTAATGTTTGGTCAAATCTATGGTTTCATATAAATATGTTGAAGGAGGTATGTTAAAGATGCATGCAGATGCAAATCTGAAGTTTCTCTTTCTGAATAGGTTTGTGTGCTGAGGAGATCCATGTGTGTGGAGAAGCTGCAGCAGTTGACTTTGTCACTGAGCTCATGTTCACCACTGGTGAAGAGGTTGAGGTGAGTCTGAGAGATACCGAATTGTTGGAAAGACTACTGACTGCTTAGTTATTGCAGTCAGTAAGTGCAAGGTAATATTTATTTTGCCTGTGTGAAATTATACAGTATTGAACATGAACATATATAGTATTTGTCTTGAACATAAATATTTCAGTGTTTGCCTGATGTTGTGAGATATTGAGCCCATTAGTGTGGTTTGACATAAATGCTCTTTTTTGTCTCTAAGGTGCATAATTATAAGAGGCTGACCCCCTTTTCAATCTCAAATCATGCAGTGGAATCATTGGATAACCTGAAGCCTGGCGACTGCATTGTGTGCTTTAGCAAAAATGACATCTACTCAATCAGCCGACAGATAGAAACCCGTGGCCTGGAGTGTGCCGTCATTTATGGCAGCTTGCCCCCTGGTAAGGTCCACATGGTACATTTATGATCTGGTTTTAGTTTTTTGAACTGTGTATTAACTCTACCCGCCAGTGTTTTAAAAAAAAAAAAAGTTGCCAGCCACTATAGTATATTTTTATTAGTGAGTGATTTACACTGTACATCTCCCCTTAGCTGAGCTTGCCCTGAACTTGCACCTGCATAACAATAGTAAGCTCTTTCGGCCTTCAAGATATGGGTAACAAAGACTGCACAATGACACTGTAGGTCTCACCTTAGCTGAACTTGCACCTGCATAATAGTAATCTCTTCTTTGGCCTTCAACATGCAATGAATGTTTCAAAACAGACCATGTCACTATTAGGGAGTAGCTAGAAGATTTGATAAACTGTGGATGAGCTAGTAAAAAAGAGTCGAAAAGTACCCAACTGCATGTGTTTGGGCAGACTGTCTGAAGATGAAAAAAGAGGCAAACACCTGTATATGAGGTCATTAGTCAAAACCAGTATAAAAATGAGTTCCGAGTAGTGGTTGACTGATATCTTAGAGAGCAGGATGGCCAGTATACAGCATATATATATATATATATATATATATATATATATATATATATATATGTATATGTATATGTATGAATGAAAAAGGAAATAAACACTGTAACAGGGCACTCAGTAATCTGGTAAGTTTGTGCGCACTGAAAATCATATTTTTTTAAATAAAGACTAATTTAATTTTCAAATAAAACAAATTTTACATAAAGCACACAGTGGAAATGGCATGAATGTGACATAGTGGGCAACTCTGTGATCAGGCGCTTTTGTACTCAGGCGTTCTCAAATATCTGGCGCACCGTCAAAATAAAAGTCCCGCTTCTAACACATCGGCCAATCAGAAAAACGTATCTGCTGATATTTTAAAAATACAAAATATCAGCTGCTATATCGACCGACCACTCTTTAGGAGTGTAATTGTTAGATGTTCTGCAGGCATCTCGGCTTTGTTGTCTCCATCATTAAAGCTTTGGCTTCTGGAACTCTGTGACTCCAGTGATTTCTTGCAAAGAGGAGAAGATTTTCTCCAACACCACCACCAGCATTTTTTATAATTTTCACACAATGGGTATAATTTTCACAATTTCATGGGCCCCAGAATATTTAGTTTTATGAACATCGGAACATGCAATATATCAAAAGAAAGAACTGAGACTCTGCTTTTAAACAAAAACAAAAACGTTTTATTTTAACTTCATGCATTCTTTTTTTTTTATCAGTACTTGTATGTGGGCAAGTTTCATTAAAAAAAGCAACATTTTGAACATAAAGTTGAGAAAATCGTGTTTTTATTTCCAGAGACTACTATAATGCAATGCTTTTATCGCTTGTTTCTGCTCCTTTTGTTTCTGCTCGTTTTTTGATCCGTAAAAAGAGAGTCTGTACTCTTTCAGAAGATGTGTAATAGTGCCCCCTACGTATAACAGTGAAAACATGGAAAGTCATTTCTTATACAGTAAATGAGTTGGAAGTTGGAAAGAGTTGATGTCCTATTGCCGTCCTGTCATTACATCACAATATTTCACAATAACTGGTGTTTCATTTTATCTGGAAACTAAGATAACATTTTGATTGGTCAACAGGCACCAAGTTGGCTCAAGCAAAAAAGTTTAATGATCCAGACGACCCTTGCAAAATCCTTGTTGCCACGGATGCAATTGGAATGGGTTTGAACTTGTGAGTAACTTCATACTAGTAACCGTATCTTACATTTTGACTATACTATATATATACCCTGAAAATTAAATCGTTGGTTCTCTAAGTCACTTTTTGACTCGGACTAATATATGATTCTGTACTTTCTTCAGGAGTATTAGGAGAATCATCTTTAACTCTCTGGTAAAACCCAATGTAAATGAAAAGGGGGAGAAGGAGCTAGACACTATTTCCACGTCACAGGCGCTGCAGATCGCTGGTCGAGCGGGACGCTTCAGCTCTGTGTTTAAAGAGGGTGAGGTCACTACTATGCAAAGGGACGACTTGACTGTTTTAAAGGAGATCTTGGGGAAGCCTGTTGACCCCATTGCGGTAAGGCTAGTTTTATCTATTATAAAAGTAAACAATTTATGTTGTTTGGAAAAAGGTTTTATTTGCTCATTACTCATTTTAGATGGCAGGATTGCACCCCACAGCGGAGCAGATAGAGATGTTTGCCTACCATCTTCCCCATGCGACTCTCTCAAACCTCATTGTAGGTCTAAATATTCAACATTCTTACGTAACAATTTTACTGACTGGTAATAATCATAATTTAAAACACTCCGTTTCCATTCTGCTCCTCTGTACAGGATATATTTGTGAGTCTCGCACAAGTGGATGGACTTTACTTTGTCTGCAACATAGACGACTTTAAATTCTTGGCGGATATGATTCAGCATATCCCTCTGAATCTGCGCTCCCGCTATGTGTTCTGCACGGCCCCCATCAACAAGAAGCAGCCTTTTGTTTGTACATCCTTTCTAAAGGCAAGCGCACTAATCTGAGCGAACCACCCGACAGCTCAACCTGAATATTTCACAGTGGAAAATGTAGCCATTTGTGCTTGAGTATTTAGTCATTTGATTTGGTTTAATTAGAAATTACTTATAATACAGGAGAAATGGCATGCAAAAAATTGTGCTTGCATTGTCACTGCAAAGTTTTCAGAAAACTTGGAAATTTCAGGGAATGGTGTTTTTTTTTAAGACATGGAAATTAATAAAATAAGTCATTTCTATCATGATGTTTTATAGAATTATAAAAAATAATACTTGCCTGGAATTCACAAACAACTGGAAAAATTCATAGATATTCAATTGAAAAATGGTGAGGGAACCCTGTCACTAACATGGGCTGCTGTTTCACAGAGAAAATGGCAATTCTGTTTAACTGGAAGTATGTCTTTTTAATATATTATTTTCTTTTGATGGCATACTTGGTTAAAGTGTATAACATTTTTGATGATCTAATAAGGTGGTAATATAACTTTATTTTAGTTCTATATTAGAATATAGTAGCTTATATGAAAATAGCAATGAACAATATTTGTATAGCAGTTAATTTCTACTTGTACTAATACTTATACGTTTCAGAAATTAACAATAGTAATATAGTAGCATTGTTATTTAGGTATTATTTATGTACTATATTACTATTTAAAATTTTGAATTGGCTTTTATTTTTATATTTTCAGTTTTCATTTTAATTAAATTGCATATATTTGATTCATTTTGTTATGCTTTGAGGTTTTTTTTTTTTTTTAGGTAACACTTTACAATAAGGTTCCATTAGTTAAGACTGGTTAATGCATTAACTAACAGTACCTAACAATGAGCAATACATTTGTTACAGTATTTATTCATCTTTGTTAACAATAATAAAAATGTTTATGTAAGCTCAAGTCCATTAAATATAATGGATTCAGCTTTTGATTTTAATAATGTTTTAATAAATGTAAGATTAATAAATGCTGTAGAAGCATTGTTCATTGTTAGTTCATGTTAAAAAAAAATTTCAGTTTTCAGTTTGTCATTTTAGTACTTCAACTTATTTCACTTAGTTGCCAAGGCAATATTTCTCATTTAAGTTTCTCATATAATATTTTATTTTATTTCAGCTTTATTTCAATTACTGTAAATTATTTTTAATAGTTGTAACAATAGCAACACTGGATAATATGAATGGTATAATAGTGTATTTATAAATGTCTAATAAATACTGAATAAATCTGTCCTCCTGTAGTTTGCCAGACAGTTCAGCAGAGATGAGCCTCTGACATTTGACTGGGTGTGTCGACATATGAATTGGCCCCTGGCCCCTCCCAAAAACATCAAGGACCTGGTTCACCTGGAGGCTGTCCATGATGTGCTAGATCTTTACCTTTGGCTCAGGTATGTGTGTGTGTGTGTGTATATATATATAAATAAAAGTATCCCTTTTCCAATGATGTCATCCATAATTTGAATCCTCTTGGACTGCATCCCTCTTGCAGCTATCGCTTTATGGACATGTTCCCAGATGCTAACCTCATCCGTGAGATTCAAAAGGAACTGGATGGGATCATCCAGGTTGGCGTGCGGAACATCACACGGCTTATACGTGCCACAGAGAATCAATCTGCCTCTGCCGAAACCACAGCCTCCACAAGACTTCCTAATTCAGACACATTGCCATCGAGGAGGGGACGAGTGCTAAAGACCCATAATCAAAGAAAAGAGCTCAGGTCGACGGATTCTTCACTGAGCTCGAGGTTGTTGCGGGATGGACTACTGACAAAAGAGCTGCTAGAGCAGCTGCAGAAAGAATGGGTCAGAGAGCAGAGCCAAAATGGAGATGACTCCGTTTCAACACATAAAGGGAAAAGAAAGAAAAAGTGAACACTAACACTGTGTAAGACAGACTTTTAGAAGATCATGAGAACAATATGGCTGTATTGCTGATGTTCTGAACTGGATGTAATGGTTGTCTCTCAATTTATGGAGTGCTTGACATCTATCTTACTATAAAACATTTCAATTTTCATAGTAATGCAAAATCAAGTGTGAAAAAGACTGTCCCACCACCCACTTTTAGATTTTACAATAAAATTGTATTGATATTTTTATTGGCTCTCCATTGCCTAAACACAGAAAAAAAATTCTTTGCTGACAAAATACAGAAAAAGAGAATTTCAGGTTCCCATGACCCAAAAAAGTAACGCTGCATATGACCTAGAGTTCTTGTCAGTCCATTGAACCTGTCGTTGAAAAACCAATAATTTGTATTTACCCTCTTCTATTTTTAGCATGGTAATGCAGTCTGATGTTATTTTAGGAAAACTACTTGACCAATGAAATACTAAAGCTAAAACATGGAGCGATTTCGTCACTGTACACCTTACTGCAACAGCCTTGTACAGTTGAGGGTTGTGTAAGGGTCAGTTAAAAAAAAAATCTGTGCAAATCAATGTTACTTTAACAGGTTTAATTTATAGTAAAACTGACGTCAAATTTTAGTTATTTTTCAAAAGATTATTTATATTCTTAATTTAATTATATATTCTCAGAAAATTGTTCAGGTCAAACTAAGGATCATCCATGATGGTTTTTTTTTTGGGGGGGGCAACACTTGCCTTATATGTCTGAATATGGTTTAAAGCTCAAATATGTTTTAATAGCAATAAACATAAAACATTTTTTTTTTAATAAACAAGCATTAATTCCACTAGTAATAATAATAACATATTGATGAAATTCTAGGTTACAGGTTATAATAAAAATAAAATAAAATGCACCAGAATGGGTAATGGCAGCAGATTTTGTCCAAATAAATCTTGTTTAAAACTAGTTTTCATGCAATTATAATTTTATATCAGATAATAGTGAACAATAACATATCTAATTGTTCTCTTCCCAAAGAACATGCAATTTTATTTGTTTTTACTATTATTACTTTAAGTAATATAACTACCATTTGTAGCAATTATGAGTTTTGTCTACAAATTGATATTTTATTTTTGTTACACCATTGTAACCATCCACTAAAATGGAACAGCTGATAGCATGATTTTGCAGGTGATTTTTCGGGATGAATGATTCAGCAAAGAAGTGAAGTGTTAAAAATGTTTGTTAGATCAATTTGCTTAGTGTTTGCTAAAGGCCCCAGTTAATCCTAGTCTGTTACTATGGTAACCGCATTAGCTGAACGCCTGGGCAACATCTTAATCTTTGAACACTTTCCTTTGGTTTTAGAGCCTGTAATGTTGTTTGCGAATGTGTTGCTATAACATCCGCACATTTAGGTTTTGTTTAATAGTTTTTCAGTTATAAACCCAGAAGGCCTGATTTCATCTGGGCAGAAATTGATCCCATCAGCTCTGTCCTGGTGACTGCAGATAAGGCATTTAACATGTTTTTCTCACAGTTTCTTTCACTTTCTTATGAAGGATGTTTACATATTGAACTCGAACCGGACAGAAAGGACTCTTTTTGATCTATTGTTTTGCTTGTGATTGTTTTAAGGTGCTCCTGCTGTTTGAAATGAATCCAAACACATTGCTAGGAGAGACTGGAGAGCAGAGGGGCTGGACAAGGCTTAGCCATTAATTATTTAGCTGTGAAAGGGGAGGGAAAAGCAGGCACACTACTCTGGATTAGTGAAATACAAGCTCAGAAGAAAAGTTTCTCTCAGCCATAGCTAGAGTTGCTCCTGAGGATTCAGGGGGATTTTAGGTACACATTTAAATCTGATAATTCATTGTTTTTCAATAAGTAAATCACATTTTATCTGAGGTACAGGAAGTCAAGA
This sequence comes from Rhinogobio ventralis, assembly GCA_039654625.1. NCBI lineage: Eukaryota > Metazoa > Chordata > Actinopteri > Cypriniformes > Gobionidae > Rhinogobio > Rhinogobio ventralis. The sequence goes on from CM077204.1 coordinate 26,000,406, forward strand.
TGTTTGCGGTCCATTTGCTGTCCTTTTACTTCTCAAAGCTCCAGGAGGATCAGATCAAGAAGGTAATTGTTCATAAACTGCTTGTTAAAATGTGTTTTTAGACAAACTTTCCATCATAATATTATATTTTCGGTAGCACTTTATTTACAGTCCTTTTCCCCATGTACATAATATGTACTACTTATAGTAATTGCAATAACTGGGTACTAAACCTAACCTGAACCCATGTAGTTACCTTATATTACCCAGTACTTTCTTAGGTAAGTGCACATCCTGTAAAATAAAGTGCAACCATATTTAATGCCCTGTATGCCTTCATCAAGTATAGTTTTATTCGCCCTTCTTAAGTTGTCTGTGATGTTCTGTTTTGTGTTTTCTGCGCTGACGGTAAGAGTCTAACTCTATCAGTGTATTGTCAGATGCTGTCTAGTGTTGATGATGAATGTGATTTCACTGTGGCGTGTGGAATCATTAACTCTTCTCACACATGCCGCTTGTGGGCAGATAACAGACAGCATGACGAGAAAGAAAGGACCTTGACCTCCTCATCTGCATTTATTGAACTGATTTTCCTCTCCATGAAAGTTCACACCTTGTTGTGAGCCGTAATTTAAACAATGACTATTTTGTTGTAGTTTATAGGTCATTTTATTGGCCTCTTCTTTTGTATATATATTTTTTAATGTTTTTTTTTTAATTTAATCCCTCATTCTTTCAATAGTTGACTATGAAGTTATCTATTATACATTTCCAGTTAAAGGTTGGATACACCTACTCACTCTTTATTATTACTCTTTACTAAGTCATCAAAGCGATAAAATAACAAATGGAAGGATGGGAATTATAGGGAGCAAAGGTACATCCTAGGATGCTTTTTAAGCTGTATTGAGTTCATTCCAGCTAACAAAAGCATGTTCTAAAAACATTTTGCTAACATTCCCTTTAAATATATATATATTTTTAATGTTCTCTGAATGCTCCATTAACATTATAAATAAGATTTTTGTGCTAATGTTTTGAGAACATTATTAAAGACAAATACTTTGAACAAACATTCTATTAACATTAAGAACGTTTATTCATAACTTTGAGAGAACCTTGCCAGAACATTAGCCAAAGTTCTGAGAACGTTCCCTGTGTTAGCTGGGATGTATGCTGGATACTTGTTTGGCTGCTTTTCCTTTATCCATTCAAATGCCTAATAAAATATACAGTACCTGTCAAAAGTTTGGGAACATTACAATTTTTTATGTTTTTTTTGTTTTTTTGAAGGAAGTCTCTTGTGCTCACCAAATGTTCCAAAATGATGTAGTAATATTGTGAAATTATTTTAATACATTTAAAAATGCAATTTATTTCTGTGCAAAGCTGAATTTTCAGCATCATTACTCCAGTCTTCAGTGTCACGATCCTTCTGAAATCATTCGAATATGCTAATTTAAGGCTCAAGATATATTTATTAATATATTATTATTATATTATTATAAATATTTATTATTCTTATTATCGATTTTAAAACCGTTTTTGCTGCTTAACATTATTGTAAAAACGATACCATTCAAACATTTGTGGTAAGATTAAAAAAGAGAGAAATTAATACTTTTATTCCTCAAGGATGCATTAAATGTGACAGTATAGACATTTATACTGTTACACGAGAATTCTATTTAATAAATGCTTAATTCATTTAATAAATAATTATAATAAATGCTGTTCATTGAATTTTCTATTCATCAAAGAGTCCTGAAAAAGTATCACTATTTCCACAAAAATATTAAGCAGCAGTTTTCAATGTTGATAATAATAAGAAATGTTTCTTGAGCAGCAAATCAGCATATTAGAATGATTTCTGAATGATCGTGTGACACTGAAGACTGGAGTAATGACACTGAAAATTCAGCCTTACCATCACAGGAATAATTACATATAGAATAAAATATATTCAAATAGAAAACACTTCTTTTAATTTGTAATAATATATTTTAATATTACTGTTTTTACTGTATTTTTTATTAAATAAATGTAGTCTGGGTGAGCATATGAGACTTCTTTCAAAACAATTTTTTTTAATGTTTCCAAACTTTTGACAGGTACTGTATAATATATATATAAATAAAAAAAACACCATATAGACATCACAGAGATTTTGTATGCAAAACTAAGTTTATGTGCAAGCCTTTAGATCAAATGCATGTCCACGTTTCTCACTGATAGCTGAATCTGTCATTTTACAGCAGTATAATTTTTATCTTAAGAAACACACCTACATTATCGTTCACTATGTCACATAATTGCATGCATCACTGATAATATATGTACTATTTTTTGCTTGGTCATTTTTATGTTGTCATTCATTCAAAATGTGTTGAAATTTCATTTTTAATAAATATTTTTATTTCTCAGTATTTTATCTTTTGTTTACCCTTTTATTCAGTCACTTATTTCCCAGTATTTTGTTTTAATTGAATGTATGTACGCCAAGCTCAAAGCTTGTAGTGTTTAATATAATAGTGTTTTTATCAACAGGTAGACCGATATCTGTATGCCATGCGCCTGTCAGATGAACAGCTGGTGGACATATCATCTCGGTTTCGGCAGGAGATGGAGAAAGGACTGTCAAATGAGAGCAACGCTACGGCTGCAGTGAAGATGCTCCCGACCCATGTTTATTCAACACCCGATGGTTCAGGTGATTGACATGACGCATGGCCACCTGATGGTTATATTGTAACCATTTTCACACTAGAAAACGTTGTAGAACACTGCATTTGAGTAATATTAAATAATTAAAATCTCTTAATGTTTATGATAGCTTTATGTTCTTTTTCATATGTTTTTTTATCCTGCAGAGAAGGGTGAGTTTCTGGCACTGGATCTGGGGGGTTCAAAATTTAAAGTACTACAGGTGAAAGTTTCAGAAGATGGGAAGGGGAAAGTCCAGATGGAAAGTGAAACGTTTCCCATCCCTGAAGAGATCCTTAATGGCAGAGGAACAGAGGTAATTATTGATTCACAAATAAGAATCATAACAATAAGGAATCCATTGCCGATTATATTATGATGTTAACAAGAAAAGACTGAATAAACTGTGTCAGTTCTCAGTCTTTATGGAATTTATACAAATGCAAATATAGCAATTACGTATTTATTCATGCATTTTTATTTGCATAATGCAATGTCAGCTGATCTGAAATCAGCTGATTTAAGTCACTGTAGATAATAACATGGATAAGGGGCAGATTATTCTAATGTCATATTTAAAACCTTTTTATTAAATGTTTTAAATGCCTGTCTTTCCTTGCAGCTTTTTGACCATGTGGCAGAATCTTTGAAGTCTTTTCTGCAGAAAAATCACATTAATCACAAAAGAAAACCGCTGGGCTTCACCTTCTCTTTCCCATGTGCACAGTCCAAAATAGATCAGGTACAACTAAACCTCATATATACAATTTCATATTACTGTTTTAATTTGATCAAGGTTCTCAAGTCATTGAGATATTGAGTGGATTTTCTTATCAATAAACCAATATTGTTTGTGATGACAGGGTGTCTTACTGTCATGGTCAAAGAATTTCAAGGTGAGAGGTGTTCAAGGGACCGATGTGGTGCAGTCATTACGGAAAGCCATCCATAAAGTTGAGGTATGAATACCATTTTCTTTGCTCATCATTTCCAAAGAACAAAAAGAGAAAGTAGAAACCAACTGGTACTACTCTAAGCAGACGTCATAACGAAGTAGTCAGCTGGTATTGGTAAATGGCGTTCATGACTTCTACTTGCAATTGAGTTCTTAAAGATACATCCAGCAAAATTTCAGAAGCAAAAAAAATTCCATTGTCTATTTTCAATAATGTAGCAATGCATGAAGCACAGCCCACACAGTCACTTTCAAATCAAGCAGCTTTCCATTTGCCAACACTGAAAATTCACGTGACGCTTGAAGCTGTTGTGAAATCTGCATGTGAAAATCACCCTCACATGAAATTCCAAATCGCGTGAATTCCTATTAAAAATGACTGGATTTTGCCTGCGAAAATTTGCTGAGCAACAGTCTTAAGACTCCACAGTTTACATTTTCTGTTGTGTGTGTGTGTGTGAAGGATGTTGACGTGGATGTCCTGGCAATGGTCAATGACACAGTGGGGGCCATGATGACCTGTGGATATGATGACCAGAACTGTGAGGTGGGGGTTATTATAGGTAAGACCACACTGGACACTTTTGGACTTGACAATTTTCTCTCAATAGGTTTAAAATTAAATATAAACACACACAAATTTTATTGCTTCATAAGGTAAAAGACCTCTAAAATGCATAAGAATCCTGCAAAAGTGAGAGGGCAAGAAAGCTGTCTCTTGTAATAAGGAAAATTAAAAGCCTTAATTTATTGCCGCAATCTGTTTCTGCAGGTACTGGCACTAATGCATGTTACATGGAGGAAATGCGACACATTGATCTCGTGGAAGGAGATGAAGGCAGGATGTGTATTAATACGGAATGGGGAGCATTTGGAGATGATGGTGTGCTTGATGATTTCATCACAAGTTTTGACCGTGAAATTGATGCCGCCTCAATTAATCCAGGAAAACAGCTGTAAGTCCTTATTGATGGGCAAGTCATTAGACTGCTTTAACACAGGGATGCCCAAATCAGGGCAAAGTTTGATTTGGCCCATCATCACATATCACAAGAGGAGGGGCAAAATAGAGAAAACATGCTATTGAAGCATACCTTCATTTATAATTGATCTTTTTGCTTTAATATTTTTGTTGTAGAGAATATAAATGTAAATTTGATTAAAAAATACATTTTAGTTGTATTTAATGCAACATTTACTTCCAGCCCTCTATCAAGTTTTTGACCCTTCATAGTAAAAGGTTTGGGCACCTCTGATTTATTCCATTCTTACTGAAGGTTATTCCTAAATTATGAGTACACTTAACAGCATTTTTTTTTTTCATGTAGTCTATGTAACTCTGTAACTTTGTAACCAGTTTTGAAAAGATGGTGAGTGGGATGTACATGGGAGAGCTTGTGAGACTCATCCTGCTGAAGATGGCCAAAAAGGGTCTACTGTTTCGTGGCCAAGTCAGTGATGCTCTCAGGACCAAAGGAACATTCCAGACCAACCATATCTGCTTGATTGAACAGTAAGATTACATGCTCACAAATATAAACTGATATTAGATGGGTTAAAATAAGCAATATATTTTTCTAGTTATGAGGAATCCTATGCCAACCTATTGATATTAAGTTCTAAATCTTCATGTTTAAGTGATTATTTGAGAATATTAGTAATTTTCCCATCTAAAAAGACTTGAATTTTCATGCTGGCTTAATCTGCATTTTGGTGGTTTAGATGGGGGTTTAAATGTACCTATAGACCTTATTCAGAGCAGCACCATGACAGGTATAAAAGTGATGCTGTGATGGATAGACTTGCCTTGTTTTCAATGGCATCCGCTGTAAAAAAGCTGTATAAAGCTCCTAGATCACTTATAATTTCTCCACAGCTCATTATGTCTGGAGTTTTTCGTCTAATGACATTTCTTGAAAAGATCATTTTGCAGTGTTTCGTCAGTAGAACAATCCAAAAACACATTAAATACAGTAACAGTAAAACCCACTGAATAATTATGTCTATCCCTCACAGCCTCGCTTTCATTCCAGTAAAAATCAAAGATGGCACTGCTGTGAATAAGGTCTATCCTAACTGAGGATGTTTCCAGGTATAAAGGCGGTTTGGAGAACACCAGGGAGATACTGGAAGACCTGGGACTTAGTCCCAGTGACGATGACTGTATTGCTGTCCAGCATGTCTGCACCATTGTGTCCTTCAGATCAGCTAATCTGGTTGCTGCCGCTTTGGCTGCCATCTTGACACGGATCAGAGAAAACAAGAAACTGAAGACCCTTCGGACCACTGTAGGAGTGGATGGGACGGTCTACCGAACACATCCACAGTACGTCAGTTCACTTTCACACGTAAAACCCAAGGAGGTTTTTAGTACGAAATTGTATTGAAGAAGTTATTTTTAAAACCCGCAATGTTTAATACTCGTATCTGTATTTTAAAGGTACCCCAAGAGGCTTCACAAGGTGGTCCGCCATCTGGTGTCAGACTGTCATGTCCGTTTTGTGCTGTCTGAAAGTGGCAGTGCAAAAGGTGCCGCCATGGTGACTGCAGTGGCTCAGCGATTAGCTTCCCAACGTAAGGAGATTGATGATACCCTTGCGGACTTCGCCTTGAACTTCACACAGCTCCAGGAAGTGAAGAAGAAGATGCATGTGGAGTTGGAACGAGGATTAAAGAAAGACTCCCATCCCACCGCATCAGTCAAAATGCTGCCCACATATGTTTACAGGACTCCAGATGGGACAGGTAAAGGGAAACTGCCTACTTACAGCAATCATGTTATAAAATCTTTGGGGAATTTAAAGTTATTATTTATTATATTATACATTCCTTCTTCAAACTGCTTGTCCTATGTAGGGCTGAGGGGATGTTGGAGACCTTTTTTTTATTTTTATATATTCAGTAGGAAATAGAATAAATCTGAAGTCTGAACATGATGTTAATTTTTGATTGACTTTTTATGCCATTGAATGTTCTTACTTTCACAGAAAGAGGAAAGTACCTTGCCTTGGATCTTGGTGGAACCAATTTCCGTGTGTTGGTGGTTAAGATTCGTACTGGTATGCGGAATTCAGTCCGGATGTACAACAAGATTTATGCCATCCCACTGGAGATCATGCAGGGTACAGGAGAGGAGGTGAAACACTATGAACAAAAAAACAATCATTTTGGTGCAAATTAATACATTAGTATCACACATTAACTTCAATGTACTATATAGGGTCCAGAAATGTATCAATACAACATTCACAAGACATTTCAAGCTGATTTAATTTTTTTTCCTCCAGTTGTTTGACCACATAGTTCAGTGTATCTCTGATTTCTTGGACTATATGGGGATGAAGAACACTCGTTTGCCTCTTGGCTTCACCTTTTCTTTCCCATGCAGTCAGACAGGTATTGATAAGGTAAAAAAGCATCTACCTTAGGTTATCAGAGGTCACTTCAATTGTCAATATAATTATCGCAACAAGGGTTAGTTCTGTCATAATTACTCACCCTTATGTCGTTCTAAACCCATAAGACTTTCATTCATCTTCGAAACACAAATGAAGACCTTTTTGATGAAATCTGAGAGCTTTCTGTCCCTCCGTTGACAGCTACGCAACTACCACTTTGACACTTTAAAAAGTTAATAAAGAGATCCTAAAACTAATCCATATGAATTGTGTGGTTTAGTTAAAATTTTCTGAAGAGACTCAATCACTTTATATGATAAACAAATTGAATTTAGGCTTTTATTCACATATAACATTGATCAGCAAACATAAACAGAAGCTCAACCAAACATGCTTGACGCGCAAGAACAAACCTCATTGGTTCTTGCGGAAGCTCAATTGTGTTGCATAACACACAAGAATGAACCTCATTGGTTCTCGCACGTCAAGTGAACATACTTGAGCTTCTGTTTTAACTGATGTGTGGGTTGATGAATGTTTATGTGAATAAAAGTCTAAAAAAATTTGGACTAAACCATTTAATTCATATTTAAATTAATTTAATACGATTTCTTTATGAACTTTTTGAAGCATCAGTGGTAGTTGCGTAGCTGTCAACGGAGGGACAGAAAGTTTTCAGATTTCATCAAAGAGATCTTCATTTGTGTTTTGAAGATGAATGAAAGTCTTACGGGTTTGGAACGACATGAGGGTGAGTAATTAATGACAGAATTTTCATTTTTGGGTGAACTATCCCTTTAAAAACCTTAAAACAAACTGTTAAAGCTTCAGACAAATGCTACTCTCAATTGATCATCCTTTCCATTTGAATCATCTACTTGTTTAGGGAGATCTAGTCTGCTGGACGAAAGGCTTCAAAGCGACAGATTGTGAGGGCTATGATGTTGTGGATATGCTGAGAGAGGCCATCAAAAGACGAAATGTGAGGGGAAAGCAAACATCAAGTAGTTTTTGAAATGACACACTCATCCACGTACAGAGAAGCACCATCATCAATATTAATGTTTCATTGTCATATAATAAGAGTATTCAGACTTCAATGCTTATATTGTTTCATAAATAATTATAAGGTAGTTTATAATCCTCTTATTTGAATGCAACTATTTTGTGCTAATGATGTTTGTATAGCATGGTTATGATTTAATTTGTTCTTTTTTAGGAATTTGACCTTGATATCGTTGCTATAGTGAATGACACAGTTGGCACAATGATGACATGTGCATATGAGGACCCTAAATGTCAGATCGGTCTTATTGCTGGTAAGTCTTGATGTATTTCTGAGGTATTTCTGTGGCATTTCAGTAAAGCTGTACGGTAACTGACAACCTCACTGTTGATTATAAACCAACACACACAAAAAAGAAGCATTACAATATGCAACATGTCAACACATGTATGATTCTTAACTATGCAGGAACGGGCAGCAATGTGTGTTACATGGAGGAGATGAAGAACATTGAGTTTGTGGAGGGTGAAGAAGGGCAGATGTGTGTAAACACTGAGTGGGGTGGATTTGGAGAAAATGATAATATTGAGGACATTCGGACCAGATATGACCGAGAGGTGGACGGAGGCTCACTCAATGCAGGAAAACAAAGGTAAAGATTACCATTTTTAGGCAGTGATATTATTTTCTGATGGTTATCTGAACAGTTGTGAAAGACAAATTCAATGCAGGTTTTCTGCATTTGTCCACATGGAGGCAGTATGCTATCAAGATTTCCTCAACGCATAGCAACAGTGTTAACAACCTGTTGTAATGAACAGTGCCCAATTTAAATTAGCAATAAATAAAAATGTTATGCCATCTTTGTGAATATTATCAGGGTTCCCACTCGTCCTGGAAAACCTTGAAAACCTGGAAAATTGATGACAAATTTTCCAGTCCTGGAAAACATGGAAAATTTGAGAAAATGTAATGTCCTGGAATTTTTTTTTAAAGGTTCCTTGTCTTTTCTTTAGCCGAGTGCAAAGAGTTTATCACTGGCCCAAACAAACAATTTCTGCTAGTTGCAGAAAGCGCGATGTTCAGGGATGCTGAGTTTTGATACGTGAGAGAAGTATTTTGAATGATGATGTTTAGTCTCGTGTTGCCACTTGCAGCAGTTAGCTAATGCTATTAACTGCTCAAATGTATGCAGCGAATGTTACCTGGTAACCTAATCACATAATTTTGATATAAACTTGTAATTGTCAACTTGCGAGAGAGTCCGAATTGCGAGATATAAACTCACAATTTTGACTTTTTCTCACAATTGTGAGTTTATATCTCGCAATTCAGACTTTTTTTTTTCAACTGGCTTTTTTTTGCGCAATTGCAAGTTTATATCTTACAATTCGGATTTCTTTTCTCAGAATTGTGAGATATAAACTCACAATTGCAAGTTATAAAGTCCAATTCTGAGGAAAAAATAACTTTTTTGAATATGAATCATTTTAATATGAGTAATTCATTTTTTTATTAATATAATTTATAAGAAAAAGAAGAGAAAGAAGTATTTAAATAAATAATCCTTGACAATGTGTCAGGTTTTCCAAATATTATCTAATGTGTTATCCTCTCATTTACAGGTTTGAAAAGATGACCAGTGGGATGTATTTGGGAGAGATTGTAAGGCAGATTCTCATTGATCTCACAAAACGTGGTCTTCTGTTTCGTGGTCGCATCACAGAGAGACTAAAGACCAAAGGCATCTTTGAGACCAAATTCCTCTCACAGATTGAGAGGTACATTAACCATCTCTCACATATATCGAATATATTGGTCACATTACTGAGCTCAGTTTCCCAAATATTTTGGCATCTACTGTCGTTTTTTAACTTTACCAAAATCTCATATTAAAGGTCCACTTAGTAACTTATTCATGATATTTTTTTATATATACAGTGCTGGGTATTAACTGATTGCATGTAATCTGGATTACGTAATCAGATTCCAAAAATTAAGACCATAGTTACTTTTTTTATTGATTTACATATTATTTTCACAAATTATTCATAATTTATTGATTCTCCCTACTACTTTTTTATATTTTAAAATGTCCTTTCTAAAAAAGCATACATCTTTATATAGCCCATGTTCAGAAGGTCTTCCAGGTTTGTGGAATTGTGGAATACAGACCAGCCACTAGTGCCTATCACTGAAACCCTGAAAACTGAGACCCATTTGATCACTGAATTTACATAAACCCTTTCACTTTTAAGAAGTGTATTCTCAACATTTCATATCTAATCAGCTCCTGACAAACACATCAAATAGTAATTGAATTATCACTCAGTGAGTCATTTAACTATGTATTACTGTCTTTGGAAGGCTTTTGTCTTTCAAACTCATTAAAATTTACAAATTCACATAATTTCATATTTACATGCAGTGCAGGGATTCTCCAACCTCTTTGCCCTAATATATTTACTTGAAGTACCCCCTGAGATTTTCAGTTAATAAGTTAGGTCAATAATAAAATTAAGTTAATAATAATAATAATAAATAATAATAAAATTAAGTTCATGGTTCTCTAATGTTAATTAATGTTCACATGACATGCAAGTAAACAAACAAAATTACTAAGGGTTTTATTTTAATTATTTTTATTTAAAAATGATTTATTTCTATATCTTTTTTTTACTTTTACTTTTCTTTACTTTTTTTTTAAGTACTTAATAGCTTTTTATTAAACACATAAACCCCAGTCTGGGATATTTAATGCACTTCATGTTGTTTATGAAAAAGAATGGAATCTATTTTCTTTCTCTTAGTATTTTTATTTCAATAGATTATTCAATTCAAATCAGTGTGATAAACAAGTTAGGTCAAAAGTAGTCAAAAAGTAGTCATATTATATTACCTTAAATGTGTAATGTAATGGATTGTGTTAACAATTTTTGTCATGTAATTTGTAATCAGTAACTGACTACAATTTGTAAGTAATCTACCCAGCACTGTGTGTGTGTGTGTGTGTGTGTGTGTGTGTGTGTGTGTGTGTGTGTGTATATATATATATATATGCTTCATCAGGTTTGACTCATGCTTTGGCTTCTTCCATTTACTTAGTGACCGTTTAGCACTACTGCAAGTGAGGTGCATTCTGCAGAGTCTGGGCTTGGACAGCACATGTGATGACAGTATTATTGTGAAGGAAGTGTGTGGAGCCGTTTCCCGCCGAGCAGCTCAGCTCTGTGGTGCAGGAATGGCTGCTATTGTAGACAAAATCCGAGAGAACCGTGGCCTAGAGCATTTGGAGATTACTGTGGGAGTGGACGGCACCCTTTACAAGTTACATCCACAGTAAGTAAAGATTAGCGGAACATTTACTTGCATTTGATCAGTGTTGGATACATATCCTAAACTTGATGTCGCTTTTCGTGACAGCTTCTCCACGATCTTAAAGGACACTGTCAGAGAGCTCGCTCCCAATTGTAAGGTGGATTTCATCCTATCAGAGGATGGCAGTGGGAAAGGGGCGGCCCTGATCACGGCTGTAGCACGGCAGCATCATAGAGAAACAAGAACCTCGCTAGAAGCTCGGTCTGGGTTTTTCTGAGGGCTGCTTTTGTTGTTTTAAGAGTGCAGGGTTTCTATAAGTAATTATATAGATTTATCAAATGAAATCTCCCTTGTTTGCTTCTTGCATATAAAATAATATATATTTTTTGCATTTCAAAATAAGTGCATTCAGGGACATTGCCAGAGAGATGTTTTGTGTTGTTATTATTTTTAATGTATTAATTAGTGCAATAAATATTGCTTTCACTTTCACTGTGTTCAGCATCGTTTCCCTCTCACTGTACATTGGCTCTTTGAAGGCCTTTTTTCTTGTTGTCCTTTTGTTCAGACTCAGTGAGCAGTTCGCATGGGCAGTCAAAGTGAAAGACTCACAGAGGCCAAACTAAAGGGGGCGGTGGCTGTGTGCAATGGAATGTCATGACAGTATGTTGCTCTAGTGCTCTGTGATGCTGTCTGAGAGGCTTGGAGACCAAACACCCATATTAAATCAGGAACTGATACTGTACTTTGAAAATTACTCCAATTTGGCTCTACTAATCAAATCAAGACATTGCTTTTCAAAGTTTTTCTAGATTATGAATAATGAGATTTTAGGAATACATTGGATGCATTAAAGGGGTCATGAACGGGCTCTTTTATACTGTTTTCTGAGGTCAACTTATGACGTTTGCGTGGATTTTACATTCAAAAACATCATAATGAATAAGTAATAGGCTATTTTCTACCCTGGTTTTGAGCCTCTCTCATGGAACGCTCGGTTTTTATGGGCGTGCCGCACTGAAGACTTGGAAGTAAATGCCCACTGCTATGATTGGATAAACTTTGCATATTACAATGAGCTTCGGCTCCCCCGTGATTACACGTGAGGAATTGTTTTGAAAGCATGTGGGAAAACGGCAACCGGAATGATTCACCCACAGGGCTCGCAAAATGTATTTATCAAACAAACACAATAATTTATCTCTCATCCACCCGCAATTAATTGGAATGTTATTTATTATTACTTGGCCCGCCCGGACGGTGGATATAACCGCAAACCGTGCATCACTAACACACACACACACACGCACAAGCCTCACTGCAGAATCAGACAAATCAGAATGATCAAAACTTCTGCGACTGTATTTTTCCTTCAAAGAGAGTCAAGAGAGTGAACAACGCACATCAAGAAAGGAATGCTATTTCACTATTTAAAATAGCCCGTTGGGCAGGCCGGTGATACGTTTTGGTAGCACGTCTGGAAAACACAGCCCGGGACGTTGGGCTTTGCGAGCCCTGGCCCATAACGTTACATGTCCGAGTCTGATCACGAATCGCAGCACAATGAACCAACAACACCTCAAATAAAGGATTCTCCAGCCTGTGACAGCGTGCTAAGTTATGTTCAGTTAGACAGGTACACATAATCAATAGATATTAAGGAAGTTTTTAGCTCCGAAACTTACAGGATATTCTTATATCACGATTAACTTTTATATATCAAAGGCTGAATGAAAAGTTGATTTCTCAATTCATAACCCCTTTAAATTAATTAAAAAAGCGATTTCTATTCCATATTAAGTGTTATTTTGAACTTTCTAATTATCAAATAGTCCTAAAAAAGTAGCACAACTGTTATCAATATTAATAAGAAGAAGAAGTGCTTCTTGAGCTGCAAATTAGCATATTAGAAAGAGTTCTGAAGGATCATGTGACACTGACGACTGGAGTAATGATGCTGAAAATTCAGCTTTGTCTTTACAGGATTAAATTACATTTTAAAATCTATTTTAAATATTACAGTTTTTTACTGTACTTGATTTTTGATCAAATAAATATTATGATCATAAGAGCCTTAAAAAATACTTACTGACCCCAAACTTTTGAACAGTAATGAATATTCTTCAAAATTTCTTCTTTGTGTTCCATAAAGAAAGAAAATCATATGGGTTTGGAATATGAGGGTGAGTAAAAGACAGAATTAAATTTTTTAGGTGAACTATCCATTTAAGTAGATGATATTTTAACAAACTCAAAGCAAAGTTGTAGTTGTAAAAATGTTACATAGCCCATCTCAGTTTTAGTTCCTTTCTTTGGAAACTTTTAGTATATCACTATGTAGGATTAAATTTTTTTTTTTACATTTTCAAAAGGTGATTTAATAGATCCATGTAGGGTAGCATTAGCACGTTTCCCTTTTGTGTTCACTAATTTAATCTTCCAGGGGATTTTACATAGCAGTTAAACCAGGCCAGCTCCTGTTCACAAATCCTCATGGAGCAGGAAGGGAAAAGTTTACTCATCGTAATCCTTCCTGCTAATGCTAACTAGCTTCTCTGCTGAACAATAGTACGCTGGAGCTAGTAGCCATGCACACCAGCATGTCACCATATCTGCACATACTAGCATGTATGCACACATCTTCACATGTAAGCCTTACCGTCTTGAAAGTGTACACTTCTTAGGTTAGCTAAGTTGGCAAACTAGCCGCAATTTATAAATTACCCAAGGGTAAAATGCCAAGTTAAGCAGAATAATAATGAAAGAGAGGTTTCTCTGGTAACATTACTTGTAATATTGATAAAATAATTGCATTCTGTGGCATATTGTCTCTCAAGTAATATGCATAGTTCACTTCTGTACATTACTGATGCAAGAAAAATTTTTTACTATCTGTTCCATATCAATAAGTAAAATAGGACATGTTCAGAAACAATCCTAACAACTGGACCCTTCTCAGTGCGGTGGCATTGTTGGGTTATGTAAGAGCACACATTTAATCCGACTTGATCTCAAGGAGCCAACTAATGCAGCTGACAGAGATACTCTCTTACACTTCTTAGAGTAACCTACCTGCCTTCAGTTATGGAAAGTGATAAGGTGACTGAAACTTTACATCCTACATCTGAAAAGGTAAAATAGCTGTTCAGAGAACATTTTGTACTGTTTACTGTTTGTACAGCTTAAAAATGTTCTCCCAGGCCTTGTAAAAAAGCCCTATGTTAATATAGTATTGAGTTGTACATTATACAAATTGTTTATTTGTCATTCCTGACATATATGTGTGTATACAGTAAAATCACAAATCATTTAACCAGGTCCACAGTGCAAATTCCTGAACGATTAATGACCATTATTTTTAGGCCTAATGCATTTTATGTTAGTGTAAATCAATATAATTTCTTTGACTCTTGGTAGAGGATGTTATGCTCTGCTTTAGTAAAAAAAATAAAATAAAAAAAACCAGCTGTTGAATGGTAGGATTAACTTTTTTTTACTAAAATGTCACTAATGATGCATCTCACTTCACCATTAGTTCCACAGGACTGTCTAACTAAGCAAATCACACTTTATGCTGATTCTTAAATAATTTTAGCTAATCTCAGCAGTCGATCTTACATCTATGAGTACTTCAATGTCATATTATTGTGAAAGGTTAGGTATAACCCAAAATACTAGTAAAAATACTATGAAAATAATGTATATCTTATATTTTTAGATACTGTTTTTTTCATGCAGTACCTTAAAACAAAGAAAACTATTTTGGAAAATGAGATGAACTGACTTACAAAAGACTTCTTTTACTGATCTGGATCAACCATTTCTCCTTATGAAGAATCGTCTGCAAATATTAAAGAACATACTGTACCTAAAAATGGATCTAAAGTTGTTATATTGGTTAAAGGTGCAATATGTAATATTGACAGCTAGCGTTTGAAATGGGTACTGCAGTCCAAATTCAAAATATTGGAGAGGGTTGTTTTCCCCGCCTGCTCACGCGGGTTGCCATATTAAGAACATGCAACAGAAATGAGCACAGTAGACAATGGAAGGCGAAAAGACTTACACACTGTAAGATGATGAGTTGATTTATCTGCGTTTTATATACGCTCCTGTTCATAGAGATTTTTAGGTCGAGTAGAATTTGTGATCTCTTATCCAGTTTGTTTGCTGGCGTTCATGGCTGCAATACGCTGTGTTTTCTGCCAACTGGCAACCCGGGTGTCGAAATACTATTGGGTAAATTGGCAGTGGATGGCATTACAGAGACCAAAATAAAAACAGACATTCTGACACTGAACGTACATTTCATATAATTTCAATAATTGGCTGTAGCATTGCTTTTCAGAGAAACAAGTATGTGAACTTAGCATGTTTCCTAAATATCTGCAAACATATTATGGTATTTTTACACTTTAGTACAGTCAATAAATTACAAACAGCACCTTTAAGATCTCTGTCCTTGAACAAATCTGAGCTCTGTCATGGTATCTGCCTTTATGACTTTGCTAAATCATGCATGAACGAACATTCAGCAGTCAAAGGAGTGTTGTACCTACGGGTAGGTCATTTGTGAATATGTCAGACATTATTTATTCAATTTCATATATCCGCTGCCTGTAACAGACACTAGGTAAACACAAACTCTCCCGGCGCAGTGACTAAATCTCCCAGGAAGTGATGTCATTGCTCCAGAATGCAAAGTACTTAGGCTGGACATTGTTCCATTAAAATTAATTACAAGGAATGTGAGACATTTGAATGTGTGCCATTCAGTGATGTTTTTTGCCAGTATGATGCATATCCTGTAAAATATGAACAGCTCTGTTCCAGGAAAACTTATCTTTAAGGAACCTTCAAGTATTATTGTCATGAAGGACTTGTGAAATCTCTAATTGAAATCTCTCTTGGCATACTTATGATTGAATATAGTCAATGTGTGATGTAAAAATTAGCACAAAAAGATGCCATTTTTATTTAACCTATAACTGTGTTGCTCTACAATAACACGTTTCGGTACACTAATGGATATGTGCTCTAATATGTGCTAAAATATATGAATGTAGCGAAATCTGTAATGTGCGTTGCTCCGGTGACATATCTGAGTTAAATTCTGCTCTGATTGGCTTTGCTCTGAAAGAGGATGTTGAGCTCTCACATTCACGTGCTTCTGAGAGGGGGGAGGATGTGCCTTGGAGCACGACCCACAGTAAGCTCGCCTGGCCTGTGTTGCCATCACTTCCTCAATTATCTTGAATTCCCACTGTGACATTCCACTGAGATACTGTGAAAGAAACCCTATGTAACTGCAACAGCTCCACAATGGCTAAAATCACATTTAACATTACTTTCTTACATCAGCATTTAATATGTTAAGCACATCAAAGAGTATTGATTGTTTTATTTGTTTTAAAATTTTATTTTATTATTACATCAGCATTTAATACATCCAGTTTATATAGGGTGTCACATGTTTTATTTATTTATTAATATATATGTATTTAATATCCAAAAATTATTATTACAAAAGCATTTAATATATACATACATCAGAGTAATTTTAATGTAATTTTGACCTTTAATTACATAATAAGTAATTTTAATAACATTTAATATGTACTGTGTATATATATCATAGAGTACCAATTGTTTTATTTTATTTAAAAAAAATAATAATATCCACCATATATAAAAGGGTATCAATGTTTTTTTATTATATTTTAATACATAAGCATTTAACATCTATCACATATAAAAGGGTACCAACTGTTTTATTTTGTTTACATTTTCAAGTTATTTTGACATTGCCTACTTTTTATGTCTAAAGCATACATTTTTATTTTTTTAGATTTAAGTGTTGGTGTACTTTTTAGAAAATTAACAAATGCATGTAACCACAAGAGTTTGTGAGGAATGTTCAAAACAATGTAACACAAAATGAGTAAATTATGACATAATGACATGGATATTGTAAGACAAGGAGTTCATTTCCTTTGCATTGTGTGATTATGTGTATTTTAACATCAACATGTTATGCAGATCCTCTCTTGTTTTCTAATGTAAATATATTCAATCATCCCCAGCTGTTCACACATTTTAGGGCAGGCATTTCATGTTTGACCCCCCTAATGTTTTTTGTTGACATCCATTTGACTGTCCCTCCTGCCGACTTCCCCCGAAATTACAAATCACAAGTCTACTTATTTCCTCCAGCTTCACACATCCAGTCTTCATAACGGTCCTGCCACTCAACTGTTGAAGCAGGAAACACACATCTTTGCTGATATGACTTGGGCTGTAGCATTACTCAGCATTTTTGCTTCTCCTCCCAAATCCAGTTATTTTGAAGGACTGTGAGGCCTTAAGTATGTGACGCATTGGGGACGTGCTCTACGTGCCTCTTAGGTTAATCCCCTTTTTCTTTCATTCAAAGTGGCTGAGAATGAGGAAGAAGGAAGTCTGAATAGGACTGAACGGATAGAATGGAAGCGGGAGGTAGAATCTGAGGAACAGAAGCCGGAGGAGGGGGCAGCTGTCAGCTGTGCTCTGCCTCACAAGCCTGCCCATAAAGCTCAGCCAATAGGAGCAGAGTGAGTGGGCAGGGCTTTAGCCGTTCCCCATCCCAGCCTCTGCTGCATCTCATGCAAGCGCATTATATGCAGCTTGACTTCCTAGGCCGAGGAGAGTCAGACATTGCTGTAGTGCTGGGAGGGAACACCCCTACGTGCCGGCTTCTTGTTTTACGGTTAACCACTGTTGCTTCTGGGCTCATATTGTTTTTCCTGCCTCACTGGAAAGGATCGTAAGATTTTTTCTTTTTTCTTCTGTTGCTTTTTCACCAAAGAGGTGAAGCAGAATGATAGCGGCACAGCTTCTGGCCTACTACTTCACTGAACTGAAGGATGATCAGGTCAAAAAGGTGAGTTTCATAATTTGTCTTAACCAGCGCTGCTCATATGCATCATAATTTGCCCTTGCGAGTGTTTGCGAGCTCTTCGAGGCGCATGACAACAGGTGACACAGGCCTGCATTTTAGATCAGAGAATCGTGAGATGCGCCTCGTCTCACGTCTCTCTGGCTGCAGCTTCTACGTCACTCGTCGTGCGACGGCGAGGATGAGACGATGAGGTATACCCTTGCGAGTGATGACACACAGGCCATAGGGTCTATACTGCAGTGTCCTTGAACGCAGGATGTGGGGCGTCAGGGAGCTGCCATGAGGAAAAGAACGTTTTTTTTGTGCCTCTATGTGAACGTGCTCATTGGAGAGTATGTCTCTGTGTGGGGGAAGGTGGTCGTGAGCATCTAAAGCCCCCTCCTCCCCCGCAGGAAGAGTGTCGGGTTACAACAGCTGACTGATGGCGTGCCTTTACCAGAGTTTTGACAGTGTTTGAATGCAGTTGTGGAGGGAGGGAAGATGTGTGAACAGAACGGGACTGCGTGTATGCACATGTCTGTGTGTCTCACTTCGAGGATATGCAGTCTTTATATTTAACTGTCAGTTAAAAAAAACATTTAAAAATGTGGTTACTAGTTTTAAATGAAATGAAGAACTCAAAATATTTGAGAAATACTCTAAAATGGGGACATGGAGTCAGATATTAATACATATCTAATTAATATGTATTAACATTTCCTAAAAATATCATATCTGATTCTGTATTAATATATTAATATATTTTCTAAATTCTAAATAATATAATCTAAATTCTGCCATCTTCATTATCTTATATTGTGCTGAATTCTTTATTTTGTACAACATAAAATGAATTAACCAGATATACTTTTTTTATTTAAATCTTTTAAATTTACAGTTTCCTATATGGCACTTTCTGTCAAAGTGCTTCAAGGTATGGATACAAGTCAGACAATTTATAGACATTTTATAGCAGTGTAATTGATATACTATTATAGTATTTAATAATATGTACTTTTGTCATTTTTATTAGTTTTTGTTTTTTAATATGTCGATTGATCTTTCATTTATTTTTCATCTAATGTTTATGTTTTATTTTAGCTTTATTTCAATGAATGAAAATTATTTTTAATAGTTTTAGTTAACAATAACACTGTTCCACAGTATATTTACAGTTCAGAAAAAGAAGCAACAGTTGTGTGTAACATGGTTACTACAACAACAACATGTAAGGTGACAAGCTGTAATGAAATCCTTCCTATGTGAGCTGTTGGGTGCTGCTGTCTCTGATAAGAGTTTTATGACCACAGATGTCATACATGTAATTTGATTATAAGGTTGGTTATATTACTAGACTTTTTTTGTGAATATGCAGACAGAAGCAAATGTAAGTGCTCTTAAAGCCACCATTCACCTCCACCCTTATTTAGACTGTTTCTGGCAGGTTTGCCACTGCTCTGATGTTTTTACGAGGAAGTTGGATGTTACTGACAGTTACGCAATGACCCATTTTGCACACTCTCCTAAGAGTGTGTTTAAACAAACCAAATTCAAGAACTTGAAAGAGATTGTGGTAATCTTCATGCAGAAATGTCATAGACATATTATTGGCATATGCTGCTCCTTAATGTGATATTTAATGGATACATAAAAATGAACATTTGCCTATAGTTTGGAAGACTGTCACGTACACACTGCAGCTAATTTCGGTTTTCAGTTCACCTATTAGTGCTTAATCCTGTTCTGTACACACACAGATCTGAATTTATAATGACAACCGCATTCTACAACCAAATTAACTCCTGAAAAATTCAGGTAGTGACCGCAATTACAATAATTCTAGTGTGTACGGTACCAGTGTGTACACCAAACTGAACAACTAGTTGTTGATGTATTTTCTGAGCATAAACAAAACACTGTAATATATATATATATATATATATATATATATATATATACAGCTTTGGAAAAAATTAAGAGACCACTTAACATTGATTTCTCAATGTTAAGTGGTCTCTTAATATTATCCAGAGCTTTATATATATTTGGTCAGAATAGCGGATACTAAACATGCGAGACGCCAGAACGTCCTTATGGTTACCACAGTGTCAACCATTGCAGTTTCGGGAGTGAATTGTGTTCTGTACACACACAGAGCTATAATTTAAATGCAGTTGTCACTCCTGAAACTTTACAGTGTGTACGTGGCATACGGCTTTATCTGACCTGAAAATGTTTTACTAAATAGCTAAAATTGTATAAATAAATGTTTATTTAATTACTCAAAAGTTCATACTACCACCAGCAGCAGCACCAAAACTATTACAAAACCCCTATTATATGGGCCACATAAGACCTAGAGCTACCCTGTGATATTCCTATTAAAGTACATTCTCTTCCAGTAAGCTTATTATTAACCTGTATATTGCACATTTTCATCATACTTAAAAAGCAACAAGTGTATCCCCAACTACAGCACATAAAGAACAACACTTTATGCATGGCACAGTCAACAACAATTTGTATGCAAATGTAAATAATAGTTCCAGCAATGGCATCACACACAGACTAAATCTCTCATAGCCTGTGCTCACAGTAGAGGTAAAGACTAAATCATGAATCAGCATAAAAGCAGGTGCTCATGTTTACAGTTTTAATTCACTCTCGTTGCATTAGACTTAAGTGAAACATCTTCCACAAGCCATTTTCCTGATGAATATCATCTGTGTTTATAAACTGTATTTCGCATAGATTTCTAGGCTATGTCTGCTTAGTCTAAGCCATAGGGCATAGCTATATTTCAAGGACACGCTGACCTAACAAGTGACAGGCTTGACCACATTCATCATGTTCATCAATATTGATTACTAACAAACACCTGGGTGCCCTAGGAAAATGAGGGCAAAAGTCATTGTTTAAGGTATTTTGAATAATTGCCATTCAAAACTTTAGGGTCTGTAAGATTGTTTTAATGTCTTTAAAATAAGTCTTTCATGCTTACCAAATAAGTCTCTCATGCTTATTTGATCTAAAATACAGAATAATAGTAATATTGTATTTAATATATTTTAAAAATGTAATGTATTCCTCTGATGGCAAAGCTGCATTTTCAGCAGTCTTTAGTGTCACATAATCCTTCAGAAATCATTCTAATCATTTCACAAATTCATTTCAACATGCTAAAACAGTTGCGCAGCTTAATATTTTTTGTGGAAACCATGATACATTTTTAAAAAGAAAACTTTCAAATTTGGCAAAAAGTAACTTTTTAATCAATGTAATACAATTTGAAATTAGTTTTTATTGTGTGTCCATTTGTGTAGATTGACAAATACTTGTACGCCATGCGGTTCTCTGACGAGATGCTGCGCGACATCATGGCTCGCTTCCGAAGGGAAATGGAGAACGGACTGGGACGAGACACTAACCCGACAGCTACCGTCAAGATGCTGCCCACCTTTGTAAGGTCCATTCCTGATGGTTCAGGTGAGCTTATAATTTTTATGGTCGCAAAAAATCATATATATATATATTTTTTAACATATAAATATACACTGAAAGCAGACTTTTAGCTGGCCACAGAGTCTTTAAATAAGTCTAAATGCTTGCTTTGAAAAAACTATGTGAAAGGAACATGCCAAATATAGCATGAAATAAGAATCTGCCTGGGCTTCCCTCACAAGTTAGTTTAAAGCAAACCGTGGAGTCTGCAGTTCTGTCCGTCAGGGCAAATCAGTCTCAAAAAGAAACTTCAGCTCCCTTCATATACTGCTTTTAAGAGAAAGAACCATAAGTTTTACCAGAATATTGTTTTTTTAATCGAAAATCATTCAATTAAATTTGAATTAATGCTTTAATTTAAACAAGTACTGCGCTCAGAGATACCATCACATGTTAGGCCTATAAAGGAGAATTTTGGGCAACTTTCAACCTCAGAAAGTATTCATTAAAAGCTGTTTGTAAATTGTCAAGAAAACTAGTTTAACCAGTATTGCTGCAAGTGTAGATTTCCCTTAGCACAAAAGTAGTGTTAGTGATGTTGTTGAATTTTCGTTTTTAATTATTCCATTTTTTAAATGCAAATTTAGTACTGCATATTTTTACTCGTTCCCCAAGAATTTGCATCAAGGCAATAGTTAAATTAAGTAATGGTTAAATTTTAATGTCACAATCAGGTTACATTCTTTTAAATAGCCTTTTAATTAATATACTTTGCTCCAAATGCTTTACTATGCAAAGTGGTGAATCTACTACTGAGTGGTCACACAATACAATTTCCCTGTGCCACTTCCCATTCAGAGCTGCATCGACATGTGCTCCTGCTTTTCTACATGACCTGCAGCATCCAATCAAAAGCATTGGGTTACATCACAGATTATCTGAGCTGTAATCCCAGTCAGATTGGAATGTGAAAATTAACTTCAATGCAATTTGTTAGCGTCCCTACTAACGTTACGCAGAGGCGCGGGGAGATGTTTTATGTTGGGGGTGCTGTTTTTTTATTAAACACGTCAAAACAAAACTCCACGAAGCACAAAAAAGCACGTATCGGTGAGAACCTCTTTAAAACATCATACACGCCTGATACACACCGGGACATTTGACTGCACATTACATTTTTGACATTATTGATACTTGCAATCGTAATGCAACAGACCGTTCTACTCGGGACATAAATTAAGCCTTTAAATAAAAGTGTTATTGAGCAGTTTACACTGTTATATACAATAAATCAGTCTGCACAGCGACAGGAAATAAAAATGAACACAAAAAAACCTGCCTACCTTACCTTAGCGGACGAATTCTTTCTACGTAGTTACCGCAACGGTCACAATATGACGTCACACTCTGCGCGTATGTTTTGAAAAACATAATTCAGCATATAAAATAACACTTTTTAATAGCCCACTTAAATTGTTTATTACAAATAAATTACTAAATGCTAAAAATGAATAAATGTAAATGAACAAAAATTTGCGTTGCATTTACAATCATGTGAAAACCCCTAAATTACTTCCAGCGCTCCTGCTACTACGAAATGTTTTGCAAGGCAGATTTATTCTAGTTAAGGATGGCAGATTCACTGCTCCTACACCAACAAAGTAATTCAGTGCAATTATGACAACATGGACATAAACAAATCTGATCGATTTATGCCCACATCAATAATCCATCCATCACTGCAATATGTAGCATAGTATTATATACAAATATATCAAGTCCAGAATAACTTCTCAAGAGCAGCTCCCTGGTTCTAAAGTACTGGACAGTACAGTGAACTATTAAAGGCACAATATGTACGATTTTGGGATTAAAATATACGAAAAACACTAGAACAGTTATATATTTTGTTGACTTGTTTACATTATCCCAAATGTTTCCAAGAATGTTTAAATCCAGAGAAATAAGCAATTTTTAACCAGGACACGGATTGTGTCTGTGCGTCGCCTATCAATGACATCATACCTCAATTTCCGGTTTTATTTTGTAGAAACCATGGAAACACCAAAGACGCTTTAATATATGTTTTATTAGACAAGGGAACAACTGTTTTTAGACATTTATAGACAGAAAACGAATTATTGTACATTAATACAGCATTTTCTCTGTCATATGTTTTACAATTAATTGCATGCCATTTAGCAACACAAGCCATCCAGCATTTATTAATATGACATTCTAATATCGATCTAGCTCAGTGTGCAATAAGTGTCTCATAGCAGCCACGGAGCGAACACACTGAGTAGCACACTCAAATGTATCTAATATGATAAAACAGCGCTGCGTTACCCCACACTTGAGCGGAAAAGGCGGAAGTGGCGACTTTGGCATAATAAAAATTCCGCTGCTGTCGAGCTGTGTGTCATGCTCATCTCTCATTAGCAATCGCTTCAGCAACCTCGTTCAGCTCCCACAGCACTCGGCCATACTACAGTAACGTTAATAATCTTATCCATGAACATGATTTCTGAATCCAAATCATGAATCCATCCCGATTCTTTTCCACCGGCCGAGGTGAAGACTACAACTTCCAAAATTCCACGCTCAATCTCTGTGTCATCAAGCTACGCCTTTGTTTCAAATATGCGACCTCTAGCGACGAAAAACTACATAGTGTGCCTTTAACATCTCAATGATAAAATACCTGAATGTTTACATTTTAATAGCAAGTCTGTACTATATTAAAAACGCCCACCAACCACTCACCTGCATTTGAATTGTGATTGTGATTTGAATAATTTCTTTAGTATTATTTTAAAAGCACACTCTATACTTGGAAACACATGTAATTTAACCTGTCCTCAGCATGAGGTCACAATGTAAGACTGCCAAACAAAGTGTTTAGAAATGCAACAAATTAAAAAATACACAGTTACATTAAAAGGCAGAGATCTTTAAGATATCAAACAATACAAAACATAAATATTGAATTATATTTTCCATTAAAATATAGCTATAAAATTTGTGTCCTCACTTTGCATCAACTCCGTCAGGATTTTTTATAATTCTGATTAAATCAGGCAGTGTCATGTACAGCTTTAACTCTGAGGAGCCTTTTCTATTTCCTGCTCATTGTGGATCTCACAGTAGGACACATAGTCCTGGAAGTATGTTTTTTAATATTTTAAACAAACAATATTGAAGTCTCTGCGGTCACAGCCTTAACATGTCAACTCCGTCATCGCAGTGTAATAGTTTCTGTAAAAAGTTGTGGGATAAATCTTGCCATTTTTATATGTTTAAGGCAGCTAAAAATGAGGGGGAAAAAACTAAATTGCTCCACTGTAGAACACGTGGTTAAGGTGGGAAAAAAAATCTATTTTGTCAACAGGTTTTATGAATGATGGTTGACAAGTGCTCTCAAAAAAGTGATTTAATACGTTTTTTGCATATGGGGAATTCTTCTAATGCTGTTTCATGATTCTGTTTACATATACTGTATATTTGGCCTCAGCTCGACCTTTGTCAGCTCTGTCAGTATTTGTCAACTCCATCAGAATTTTACACTGTCAGGTGAAGGTATTTGTTAATTTTGAAAGAAATGTCTTATTCTTTTTTTAATTTATTGTGTAAAAATGTTAAAACATCAATGGAACTACATGATATTATGTCCTAATTACCTAAGAACATTGATGATATATGTTTAATATTAAAAGGAGGGAGGAGAATTAAGGAATTTAGAAACTGGGTTGTTCATAATAGTGTGAAAACAAACAAAAAATAAACAGAGAATGTTCCTTTACTGAAAAACAATATTACATAACTGAAGATTTTACATTGTTTTTGGATGGATTCAATTAAATTAGCATGCTTTTAAGTGTGTCTGACGGAGTTTTTTAGAAAAAATATTTAGAAATAAGCCTGTTCCCTTACATGGTTCATTATCTGAGACTTTTGTCTACAGAAATATTTTTTTTTAATAATGTAGTGTTAGTGTTAGTTTTTATTTTTTAACATCTAAAACATGTTTTGTCCCTTATTTCAAGAATCAGTGAGAGTATAAAATAGTTTCAGTCTCGCTTTACTGTACATAACCTTTTATATTTGTACTCGTCTGTCATTTAAACTATAACGTTTTCCAGGAATGGTTAAATAGAGTATGTTGTTTAACGGCATATTAAATAATAAAAAAAATGTCATCAAAAGAATACATTTGGGTTGCTGAAACTATTTTGCTATCCCTTTCATACGATGAACATTTTACTTAAGTAACCTGGAACTCTAGTTATCTGACCTTTCCAGTTGATGCTGAGTTTACATAATTAAAAATCTTCACACTCTCAGACCCCTTATATCCAGCCTAGAAACAGAAGACAGCCAGGGAAAAAGAAAGGCATTTGATTTTCAGTGTTGCTTGGCAACAAGCACTGCACATAATATCGACAATCTGGACACGTCGAGGAGCCTTGAGAACCGAAAAAGACAATTATAGAGAGCATTAACCGAATGCAAACATCTCTTGCCATTACTCTTTCTCTATTTAATCTAAGGCATAAACAGACTTATTAACCAGTATTTTACCACAGACAGTGAAGATTGAAGAATCTGTTACTAAGAATTCAAGGCTAAGTGGGTTTCCTTGCTGTGAGAGTGCTGACTGAGTTGATTTGTCTACGTCTTTGGCAAGCTCAATAAAGCATTCCTGATTAAGCCTCCTTGGTCACAACCAAAATAAATGCTGATGCGCAGTCTCACCATCACAAGAATGATACACTATACCCAGTCAAGGTTCAGCCATGGTGTCATACGGATAACAGCGACAGTAGCTTAATAAAGCAATTTCCAGAAGGGGAACATTCTTACTAATGTTACATGTATCAAGTATCAATTAAAGGACGGTTCACCCAAAAATGAAAGTTTTGTCATCATTTACTGACCTTTAATTATTTTGTCAAGTCAAGTCTCTTTTATATAGGCCTAGCGCTTTATACAGTACAAATTGTTTCAAAGCAGCTTTACAGTGATAAACAGGAAAATAACGATTCAACGATGCAAACACAATTCAATTCTGCTGTAAAGCAGCTAAAAAAAAATACAATAGTAAAGAGTCATTATTCAGTTGAAATCAGTTCAGTGTTGATTCAGTTCGGTTCAATAACAGTGTAGTTAATCAATTATGAAATGAGTTCAATTCAGTGCAGTCAAAACCGTAATATTGCTGAATATTAAGTGCTGAATATTTGTGAACTCTTGATACTTGTAATTTTGATGATTTCTTTAATTCACTTACAGAAAAAGGAGATTTCATTGCCCTGGATCTGGGCGGCTCTAATTTCCGTATTCTGCGGGTGAAAGTGTCTCATGAGAAGAAACAGACAGTGCAGATGGAAAGCCAGATATATGAGACTCCAGAGGACATCATCCACGGCAGTGGATCACGGGTACGTGACCACTTCTTCATCCACCTGAAACCATAAACAACCCATTTTTGTGACTATAGCAAATGTTGAAAATATGTGTGGAATTAAGAATATTGAACTTTAGTCTTCTTTAACAAGCGATATGTTTATGGTCTGAGAGATGAAGAATTGATTTTGTGTGTAAGTGTAATGTCATATAGTCTGTAAGTTAGACAGCTTAAGTGGTGTTTTTATCTTCGGTCCAATCATCCAGCTTTTGTCTAAAATCATACTCCATTCTGTACATCCTCATTATTTCTTGCAGATGTTTGACCATGTTGCAGAATGTCTTGGAGACTTCATGGAGAAACAAAAAATTAAAGACAAGAAGCTTCCTGTGGGTTTTACGTTCTCATTCCCTTGTTTACAAAGCAAGCTGGATGAGGTAACGTAGCATTAAATTCTATTTGTTTTTTTCAAAGAGTTATGACATTTACATTTTATATAGTGCTACTATTGTGTGTCACAGATCCAATTTACACAACTGAGATTTAGATTTTTTTTTTTTTTACTGAATCCTGCCTACAAATTTGAAACCTTAATGTATGAATACAGGCTGTTTTGCTGACATGGACGAAACGCTTCAAGGCCAGTGGGGTGGAGGGAATGGATGTAGTAAAGCTTCTAAATAAAGCCATTAAAAAACGTGGGGTGAGTCTTATAAACCTTTACTTTTTTAACATGTGGACAGTATACAGGTGGATATTAATTTTAGACTTTTTATGATGGATTTAATGATGTAATGATTCACTTACAGGACTATGATGCAGATATCATGGCTGTTGTAAATGACACTGTTGGAACTATGATGACTTGTGGCTTTGATGACCAGCGCTGTGAAGTCGGTATTATTATCGGTAAGAAAAATATCTCTTTCTTGTTCCTGTTTTATGTGACATTGCCCCTATAGACTCTTAAATAGAAGTTAGATGAGTTTCAAATGTAGGATTGTAGAGTTGTAAAGCCCATTTGAATTTTTTTTTTTTCTCCGTAAGATTTTAAAATGAACATCTCTCAGTGTACAGATGTAAAGTGAATACCACAAATATATTTGATATTCTAAATATGTTTTAGAATATATAGCAAATAAAGCATATTCATGAACATATTATTGTGGATTCATGAACATCTGCTGCTGTGATCCCTTCAGGTACTGGCACTAATGCATGTTACATGGAGGAGCTTAGGCACATTGACCTAGTGGAGGGAGATGAAGGCAGGATGTGTATTAATACTGAATGGGGGGCATTTGGAGACGACGGCACATTGGAGGATATCCGAACTGAGTTTGACAGGGAGATCGACCGTGGGTCCCTTAACCCCGGCAAGCAATTGTAAGCCACAGAACTCTCTCTCAGCTCTCAAAAAGCTAATTTTATCGAAAACTTTTGAGGAGGTAAAGGTGAGTGTTGGCTGTTCTCAGGTTTGAGAAGATGGTCAGTGGGATGTACATGGGTGAGCTGGTGAGGCTGATCCTAGTCAAGATGGCTAAAGAAGGCATGCTGTTTGAGGGCCGCATCACCCCAGAGCTGCTTACAAAAGGAAAAATTGAAACCAAGCATGTTTCTGCAATTGAGAAGTGAGTCGTCATTCGTTTCATTACCAGTTCCCTTTTAATTCATTCTATAATTACCATAAATATGATTATTTTCCTTTTTTCTAAATGACCGGCATTACTGGTATTATCAATTGTAAATGTTTATAAAATGTTTTAAGGTATATCAAAATAAAATTCATGTAAATGTTTACAAATTTAGCAAACAATTTACTTAATTTAAAAAATGGAAGACTTTTCACTAGTGGACTAAAATTAAAAATGGACTATTAAAAATCATGATATTTCCAACCTTACAACAGTACCACTTTTTCTCTAGGAGCAAAGAGGGACTTACCAAAGCCAAGGAAATTTTGACACGCTTGGGTGTAGAGCCATCTGAAGATGACTGCATTGCCGTACAACATGTTTGTGCTATTGTCTCTTTTCGCTCTGCTAATCTAATTGCTGCCACTCTGGGTGCCATCCTCACACGTCTCAAGGACAATAAGAGCGCCCCGCGCCTCCGCACCACAGTGGGCATCGATGGCTCCCTATACAAGATGCACCCACAGTGAGTATTACATATCATCAGATCATCAGGTTAAAATCAGACTTATCAGTAGTATGTACCCAGCATGCTTAGCAAGTCATCATAGAGGGTTTCGGGAATAAATCTGCAGGTGCATGTGACATTCTGAGCGAGCACTGAACCCTCTTGAGGCCTCCTGAGACAAAGACGAGTTCTATTAATATACATTGAGTAGGTTTCCATAGGAGCAGCTGTGCCTCTATTTGTTGTGTCACTCTGGACATACTCATTGACCTTATCTGGACACTAAATTGGACGGTAAAAGGTCACAGAGAGATTAGTTGAAAGATTAGAACAGTGGATGATTAAATTAAGGCTGATATCACATGGATTTCTATGGCACTTATTCACAACAATTCACAGGCCTCTTTGAATGTCAGAATAGTCTTTAAATAGAAAACCTGAAAGATATAGCAGTGTTCTATACTTGGTGAAAAGAGAGAGCAAATTAGATATGGCTACAGGACAGTGTGTTGCACAAGAACAATGTCCTTCAGCTGCCTTTAACAATAGCGGTCATAAGATGGACATTAGTGAAATTATCTTGGATACAAAGGCCTTAAAACATTTAACTGTTAAATATTACTTTGCTTGACTTTTTTTCAATTTT
Source organism: Rhinogobio ventralis (assembly GCA_039654625.1). Taxonomy (NCBI): domain Eukaryota; kingdom Metazoa; phylum Chordata; class Actinopteri; order Cypriniformes; family Gobionidae; genus Rhinogobio; species Rhinogobio ventralis. The sequence goes on from CM077204.1 coordinate 26,030,317, forward strand.
TAAATGTTTTTGAACAAATGGTTTGAGTAACTGATTCATTGACCCTCTCATAAAAAGTCACTTGTTGCATTCCTGAATGAATTTGTTTTTTTAATGAATCGGTTGAATTAATAGTTCAATAAATCATTCACAAAGACAGTCACAAGTTGCCATCCACTGACAAAATGTAACCTACAGAATGAGTATACCTAGTCTAGAATGTGCAGTGATATCTCGTCATTTGAACCCACATTCCTCTGTTTCTGCCAGGTATTCCCGGCGGTTGCACAAAACGGTGCGTCGTCTGGTGCCAGAGTCTGATGTTCGCTTCTTGCTTTCTGAGAGTGGAAGTGGCAAAGGAGCTGCACTGGTAACAGCCTGGGCTTACAGGCTGTCTGATCAGACACGTCAGATTGCTGAGACACTGGCAGAATTCCGGTTGACCAAAGACCAACTGCTGGAGGTGAAAAAGAGGATGAGAACTGAGATCCAGAATGGACTGAGCAAGAATACTCAAAACATAGCCACCGTCAAGATGCTGCCCACCTATGTGCGGAGTACTCCGGATGGATCAGGTAAGAAATCTACAATTATATGGTGTATTTTTCAGACAGCTAGAATCCAAGATATGCAGTAATCCCCAGATATATCTGTATTTTTATATTATATCTGTAGTTTCCTCACTGAAAAGAAAATGCAATGTCATAATCACATTCAGCAAAATGCATTCATGCATCATCTTTGAAAACCACCTGCTCCCCTGCTATGACCAAATTAAATTCACTTTATCGCTGTTGAATAGCATCATAGTATAATCCCTGGCTTACTCAGTACAGGCAGGCACAGACATTGTTTTATAGCGATTTAAGCTGAAGTTTCCCATTTAAGAATAGTGCATGCAGATGTGTTCAGATATCAATATTGAGCAAATGTGCAGAAAATTCATAACCTTCTGAATTCACAATTATAGCAATAAAATGAATGGATGGCACAGGAACTGTCTTTATTCCTCACATTCATACCCATCTTCATCTCACCCTCACCCTCATTTCATTCTCACCCTCTCATTCTCACCCATCATTCGTCTTCCATCAATATTTTAATACATTTTTGTATGCAGCAAGATTCATGACTTCTCTTTATTTCTGTATTTTCTCTTTTATCCAGAAAATGGTGACTTTTTGGCTCTGGATCTTGGAGGTACAAACTTCAGAGTGCTTTTGGTAAAGATTCGCAGTGGCAAGAGACGAACTGTGGAGATGCATAATAAAATTTATGCCATTCCCATAGAAGTAATGCAAGGAACCGGAGATGAGGTGTGTAGTCACTATGGCATAAAAAAAAAACTATTTTATAGTTTTTATAGTATACACTATCACTCAAAAGTGAACAATTGAACAAAATGATAAATTATTATTTTAAAATACAATAAAACAGAAAAAGGTTATTTTAAATGGTAATACGATTTTACAATATTACTGTTTTTTCTGTATTTTTGTTCAAATAAATGAAGTCTTGGTGAGCATGAGAGATTTACTGACCCCAAACTTTTGAACGGTAGTAGATGACCAGTGCTCTTTACAGTACTACACACAGATGGGAAAAGTGTTTTTTAATTGTTAATGACTATAATTTGCATCTGTAAATAAAGAAAATATTGCAACACTAAATGATTTTAATTTTAAACCTGCAGCTCTTTGATCACATTGTGTACTGCATATCTGACTTCCTGGACTATATGGGGATGAAGAACGCCCGTCTGCCTCTGGGATTTACCTTTTCCTTCCCCTGCAGGCAAACTAGTCTGGATGCAGTGAGTTTGCCTTTTCTTTCAACTTTATTTGCCCATCTATTGAATAAAATTCAGATGATTTTTTTTCATGCATTGATGGATACAGGGAATTCTGGTAAATTGGACAAAGGGTTTTAAAGCCACAGACTGTGAAGGTGAAGATGTTGTCAGCCTCCTGAGAGAGGGGATCAAGAGGAGAGAGGTGAGTTACTGTTACAAAAGTAAAACGATACATGATTTGATGGATTAATTCATTTTTAAATCTAGATTTGATATTTGTTACAGTACTTTGGCTGCGTATTACAGATGTGTGTATGTGATTGTTTTTTGTATGCTATATTGTGCACAGGAGTTTGATTTGGACGTTGTAGCTATAGTTAATGACACAGTGGGTACAATGATGACCTGTGCATATGAGGAACCCACATGTGAGATTGGGCTAATCGCAGGTAAATTCAGTGTTGTAATCTAAAAGAGTGTAATAAACAGATTTGACTTGGCAGAGGATGCAAAGATGTATTCATTTGTGATTTTAGGAACGGGCAGCAATGCCTGCTACATGGAGGAAATGCGAAACATTGAGACAGTCGATGGATTGGATGGCAGGATGTGTGTGAACATGGAGTGGGGAGCATTTGGAGATAATGGCTGCCTGGATGACATCAGAACTCAGTATGATAATGCTGTGGATGATCTCTCCCTCAATGCCGGCAAACAAAAGTGAGCAGTTTTACCCAGTCAAGTGTGAGGAAAAGAAAAAAAAGTTTTGAAAATAAATTGATGCAAATGTAGCAGGTGTAAATATTTAAACATTAGAAAGCTAGTCTTGAAGAATTGGTGAGATGAGGTGCTTATGGTTTGTATTGCTACCGTAATATTAGAAGTTGTAATATTGTAAGTGCAGAGACTATGAATACTAGTTAGTGCACATAAGAGTTGAAATTCACCATAAAAATCTTAAGAGGATGTGATTGTCACGGGTGTGTGCAGGCAGGAAGACGAAGACCGGCAGATACAATTCCAAACGTGATTTAATCTTAGATAAAAGGCAAGACAGGCAGACAACAGCACAGCTGAACTAATAATGATGGTAACTGGGGAGACAGACGAGTTGTGGGAAACAGAACAAAGGAACATGTGACAGATACAAACAAACTGAAAGTCCAATCAAAATAAACGTGACTGTGACAGAACGCCCCCTCCTGGTAGGCGCATCCTCGCGCCATGGAGATGAGGGGATGGTTAAGGAGGATGGTAAAGGGATGGCACAGGCAGGCAGGAGAAGGTTTTGAGGTGGACGGACGACTGGGAGGAGGTCCAACAAAAAGGTCCAAGGAGGTGAGGAAAGTAGGAGATCCATGGGATGGCCTTGAACAGGGATGTGCTGATGGAGACCCAGGCCCCAGCCCGGAATGTGCCCCAGGGTGGCGTCGCAGGAGGGACGAGCCATGGTGGAGTGATGTACGACATCACCTTGGGGACAGCTGGAAGCAATGGAGGTGAAGCCCACCACGCAGACAAAGAGACGATGGGGTGGAGAGAGACCGTAGACCTCGGTGGCCACGACTGAGCCGCAACAACGACCCCCTGAGGTGGAAGCAGGGATCCGGAGGACAGAGGTAGAGCAGAAGCAATCGAGGACGGAGGCGAAGCCTGAGGGAAGGCGGAGCTTGCCGAAGCCAAAGGGGCTGGAGAGTAGCGAATGGCCCGCAAGTCTGCAACAGAGGCATGGCAATGTCTGACCCAGGTGAAGCCGACATACCGAGGGAGCCCTGCGATGCCGAATGGCTGATGGTCCACGCTGGAGCCGAGGGAGGAAAGATTGAAGGCGCAGGAGCCAGGTCAAGGTGGAGCGGAGCACTCAGAGGCTGGAGGCGGAGCCACAGACTTCAGACATCCAGGTGGCGATGGCTCCCAGCGGAGTCTGAGGGGTAGCCACACCACTGAGGTGAAGCTGAGGGACTGATGGAAGGTAGCAATGACTGGATGGTAGGAGTGGCTGAAGAGGAGACTGATGACAGGAATTTGGTCCATGATGGCAGTTTGGAGAGGTAGTGGGAGAGGGAGGCTGGGTGGGGTTAACAAGACTGAAGAAGATTCTGACGAGATGAAGGGGCACAGGAAATTTGCCTCTTCACACATACACCAACTGTCCTTAATGTCCAGGCCGTACTCACTCTCAGTGGCGGGAGGATGGACGGGGCTCGCTTCCATTCCCTCAAACTCCACGAGGTATCCCTGAAAGGGTCAGCCAGCTCGCACACCTGGTCAGACGGGTTCCCCTCAGGCTCGGGTAAGATGTCACGCTCGATTGCTCCTTCTGGCACAGGCTTCAACATCACGGCCGAGGTCTTCTCTCCATCTGCAGTGGGCACATCCTGCCATTCCTCACAGAGGGGAGGTATTGGGCTGGGTCGGGAGTGAGGCTGGCGGCATCTACGACAGTGAACAGTGATCCACAGGACGTCAGCACCCACTCCACATATGTAGCAAAGCTCCCTCGAGGAACCTCCCCGGACAACTGTGCACCTGTGGCAGCGTTGAGTCCGACCTGCAGGAACGTGCACAGTCAGTAGTCCAGGAAGGTGGTCTGATGGGCAAGATCCAAAACACTCCTAAATGTTTCTCGAGGGAACTTTCTCCCTGCTCAAGGCGTCTTACAGCAGGAAAGTCCATGGTGCACACAGGGGTGAAAAGGGAAAACAAAACACTGAACACAAAAACAGAAAAGAAAATCCTACAAACACGACACTATACATGGTTTTGGTCTGGTCATCTGTCACAGGTGTGTGCAGGCAGGAAGACGAAGACACAGACAGATACAATTCCAAACATGATTTAAGCTTAGATAAATGCCAGACAGGCAACAGCACAACACACTAAAACATAACTGAGATTGGACAGAGATTGAAGGAACGGGAGGAACTTATATAGTGAACACAATGAGGATAATGATGACACACAACTGACACAGATGAACTAATAATGATGGTAACCGGGGAGACAGACGAGTGGCGGGAAACAGAACAAAGGAACATGTGACAGATACAAACAAACTGAAACTAAACGTGACTGTGACAGTGATATAGTAAAAGTGACAGTAAAGACTTCTACGTTGTAAAAACAGATTTCCATTTCAAATAAATACTGTTCTTTTGAACTCTATTTATCAAGTAATCCTGATAAATGCATCATGGTTTCTACAAAAAAACAACAACCATGATAATAATAATTGTTTCCAAATCTACATAGAGCCTATTAGAATGATTTCTGTAGGATAATGTGACACTGAAGACTGGAGTAATGGCTCCTGAAAATTCAGCTTTGCCATCACAGGAATTAATAGAACTTTAAAATACAGTTTATAATATTTCTATATCAAATAAATGCAGACTAGGTGAAGACTAATAGAAACTTCTTTCAAAATCATTAAAAGAGATCTAAATATTTAATGTTTGTTTTTACACTTTTAGATATGAGAAGATGTGCAGTGGCATGTACCTGGGTGAGATTGTACGGAACATCTTGATTGACTTGACGAAACGTGGCTTCCTCTTCAGAGGACAGATCTCCGAGACCCTGAAGACCAGGGGTATCTTCGAAACCAAGTTCCTTTCCCAAATTGAGAGGTACTGCAGGAGTTTCTTAGATTATTTTGCCATGTTTCATCATGAAAACCAGACATACTGGAATGCTGTTTAGATACATTTTTATATTGTTTAGGCTAATTCAGCTTGCTTAATGGTCATGGCCTAAAATGCAGTTTCTTCCCTCTAGTGACCGCTTGGCGCTACTGCAGGTCAGGTCCATTCTGCAGCATCTGGGCTTGGACAGCACATGCGACGACAGTATTATCGTCAAGGAAGTGTGTGGAGCTGTTTCCCGTCGGGCTGCCCAGCTCTGTGGAGCGGGAATGGCTGCTGTTGTGGACAAAATCCGGGAGAACCGTGACCTGGACCATCTGGACATTACAGTTGGGGTGGATGGCACCCTGTATAAGCTCCATCCACAGTAAGTAATACCCATGGAAAGGATGTATTTATGATTGCTTCTGTGATTTCAGTACAGTACATATTCCTTGTGAAATCTGATCTATCCTCTCCTTCTCTTCAGTTTCTCCCGGATAATGCACCAGACTGTGAAGGAGCTCGCCCCAAAATGCAATGTCACCTTCCTTCTGTCAGAGGATGGAAGCGGGAAAGGTGCCGCCTTGATCACCGCCGTTGGGTGCCGCCTCCGCCAGCAAGAACAAAAGAGCTGAACCCTTCAAGGAACAAGCCCTCAATCCATTCTCTAGCTCTCTCGGAGCATAGGCTATACATTTCCACTCGCAGCTGTGACTCGGCTCTCATTTACTACGATACGACACATCCTTTTACTCATTCCCAGAGCTGTGACCCCTTTGCTTTGTATTTCAAGTCTACATGTTCCTGTCAGGCTTTCTCTGTGTATGTCTATGTGTGTTATTAGGGGTTGGTCTATCTGTGTCCACCCAAACTATATAAAGATGTTCTCTTTAAGATGTTAAACCGTTGTTAAAGTATTTATGGATGTATATTTGGAAAAAGGGAAGAAATGTAAACTCATTACAAACATTAAAGTTAAGATATTTGACCAAGTATATGAAGATATTATTTATTTTATTTTTATATTTGATGGAAGATGCAACAGGAATGGATACCTGAGGGAAAGAAGGTATTTTGTTGCAAATATGCCAAACTAATTCCAAACCTCTGCGTATTGTCATTTGTCTGTGTGGCAGTTTTTTGTGTTGTAAATATTGCGAAACATTTAAGAAATGACAAGTGAAGAAGACGTACAAGTTCAGTCTCGCAGTCACAGCTGCCTTCCTGCATAATTCAAGCCCCTTATACTGGTCGCCATACAAATGAACGACAGAAAGAACCTATTGCCTTTGCATATCCACCCCTTCTGAAATAGTCTTATCCCCTAATATTTCAAGACAGCAGATTGTATCATGCGTGTTTTGTCAGCTTTTTGCTGTGTGTGTGTGTGTGTGTGTGCAGAGTAAATGTCATTCTGTGTGCCCTGGCTGGTTATTTGTGAGTGATCCTGTGTAGTTCATGTGAGTGAATCTGTGTAGTGGCTCAGAGATCTTCTGATGAATGCATGCTTTATTTGGTAACTGAGGTCTAGCATCCACTGATTTTGTACTATTTCATAGTTGCACTATATAAATAGATGTTCCTGGATAAACCTATAGGAGAAAACCATAAAAATATTTTGATCAACTGAATTTGTGTTCTGTGGTTTACTTCAAGGTTGCCCAAACAATGTAGCGTTGTTTAGTATTTGCAACCTGTGTGATAATTGTATGTGCAATAAAAGAAATTCCTTTGATTGATAGATAGATAGACAGACTTGAATGGATGTACTGACAATTAATTTGCCAGATGATGTGTAAAAAAGCACACCTGAACAAAATAGTTAAAGGAACACTCCACTTTTTTTGAAAATAGGCTCATTTTCCAACTCCCTTAGAGTTAAACAGTTGAGTTTTACCGTTTTCGAATTTATTCAGCCGATCTCCAGGTCTGGTGGTAGAACTTTTAGCTTAGCATAGATCATTGAATCTGATTAGACCATTTGCATCTCGCTCAAAAATCAAAGACTTTTGTGTTTTTCCTATTTAAAACTGGACTTTTCTGTAGTTACATCGTGTACTAAGACCGACGGAAAATGAAAAGTTGCGATTTTCTAGACCAATATGGCTAGGAACTATACTCTCATTCCTGCGTAATAATCAAGGAACTTTGGTGCCGTACCATGACAGCAAAATGGCACCTTTAAATATTGAAGATATTCTTAAAACACAGGCTTAATATTCCCTTTCTGAAATGTCTTCCAGTATTCTTTTAATTTTCACTTACAGGCTACTCCGTCTTTGCGCCATACGTCACGTCTGTATACATAAAGAAGGAGTCTAGTATCGCATGTGAGGATGCTGCAGGTGGTGGATCATTTATAGGCTTTTCTTACAGCAGCTGGAATAATTAAACATATCATTTTGATGGTGGATTGTAATCCAGAAAGGTCCAAATGACAATCATCGGTGACAACTGGAGATTCCCCCGTAGTCAAAAGCAAAAGATTAGACTGTACAGAAATTTAAATCTACAGGTAAAGCTAATACACGCTAAATACACGTAGTCATGCAATGCTGATGCTGTTAACATTAACAATTTGAGAACAAAGTATAACAACAATAATTTGCACAGTTTGATGTGATGTGAGTTAGCGATCATTAGATTTAATCACCATTCTTAGCACGATTTATTGTAATGCTTTTTTTCTCAGTGGGTCAGAACAAAAGTGGCAGACATGTTACTTGATCAGATGACATTATTATTTTGGCCTAACTTCCAAGACTTGGTATCTGTAATTCCAAAGTACAGTATCCACACGGTGCGGTGACAGCCTACACATATTACTCCTCAAAACATTAGATTCATCCGTGCTGAGGAGCCGTGACCATGCCTAACCCACGTAAAGATATTCCGCAACTAACTGCAATTACAGGTTTCAAACAGAGATGCGACAAAGAGGCAAAACTTATGGACTACAGCTTTAAGGGAGCTAAATGTGAACCTTCTTTAATTGGAAGCTGCAAGGTGTAGTAAAGAACTTCAAGTCAGATTACTTGACTATTTCCTTTACTTCAATTTCAACACAGAACAATCATACATTTAAACAGATCTCAGACAATCATACAAATGAAAAACTAACAAACAGATTTTACCAACAAAAAATATAAATCGTGTATTACCACTGCCATTATACTGTATGTGACAGCATTACAAACACACAAAATAATTTTATATAGATTTTTAATACTATATTTCAGAATGTATAGATTTGTAATTGGTTGAATGCTGTACCAGAAAGAAAACAGAATACATATTATTGGCATTGAAATAAAAAAAATATCTCTTTGTCTCAAGGCTAAAACCAAGGCAAACTGTCTTTAATCAGTCAAGCATATGTATGTACATGCAGTATATTAAAGATAATACATGCTAAAACATTGAGTACCACTGAATGTGAGCTTGCTTTCTTATGTACAGTACAATTACATAATGGAAATGTATATTTGGTTTCATTTATATGTTAGCTTGTCTATAAATATACACATAATGTCTTCAACCACTAAGTATACTAATGCAACACATCTTTCCCTCCTTGTTTTTTCTCTTTTTTTCCACCGCTTTCAATATAATAGAACAGTCATCATCCTGTTTACACTTGCTGGCATATATCTCAAGCAATCCACTCTTGACCTAAGGTACAGATGCACTGACTAATTTAATGTAGATTTTTTTTTTAGTTCTGAATTATTATTATTTAATTTCTTTTTGCATTTACAGCCGCCACTTGACATTTAACTAATATTTACAGTCTGAAACAATTTCTCTATAGAGTGGTGTATGAAACAACAAGGTACACTACTGTTCAAAAGTTAGAGAAACAAAGTTTTGATAAGAATCATTACTGCATTTATTTGATCAAAATACAGTAAAATAGTAAATTTAAATAACTTTTCTATTTTCATATATTATAAAATTAAATGTATTCCTGTGATGACAAAACTGAATTTTTCAGCATCATTACTTCATCATTACATCATTACAGTCTTCAGTGTCACATGATCCTTCACAAATCATTCAAATATTCTGATTTGCTGCTCAAGAAACATTTCAACAGTTGTGCTGCTTAATATTTTTGTGGAAACCAGTATACATAGGATTCTTTTGTAACATTTTATATCTGTATTGTTAGTTTTTTAAGCATCCTTTCCGAATAACAATATTAATTTCTTTAATCTTACTAACCACAAATTTTTGAACGGTAGTGTATACAGTATTTACAGAACAAACTGATCTATACGTATACTATAGTACTTTAAGCAGCAACACAGAATCAAATAAGGCTCGGTGCTTATGCCATAGGACTAGACGAATACTCCGTCGTTAAAGCCCACTGAATCTACCACAGAGCACAATGTGAGGTATTAAGTGCAAAGTGTGGGCATGCTTGATTTTAAGAATAGCCAACAAGAGTGTTTTTCACCCTCTCTGTTTACCCACCACTGAAATATTGTGGACTCAGGCGTTGATTAGTTTGGATGTGGTGTCTTCTGGTTCGTTGGCATGATTTCGGACCACCATGCTGGTGGTCTCGGTGCGATAACTGCGTCTCATGTGGAAGGTCCTCATGTGCTGCAGTTCCATGTTGTCCTCCTCAGAAATCTTGACAAAGGGGAACCACTGGAACGCTTTGCGAAAACCTGAGCGGAATCTACAGAAAGACAGCCAATGATACATGCAAACTTCTTGTGCATTAAATATGGACAAGGTAAATATTGAGTAAATATTAATGATAGTCTTGCAGTAAAACTCTAGGAATCACACCAAGACTAGTCCTAGTTTAATTGACATTAATGCAAACGCTGTACTAAATATCTTCGTTAATGTGTTTACATCAAAATTCTTTGTCCTACATTAGATGTAATGTGCATTTACCTTTGGTTTAGACAGCAGTAGATGATAGGGTTGTACATAGTGGAACTCATGGCCAACCAGAATATGGCTAAATAGACCTGCTGGATGTAGTGCTGCTTGTATATGTCCCTGTTGAAGCTTCCCAGTATGAAGTAGATGTGGTAGGGGAGCCAACATATTGCAAAGGTTGTCACCACCACTATCATCATCTTCACAACCTTTATAAAATTGCAAAAATGGCATGAATCATTTTTTGCTTTCTACACAAAGAACTATAATCTAAAACCATAAACAGCTGCTGTCATGAATGAAAAGTCCCACTGAAGAGGCTTATTATTTTTGACAAATGAAAGAAAAATGAGAAAGAAATGAAATAATTACTATTGGTTACCCTTTACATCTATCTGTGGGTTTTGCAAATATTTAACCAACGAAATGTATTAAAAAGAGCTTGTTACTAAACCTAGAAAACCTCATAACTCCACCCAGCCTCTATCGTGAATGAAGTGCCGCACCCGCACGCAGTTTGGACCGTCCCTGCTTGTTTGCAAGGGTAAATAAAGAACTGGCTCTTTGAACAAGTACAGAGTTTTTTTTACTAAAAAAACACTATAAATAAAGGCTAATGTTTTATGTGTTTGAGGAGTGGAGAAGAGTGTCCTAGTCTAGCATTTGTCGTCGAGTCATGGTCAATACTGTCTTAAAACAGTTCCAATATCCATATTTAAAACGTTAAAAAGTAAAATATCTAGCTTCCGGCAGACCGCCTTCCGTATTCAACTTATGCAGAAAGTGTAATGCCTCTCGCAGTTCAAAATGCTTACGCTACGTTCTAGTAAAACGTTGCGTCAGTTACGCTTTTTTTGTAAGTTGAATACGTAAGGCGGTCTGTTGGAAGCTAGATATTTTACTTTATAAAGTTTTAAATATGTGTATACGTTTATTATGGATGGATGTGCTTTTTTGAGCTTCAAACTCAATGGACCCCGTCGCTGCCATTATAAAGCTTGGAAGCGTCAGGATATTTATTAATATAATTCTGATTGTGTTCATCAGAAAAGTCATATACACCTAGCATGGCTTGAGGGTGAGTAAATCATGGGCTAATTTTCATTTTAAAGTGAACTACTCCTTTAAAGCCCATAGATTTATTTTGACACATTATGTCACTGGCACTGTGTATGTGAGTAGGTTAGTTAGGTGACTGTGCAGAATAACTGGATTAAATATAATTAACAAAGCTATACGAGTAAATACTAGCACTGTTGACCTTCCGTTTCGCCTGCATCTGGTTCTGGTAGTGGTCTGATGCTTCTCCAGGGATCTCACTGCCCCACAGCCTCTGTCCCACCAGGCTGTAGGTCACCAACATCACCAGCAGAGGGAGCAAGTAGATCAGGATAATCACAGCAATCTGATACCTAGTGAGATAAAGCATCACTTAATAAGTCAAATCTGTTTCTGAAATATCCTATATAGATATTATGATAGAGATATAATAGGCATCACTAGATAATCAAATTAAATGTATTAACATTTTTTCTTGTCAGTAAAAATTCAACAATGTATATTTTATGTCTACTTACGAGAGCTGATGTTTCCCTCCATAATCATCAGGCCATTCCACCATACAAACAGTCCGAGGGGAGTAGAACTTGGTGCTGGCGTAATAACACTGAGGGAAGGCCAGTGAAAAAGCCACAGTCCAGATGACCCCGATCAGAAGTTTAGTAGTAGTGGAGGAGAGCCTGGGCTTCAGGGGATGGATTATAGCCATATATCTGTGGATTTCAGCCAACAACATCTTAATCAGTATAGGCTACCTTTAAATGCTACTATTGATTTAAGATAGCCTATAACAAAATTGAAAGGGCTGCTAAAACCACTTTGTTGATCGACATTCAATGTTTTACAGGGCTTTTTGGACAGAATTTACAGCACTGGGGCACTTCCTCAAAGAGAGAATTGATTGGTTGCGTTATTTCCGTGCGTGCTTAATTATTATAATCATCTACTTGTTAGTCAATAAATCAGACTCTAATTCATGTCACCAGAACACAATGTGAAAGTTTTAACAAAGTGACTGACCACACACAGCTCTTAACCATATTTGACCACATAAAACCAGCTGCCATCTGAAGGGTAACATATATACAAATTCATCTATGTTACAGCTACAATTAGGCTCTCATGAACTTGCAGGCTGTAAATGTTTTATGACATGGTTTATGACATTATCTCATATGGTAATTAATTATTATAATCCTTATAAACATGTTAAGGTTTACTGAAATGTACTGAACACACACACACACACACACACACACACACACATATATATATATATAGCTTTGTTGTCCTCTTACCTGTCAACAGCAATAGCCGCCATTGAATAAATGCTTGAGAACATTGCTGTTATTGGGAAGAAGTTTTGAAATTTACAGTATCCTAAACCAAAATACCAGTCATTGTGCAAAGCATACACGAAATTGAAGACGGTGTTAAAAGTTGCCATAGATGCATCAGAAAAGGCGAGGTTTACAATGAAGTAGTTGGTCACTGTCCTCATGCGTTTATGTGCCAAAATTATCCAAATAACAGTGACATTGCCAATGATGGACACAATTACGATCAAAGAGTATGCAATCGCCCATAGTGCCACCTGCCAGTCCGGCTGCTCGAACTGATTGGTGGAGGTTTCGTTACCATCTTCCTCGTCGTAAAGAACAGATGTTGAAAGGGGGTCCAAAGTGATATCCATTGTAGTTGTCCGTAGTCAAAGGGCATAAATAAGTCTATATGCTTATTCCAGTGGCAGTGAGTAACTCACTCTTCTGTCACTATACGACATTGTAAACCTGTGTCATTTGGACATTTGCTGCAGTTCATTTTCCAAACAGTTCATTTTCCTCGTGCCACCTCATGTCCAAACTGCCTGCTGAAGTGCGTTTTTGTGCCTGCAGAGATCGTAGCACTGGAAAACTGAAGGAATGTGTGCCAAGTGTTGGAGGTGTGTCGGTTCAGATATAGTGACGTTGACTGAAACGCGCACATTTTTGCCAACGCACAAAGGGCACAGCACTCTGCGCTCCTTCTCCTAAATCTGGCAATATCAATAAATGATAATTGGCATGCAATTCACGCGTTAACAGTGGACAGTTAGCTGTCATTAATAATTGCAAACCCCTGCAGCGAACGCTAATGGAAATATGTCACAGTTTAAGAGCATGTGTGAGGTCTGCTATACTTGTTCTGCTGAGATGTTGCTTAGATTTCTCCAATTGTGTGAGGTGATATTTGTTTTTGTCTGAGGAGTGAGATATGTGTCTGGGCAGCAGGTGGAGGATGTGGATAGAGAATAGTGCACATTACTCTTTTTTTTTGGACACTTCGAATCACCATAGGCTATTTTAGGATGGTTTTCGCACATCTGACTCATTTAGCGTGCGAATTATTAAAATAGCTACCTTTCATGGGAATTTCTTCATGGGTTTTTGTCTTTTTTTTTTCAGACAATTTTTCTGCGATGTGTACATCTATAATAGAATTACAATAATTATATATATTGTGCTATAATTATTAGCTATAATATAAATGTGACTTTAATTGATTTTTTTTATCTTTATTGTTTTTTCATGTTAACTGTAGTGTTAAAAAGCAAGCATCTCTTTCAGAACTCTAAAACAATAAACTCTCCTGAAATAACAGTGAACAAGCGATGTGAAATCCCGCTCTCTCATTGGACAAACCACCCATCAATCAAAATATTGTAATTCATATCGGCGTGAGAGATAATGGTGCGCGTGCTGTGCGCGCTCAGCTAGAAGATACACACAAACCAGGAAGTGTTTACGGAAACGTATTCATGGTCATTTTTACGGTTTTAACATGTCAAATGAAGTCCGATATTGCGATAGGTGCTCATACATTTTTCTTAAGTTCTCGTTAATCGTATATGCAACCATTTTCTGGGTGAGTTTGATTGTTTTTCCTCTCTCCGTAATAGATCGGTCTGATAAATCCATGAGGCTAAGTCAGCAAATGTGCACAAGTGTGATTTAAAAACTCGCAGAGAGAAAAGCAAAGATTGTAGTTGAACGTAGAAGTAACATCTGAGTATGTTTATATGTTTTTTAAATTATGTTAAGATGTCTCCCAATAACCTGTTCCAGTGCTCTTGACCACACCCTCCTACTACTGTAGGATTAAGAGTTTGTTACTGAATTATCGATCTGTTTGGTAGAGTTTTTAATAGCGAACCAGATGAAAACATCAAATGTTTTTACGACTATGCATGTGTTTATCAATTGATTTATTAATAAATATATGCAACATCGTCGCTGTAGAAAATACTAAGCGGAAATATTTAATTAGGTAGCCTAATGACTAGTAGGTAAACACTTTAAATAGCTAAACACCTTTCTTGCTAAATTGATGTGTTCATTTTCGCACAAAACAATAAGTAAATAGCATTTCCATTTGAGAGAAGTAGATACAAATTTTAGTGGTTGGTGGTTATCTTGCTTCTGTTATTGATTGCATTATTACGATCAGATGACCAAAATACTGTGTGACTGTGCAGTCATACTGTGAAAGCTGTGAAAACAAAACAAAAAAGGGTTCTGACCCATCAAAGTCCATTAAAGCCATCATTCATATTTCATATAATTTTGCACATAATCACTTGGCTCAAGATGAGCAACATTGTTGAATTTGAGTTTTTAATAATTTACCACTTTTCCACCTTTATGAGCATGTATCATTTTTGTTGTCTTTTAGTATGAAGTTTGCTTGCTATCTGAAAGACCTTTATTTGTATGGTTTTAAAGCCTGTTTTGAACCCAGGATTATAATACAGTAAATTCATGAGCCAGAGCGAAGTTTTGTTCATCATAAATATAAATGTTTTATAGGATTATAATATCATAATATAATAATAGCTTTTATAAACAATATAAAATATTAGAACAGTCTTTTGTTGTGATACATTTACTTATTCTATAGTGTTCTTATTCTCTTTTTCTTTTGGATTGCCTTGTACTTTAAAACAATTATTAATAAAAATAATTTGCATGTGTCCTGGATGCTTGATTCTTTAATATATTGTCTATCTATACATATAACCACACATATAGTTGTACTGTACATATATTTTAAAAGCCATTTTAAGCTAGTGTTTTTAATGCAAAACATTATCAAGCTTATCTTACTGTATTTTAGTTCTCAAGTTATCTAATACTCTTATTTACTGTTGTCAAACTGTGACTTACTAAAAATAAACTGGTCATTTGGGGTTGCATAAGATATTTTGATATTTGCAGTTTTAAATTTTAAAATGGTTCAGACTCAGATCTGATTAAAATTCTAAGCATACATTGTTAAAAATTATAGTTACTATGCAATGTTTGTTCCTATTGTTCAGTTTAATTTCGTTTCTATTCTACACATTTGATGTTCTTGATTTTTTTTTTTTTAAACATCATATTATTTTGTGTCATGTTTTCATAAACTCTTTTATATACATTTCACATTTGTGGCATTAATGTGTCATTTATGCTTTGATAATACCATTTTATATGCAAATAACGCTTTTCATTGTAGTATTATTCAAGTTTGAGCCACTGTCATGGCGTAGGGGCTATGACATTCTGTTATCTGTATATCTTTATTCTCATCCGTTATTGGTATTAAAATAGAGGATTGTGAGGAAAAAGGCTGGTGTCAAAGCCACTCTTTGTGGCAGCAGAGATTTGAAATGCTATGGGCTGCACCATTGTGCTTCTCTCATAGCTTTCTGTCAAGAGCAGAAGAGCTTCTCTCATAGCTTTCTGCACATGTTGAACCCATCACACTGACAGCATAAACAATGGGCCCCACAGGACGCTATTTCAGACCATTATGCCACCAGCCGAGGCTCTTGGTGGCCCATTGGCAGCAGTATTACAGTGCTGGCTGACCTAGCGCACACTTTGTTCTGCTCTCATCAGGGCTTTCACAAGAGACCTGGTGCATGTGCTTCGCACAAGCCTGCAAGAGTTAATTATTATGTGTGGATGGCTGTTCTCACAAAGGCACGGGCGTACATCTTTCCCTACCATCTCTTTTGATTTATGTGCACTCATGTTGAGTGTTAAAAGACATTCTGAAGTGCACTGTTCTTGCTTGACTTGAAGAGGTTGAAGGTGCTAACTTTGCTGATTGGCTCAAGGTAGTTATGGATGTTTAAAATGGTTTTGAATTGCATATATTTGCAGATGTAAGTGCTAGATCAGAGGTCTTCAACCCTGTCCCTGGGCAGTGGAATACATGACAACGATGTACTAAACACATTTCACGAATTCTAGTTTTTGTAGTTTACATGGAGACGATATCGGTATTGTTTTCAAAAACTTGCACTTTGAACCCGTTTTCAAAAGTTTGCGTTTTCAGGCCCTCAAAACACTGTTGTCGTGCAGATGAGCAGCCAAAGCGCATAAAGTTTTACATTTTTAGTTGAAAACGGTGTTATGTAAATGGCCCCTTTGTTCCAACCATAATCAAACACACCTGAATTGGCTAATCAAATTGTTCAGGATCGCTTGAAAAAACACACGCAGTGTGTGCTGAAGTACTTTGCAGGACAGTGGTTCCAGGAGCAGGGTTGAAGACCTCTGGACTAGATGTTTTGTAAATTGCTATCAGTTTCACAAGCTAACAGCTTCTGTTGAAATGAGGTGGTGGTGGTCTCGGACTCCATCAACCTTTATGCTTACAGTCTTTTTAAAGTCAGCCAATGGTCATAACTCTGGTTGACACTTTTAAGTCAATTTCTCAAGAGGCTTCTGAAACCTTATGAGGGACCTAAACATAAAGGCATTTTTTGTTTCTGTTTCTCTTTCTGGATACTCTTTTGAACGCACAGAGGAATGTTACCGGAAGCTAGTGATTACAGTTCATAAAGGTTTTTTTATGGATATTTTTCTTACAAAAACACATTGCTTCGCTTTAGAAGGCCTTTATTGTTCAAATTCATGTTCTGTCAATTGTTCGCACATCCGGGTTAATGGCATATTGAAAACGATCTACCTTTGACTATCACCAAGCAACCACTACCACCACACGCTCTTAAATGTTTGCATATCAAAATTATTAAAATCAAATCACATCAAAGTCTCATTAACTTACACTACTGTTCAAAAGTTGTATCACGGTTTACACAATATCAAGCAGTTTTTAACATTGATAATAAGGAATATTACTTGAGCACCCAAATCAGCATGTTAAAATGATTTAAGAAGGATCATGTGACACTGAAGACCAAAATATTCTGAAAACTGATGAGAATTCAGCTTTGTCATCACAGGAATAAATTACTTTTTTAGAATATATTTAAATAGAAAATAATAATTGTAATAATATTTCATAATATTACTGTAATTTTGTATCATATAAATGATCAAAATGCAACTTTGGAGCACATATAAAATACTAAGTTAACTGATGATGGCAGACACAGAGGTGAAGCTTTAATTTAACCAAACTGAGTGGACTAAAAACTGGATTACTCGCAGACCATTTTGTGTTTTAAGTTCATTTTAATTTGGACGATACTAAAATTGGGTGAGTCGTTTACTCTGTAATTAGTCCATACATTTACACCAGTTTGACCTATTTACACCCCCTCACATTCACCATACAATTTAGCTGCCGCCCTCTGAAATTTGATCCGTTGTACTTTTGAACAGTACAGTATCATTTTAGAACAATTAGTGATTTAAACACTATTTATAATATTATTGATTCACTGGCAATGATTTTCGCCCTTGCTACGTACCGATTGTGCCTCTACATACCGATTATGCCTTTATTTAAGAAAGAAGATTATGACTACTTATCCATACAGACTACATCCTGGTGTGGCGTTGAATGAGAACGGAAGTTCAGGAACAGAAGGAATGCATTAGCACAACAAATTAGTTGTAAAGCCCATATGCAGACAGACATGTTCACACACACACACACACACACACACACACACGAGTTAACAGGCGTGAAGTGGTTTTGCTGCAATTACCAGGCCAGCATTATAATGGTTATTATTTGATTATGCCATTAAGCCATGTCACTGGAGCTTAGTGTTTATTTCTCTGGGTTACAGAAGTGCATTTGCTGTTCTATGTCACTTTTGCACAACTTCATCTGACATCTGGTTCTCCTACATCAACTTTCTACTACTCTTCTTTCTGAAATGCTTTGGGGTTAACACCACATACGTTCATTCTTTAATTAGTCAACTACAGCTCTGATCAGTAGAGAGTATGATAATCATTTAGAATATTTCCAAATGGAAATCACACTCTGCGCATCAGGGAAGCCATTAAGATTCAAGGTTAGAATACATTAACTCAGGTGGTCACAGTTTCACATAGCTCTACTTTGCTCTTGTTTTAACCGTAATACGTTTAAATATGAAAAAACAAAAATACTCCTAGGTTCTATCATGACCATCCTTGTTAGACTTTTTGAGGCTAAAATATTTCATGAACTCTTTCATGTTATGTTTGACCCGTGTGCCTTTTTAAAGGTAATATCACAAAATAGTGTTGATCATAATTTTGCATTAAATCCAAATGGTCTGATCTGATTTGTTTCAGTTGATAGGGGGCTTTATTTTGGCCATTGGCATCTATGCGGAGGTGGAGAGGCAACGGTACAAAACGCTGGATGGAGTGTTCCTGGCTCCCGCCATTATCCTAATTGTGCTCGGTGTGATCATGTTCATCGTCTCCTTCATCGGGGTTCTGGCTTCTCTCAGAGACAACTTGTGCCTTCTCAAAGTGGTAAGTTTTCATTTTTCCATCAGACACTTGCATATAGTAGTGTCCTCTACTACATCACAAATGCTGTACTTCAGCATATCGCTTATTATGTAAAACATATAGATTTTTGTGCACAAAACACTTCATATTCTATTCTTTATAATGATGCTTTTTGAATGGAGCAAACAGAAAAATAATATTATACGCTTAAAGGGATCGTTTACCCAAAAATTAAAATCCAGTCATTATTTACTCACCCTCATGACATTCCAAATCTGTATGACACAAAAGAACATGCTTTGTTTTTGTCCGTACAGTGAAAGTCAGTGTCCAGTGTTGGCATTTATATGGACAAAAACATTTTTCTTTTTATCTTTTGCTTTCCACAGAAGAAAAGAAAAGTTGTAAATAGGGCTGCCACTAACGACTATTTTTATATTGATTAATTGATTAATCTATCGACTAATTTATCACAATAGTTTTCAACATTTTACTTAAAAACATTTAATTTAACTTGCAACTTTGGCATTCAGTAGTGTACTATAAAAAAGTATAAATGTAAACAAGCCCTTGACAAAATGTAAAACTAAAAGAGTAAAAATATAAAAAGGTACAAATTTGTAAACCAACATAACGAAACAAAAAAAGTAAATATCAGCAAATACTTTTTATATATTGTCACGATACCAAAATCGCCACACTTTATTTTCTAATGCAAGCGTTCCTGTTGTTTAGTGAACGGTGGAAACAGAGCTCACACACACGTCCTCACTCCTGCTGTCACACATCGACACAAATGAAGAAATACTGCTCTTATTAGAGTGCCGTCATTTTTAAAGTGTCGGTACTAATAAAATTTCGCATCGTACCCAACTTACCCAGTCGATTAAAAATATTGATGTCGACCAATTATCAGCGTTGATGCAGTCGATTGTATCGACCAATCGCGACAGGCCTTGTAAATGGACTCATGAAAGCAAGTAAACAAGCTGATAGGAATTGAATCAGGTTTTGAGCTATTTGTTTTCACTGGTCCATCTGCCTTGTGAAAATGTCTGTACATGCCTACACTGATAAAAATGATTTTGTGGTGAAGTAAATACTACAGAAAAAACTCATGTAATTTCTACATGAAAAAGTTAGTTCAGGCAAGAATTTAAAAAAGCGTAAATATCAGAATTATAAAATTAAGTAAAACTACTCATATTTTCTGATACTGGTGTTCCCATCATGCACTGGGGTTTGAATAATTAAGGAGGTTGAATTTTCATGGTTTTCCAGCTGTATTTACACTTTTTTTTTATAATTGCTTTTGTTGTTAGGTTTAGTAACTTGCCATTTTGTGACATTTCAAGTTCTTTTTCTACTCAAAATGACACATTCATACTCAAAAACGATCCATCAAATGGTATCATCGCTGTGTATTGTGTACCAAGTAGGTCTCTGAGTTCAGGTACCGCATTACTTCTGTTATGTAGATATGGTGTCTACACAATTTCTATTGTGTTATATATTTCTAAGTAAAGCATACACTTTAAACGTGTGATTTAATTCAATGTTATAATTTTTGAGGAAAATGTAATGCAAAGGAAACTTCAACAAGTAGAAATTATTCAACCTTTTACTGGCCAAGTTAAAATTACTTATTTTCTTTGTTAATTTTACTTAGAGTTTACTTCATTTCATATGTGAAATTTACTTTAAAAATATGCGTGCAAAAACTTGCCAAAGAAAAATTAAGTCAATCTTACTTATTGTTTTTTCAGTGTAGATGGACTCACTGCTCAAGTAGGACAAATTGAGATGTGCGACTGTTGTTTCATTTGATTCTGAGTAATGTTCCCATGTCTCTGTTTCACTGTTTACTCTTGCCTTGCAGTTTCTTTACATGCTGGCTCTTTGTCTCATTTTGGAGCTTGTTGGAGGGATTGTTGCTCTGTTTTTTAGGACCCAGGTACAAACATTTTTATCACTGATTGTATTATATTCTTGACAAATGTGTTAAATTCGAAAAACACGTTTTTAATAGTCATTAGCCATGCAATGTGACTGTAATTGTTGGCAGTTTCTTTGTTATTAATTTCTATGGGTCAATGTGATCCATGCTAATGTGAAAAGGATAATTGCGAGTACTGTTACATGGTCGCTGGGTCATGACTGTTTTCTGATTGATGAGGTTGTATTTCATCGTCAGCTGGAAGTGGAATTTTGTTTGGTTTCTTGACACTTCAGCAATCATTAACAAAATCATTTTGATGCCAGGGCATAATTACCATCATTGTGAACTTAATTTCAATCATATTTCTTAAGAACCTAATTGTACCAGTCCCTAGATTCTACTGTTTTATTGAGATTATTTCGAAGTGCTTCAAAAACTGATGAGAAACAATAAGGGCTTGACATCCCATGTTAAAAGAAATCGTACATGAAATTTTGTTGCAAAAACAACATGTTCCTGTTATAACACTGACCTTTTTTGCCCAATAGACAGTGGACCTTCTCAACAAAAACATTCGTAAAGGCATGGTGAATTACTATGATGACCTTGATTTCAAAAACATCATGGACTTTGTTCAGAATACGGTAAGAGAAATCTGTGTTGTTGTTTTTGCCCGAATTCCATTGTATTTTTGTCCTTAATTCTTTTGGATTTTATGTTTTGTAATTTAATATTCTAATATTCAACCTAATATAGATTTAATTCAAATGTATCATAAAACCTAACAATTTAATCAATCTTTTAAAAATGTAATAAAATGTAAATACAACATTTCCTTTTTACAACAAACATTGCATTTTTGTCAAAAAATAGGCTGTACAACAGGTTTTTTCTTTATAATAAATTCTGTCATCATTAATGACATCATTAATGGAACTTTTATTTTGGTGGTTTATAGTGAATACCTTTTGAAAAAAATTTTGGGGGGTTGATTATGAATTTATTAAGTGTACAGTACTAATTTTGACTTATTAAAACCAAAAATGTCAAAATTCTATGACATTCAGCTTTTTATAGTATATCAGTTTATAATGTCTGGATTCTGCAATTTCGTCTGCATTTTCTGCATTGTGCATATATATACTCACCTAAAGGATTATTAGGAACACCATACTAATACTGTGTTTGACCCCCTTTCGCCTTCAGAACTGCCTTAATTCTACGTGGCATTGATTCAACAAGGTGCTGAAAGCATTCTTTAGAAATGTTGGCCCATATTAATAGGATAGCATCTTGCAGTTGATGGAGATTTGTGGGATGCACATCCAGGGCACAAAGCTCCCGTTCCACCACATCCCAAAGATGCTCTATTGGGTTGAGATCTGGTGACTGTGGGGGCCATTTTAGTACAGTGAACTCATTGTCATGTTCAAGAAACCAATTTGAAATGATTCGAGCTTTGTGACATGGTGCATTATCCTGCTGGAAGTAGCCATCAGAGGATGGGTACATGGTGGTCATAAAGGGATGGACATGGTCAGAAACAATGCTCAGGTAGGCCGTGATATTTTAAACGATGCCCAATTGGCACTAAGGGGCCTAAAGTGTGCCAAGAAAACATCCCCCACACCATTACACCACCACCACCAGCCTGCACAGTGGTAACAAGGCATGATGGATCCATGTTCTCATTCTGTTTACGCCAAATTCTGACTCTACCATCTGAATGTCTCAACAGAAATCGAGACTCATCAGACCACGCAACATTTTTCCAGTCTTCAACGGTCCAATTTTGGTGAGCTCGTGCAAATTGTAGCCTCTTTTTCCTATTTGTAGTGGAGATGAGTGGTACCCGGTGGGGTCTTCTGCTGTTGTAGCCCATCCGCCTCAAGGTTGTGCGTGTTGTGGCTTCACAAATGCTTTGCTGCATACCTCGGTTGTAACGAGTGGTTATTTCAGTCAAAGTTGCTCTTCTATCAGCTTGAATCAGTCGGCCCATTCTCCTCTGACCTCTAGCATCAACAAGGCATTTTCGCCCACAGGACTGCCGCATACTGGATGTTTTTCCCTTTTCACACCATTCTTTGTAAACTCTAGAAATGGTTGTGCGTGAAAATCCCAGTAACTGAGCAGATTGTGAAATACTCAGACCAGCCCGTCTGGCACCAACAACCATGCCACGCTCAAAATTGCTTAAATCACCTTTCTTTCCCATTCTGACATTCAGTTTGGAGTTCAGGAGATTGTCTTGACCAGGACCACACCCCTAAATGCATTGAAGCAACTGCCATGTGATTGGTTGATTAGATAATTATGATAATGGTTGATTAGCATTAATGAGAAATTGAACAGGTGTTCCTAATAATCCTTTAGGTGAGTGTGTGTGTGTGTGTGTATATATATATATATATATATATATATATATATATATATATATATATATATATATATATATATATATATATATATATATATATATATATATATATATATATATATATATATAAATAAAACTATGTTTTCAGTGGCGTATAAAGACCTTACATAATGAACCATTACATTTTTATTACCTTAGAATGAGCCATTTCTTTCTACATACACCGCGGGTCTCCTTAAAGTGAAATCACCATTTTGCACCGGCATGTTTCTACAGTAGCCCTAAACGGACAAACTGCCCTACAGGGCGCTAGATACTCTCTGCTGTTTTAGACGACGACATCTTTGTCCTGTGTTGGCCACCGTAGCTTCTCTATGTGCTTCGAAAGGAGGGGTGAGCGGTGGGCAGTTGCAATTCGCAACCTCACTGCTAAAATTTACACTGCACCTTTAAATCTACAAAGACCAGTGACCATGAGGGGTGGGTTTTAATACCATAAATTAGGTAAAAACAACTTCTGAGTGCACAAGTAACACATTGGGATCAACCATTTGCTTTAAATTCCTTTGTATTTACTTTTATGTGTGGAACATGATATAAAGACCTTCAATAAATAAGACATTCCACCTACATACAGAGATCCTTGAAAGCCCTGCCAATTATGAGAATTTAGACATGACACAGTGGGTATTTATCTTGACTTCACAGGATATTTATTTCAAGTGAGTGAGATTCCAAATCATAGAGGTATGTCAGGTGTGACAAATGTGTCAGGGCAGTAAAAACAGCACAGAGAGCAAGTCTACATCGAAATATCAATTCACAAGATTAGAGAGAGTAAAAAACGAGTCATTTAGTACCCCCTCAGTACTTCACAAACTTTGGCTAAAATAAGCAGTGAAAAGCAGGTTCTGTTATCTGTTAACAAAAATAAAGCCAAAATAGAGAAGCCATGTGTGACAAACTAAGTGCACAACATGATTCAATAGCTTGTAGAACCATCTGTAGCAGCAATAACTTTTCTATATGACACTATCAGTGTTTTTGGAGGAATTTTGGCACACTGTTCTTTACGTCGTTGCTTGTTCATTGAGGTTTGTGAGCATCTGTTTATGCACAGCTCTCTTAAGGTCCTGCCACAGCATTTCAATCGGGTTAAGGTCTGGACTTTGACTGGGCCATTGCAACACCTTGATTCTTTTCTTTTTCAGCCATTCTGTTGTAGATGTGCTGGTGTGCTTGGGATCATTGTCCTGTTGCATGACCCAATATTAGTTGTTAGACCAATTGCCTCACATTTGACAAAAAATTATCTGGTATACAGAGGAGTTTATGGTCGACTCAACGACTGCAAGGTGCCCAGGTCCTGTGGCTGGAAAACAAGCCCAAATCATCACTCCACCACTGTGCTTGACAGTTGGTATGAGGTGTTTGTGCTGATATGCTGTGTTTGGTTTTCGCCAAACATGGCGCTGTGCATTATGGCCAAACATCTCTACTTTGGTCTCGTCTGTCCAAAGGATATTGTTCCAGAAGTCTTGTGGTTTGTTCAGATGCAAATTTTCAGAGAAGAGGCTTTCTCCTGGCAAGCCTTTCAAACAAACCATACTTGTTCAATCTTTTTCTAATTGTACTTTCCTGAGCTTTAACATTAACATTTAACATGTTAACTGAGGCCTGTAGAGTCTGAGGTGTAGTTCTTGGGTGTTTTGCGATTTCTCTGAGCATTGCATCTGACCATGGGGTGAATTTGCTGGGATGTCCACTCCTGGGAAGAGTGGTAACTGTCTTAAATGTTTTCCACTTGTGAATAATCTTCCTCACTGTAGAATGATGGACTTCTAATTGTTTGGGAAAGGCCTTATAACCTTTCTTTGATTGATGGGCAGCAACAATTGCTTTTCTAAGATCATTACTGATGTCTTTCCTCCTTGGCATTGTGTTAACACTCACCTGAATGCTCCAGACCCGCAAACTGCACACAATTCTGCTTTTATATGTCCTGATACGTAAAACCATAGAATTCAAAAGGGTGTACTTTCTTTTTCACATGACAAAAAAAAAATCTGTGCGGCGCAAGTGTCCAGCTATAATTCAACTCAAATGTAATAAAAAAGACCAGTGACCATGAGGGCTTGGTTTTAATGACCATACATTAGGTAACAACAACTGCTAATCTTTGTGGCTCAAGTGTTGTCTGTATTAGACAACATTGGAATGGGAGTTTTGTCAAATGTAGTTAATTTTTGCAGATCTCCCATTCTCAGTATTGTAGGGAGCAGTGAACACAGGAGCCTGTTAATCTGAACATAGTCAGTGTTTTCTGTCAGGCTCATGTGGAGAGTGGCTTCATTCCTGAGCCATTTCTCATTTATTTGTTTTTTGACCCATCCCACACTGCATTAATTTCTGTTTGCCTTCTGCAGTTGGACATCACACAATTATGCTCTGCTGATTGTCATATAATTCTTGTACATCAGTGAAGATGTGTTTCTTTTGAGGGACTCAACCAATTGCTTAAGTAATTTTCTCAAATGTTATTCACTGCCATTTAAATGAGCTAAGGGGCTAGAATATGATTTGTGCTATTCAGTGAGGGAAGATGGGAACCTAATATTTATTCATGATTGTTCTCTGAAAGCTGTAGGCTCAATAATTTCAAAATACAAAGCGGCTCAGATTATTCATTCACCTCTCATGTTTCATGCCCTGTCAACCTAGGTGCAATTTAGCAGATGACATGCTAGCAAATTCAACCCATATCCAACCATTTGCACAAATGTTGTTTTTAAAAATGCAATGTACAAATATTATTCCAGTCGTCGTGTATATCACTGTTGAACCGCATAGCCTCAACAGATCTTCAGTAGTGCTAGATCAGAAAACAACCAGCTTTACCAAAAATAATGGCCTTCCTCTGAAGCGATGCTGATATTTCCATTGTACTGCTTCGACACTTGTTTTTTTTTTTTCAGTTCAAATGTTGTGGTGGGAAGGAGTACATGGACTGGCAGGTGAACATGTATCATAATTGCTCTGCTCCTGGTCCGCTAGCGTGTGGAGTGCCATACACCTGCTGTATTGTCAAGGTTTGTCTATGAATATTTTTTTTATTCCTTATGCAGTGTGAATCTATACAGATCACTCATTATGTTATGTTTGCTGTTTAACATAACTCTTGCCAGAACAGTCCTGTCATAAAGCACATTCCACTTTAAAAGTACAATTTTTTTAAATTGTTACAAAAGGTTTCTATTTAAATAAATACTGTTCTTTTTAACTTTCTATTCATCAAAGAATCCTGAAAATTGTTTTCATTGTTTTCATAAAAATATTGTATACTTCTTTTTCAACATTGATAATAATAAGAAATGTTTCTTTAGCACAAAATCAGCATATTACAATGATTTCTGACGGATCATGTGACACTGAAGACTAGAGTAATGTCAGCTTTGTATAATCCTGGGGTAAAAAGTGGTATTTTATGTTAAGTCATAAATTGAATTAAATCGTAAATGTAGACCAGCCCTGGTTCACTTAGTGGTAACCAAAAGCATGTATTGCTTTTACAATTGAGTCTTTCATGAGGCTACTGTTTGCTTAGCTGAAAGGAGACATAAAGGGCGAAGATGAAACATAAAAGAAAAAATGGTCACTTTGTGTGTATCCACATTCCTTGTCTAGTTTTGTTCTGTCCCATTTAAGCTGTGCTCAATTTTACAGGTACAAAAATATTACCTCTACATACAGTGAATTAGGAAGGAATTTTGTCCATGTCATATTTTTTAAATGATGGGTGTTTTTGCTTTACATTTGTTCATTTATGGAAACGCTGAGCTCATAATGATCCTGCGTTATCTGGGTCATTCCTGTTTTGTGTACCTTTTGAAATCTGTAACTGCTAAAAGTGAATATTCTTGTGTTGTATTTTAAGAAGTATTTCTATAAAAGGCTACCAGACTTTCGAAAATATGCTCTGATGAAGCACTGATTTGATAGCTTGATTATTTACACAATGGCAATTACATGAACAGACTGTCTAAAAAGATGGAAATAAAGAGCTAGAGTTTGCCATAGTTCAATGAGGGATTGAGAGTTCACTTACATGAGTGTCAATTTAGTGTGGAATGTTTGGGCTGCTGTTGTTGTGCCAAAAATGATGTCACAAAAGGGACCTGATTTTGTAGTTAAAGAGGTAGTTCGCATAGTTCTAATAATGTTGATAACTCTGTTATAATTTAAACACCATAATGTTGTTCCAAACATGCATGTATGACTTTCTTTCTTCTGTGTAACATAACAGAAGATAATTTAACGATGTTGGTTTTCAAACACCATTAGATTCTATTCACTTTTGTTGTATAGAAAAAAAGGGAGAAGAAATCTTTTTTTGTGTGAAATATATCTTATAAAGTGCATTATATGACATGATGGGGACATGAACATGTACTGCATAGCAGGAATGACCCATATGCAAGATTTTTAGTAAAAAATATTGTTACGCCATGTGACGATAAAGATGCCAGCTATTTTTGTTAGTTTGTATCTTTGTATCACATTTATTTTCATAAATCAGAAAGTTAGTAACATGACCCAGCATCTTAATATTAGATTCACCTAAATATTAAAAGGGCTCTTTTTTTTAAGTTGTATAGGACAGTTGAAAAATAGGCCATTTGAAGTGCAATACTAAAGCAGGTCTTGCAGTCAAAAGGACATTCATTTTTCATTAGATTTGGAACAAGCACAGAGTTTGTTTGCCAATATCCATCTGTGTGCAGATTACCTATGGACAAGCATTACCTTATCATTACTTCGGTCAAAACAAATGTACTAAGACAAAGCAATGTACAAAGATGCTTTCTATATGTGAAGATTGCATCAGAATGTTTTGTCTGAAATTGAATATCAGGATCTAATCTGATATAACCTTCAATACCAATGAAATGATCTTTAATCCCACTTCATTAAGACTGATGGAGATTTATTCATTGTTGGTTCTTTTCTTAACCAGATTACAATGTAAGAATACATTATATCACTTAACTAGCTCAACGTATAGTAAGACCATATAACAATAATTTGGCTGATGTATTTTCCAAATATAAAAATCCCAAATGCAAATATATACTGAACAAACAATGCAGGTTTTTTTGTATTGATAATGATATAAAAGAATCTACAACATTTGATTCTCACCTCTAATATATGTATGTACTGTTAACCATCTAACAAACTGAATAAAACAGAGCAATATCTAATTTGCTTTATTTTTGTTAAGTGATTAAGTTTATTATCTTAATGCGTGGTGCCTACAAGGTCTTTATCAGAGACATTTTGGCTGAATTTCTTCAACGCGCCTTAGTTGCAAGTGTGGGTTTATCTTAAATACACTGTTGTTACAAAATTAAACAAGATGTTGATAACTTATGTCTTTTTGTTTGTGAACCTCATATTAATAAACATATTGTTTAAATTAATATTTAGCTTAATTTAACTCTATATCCCTGGTTTGTACAGTCCCTTGAGTTTAATTTGTTGCTCTAAGGATGTATGAAATTGTTAATTTTGGGTTGTCTCCTGGTGTGCTTGTCATTTTAAGTTGGTCCTGTCATCAGCTCTTTCTGTAAACAAACTCTTTCAGGCAAACAAACTATCTATATAAGAGAACCTTTTTTATTTCTAATGAGGTCTTGTCTCACTGATTTAAAGGGTTAGTTCACAAAAAAATGAAAATTCTGTAATTTACTCACCCTCATGTTGTTCCAAAACCGTAAGACTTTTGTTCATCTTCAAAACACAAATGAAGATATTTTTAATGAAATCTGAGATATTTATGTCCCTCCATTGAAATTCTATACAACCATAACTTTGACTCTTTCCAAACTTCATAAGGAGTTTGTAAAAGAAACCGATATTAATCAAGTGGTTAAGTCCACATCTTCTGAAGAGACTCGATCACTTTATATGATGAACATTGAATGAAAGTTATTTGAACTTCAAATAGAGGAACAGAAGTCTCTCGGATTTCATTTAAAAATCTTCATTGGTGATTCAAAGATAAACCAAAGTCTTATGGATTTAGCATGACATTAGGGTGAATAATTATTGACGGAATATTCATTCTTGGGTGAACTTCATTTAAATGTAATCAGAATGTGTGCAGTTACTCTCAGAATGATTTCAGCTTCATTTATAAAGCTTGGTATTCTAAGCATTATATTAATTACACAATGTGTAATTTCATATCTATGATCCAACTTGAGAATGTCGAAAGATTTTTCCCCCATTATGGGTTTTGCTGTTTACCAGATCTGTTTGAAATCGTACTTTTTAAGGGAGATGCAGGACATGTTTTACTACTTCTAAGTGCATTTGCTTGTGTATTACAGCCTTCTGAAGTTATTAATACGATGTGTGGATACAAGACCCTGGATAAAGAGGTATGTTCCCTGATCAACTCTATTTCTATGCCTGACAATGTTTTGGTTATCTGCTTTTGTGAACAAAGATGAAAGTTAGAGTAACTTATACAGGGAGTGCAGAATTATTAGGCAAATGAGTATTTTGACCACATCATCCTCGTTATGCATGTTGTCTTACTCCAAGCTGTATAGGCTGGAAAGCCTACTACCAATTAAGCATATTAGGTGATGTGCATCTCTGTAATGAGAAGGGGTGTGGTCTAATGACATCAACACCCTATATCAGGTGTGCATAATTATTAGGCAACTTCCTTTCCTTTGGCAAAATGGGTCAAAAGAAGGACTTGACAGGCTCAGAAAAGTCAAAAATAGTGAGATATATTGCAGAGGGATGCAGCAGTCTTAAAATAGCCAAGCTTCTGAAGCGTGATCATCGAACAATCAAGCGTTTCATTCAAAATAGTCAACAGGGTCGCAAGAAGCGTGTGGAAAAACCAAGGCGCAAAATAACTGCCCGTGAACTGAGAAAAGTCAAGCGTGCAGCTGCCAAGATGCCACTTGCCACCAGTTTGGCCATATTTCAGAGCTGCAACATCACTGGAGTGCCCAAAAGCACAAGGTGTGCAATACTCAGAGACATGGCCAAGGTAAGAAAGGCAGAAAGTCGACCACCACTGAACAAGACACACAAGCTGAAACGTCAAGACTGGGCCAAGAAATATCTCAAGACTGATTTTTCTAAGGTTTTATGGACTGATGAAATGAGAGTGAGTCTTGATGGGCCAGATGGATGGGCCCGTGGCTGGATTGGTAAAGGGCAGAGAGCTCCAGTCCGACTCAGACGCCAGCAAGGTGGAGGTGGAGTACTGGTTTGGGCTGGTATCATCAAAGATGAGCTTGTGGGGCCTTTTCGGGTTGAGGATGGAGTCAAGCTCAACTCCCAGTCCTACTGCCAGTTTCTGGAAGACACCTTCTTCAGGCAGTGGTACAGGAAGAAGTCTGCATCCTTCAAGAAAAACATGATTTTCATGCAGGACAATGCTCCATCACACGCGTCCAAGTACTCCACAGCGTGGCTGGCAAGAAAGGGTATAAAAGAAGAAAATCTAATGATATGGCCTCCTTGTTCACCTGATCTGAACCCCATTGAGAACCTGTGGTCCATCATCAAATGTGCGATTTACAAGGAGGGAAAACAGTACACCTCTCTGAACAGTGTCTGGGAGGCTGTGGTTGCTGCTGCACGCAATGTTGATGGTGAACAGATCAAAACACTGACAGAATCCATGGATGGCAGGCTTTTGAGTGTCCTTGCAAAGAAAGGTGGCTATATTGGTCACTGATTTGTTTTTGTTTGGTTTTTGAATGTCAGAAATGTATATTTGTGAATGTTGAGATGTTATATTGGTTTCACTGGTAAAAATAAATAATTGAAATGGGTATAAATTTGTTTTTTGTTAAGTTGCCTAATAATTATGCACAGTAATAGTCACCTGCACACACAGATATCCCCCTAAAATAGCTAAAACTAAAAACTACTTAAAATATTGATACAGAAATATTCAGCTTTGATATTAATGAGTTTTTTGTGTTCATTGAGAACATGGTTGTTGTTCAATAATAAAATTAATCCTCAAAAATACAACTTGCCTAATAATTCTGCACTCCCTGTAAGTGCATTCTGAATTTCTGAGATTTGAAAAGTGCTCTGTGTCCAGTGTCGATCCACTTGGTATAAATAGTCATTTGGAGGGGTCAAAGCTCTGATCGGTAATCAGATCATTTGGGAAGAGCAATGAGAACCATCTCTGAATTTTAACAGGCTGTGAAAATATGCAGCATGCACAGATGAATAATGATCTGCCTTATTAACAGCATCCAATTATCTCTCAATACATTTACATTTGCCTCTCTCAACACATCCATTACTTCGCAACATTGGTTGTTAAAAAGAGATGCGAAGGGGGCAGTTTTTTTGACTCTTAGAATTGAATAATGAAAAGATGACCTTTTAAATATGACCTGTTTCTCTGGCCTGACCTTTGCCCACAGAGGCTAGAAAATATAGAGACCATCTATACCCGTGGTTGCACTGATGCAGTCTTTATTTGGTTCATTGACAACTATACCATCATGGCTGGTCTTCTTCTGGGGATCCTACTACCTCAGGTAAGACTCATGCTTATCAGAGAAGAAGGTTCAGATTACCTGTAAGTCATTGTGATATTTCAAATTGTGCATTTTTCTTAAAAAATGCAAATCATTCATTTGCAACAACAAACATGTTTCAAACACTTCTGTTTTGTCTGTTTCATTTTCAAAAACTACGGTGTTTATTGTCAACCTACTGTAGTGTAGGCCATCATTTTGGCATTTCTGGCAAACCATTCTTCACTTGCATTTTAAAAATGACAAAGTCAACAGTGTATTAATGGCCCAACTTGTTTTTTTCATATTTAAATAGACCTATTCATGTTTATCAGTTATTACAGCACAACCCAGCTTCAATAGCTCCTTTTCATCCAACAGTCATTCTAAACCTGTAATCATGGCAGACAAATATCATACTTTCATCTGGTCAGTACTTCTGAGATTCAAATAGGATGGAAGGGTTACGTATAATATTCCTATTATTCATATTCATAGATTTACTTTGACAAAACTTGCCATAACAAAAAGTGCCAATAATTTTTTTCTCCTCAAAAGGCCAAGAATTTGGCTTTGAGATATTTCATCTTGTTTTTATTCATCATTATCTGTGCCAACTCATAAGTTGAGTGTAATTAAATACCCTCTTTACATAATATCCCCTCATTAAGTATTTTCCGCACTGATGAAGAGGTGGCTGGTGAGAGAGACGTGGTTTGAATGAATTTAAACTTTTCTCAAAAGAGTACTATGAGTAGACCGGTTTTTAACAAATTAGTAGTCTGGAAATCTGTCTCACTTTCAAAAGCATCCTCTAATGTGCAGCTGTTGCTGTGTGTCCCCCCCATTTTAACCAGTTTTAAAGAGGTGCCTTGATGCACCGAAAAACACCACAGTCACAGATGTGAATTATCATAATCACATAAATTTTGAAACCATTATGTAGTCATTTCAATAATGCTACAACTTCAATAACCCACCAACACACAGAAAAACACATGCACACAAACAGTAATCTCAGTCTTTACTCTTATAAGGGCTCTAGGACATTAGAGGTGCTGGAAACAGGGCAGCAGTCAGACAGTCCCTATCTGTAGTTTCACAGGAAATTATGCCAGAGTGTTATCCGTGATAACACGGGTATTGTTGAAAAAGACATGGATACTGTAGAATTTTTAGCAGTGACTTCGGCATTTATATTGGATTACAATGTTTCCATCTGAACATTCGTCAGTCTTATGCTTGTGGGCATGTGTGCAAGTATGTTTATGTGTATTGGAGGAGGTGGCGGATTTTTTTTGGGTTTTTTTACAAGAAAACCGAGAAGCTTTTATAATTTGTTTCATTTTTTTTTTCTTCATAAATGGTGATTCACAGTTGATTCAAAGTCATTAGTCAGTCTCCCCACACTTTGAATCATCCTAGTTGTTTATTACAAGATTTATATTACTGCACAAATAGTATAGCTATTTAGTATAGCTGCAGAATGAAGTGCTGTGAAAATGTTAGTACATCCCAAGAAAAGATATCGGTTTGGCATGTCAATTAATAAAAGGTGATATGGTGATTTTATGTTTTGTACAGCTTTAATAAACAGAAATGCCCATTCTGTGTGTGGAAAAAGTTGCATCGCTGTTTATCGCTGCACGCTCTGAAATTTTTTTATAAAAAGGAGTGTTATCCTTTCAAAAGTACTAATACAGTATATTGCCAAAAGTTTTGGGAAGTCTGCCTTTACATGCACATGAACTTTAATGACATCCCATTCTTAACCCGTAAGGTTTAATATGGAGTTGGCCCACCTGTTGCAGCTATAACAGCTTCAACTCTTCTGGAAAGGCTTTCCACAAGGTTAAGGAGTGCGTTTATGGGAATTTTTGACCACTCTTCTAGAAGCTCATTTGTGAGGTCAGGCACTGATGTTGGACGAGAAGGCCTGGCTCGCAGTCTCCGCTCTAATTCATCCCAAAGGTGTTCTGTCGGGTTGAGGTCAGGACTCTGTGCAGGCCAGTCAAGTTCTTCAACACCAAACTTGCTCATCCATGTCTTTATGGACCTTGCTTTGTGCACTGGTGCGCAGTCATGTTGGAAAAGGAAGGGGCCATCCTCAAACTGTTCCCACAAAGTTGGGAGAATGAAATTGTCCAAAATGTCTTGGTATGCTGAAACATTAAGAGGTTCTTTCAGTGGAACTAAGGGGCCAAGCCCAACCCCTGTAAAACAACCCCACACCATAATCCCCCCTCCACCAAACTTTATACTTGGCACAATGCAGTCAGGCAAGTACCGTTCTCCTGGCAACCACCAAACCCAGACTCGTCCATTGGATTGCCAGACAGAGAAGTGTGATTCGTCATTCCAGAGAACACGTCTCCACTGCTCTAGAGTCCAGTGGCGGCGTGCCTTACCACACTGCATCCGACGCTTTGTATTGCACTTGGTGATGTAAGGCTTGGATGCAGCTGCTCGGCCATGGAAACCCATTCCATGAAGCTCTCTACACACTATTCTTGAGCTAATCTGAAGGCCACACAAAGTTTAGAGGTCTGTAGCTATTGACTCTGCAGAAAGTTGGCGACTTCTGCGCACTGTGCGCCTCAGCATGCGCTGACCGCCCTTTTTTTTTTACATTTTTTTTTTTTTTACGTTACCTACCACTTCTTGGCTGAGTCCCAATTGCTTCCACTTTGTTATAATACCACTAGCAGCGACCCATTCTTTCACAAATGTTTGTAGAAGCAGTCTGCATGCCTAGGTGCTTGATTTTATACACATATGGCCATGAAAGTGATTGTAACTTGTATTGGGTGTCCCAATACTTTTGGCAATAAAGTGTATGTACCATTAGGGTAATATGTATCTAAAAGGTACTATAATGCACCCTTTAGGAGTAAATAAGGTACAAAAGTGTACCGTTTGAAAGAAGCTTTAGTACCATCTTTTGTTCCATCATAAGCATTGAAGTACATCGACCAAAAGAGCCACTTGACACCTTAAAGAACCTCAGGGTCCCATCAAGAGATTTGCAAGCAGTTAATAAGAGTGTGCATCAGACAACCTTTCTAATATCAAAAAGATAATTTTTCTATTTATGTTGAACAAGTATTGCTCTCCTTTTTTTGTTAGTTTTTCGGAGTGCTCTTTACCTGGCTTTATATCACCCGTGTGGAAGATGCCATCGAGCAGTATGGTCACTATATGGATGGTCTGCTGGACGGCAAACCCCAGGGGACCAAGAGCCAAAGCAAGCTGGCTAAATGCTGCAGATGCATGCCTTTGATGGACTGAGTGACAAATCCTATAAGAAAGCCTTATATTAGATACTACATAAAAGGATTTATGCAGGTACTGTCACCTGCTGTGGATGAAAAAAACTGTTTGTAGCTCTCTGCAAAACACAACTGTACTGTTACTGTTGTAATATCAGCCACAGATACACTGATGCAAGCAAGTCATTTTTATACTGTCAATATTGTTTTCACAGTTACACTCAGGATTCATTATTTCATCTGTCAGCTGAAAATGGGTAGTTTATGTGTCAAAATTAACTGACCTGACCTTTTGTCTCCGGTTCTTTCTTCTAAATCACACCTGAATCGTACACCGAAGATGCAATATATTTACATTAGGTTGACTGAGTCAGAATGCCTTCAGCTTTCACAAAGTTTAGCTTTGTTTAACAGGGAAACTGATTTGACAATTGGCACCCTGTCAGTCTCAGGTGATAAAGTGCAATGTTTCTTTTTTCCAGTCCTAACAGTGCACTTCACATAAGAGAACTTCTATAAAAACTACAGCTACATTCATCATAATAAGACTTAGTGCTGTCTCTTTTGTTTGTACACTGTATGAGAAATGGTTTAAATTCTGACCATAAAATATTTCCACACTGAAAAGCTTTGTAAATTTAGTGCCTTAGTTGCCATCATACCGCTGTTTTTTTTATCTCCAGATTGAGCCTTTACCTGAAACCGCATTTGCTCCTCTTCATTTTCATAAAGATACTCATTATGAGCTGATTATTTTGTAATCTACGAATCTGGGAGTTTTGATGACCATCGTTTATATGTTGCGCCTCTCGTAATATTTTGTTTAAGTTTGTCATATTTCTATCAGAGCTGCATGTGTACATCTTTGGGTATATCTTTTAAAGGGTGGTACTTTTTATATTCTCTATTCTATCTTTTTTTGTATAAACTTTAAAAACATTATGTTTTTATACATAAGATGGTTGTTTCTTGTCATTAAATGACAGGAGAGTCATCGGATGGCATATTTGAAGTTTCTACAGTTTTATGTAAATTGCACTAAATTATGCATTAGTTTCAGTGTCATTATTCAATGAAAAATAATTGCAAACAGGTTGATGTGAATATTAATATTAAACCTTAACATCTATTCTTTTTTTTTTACTTGATCTTTTTCTGGGGCTTTTCTAATGTTTCTTGTGTGATTTCTCTGTCTATGTATTGACTTCACTGTTAAAGCTTGAGTATTGCCCTGAACACTGAGTGTCCTGCTGAATGAATGAATGAATGAATGAATGAATAAATAATGTTTACAGAGCTGTGTTCTGCTGCTTCAGTGGATGTTCTTATCTATTTTCTGTCACTCTGGTTTGACTTTGCAAGGGGACTGCGTCACTCTGAATATTGCACTTTAAACATGGACTAATATGTAACTCTTTCACCAACTTATTTGTGCCATTTCATTCGTATTTAAATTGTACATTTATCTTATTTAAAAAGTGGAGCACTAGGAGAAAGATTTATAAGATTAGATTAGATTTTGTAATAACTACAGTAGTTCCACAGATTCTGAACAAGTGTTTGAGTTTCTGATTAATGCATGTTGAGTATCATATATGATACATCATGGCTCATATAGTAAATATCAGAGAACATGGAGCCTTATACTCGAGGAAGAAAAAACTAGTTTTATTCAGAGCCAAACTGTGCAAAAATGGGCAAATTTGTTGAAGATGTTATTTATATGGCCACCAAAATAAAATTCTTATAGCTTGTAATATAAATCAATGAGTTATTTATAATTGTAAAGCAGGCTGTTTACATAAAATGTATAAATATCAATTGCCACTCTATATCTCCTAATAATATGTGTTAGTAAGATTATTTTCAATTGCTTTGTTTAATGATCAAAGTTTTAATTGTGGGGGAAACGTAGTAGAATGCAATAGTGATGATTGAGGAGAAAAAAAATGTTTCTTAAAAAAATTTTTTTTTCCTCAATCATCACTATTGCATTCTTTTACATTTTTACAACTATACTAAAAGGCCTTTTACTTGCTAAAAAGTATAAACTATCAATCAGACGACAGAAGGCGTGTAAGATTGTGTACAACAGGTTTTTCAGCAAAATCTGGATCATGTTGATATTTTAGACACAGGGTAACACAAAATTTGTGTATCAAGTAGATACAGTAGGCTTTATAGTGTGAAAAGGCAGTTCAGTACTCATACATATGATTCAGAGTCTTTTTATATTTTGTAGAATGTGTATAGTAAAATAGTATAGAATGTTTTATGGCTCCCATTCATATTGTAATTTAGATTACAGCTTCCTCAGTAATTTCCTCCCTATATAATTTGCTTAATAGGTTAGAAAATCAAGTTCTCTATCGTTTTTACCATTTTAAACAGTACATAAAAAATAAAGAATATTACTGAATGTCTATAGTAAAAAATCAAATGGGTCCTCTCCCTGCAGTGCGCTCAACACTGTACCTCATAAAATGTGACTCTTGATTGTGGGTTTATCAAAAAAAGGAGGAGCCATGACCACGGCCGTTGCTGTAATCACAAGCCATTGTAAGAGAAGTTCTGATCTGATCACTGATAACACCCATTCAATCGAGTGATAACATTTGAAGTGGGTGTCAATAAGAGGTGGTATGTTAAAATCAGCCAGACTTGCCTGTTTCATCAAACAAGTGCCTTTTTGATAGGCTTCTTCTGTTGCATGTGAATGAAACTGAAGTTCACATTTTTGCCCTACAATCCATCAAGCTCTTTAATATCACAAAACTCTGGGCTTCTGGTAGTACTTAGGATATCTAAGTCCACTAAAGGAGGAGCGTTTTCACTTTTGGCTCCCAAGCTCCGGAATAGCCTTCCTGATAATGTTTGGGGGTCAGACTCACTCTCCCAGTTTAAGTCTAGATTGAAGATGCATCTCTTTAGCATTCACATAATACATCTCATAACCTTGTACTCCAGCTGTATCAGTGCACATGATTGTCTTTGCTTAATGCTTTGAACAGCAGCTACGCTAATTATTTTCCTGTTCGGTTTTATCTCGGGACACCCATCCCGAGGTAACTAGAGAGTCCATAAGCTCCAGTCTGTATCCAGTTTCTTATGAAGACTTCAGATGACCAACACCTGTGAAGAGACGACTCCAACTCCTGCGAGGACTTCAGATGACGCAGCTCTGCATCAACATGCACCAATGCTACATTTTCTATGTATTCTTACTTCACTGAGCCCATTGTTTGTGCCTTAAATTATTACATTGTTTATTAATACATTGTTAGCTAACTGTGTGCTTTGTATATGTACTTTTCTGAAATCCATAACTTGGACAGTCTCCTCTGATAACAAATCGCTTTAAATTGTAATGTAGACGCATACATTTTCTATGAAGCTGCTTTGAAACGATATGTATTGTGAAAAGCGCTATACAAATAAATGTGAATTGAATTGAATTTAATGAAACTTTTAGCACTACTTTAGTGATACAGACAGTTACTCAAAGTCAATAAAACATTTCCACATTTTATATGCTGTGATATTTCTGTCTTTAATTGGGTATTCAACAAAACAAAATGTAGCACAGGACTTGATTCTATTGGTCAAAGGGGATGCAACATCATTTAGATCAAATGTGGTTTAAAACAATTTTGATGAAATATTTTGAGTAAAGTATACAAAGACAACATGTTTTTCTTCAGTGGAAAAGCATGCACTGTAACTTGTTCACAATAAGATAAGGAACATGCATTATAAAGTCAATTGGGTCAGTTTTGATTTTGTGTTTAATTTAAGTAGTTATGTAGTGGAAAACTTTTGACCACAGCTTGGGACTTGTTTCATAGTTCATTACAGTGAGGGCTGAAAGAGAATTC
Source organism: Rhinogobio ventralis (assembly GCA_039654625.1). Lineage (NCBI taxonomy): Eukaryota > Metazoa > Chordata > Actinopteri > Cypriniformes > Gobionidae > Rhinogobio > Rhinogobio ventralis. Next base: position 26,069,438 of record CM077204.1, read on the forward strand.
CTGTTAATGTACTTAAAAAAAGGAAAGGAATGGCAGAAATATGACATGGCCATGTATTCTTCCAGAAGAACATTTCACCAGGTGCCGTTTTTAATAATAACCTCACTTATATAAGATGGTCTTATCACATTCTTAAGAGAAACCTACAACCAATGACACACTATGCAATTGCTAGGGTTTATTAGGGCTTTGTGTGCTTTTTTCTCACATGGTGTGCTGTGCTTTTAGATATCAGTTCATGCTTATTCAAAAAATAAAATAATAATGACCTCTTCTCATCTCCCTGTCGGCTCGTATTTAGGACTGTCAACCCACCATCCAACTTCACATCATCATTAATAGATTGAAGACAGCTTCCTATTGACAAGGAGCTCATCCATCTTTAGCTCTCCCCCACTGTTTAGTATATAATTAAGCTGCCTCTCCATGATGGAGGAAATATGAATCAACTCCCCTGAGTTTAATGGTGCTACCTCTATACATATCAAGCAGTTGTTTGCCTGCCAAGCCTGAGAGGTGTTGTGCATGATAGCCAGTCTTTGGTGGAAACGTTCTTAATGTGATCATGCTTTGCAGTCGCAGACGTCACAATTTACCTCTGTAGGTGTCTGTGGTCCTCAGCAATTTGTCATTTTCATTAGGCCAGTAAATTGTGCCTTCTATAATGCTGTGCCCCAGGATGTCCAAAAGCAAGTCATGCACTTGTTTTTGTTTCAGGAACTTTAATAGAATGCAAAGGTAGGCCTTTACCATTTCAAATGAAATTTTGTGCCAGCAGTTGTTAAACAGATAAACCAACCAACAACAGACATTATAGTGAAATTGTGAATGACATTGCAATGAGGGACCCTCATGTTGTTTGCAAACATTATTGTTATTTTTTCCACAATAAATTATATTTTATTATTTTTTCTTTATCGTAATATTAGGCATACTTAGTAACATCCAGTAAATTCACTTCTGAAGAATTTAACAATGTAGCCTACTTCATTTTTCAGCGGCCTTGGTTCCTGAAGTAGTTTTCCCATTTTTTTTTTTTTAAAGACTTGAACCAAACCAACCAGCTACAATGTTAATCACAACATTACAAACTTTGATTTGAAGCAAAGTATTAAAAAAATTTGACAAAGGTAAAAGACGGTGTACTTAAAGGGATAGTTCACCCAAATATGAAAATTCTGTCATTATTTACTCTCCCTTAAGTTGTAACCTGTATGAATTTCCTTCTTCTGCTGAACACAAAAGAAGATATTTTGAAAAATGTCGGTAACCAAACAGTTGATGGGACATACTATTATTGGGTGAAATATCCTTTTAATGGCTTTAAAAGCAGGGCAGAGTTAAGTTGTTGTGTGAAAGGCGTAGGACTATAAAATGTTTGTCCAATTATTGCATTTAGTCCAAATGCAATAATACAATATCCTATCTGCCTGCCAATGTATGTATTTTCATACCTCCGCGCAACCTGCTCGTGCAGACATCACACGTCGTCAGCACGTTTCATGCTATGCAGAGTTAGACAGACTTCAACAGCAGACACCTTTTACAGTTCCTCCTGAACCAAAACAACAAGCTTATTATTCATTATTAATGTTTATTATTAATGTAATGTTATGTGCTTTGAGTTTAACGCCGTCTCTCATGAAACTCTGCTGTGTGCGTTCATGTGTTTTGAAGGAGGCGTGGCTTTGGAGAGCACTCTGAAGGGAGGGTGGGATCTTATGCTTTCAAAGCTAGCTTGCTATTGCTAGCTACTCCGAAAATTGCCTACCCTACCTTTAATGAGGGAAAGAACTAACCTATGAAGAATTGTGAACGACAATCAAACTTTCTGTGAGATTTCTTTGCAGAATCATGGGTAATGTAGTTTTTCACTTGGAATTTGCTGTTTAACAAAATAAGCTTTACACTTTAGTTTGATAGTCTACTTTTTTTTACTAAGTAACTTTGCAACTACATGTCAGAGTAAAAGTAGACTTTGATGGTCCCCCAAAAGACTTTCTACTGGCTATAAGTAACTACATGTTAACTAACTCTCATTACAGTATTGGTAGGCTGTTAGGTTAGGGTTAGTAGAATAATTTGACATGTACTTGCAAAGTTACTTATAGTAACTAGAATGTCTTTTGGGGGAGAATCAAAATAAAGTGTTAGCTCATATTAAGCAGACAGTCTACTAATACTCTGACTAGTAGTTGACATGTAGTTGTAAAGTTACCTATAGTTAGTAGAATGACTTAAGTTCCTTAAGTTATTAAGTTCCTAAAACCAATTGTGGGCTGATGGTGTAAGACTGAAATATGCAGAGACGTCTGGGCTAAGGAACGACTAACATTAACATTTGAACTCTCTCTTGTGAAAGAGTTGATCACCTTAATTTACATTTCATCCCCCTCACCCTCATCTCTCCTCTCCACATGTTGAAATTCACCCAAAAAACTATATGGGTTATTGTGAACAAGTACTATACAGTATTATACATGTTTGGAATCATTTGAAACGTCTCAGTGCGACTGGTACAAAGGTCTCATTCCCACAGAAGTATAGCAAAAGGTAATAAAGGTTTTAAGAGTTTAGAGATATTTTGCTTATTGTAGTGGGTGTGTCCTCTGCCAATTGGTCCTTTATGCATATTGCCTCCTGTCCTCAATAAGGTGTAAATTACAGGTCTACAGGACTTGATTAATGCAAATTCCCATTGTGAACTCCCATTGAAAAGGTTTCTGTCTTGGTCTGAGTATTTAAGGGATGTTGCAGGAGGGTCAAGGCGCGATCCTTTACTCAGGTCAGCCCGTAATGCTGAGTGTCTTATAGACAAATCTACGCTCAGGTTGGTAGCGGACTAGAACATAGTTTAGGTGAAGCAGAGGGGCGCACCAGACTGATGTTTTAGAGCTCCGACTAACACATTGGCATTAGTTACGTATACTTAGACTGTAGAGGTTAGTAGACCAAATGGGTCTTCCGTTTAGAGCAACAAAATGTTGTTAGACTATTATCTAAATAGGGTGAGCCTCAACTCCTGATTATTGTGATATTATTCTAATTACGTGTACGTGGGAAACCACGGCATGATTATGTAAAGTTACCATTAGAGGAAGTTAAGTTGGTGGCTTGGTTCTATGGTAATGGTCATGGCCTCTGGTTAGATATAGTCTTGCATTAATTAAGTGAGTTCAGATCTATGGGGACTGAATAAAATATTCTAGAATGAGCAATGTGGAGCACGGCCGTCTAGGATATCAGTTAATTCTGTCTAATGACCAAGACTGACGAGTTTGTGATGAAGAGATCGTAAACCTGGCCGGTGTTATTGGGAATCCGAATGAACGGGTATGATTTCAACAAAGAGTTAAACAGAATAATCAAATGTGTAGTTAAACTATTATACAAATGACCAAATAACCAATCGGCATTCTAACTTAAATTCGAGGTCATGATAAAATGGAGTCAGATAAAAGTAAACTGGAATTAAATTACTTTGCCCCGCTGAAAAGACCGAACGCACAGAAACCTTCACCCGCTTATCAGAAGCCGCTGTTGGGACGATTGGGCGGGCCTTATAAAGGCTTCAACAAAAGAATATATACCATTGATTATCAACCTTGTTGTTCACAGCATGTCTGTCTTTAAAGTTATACAAATCTATTTCCCTATGGAGAAAATGAATGAGATTTTTACTTTACTGTTGAATTACAATAAAAGCCGATTTTCCACTGTTGTGCTGAACGGCTCTTAGAATGGTAAGGAACGGTTCCAGTTGTGTTTCCACTTGAGCTTAGTACGGAACGGAACGGCACGACATAAACACAAATGAATAATACAATATAAAGAAATATCTGATTATCCTCCATAACGCGGTCGCTATTTACATCTCATATCGTAAACTCTTGTGTTACCGATCGAGGCACTGATTGATGCTTTTGTATTACATTCCAAAGAGCGGCCGTTATCAGAATAGACATAATAAATAATTATGTCTATGGTTATCAGCCCCACAGTGGAAAACGAAAATGAAACCGTAACTGTACCAGCTGACCCAGATCGGTACGGATTTGAACGGTTACGCAATGAGAAACGTTCGGCCTGATGGTGGAACAGTGGCTAATATTACTATAATAACAGTTGCAATCGAAATTATTCAACCCCCCAGAGACTGTAATAATTTACAAATGTAGTCTTTTCTAAAGATTTTTAGATTTAAATTTTTTTTATTTTTTACATTTTATCTATAACAGTTTAGTGGTAAATTAAAAGTGATAATGTCAATATATAATGTAATGCTTTTGAGTTACGGGATTCTTTTACAGCTATGTCATAATTATTCAATGCTGCTGTTTGTAAGTCACTTAGGCTATTTGTATGGTATGGTACAAAATTGTGTTAAAGGGGTCATGAACTGGCTATTTTTATTTTATTTTATACTGTTGTCTGAGGTCAACTTATGACGTTTGCGTGGTTTTTACATTCAAAAACATAATGAATAAGTAATAGGCTATTTTCTACCCTGGTTTTGAGCCTAGCTCCTGAAATGCTCCGTTTTTATGGGCGTGCCGCATTGAAGACTTACAAAGTAAACGGCCACTGCTATGATTGGATAACAGTTTTGCATATTATAATGAGCTTCGGCTCCCCCGTCAGTACATGTGGGGAATTGTTTTGAAAGCATGTGGGAAAACGGCAACCGGAATAATTCGCCCACAGGGCTCGCAGTATGTCTTTATCAAACAAACACAATAATTTATCTCTCATCCACCTGCAATTAATTGGAATGTTATTTTTTATTACTTGGCCCTTCCGATCGGTGGATATAACTGTGAACCGCATCATTAACACACACACATACAAGCACAAGCATCTGCAAAACTTCACTGCAGACAAATCAGCATGCTCAAAACTTCCGCGATTGTATTTTTCCTCCAAATATCAAGTCAAGAGAGTGAACAACGCACATCAAGAAAGGAATGTTATTTCACTATTTAAGATAGCCCGTCGGGCAGGCCGGTGATACATTTTGTTAGCCTGACTGGAAAACACATTAGTCCCAGGACATAGGGCTTTGCGAGCCCTGGCCCATACATGTTTGAGTCTGATCCCGAATCGTAGGACAATGAACCAACAACACCTCAAATACAAAGGATACTCCAGCCTGTGACAGCGTGGCAAGTTATGTTGTGGTAAGTAAGTGTGTTGCATCATTCATGTCAGATCCAATATAGAAGGCACAGCATCATTTTTTTAATCTCATCCTGTCTGCAAATCTAGTCTCGTTTACAATCTACGAATCCACAGTGAAATGAAGCTAACAAACGCAATGTCTTACCCACTTGAGCTGGATCTTCATTAAAAATGAAAGTCCCTGTAAAGGCAATTCTGAGATTTGTTTCTAAACACATTATAAATGTTAGAAATGTATTGCTGAAACACGTTACAAAGACTGTGAACTGTGTTGTACTGAATTGTGGACTTAGACTGTTAAACAGTTTTTTACCATTGCTGTGTTCAGGATTTTTTTAGGCGGGGCTAAAACGGTGGCTCGATGACGCACTCGGCCCCTCCCCCAACACTATCATAACTGTTGATGACGCACTGGAGCCACTGAGCCTGGCTCCTCCCCTAACATCATCATAACTGGAGCACATTCGCATCAGTTTGATCGTGAGTTACTGTCAGTACTGTTCGTTACTACAGCCTACAATTTACAAAACAAAAAACGATGATATCTAGAAGAGGTGGATTAATTTTGTGAACAGCTACCTTGATAGAGAGCTAAGGATCACCACCAACACTGTCTCTGCAGTAACTTTACACCAGATAGTTTTACAGACTTTCATCGGAGACAACTGGTATTCACTGATAATCCGCTGCAAAATGGGGCTGAACCGATTATCTCCCGCGCCGGCCTTCATCGTCCCGTCCCGCGCCGTCGTGAATTGTATGTGAGTGTTGTCTTGTGCGCTTACGGCAGCTTTCCCGCGAGTAAGCGTGGTTTCATCGCCGACAGCGGACATGACCCCAGTGTTTGAGAGCAGAGAATGCTGCTTATTTTTCCAATATTTTGATAAGCTATTTTATTTACTTGGTGGATTTTTTTGAGATTCAAATTTGGCTGGGTGGTTAATAACACATTTGTCTGTGGTGTGACAAACTCAGAACACATGTTTAATTTTGACTTTACAGGGACTTTAACAATGCATTGCTAATATTGGAATCTGAATGAAGCTTATGCGGCATGTTTATTGCTTGGAAGTTCGATCTGGTTTAGCTCCATGTAGGCCTATGTTATCTATAAAATATCAGGTGCGAGTCGTTGGGCGGGGCTACAGAATTAGGCTTCTTCTTCTGTTAAGGCGGCGTTTCACTGCACTCTGATGTCACAGGGAAGAACATTCGCAGATCGATCGTTTGCTGAGCCAGCTGTCAACAAAAGGTTTCTTTGACCAACAAGGATGTTTTCAGCTCTGAAACTTACAGGATATTCTTATATTACCATGACCTTTTATATATCAAAAGCTCAAGGGAAAGCTGATTTCTCAATTCATGACCCCTTTAAAACACAGTTAAGCCTTTGGAAACTCTATAACAAAACCGCTTGTGCTGTTACACATAAATACATTTAGCTCATGCATGTGCTAAAGTTGAGTAGCAAATACGGCCAAGTCAAAAGGGTTCTCACAAAAGCTATAGAGAACAAATTGTTTTATTACATTAGAAAGTCTATGGCTACAAGAATATTTTCAAAACACAAAAAGTTCTTAGCTGGCAGGCTTATTCATAAGTTTAAAATTTGTTGTACCAGAAAACCATTGAGGGTTTTGAAGAAAAAAAAAACAATATCATTAAGGGGAATAAAATGTTTGATCAGAGCAACTGAGAAAAACCCTCATTTTACTGCCAAAAACTTGCAAGATGACCTGATCAAAAGAGGGAAAAACATTTCAATGCAGAGTATAAGAATACAAGCATGGCCTTCATGTTGTGACTTCTTGCCGAATGCCACTCTTGACCAAGAAGAACATGAAAGGCCAACTTGAATATGCTAAAATTCATTTGGATAGACCTGTGGAGTTATGGAAGAATGTTTATGGAGTGATATGACCACACTGGAACCTATGGATCAGCGGTATGTCTGTTGCAAAAAAGGCAAAGCCATGAGCAGAAGAACACCATTTCCATGGTCAAACACGAAGGCGGTCCAGTCTTGTGGGCGTGCTTTGCTGTTGCAGGAAGTGAAAATCTTGACTGTATGAAGGACATCATGAATTCTTTGAAGCATCAAGCCATTTTGGCTTCAAGCTAAGATGGTGATGCCTTCAGTGCAGAGACTGAAGCTTGATGATCAATGATCAACCTTCCTGCAGGACAGCCGTCCCAAAATATAGATCCAAATCTACTTAAGCTTGGTTCAGGGATCAGTCGTAGAATGTTCTTGAGTGGCCCGTACAGTCTTCAGATATAAATCTCATTGAAAATATTTGGTGGAATTTAAAGAAAGCAGTGGTAACATGAAAACCAAAGATTATCAGTGATCTGGAAGCTTTTTTAAGCGAGGAATGGACCAGGATAGCAGTAGAGAGGCAACAGAAGCTTCTAAGCACTTAAATGCAGCGTTTATTGGAGGTTATTAAAGAATAAAAGATTCTGCACAAAATTTGGACATTTGGGGGTTGAATAATTTTGAACACGAATGTTTAGAGCCAATTAGATTTTTTTTTTTCATTTCTCATCAACTTTACGTTCTCAGAATCAGTGTATTACAGAAACGTGTATTAATAAACTTTTTATAATAGTTTACTGATGCCTTTGTTGAATTGTTTTCATAAAATGTTGTTCTTGGCAGCAAAAATGTCTTGCAGGTCAAGGGGTGGATTGATCAATACAGTCTTGCTGATGCAATCACAAACAAAATGTTTGCACTCTTTTGTAAGTCACTTTGATGAGAACGTATATAACGTATATAAGTATAGCCTGTATGACCTAATAATTCCTGGATATTAAGGAAAAGCACACCTCATCATTACTTCTGTGGCTTAAGGTCATGACAAAAAAACAGTGACATCGAACCATCGATCTTAATTCAGTGGACAGTTGCATCGTGCATTTTTATCTATGATCAACCACATGTTTATCGACAGACAGTTCAGTGCCTCAGAAAGATAAAAGCTAAAGAAACATTTTTGACTCTTCAGGTAGTGGTGGGTTTTAAAATAGAGATGCACACTTCTGGGGATCCTCGCCCAAATATTTTTGTTTGTTTGTTTTTGCTGAACTGCTTTAAAATATTTTGTCACTTTTAGACAGAAAACATTAAGAAAACGACATTACACACACATAGAGCACAAACAGTGCTGAATATGTTACGCAACAAAGTGTAGGCTACACTTATAGCAGGGATTTTAAAAATATATGATACATAATAATTGTTTTTCCATAGCAGAATCTTGTTTCATCACATTCACATTTTATTCGTGCATGTATGAAATACAAGATCTTTGAGATGGATCCTAACGGTGTTTATGATAAAAATTTGCATTACAATGTCTGTAGATCAAAAGACAATATGCATTACCAGACCAGCCCACATTCTCCAGCAGGAGGTCTTTATTTATTTAATAAGGCTATTCCTCACTTGAGCAAGTTCTTAAAATAGACAAGATCGTAATTACCTCCTTGGGCTCAGTTAATGATGAAGCAAAAGAGGACTGTAGGTCTTGCGGTCTTCACCCTTCGCTGATTTAAAAGGGGCTTTCTTGGACTCATTTAGCATGTCATATGGCAAATGAATTAAAGCATTATTCAGTATCAATATCTGCAGACACAAATCTTTTTGAGATATAAATTTCAAGTCAGTGTAATTTTCGCTGATGTCTAAGATCAAAAGTCAACACTGTGCTCAAAAAGTTCTCACTTCTTCTAAGGTTTTGAATGTTACACCAGCCTATCATCATGCAGTGTGTGCACAACAACTATGAATATTAAACAAGACCACCTTTAAACTTTTCCCATTTTACCAGCTTCACTGTGATGGTCTGGTGCTAGCCTATGGAAAATAACATCTTTCCAAGGGTAAAGAAAAATATGCACTTATTATACCGATGGTTCCTTTTTGTGAAAGATCAATGCTATTTATAACCAAAACGAGAATCGTCTGAAGAGAGCGCAGAGGAGCCAGCAGTTAATCAAATGTTGTTGCCTGGTTTAATGTCTGGAGAACCCTTCAAACTCAATCAGATATGATTTCCTATTCATGGGGCTGCCAATGATTTTTGCTCCCGTGCCTGTAGTATCTTTTGAGTTACTGGGCGGCACTTAACCGATGTCGAGTGTCGTGAAGGATGCAACCAAATCCAACAAGACCACTGGGTAGTTTCTGTTCAAAAGCAGAATAATACAGTTTGATGGTTCTTACAGGAAGGCACCAATGCTACAGGCTTGTGCGATAATGACAACCCTCCTCACCCTTCATAATTATGGCTGTGAGGACTACTTTTACATAATGTAGATTTTGTATTTCTGTTACCTAGATGGAAAGCTAAAATGTGTAATTAGATTTCAATTTTGAGGCACTTTAATGCTTGAAACGCCCCATGAAGGGTGTTGAAGCTCCTACAGTGGTTCCAAAAGTGAGTCTTCACAACAATGCCATAGAAGAACCATTTTTGGTTCCTCAAAGAACCTTTCAGTGAACATTTTTTTCTTAGTGTGAAGAACATTTTAATAATCTAAAGAAATTATTTATACTATAAAGAACCTTCTGTCTAGCTGAAAGGTTCCATGGTTAATATATGCCAGTGGAAATATATGCCAATAAAGAACCTTCATTTTTAAGTGATAGTGTACCTTGTATACCTGGTATAAAATTTTCAGGTAACTGTTTATTTAAAAAAAAAAAAAATTTGAATTTTGAAGAATGCATCATTTTGAATCATTTAGTATGTTTAGAGATGCTGAAGTCTTTGGAATTGGTGCAAGCCAGCCAAGATTAAAAGCCATATTAGATCACATTGTTAATGAGTGCCCTGGAACAATGGTTATTATTTTGGGTTGTTTTTATCTACTGGATAGTGAGCATCTTATAGACCCACAGCAATGTCTCTTAGTGTTTAAATGTGTGCTTTGAGGTTGAAGATTTGTTTGTTTGCATGAAAGGCATGAACAAATTAATTCAACCCCACAGAGGCCTACAAGTTGTAAGAGATTAATGCACAATACTTTAAGACAGTGATCAGATGAAAGCTCTTCAAGACAGTGATCAGATGAAAGCTCTTTACCATCACTTGCCCTCTCATCACAACTTTATGCTGTCAAGAGGATCACAATTGTTAAATCCACCCGTGAAGATTTCAATCAAGTCTGAAGTGGAGCTTTATTTTAAATTGAATTTTGAAGAAGTAGTTGAAGTACTGATGTGACGGAGATTGATTAATGATGGTTTTGCACATTGAGATATAAGGTTCACCCAATAATTCATGCCTGCCTGTGACTTCCTGTTTAAGGTAGAAATAACAAAATGTAAAATGTCTTAGAAACACTTTGAAAATACTACTCCCTTTAATAATAATAAAGCATTATTATTGCAAGGTATGATTTGATAGAAAATAGTTTTCTACTCTTTTTGGAGGACACTGCCATCTTCTGGTTAAATATTAGAAGGAGAGTGATTTTAGTACTGAATTTCATGCAAGTCTTTTAATAAAATCATGGCATTTATTAAAGACAGAGTAAGATTTTATAGGTATAAGATCATATTCGTTTGTTATCTGTTATCTTGACAGATAGTGTTATCTTGACAAGTCTAAATGGCCAAAAGCAAGCAAGCAAGCAAGCAAAAAAAAAAGCTGATCACAGAGGACATAAGGCACTACCCTTGTGGAAATACCCAGCACTACCGTTCACAAGTTTGGGGTTTTATAAAAAGTCCCTTATGCTCACAAAGACAATACATTGATTTAATCAAAAAGTAAAAATAGTTGTGAAATATTATTACAATTTAAAATAAGTTTTCTGGTTTAATATATTTGAAAATGTCATTTATTCCCTATGATGGCAAAGCTGAATTTTCAGCATCATTACTCCAGTCCTCGGGATCACATGATCCTTCAGAAATCATTCTAATATGCTGATTGAGAAGCATTTCTTATTATTATTATGTTAAAACCAGCTGTGCTGCTTAATTGTTTTGTGAAAACCTTAATGCATTTTTTCAGGATTATTTATTTGATTATTTGAATAGATTCACTGTCACTTTTGATCAGTTTAATGCATCCTTGCTGAATAGAAGCATTCATTTCTTTTTTTCCAAACCTTTGAATACTATATATTCATTATTTGTGCATACAACTGTGCATACATTTACATAAAATCATCAAACAAAATGCAGTTGCGATATGCAAAATAGTCAGTGGCATGCCTGTCACATTAATGTGCTCATTCATATCCTGGCAGTGCAGTATCATTCAAAACCCACTTCCTGAGTAGCCTGCAGCTCCACACTTATTGGCTGGCCAGCATGTTCACATGTCCCGCCCCCTTTGTTTGACCGCCTCTGCTACCCTGCACCCAATGTACTGTGCTGTTCCAACGAGAGACATCTCCTCCCAACTGCCCGCCAATGCAGCAAATGGTTGCACCTCACCTAACAGGCATAGGTCAGCTCTCTCAACCCAATAGTACCAGCAGAACACCAGCAAAGGGTGTAGGTTTAACAGGGGTAAGTGTGTACTATTTTGCTCAGCACCTCTGAGTGATTCAGTAACCTTTTAAAGCAGAAAAAAGTCAGAGCCTAACCAAGATGACAAAGCGTAAGATGTTTGATTTCATGTTGTTATTAGCTCTAAATGTTATGTGCTTTGAAATCTTAAGGTGTTTTGTCTGTTTAGAGTGAATGTGTATACATTTCCTTCCATGTGAGGCGGGACAGTGGTGCAGGAAATCAGAGTCATATGATAGTCAGACCCTGAGAGCAGATCAGCAGAAAACAACAGAAACATGTTGAGTTTGTGATGTAGGTCAGCAATTGTATACAGCTGTATGAAAATCAGCTTTTATTTTCTGCAACATTTAATTTGTATAAGTGATGCTTAAATGTTAACAATCCATTGAGAACCAAGTATGTTGTCTGTGTTCAGTGGATCCAGTCATGTATTCCCCTCAGAGCCTTCACCGGTGGGGCATCACCCATAGCGAGAGTATGGAGCGTTTGGCCTACAGTCAAGGTAAGCCCCCAAGGCTTACTATACTAAGTTAAAATATACAAAGTATATAAGTTATAGTTGTTTGGAACTGCAAACCTACACTTTTGTAACAGGCATAGTGTGGTAACACCCATAGTCTACAAGGGCAAAAGAAAATCCCGACTCAGCACCAGTGAGGTGGTTGTCAGCAGAGGTTGTTTGCCTTCATTTTGAATTCTTCAGTGTGAGAACTGTTGGAGTAACACTTGCACTAATAAAAAGGAGCCACTTTTTATTAACTAAAAAATTCATAGTGGGGATTTTGATTCATCCCTGTGACTCGAATAACGAAAGAGTTCACTAGAAAAGGTTATTGATTTGTTCAGTGGCCCTTTTTGCGGTTACGTTGTTAAGGTGTGGACACATTTACTGTTGTTTGGCAAATTTCATCATTTCTTTATAGGAATTAGCGTATAATTTTTAGCGTGAGGGTGAGCATTTCCCAACTCAGATTTCGCAATGGGTTTAAGTTAGTCACAAAGCACTTATATATGCACTGAGAAATGTGGTTGGTTTGAAAATAACTTGTGTGAACCGTCATTAGTGTTTTTTGAATACTATGAATTTGGACATATGCTGTTTCATTTACCTTGGAAGAGGGATGTTGGAGGTTGGTATGATAACACACCCAAATTGACTGCCTTCCAGTTAACAGGTCAGAAAACTAAGATGGATGCATCCAGGAAAACCTTTGTTGTTTTTGCTCTTTTGGAATACAAATACATTAATTATACAATATTAAACAACAACACAATTATTTTGCACAGAAATGCCTGAGTAGCCTATCATGTCAACAAATAGAGGTTGGCTAGTGCTGTGTGTTTATTGAGACACAGACAAACAGAAGTGCTAATTTGATTGATGCTCTGAGCAGCCATATTGGATTCTGAAGTTGGGGTGATTGCTGTCCTCCAGAGTTTCCCAGTCACAACTCCAACTAGAGGGGGCGTTCTGGTTAAAAGTTCTTACTGGGAAGGACAAATGGAACACACCAAATCCTACTCTTGTGGCCTAGTGTTTTTCACATAGCCTACTGTATAGTAGGGGAGAGCAGGACACAACCTAATGCCTTTTTACTTTCTCAGTTTGTGTAAATCCACTTGGAATTCAAAGTATTTATTTTTCCCCACAATAATTTCACACGTCTAGTACAAGTATGTGTTTTTTTTATCATGAATACAGTGTATACTTTTTTTCTTGATTTAACTAAAAGAAGGGAAGTGAAATGTGACAACATGCCCCATAGGTGGGGTACATTGTAACATGTGAGGGGCACAGTGTATGTAACGACCAAATAACAAATATCCAAGACAAACTAAAATATTTTGTCAATAAAATACAATTATTACCTTTTAAAATAAATAAGAATTAAAAATAAACTAATTATTGCACCGCAAAACACAGCTTTACAGCATAGTTAAAAACATGATAATAATTAATAATTTCTGAACATTGATTATTTCATAATATTCCAGGACAATGTTCCATACAAGCGGTAGAGGGTAGTATATCCATACTCTTCCACTGAATTAACCTACGTCTTTTTAATGTTATGACACCACCCCTTTGCTGCAGACGGATCGTGCAGGAGTGCTAGGGTGTAAACAAATCTACAATCTAGCCATTTGTTCTCCAAAGATATGATGACCATATGAATGGAAAACATACGTCGCCTTTGGGGCGTTGACAAGGGACATCACATGGGAAAGCGCTTGAATTTCGTCGTTAACTGTTTATCAATGCCGCTCAACACATCACCGCCGTGGTTGTTAGGCGAAGCATTATCCTAAACCGTATGATATTCACTTTAACGATGGCGACACCTGCAGAACAGGACCTTGTGTTGGCGGAAGCGGAGAGCAACAAAGAGAGAGCGCAAGTGTTCGGTATCCTCAGATTGCAGGAGGATAAATCGGCTGGTGAGAAAGCGAACAGCGCTGCCATGAAATCTGGAGACGGGAGATGGCAGGCGCCCATATTCGCTTTAGCCAGAAAAGCGTCAGAAACCTTCTCGGGTGGCATTCACGTCCTGCCAAAAGTGATAGAGCCTAAAACAGCGCCTTTTTCAGAAGAATGGGGTGCCAAGGGTAGGTTATGGATGACATTAAAATCCGTTGTTCAGATGTAGCCTACGTGTATGGCAAGCCGTTCTAACATTTATTGCTGGAAACCATCTAGAATCTAAGAAGAAGAAAAACATAAGAATGTCTTTTGTTTCTAGTAGGCTAGTTATTTTTATTGACTAATAAATAATGTACAATACTAATCAATATCCAGTTAGTTGGCATTATTACTATTACAGTTGTATTGCAATTGTTGCTAATAGGTATTAGTTAATACTCTTCACTTTAGCAGTTTGTACAATTTTCTGTTTATTTTGATTAATTTAATTATTTTGTTCAATAAATATACTTTCATTAAGATGCTGAAACTAAATTATTTTAAAAAGTAAAGATTCTGAAAGCATTGAAGGAATTGCCATAATAATTTAATACAGCTTTACAGTAGTAAAATAAATATTATTATATTATATGATCAAAATCATATTTTTAAATGTGACGGTTTCATTATAAATATAGTGATTATCTCCAAGGTGGACATCCAACTTAATATATGATATTTATCATCTGAATACCATATTTTTACATATTCTTCCATTATTAAAAAACTTGATTTAATTACCATGAACAAAGTCCTTTGTCTCAAAATACAGTCAATAATTTGATTGATTCACATCCAACATTTGATCAAATTAGCGCAGAATCAACTTTGCAGTGCTTTCTGCGATCGCGTCAAGGATTAGCCAAATTTTCACTTGTGCTGTTTTGCACTGTCTACTTTGCATTGTCAAACAAAAATAGATAATAGTTAGTTTTAGGGAACATGCTAAAATGGCTTGCCATACATCATTTTCCGAATGATGTCGTAATGGCATGATGTCATGAAGAGTGTCTTGCTGGTTTGTATTCATTTGTGCACAATAAATCTAGGTGTTTTATAACTACTAAGCACCAGGTCAGTCATACAGTTGATATGCAGAATGTTTTTTTATTTTTTATTTTTTGGTGAGATAGTCATGTCAGCCCAAATCAGTATGCTGCTGATTTGTCATGATTGGTATTTGTCCCCCTTCCATGAACAATGACAAATAGCCTGATAGTGAATGGATAAAAAAAAAATAATAATAATAACAATAAAATAATAAGAGGTTATTAAACAGAGAATAAATTATGTATTATTTAAGTTATTTAACCTAGATATATGATGGAATAAAGATTCATTATCTAAGACCAAATAAAGTAGCAATGGGTAGATTACCAGTGTCAGTATGCTTGTTAGACAGGACCTGTCTGAATATGTTTGCATAAGAATTATTGATTAGCCTGATGGTTCAAACAGGGTCCAATGTATCACTAAGTCAAAACTGACAAGTATACAACTTACTTTCATTTGTGCAGTAAACACAAAACATAAAAAGTGCTGCCTTTTAACAGTGCTGCTCTTAAGGACTAATGAATGACAGTACAGTCAAAACCAGTTAAAGCACTTTAAGGGTTTGTTAAAATTTAAACTCAGCAATTCAAAGTGTGGTCACATGTTAGTCCTAGGAAAACAGCCAGAGGTTGAAGTGCTGTGATGAGTTTAGTGTGATGTTTTTTTGTTTTAAATGTTTTTCTTGAACCACAAGAACTTGATTTTGGCTATAATGAATGTAATTTTTGGTATGATATGTATTTGTCTGTGGGCTGTGTCTTCTAGCTTTTCGAGATCCTATGGCAATGGAACGAGCAAACTTGCTTAATATGGCTAAGCTTAGCATCAAAGGCCTGATCGAGTCGGCTCTGAGCTTTGGGCGAACTCTGGACTCTGACTATCCGCCTCTGCAACAGTTTTTTGTTGTCATGGAGCACTGCCTAAAGCACGGTCTCAAAGGTATGCTCAACCATCATCAGACAGCCAGCCACAGAGAACCATCTGTTTACCAATTCTCATTTAAAGTCTTATATGCTTGCTTTTTGGTAGGATAGCTGATTTAGTGTTAAATATTATCTCTTATCAATATCTCATATATATTTCCATAGGCCTATGTTAGTGTTAGAGACCAGACATATAGCAGCAACTGTTATGCCATGTAACTTTATAAAAGGAAAAAAAAAAGAGGAAATGCCTTTTTTACTCATTCTCAACTGCCAGATCACCTGAAGTTCTTGTCCAGTGAGCCAGTTCTGCCACAAAATTTGAATACTGTTTTGAATGGCATTTCATTAAGTCTTTGCATGTACTGTATGCCAGATCGTAGCCTTGAGTTGTTTAACAAACACGTTGGTCTCCATCTCCCAGTGAAGAAATCGTTTCTTGGTTACAACAAGTCGTTGTGGGGGCCTCTGGAGATGGTTGAGAAGCTGTGCCCAGAAGCAGGCGAAATCGCAGCCAGTGTACGGGACCTTCCTGGCCTTAAGTATGTGCAGTACTATAAAACAATTTTCTGCCTTACAGTTACATTAATTAGTTTGCATGCAAATCTGCAGTGTTTTAATTTTGTCTACATTAATCTTTCAAAGACTCTAATACAAAAGAAGATCCACTATCAATCAAGTCTACTATTTTATAAATATACGCATGCTTTTTCACTCATTCCCCAGTACGCTAAGATGTTCCATTCAAAATAGGGAAGTACAAATTTCAGTTCTAGTTCCTTGATAAAACTGAAACTTGCAACTGCAAGTTAAGCCTATTTCCAGAGTCATGCATATCACTGTCTGTCTGTCTGTATATCTGTCTTCTTATGAAAATGGTTTTGCGTGTTTGTTAGGACGCCTCTGGGCAGAGCCAGGGCATGGCTGAGACTGGCGCTGATGCAGAAGAAATTAGCAGATTACCTCCGTCTCCTCATCACCAGGAAAGATATACTTAGGTTAGTTTTTTCCCATTCAGTACCTTTAATTCATTCTTTCATCCTTTGTCACAATAGTTGTGGTGGAGAATTGGTGATTAGAGAAGTGATAAGATGCCTGAGACAAACTACTTTTGTGTTTCCTGCTCAGTGCATCACAGTTTAGTGAACTGTGCTCACTTGAGGGTGTGATTCACATGTAGCTGTCTAATAAAAGTAGAGATCGACCGATATTGATTTTTTTTTATAACCGATACCAATAATTTGCATGTTTATGTGCCCGATAACCGCTATATAGAACCAATATTTATTTATTTATTGTTATTTCTGTTTTTTACAATTATAGCAACAGCACTTTTTAAAAACTGTAATATTTGCAATTTCACTTCTTACATACAAAACAAAACACACTTCTACAATCAATAAATAGAGTCTGAAAGAGTACAATTGAAGAAAAAAATACAGTACACTGTCACTAAAGTGTCTTTTTAACATTACTGCTGTTGCATCTTTTTATTTATAACAACGGCATATTAAAGGTGCACTATGTAACATTTTTTCAGTAAAATATCCAAAAACTACTAGGCCAGTGTCTGCTCTGCTTCATACTATAGTAACGTTAATAATCCATGAACATGATATCTGCCCGAGTTCTATCCCGATTCTTTTCCACCGGCTGTGAGGCGAAGACCACATGTCCCAAGATTCTGCGCTCAAACTAGGCGTCATCAAACTGCGCCTTTGTTTTGAATAGGCGACCTCTAGTGGACGGAAAAGTTACATAGTGCACCTTTAACAACAGGCAAAATACATTTATAAAGTCTAATGTTTTCAAATGGAGAACATAAATAAGTGAGTCTATCAACTCCCCATAAATATAAGCATAAATATAAGCATTCGTTTTAAACTACAGTTTTAAAAGGTTTATGTGTTGTTTAATAGACTACCCGATTATGGCAAAATGCTTAAATATCGGGAAACCGGTATATCGGCCGATCTCTAAATAAAAGCCCTTCTGCTGCTGCTGACTGATTTATAAGTATAGTTTTGTTATATACAGTACCATTCAAAAGTTTGAGGTCATTAACATTTATTTGATCAGAAATACAGTAAAAACAGTAATATTGTGAAATATTATTACAATTATGTAATTATGTACAAAAATGTAATTTATTCCTGTGATGGCAAAGCTGAATTTTCAGCATCATTACTCCAGTCTTCAGTCACATGATTCTTCAGAAACCATTCTAATATGCTGTTTTGCTGCTCAAGAAACATTTCTTATTATTATCAATGCGGAAAACAGTAGTGCTGCTTAGTATTTTTGTGGAAACCATAAGACTTTTTTTGTTCAGGATTCTTTGATGAATAGAATGTTCAAAAGAACAACATTTATTTGAGATGAAAACTTTTGTAACATTGTAAAAATGTTGCAATTAATTCATTTAATGCATCCTTGCTGAATAAAAGTATATATGCATAGATACCTATGTATATATACTTTACTGTCACTTATTATTATTTTGACTAGCATTAAAATCTTTCTGACCCTGAACTATTGAACACTACGGTCAGATTTTTTTGCTAGTTATGACTATAATAGACCATTTGGGAGCTGACGTCACAGTTACATCACTCCAGCTGCGTGCGCATTGTGGTGGCAGAAAAACGGTGGTAACAAGTGGAGGAAAATGTGCAATATCCACGGAATAAGAGAAAAAATGTCTTGTGCCTTTGGATGTCAGAATCAGAATGAAAAGAAGATGGTCTTCAGTTTTACACAATAGTGTGGTTGAAGACGCCATTTGAAGCTAAACGCAGACTGGACTGATGAAACCTGCGACTATTACATTATTATTAAAGCATGAATTTGATGCAAAAAATAGGTCTACATAATATTTACATCTACAGTTCATACAGAGCATAATGTATTAGCCCTACAGGTAAAGCATGAAATAATATTTAAACCTAAAACATTTTTATTTCACAATTCTGACTTTTTTCTCGCATTTGCAAGTTTATATCTCCCAATTCGGACTTTATAACTCTCAATTGTGAGTTTATATAACAAATTCTACATAATGCAATTTTTACAATGGAA
The DNA here is from genome assembly GCA_039654625.1 of Rhinogobio ventralis. Taxonomy (NCBI): domain Eukaryota; kingdom Metazoa; phylum Chordata; class Actinopteri; order Cypriniformes; family Gobionidae; genus Rhinogobio; species Rhinogobio ventralis. The sequence goes on from CM077204.1 coordinate 26,088,666, forward strand.
ATATTTGTGTGTGTGTGTGTTCAGTGAGTTCTATGAGAACTCAGCAGTGATGCTGGAGGAGGAGGGAGCCGTCATCGTCGGTCTCCTGGTGGGACTGAACGTCATAGATGCCAACTTATGTGTGAAGGGCGAGGACCTCGATACACAAGTATGAACATTGTATATTGGCCATTTTTAATAACCTGCCGTTCTGGCTTCTGTTTGAGAAATATTAAGGCCTTGTATTGGAATCCACAGGTTGGTGTAATAGACTTCTCCATGTACTTGAAGAATGACATCGATGACTATAGAAGTGAAGAAAGGTAAAAAAGTATGCTTGGTAGACAACATGCTTTAATGTTAAGGGACATTTAAGTGGAATAAAAGTGTAATTAATTTATTACATTAAATCATTATAATAACCATGATGTATTATTCTGTATGAATAACCATCATAAATATTTTTTTAATAGAAATGGACAAATTGCAGCTATTTTGGATCAGAAGAATTATGTCGAAGAATTAAATAGGCAGCTGAAGTAAGTTCATACTCTTTCTAAAGCTTTTGTGATATACTGTATTTAAGATGAGGGATTATTGCTTTTTAAAACAACTGAATCCATTTCACCAAAGCACAACCTAGTGCTAATGAAATTTATCTAAAACTTTGTTTTTTAAGTTCTACAGTTCAAGGGTTACAAGGACGCGTGGAATCGTTAGAAAAATCCAACTCCAAACTCATTGAAGAGGTACTGTTAGATTTATAAAAAAAAAAAAAAAAAAGAGTCTGATATGTGGAATAGAAATATGCAATACTAACTATTTGTTGTCGTCTTTTTTTTAATACAGTTGGCAATAGCAAAAAACAACATAATTAAACTACAAGAAGAGAACCACCAACTCAGAACAGAAAATTCTGTAATTCTTATGAAAGCACAACAGCGTCTTGAGGTATTGTTGTATTGTATGTTTTTTCTATGTTTGTATACATATTGTATACAGCGCGCATTTGCTACTACGCCATTCAGAAAGGCAGATAGTAGTTAATGTGCACAAACATTTTTTTATATTTAAATTCATATAAAATTTGTATTATGTGTCCCTGAAAAATATTCAGCTTTTACCCAGCTAACAATTTTTGGTTCCTAGAATGTTCTTTTTTTTTAAGGTTTGTTTTTGGTTATCCAGGAAAGTTTTCTTAACGGAAATAGAATGTTAGTTTTTGGTTTGTAGAACGCTATTTTAACGTTACGTTAACGTTCCCCAATGTTATTTTAACATTGCTGTAATGTTAGTCTGACGTTTCCCTAACCTCTTTACTCTGATATCATTACCCTGCTGTACGTCAACAATCATCCAGCACACCCGCGATTTGGAAGATGGATGTATGGACGCCTATAATCAATATTATACAAACCATCTTGTTTTTATTTGTTTAATTAATAAAAATAACCCGAGCACATCAACCATCATATGGAAGATTAAATAAGATTAAAATTGTCCATTAAAATGTAAGATTTACTATATTTCACGGAGTACCCAGATTTTACATTTCTTCAGCACCAAATAACAATGACTTTAACACAATCTATGGTTTTTAAAATATGAAATTAATTCACAGACATTAACAAATTAATAAACAATTATTTGAATTAAAATTAGGATATCAGTACATTGATTTCTTACCATTGAATTGTACAGTTTAGCGGGACATGCTTCTAGTCCGTAAACAAAAGCTTCTTCATTAACATTTCTTCAATAAGGGTGTCAAATCTATCCGAAATCATATTTACTCTTACATCTATATCAATTATAAGTAATTATTCAGTAAAGAGATCGATAAACAAATGTTAGTCAGTCAGCCAGTGAAACAAACTCACAAATTTATGATTTCTGTGCTCTTTACACTATGCCAACCCTGACCTGCCTTGTTTTGATTAATCTCATTTCAACATAATTGCTGTATTAAACTAATTTCAGAGCTCTTTATGGGTCATCACACAGAAACATCTGCAACGTTTTAATTGGAAGGTTGTTTTACATGGTTACTAAATAGTAACTTAAAAATAACCATTAGGGAACGTTTATGTATAAGTTATTTTAAGGTTATTTAAAAATCACCTCCCTGCAGCGTTCTGGAAACGTTACTTTATGGTTGCAAAAATTAAAACCTAAAAGGAACGTTTCTAGAACGTTATATAAAAAAAACAAACGGGAAACAAATACTAATGTTAGGGGAACGTTCTGTGTTTGCTAGGTATGATCCCCCATATTATAGCGAATATTATAAATGTGTGTAAAATATTATCTGCATAATATTTCGATTTTCTAAAAAAAATAATAAAGTATATTCCCTGAACTTTTCTTCCCCTATCACCCCTTTTGCCTTCTGAAAACATGATCATAATTGCAGTATTTCATATTCAAAGTGCAAACCATACACTATATTCACTATATACTCTCTATTCAGCTTGCAGAAGGAGATTTGAACTGTGAGCTGGATACGTACAAGCAGTCAAGGCAGGGCCTGGATGAAATGTACAACGAGGCAAGACGCCAACTCAAAGAGGAATGTCAGCTCAGACAGGTCTGTGTTTATAGAAAAATTTACCTGCTGTTCAGATTGTGCAGTGGCACTTGAAAGAGGCCAAACCTGTTTTTGAATATATCTTTGTGCTCAAGGATGTGGAGAACGAACTGGTTGTGCAGGTGAGCATGAAGCAGGAGATGGAGATGGCCATGAAACTGTTAGAAAAGGACATCCATGAAAAACAAGACACTCTGATTGGACTCCGGCATCAGTTAGATGAAGTTAAAGCCATCAATGTGGAGATGTACCAAAAAATGCAGGTAAAACATATATTATTAAGAGTTCTTCTCAATTTGTGGTTAAAATATGTTGTAATCAAGCCATTTATAATCATCAACAGTCTTCAGATGACAGCATGAGACAAAAAAATGACATGATCGCACGGTTGGAGGAGAAGACCAATCAGATAACGGCAACCATGAAACAACTAGAGCAAAGGTAAGAAGCAGTTCCTAATTTATTTACAATCATATCGAGCATAATGTTTAGTCATCGTATTCCTGAAGTGCATTCAGAGCAATTTCAATCATTTTTGAGAGTTTCAAGTGCTTTGTTTAGCCTGATTTCTAACCTTGCATTAATACAATGTATATAAAAAACTTTTATCTAAAACATTTGTGGTCAGTTCAAAGTTTAAGGAATCTTTTGTTTCAGTTCGATTCAATTGAAGGATTTTATTTGCAGAATGCAGATAATAGAATATACACTACCGTTCAGAAGTTTTGGGCCAGTAAGAGTTTTTTTTTTTGGAAGACTTTTATTCAGCAAGGACACATTAAATTGATCAAAAGTGACAATAATGTAATGGCATTCAGCTTTGTCATCAGAGGAATAAATTGCATTTTAAAATATATTAAAATAAAAACCAGTTCTTTTAAATTGTAATAATATTTCACAATATTACTGTTTTTACTGCATTTTTGATCAAATAAATGCAGCCTTGATGAACATGAGAGACTACTTATAAAACGTATTATTTCTAAAAATCTTACAGACACCAAACGTTTGAACAGTAGCATACCAGTGTAAATGCATTTCAGGATATGATATCTGCTTTTACAGACTAAATCAAATTAGTGTGCATTGATGGTGTCAGATCCATCCGTGCTTTTGTTTCATCAGTGGAACTGGTTTTCAGAGTGTCTGGAAGTGTCTAGATACCTGATAGCATGCAGTGGACTTTGCATGCTTGACTTGAAGGCTCATTGAATGGCTTTCTCTCATCTAATCGCTCATCCTTTAGCATCTGTGTTATTTTCGTGTGGTGACGTGGTGCTGTCATGTCCACTTCTCTGTCCACATAAATCATCCTTCCCTTTCTTCTCCGTTGATTTATCGCCATCGTATTTCTGATGTTTTATGACTGCACTGCTTAACAAGTTCTTAAAGCTTTGAGATGAATTTGAAATTCACTGATATTTACATCCTCTTTCCCTTTTTGTTCCCCTTTTCATTTCTTTTTTGTCATCATCTCCCTTCCTCTAATTCCATGATTTTCCTCAATCAACATATAGTGACAAAGACCTACTCAGCCAGACAAGAACTCTTGCTATGTCGTTTGTAAAATGCGCTAGCACAGATACTGAGCACCAATACAAACTTGTCAAAGATATTTCCTTCTGATATTAAGATAAATTTGCTCTTTGTTACTTGACACTAGTTGTGTGGCGATATGCAGTGTTCTTAAAAAGTGACGAGTTGATCGTTTTCGCTAGGCCTTTTAAGTTTTATTTGATGGTTACTGTTTTCCACATACTATTTAATAAGCAAATCTTTTTTGTGGTTCTATAGCATAATTATTTACCTGTAACATTTAACAATCAAAGAAACCACAAATATGACATGGCTTTTATCACAGTCTTCAATAAATTTGATGTTTTCAACTACTCGTAACGGTTTACTGTGAATTATTTGTCAAAAAAAAGTTAAAAGACAGTTCACTCCTATTACTTATGAATGGGAGAAACTGCACATTATGGTAAATATGGTAAAAGAGCCAATCGCTGAGAATCGCCTTAGAAGCTCCGGTTCCCATAGAAACCTGAGACTCGCGCTCAGAGGTGGGTAGTAATGAAGTACATTTACTTCTTTACATTTACTTGAGTATCTTTTTGGAACTTCTAATGAAAAAACTGTACTTTTACTTCGTTACACTGGGCGATGTTCCTCTCGTTACTTTAGTTTAATGCAATACGTGTAGTCTGAGTCGCAACAGGAAATGTAAGAACATCAAGAGCGCTGGATGAAGTGGCCGTAGACCTAACGTTACAGTCCATTGAAAGCAAATCTGCAAATGCATCCTATTGTTTGCCAGCGATGAACATCTGATCTGTGTATGCTGTTTGTGAACGAGCTACCTTCGATTTCAATTCATTCAGGTAATACATTTTACAACCAAACATATTATTACGTTACTATACACTACTACAAAGTATGACGTTACTAGTAATATTTGGACATATACCTCAATTTATACATTAGATCAATGAACACCCGCCTTCCCATAGTAATTTGTGAGTATTTCGCAGTGGCAGCGATCTGTTCGTCTTGAAAACGAATGTCTTTGCTTAGACACAGTTAAAGGTATAGTTCACCCAAAAATGACAATTACCCCATAATTTACTCACCCTCAAGCCATCCTAGGTGTATATGACAACTCAGATTGTATTCGTCTGAAAGAAGAATATTAAAAAATATCCTGGCTTATAATGGCAGTAAATGGCAGCCCAAAATTTTAAGCCCAAAGAAGTGCATCCATCATAAACATACTCCACACGGCTCTGGGGGGTTAATAAAGGCCTTCTGAAGCGAATCGATGGTTTTTTTTGTAAAAAAAATAAATAAAAAAATCCAAGTCAAATATCTAGCCTCCGCCAGACTGCCTTCTGTATTCAAATACTGTCCAAATAACACAAATAAGAGTCGGGACAACGATGTTCTTCTTTTGGTTTACTGCGCCATATGAATGACCAAACTCTATGAACACAGGTCTTTTGGACAATGAAAAAACTAACCCAGAGTTAATATCTAGAGTGGCCAAACAGTGCTTATTCCTAAGTTTACATACAACCCAAAACACTACAGTTCGCTTTGAACGCAAAACTCTGCAGATTCACTTTATTTTGACATTGTCTAATAATCCAAAATGTTCATATTATACAAAGCAAAGAATGTGCAATGATTTTTGGGCTACAGATGTCAGAAATAATGCTTGTCTCTTCTGTGTTTGTTGCAAAGAAATGTAATTATGATAATTTAAATTTAAATTCAATATCTAAATATTAACATGTTATTGTATTGTTGTTATATAGGCTATATATGACTATATATGTAACTAGCTACTTGAATAGTTTTTTTATTGGATACTTTTTTATACTTGCTCAAGTAACTAATTAGTTTAGTACTTTTACTTTTACTTATTCACTTAAATATTTCTATAAATACTTGTACTTTTACTTTAGTACAGTTTTTGGATACTCTACCCACCTCTGCTCGAGCTTAGGCTGCACATGCGCATTGGCTCGTCTAGCCTGAGAAATCAGGTTTTTTTAATGCTATTTGAGCATAAGAAACTACATTTATGGGACAGTTCATGTCAGATCTTGTTGCTGATTTGAAATATGTTATTTAATTGTGAGTGCGGCAAGCAGTTTTTGAGATTCCAGGATTCCCCCATTCAAATAGATAGGACTTGGTCTTGTATGCCTGAAATAGCTTCCCGTAGCCGTTGCAATTATGGCCGCCGAGTGAACAGACTTCCCCTTATGAAATTTCAAACTCATTTCAACTTTCTGGCTTTTCAGCGCAACATTTCTGTCATTTGGCTCTGTTTTTGTTCCCGCTCTATTGTGGCTGTCGAATTATGGCCATCTTTTTTATTTTTGTTGTTCCAATACATTCCCGTCCATTCCATTACATTCAGAACCGTAGTTTTACCCAGTTGGTTTGAATTACACCAGATTGCAGGATGCCGAGAGGGAACGCGCCAGTGCCGAAGATGGGGTGCGCAAATTCAAGCAGGACTTCACGAACAAAGCTGACAGTCTCCAAAAGCAGATAGTCCAGAGAGAGAAGCAAATGTAAGTTTGTTCATGCGGCTCATTTTGAATTAGAATTTACCACTGTGTCTCATTTATTTAGATGTTGAAGTGGATAATAGTAAGATTTTAATTGACACTTTTTGTTTAGGATGCAGCTGGAAACGGACTTGAAAATAGAGAGGGATTGGCGGCAGACGTTAGAGAGTGAATTAGAAAGAGAACGAGAGACCATCACCCAACTTGCTGCTGAAGCACAGCAAATCAACGGACTCAAAAAAGTAAGATGAATTGCTCTTTTCTCAATAATGACGAGAGAGAGAAATCTAATATTCATCTGTATGAGGGCTAAGGTGCGTCAAGTTAAACTTTATTTCTATAGCACATTTAAAAACAACAGAAGTTGACCCAAAGTGCTTTACAGAAGTAAAATAACAAAATAATAATAATGAACTATCAAAACATTTAAATACAACATCATATATTTTATCAGCTTCAAAAACTATTCAGTAATGTATTCGAAAGACACAGAAAAAATATGTTTTTAAAGAAGATTTAAACAAGGCTAGCGGTAAGGATGACCTCATATGTAAAGGGCTATTCCATAATTTTAAGACCCATCACAGAAAAGGCACGGTTACCCTTAGATCTACACTCACCTAAAGGATTATTAGGAACACCTGTTCAATTTCTCATTAATGCAATTATCTAATCAACCAATCACATGGCAGTTGCTTCAATGCATTTAGGGGTGTGGTCCTGGTCAAGACAATCTCCTGAACTCCAAACTGAATGTCAGAATGGGAAAGAAAGGTGATTTAAGCAATTTTGAGCGTGGCATGGTTGTTGGTGCCAGACGGGCCGGTCTGAGTATTTCACAATCTGCTCAGTTACTGGGATTTTCACGCACAACCATTTCTAGAGTTTACAAAGAATGGTGTGAAAATGGAAAAACATCCAGTATGCGGCAGTCCTGTGGGCGAAAATGCCTTGTTGATGCTAGAGGTCAGAGGAGAATGGGCCGACTGATTCAAGCTGATAGAAGAGCAACTTTGACTGAAATAACCACTCCCGAGGTATGCAGCAAAGCATTTGTGAAGCCACAACACGCACAACCTTGAGGCGGATGGGCTACAACAGTAGAAGACCCCACCGGGTACCACTCATCTCCACTACAAATAGGAAAAAGGCTACAATTTGCACAAGCTCACCAAAATTGGACAGTTGAAGACTGGAAAAATGTTGCCTGGTCTGATCAGTCTCGATTTCTGTTGAGACATTCAGATGGTAGAGTCAGAATTTGGCGTAAACAGAATGAGAACATGGACCCATCATGCCTTGTTACCAGGCTGGTGGTGGTGGTGTAATGGTGTGGGGGATGTTTTCTTGGCACACTTTAGGCCCCTTAGTGCCAATTGGGCATCGTTTAAATGCCACGGCCTACCTGAGCATTGTTTCTGACCATGTCCATCCCTTTATGACCACCATGCACCCATCCTCTGATGGTTACTTCCAGCAGGATAATGCACCATGTCACAAAGCTCGAATCATTTTAAATTGGTTTCTTGAACATGACAATGAGTTCACTGTACTAAAATGGCCCCCACAGTCACCAGATCTCAACCCAATAGAGCATCTTTGGGATGTGGTGGAACGGGAGCTTCGTGCCCTGGATGTGCATCCCACAAATCTCCATCAACTGCAAGATGCTATCCTATCAATATGGGCCAACATTTCTAAAGAATGCTTTCAGCACCTTGTTGAATCAATGCCACGTAGAATTAAGGCAGTTCTGAAGGCGAAAGGGGGTCAAACACAGTATTAGTATGGTGTTCCTAATAATCCTTTAGGTGAGTGTATAACGGCAATGAGGAACCTTTAAAAGCAGTTGGTCAGAAAACCTGAGTGCTCAGGTTGGAGAGTAAGGGTGTAAAAGGTCACTAATAAATTGGGGCATGAGACCAAATAATGCCTTGTAAACAATAATCGGCAACCCTGAATTTCACCGGGAGCCAGTGTAGGGATGCTAAAATTGGGGAAATGTGATCCCTCTTTCTTAACCCTGTTAACAATCTGGATTTTGCGTAGATGGGATAGCGCGGTTTGGGGCCGACCAATATACAATGAGTTGCAACAGTCTAACCTTGATGAAATATTTCCAAGTCAGTATGGGAAAGTAAATGCTTTATTTTAGTGATCGATCACAGGTGAAAAAACTACTCTTGACAACAGCACTGATTTGCTTATTGAAAAGTAAAGATGAGTCAAAAATCACTACAAGATTGCTCACATGATCTTGTAAGTTCGAAGACAACGGACCTAACTGGGCAACTAGGCCAGGTAAGCAAGTCAAGTCAAGTCACCTTTATTTATATAGCGCTTTTTACAATGCAGATTGTTTCAAAGCAGCTTCACAGTGTTGAACAGGAAAATAATGCAACCGAATTTGATTCGGCTGTACAGCCGCTCTGGAGAAAACGGTGATGTCATCTAGTTCATTTCAATTATCATATATATTCAAGTAATGTAGTTGACATAGTTAATTTAGTTTAGTAATTACATTTATTGTGTCCCCAACTGAGCAAGCCAAGCCAAAGGCGACAGTGGCAAGGAACCAAAACTCCATCAGGTAGCATAATGGAGAAAAATAAACCTTGGGAGAAACCAGGCTCAGTCGGGGTGCCAGTTCTCCTCTGGCCAATTAACAAACAGTGTATGATTATTATTTTGGCAGCCTTACAGGTCAGAAGTCATATTAGATCAAGCCTTTAGTTTTGCTCCCATTGAATTGTAAGAAATTATTTGCCAGCCAATTTTTTATATCTTTGATGAACAATTCTTATCTATAAAAAATTCAAAATTGGTAATCGTCGGCATAACAGTGGTAAGATATGTGGTATTTCTGAAAAATAAAGGTCCCAAAATTAAGCCTTGAGGGACACCACATTGTAGCTGAGCTGATGTAGAAGTGAACTTGCCTAAATTAACAGAGAAGAAAAACCAATGGAGGGTCTTCCCTTGGATGCCCACCATACATTCTTAATGATTTAGAAGAATATTATGATCGATTGCGTGTATCATTAAATACGCTTCTTTGTAGATTCTTTGTTTGACTGTATGCCAAACATCCTGTCCTGCTCTGATGTATCTTTATGTCCTTTCAGGAGTTTCACAGGTTGCAGGATGAAAACACACAGCTGAAGGGAATTTGTGAGGAGCAGGAACAGGCGCTGGAGGAACTGGGCTGCAAACTTAGCGAGTATGTACAATTTAAACATCAGTGCCATTTGGGAGCCTTCAAATCATGTTATTCTTTTACTGATACACACATTGTTTCTTGTTCAGGTCAAAGTTGAAAATTGAAGACATAAAAGAAGCCAACAAGGCACTTCAGGTTTGCATTGAAACATTGTTTGAGATAAAAATAAAAAACAAAGTACCATGCTATATGTCAGAGTAATCTAAAAACACCACAGTGCTTTTTTTTAAAGAAAATGATCTAAGTTTAATCAGTCCATTTGTCCCACATGTTCATATTAATAAACAATTTATTTCAGGGTGGACAGGTCTGGCTGAAGGACAAAGATGCAACTCACTGCAAGCTTTGTGAGAAGGAATTTTCAATCTCCAGAAGAAAGGTCTGAACCAAAATGCAATTCTGTAATACACAACAGCTGGCTGTCAGTTCTCACACATCCACACTAATTCAACTGCTCTAAATAAAGACATTTATTGTCATATTGGATTTATGCACTTGAAAACATTTCCAGTTGAGGATCAGATGATGCTTGAATGAAGTTGAATGAGGTTGCAAACCTTGAAGTTGTCATGAAATGAAAATTCATGTTTTTTTAAATGCGTGTTATAGATCTTATTGTGAATGATTCATACGTTTACATTTTTTTCACCTCGTAATCTGTAATCAAAATGTCAACTTCAGCTAAGTTCACACTGTCAGTCCAAATCTGATTATTTGTTTATCTGATTGGAATCTGATCTAAAATTATTGATCAGGTTCCAATCGGATTTGTGACCCATCACCCCATGCCACTCTTTTTTTTTAAGGAACATCTGCATTGATTTCTATGGCAATGATGTTGCGTTGATAGGTATACACCAAAAACAACAACAACCGCAACATGGAGGGGCTTGCAATACAGATGTCTTATTTACAACTTGACAGTATGTAGCCGCTGTTCACACTTGTTGGATATTGATATGCACAAAAAAATCAGATTTGGACTAACAGTCTGAATGAGGCTTAAATCTTCCCATGAAACAACAGTCTTCTCTCTGGTGATGTATGCCTAATTTACAATCATTTAGTCATCTTAAACTCCGCCCCTTTCTTACAATCGACTGCAAGTTCACATTCATATCTGCCTCCATCCAATCAACAACTGATGATTGAACCAAGTTGCCATTCTACATCTTTTCTTTTGTATTTTCTTTATGATTATCTGTTTTATTCCACTGTTTTATTAGATCTGTTGCTACTTCCGTTACATTGTGACTTTATGGGAAACCCTAAGGCCTGTTCACACTAAGAACACAATCAAGCTTCAGTTATGCCACTTTAAAGTCTCAAGCTCTTTAAAGTTGGGTGATTCTGACTGCTTTATCATTCATCAGCTGGAAAAATAGTTCTGAAAGTGATTCCAATGATATCGTTCCTATGTGTCATATCGGTGTAGTGTGGATTTCCCTATTCTCATAGAATTAGAATGATTATCAAAGCTTGAGCCTTATATTTATCATCCTTGGTGTGAATGGGCCTTTACTCTGAAAACTTCTGGATTGTTTTTTTTTTTCTCCTATGAAAAACAACTAAAAGGAAATACCCCAGAGCATGTTTGGATGAATCCCAGAATATCATTTGTATAGATTCATTTTGAGTCTGATCCAAACCAAAAGAGACTACTGGCCCTTTAATTTAAAGCTCTCATGATCTCTTGCTTGTCTTTGTTTGAACAGCATCACTGCAGGAACTGTGGGGAGATCTTCTGCAATGCCTGCTCAGATAATGAGCTGCCGCTCCCCGCTTCACCCAAACCCGTGAGAGTCTGCGACACCTGCCACGCTCTGCTCCTCCAGCGCTGCTCCTCCAATGCAACATAAGATAGAAATGACAGCACATCGCCACAAGGGCCAATATCAACTTTAAATCGGACACTGCGCTGCCCCGCATCGTCAAAGTGACCAAAATGGATGCACCCGTTTCTCTGTTTGAAGTTTACATTTCACATAGGAAAAAGCCTTTTGCCACAGAGCAAACTTATGGCACTTGTGCAGATGGCCAATGCAGTGTTTGTGCCCAATGAAAGAAATGATTTTACAAATGGATTAATGACTGAATCCCTCCATCTGGGCTGCAAGTAGACAGATTTAGATTATTTATATTAGTACAACACTCCCATGCATTGTAAATATACTTTTGATATATGAAGGGTGAACAGGTTTCATTCCTCACAAGTCAAAAGTAAGCAAATGCAGTTATTTAAAGGGATATCGTTTCTTGATATTTCAAATTCAGTTGAAAGAACCATACATTCATGTGTGCCTGTATAACAAGCCAAACTTATAAACAGGGATTTTACATTTTCCCTGAATCTTGATGGGCAAAACTACGTGTGTGTATACAAGTAAAAATGTTGTCAGTGCCACTCAAGCATGACTGAGATAGATTCACGTCAAATAGCACAGAAATAATGTTCTGAATATGGTGTTCAGATTTCTTGTCTGCAATACTGTATTATTTCACAATTGCAGATTTATCTTGGTACAGAACTGGAACACTACTCACTTTGAGTATTTGTGCTAACTTTTGTCAACAACAAAAAAATCAAAATACAACTGTTAACTTAAATGTGAGATTTATGTATGAAACTGTACATATGCCTTAAACCACTAAAGTTGATTATAATTCCACTTGTGTGATGGATCTTATAGGACCTTAGTATTTAGGTGCTGCAGTACATATTTTACACACTACTGTTAAATCTGGGGTAAGTACAAATTTTTCTTTTCTTTTTTTGAAGGTATGTAATATTTTTATTCAGCTAGGACACTTTAACCAGGTGAAGCCTGACATATGTAATAAAAGTCAGTAAAAACATTTATTTTTAAATGTAAGAGTTTATTAAACCTTTATACCTTTGTATGCATTTTTTTTTTTTTAAATCAAGAATCAAATTTGATACATCAGGCTTTTATGGCTTAAATAGTATGATATAGGAGAATATGGAGTTCAAACTCGAGGAGGAAAAAACATTTTGTCTGAAAAAATGCAGATTTATGCATTATTACTTGCATAAAATGCATATAAATATCAGTTATCACTGTATCTCCCAATAATATATATGTAATAGATTGTGAACAGGTTGTTCACCAAAGTTCATGTTGATAATTTGGAGGCCTCGGAAATATACAGTAGGCTTTATAGGGTTAAAGCAATCAAAAGTGACATTAAAGACAAGCAGAATTGACTCATTACCGGCCCCCAACTTTTAAACGGTAGTGTAAAAAACTCGAAAACAAATAAGCTACACAAATCTTCTTGTGCACTGGAAAACATAATATAAATAGTTGCCATATGTTAGATCTAGCTCTAATCAAAACCAAGATGGCACACTTTATTCTTACATGAGAGTCGTCTTCAATGAACATTCTCTGGTTACAAATAAAATATACCAATAAAAGGTTTTATTCCATAGATGTGTAAATTTCACAGGTTTCAATTAGAAATTTTACTGAGCAGCAAAAACAGGTAAACATCCAAAATGATGTTATTGCTTTAAAAGTGCAATCTCACATTCGAAACTTGTGAATCAAGCTATTCATAACCATTTTTAAGTCAAAATACATACAAAGAGCATATCTTAGACCAACACAGAATAGGTAATATAAAATTCAATAAGCAAAATGTACAGTAGCCGGTCAATATATATATGCAACCGCTCATACTCTTCAAGCCTGGGAAATATTTGTCCATATTTCATAGGAACATGTGAAAACATATTCGTACAAAAAGATCTTCCAAGCTGGAAGCTCCAACTTTGGGTTGAAAAGTGCATGTATTCAAAGCATCCTCAGTACATCCCCCTTAGTCCACTTCCTCGAGAGCCCATGCTACCAGAGTTGCCATAGAAACCTCCTCCGCGGCCTGGCCCCAAAACAAAAGACTAACATTTGAATGTTGTCTTCACACCTTCTCATCCATACACTTCAACAAAACTATTACATAATAACAAACTCTACGTAGTCATACTAACCCATCTCAGATGGCCCACTTGAAGTTGAATTCAGGAAAAGTTCAATGTAACGATGCTCTACAAAGAGGATGCAATGATGATTGTGATGCAAAAAACAAACAAACATATGGACAGTGATGCAATTTGACTAAGTCAGAGGTTTGGAAATGGAGACAACTTACGCATATGATTCTTGTCTTTTGACATGGCAGACACAGCATCTTCATGAGATCTGAACTCAACATCTGCCTCTCCAGTAGACTTTCCATTGGGTCCTACGTCAATGTGCACCCTCACAGGGATCAACGGGGCAAAGAACTGAAAAAGAAAAAGAAAAACTCTTACACGAGGGCAATAACACCTTTACTTTAAAATATTGTAAGGATATAGCCACAAGAAATTGCAACGCTGTGGTGTTTCTTACATGTGCAATATCTGCCTCTGTAGCACGAAATGGTAGGCCTCTCATGTGCACGAAATGGCCGCTGTGAAAGCCTGAGTTTGAATCGTTGCTGTAACCATGACCCCCCATTCCTCCTCTTCCTCTATCACCACGCACACGCTCTTCAAACACGCCGTTACCAAAGCAGTAGTTGTTACAGCCATTGTAGTTGTCAAAGCCACCATATCCTTATGAAGAAGAAACAATTCAATACTTTAATACTTTAATTTGAGGTCTGAAACAATAATAGACAGTCAATAATAGCTAAGTCACATATCATCATTTCCTGTCAGCAAATACACAACCATTTAAGTGGGGTCTGTAAGATTTTTGAAGTCTGCATGTGTCTGATTAAACACAGTATAAAACAGTAACAGTGAAATATTATTACTTTTTTTTTTTAATAATTGTTTTCTATTTTAATATACTTTAAAATGTAATTTATTCCTGTGGTGCAAAGCTGACTTTTTAGCATCATTACTCCAGTCTTCAGTGTCACATGATCCTTCAGAAAGACCATTCAGATGTTTCTGTGAAAACTGTGATACATTTAAGGATTCTTTGATTAATTAAAAAAACAGCATTTATTTGAAATATAAATCTTTTGTAACATTATAAATGTCTTTACTGTCACTTTTGATCAATTTAATGTGACTGTGATATGAATAAAAGTATTAATTCAATTTATATAAAAAAAAAAACCTTACTGACCCCAAACTTATGAACATCAGTTACTATCCATCTTCACTGAAACCTAGTGGAGTTAATCAATAAAGATTAATAAAATAGCATACCGCCACTGTAACCACCTCCGCTGCGTATCTGGTCCAGGACGGCACCTCCCCTTCCAGGCCCGGGCCCAAAGAAGCTCCCGCGTCCCATTATGGGTCTGTCATATGGACTAGGCCTCTGTCCCATCATCCTCCGGGGTACTTCGTAGTAAGCACGCATTTCATTTCGGCTGCTTTTGAATATCTCTATGTACCTGAGTTTATTTTGAAAAGCAATGCGTTAATGAACTTACAGGCTGCTGAATGTTTAACAGAAATGAGGAGAGGAGAGAGTATTTGGGGCCCAGTGACTAATTTCATCACAATAACTGAAAATTTTACATCAGGTATTGACCAGAGGGAGAAGTAACAAGTGTCTGAAATGCTGCCCATACTATAAAGACCCGTTCACACCAAAGACGATAACTATAATGCTAATGATAAAGATACAGTCCTAAAAATCGTTCTAAATATGAAAGAATAGCAGAGTTCACATCAACACTAACGGCACAGAGAAACAATATTGTTCGAATCACTTTCAGAATGATCTTTCCACTCTCGTTCTTGGTGTGAACGGGCCTTAAGTTTTGAAATTTAACTGTATCTAAAGGTCATTTTTAGACCGAAACAAAAACTTAAAAGTATATTAGAGTGCCTGTTATAAAAAAGGCTCCATTGCTTCTGCAGAACGTGTTGCCCAACGACATTATGAAATATTTCTGCTGATTGCCTATTTTTTGCCCCCTTATGACAGTGTAATGTAAAATGAAACATTCCAAGTGTAATAATATGATTAAACCATCTTTTTCCAGAGCAGAAAGATGCATGACCCCCCCACCCCACATTTAGAGATAGCATTAGCACCCAGCCCAGTCTTGCCGGCCCCACCTGTGCCCTATTCTTTCCTTGTGTTTCCCCAGAGCCTTTTCTGCTATCTCCTTTGAGGCAAACTGCACGAAGGCTTCCCCTGTGCTCCTCCCCTGGTAGTCCATCGGCAATGTTATCCCATTTGGCACGATTTTCAACCCTTTAACCCAAGGACAAATAACCCCACATGGGGAGACATGTTAAAGAGCCGCAACATTCTCATCTGCAGAAAAGACATCCCCCCCCAATTGAGCCCCTAAATTCCCTATGGTAGACAGAAATCCCTAGAGCACACCAGGATAAATCCATGAAATTATAAGACAATCAATCAAGAAATCATAGCACAGCTGTCTCAAGGATGCTGGCAACATATAAATAACATTAAAAAAACAACCAGAACATGCTCAATAATAGTCTGATAAGAGAGTTAGAAGAGTACATAAAAATAAAAACCTTGAAAATATGATCTGACTGACTATATATAAGGCATGATATACTTTCGCAGGAAGCACTGACACGATTCAAACACCACAAACCAAAAAAGATATCCTAGCTATAGCTGCAAGTCTAGGAAATGCTAAAGTAAAACAACAGATGTACCTGAAAAGAACTGTACAATTTCTTCTTTACTGCAGCCGAACGGCAGTCCTCTAAGACGCAACATGCAACCGCTACTGCCGTCATAGTCTGTGGGACCAGAGCGTTTCAGCACCCAATCCATCTCACTACGGTTTGACCTGAACACTATGGGAAGGGTCAAGAGGCAGACAATATGTTATATTTTAACATAAGTACAAATGTGCAGACATCTCATTTAACTCGTGCCATTTGAAATCGTACTTGTTTTTGTTTATCAGGAATTGATTGGTTCGTTGTGATTTCTAATTGCTGCAAAATCATGTGAGTGACAGGTTGCTGGAGCCAAGAGGAGGAGACGTTAAAGTTGATCAAATATTATGGATACATGAATGTAAAAAAAAAGATGTGCACAGATAAATCATTTATAATAAACACCGCAATAATCCATAAAAAATAAGAATTGTCAATTTTGGTTTCATTGGGACTGTAAATACAATTATATGACAGAATTTTCTACAATGCGGACAGGAGTGTACCTTCAAGATAACGGTGACCCATGTATTTGCGATCTTTTGCCAAAGCCCTTTTAAAGTCTTCTGATGTCTTCAGCTCCACAAATGCCTCTCCACTCGGCCTTCCCTCTTTGGAGAAGGTAAAACACACCCCATTGACTTTCCCTACAATGTCACAATCTGGAATTAACAAAGAAAATGACAATCATATCTCTTTTTCTTCAAACTCGCACAGAATGTAACAAAAGGTGCTTTCAGTTTAAGTGTTTGCATACCAGAGAAAAAGGAGGCCACTTCCTCCTGTGTGCATGACCAGGGTAAACCACGGATCCGCACCACATAACCTTCATCATTATGAGACATGTTTACCTTGTTAGGACTGTATCTGAAAAACAAATTTAGTGTAAAACATGGGCTTTGCCTCCAAACCCAGTGAGTTGCCTACCAAGACAGCACTGTGTTAACTAGTCACTACTCGATCAAAATAGTTTGCATTAGTCTTGACCACTTGACAGTGTATCAAACCCAGTATGCTGCCTACCCAAACATCATTTATGGCCATCCCATGAGAGTTCAGAACGTTAGAACGCACGTATCACGCCTAAAAATGCTATCTAGGTAGGCAGTTCACTGTGTTTTGAGCCACAGCCATGTTGTCAAAAGTCAGAGGCTTCAGTCAACAGATAAAAATACAAACAATAACGACATGTCACACAAATGCAGCGTTATGGTGTAGTTAGAGGAGTACTGACTAGTATAAACCAACTGGCATCTTATATTAGACGTCGTCAAACGTTTAAGTTAGTTAGCTAGCTAACTGTTAGACAACCACTACCCGGTATGTCAAAATACAATAGGCTTTTAAACTTAAGAGCAGGCTAACATGGTAAATGTTATATACAGCATTCCAAAAGCAAGTCGGTCATGTGTCAAGCTAAACGCAGCCGACAACCGAAACTGGCAAGTGAACTTTAATCAAAACGACTTTAACATTAGCGAGATATTCGTACTACAGGAATTAACGACTGACAAGTTGTCAGTTTCTGGACGAAAACCAGCACTTCCGCGATCCAAAGTATACAAAATATATTTACTATTAAATGTAAAGAATCAACTTATACATACAAAGTTAAATATTAAGTTATATGTACATGAATATCGAATAACTTCTCACCGTCAAGCGCCTGTCCTCTCAGGTAACCCTGAACGGATAGTCCTGTAGTCCAGATAGTCAAAATCTCGCGAGAACGCGCCTGTCAGAGGACATTGACCTCGCTGCAGGCACGCAGAACGGTCTGACGTGTGAGGCGAGCAGAGGATCCAAGCGCATGTGGCACGAGCATCACGGAGGATTGAGGAATCAGCAAATGTAGTCACTAGGGTTATACTTAAGCCTGTATAATACTGCAATGTGGAACATTCGAACGCTCCAGACTCATAATAGGGCCATGCGTACTACCGCGAGAGAATCTGCAGCTCTATACTTGTACAGCTAAAAACAAATACAGCCGTGGAGCCAGTGACGCTAATTAGAACTATCCACTACTACTGGCATAAAGTTGGTTTGAGGTTGGACGTTATGAATGTCCATTAACACTTTAATGCAATAAATTATTATATATATTTTTTAAATAAAATAAATTAAATGTAAATAGAAATGTAGAGTTTTTTTTAGAGTGACAAAATTGTTTATTATGAAAAAAATTAACTACATGTACTTACTTTAGGGTTAGGTTTAGTTACTTGTAATTATGCATTATGCATGTACTGTTATTATTACTATAGTAAGTACATATAGTAACTGTCACCTTAAAATAGTGTTACCATGATTCATTATAGACCAGTCTCATGTTAATCTTGAGTAGCCTACCTTTAGAGTAGTATTGCAAGAACTATGCTAACCGTGAGAGTGATCGCGATATAGATGATAATCAAAACCAAGCAGATGTCTTTTCAGTATTTGGCAAATTGGCAGAGATTCTGATTGAGGCAGGAACTGTGTGGAGAGGGGGCGGCGCGCAGCAGCCTAAGGCAGTTCTGTCATTGCAATCATCTTTACCTTCATTGCAACCGTCATCCATCAAAACGTTTTTAGCGACATTGGTTTTCTTTATCCAACTGAAATGTGTAGTCTGCGTATCCTGTGTTCATGAAGCGGTTGGGTGTTTTGAGCCGCCGTTCAGTCTGTATTTCACACAGCGCGATTAGAAACGCCTTGGGTTGCTCCGAATCAAAAACAATCACAGAATATACGTACGAGAGAGGTGGTTCTTTGTTGCAATTTATTTTTTTGTAAATCTTTTATTATTTAACGTATCAATAATAAAGGTACATTAACCTCTTATTTAGTGCAATTGTTTAAGTCCTAATAGTTAAAGTGTTCAAGTGGTGATATTTTTATATATTTGGCATTTTTGAGTTTAGAGTCCGGATTGCCACTGGAAAGAAGCTGTGCTTTAGTCTCGTGGTCCTTGATCTTAAGGTTCTGTACCGTCTGCCTGAGGGCAAAAGATTAAACAGGTGGTGCCCTGGATGTGATATGTCCTTGGTGATGTTGTTGGTCTTTGAGAGATAGTGGGAGCAAGCAATGCTTTCCAGGGAGAGTAGCGAACAGCCAGTGATTTTTTGGGCTGTATTAATTAACCTTTGGAGGGCTGCCTTGTCTGCTGAAGTACAACTGGAGTACCACACTGTAATACAGTACATTAACACGCTTTCAATTGTAGAGCGGTAAAAGGACACCAGCAATTTAGATTCTAAATTATGTTTCCTGAGCACTCTAAGGAAATGCAGCCTTTGCTGTGCCTTTTTGATTATTTCTGAGGTGTTAGCAGACCAAGAGAGGTCACTGGATATTTGGACTCCCAGGAACTTAAAGGTGTGGACCCTCTCCACACAGTCTCCATTGATATAGAGTGGGGCTGGTTTCACGCTGCGCATCCTGAAGTCAAAAATTAGCTCTTTTGTCTTTGAAGTGTTCAGAGACAAGTTATTATCAGAGCACCACACCCCTAGTTTCTGGACTTCATCTCTGTAGGCTAATTCATCATCTCCTGAGATAAGTCCAGTCACTGTAGTGTCGTTGGCAAATTTGATTTTGTTGATAGGATAGTTGACATTTTGTCAACCTGGATAATTTAGAGATTTCATCTGGTCGTGCTGAAATATATAACTGAGTATCATCGGCATAACAGTGGAAACTAGTTCCATGTTTTCTTATAATATTACCAAGTGGCAGCATATATATTGAAAATAACAGAGGGCCTAACACAGATCTTTGCGGCATTCCATAATTTACATACTTTATCTACAGACAAAATGGTAACGGTCTGACAAATACAATCTAAATCACCTTAATGCCTGTTCCTGAATACCAGTGCAATTTTGTAGTCGATCTAAGAGTATTTTATGATCTAGAGCAGGGGTCTCCAAACTCGGTCCTGGAGGGCCACTATCTTTTCATAGATATTATTTTCTTGTAAGAAAAGATAATACTACAATTTTTTGTAGTATTTTAGACATAAATAAAAGATTTGAAATGGTGATTTGAATGAATTTAATAATATTGAGATGAGGCTCTCCTGCTACAGGTAACAACACTTTCAATAGTTTAGTGGGTATTGGATCTAATAAACATGTTGTTGTAGATGTAATAAATTTATTTAACTCTTGTAAAGCACTGCAATTGTTCTTAAGGGGCGATAATGAGGTTGAATCCTAGAATGCTGTCAAAGGTTGTACATTTATAATTGTATTTCTGATGCTTTCGATTTTCTTAGTGAAGAAATTCATAAAGTCATTACTACTGTAATGGAATATTTTGTTCAGGTGATGTTTGTGTATTTGTTGATCTGGTCACTGTATTAAATAATAACCTTGGATTGCTTGAATTGTTTTGTTTTCTATTGATTTATGGATATGCTCAGCCATGGCTGCTTTTAAAGCCTTTTTATATATCAAATAACAATAGATTTATTAAAGAAGTGGAGATGCTCTGAAGGATAAAATTGACTTTCAGTCTCCACATCCCACTTGGGCTCATACATACACACACACACACACACACACACATGATGTAGCAGCCCTTGACTTCCTGAATAATGGAATAATTGCATTCCATAATGGAGTCTCTAACAGGTGCAACCGTTTTTTATTCTTCTGGTATCAGCATAAGCACCATGAAAACTATAAGTAAACACACAAATAGCTGGTTAATAAACCTTTGGCATAACACAAATTTACAAATAAATCCTCACCCCTTTTACAGTGCATCATCATGCAATTTTGTATTTGCAGTTTACAGTAAATAACCTTTAAAGCTATTTGAAAAATAACAACACATAAAACAATAATTTGCTCAGTTATCACATATGAAACTTTTAACTCACAAGTTTGTTTACAACAAAACAATTTCCCGTAACAGTCAATGTAGACATTTTACATCCTTAAAGCCTTTCAGTCTCTTATATATGGAGCCAAATAATACACACCCCGCTCCGCTCACCAAGGGTGCAAACTTTAGACTTGCTGCTTTCCTGAGTTAGCCGCTAGCTTGATGGTATCTGAACTAAAACAGCACACAAATGTGTGGACATAAGACAAAGCAACTTCACAGAACAATGTGAGAATGGAAATACATAACTACTTAATGTTACAGAGTGAACAGCACCAGGATTCCATGACCTGTGTTAATTTACATATGTCACTGAGGTTCTGAGATGAGTAAAATCTGGAAGAGAAATCTGAAGAGTGAAACTCTTGATCAGCTATACAGGTTATTGGGCTCACAGCCTCAAACCCAGTCACATGAATGACCTGGCTGTAAATGAATTACCTCTAGCGGCCCCTAGTGGCCACTTACACACACACACACACACACACACACACACACTCATGTTTGTTTTTGTGAATTGTGGGGACATTCCATAGGCGTAAAGGTTTTTATACCGTACAAACCGTATTTTCTATCCCCCTACACTAACCCTACCCCTAAACCTACCCATTACAGGAAACTGCACATTTTTACTTTCTCAAAAAACAAAAACTCATTCTGTATGATTTATAAGCCTTTTGAAAAATGGGGACATGGGGTAATGTCCTCATAAGTCACCCTCTCCTTGTAATACATGTGTCATACCCATGTCATTATACAAATTTGTGTCCTGATACATAACCCTTACCCAAAAACAATATTTTTGGGGAATACAAATGATTATCATTAGGCCTATTATTGTTATAAATAACACCCATCGCCATCCAGATGGCCTACACATCGTTTTATTAATACAGTTGATGCATTAAACAACAATCAGAATGGTAAAAAGAGAAAAAATATACAACCATACTGATATAGCAAACAATAATCATGGACAGCTTGTCTAAGATTATTTGAGAGTAAAATTGTAAACCACCGCTTACTTCAAGGGATAGTTCACCCTGAAATGAAAATAAAGCCATCTTTTAATCACCCTACTGTTGTTCCAATAATCCCCTGTGTCGTTCTATCTTTTTCGGACCTCAAAAGCAGATTTTTTTTTAAAAAATAGTCCTGCACGCGCTCCTCCATATAATGGCAGTGAATAGCGACCAGGCTAAAACATTACAAAAATGATACAAAAGTATCACGCAATGATACAGTGAGACGCGCGCCATATATGGAAAGCGGTCAGGAGGCATACTATAGGGTTTTGCGAGAAAGAAACTGTATTATTCAGTCAAAATACTGAGCTCGGCCGTTACTCGCGTTCCTGTGAGTGCGTGCCAGCCGTTGCACGCATTCTACCATGCCAAACCACGCTTTTCTGTTGTTTATGGTTTGTGAATATTGATGCTTTAATAACAAGTAATTTATCGGGAGTGTTTATGCGGGAATGTGTAGGTTAGTAACTTGAAACCATTTCATGGATTTTTTATGGACATACAGAAAATAATCTATTTATAGCCTACGTTTATGCGGGCGGGAGCGGGACAAAAGTGAATGTTGCGGGCGGGAGTCAACATAGCCTATATTTTTGCGGGAGCGAGACTGAAAATTCTCTGAGGTCATAAATTGATGGACATGGCCAGCAACAATATGAGGCTGTGGAGTTTAAATGATGCTCAAATGCTAAGAAAATATCTATCACACCACCAGCACCTGTTCACATCAGACCAACATGCTTAGATGTGAAAGATGGGTTTATACATGACCAGAGTTATTTTTGGGAACATAAATTATTATTATTATTATTATTAGGCCTATTATTGATATAAATAACACCCATCACCATCCAGATGGACTACACATCGTTTTATTAATATAATGGATGCATGAAACAACAAATCCAAATGGTAAAAAAAGAGACTGATACTGATATAGCAAACAAAAATCACGGACAGCTTGTCTAAGATTATCTGAGAGTAAAATAACCTGTTGTAAAGCACTGCTCACTTCAGCAGACACGCGACCGCGCTCGTGTTAAGGTGCACGAGCGCCATGCGCGTTCTCTGAGAGACGTTCTAAACATAAATATCTATGGTTCTAATAACGTACTGGTCTAACAGAACAGTCACTGACAGACGCACGTGATCATTTCTGTGTTCTTGCTCCACTTCATCTCTAATAGCTCTGCTGCCGCCATGTTTCCAACACCTTGCCCCGCCTTGATGCAGTGATTGACAGTGCGGGGCGGAGACTTGATCGGCTCGGATTGCATTTTCATTTCTACATTGCGGGACATTTAATGAAAATGCAATCGCAAGTATCTTAACTGTGAGTGTAAATGCAATTAAGAAAAATAACATTTAAATGATCATTTCGCTACAATTTTTGCTTGAAAATGTTAAACACATCTAATCATTTCTGTAATACATTTTCATTTTAATTTTGCAACTTATAAAGCGTTAAAAGATATATTTAAATGATCTGTTAAAACTAGTGTAGGAAATAGCAAATGTAAATTATATTATTCAATTTGAATGATCATTGTGCACCAAATGTTGCACACATGGTATGGAAAATGTAAATTTAAATACTGAAATAATGCATTGCCATTTTGCATATTGCATTGCAAATTGCAAATTGCTATACATAAGCTTCCATACACCTCAGATTGTTTTTAATCAATGCACAAATCATAAAAACAGATAAACAGTATCTGTAAATTCTGATTGGGTGGGCAAGGCAGACGCCTGATTGGGTGGGCAAGCTGCCCATGCCTAGAACCGGCCCCGACGGCAGATGAGAAAAAGACAAAGCTGCAGTTAAACATTAATCAACAGCATCAAAAATAATCATATACCTATGGAAATAATTTGTCAGATAATAGTTAGCTGCTGATAAATGAATGAATTAAAAGATAGATTCTTTTTTCAGGTTTAGCACATTTCTGGGAACAAATCTGTCACCAAAATATGGTTGTAGGATTTGGAATTGGACATTTGAATGTATCTCTTTCGGACCGTTGGATAGGAAACACTCACCCTGGTGGGCCGGTCAGAACCCAGGAACTCAGTCAACCACAGTTCTTTGCTTTGATGACTTTACTGATGCATGGAATTATGAGTGTGTGGGCTGTACAAAAGATAAATAACAATTACAATAAGTAAATAATACAGACTTCAGATCCAATTATTTAACAATCCAATATAGCAAACAATAATACAATCGGTGTAGAATATTGCTTGCAATAAGTGTGAAATGCCTAAATACTAGTAGCTCCATGATTAGTCATATTAGCATCTGAATAAGCCATTTAACTATAATCACCATCAACTCGCACATATACTTGCAAGTTACTACAGACATCTAAAAAAATGAACAACAATCTACCTCAACATAAAATAGGAAAGCACAGTATCAAAGCGATCGCATAATCTGATGTGTATAAACGTGCATACAACGAACTCGAATTTAGTTACAATAACTTCAACGATCAACAGTTATATGCAAGCTTACAGCAAAACTTTCTCCTAAGTGTATATGAACAAGAATTAACTCACTTTATAGGATATTATAGAACATTTTGCTGCAGCATTTTAAAAGGCCGATAAGTCTTAAAGGGGCCAAAAAGTGTGTACAATGGCTGACTTTAAAAAATAAATCTATGAAAGTTGTTGAAGCTTGTTTACTTATCGTTACTCTCATTTGTTTATTGTTTTTAGCAAAACTGGAGTTCGTTTGTCGCCACCTACTGGCGTAAATATGCAGTGTCAATAAATGTTTTAATTTCTTCGAGTTACTTTGCCAATTCAAAATTCACACCACTAGCATAACTTGCAAAAAAGTAACATTTAGTGAAGTATAAGGTGGGGATGCAAGCCCAAGTTACTATTACTAAACTAAAACAGCATGCAAAACAATTACCAATAATTGTTGTTGTTTTGTTTTGATTTGTCCCCAATGCTTTTTTAGGATACACAAAACATGTAGTATTTAACAAAAACATACACCTGACCTTATTTTTTTTAACAAGACTAGTTTTGCATGGCTGAAAGTTGTAGTTTAGTTCAGTTGCGTTTCACGTCATGACGAATTTTAGACAAACGCGCTTGATCTGTATCTATGGCAACGTTCTGTTTGATGTTTTCTGTAAACCTGACCGTCTCATCAGCATCACTCTCCACAATCCTCCGTGGCGACTATTCGACGATTATTGAGTTGATATCTGAGTTGATCGATTGACCAGTTTGATTTTTGTGTGGTGGAATCTGAAAACAAGAACTGAGTCATGCCTTGTGTTCATTATAAGTTTCCAAGTAAACTCACCCACGACACGATCCCGTTTGAAGGACTTCACATCACCCTGACAGAGCTGAAACGCCAAATTATGAGGCGCGAGAGGCTGAAGCTCTGTGACCTGCAGATCAGCAGCGCACAAACTAATGAAGGTGAGTTGAGCTAGAGATCAGTTCAACTAAACTACAAACATTGGACCCACTTTATATTAGTTGGCCTGAACTACTATGTACTAACATTTAAATTAATCATTTGATACAATGCACTTATTGTGTACATACATGTTTTTACATTGTACTTACATTTTAAAAATTACCTGCATGTAATTACATCTGTAATTATTAATTTCTGTAACTTAGTTAGGCTACATTACACTGTTGACACTTCCCTTACACCTAACCCTACCCTTAAACTTACCCATACCACCACACCTGTCCCTAACTTTACCCGTATCCCACCTCAATATCAGCAAAAGTGTTTTGCAATACAATATGAACACAATAAGTAGATTGTACTTAGTAGTTAAAACCACCTAATATAAAGTGGAACAGAAACATTTGATGCATGGTCAGAGAGCGAACAAACTAACTTAGTTGAGGTATAGCGATCAGTTCAACTAACAGAGCACAAACTAATGCTTTTAGAAAAATGTAATGTCCAATAAAATGTTGTTATTATGACAGTGATGGTGTCAGATAGTAATACCTTTTAATATATTTAATAAATTTATTATTGGTGTTTTTGCTGTCAGAATACACTGATGATGAAGCCCTCATCTCCAACAACACATCAGTCATCATCAGACGAATCCCTGGGCTAAAGCCCAGAAAAAAAGGATTTGTCAAGTAAGTCACGTGACATGAACACAACTTTCATCCTTTAGATGTAACGTTAATGTGAAGAATCACCAGTCTGTCATTGGCGTTTTAGTCATTTGAACTCTTTGGTGTTTTGTTTTGCAGTAATCGGGCTGGACCATCAAGTGGATCTTCCAAAACCGTATGTAGAAAAGCCGTTGTATTGATCTTCGTGTTTAATAAGTCTAATAACTCTGCTTGGTAGTTTGTAATATTTTTAATATTTGATTCTTTGGATTATTTTTGCACTTTTGACTTTCCATTTTGATGTCTATTATTATTTCTACCGTATGGCACACGGGCGACTGGTTCCTCCAGTACGTGACAGACAAGCGTTTACTATATGTTTTATAATATGTTTTGATCATACTGTCAGGAAAAGCCATTTGCTTTTTGCCAGACGAAGGTAAGACCAGTTCCACTTACACTACGGTTAGAATCATTTTGTTCTGTATGCATTATTGTAACGTTTCAAATGACACTGTCTGTATGAATAAACCTCATTCGCTGTATATTCACTGCAACTCTATATAATAAAACTATTATTAATTCCCTGACATTCAAGGCCCTGCGTGTTCATTTTGATAGGCTTTCTGCAGACAAGCGTAGACCGACTGACCTCAGTATTGTCCTAAATGAGTTTGTCCTTGAGTCTTATCATAGACGTAACAGAGTTCATGTTTATTTCAGCAGCAGAATCAGCACAGTGATTCTTCCCCTGTTTCACTGGATCAGCTTCTAAAGGTACTGAAATAAGTGAGAAATACACTCTGCTGCACTGTATTAAACTTCAGTGTTTGGATTTGAAATGTCATAAAGAAGACAAAAAAAGTGTTTCATGCAGAAAATCACAATGTACAGTGAAGTTGCTTGTGTTAAACTGCAAAGCCAAACTGAGCAGAAATAACACAATGACACACACACAAGCAGCTTCTTCCGAGAATTTTGAGTGTCTCTGTGCTCTTGAGCGTATCAGTGATGAGCATTAAAGCTTGCAAATGCCTGTGAAACAGACAGAGAATCTGGCTGAGGCAAATGCATCGGAGGAGGACAAAATAAAAGCTGTGATGTACCAGTCCAGTCTGTGCTATTATTCCAGCAGGTGAGTGTTCAGACATTGACAGGGTTTGAAGTTGTTGTATGACATTTGTGAGAGATGCTCATGATTCTGACGTTCATCAGTGATGCGATGAAGCTGCTGGGACTGCTTCCACCAAACTACGTGTGTTTCCGCTGTGGGATCCCTGGACATCACATTAAAAACTGCCCAGCCAATGGGGTAACTGAGCTTTCCGAGATCACCGTTGTTGTAAACTTGAGCTCTTTTGCCCATTAGTCTGCTTGTTTGGTTAGAGTTTGAATGTCACTGGTGAATTCACAGGCCCAGCGTTTTTCTTCTGGTAAACCCATACGGAAATGCTTCGGCATTCCTCGTAGTTTCCTGGTGGCGGTGGATGATCCTGACAGAAAGGGAGTCATGATGGACCGCAGTGGGAAATATGTCATTCCCATTATGGATGCGTGAGTATACTGTACTTGACCTTGGCGCAT
Organism: Rhinogobio ventralis; assembly: GCA_039654625.1. Taxonomy (NCBI): domain Eukaryota; kingdom Metazoa; phylum Chordata; class Actinopteri; order Cypriniformes; family Gobionidae; genus Rhinogobio; species Rhinogobio ventralis. Next base: position 26,116,816 of record CM077204.1, read on the forward strand.
GTTCTAGTGCATCTCACAGTCGACGTCACGGTACACAACGTCTGTTTGTGTTTGTTTGTGCTTGATCTGTTCAGTGAGGCCTACGCTACTGGGAAGAAAGAGAAGCCACCCTTCCTGGAGTCGGACCAGCCTTCATCCTCATCCTCAGAAGATCCAGTGCCTGACGCGCTGCTGTGTCTGATCTGTAAGGATCTGCTGACTGATGCTGTGATGATTCCCTGCTGCAGGAGCAGCTACTGCGACGAATGTAAGTGTCTGTTCAAGCAAACATCAGTCAGAAACAAACAGGCTGTTTTTGTCGAAACCAACACAATCTCTTGGTCTCAGGCATCAGAACGTGTTTGCTGGAGTCCGATGGACATGTTTGTCCCACCTGCAGAGTTTCAGATGTTTCTCCTGATGCTTTGACAGCAAACACTGTTTTGCGTCAAGTAAGGCCTAAAACCTTATTTCTTGTTGTTGGTCGTCTGTATGTTCACTTCTAAACTACTTTATGATTCTTTCTCACACAGGAGGTGAATCATTTTAGGAATGGAACCAGATCATCACATTCCTACCAAAGTCCAAGCCACAGCCGTTCATCCCGGTCACCCATTCCAGAATCCTCATCAAAGAGGGGACAGGATGTGAGACGGAAACGGTCCCGCTCCAGATCTCCTCTAGATCAGAATATAGAGCAGAAGAGACCACGACACTGAGAAAGAGACTTCCAGTCCTGCACTGGAGAAACATCAAGCTCTCTTACTAGATTTACTTTATACTTGTTAAGGAACATGGAGAAATAAATATGTGTATATATTGTATATATTTTATAAATGGAATAAAGGTTATAGAAACAATAGCAAATTCAATTTATTTGTATAGCGCTTTTCACTGTTAGGGGATGACAGTTTAGGACCCAAGACCAGTTGTGAAGAATGAAGACCAAGAGTCAGGATGGCAATTACTTAAAGAAAAATGTACTGAAGAATAGTTTGCAGTTTCATCAGCAGAAGCCGAAGTTCGTAGGCCGCGCTCCCTCTCTACCAGTTTTTCGCACATACAATTTCTCAACAGTTATACTCTTTTCAAGGTCTAGCTACTTCATTACTTCAGGTTGAATGATTCTGATTGGCTAAGAGAAAATATATAGTCATAGTAAATTTCCACACATTGTCAGTTAATCAGATGCACGTCTCCATAGATCACTTGTTGACGCTTTCACCCCGGAATTAGGCACGTAGTGACCTTCCAGGTCTGGAGCAGGCGCCAGCTTGCCCGTTGTACACCTCTAATACTGATCTGCAATACAGAACCCTAGCGCACATACACAGATACACCGGCTTCTTCAAGGTTTGAGTTGGCTGAGTCCCAGCTCTGACCAGAAAGTTTCCCAAAACATACTGATAACATGTGCTTTCTCTCAGTAAGAGGTACAGACAATATTCACCATAATTCTTTAGTGTTTCAGTAAAAGGAAATAATATAAAATGAAAGACAAATCCATATTTAATCTCTGGTGAGTAAGCACTGTTACTGCACTCCTGGCATGGGTCAGACCCTCAGTCACTCCTCAGAGACCAAATACAAACTTTAGAAAACATATAAGAAACAATAAACAATCAGTGGTTGTATTGATTAAGTAATATCATAACCGAAAAGAATAATTAAAAATCATTATAATAATATAGGAGGATAAATATTGCTTAATGCTTTGATTATAAATTTAATTAGCATATATAGGTATATTGAAGCGGCAGTGGATTTCAGAATCCGCACCCTTCATCACAATGCATATCGTTTCAAAGCAGCTTTACAGAAAATGCATGCGTCTCCATTACAATTTAGAGTGATTCGTTATCAGAGGGGATTGTGTCCAAGTTATGGATTTCAGAAATGTACATATACAAGTCACACAGTTAGCTAACAACGTATTAATAAACAATGCATTAATTTAAAGGGGACATTTCATGAAAATCTGACTTTTTCTAAAGAGACACGAACACACACACACAAAATACATCATGGCATTATCCCTAGATAACATTCGATTCACTATACGTTCATGTTGTTTACATTATATGCACTTACGCGCTGATTGCCAACAAAACATTTGATGCAGTTTCACGCACCGCCTGCAGTTCGACCATAGAGTTCGACTCGTGACCGGGAACAAATAAACACACTTGCAGAACTCCATTGCTGCTCCGGAAAAACAAACTGCATCAACTGTTTCCTTAAAGTTGGGTTATTTACGACTTTACGACTTTTTAATTTATCCTTTTGAGCAGGGCATTATATCGTTTTTGGGCTGCTTGTCTTGTTTATGTTTGTTTTACTGTTTTAATTGTTACTACTGGAAACCTAAATTTCCCTAGTGGATGAATAAAGTATTTATCTATCTATCTATCTATTTGGGAAGCTGTTATGTTTTCCTCACAACCAAATACACACTTCTTTAGTGACATTATTGATTTCGTGGTCTAAAATCAAAATAACAGCGCTGCCGACGGCTTCCGCAACGACGCTTGTTGTTGACGCTTTTACTCTGGCTCTGATTGATGTGTGCACAAGCTCATCTGGGAGAAGTGCCCATACAAGCAATTCTGCCCTTTATGAAGTCATACAGGGCCACACTTAGAAAAAAAACTTTATGAAACGTATTCGAATCCTGAAGTGTATTTGGCACAGAAATACATCCAACTCGTTTTTTGAAATTTTGGCCATGTTTAGCATGAGAATTTCACTTTATATTAAATGTATTTAACTACAATGTACTAACATTTAAATTATTAATTTGATACCATTCACTTATTGTGTACATAGATGTTTTACGCTGTATTTATATTTAAAAAATAAATAAAAAATTCCAGCATGAAATTACATCCATATTTAATTTCTGTAGTTACATCTACTGTAGTTACCATACACCTGAACCGACCCTAAAAACTGTCCCTAACTTACCCATATTTCACATAGCAGTACAAGTGTTTTGCAATACAACATGAATACAATAAATACATTGTACCAAACTATTTTTATGCAAGTACATAGTAATTAAAGACACCCAATATAAAGTGACCCTGTTCCTGATTCCTGTTAATTCTATGCCTACCTAAAAGGTCAAAAGTAAAGAGTGATAAATTACTATCATAGTTTGAGTAAATCAAAAAGAAACATTCTGAAATCTCATTGCCTGTAACTTTAAAATGGGGTGTTACACTACTGGGGTCAAAGTCTCAGCAAGCCTAGAAGCATGAAGTGCATTCCTAAACGTCATGCTAAACTGCAGAGTAAAACAGCTGCAACAAATGGAGATTCCAGTATTTACTGTTGATGCTTTTACTAATTTACCTTTCAAAGGTAATCCTGCTGCAATATGTCTTATAGAGAATGTAAGTATTACACTACACAAGACATTTTTATGCTTTCTTTTCATAAACTAGTTTCTTAACGTTAAAATATGTTAGCACTTAAAAATATTGGTAACACTTTACAATAAGGTTTCATTTGTTAACTATATTAACAAACTAATAATGAACAATACTTCTACATTATTTATTAATCTTAGTTTAGTTTAAACACATTTTTAAGATCAAAAGTTGCATCTGCTAACATTAGTTAATGCACTGTGAACCTATATGAATAATATTTTTTTTATTATCTAAAATTAATAAAAGCTGTAAAGAATATATAGCTAATTGTCAGTTAATGAATTTAGTACGGCTAACAAATTAGACCTTATTGTAAAGTGTTACCAAAATATCTATATGAAATATGTTTCTCTGTAACACATTTAGGAGCTGCAAGATGATCTTTATCAAAGCATTGCTGCTGAGATGAATTTATCAGAGACTGCTTTCATCACAAAACAGAATTCTATGGATTTTTCCTCAGGTATTCTGCTGCTGAAATGCAAGTTGAAATAACCACACAACTCTAATTTACATGTCAGCTTTTGGGTTTGATATATTTTGAAAGGTGCAAAGTTTGGGTTACGCTGGTTTACCCCCAAAAGTGAGGTTCCACTATGTGGACATGCAACACTGGCCTCAGCAGCAGTGCTCTTTTACATTAAAAGTAAGAAACGCTTGTCCTGATGTTAATATTTTACCAAAAACAATGGACTGGTGACCTTTCTAAAAGCACAATATCATCACACAGAGAATGTCAACCCTGTTGTGGTGTTTGAGACTATGAGTGGGGAGCTCAATGTGCACCAGCATGAAGAATCACTAATAATGGACTTCCCCTTAAACAAACCAAAGCCCCAGGTATGACCAAAAGACACCTCGTGGACTCTTTCTTCAACAATACTAAAGTAGACTCTCATGATCAATCAAGTAGTTGCTCTTGGTCTAAACTTATAGATTTTTTGTTAATTTGCAGGGCCAACATGAGATCAAGGATCTGTTGAAAGTAAGTTTTCCAGGGAGTAATTTATCATGTTAGGTGACATAAGGAGAAACAAGCTTTTATGTTAATTTTCAGGCTGCTGTTGGAGACTTACCCATCCAGGACGTGTGCTACAGTTCAACAACAAGGAAACTGATGATTCGTCTAGCTGACACATGCAACAGGTATTGCTGGACATTCACAGGCGTTTCTGAATATAAATATAACAAGAAAGAAAATAAGATTGATGCAAGTACAACCCCCCCACTGAACACATCTGAAGTCTAATCATTGATCAGAAGTGTGTTTTGATTATAATTCATTGGAGTATTGACAATCAGATATACTGAAAAATGATGAAAACATATTGTGAGCAGGAAGTTATTAACTACTGTGTTATTTAGACACTTCACATACATCAACAATCAGCATATGAAACACAACAATGTATTACTTTTTTCTTAACTTCATAACTATTTAAACCAGTCATGAAACTACAGAAAAGCAGCAATTTGACAGTCATTAAAACAGATATCAATCAGCTTTTTCATCTTTCTCTTTCTTGAACAATGCACAAGAGAAATAAGTTAACTTAAGTCAAGGGTCAAATGCCCAACTACATTTATGCAGTTATTTACATTTATGCATTTAGCAGACGCTTTTATCCAAAGCGACTTACAACTGAGGAGTATAGGAAGCGATCCGTCATGAAGAGGCGAAAAAACGGAAAAAGTGCCTTAAATACTAAGTTTTGGACATTACTCAGAGTAGCCTAAGCTAGAATAGGGAGGGAATAGAGAATTTTTTTTTTTTTTAATGATAAGATTAAGTGCTCAAGTGCTCAACTAAAACAAACAATGATCACCATCATGGTGACTTCTTATTTCTGGTGAATCTTATTTTCAACCAAACAGCAACATCTAAACCTCTTTTTAATCTCATTAAGAACTTTTTGAAATAAATAAAATCAACTGTGTCTTGAAGTTAGTTGTAGTTTGTGTTCTAGTTGTTTCTCTTTCCTTCAGTGCTGAAATCAATGTTCCTATAAATGTTGAGTTGTTAATAAAAATTAAGTTGTAAGAATGTTTCAGAAACATCATACTAACCTTAAAAAAACATTCCACTGACATATAAAAGCTTCTTTGGTATAAAGGCTAATTTAAAATGGAGTCAAGAACTCTAGGGATCTATATTGAACCCCACTAAATATTTTCTTCTAAGAGTGCCTGACTAAAAGATGTTGTTGATTGTTTGTTGTTGGCAGATCTGAACTTACATCTTTGAGGCCTGAAGCAGAAGCTTTGCTGAAAAACGAATATACTGGGAGGATTAAAGGCGTCATTGTTACAATGAAAGGAGCTCCGACTGCACAGCCTGGATATGACTTCTATTCCCGTTACTTTGCCCCTTGGGTTGGTATCCCTGAAGATCCAGTCACTGGTGAGCTGAGATGATCAACATAGGTCTCTAAATTCAAAACCTACAATACATGTGGAGAAATATGTAGAAGTTTCAACATGTGAATGTAAAGCCATGAATTCTAATGGAAATGTAAAATGACACCCAGTCATCATAATATCATATGAATTTGATTCATGCTTTAAAAGACTAATAATTATTTTTAAAAGGGTCTGCACACACAGTTCTTGCTGGCTACTGGTCTGAAAAGCTGAATAAAAAGAAAATGTTGGGTAAAGGCCATTTTCCCCCTTTATTGTACTAGAATAAAAATCAGATTCCACATTTAAATGAAGCTGATGTCACTCCACATAAATGATTTGATTAAATATTTTCTCAAAAAGCTTAAATAAAATGCATAAACACTGTATTTTACCTCATGATAAAGTATGTATCCCTTCTGTATTTGTTTTTCCAGCCTACCAGTGCTCCAGTCGTGGAGGGGAACTGGAGCTGGAGCTTAGGGATGATGGTCGACTCAACATCAGCGGTCGGGCACAGATCGTTCTTCAGGGAACTCTTAAAATCTAGACAACTTGCACAATCTACTCTTTGAATCTATGATTAGTTTAATGGGAATCATGTTCATTTTTTTTCTTAATAAAGAGCTGCAAACTGATATATACACTCACCTAAAGGATTATTAGGAACACCTGTTCAATTTCTCATGAATGCAATTATCTAATGGCACATGGCAGTTGCTTCAATGCATTTAGGGGTGTGGTCCTGGTCAAGACAATCTCCTGAACTCCAAACTGAATGTCAGAATGAGAAAGAAAGGTGATTTAAGCAATTTTGAGCGTGGCATGGTTGTTGGTGCCAGACGGGCCGGTCTGAGTATTTCACAATCTGCTCAGTTACTGGGATTTTCACGCACAACCATTTCTAGAGTTTACAAAGAATGGTGTGAAAAGGGAAAAACATCCAGTATGCGGCAGTCCTGTGGGCGAAAATGCCTTGTTGATGCTAGAGGTCAGAGGAGAATGGGCCGACTGATTCAAGCTGATAGAAGAGCAACTTTGACTGAAATAACCACTCGTTACAACCGAGGTATGCAGCAAAGCATTTGTGAAGCCACAACACGCACAACCTTGAGGCGGATGGGCTACAACAGCAGAAGACCCCACCGGGTACCACTCATCTCCACTACAAATAGGAAAAAGAGGCTACAATTTGCACAAGCTCACCAAAATTGGACAGTTGAAGACTGGAAAAATGTTGCCTGGTCTGATCAGTCTCGATTTCTGTTGAGACATTCAGATGGTAGAGTCAGAATTTGGCGTAAACAGAATGAGAACATGGATCCATCATGCCTTGTTACCACTGTGCAGGCTGGTGGTGTAATGGTGTGGGGGATGTTTTCTTGGCACACTTTAGGCCCCTTAGTGCCAATTAGGCATCGTTTAAATGCCACGGCCTACCTGAGCATTGTTTCTGACCATGTCCATCCCTTTATGACCACCATGTACCCATCCTCTGATGGCTACTTCCAGCAGGATAATGCACCATGTCACAAAGCTCGAATCATTTCAAATTGGTTTCTTGAACATGACAATGAGTTCACTGTACTAAAATGGCCCCCACAGTCACCAGATCTCAACCCAATAGAGCATCTTGGGATGTGGTGGAACGGGAGCTTCGTGCCCTGGATGTGCATCCCACAAATCTCCATCAACTGCAAGATGCTATCCTATCAATATGGGCCAACATTTCTAAAGAATGCTTTCAGCACCTTGTTGAATCAATGCCACGTAGAATTAAGGCAGTTCTGAAGGCGAAAGGGGGTCAGCATCACACTGCCTCCGCGGCTTGCCTTCTTCCCATAGTGCATCCTGGTGCCATGTGTTCCTCAGGTAAGCGGCGCACACGCACCCGGCCATCCACGTGATGTATAAGAAAACGTGATTCCTCAGACCAGGCCACCTTCTTCTATTGCTCTGTGGTCCAATTCTGATGCTCACGTGCCCAATGTTGGCGCTTTTTATCTTGCTAGTACCGGGTTGGACCCCTTTTGTCTTCAGATCTGCCTTAATTCTTTGTGGCATAGATTTAACAAGGTGCTGGAAACATTCCTCAGACACTTTGGGATATATTTTCATTATAGATAAGCATCATGATTTTCATTTTCAAATATTTTAAAATAGCTTAAACTCTATTTTAAGGATAATTTAACAGTGAAAATCCATCTTAAAAGACATTTTAAAATCTCAAGTCTGTACCTTTAACCTGAGCTGTTATATCATAAGGTTCAAAGTCTAACTTGATTTCAAATACTGCTCTAAAATACCTAAAAGGTACAAGAAAAACTCCAGAGACCTGAAGAGCTGTAATCAATGGAGATTCCAATATTTACTGTAGATGCTTTTACCAATGTACCTTTCAAAGGTAATCCTGCTGCAATATGTCTTCTAGAGAATGTAAGTATTACACTATCACAAGACAGTCTTCTAAATATGTTAACTAGATCAGTTATTCATGTTAATAAAATGTAAATGTGTTAGTGCGTTACATAAACTAGTTTATTACCGTTTAAATATGTTAGCACTTAAAAATATCAGTAACACTTTAGTTTGCATTTGTTAACATTAGTTACTACATTACGAACTAATGAACAATATGTCTAAAGCATTTATTCATTTTAGCTAATGTTAATCTCAATGTTTACTAATACATTTAAGCTAAAAAGTTGCATCTGCTAATAATGCACTAACATAAACATGAACTAACATGAAAAATAACATTTTTATTATCTTACATTAATAAAAGCTGTAAAAAAAAATATATAGCCAATTGTTAGTTAATGCATTAACTAATGTTAACAAATTAAACAAATTATTGTAAAGTGTTAACAAAATATCATATAATAAGAATATGAAATATTTCTCTGTAACACGTTTAGGAGCTGCAAGATGGTCTTTATCAAAGCATTGCTGCTGAGATGAATTTATCAGAGACTGCTTTCATCACAAGACGGAATTCTATGGATTTTTCCTCAGGTATTCTGCTGCTGAAATGCAAGTTGAAATACTCAAACAATTCTTATTTACATTTTGGATTTTATGTATTTTGAAAGGTGCAAGGTTTGGGTTACGCTGGTTTACCCCCACATGTGAGGTTCCACTATGTGGACATGCAACACTGGCATCAGCAGCAGTGCTCTTTTACATTAAAAGTAAGAAATGCGTATCCTGACATTAATCTTTTACCAAACAATGGACTAGAAGTGATCTTTTACCTTAAAAGTAAGAAATGCGCATCCTGACATTAATCTTTTACCAAACAATGGACTACTGACCATTCTAAAAGCACAATATCATCACACAGAGAATGTCAACCCTGTTGTGGTGTTTGAGACTATGAGTGGGGAGCTCAATGTGCGCCAGCATGAAGAATCACTAATAATGGACTTCCCCTTAAACAAACCAAAGCCCCAGGTATGACCAAAAGACACCTCGTGGACTCTTTCTTCAACAATACTAAAGTAGACTCTCATGATCAATCAAGTAGTTTTTTTTTTATTTGTAGGACCAACATGAAACCAAGGATCTGTTGAAAGTAAGTTTGCCAGGGAGTAATTTAGCATCATGTTAGGTTTCCAATATGACATATGTCTATATGACTTTTATGTACATTTTCAGGCTGCTGTTGGAGACTTACCCATCAAGGATGTGTGTTACTGTGCAACAACAAGGAACCTGATGATTCGTCTAGCTGACACATGCAACAGGTACTGCTGGTCATTCACAGGCATTTCTGAATATAACAAGAAAAAAAATAAGATTGATGATGGCATTGTATTTGTTAAATGAGATGAATAATGTCAATAGAGAAATAGGAGATCAGCTCAAAGCAAAATCAAAACAAACTGCTTTGCAACAGAAAACAAAATCATTAAAAAATAAATAAAAAATAAAGCAACAATCAACTAGAGACAAAAACTTGTATGTTGCTAGCATTCTCCAAAAATAAGTATCAGTAAGTATAAGTAAGATTTTGTACTGTATAGAGAACCTTAAAGGGTTCTGTCAGATGGGATAATTTTATGGATTTATTTTGTTTTAATTTATTTTTAGCTGTAATTAAATCTTATGAATTAAGCAGCTTGTAAACATACTTTATCACTAGAAAAAAATTAAATAACCCATATGAAGTATTATGCAATCATTTAAGACATTTCTTCTTTGGCATAAAGGCTTCTTTAGGTTGTTGACTGTTTGTTGTTGGCAGATCTGAACTTACATCTTTGAGGCCTGAAGCAGAAGCTTTGCTGAAAAATGAATATACTGGGAAGATGAATGGTGTCATTGTTACAATGAAAGGGGCTCCGACTGCACAGCCTGGATATGACTTCTATTCCCGTTACTTTGCCCCTTGGTTAGGTGTTCTTGAAGATCCAGTCTGTGGTAAGCTGAGATAATCAACATAGGTCTCTAAATTCAAAACCTACAGTACATGAAAAGCCATGAATTCCAATGGAAATTTACAATGACACCTAGTCATCATAATGTCATATGAAATTGATTCATGCTTTAAAAGACTAATAATTCTTTTTAAAAGGGTCTGCACACACAGTTCTTGCTGGCTACTGGTCTGAAAAGCTGAATAAAAAGAAAATGTTGGGTAAAGGCCTTTTCCCCCCTTCATTGTACTAGAATAAAAATCAGATTCCACAATAAAAGGAAACTGATAATGACACTAGTCCACATAAATTATTTAATTAAATATTTGTCTCAAAAAGCTTAAATAAAATGCATAAACACTGTATTTTACCTCATGATAAAGTACATATCCCTTCTGTATTTGTTTTTCCAGCCTACCAGTGCTCCAGTCGTGGAGGGGAACTGGAGCTGGAGCTTAGGGATGATGGTCGACTCAACATCAGCGGTCGGGCACAGATCGTTCTTCAGGGAACTCTTAAAATCTAGACAACTTGCACAATCTACTCTTTGAATCTATGAATAGTTTAATGGGAATCATGTTCATTTTCTTTTTTTAATAAAAGCTACAAACTGATTATTTTCACTTAGTGGATAAATATGGCCAAAATTTTAATAAATTGAGATTAGGAGACTAAATTAAATGTTGTAAACACTCAAATGACTGATTAAAAACTATAAGTCTCTGAAATCAAATAAATGTTTAAATCATTTTATTGTAAAATATTAATGAAATTGTCTGTTGAGAAGAGTAAGTGTTACATAAATCCAGGATAAGGCAAACCAGTGTTACAGTCTTTTATTAGGTACACCGTGCTAGTACTGGGTTGGACCCCTTTTGCCTTCAGAACTGTCTTAATTCTTTGTGGCATAGATTCAACAAAGTGTTTGAAAAATTCCTCAGAGACTTTGGTCCGAAAATGCCTCATTGATGCCAGAGCTCATAGAAGAATGGCCAGAAAAAGGCAATAGTAACTCAAATAACTACTCGTTACAACCGAGGTATGCAGAAGACCATCTCTGAACTCTCAACATGTCGAACCTTGAAGCAGATGGGCTACAGCCGCAGAACACCACACAGGGTGCCACTCCTGTAAGCTAAGAATAGGAAACTGAGGCTACAGTTCACACAAGCACACCAAAATTTGACAATAGAAGACTGGAAAAAAAGTTGCCTGGTCTGAGTCTCGATTTCTGCTGAAACATTCAGTTTATAGGGTCAGAATTTGGCGTAAACAACATGAAAGCATGGATCCATCCTACCTTGTATCAATGGTTCAGGCTGCTGCTGGTGGTGTAATGGTGTAGGGGGATATTTTCTTGACACACTTTGGGCCTCTTAGTACCAATTGAGCAATTGACGGCTACTTCCAGCTGGATAATGTGCCGTCACAAAGCTTAAATCACCTCAAACTGGTTTATTGAACATGACAATGAACTCACTGTACTCAAATGGCCTCCAAAGTTACCAGAGCTCAATCCAATAAAGCACCTTGGATATGGTGGAACAGGAGGTTTGCATCATGGATGTGCAGCCAACAAATCTGAAGCAACTGCGTGATTCTCATGTCATTATGGATCTGTCTGTCTGTGATTGTTAGATAGACATGAAATGATAGATTAGCATCATACTTTTTTAATGCAAATATTTAAAATAGCTTGAACTGTTTTAACCCTCCTATTATCTTTGTGGTCAATTTGACCCCATTCGATAATTAACATCTTTAAATACACAATTGACATTTTATTTTGCTTCAGATTGAATGACTTTTCCTAATTTAATGGGGACAACTCTGTAAACATAAAATTTCCAATGTCCTGTACACATTTTGTAGTATTGGTGTTCTTTGGTGTTATGTTCCTGTATAAAACATAAGAAATATCAAAATTGTACACACATTTGTTTTGGTTGTTTTATTGAGGTCACTATAACATGCTATAATTTTATATATTCAATATAATATTCAAACAACTTCCCTCTGTTTTAGGGCTCTAACCTAACCTAACCATGCCTGTAGTATTGCGAGAACCACTAGTAGTTCACATTATTATGGTCCTGCTCCTCACTTGAACGACAGGGTAGACATAGTGCTGCTAATGTCATCAAAATGGTTCCAGGGCCCACCAGATATGTTGTCAGCCATAAATGACCGGAGATATAAACCTTTGTGTCAAAAAAAAAAAATCATATTCTGGAGGTTTAAATGGCTGGGGTCAAATTGACCCCAGTGGGTAAAACAATTGAGGGTAACAGGAGGGTTAAGGATAATATAACACTAAAAAATGTCCATCTAAAAAGACATTTTGAAATCTCAAGTCTGTACCTTTAACCTGAGCTGTTATATCATAAGGTTCAAAGTCTAACTTGATTTCAAATACTGCTCTAAAATACCTAAAAGGTACAAGAAAAAAAACTAGAGCTGAAGAGCTGTAATCAATGGAGATTCCAATATTTACTGTTGATGCTTTTACCAATGTACCTTTCAAAGGTAATCCTGCTGCAATATGTCTTATAGAGAATGTGAGTATTACACTATCTTGTAAATGAGTTAACATAGATTAGTTATTCATGGTAATAAAATGTATATGCGTTACAACGTTATAAAATGTTTCTCTGTAACACATTTAGGAGCTGCAAGATGATCTTTATCAAAGCATTGCTGCTGAGATGAATTTATCAGAGACTGCTTTCATCACAAAACAGAATTCTATGGATTTTTCCTCAGGTATTCTGCTGCTGAAATGCAAGTTGAAATACCCACACAACTCTAATTTACATGTCAGCTTTTGGGTTTGATGTATTTTGAAAGGTGCAAAGTTTGGGTTACGCTGGTTTTCCCCCAAAAGTGAGGTTCCACTATGTGGACATGCGACACTGGCCTCAGCAGCAGTGCTCTTTTACATTAAAAGTAAGAAACGCTTGTCCTGATGTTAATATTTTACCAAAAACAATGGACTGGTGACCATTCTGAAAGCACAATATCATCACACAGAGAATGTCAACCCTGTTGTGGTGTTTGAGACTTTGAGTGGGGAGCTCAATGTGCGCCAGCATGAAGAATCACTAATAATGGACTTCCCCTTAAACAAACCAAAGCCCCAGGTATGACCAAAAGACACCTCATGGACTCTTTCTTCAACAAAACTAAAGTAGACTCTCATGATCAATTAAGTAGTTGCTTTTGGTCTGAATATTTGCAGGACCAACATAAAATCAAGGGTCTGTTGAAGGTAACGCTGACAGTTAGTATTTCTGTTTTTAGTATGACACAAGCAGAAAATATTTTATGTCACCCTTTTGCCTTACATTTTCAGGCTGCTGTTGGAGACTTACCCATCCAGGATGTGTGCTACAGTCCATCCACAAAGAAACTAATGATTCGTCTAGCTGACACATGCGACAGGTATTGCTGGACATTGGTGAAATTAGCAAAAAAAGATGATCGCAAATTCTGTGTGAAGTACATGTAAAATGTACTTCACATAGAATTTTAAATCTTTTTTTTTGTGTTAATTTCAGAAATTCAGTCGGAGAAAAAAGATCCATCTACAATTTACAACATACAGTATGTTAAACATTCTGCAGTGTTGTTAATTCTTCATTGTTGGCAGGTCTGAACTTGTGTCTTTGAGGCCAGAGGCAGAGACACTTCTGAGAAATGAGTCCACTGGTAAGATTAAAAGTCTCATCATTACATTGAAAGGAACACAGACCTCTCAGTCTGGATATGACTTCTACTCCCGTGTCTTCGCACCCTGGGTTGGTGTCCCTGAAGATCCAGTCACTGGTGAGTACATTCAAAAGTCATTTGAATGAGAAATGTGTATAATGTAAACTCATAAATATTACAAACCATCATGATGGGCTTCACTGGACATGCACAAGAGAAATCAATGCTTACTGGCTATCAATGCACTACAACTTTATTTCTAAAAGGGTCTGCACATACAGTCCTTGCTGCGTATTGGTCTGAGAAGCTGGAGAAAAAGAAAATGATGGGTAACAGCCTCCTTTTCGTTCATGTCATCACACTGTAATGAAAAAAAAAAATCTGAATATAGAGTAGAAGGGAAATACTGACTCTAGTTCACATCTTAGCTGAGGATGATTAACTCCGTAAAGTGATGCTAACATTACCAAAACAAGCTGCTCAGAATAAGAATAATTTATTTCCGCTATATTTGTTTTTCTAGCTTACCAGTGTTCCAGTCGTGGTGGTGAGGTAAAGCTGGAGATAAGAGATGACAGTCGACTGGACATCATTGGTCAGGCGAAGATCATTCTTCAGGGAACTCTCAAAATCTAGACAAACTTGCAGAACCGATTTATTGAATTTGCGAATATTGATGGAAATCAAGTGCATTTAATTTTCACTTTATATTAATGTGAAGGTGCATTCTAAAGTTATGTGCCATTTAATAAAATGTATACAACAGTTCATTCTGGTTCTCGAATCTGATTGGTTGAGAACCTTTTCCAGACATGCAATATTCTACCGGTATCACCACGGGAACCGTTTCACCCACAGCGGGCATCATGGCGAACGAGCAAACACCATACTTCTACAAATACTAACCTAAAGGATTATTAGGAACACCATACTAATACTGTGTTTGACCCCCTTTCGCCTTCAGAACTGCCTTAATTCTACGTGGCATTGATTCAACAAGGTGCTGAAAGCATTCTTTAGAAATGTTGGCCCATATTGATAGGATAGCATCTTGCAGTTGATGGAGATTTGTGGGATGCACATCCAGGGCACGAAGCTCCCGTTCCACCACATCCCAAAGATGCTCTATTGGGTTGAGATCTGGTGACTGTGGGGGCCATTTTAGTACAGTGAACTCATTGACATGTTCAAGAAACAAATTTGAAATGATTCGAGCTTTGTGACATGGTGCATTATCCTGCTGGAAGTAGCCATCAGAGGATGGGTACATGGTGGCCATAAAGGGATGGACATGGTCAGAAACAATGCTCAGGTAGGCCGTGGCATTTAAACAATGCCCAATTGGCACTAAGGGGCCTAAAGTGTGCCAAGAAAACATCCCCCACACCATTACACCACCACCACCAGCCTGCACAGTGGTAACAAGGCATGATGGATCCATGTTCTCATTCTGTTTACGCCAAATTCTGACTCTACCATCTGAATGTCTCAACAGAAATCGAGACTCATCAGACCAGGCAACATTTTTCCAGTCTTCAACTGTCCAATTTTGGTGAGCTCAAGCAAATTGTAGCCTCTTTTTCCTATTTGTAGTGGAGATGAGTGGTACCCGGTGGGGTCTTCTGCTGTTGTAGCCCATCCGCCTCAAGGTTGTGCGTGTTGTGGCTTCACAAATGCTTTGCTGCATACCTCGGTTGTAACGAGTGGTTATTTCAGTCAAAGTTGCTCTTCTATCAGCTTGAATCAGTCGGCCCATTCTCCTCTGACCTCTAGCATCAACAAGGCATTTTCGCCCACAGGACTGCCGCATACTGGATGTTTTTCCCTTTTCACACCATTCTTTGTAAACTCTAGAAATGGTTGTGAGTGAAAATCCCAGTAACTGAGCAGATTGTGAAATACTCAGACCGGCCCGTCTGGCACCAACAACCATGCCACGCTCAAAATTGCTTAAATCACCTTTCTTTCCCATTCTGACATTCAGTTTGGAGTTCAGGAGATTGTCTTGACCAGGACCACACCCCTAAATGCATTGAAGCAACTGCCATGTGATTGGTTGATTAGATAATTGCATTAATGAGAAATTTGAACAGGTGTTCCTAATAATCCTTTAGGTGAGTGCATGTCAATTTTTTTCGTTTTAGGAGATGTGAGCTCCTTGCCGTCAGCAGCCAAATTGTGATATTGCTTATTTGTAGACCTACTACTATGTGATATTGCTTATTTATAAACCTGCAAAATGTTCTCTATTTATTATGCATGTCAAGTCATCAACAGTTTTGGGGAGGAAAAGTAAACTCGAATAGAATGTAATAATTTTTTTGCAATGTTTTATTAAACAAAAACTTTAAATTCTTAAAACAGTCGAAATAACATTAAACAAGTATACATATAAATATATATGTATGATGCACATACACAACATAGATAAAACTATAATGGATTTAAAAAACATGTGATATGAGGTAGGAATCAGTTGGGTGAAGACAATTGTGAGTGTAATTATGTACTAGGGCATGTCACCACTGATTTATTATTCAATTTGACACCCATCATTATAACAAAATAAAAGTTGCCTACAGTTATTTGAAGCTTACGTGCACCATTTCACTTACATTTATTTCAAGTAATTGTTTCACAGCATTATATTTGTGCCGTACACCAAGTATCAAAAGAGGTTTTTGTTTTTATCACAAGTGGATTCCAGGTAGTGCCTCATGGGCGGCAGGAGGTAGCTGGAAGATGTGACTTAAATTAAGGAGAATTTCAAAATTTCAAAGTTGTTATGCTAATTTGAATGAAAGAGTGACAAAAAGTCACATTAAAAGACTGAATAAACCTGCAAGATGATTCTCATAAGTAAACACAGCTGTAAAGGATATCATATCTTCCTGTTGAAGGTGACGGAGGAGTTTCTCTAGTGGCGCGTACCGGCGGAGGGTGGGGGCCGAGCCCAGCATGAGGAGCTTGTGTTTGGCTCTAGTGATGGCCACATTCAGTCTACGCCAGTCCTGGAGCAACTCTCCCAGCTGAAAAATGATTTGACATCTTATAATAATGAAAATAATCGAGTGCATAATGGTTCTTTGTTAATCACCACAGCCACAGATTATACTAAAGACCATCTGCACTGCAATGAACAGGGTTTAATGGTAAAATAATTTGTTTGTTTAAATTCAAGAGGAAGGCGCACTTACGTTGCCCTCGGGGTTGCTTCTAACAAAAGACACAATGATGACACTCTTGTCACGACCTTGGTATTTGTCCACAGTGTTGACTTCCAGAGCTTTAAAGGCATCTCCCTGCAGCAGACTGGAGATGGCTTTCAGCTGTTGCCGATATGGAGCAATAACCCCAATATCAGATGCTCTGCATCCAGCCTACGACACATTTAAATTGACCATTTCATTTCAAGTACTACATAAAAAAAATAGACAGAATTCAGTGCGTTTCATACAACCAATGGCATGTTCAGACCTTGAGCAGTAGAGTGACAAGGGCTTGTACCAAGATGGCTTCCATGTGGTTGCTGATTCCACTTTTCTCCACAGTCTCAGGGGCGGGAACCTGAGGAAAGGTACATTACATGATGATAAGGTATTAAAAGAAAATGTAGGATTCCATAATAGGCAAAATGAGAAAGTCTAAAGCCCTGTTCACACTGCCAGCAACTTTATCGCTGCATGTCACTAGCCTCTGTACTTTGAAGTCACTCTAATGTTATTAGTAGACTGCACTCTGGACATATCTTTATATATTGCAGGAAAACTAAGATATCATTCTAATTTCACTGGGAACTGTACACTGTAAAGTAACATTCTGCTGTTGGAGAGAGTTGCTATATAAACTACATCAGTGCTAGTGCATTAAATCATTAACCAGTTTAATTTCTTTTTAATTCACAAATTAAACCGACTCATACTACTTAAAATCATACTACTTACCATTGAAAATGAATGGAATCATGTCGCTTTATTGCTGCATGCCGCTGGCTTAATAATAATAATAAAAAAAAAGTAAGACTGACCTCAGAGGTGTCCAGGAAACAGACAGGACTATTGGGCTCCAGTGCAGCCTGGACCCAAGCACTGTACTGTGGCTGACACACATACAGGTCCAGCTCCTTCTCAACCTGAGCTCTGCTGGGCAGCTGCAGCACAGCGCTTGCCGTCCTTTCAGAACCACACTCTAGTCGGCCCTCATACATCAGAGCATTGCTCAGGGACATGATCGCACTGCAGGAAACAAAACAACGAGTGTAAGAGCTGCACAGCTGCAGTTGGTGGTTGTGAATATTCTCAAATGTATTAGAAAAATCACCTGTTAGTATTCTACTTGACTTTTAAATGCCTTTATTAGAAGTAATTAATATTAAAAAGGATTAGTCTGAATGTTTAACTGCCCATATTGTTTTTTAATTTGCCATTTAACAATCACATAAGTGCAGTCTGAATGTCTGACTGGTGTAAATCCCCACCTGTTCATTCTGTATTGCACATTCAGCTGAACAACTGCATCACTGTGGTGCTCTAGACGCTTAAACAAACTCTCATCCATGCCCAAGGTCCTGGGTAAAAAAAAGATTGTGGTCAAATAATGGGTTATGGTAATAATATGGTGATGGTGTAACTTGGCTACTTTTGGCAGCTTCAGTTTTGTGATTAAAACAAAAGCTGTATTCAATGACACAAAACATGGAAAAGTTAATCTGAATAAGGACAAAAGTGTACTACCTGGCTTCAGCATTCTGCACAATAGGAGGAAGCTGTTGGTGGTCTCCCACCAGAACAAAGCGCTGGGCATAGAACAGCGGTCCCAAACATACAGGTTGACTGATCTGAGACGCCTCATCCACGATACAGAAGTCAAAGCGTCTGCGGCTGAAAATTGGGTGCTTCACACCCATACAGGTTGTGGCCACGATCAGCTACAAAAAAAGAAAGAAAAAAAAGAAGTGATATTTACAATGATAAATAATTAACGTTTTCCCATTATCCTACACATCACATACACTATAGTTTAAAAGTTTGGGGTCAGTAAGCTTTTTATTTTTATTTTAAAGGGATAGTTCACCCAAAAATGAAAATTCTGTCATTAATAATCCTCATGTCATTCCAAACCCGTAAGTTTGGAACACAAATGAAGATATTTTTGATGAAATCTGAGAGCTCTCAGGCCCCTCCATAGACAGCTATTTAACACTTTCAAGGCCCAGAAAGGTAGTAAAAACATTGTTAAAACAGTCCATGTGACTACAGTGGTTCAACCTTCATTTTATGAAGCGACGAGAATACTTTTTTGCGCCCAAATAAATACTGTTCTTTTTAACTTTCTATTGATTAAAGGATCCTGAAAAATGTATCATGGTTTATATAAAAATATTAAGCAGCACAATTGTTTTCAAAATTGATAATAATAATAATAATAGATGTTTCTTGAGCACCAAATCAGCATATTAAAATGATATATAAAAAAATGTGATATATACTGAATAAACAAGCTTTCCATTGATGTATGGTTTGTTAAGATATGACAATATTTGGCCGAGATACAACTATTTGAAAATCTGGAATCTAAGGGATGAGATAGAGAAAATAATAATAATAATAAAAAATAAATAAATCACCTTTTAAGTTGTCCAAATGATTTTTTTTATATATTTACGGTAGAAAATTTACAAAATATCTTCATGGAACATGATCTTTACTTAATATCCCAATGATTTTTGCCATAAAAGAGAAAAAGATCATTTTGACCCATACAAAGTATTGTTGGCTATTGCCACAAATATACCCTTGCGACATATGACTGGTTTTGTGGTCCAGGGTCACATATAGTAATAATATTTCACAATATTACTATTTTTACTGTATTTTGGATCAAATAAATGCCATCTTGGTGAGTATAAGAGAGTATAAGTTAAAAATCATTATACATCTTATAGACACCAAACTTTTGAACTGTAGGGTATGCGTTATATACTGTACAAGACTGAGAAGATTTTAATATGCATTACTTCTTTATTGTACAGTTGTTCCAGCTCTTCTAGTGTTTGCATGCCTCTAGCACGACATGACTCCTCTGTGAAGGGCAGGATGTCATGGTGCACTTTTTGAGTACGACCCAGTCGCAGAAAGCCTATCTTAAACCTCTTCAGTTTCAGGAGGATATTGTCCACAGCAGAGTGGGTGTAGCTAGTTAGAAGAACACTAAAACCACAAGCATGGAGTATCCGCACCTATAAATCAAGGAAGAGCAAAATAAATGACAGATTAATATTCCTTTGATCGCATATAGAAACCACTAGCATAAACAATTTCTAACATAAACAGTTTCATTCTATGGGTCAGAAAGAGGGAGGAAAAAAGTCCTGTAAACAAAATTAGGTTTACATTTATTAATGCATATGTTTTTATGGAATATAAACGGAACACATTATCTCTTACCAGTGTACAAATGGTGGTAGTTTTCCCAGTACCTGGCATTCCCACAATAAGCGTGTAATCTCTGGACAGTAGTACTTTTTTCATGGCTTGTTTCTGGGGTTTATTGAGTCCTGAGAAACACATCAAGGGCATGTTTGAAAGCAGTTTACTGCAGAAAGAGTGAAATTATGGTTCAGTGAGAGAAGACTATCAGGAGAAGGCAGTGTATGAACACACCTTTCAGAATGTTGGCCACAGTGTCCTTGGCGTCTCGTGGCAAAACACTGCTGAGGCTGTCAATGAATTGGGGAGGCCTGAATTCCACAATCAACTCCCTCAATCTTTCACTGCATACAAATGTACATATTGAGCTTTTCATGTAGAACAAAAAACACAATTTAAGAGACAACAAAAAGAAAATGATGATTAGACCTGGTTGGAGAGTTCTCCATTAACATAGACAGGTTTCCTAGATGAGTGCTAAGACCGCCTGCACCTTCATCCTGGTCCAGTCGGAAAACTGTGTTTGAGGAATACTTGGAGAGGTTTCTGAAATGATAGGAATGTGAAATTAAGCTTTGATGTACCCTTGAACACTTCAGATTCAGGTAAAATTAATGAATTACAAAATGATCATGAAAAGCATCTGCAAGATACTTACTTGTCCAAAGAGCAAGTCACTCCACTGACTGTTATTTCTGTGACGTATCCTGTGGCCAGGCCTATAAGCACAGAATCCTGATCGCTGACCACAATCCTGTCGCCCACTATCAGCCCGGTGAGAGTCTGTTCACCTTCCTTTCTTTCAAAGCTATGCTTATATACACCATCAGATAGGATGTTTACGCCTCCAGCTAACTGCATGTTACCCGCACAGCCACCACTTTTCTCCCTAAGAATGAACAACATAAGAACAGGGATGCATCAGGGACATTCATTAAGGACAAAAGCATTTAATTAGTTCAAACAAACAATGTTAATCTGCTTAGGGTCTGAAATTCACGGGGGGGAAGAAACGGTTTCAAACACAAATAAAACTATTGGAAATAATGAAAATAAAAGGAATGGTTCAGCCAAAAATCATTTACTCCCTGTCCCTCCATTGAAAGTCAATTTATTCAATTTTTGATGGTTTGATCCAAGTCTTCTGAAGAGACATGGTCGCTATATATGAACAACAAATATAATTTTGCCTTTTTTTCTATTTCCAATATTTGTCATGATCTGAGATTATCTAAGTTCATATTAAATAAAACAATGAATAGAAGCCTAAAATCACATTAAGTGATTGTGTCTCTTCAGAACACTTCATATGGATTACTTTTACAATGTCTTTATGAACCTTTTAAAGCTTAGAGGTTTTGGTGGAATGGATTTTCAATGGAGGAAGAGAAATCTCTCAGGCTTCATTAAAAATATCTTCATTTGTGTTTCAAAGATGATTGAAATTCTTCCAAAAGGTTTTGAAACAACATGAAGGCAAGTAAATCGATGATTTAATTTAATGATTTTTGGATGAACTAACAAAGTGCAACTCACATTTTATAAAACACCCACCTCTGCTGGGAAGTCTGAAGCCAGATATTACGCCGACCTCCTTTGTTCTCCATGGTGAGAGCCTCTAGCATGCAGAGCAGGAGCCAGTGGCTGAAGTACTGGAGGTGCATCTGGCTGAGGTGCTCGCTCTCTGACCGCACAAAAGCCTGTGGATCTTCACTACAGCTCCCCACAGGATCTCTCTCTATTGCTCTACACAAATGATACATTTCAGCTAAAGCTCAATTGAATTAAATAACTCTGTTTGAAGTTGGAAGTTGTAATGGAAAAAAAACACACGAAGAGAGAAAAACAGTACCTGTTGTAAACTGCGCAGTTTCTTTTCTGAGGACAGTATTTGCAAGCCTGCTGGTCAGATACAATGGCAGGCAATGGGGCCATATGACTTCTACCATCCACCTTGACCAGGTTGTTGCCGATGTGATGAGCCAAAGAGTTCCTTATTTTAATCAACTCTGTGATGTAAAAAATATGAATCAGCATAGTCATAAGTAGGATGCAAGCTAAAATTAGAATTTATAAATTATGAAACTACTTGATTTAAAGGGACTTTGAAAATTCTGTCATTCAATATTCACCCTCATACCACTCCCAAAGTAAATTTCATTTTTGAAACACAAATGAAGAACTCCCTGAATTTTCCTGCTTCAAAAAACTCATAAAGACAATAATAAAAGATATAATTTAGGTTTATATTCACATACAAATATTGATCAACACATAGAGTACATTAAATACGGTAATGGATGAACAAACATGGTTGCTTGATGCACAAAAACCAATTTGGTTTGTTTATGCATATCAAGCAAGCATGTTTGAGCTTCCACAAGAACCTTAAGGACAGAATCAAAATATCTTCATTTGAGTAAATGGTGAGAAAATATTTGGATATACAGTACATTTAAAAAACAAACCAACCTCTCCTGTCCATGTGGTTGCCCACAACAGGATGTAGACTGCCAGTCTTCAAGTAGATAAGGAAACCTGCCTCTGGATCACAACGTCTAGCTGAGCTCATTAATGTGTACAGAATAACCTAAAATGCAAATAAAATGTCTGTAATAAGAAGTGATTTTTTGTATGTGACATATCTAAAGCATTTTCTCAAGCATTTTGTACTTGACTGCGATGCTCAATGGAGTTGGACTCCTTGCCGGTTTTCAGCTCCAGTGGCACAATCCTTTCTATGGGCTTTCTGCCTCTTCGATGAATCCTGACTCCAGCTGTGACATCTATCTTCCCCTTCAGGCCAAAACTTGGACACCAGATGTTCTCCTCGATGTCCGCGAAATCTGTGACTGTCAAGCTACAGGTTGCATCTTGCTTGCTCAGAGCCCCGTCGCTAGGGCTGATGGGAAATAACCACACAAACCATTACGTTAATCCATAATGTCAACCTGAACAAACCAGAAAAAAGCTGAGAGCCTTCTTGGCATGCTGCAATTGCTTGTTTGAAGAACTATAAACACTCACAGTTTCAGGGTGAGCTGCTTTTGTCCAGCCTGTGGTGAAGTGTGGAGGTAGTTTTTTGCCCACTCAGCTAAAGATGGAAGATATTCGTCAACTTCCTGTCTCATGTCAGCCTGAGTCAGCTTTAGACTGTACCTAATTAATCAAGCAAAAGACATTTTACAATCCTCATAAGGCACAGACATAACATTAGAAACTTCATTACTGTGGTCAAATGCTGTATTACTACGATATAAGTTGTGCCTTTAAACATGGAATTTATGTTGCCTAATAGCCCTTACATTTGTCCGAGGTAGTTGGGGCTTTTTAGGGCCTCTGAGGCAAATGTCTGTATCCTCTCTGGAGAGAAATCTGAGGACATGGCTGCTTTTTGGAAGATATCATGAACTATGGTACCATTTAGCATCTGCTTAGATCCACCATCAAATGCCTGTTTAAAAATCACACACAAGAGTTTGGATTATTTGAAGAACTAAAATTGTATGTACTGTAAGACAATTAAGTAACATAGCAAGGTTTGCATCATCAATTATGGGAAAAATATATTTTTCAGGATTATTTGATCAGAAGAACTTTCAGACGAACAGCATTTATTTGAAACATTTACTTTTTTGTAACATTATTAATGTAATTTACTTTTGATTAACTGCATGCAGCCTTGTTGAATAAAAGTATTAATTTCATAAAAATAAAAAAATAATTCATACAAACTTTTAGACGATAGTGAGGCACATTCACAACATTAAATTTCCACACCTTAAACATCTCTCCTAGCACCCCTCGCCTCATACAGCGAATACTGCTGGCAATGCTGGTCCCAGATATCAGCAGGTCAGGCAGCAGAACCAGGAAACCAGAGTCTCTATCAATCGTCCACAAGCCAGAAACACACCTCCCTTCCAAGTGAATGATGTCCCCCACCGCAACCGGAGAACTCTCCCTTTAAAAAACAAACAAAAAGAGGTTGAAAAGTTCAAAAACAAAGACAGTCAAAATGAAAGAACTCTCTCAAGAATCTTTCTCATAGCCAAGTAACATGTTGTACCAGCCATCTTTGAGAATACAAGTCTCTGCGGACTGTGTCGTCTTTGAGCAGGTGATGGTTAAGTGTTTTTCGGTGCAACTTCGTGATGAAGTGACGTCTTGTACATCCAGTACCCAGTATCGGTTATGAACACCAGAGGCCAGTATAACATGCTCTGGTATGCCTTTGGTTTTTCTAAAAGTTGAGGAAAAATATATGTTCAGTTTTAATAAACAAAAATTACCAAATAAAAGCTCACTTATGTACACATAAACAGGTTGAATGAAATATTCATACTCATGACTGAACTTCTTGGGTTTTAGCGGCTCAGATTTTTGCTCCATGCCATCATCAAACCAATCGTCTATCAAATCAGTAAAATCGTCCTCAAATGGTGCTGGCAGAGTCTTTTCATCAGCAATTTTTTCTTTCACTTGAAGCTCAGCAGAACTCATGGGCCTCTTCTTGGTAATAGGACAGTTGAGAAAAGTCTCCTTTTCTTCAGTAGACCCATGTTTTATCCATGAACTATATGACATCACAAGATCCAAGTCATTTGTTCCAGAAACTGCACCCATGCCTATCTCCGACTTTACATTAAGAGCAAGTGAATTCTCTTTCTCACTGGTACTAAAGCTCAGCTGATTAGCGGATTTTTTGGAGAGCTTTGAGAAACCATTTGTTTTCCCATTCATTTTCACACAAGGTCCAGTTGCCAGTTGGCCAGTCTTAAAACTAACAGACTCAGCTTTGTTTTTTTTCTCAGGACTCTTCGGAAACATTACAGAGATCGTTCTCAAAGACTCCTTTCGCTTAGTCACTGGTAAGCTTGTGTCGCACTCAGGTCGTTTCTGAACTTGCATGGTCCTGGACCGTTTGGCACTCTGGATG
Source organism: Rhinogobio ventralis (assembly GCA_039654625.1). NCBI lineage: Eukaryota > Metazoa > Chordata > Actinopteri > Cypriniformes > Gobionidae > Rhinogobio > Rhinogobio ventralis. The sequence continues at coordinate 26,142,122 of CM077204.1, forward strand.
TTTTCTGAGCTGTGCAACAACCTCTTTGCAGAGCCTGAGTGACATACGCCATTCTTAAACTCAAAAGTGTCCTCTGACTCTGGACTGCTGTTGTTCTGTGGCTGCATCAGCTTGCGTGCCACCAGGCTAGGTTTACCCCTGACACCTTTAATATGTAGACCACGAGACACAGGCGAGCGGTTCTCATATGAAGTGTCGGAAGGGTTCTCGGTCCTTAAACTGTCAGGCGTCTCTGGAACAGCAGATGGGTTTGGGGAGCAGGGGACATTTTTATCCTCCACAAAACAAGTCTTCAATGAAACAGGGGCTCCTGTAATTCCAGTTTCAATTCTTTTAGGTGACTTTGGTGAAACCTGAAAAAACATAAAGGTGAGGTTATCCACCTTATTTTTAATGTAAGAGCAGGTAAAGCCATTTTAAACTTGAAAGTGCAAGACTTCCAATTTCATTTGCTTCCTGTTTTTTTTTTTAATCAAATTTAAAAAATACAAAACAATTCAGTAGGTTCTCAAGAAATTTGTGACCCTGGACCACAAAACCAGTCATATGTCGCACGGGTATATTAGTAGCAATAGCCAACAATACATTGTATGGGTCAAAATGATTGATTTTTCTTTTATGCCAAAATCATTAGGATATCAAGTAAAGATCATGTTCTATGAAGATATTTTGTAAATTTCCTACCGTAAATATATTTAAAAAATGTATTATTACTAGTAATATGCGTTGCTAAGGACTTCATTTTGACAACTTTAAAGGTGATTTTCTCAATAGATAGATTTTTTTTGCACCCTCAGATTCCAGATTTTCAAATAGTTGTATCTCAGCCAATTTAAAAAAATTTGACCCTTATGACTGGTTTTGTGGTCCAGGGTCACATTTAACAGATGACATAAATACAAATGCAATAGGAACCACATAAAAATGAATTTAAAATTAAAAGACGTCACAACAAACATGTATTAAATTCATTTAAGATAGACAGTTTTGGGGGCTTTTTTATTTCATAGATTCAAAATAAAAGTCAAGGACTTTAAAAAAAAAAAAAATTAATTGACAAAATAAGGTTGAGTCACTCCATTTTCTCTGATGAATATAACTTTTTCCTAATAACAAAAAATAATAATAATGCACACCTTTCATTTCGAAATGTCATCTTTATTTGAGTGAACTGTAGATAGACTTAGGGCTAATTTGGATTTATTTTAGCTGTACAAAAACAGTGTTTTTGAAACTGCAAACTGGCATTTGTTCTATTATTATTACAGTAATAAAACACCAGTTTGTAGTATAAATAATTTGATCCCATTTTCTTTTATTATTTGGACAAAATGTAATGAAAGTAAATAGTGAATGAGGCTGTCAGTCACTAATCTCCTTTTATGTTGTAGAAAATAAAGAAAGAAATACAGTTTTGGAACAACATAATTTTTATTTTTGGCTGAACTACCAAAATAAGTTAACTAGACTTGTATTATGTGCTTACCTTTGCGAGGAAAAAGGCAGAAATGTTTGACTGAACTCCACTGACCATCTACAATAACAACAAAAATGTTAGTACACTTTCACAACGGATGAAATGTATATCTAGATAGATAGCTAGATGAGCATGATCAACAAAACATCAGATGTGACTATCAAATACTTACGGAAGATCTGCTGGATTTACACTTTATCATCGTGGACTGTAAGTGAATAAAATGATTTAAAAAAGGATTGTTCTTCGGAGAAAACAATATCACGAAGCAGCTGTGCTGGTATCAAAACTTAAAAACCTCTCACATTACTGTGACAGCGGCACATAAAGACAGACACTGCTGTAAGCTCAAATCTAGCTCGGCCAAAAAGAGATTTTCTCACAAAGCAACCGGCATCCAAACGGTGTTCAAATGTGCTTTCACATAAAACAAAAAACAACAGATTAAATGCGTAAATGACTTTTGCTGCATCTCAGCAGCGTAAACACCGCGATCTCGAAATTCCCGCGTACAGAGAATACAAACGTTTTCCTCGTTGTTTTTGTGTGTGCGGAATTTACATCGCCATAACAGACACACTGCCACCTAGCGACAGTGCGATTATCAATCGTCTTATGTTGTTGCTAGACAAGTTGGAAACAAAGCAGGCCGTATTTTATTAGCACCACATTAGCCTCACGTCATATATAAATAAAAAAACAGGCAATTATATCGTTATTTTCTGTAATGGGACAGAAAATATTGTGGTTACCAAGGCAACAAACGGAAGAAATAGCTTTTAAGGGCACATTTGTGAAAGTAAACATGGTAAGCATGTTTAGCTATGTGCATTTGGATGAATAAAATACTTGTGGGGTATAGACATTAGCTTTCAAATTAATTTGTAAATACGTAATGTGTATTTTAATCCAACCCACAAAAAATGTACATTTATATACAGACTGTTTAATGCTGCAAAATGCTGTTAGACAGAAATTACATGTACACATACTGAAATATTAGTTCTAAATATTAAAGTATGGCAAAAGTTACATTTTAAAATTGTATTTTACAGTTTTTTGGACACTTAAACCACTTTCGGTGTGGTTATCTTAAATATTTGAGGTTGAATTTTAAAATATTTTATATATTGTTGTATAACATGCACAGCTTATTGTAATTGAATACACTTATAACAATATGGCATTGAAAACTGAGCCTCATCTTTGAAATATTCATGCCAAGCCACCGCACACAGACAGTAGAAGGTCTGCTGACATGGACGCTCAAGAAGACTACCTAAAATGTCCTGTTTGTGTAGAGCCCTTTACAGACCCTGTACGCCTTCCATGTGGGCACGACTTCTGTCAAACCTGCATCCAAGTGGTCTGGAACATGGATGATCCCAAAACATCTAGTGATGGTCCACTGTTCTGTCCGGAGTGTCAGATCCTCCTTCCTTCTGACCTTAAGCTTGAGATCAACTCAGATCTTCAGAGGAAAGTTCAGGATGTCTTTTCAAGAGCATCTTCGCAGGAAGGATCATCTCATACGCCACCCTCCATTATTATGTGTGATCAGTGCATTGGGAAGACTGAGGTGGCAGTGAAGAGCTGCCTTACCTGCGACGCCTCCTTGTGCTCTGCTCACACTCTCCTGCACCAGCAAAGAGAGGCTTTAAGAGGGCACTCTCTCATTGAAGTCACAGAGGACTTGATTTCCTTCAAGTGTAAGGAGCATGGGGAGGAGCTGAAACTATTCTGTCAGGAGGACCAGACCACTGTGTGTTGTCTGTGCATTGCGGTTGGGTCACACAAAAACCACCAAGCTGTTACGCTACAAGAGGCATGCTCAGAATTCAAGGTAGGGGCTTCAATTCTTGAAAATGGGTTTTAATGAGGGAAAAATATTATTATTTTGATAGATCAATTACAAATAGAAGTGCCTATAATATATTAATGGAACATTTTAAACACGTGCCAAGTTCTTGTTCTTCAAGTTCAAATGCACATGTTGTTAAAAGTAAAAACTTATACATATACTTTTATATATAAATATTATATAAGCTATGTATATTATAAATACATATCATTTAGTACAGAAATGAAATGACATGCTCATCATAGAAGATTTGTATTCGGGTCATTTTTGTGTGATTTTAATGTTTTTTGTGTTTTTTTACAGCAAATTAAAGGAATAGTTCACCCAAAAAGGACAATTCTGTCATCATTTACTCTCCCTCAAGTTCCAAACCTGTATGAGTTTCTTTGTTCTGTTGAACACAAAAGAAGATATTTTGAAGACTGTCGGTAACCAAACAGTTGATGGACCCCATTGACTTACATGGTATTTTTTTCCCTACTATGGAAGTCAATGGGGGTCCGTCAACTGTTTAGTTACCCATATTCTTCAAAATATCATCTTTTGTGTTCAGCAGAAGAAAGAAATTCATACAAGTCTGGAACAACTTTAGTGTGAGTAAATGATGACAGAATTTTAATTTTTGGGTATCCTTTAAGAGATCTATTTTTTATCTATTTTGAAATATATTTTTTATCAGATAAATAACATTATTTCATGGACCATTATTATGCCTATAATTTTGTGTGAAGTAACAGTATATTGAGAATTTATGGAAACATATCTCTTTGTTTTTTAGAAGGTATTGGAGACCAACAAATCACTTCTTCTACAGAGGAAACATTTAGCAGAGTCTGCTATGCAAGATTTGAAGCCATTATTTTCAGAGGTGTCGGTGGGTATTCCAATATAACCAATTAAACCAGAAAATTATTGCATGCTGCACTTCTCAGTTCATTTTGATTTTGAAATAGTACTTTTTTTTTAATGAATTAAGTGGCAAAACTATTCAAATCCATTGTAGCAAGAAATAATCTAATATGTTTTCTTTGTCAACTTATGAGTTCACCAGGATTTGACTTTTCTTGTGGTGGTACTCAGGAAAATGCAGAAGCATACAGACTCCGAATAGTTGAGAAATACAACCAGATAAAAGCCCAGATTGAGGAGGATCAGAAGCTGATGTTGGCCATTCTGGAAACAGAAGACTTTTACACCAATAAGTGGCTGAGATGGAGAAATGAGTCACTGGAGTGTCATGTTAAAGATATTAATGCTGCCCTAAGATCTAGCCAATCTCTCCTCAAGGAAGAAAATGACATCATATTTCTCCAGGTGCATTATAGTTTCACAGTCTGTGTGATTTATTTTTGAGTGCACATTTTCCTTTTTTTTCTGTAGTCTATCAATAACAGAAAACTATTTTTTTGCAGCATCTCCAAAAACATAGCCTTGGGTGAGTTATTTTTACTGCATTTCCTTTAAATTACACTAATCTACAGAGCCCCTAAAGGTTGGTGATGAAAAAAATATGAGATGGGAGGAAAAATTATGCTTTTGCATTCTCTCGTAAATGTTTTCTGTTCCTTTGCATTCGCTCACAAAAATCTTTGCAAACTTTCTCAGAGGAACGCAAATGTTTAGCGAACGAATGTAAAGTTTCAAAAACTTTTGCAGGTGAACACAAAAGCATTGAAATATATACTTTCCTCCCATCTCATATTTTTTCCATCACCATGTCCCTCCGACTTGTCAAATGGATTATGTGAACAAAATATTTTTATATACATCCATAAAATAATACTTTATTTTATGGGGATTGTAATGACCAGTGTAATTCTTAAAAAAAAATCCCCATTATTCTATGATACATTAATACCAAAATCAATGTATACAAGAATCCCTCATCATCGCTATAGGTCCCAGGTGGAATTGCCACTTCTGTCTGCGATAGAGCAAGAGTACAACACCACAGACAAGATGAAGACAGTCAAACAGCTGGTTGATAATTTAGATGAAGTTGTATTTCAGAACACTCAGCGGCTGTGGTCTAGTAAGTGTGATGTTTCAATGCACAATGTTAAAAGACATACTTAGACTTAAATAAAAAGTACAATAATCCTACCTTATAGTGTAACATATCAAACTTTGCCTACCTGCAGGTTTTAGAGCTGTAAGTTTGGACCCAGAGACGGCACACCCCGAGTTAGAGGTCTCAGCAGACAAGCTGGAGGTGCACTGGAGTACGAAACCAATCCCAGAAAGAAAACAGAAAACAAACATCAGCCGTCCGTACAGCGTCCAGGTCAAGGAGAGATTCTCTAGTGGCTCCCACTACTGGGAGGTGGCCGTCTGGAAGAAACCCTATTGGTTGATTGGCCTGTCATATGGGTCAGCTACCAGAGATCAGGATTCTGAGCATCGCAACAGTGACTTTAACAATGTGTTCTGCTACATCTATCATGGTAATGGAAAATATCTCGTTTGTCAGGACTCAAATGAAAAGTCCCTGACAGTGAGGAAAACAATCCAAAAACTTGGAGTTTGGGTTGATATCCCGAAAGGAGCCGTGTCTTTCTACGATGGAGATACGCTAACTTTGCTCCACACATTCCGCGTTGAGTTTTCTGGCCCAGTTTGTCCCATATTTAATCCTTGTATTGACATAAATGGCCGAAACAGTCAGCCTCTTTCCATTGTCCATCTAAGAAACAAAAATAATTTGTAAAGCGCCTAATAAAATTCTACCTCCATTTCATTTACATAAATAATACATAACTTATTACCGTATATAGTACTGTATGTATCTGTCTATTTAGTATAATTGGGTTTGGTCTAGTTATCAAATTAAATAGAGGATAATGACATCTCACATTCTCGTTGGTTCTTTTTCTGCAACGATGGATAACTATAATAATTAACCCATGTCTCATTGTGGTCTGGGTGTTTAAAACCTGAAAAGAGGTGTAAGAATTAGGAACATTTTTGACAACATGCTAATTATATCTAATAAACCACTTAGTATTTTTTATTTTAAAGGGATAGTTTACCTAACAATGAAAATTCTGTCATCTTTTGGGGTTTTCCATACAGTAAAAGTTAGTGCGGTCCAATCCTGTTTTGGACCTCATTTACTCATGTATAATATGACGGTGAGTAAATGATGACTGAATTTCATTTTTGGCTGTACTATCCCTTTACCTAGCCGTCTGCTCAATTAAAAATTTCAAATTAAAATTTTAGTTGAAATTGTCAAAGTAACTGCAAAGTCAAACAAGATATATATAGAGAGATAATTTACTAGGATAGATTATAGATTAGTTTTGTGCATGACTGCTTATGGTAGAAGACTTGTCTGTAAAACCTGAGTTTGACCAGCTTTAGATGATAAAAAACACTTCTTGACAAAGTTGTAGTCCACCTTAAGCTGATATGGGCCTCCTGCCAGTTTTCTGATAATGTGATACAGGCACTCCCTAAAGACACGGGCACAAGTACAGAATACTGACTGCTTTGTCTGCTGTAGGAGTTTTTCTAATTACAGCGGAGCTGTCCACTTCAGCACCTCACATGCACAATGAAATGATGACGCATCAAATATCTGCTGCATCTCCACCTCTTCATGGTCCCATCAGGTATGTGAAGTTGCTTGTCCCTATATTTTTGTTTCTTATAAGTAAAGAACAAAGTATAGCAGGCTGTCTTCGAATGGTGTTGTTAATGGATTAATGGTTAGTGGTTGCAGAAAAAACATGTGTATATATACATATATATTATATATATATATATATATATATATATATATATATATATATATATATATATTATGAATCTGTATTTGAACTCATGTGCTTTAATTTTTTATCATAAACCTGGTGTATCCTAGACATCCATTGTACTGTAGTTACCTGTATACTGTAGGTACTATCAGTCACCTTAGAAGCTAATGTCTAAGAGCAGTCAGTCTGAGTAAAGTGTTCTTTCCAAAGCTCTCAAATAACATAGTAGGTAATGCAGGACAGCTCTACACAGTGCCCAGCACTTCTGTGTGAGGTCAGCCGAGTTGTACAATATTTGTATAGCACACTTATGTGTTATGCCTAAACCTTTGCTCATAAAGCTATTTTCACATTATGTAATTCTCTTTTTGGTTCTTGAGAATTGTTTAACATTTTTAATAGATTTGGACAGTTTACAAATAACATGGACATCAGTTCTCAACATTAAAATCTTAAAAATTATATATACAGTGGAATCTAAAAGTCCATATTGAAATGTCTAATTTAATCCTGATAATAAACAAAGTTTAAATAATAAAGTAAGTTTCAAAAAATTGTTGTGCTAATAATAGGCTATAATTTGTAATTAAAAAATGTGTAATAAATTATAAAAATGCATAAAAGATGCACTTTTACTAGTGGTCTTAGACTTGTGGACCCCACTTTTTAAATGATTTGTTTATTATTGCATGTCACAATACAGGATACTGCTGTCACATCATGTTAACTACTATACTATATATAGTGAAGGGGAACAGGAAGTTGTAGGGAGAGTGTGAATGAGAGAACATGTGCTAACCACTAGACCATGGCTTTGACTTTGTTTTGCTGATTTATGTAACACAATCCTCTTGAGGCAGCAAGCACAGTGCCTTGCTTGAGACTGCAGGATTCATGCACTTGAGAATTCATGTGCTTGAGACTGCAGAGACTGCTTAGTTTTTTATGCACTGTGCTGAATGCATGAAATATTTGAGTGACTCATTAAAAGTGGCCAGTATATCACATTGCAGAGGTTGAGTCCTGCCATGTGTCTTTTTTCTTCCAAACATCTCTCCTTTCTTCCAAACATCTCTCCTTATATTTTTATTTAAAAGAAAACAGGCGTGTGCTTTAATTTTGTTTTCATCTGCTGGTGCCTTAGGTCATACTACAGTAAATTCAAAACCTTTATATACAATAGGCATGTACAATATGCTGAAAAAAGCAGTCATAATGTAGTGCTCAACAAGGTTAATGAAAAGGTTTAACACTTTAACAAGCCTAGATTAAACGAGCATCACAAGTGATCTTCAGCATTTAAAGGGATAGTCCACCCAAAAATAAAAATTGTCATAATTTACTCACCCTCATTCCAAATGTGTATGAATGACTTTCTTCTGTGGAACAACTTTGGAAACCAAACAACTTTGGTGCAAATTGACTTCCAGTGTAATGACAAAAATAAAAACAGAATATGTTATTTTATATTTCAATGAAAGAAAAAAGTCATACAGTTTTGAAATGACATGAGGGAGTAAATTATGTCAAAATGTAAAATTTTTTGTGTAAACTATTTCTTTAACTATTGGATATGGGATTTTTTTTACATGTAGCAAAATCTCAAACAACAGCAAAATAAGCCAGCAAATACATGTAGTAACAATAAAAATGAAAAAGTTCAATAACAAATGTATTCACGCCACAATGCATGCTGGGACCAGAAGCACAGACATAGTTCTGTTGACACTATACAGATAATCTGTAAGTAGCTAAGAGTTTACGCTAATGCAAGCACAGCTAATCATTATGATTCTGCCGCATGACAGTCATTTCTTTTTCACTTTAAAGTATAATGGTATTAATATTGTAAAAATGAGAGTGAACGAACAGCAATGAAATACTTTAGATTCAGTTTTTTTTACACTGTGATAGTGTCTGTATGCTGAACGGATTGTTTCTGTTCAGATCACTGGTTGTAATCCCATCTGCCTTTTCACAACCCCTGTTACTGTATAAGTCTATTTACAAGGGGCTTTCCTTCTGGCTAGGCCCCCTCCACAGAGTGAGCTGAACCTTTTGCCACCTGTCACAGAACAGACAGAGAGCTGGCGCATCTGATTGGCTCAATTCTAGAATGAGGTGGGTCTTAAGAAAATGAGTGACAGGGTGAGTGCAGGAAGTCCTGTTGGGCTAAGACAGGTTTTCAGTGTGGGGGGGGGGCAGGGGCGTTGGAGAAGACGCACTAAGTCGTGTGGGTGGCTTAAATCCAGTATGCGTGAGCCAGTAAGGCGCAGAGAGCTGTATTTGTTTTCTGTGGAGAAGAGAGGGAGGCACAAACACATGAATAGCCAGTTTTTCTGAAGACTCTGAAGGCGGGAATTTTCTGGGTTCCCACTGCTGCTGTGTAGTGGATGGGACAGAGCTGTTGAGAGGGGAGTTAACAGGTAAAGGGAGGGGTTTGACTGTAATTGGTTTCTATGTGCCTGTTCATGTAACAGTTAATGGAGTGAGGACAGGAGGAGGGGTTGGAGGAATCCTATTAGCTACAGCACAGAAAAAGTAGGTCTAAATGGCCTGCCTGCGTAACAGAATGTAGATATATAAAATATATCCATTTGAATATCTTTCCTTCAGCTAATTTTGACATTTTCAGTGATTACAGAAATAAAATGGTACACCAATGATTTAAATAGCTGAGAATGTCAAAATAGTTAATTGACATGTTAGATCAGTGCTCTGCAATATTTTAAGTTGTAACTTTACTGCACCATCTACCTCTTTGTAATATTTGGGACTTTTAAAGATGTGAAAGCTCAAAAGTGTTTTTTTCTTCTTCATAATTTAAATAAAATTGTAAGTTTAATCTCAATTAATTTTGTAGTATTTGCAGAAGCAGAACTTATTAGTACCTATCATGAAAATACAAAGAAACAACTTTTTGTTTTAAAAATATATATTAAAGTAGCGCTATAAACAAAATCTTATTCTTGCTACATCTGCAAATATTTCTAGTTAATTTCAGCTAATTTATCACAGACAATTACATTTGCAGAAGCAGAACTTATTAGTATCTGGCATGAAAATACAAAGAAACCACTTAAATTATATATATATAAAGTAGCACAATAAACAAAATCTTATTCTTGCTACATCTGCAAATATTTCTAATTAATTCTAGCTAATTTATCACAGACATCTGACAGTATATTGTCATGAATGTTCTTTCAGTCAAGGAATTTGATCCAAAGAGTTAATTAAAGGGGGATCAATTTCAAGTTGTTACAGGTTACCTTGGAACATGTAAAACGGATTAAGTTACTAGACAAGCAGCAGACAGTCAATACATTTCAGCTAAAGGACTGCAGGAAGACTACAGTAAATAAGGGCTTTAAATGTGAAAATCTGCTATTCACATCCAAATGCTTCATTCATTTAGACTGACTGCAATTACAATAAAATGTGATGAATAACCTTTTACAAATACAAAGGAAGCATTTGTATAGTGTGTGTGTATGTATGTAAAAGGAATAGAGAGAGAGAGAGAGATCTAAAGAGCTCCCATACATGTGTTTTAGCACAAAAACTATGCACTATCCTTCCCTGCCTCCTCCCCCACAACTGCAGTGGTGGTCATGATGCCGGGTGCATACGACTCAATCAATTGAGCGCAACACCTGGCACATGTCCAATAGCAGCCACACTTCCCCACTCTCACAAGAGCTGACAGAACACAAGCAGCTGTGGCAGACTTGCATGTGAGAGGTTAGAATAGCTTATGTGCATCAAAGAGACTGAATCCTCTAGGGCAGTTTGTAATGATCAGCCTCATCTCTTCTCTGAGCTGTATGCAGTAGGTTAACTGGATTTCATTTAACGTGAACTTACTTCATTGTTTTTTAAAGGTGATTGCAGTCTAATGCAGATGTTAAGGCTTTTCTGAACGCATTACAAGAGAAAAAGCTATATAGTTCTGTATGGTCACCAGGATATGTTCTGTTTTAAATGCAGCTAGCTAGCCTAGCTACCAGCTAGCCTAACCAGCATGGATTCTTTGGTCAGTCACCAGAAAGACTGCTAGATTAATTGCTTTTTTTGTGTGTTAGTATCACTGTCATCTTATTACATCTAAGGATTCATTCATTAATTCCTTCAAGACAAGTAGGTAATCATATTATACCTTACTATACTTCAGAGAGAGCTACAGCAAATTTTAGTCACCTATGCATGTAATATGAAGAGTGAGTGAGGCACAGAGCCTGCCAGCAGCAATACCAAGGTGCTTGCGTATCTGGAGTTTGCTTTACATTCTTTAATTAGCATGTTACACATTTAGATCCTCTTGCCAGTAGTAAACACAAGGGGGACAGTATAGCAAGAGGAGTCAAGGTGGTTAGTTCACAAATCTTTTTTACAAAAGATATTTGCTTTAGAGAAATTTGTGCAATACTATTTTACTTTTTAATAGATTCACTTCAAATGAGAGTTCAATATACTGTAGACTATAGCGAATATGTGGGTCAATGTATAAATGTCATATAGAAATACTATATAAAAAATTATCCAATTATTTATTTAATGTGTAATATATTATTTGTATTATTTAAAAGAAAGTGGGTGTATTTTCTTCCTAACGGAAGGAGGAACTTGTTCCAACAGATGTTAGCATACCCTTAGAGTTGAAATTCTCTTCTTTTTTCTTTCTTATAGGTGATTTTGAGGATGATATTGGAGTCCATCCAAACTCTCTCTCAGACGTGAACGTCAACAAACTTCCAGAGCAAACAAGATGACCAGTGTTGCTTAATCAATTACAGAGAACAGGTGTTGTGCTATCTGCAGGCTACTTTTGGTCAGTCATGTCTCAATCAGGTAAAATCCTCCACCTCTATGTAGAGGTGAGGTCTGTTGCTGATGAAGAGGAAAAAGACCTGGGAGATGTGGAGAAAACAGACTCCCTCATGTTGACAGCACCAGACATCCTTCAACAGTCTCAGTATAGTGGCCCTAATGCCCCACATGGCCAGACATCTCCGCGTGGAGTCCTGTATAAAGGTGGAAGCAGCACTCAGAGCCTGGTCTCAAGTAAATCAACATCTAGACAATCAGTAAATTTTCAGCTACATCCAGGACATGACTCGGAACAACCGGCCACCCAACACCAAAAGAATCTACCTTATGATGAGATAAACCAGTTACTATCTGCTTTTCAAACAGGACCCACTGGAAATACATGTCACTTGGTGTGTGATCCTTCTGAACGTGACCCCTTCTTTGGAAAGGAACCTCACTTCTCAGGATGGTTTACTGCCCCTCCTACTCCCAGTGGAACTCGTAAGGCATGCAGCCCAACTAAGATGAAGGGAGAAGATGAAGGGAGGCGATCTGTTGCCACTTTCAGTTACATTGAAAAAGCTAAAATTAAATCTGTAGAGGGTCAGTATAATTCTTTGTGCCAAAGCGAGCCTCAGAATCCCTTTAACAGAACCATGGATAATCGAGCTACCCCTCTCCACCTCAGGAAAAGGCTTAGTGACCCAGTGTGGTTGGAGAACAGCTTGGAATCCATGAACAACTGTAGCTCAAAACAGCTTAGTCAAGGTTTGGGGAACTCGCATATGAGCACCGCCAGCTTTAGGCGGGCAACTCTAGACTCTATTGCCAGAGAAGCCACCCATCGGGCATTGGAGGAATTTGGTTCCCCACAACTAAGGCAAAAACTGGCAGGCAACTGCCCTGATAGAGGTCATGATGTCAGTAGAGGAGAACAACGTCGCTGTCGGTCTTGGTCTGGGTCACCAGTTATACCATGCAGTTCTAGGACCCTGCCCACCAAAGCAACAATCATGGACCATGAGCGGAATAGTTCATTTTATAGACTTCCTAGGAGCCCTGCTACAGACCAACTGTCTAACCACGCCAAGCAAGCTTACTTTACCATGTCACACTCAACTGTCAACACTCAGGAGGTCTCAAACCAAAGAGCACAAGGGTACAGATATCGTCCGAATTTACCATCCTGTAAGCCTACAGCTATTCAACATGAACTACCAGCTATGATTGTAACTCAACCATCTAGCAATCAACGAATCAATCATTCCATGAGTGATAGTCCACGGCAAGCCCACAGAGTTAATTTCAACCTGGCCAACTCCAAAAATAAGGTAGAAGAAGGAGCTAACCAACTGAGTGGAAGGGGGAGCGTATCCCCAGCCACAAGTCCCGAAATGGCTCGTCAACTAGCGGAAGAAGCCACCAAACTCTCTATATTTATGGAAGCCAGGAGGTCTCCATCCCCAACCCCATCGTCGACAGACACAGTGAGGTCTGACAGTCCCTGTTTGGGGCATTCAAGAGAGCCTCAACTCTATGCTAGCTTCCATGGCTCTGGATCAAAAATCCACTCTAATTGCAAACTTCCTGTTCAGGAGCACAATTGGAAATACGAGTCTGTCGAGACTGGTCACCACTCTGTTCAAACAACCCCTCCTTTTCCCCACATCGGAAGTACATCTCCTGCAGCTCCAGCAAGGTTGAACCGATCAGATGTAATATCATCCTCTCCCATACGAGACCCACGGATAGAGAGAGCAGAGTTGGAGGGTAAGGACAGCCCGACTTTGCACCGGCACCTGCCTTCCCAGTATACAAGAAACAATCATACACCCAACTATGAATGTTGGAAGTATGAGAGTCTCAAAGGTCACAAAGAGAGTCCAGATAGCAGCAGGAGACCATTCACAAGGCCTAACCCAGAGACTTCAGCAAGTTGGACCTTTCACCAAAAGAATGGGATAGAAGAGTGTTTAGCCAGAGATAAGGAAAGCTGGAGGGAGGTGAACAATCATAAGAGGAATAGTCCAGCTACACCGGGATCTCAAGAGAACCATTGTAGGGTCTCAATGCAGCGGAATGAGATGAAAAGTGACACTCAGGCTAACAAAGAGTGGAGTGGTACAGCATCACAGAGCTCCAGTGGAGTTACAGGCAGCCTTATAGATAGCACTCTACATGAGAAAGACTGCATATCCTCTGAGACATCTAGCAGAACCAGCCAAAAGAGTTCTGACTGTGGAAACACAGGCATACAGGTGATTCCATCTAGGTACACATCTTTAGATTAATCTAATGCTCTAATTTATTGTATGCTGTTGTCTGATAATTCAATTGTTGGTTGTAGTCTGAAAGTGGACCATTTTTGCTGAGGCCTTCCTTGCACTCTCAGAAGATGGCTCGTGCCAAATGGGAGTTCCTGTTTGGGTCCCACTCCGAAGACCAACATGTAAAAAAAGGTGAGAATTTCTTAGAAATGCCCAACTCAGACTTCCAGGAGTCAGTTCTCTGAAATGTCACCTTTCTTTATTTATTTTGCCTTTCCTTGTAAACAAGCTGTTTGCCTCAACGAATGCTTAATCCAATTATGTAACAAGCATCATCCTCCATAGGATGACATCTGTAAAACTCGTCTTTTTGTATTTTTTTTTTCTCATCACTTCTCAAGGTGTTATACTTTGTCTTTGCTGTCATGGTCTTTGAAGGGATTAATGTTACAGCTTTGCTATATTTTTTTCTGTGATTTTATGTTGTTTCACTTTCTCTATAATTCAGATAGATTTTTTTAGATTTAATTAGTTCTGAATTCTGTACTGTGTGTAGGTGTTTTCAGTTCACTGATGTCAAAAAGAAAGGTAGCAGAGAATGAGTCACTTGAATTATTCTACGTGGTTGTTCCTTTCTTTTACCTTGACATTTATACAGTTTGCAGATACTTTTATCCAAATCAACTTCCAGCTGTACTTTTTATCGGTAGGCAAATTTCCTGGGAATCGAACGTATGACCTTGGCATTGATAGTGCCATACTCTGCCAGTTGAGCTACAGGACCTAAGGATATACAATTATTATTTAATAATGCCTTTTTTTGTAAGTTCATTCGGATAAAAGCTTTTGCAAAAATATTTAAAATGTGGCTAAAACCATTTACTGAAACTGTAAATTAGAAATGCTAAATATAACTGTATTTTGTCTGTTTAGAGAGACTTTGTTTTGATAATATATAAAAAATGATATAGGGATGTCATGTTATTTAAAGTTGAAACCATGAGTGTCATCATTAATCCTTTTGTTTTTTTGTTTTTCACACAAATTTAAGGCTCCTCCACTGCACCCTCCAGTGGCTGTTCCAGTGAGTCTCCCACACCCATTCCACCTTTGTCCACACCCATTCCACCTTTGTCCACCCCCCTAAGGCCTGTAACAACATACTCAAGACACTGTAAATCTTCGAAATCCTCATGCCATGATGTACAGCAAGTCGAAGTGGAGATGATCAACCATCTTCCCACAGTGGGGTCATCCAATAAGACCTGCATCATCAAACGTACTGTGAAATATTCAGAGACAGACATAGATGCAGTGCCCCTGCGCTGTTACAGGGAAACAGACCTTGATGAGGTGATGCTAGCAGAACAGGAGGAAGTGGACTCTGCTTTTGGCAGTAACCGCAGTGTGCTGGGTACCTCAGGCACTAACAGCAGCAGCCCCCTGGAGGGAATGCTGTGCCCACACACAGATGGTGAGGAGGAGCTGGAAGATGAAGAGGTGGTGAGCTGGGCCAGTGTGAGGATGCAAGGCGACAAAAAGAGGCAAAATGCCACACCTGAGGGAGATGAAGTGTTTAGTCGACTACTGAGAGGGTGAGTGTGGAATAGATACTATAGCACCTATGCATATGTTAATTCACACACATCAACCATCCACACTGGAATTTCATTTGACCAAAAGAACAACATATGGCTAGATTTCATAACTTTTCAGGTGATTAGTTTAAGGTTTTGATTTTGTATGCCTGTCTCTTGATGTTTGGCTCCATTTTGAAGACTTGGGGTAAATTAGAAAAAGAAGGGGGCTGTAATGGAGTGTTAGGGGGTCTGGGGAAAAGTGTTTAGAAGAATTGTATAAAGATTGTATACATAAATAAATACATTAATAATATAAAATAAGTTTACATTTACTTGTCTAATTATGAGATTAATAACAGTGACTATCTCATCTTGTTGACACCTATATTTTTTCAGTAGTTTCTTTTATATATTTTAATGGTGGGTAAAAAAAAAATGCAGTCAACTTACTAAACTAAATAAATGTAAATATTTTTTTAGATAATATTTTACATTTTTCCTTTTTGCACAATTAACTGGGTCTTTATGTGAAAATGTATAATTGCAATTTACATTTTAGGAAGGGTGTCATCATATTTGCAAATAAATGATGCAGACAAACCACTCAAAGGAGTGCATCTATGACTTATGTTCCTCTTACAGTCCCCCAGATTGCCAGCCTGACAGCCACACGACTTTGAAATCTCCCATCTCTGTGACCAGCCCCTGCCGAATCTCATCAGATGGCTTGGACTCTTTCAGCAGACACTTTGAGAGCATTATGGAGTCACACCGTGCCAAGGGCACCTCTTATAGCAGCCTGGATAGTGAAGACATTACTCCTAGTGGCCCACCAGTCTTCACTTTTGATTTTCCGACTCTCACTCCTGAGATCCAGAGTCAGATTTGCAAAAGTGCCAAGCAGATCATCGAACTGAGCTTTGCTCCACTAACGTGCCCCGAACCACCTGCTGTGTCTAATCCTATAGAGTGTGCAGCTTCCCAGAGCGGTGTCATTAAAGAAGAGAGTCCGTTCTGCAGTGGATCCTGCTCTGATCAAGCCCCCAGACCTGATTCTGACACAGACACTGCCATAAGGTTAGTTGCGGTCTGGTGTTTTCATTTTTTCTAATGAGAATTATGATAAATATCCCATCACTGCATGTCAACAGATATGTTACTGTAATGTAAACACCCCCGACCCCGCCGGTAAAATAAACACTTGCAGGAATAATAAGTAATTATACACATTAGAAGAGAAACAGCTGGCAGTGCAGACACACACACAAAGTCAAACTCATTCCTATCCTTAGCATAGTGTCAAGCCGTAGTTGCTCTGCAGTCTGCAGCTGTTTTGATGACAGATGGTACTCACAACTCTGTGTAATTTGTTCATTTTAACTATTTTATTAAACAGTTGAAATGGCTTTCAAGTCAGCATGAAGCAGAAGTTATGATAGTCTGTTCTTCCCTATTGTGACGTATATCCAGGTGAAACGTTTTCTCGAACAAAAAAAATGTAGGGTGGGTCTTGATTGGGTCTTTGTGGTTTGCTATTGCTGTGATCTTGTGTGAGTGACAGGTTGTCCCGCTCTCACGGCAGTAATATGAGGGCACATTAAAAAAATTATGTGCATGGATAAATTGTTTATAATAGTGAAATATTCCATAAAAAATAGGAATGGTCCATTTTGATTTTATGGTGACTTTAATGGGCTTTCTAATTTAGGATAAGTTTACAAAAGGAATCTACAGCTGATTATTTGCCACTAGAGGGCAGTGGCGAGCTATGTGATTGTGTTAAATGTGTTTAAAAGGTAGTGAGTTACTAGCTCAGTTGATTTTCTGTATGATCTGTTCTGTTTAGGCAAGAGTTTCAGATGCATTCCTCTCACTGATGCCATTGATGAATGTAGTGTGAACTGTTTTATTTAGGGTCGTGCTCTTTCCTGTCTTTTAAAATGCAGGGCTTGCTTCAAATCATCTTCAGAGAAATAGTTTTTGATCAGTTGCATGTAGCAAGCAGTCACGTAAGGAGAAAGTTCCTAACTAAACAAGTTCTCCTTGGGAATGGCTGCATAAAATCCTTAAGGGGCTGTGACTGACCCACAATATCAGGGTCAGATTTGTGTTTAGCCCTATAATCCCTTACTACTCCTTCCTGTCTGCTGTCGAAGTGCAGCTCTGTCCACACTTGCAAAACACTATTACTTGTTTTACAATATTTTTTTTTAAACAATTACATTATATTAATAGTCCCCTACAATAAGGACTATTGTTTGGATGTTTGATCTGAGTTTTAGTGTGGTTATTAAGAGGGCCTGAAAGCCGACACTATCTGCTTTGATACCTGGCTCATCCACTACATTCCTTCCCCTGCCATGGGGCCAGATAGACTTGGATATTTGCCAGGTACACTCGGTCTCCATGGTAAGATCAGATTAACTTGTCTTGTGATTTCAGGGTTTTAAATAGAGAGAGCAAGAATCTGTTACTGTTTTACCAGGGCTGTATTTTTCACCTCTGTGCAATATTTAATTTAAACGGCCATTCATACTGAAGAAATACAAACCGTTATTCTAACACATCATTCTGACCTTTATATTTTCTTATAGATGGATATAAATGTATAATATTTTTAATGAGACCGACTATGTGTGAAGCACCATGTTGAAATGGAGATCAACAAAGACTAATGGAGGCACAAAGTAACAAGGCAAGACAAAGAGAGGAAGAGAGGGTTGGAGAAAGGGGAAAAGGGGGAGTAAACTGTTGTGAAAGGAAATACAGACCATATCCACCAGCAAAAAATAGCTCAGCTGACAAGAGTAGAGAAACAAGCGTAAGTAGGGAACAGCTTGTTGGGAGAGAAAGAATTAGAGAAAATAAGACAGATAAACAGTTGTACCAAGCCATTGACTACGCTATGGGCACGAAATGCGCATGTAAAAGTTTGGAGTAAGATCAAAGAATCAGCAACGCGACAACTGAAAGACTTTAATGACAGTTCAAGGGACTCGCAGACGCAGAGGGACACACAAGCCTCCTCAGGCTTCTGGACAGCAGGAGATTTAGGCATGGGTAGAAAAAATGTGGAAGGCTGGATGCTACGTTTATAAGCAAGCTTATGTCATCTGGCTATGTGAGGTGTGAAGGGGCAGGCCTCGTGTGATGGCTCACTATGTGCTCTGCTGGGGAGGTGGGGCCTTGGAGGATAATTACATATATGCCCCCCACCCTGCTATATACCGGTGAGTAGAAACACTTCTGGTCTGTATCAGTATTATTTTAGCATGATTGAGATACTATTATAGTTTTTTTTTAAAAATATATTTTGATTTAGTTGTTATTTTTATATTTTTAACATTTAAACCGTTTAACCTTAAAGTTTTAGTAATTTTGCTTGTTTTATTTATTTTAACATGTCTATATAGTTTTTTTGTCTTTTTTGTATTTCAGTCTTAACTATTTTAGTACTTCGTTAAAATGTTGTCTTGGCAACAAGCTATATATATATATATACATATAGAAAGAGAGAGAGACTGTATACCAATTAATCGATAAATCGGATCTAACATAAAAATTTGTAAATAAACTGTGGTCATGAATGTTTGAATTGACTTCAATTCAGGGTCACCAACAAGTAAGCTGTTTTCCTCATTTTCACATGTACATCGTCACAAGTACTTTGATTATAGCATGTAAATTTAAGGGAGTGACTTCCAGGTAGCTAATTTCACTTGCTAAGTAGTTTGTGGTGAATACCTGAGGCAACTCACAGTTTATCACAGTAAAAGATCAGTGCTCACATTCACCTTTTTTTTGCTGGATAACTATTACTGAGGACCATTGCACTTTAAGGTTTTTTATGAGGACCATTATGACCTCAATTTAATAGAAGTTTTAACCAGGGTTGAATGAAATGAGAGTTTGGGCGGTCTGACTGCTAAATAAATTTTTGTCAAAACAAAAGGTTCAGGGGGGTCACGAAGTATGTATTTTTATTTATTTTTTTAATATTTTGTTAAACTAAAAAAGTTCGATTGCAAGTTAATTAGGACACATATTCACCGGGCAGTAAATAGCGGTAAATTCATTGAAAAAACATAAGCACTGACACTGTCACCATATTTTCATATAATGATTATTGCTGAAGCTTTTATCACGGTATATTGTATTATCACGTATTGAATTAAGTTACCAAAAAAGTGTTGTATTCCTGACAGGTTTAATAACTTAATTAAATGCAATAAAACACAAAAAATTTAAGTACACATGTTTCAAACAGATAAAAGTGCAAAAAAGAACAACAGGTAACATTGTATAGTGAGGCCCCATTAGTTAACGTTTAATGCATTAACTAACATTAGCTAACAATGAGCAATATCTACATTAACTAATGTTAATGAATGGAAACTAATTGTAAAGTGTTACTAAACAATAATAAAGGATCAGAAAATGTTCAATTAATATCTGGGCCTAAGGCATGTTTTAGTCCAAATCAAAATGTAAAAATGTTTAAGTTTGAAAAAAAAAAATAGCCTATTAATTCTTTAAAGGTGCAGTGTGTAATATTTATGAGGATCTATTGACAGAAATGCAATATAATATACACAACTATGTTTTCAGTGGTGTATAAAGACCTTACATAATGAACCGTTATGTTTTTATTACCTTAGAATGAGGCATTTCTATCTACATACACTGCGTGTCCCCTTACAGTGAAGTCACCATTTTGCGCCGCCATGTTTCTACAGTAGCCCTAAACGGACAAACTGCTCTACAGAGCGCTAGCTACTCTCTGCTGTCTCAGATGACAACATCTTTGTCCTGTGTCGGGTACCGTAGCTTCTCATGTGTTTTGAAAGGGAGGGGTGGGCAGTGGGCGATTGCAATACTCAACCTCACCGCTAGATGCCGCTAAAATTTACACAGTGCACTTTTAAGTATTTGGTGTTGTGATAAACACCATAGTGAATACAAAAATCTGAATGTCTGTTTGAAACATTTAAATATAGTTCAGAAACAGAAAACTGCTTTGTACACAGGGTTATGCTGTTCCATAAGCGCCATCTACTGTCAGAGAGTGACAGTGAGAACATTTTCATTCAGCGTGTCTCGCGTTGGGGTTGTTTACATCAGAGTGCACGACTCTTTTGACGCAGCACATGCATACAGTGTTGTAAATTTTAACCTCTTGATTCCTAAAATGCATTCTAAAAATTTAAATAATTCGTAATAAGGAATTATTCCCGGTATTTTAAAGTGCCCTGAGATTGCGCGACAAAAGTTGAGTCCTAAAATTCCTTTAAAAAAGTCAAATCCCTGAAAGCTGTTGTTATAGTCAATTTTCCATTCTAGTGCAACTTGTTGTCAATGGAATCTAATATTCATATCCTTCATAAAGGAATAGTTTACCCAAAATAGAACATTTTGTCATCATTTACTCACCCTCAAGTTGTTCCAAACCTGTATGAGTTTCTTTCTTCTGTTGAACACAAAGGAAGATATTTTAAAGAATGTGGGTAAGTAATGACAAAATTTTCATTTTTGGGTGAACTATCCCTTTAAGTGATACTGACATCATTATCTGTCATTAAGCTGTCACGTCATGCAAACATTTAAATTATGTGATCTTTTTCCTCCTTTGGTATGTAAATCTTGTCATCCAATCTTTAAAAAAGAGGTGTGTTATAAACTTTTCTTAAACCACTGGAATGTTGAAGAGCCTCAGCTGATTGTTTTCCAAACCTCTCTGTATGTATTCACCTCACCGGTTATAGTCGGTGGGTGTGTACATGTGCACTAAGAAGTTGCATTTTTTCCCTCATCACGTGCTGTCACCAAACAAGTTATAATATGTGTCATGTTATTGTCATTCACACATAAATATATCTAAATATATCTAACTATATCAGCTGATGTCTGGCATACAACAAGATTTATCAAAGGTGTGTCTTGTTAGTCACTGAGCACCTTTGTAAAAGCTCTTCCCACATCCTAGAAGCCGTGACAGGAAAGTTTTTCTTCCTCGTTTTCTCTACCATGATTCTATCTATACATTGTTTCAAGAATAAACAGTGCCCTCATCCCCTTTCTTTGAGTCTCCTCCCCTGCCTTGTTTGTGAACTATCCGGTTGGAGGAGGTTGGGAATGGAGATCCTCGGAACAAACCAAAGACAGATGATAGAGGGGAGATTTGTGTGTGGCATGAACTTTTTGGTGCTCATACATTTAACTGACTTTGGAATGCGGTCGTTTAAAGGCAGAGTTGGGTCACTGAGGTAGAGTAGTGTTTTGGTTTATCAGACCTTTTGTGTTATTAGTTTGCCAAAAAAGTAAATATAAGTTGTATTTTTTACTATCTCTTTCTATACTCTTTCAATCCTCTTATTTTTCACATCTGAATACCAGCTTAAGTATGTTTGTGTGTATACGGGTATGACAAGTTATTAGGCTTTTCTGAATTTGAATGGTGTACAAAGGACAAAGGTGCAGGTTAATGCGCTCACAGTAGTTTGTCAGATGTACTTTTTTTAGTTATTAAAAGCTCTGTACATTGTGGATTGAGTTGACCTGCTGGGAAACAGTCTGTATAATGGGTACATCAGATAGAATCTATTTACATCACATTGCTAGTGCTAAGAATATCAGGTTCAGATATGAGATGGTAAGTAAACAAATTAAACCTCATGATTTGCCTGGTTTGACAAATAGTCAGTATTCATATGTAGTTCAGTATGCTTATATTTTGTGGTTGTGCATGATGGCTGATTTTAAGCCCGAATACATTCACACATCATATCTGGGTTGCCTTTTTACAAATAAAACTTTACATTTCCTTGCGTAATGCTGTAACTCAGATTCAAATAAATGTGTCTCACATGCCATATGTACATTTTACATATAATTATTTTTCCTGTGGTTCCAGGGAGAGGCCATCACGGCCAGTGTCTGAGTCTGATCCAGAAGTGGCCGAGCGATTGGCTATGGGCAGCACTGAAACTCTGGCCAATGGCAACAAGGCTGACCTCCAAGCTGCAAAACGGCTGGCCAAACGTTTGTACAATCTTGATGGTTTTAAGAAGTCAGACGTGGCACGTCATCTGAGCAAGAAGTGAGCATTATTTTAATCATTAATAAATATGTTTATTTTAGTTTATCCCTTTTGCAAAGTTAAGCAAAGTTCTCTTACATAATAGCAAATACCACGTTTTAGGGAAAATGTTGAGAAATATACTGTGGAAACTGTGTTTTAAAAATGTAAGCCTGCAATTAAAAAAGTTTTAAACAAACTTTATACGTTAAAATAAAGAAATTGACCATGTGACCATGTCAAGGTCTGATTTTTGGATCCAGAGTATAAGAACCAAAAACCTCTTTTCTTATGCATTTGTCTTTTCATGACTTGTGTAGCAATGATTTCAGTCGCATGGTCGCGGAGGAGTATCTCAGTTATTTTAACCTCTCAGGGATGATGGTGGATCAGGCACTGAGGTGAGCTTGCTGCTCCATCGTGTTTAGTTAAGTAAATATTTGCTCTCATTTCACGTGTCATACAGGGTCATTCTGTTTTTCCTGCTGTCTTTTTCTTAGAGTGTTTTTGAGAGAGTTCGCCCTAATGGGAGAGACACAAGAGAGGGAGCGAGTACTATCACATTTCTCTAAAAGATACCTCCAGTGCAACCTGAACACTATACCAAGTGAAGGTAAGCTGTACAAGCATTGTGCGTGTGAATGAATGTGCATTTGTTGTGCATCTGATGTGTATTACAATAAAAGTAACACTATGGGGTGCTCTTGCTCTGACTCTGTAAGCTTATGGGAGTTCTATGGCTGTGTGTTTCAGATAGTGTTCACACATTGACTTGTGCCCTGATGCTGCTCAACACTGATCTGCATGGTCACGTGAGTATCTGATGTACCATAAACATAACAAACAATAAGAAAAAGCAACAGAATTTTTTTTAACCATGTTCAGCCATCAAGGCTAGTTTAAAAGCTTGGAAAATATACATTGATACATGCATTTTCTGAATCTAAACTGATTGTAAATAGAATTTCTTTAAAATGTACTCCATTAAAATTTACTTTTTAATGGAAAAAAATACATGCCATACATACTTATTGTATTAAATAATTATTGTAATATACAGTAAACTACAAAACATTAATAGACTGTTGATTTTTTTTTTTTTTGGATTTTACTACAGTACGAAAATAAATTAAATGAATCCCAGTCACATTTCTAAAATGTTCATGTCTACTTTGTGGAAAACAAAAAATATTATTTGACTCTTAAATAATTGGAAGTTATAATAGATGTTTATTGTGAAATTACTGTTATTATTTTTTACATGTACATGATTGGAGTCTCTGTGGAAGGAGCTGGTTGGGATAAAACAACTCTTTTTTTAGGATGGATGGATGGATTTTATTCTCTGAGTGGTTTTATTCTCTGAGTGGCGGTTTTACATTTAGGAATAAAAATAGAAATTCATCTATAAATGTAGTATATAAAAATGATTGTCAGGGGAAGCAAAATAATTTTTTGCACAAAATATTAACACGATTACTGCCCACTGCGTAGTTGGTATTTTAAGTGTTGTTGAGTGCACAGGAACTGTGAAATAGGTCAGCGCATCAGCTGACAGTAAATTTATATTGCATTCATTTCTCTCTGATTCAGAACATTGGGAAGAGGATGTCCTGCATGCAGTTCATTCGTAACTTGGAGGGACTAAATGATGGCCAAGACTTCTCGAAAGATCTTCTAAAGGTTTGTAGGGGTTTCAAGCATTCACACACTGCATATTGAATAATGAATTATTCCATTAAGGTCCGTATTGTGGTTAAGCCATAAAAGATATTTACATGCACCACAGCTAATGAAATATTTCTGTGTGTAATTAACATATTGTAAAGGCCCACTCTTGTTATTTATTATGATGCATTTTAGTAGTTTTTGACAGTAATTAACCAACTCATTAATGCTCATTTATGTAATTTTTTAAATGTTTCTTCAGTAGCTTTAATTTTCATACACTACTGTTCAAAAGTTTAGGGTTGGTAAGATTTGGGAGGAAGTCTCTTATGCTCACCAAGGCTGCAATTTTTTGACCAAAAATACAGTAAAAACAGTAATATTGTGGAATATTATTACAATTTAATTTTAATATATTTTAAAATGTTATTTATTTTTATGATGGCAAAGCTGAATTTTCAGCCATTATTCAAGTTGTTAGTGTTAAATGATTCTTCAGAAATCATTCTAATGCTAAAACAGTTGTGCTGAGTAATATTTATGCAGAAACCATAATACATTATTTTTAGGAATCTGTGATGAATAGAAAGTTCAAAAGAACAGGATTTATTTGAAATATCATTTTTTTTTATATCAATGTAAAAGCATTTACTGTCACTTTTGATTAAAAATGTCCTTAAATTTATGTCTTTAAATTTAGCCGATATAAATTAATTTAATAAATACAGTTATTCCTTATTTGGAATATCCAGAAACTTCCATGAAGACTTCCACTAGAACATACAGGTATAGGCCTGGTTTCACAGACAGCGTTTAGACTAAGCCAGGATTAGGCCTTAGTTTAATTCGGACATTTAAGTGGCTTTTATAAAGTGCCTTAGAAAAAAACATTACTGGTGTGTATCTTGAGACAAAACAATGGCACTGACATATTTTAAGATAGTAAGTTAAGTTGCTTTCAGTTAAAACAGCTCAAACATGCATTTTAGTCTGGAACTAGATTTAAGCCTTGTCTGTGAATTAGATAATTCAGAACACTATTCTGTTGATACTGCACTTTGATATACTCAGAATTGACTATACTGTATATTCTAAATACTCTATATATTAAACGTCTTCTTCAAATTTCTAGAAACTGCAATGTTGTTAGTCAAAAATCATAATAATCTGATTAATATATATTCTTGGAATATTCTTGTTCATGTAAATGTCCATCCATTCATATAAAGAGCCCTTTTTGTTGTAGATATTTTTGGAGAAATGCACAACTCGTCTGTATACTTAAGTTGTGACAGAAACTTAACTTTCCATTATTACAGACCATAGCATAGCAAGATTAACTTTTAAACTGTTAAATTTTGCACTGAATGCCCACTGTGCCTGAATGTATTGATTTATTGTCATTTTAGTGTTCACCATGTCTGAAGTTGAGTGTTGGGACTAAATCAGTCATGTAGGGGACTTCTGTCGCAGCTGATGTCAATGAACTTCCTGTGCTCCAGTGTGCTGGTGCTCAGGGTTTGTCTATTTTAGTCCCTTCGCTTGGATTACAGGCCAGGCTGCACAAGAATAATAGCCACATGATGGCCGCACCTGAACCACTCTGCTGATATATGTTTTAAAATCACGGGGAGCCTTTCATGCGTTTGGTCCTCCCACTCTCTCTCTCTCCTCTGGCCATCGCTCATCCCTCGTTCTCTCCTCCGCCCTCTCACTCTGTGCCTCGCACTATTCCATCACCTCCCACCCCCTTACTGTTTTTCTGTGCTCTCTCTCTCTCTCTCTCTCTCGCTCACTCTCACTCTAGCTATTTAACTATCTGCCATCTTGCTCTTTGTTTCACCCTATAATCTGCAAAAAACTTACTCTGCTGAACTGTACTTAGCCCTGTCTTTCGAGGTTATTTCCATATATCTATATAATCCTCCTTATATCAGCTCTTGGCTGACAAATGGCCTTCTCTCTTCTTCTTAACTCTGTTCTTCCTTTTCCTGGTTTCTTTCCTCCTACCACTATGTGAGGGTGTGAATGCCATGCAGTTGTCGAGTCTGTCTAACTAGGCTCTGGGAGTGAAGCATTTAGCTACTTGGATATTCCTTCTCATTATTCTGTTCTCTTGACCCTCTTTTTCATCTCTGTCTGCTTGATATTACAACATACTTTAAGGTTAAATATAGTACAGATAGAACTGGCAGCTGAGAGAGATGTCTGAAAGCCAACAGGTTAGGCTCTCAGTGCCTGTGTGGTTCATGACAGTTAACGGCCGTGAAAAACCTGTGTGAAGTCTGTCTTCATGCCAGCAACAGCAGGGGTGGCATGGAGGACAGATGGGAATTTGGCTGCCACACGGCTTCTCACTGAAATGAGGGTTTTGTCATGGTATTATCATAAATGCGTTACAAATTGCTCACTCTTTCTCTCTCTCCTGTTCCTCTTTCTGTCTTTTGTTCCCTCAGTTTTCTTTTTCAGTTTGCAAATTGTTTCTGTTCTTTTACTCAGTTGTGTGAACAGCATAATTTCCTTCTTTGTTATCTCCAGTGTGATATTAATGAGTATGTGCATCACTGCAAACAGTATTATGCTCCTCTCACTGCTCACTACACTTGTACTTACAGCAGTGAATTGTGCGAGATGCTGTTCTGAAGTTTGATCTTTAAAGGCACAATATTAAAATATCCAAAAACCACTAGAATAATGTTATATATTTTGTTGACTCGTGTACTTACATTATCCCAAATGTTTCCAAGAATGTTTAAATCCAGAGAAATAAGCACTTTTAACCAGGACACAGACCGCGTCCGTACGTCGCCTATCAATGACATCATACCTGCGTTACCCTCGGTTTCCGGTTTTATTTTGTAGAAACCATGGAAATACCAGAGACGCTTTAATATATTATGTGTTTTATTAGACAGGTGAGCAACTGTTTGGATACATTCATCGACAGAAAACAAATAATTGTAATATAGCTCAACACAGTTAGTATCATTGTTTAAATCTCGTTTTCTTGATTTACTGCGAGTACCATGTTTTACCATGCCTAATATTGATCTAGCTTACTACAGTGTGCAACAAGTGTCTCATAGTAGCCGCAGAGCGAACGCACAGAGAAGCATAACATAACTTTCAACACACTCAAATAATGTATCTAATATGATAAACAGCGCTGCGTTACCCTACATACGCATGAGCGGAAAAAGCGGAAGCGGCGTCAAGCTATGCCTTTGTTTTGAAACGACCTCTAGTGGCAAAAAAAATACATATTGTGGCTTTTACTTTTTTTAAAACACTTTAGCGGAAGGTTGGAAAGGCTATGTGAAAAACCCTTATATGGGCATGGTTTGGGCGTGTTTTATGCAAATTTCTAACATCAGGCACGTGGTCGCTCATTTAGAATACTTCAAATTCATTCATGTAAGAACGATGTTAAGAACAAATCCATGTGTGTACGCACGTTTTTAATTCCATGAGAAGTTCTTCTGTGTGTATAAGTACGAATAATCCACGCAATTATTTGTGAATGAGACCCAATGTTTATTGTTAGCTAATACACATAATAAGTAATGTATTGTGTATTTTATCACGGATGGAACATTGTATTGACCAGTTACCATCTAAGACTGGAAATATATCATAGAAAATGTAACCAAGCTTCAGTTTCTTCATTACATTCCTTCAGGCATCATATGTTACAGCAGCCATTGCACAACAAGCATGGATGTATTCCATTTGCAAGATGTGTTTGGCTTTTCAAAGCAGGTTAGACTACTACCTCAGGTGCTTGTGCAGTTTCATCTAGGATCTCTGTCTGCTTTAGGAGTCCTTTGTGTGCTCTGACATGAGCATATAAAACCTCCCTATGCCCAGCTCACTGGTTTAACTGCTGGCTGCCTTGTGACCATGGCCAAATAAAAGCAGGTCATGTTTAAATAAAGTTAGACTCAGACTCTGGGATGCCCAGTGTCCCAGAGCTGTCTGTGACAAACACAGGGAGAGAGAACAAGCTGCAACAATGAGCCAAATGACAAGAGAAACTGTGCCAACAAAATTGATTTGCTATCTTTCCTCTGCTTCAACATTATCCCCAGTGACTTGTTAGTGCGTAATTCTTATTGATAACATAAGTCGACTGTTCATTGGCTGCTCCCACGTGGAAACTGTCCAATTCAATTTTGTAACTCCATTTAGCAAATGGATAAATAAAAGCAATTTGTACAAGCTTCATGCAATGTTGCATTTAAAAATTATTTATCAAATAATTATTTGTCACATTTAACTCATTTGTTTTTTCAGAATTTAAATAAACCATTTTAAGTGTCTATTTATCCATTTGAAAAGTTATTTATTTACATTTTTAACGAATACATTGATAATTCTTCATGTTATTATTAATTGTATTCCTAGCCAATACAATAAAGTCAACATTTAAAATAACTCAGGAGTTAATAATGATTTTCAGTGCATTGTCATAATTCACTTGATAATAAATTAGAGCAACAGGTTAATTGCTTATCAAGTTACAACAGACCTTTTCTACATTATGTGCAGAGAAAATGAGAGTGAGTATGGCAGTAACGTAGCGCGTGTGAGGATTTGCACATTCAAGAGCCCTGAAAACTGATTGACATTCATAGAAGGGTGGGATCATCGAACATTCAAGTGCCATGATTTGTCAGTCATGCTGGGAGACGGGTACATCAATTGAGAAGCAGAGCGCGAGAGAGACAGTGAAAGAGATCGGCCGAGATTGTGAATGCAAGAGAGAGAGATGGGAGGGTGAGCACTCCTCTCTCACAAGATCTCATTCTCACCGCACAGCCCATTTTTTATCTGCATCACGGAGGAGGAAAAAAACTGTGAGGAGAAGAAAAGAGAGCGCAGGATTCGGACGTCAAACCTCTATTGTTCCTACAGCCGTGCAGCAAAGCTGTGTTTTGTGGAAGCAGGTGTGAAAGAATCTGCAAATTGGATAACGGGCGTGAGGACACAAGCTCAAAGAGGAAGGGGGAAAAAAGAAAGGGATGAAAGAGAATTGTGGACAACTTCTAATACATTTAACCATTTGACATGGAATAGAGAAAACTGCACAAAGCAACAGGATCTTGTTTCTTTGCTGATTTCCTGCTCTAGTCTCGTCCTTCTGTCTCTCACACGTTTGATGTCTATTTTTCCGTCCCAGAGGGGGACGCTAGGTGACGTCACAGTTTTGGGATGCCAGTCTGAGAGTGGGTGGAAGTCAGACCCTCTCAGTCTGTTCCCTGCATGAGCCCATGTGTGTTTATCTCATGCATTTGCTTCAATGATGTTCGCATTCCTCCGTCTGTCCTCTTATCTCCAATTATCTCCTTCCACCATTGCGGTCCTCACGAGCCATCTGCAACGCACCTGTGTGCATGTCAGCGTGCGTTGGTGAACACGTGTAGGTGTGGTGAACTTGAGGATGTATACGAGGAAACAACTGGATGTTAACCACAGATCCTCTTCCTTGATCGTCTTCGGTCTTTCAGTCAAAGCAGAAAGTTTTATGCAAAATGGCGCTGGTGGATTTGCAGTGGCCTGGCAATGTTTTTACATGCATAATGAATAGGAATGTATCCATAATGCAAGAGTTGGAGTCACTATGGAAGCCCTGATGCCCATGTGACACCCTTAAGGATCTCCCAAAGAGCTTTGCCACTGCCAAAGACTTTGATTTTGCCACTGTATCCTTCGACATGCTATATGAACTTGTTTCTCCTGATCACCCCCGCCGGTCTGGATTATACTGGTAGAAGACATCAAATGAATGAAGACTCCATCTAATGTACTTGAACATTGTTTGATTTTTAAAGCCTTCTTTTTACTGTTTGCTCATCTCTGGATCCCATATCTAGCAAAATCATGATTGGTGTAAACAGTATTCACTCTACTGGCCGTCTCCGCTCTCGCTCCCTGTGTTCGGTGCGATGTGGACGGGATTTCAGCGTGATGGACCCGTTTCGTTACACTAAAGCACCTCGCTCGCGTTCCTTAAAGCCCCTGGCCTTCCCTGATCTGCTCGGCAAGGTTCAGGATGGCCAAAACCACCCACAAACCCGGAAAAAACAGGAAAGTGTAACACTTGTTAACTACAAAACTGCCCATGGAAATTTAGATGTCTTGTAGTCAGAGAAATTATGAGCAAATTTTTCCTTCTTCCTTCTAATGGTGGTTGGGTTGTTTATCTATGATGTTTGAACCGAAATGCTACTTGAAAAAAGTATAGACTGCAACCTGTTTCTGGTTCATGGTTATTGTTAACTTTCAGTTGCTATTTTTAGATGCGTCAGTGGGATGTTTGAGCGTACGCACTCATGTACACGCACAGGGCAGAACTGTTGATGGGGTTGTGTGATTTTAATTATGTTGTTTTTCTCTTTTAACAGGCTCTCTACAACTCTATCAAAAATGAAAAGCTGCAGTGGACAATGTAAGTCTATTGTTTTCCCTAGTGGCTCTTTTTTAGTGCATCAGATTCAAGAGCACCATTCTCCTTTTCCAGTGTTACCCAAAACATTTGAAAATAATTCAATGCCTCTAAAAGTGTTATTGATTTAAAAATAGTGTAAGCACATTAAAGAATCCTTTATCTGCTGAAAAGGCCTTTTCATTTATACAGTAAGATGTGCTTATTAGGTGCACTCCTAGAAAAATAGGTTCATTAGGGTTCTATACTCGACTCCAAAGAACTCTTTACTCAAAAAGGTTTTGTAAAAAAAGCTTTCGACATTAGTGATAAGAAAGGAAATGATTCTTTAGGCTCTAATAAATACTTCTTTCCCCCTTGGTATTTGTTATTTTAGTTTCTTATAGTGATAAAGTCTCTATTTATATAAAGTCTTTCAAAAAGAGAGATAAAAAATAAGAGATTGATTACGGCATTCAGAAGAGAGAACAATGTAAAATTTACCACCACAATCATCATTAGAAACACCTTTGTGTTAACGAGTTGTCGGTTCCATTTTTATGATGAACTTTTCACCAGTCTATAAAGATTTTTTCCATATATATATATATATATGTGTGTGTGTGTGTATGTGTGTGTGTGTATTTATGACCTGGCCGTAGCTATTTAATGCCCTAAGCTCTTACTTTCGACTTTGGCTTTCCATATTTTGTTGCCATGGTTACTACAAGTTGCCTCTTCATAATTACAGGTTAAAATCTTTGACTGGCTAATGTGCAGACTCAAACACAGCCCTCTCTCTTTTTCTCTCACACATACTCACTCCCATGTACACTGCGTTCGCTCCTGAAGGGATTCTGCTGTACCCTTGTTTATGTGTGAAGGAGAAAAGCACAAGTGATTGTTTTATTCTCTTACATTCAGCAACAGTTCTTTCATCTTCATCCATCCCAGCATCCCCACGCTTTATCCCTCCACTCTCTTTTTCTCCCTGTTTCACTCTCCCTTCATTTCTGAGTTTGATTCACTTCATTGCACTTTCATTTAGCATTGTGTGATTCTCAACTAAAGGCCATCATTCACTGTATGAATCAATGCATGTCAGTCACCATTTTTTTTTATGGCTGCTCTTTCTGCCTCCTTCTCTCATGGTGCTCCATCTTCTGAGCTGGCTCTCTTGGTTACCAGTGTGGAGGCCAGCAGTTACTAAGCAACAGATGAGAGCATTATCATGTGAAGGCAAAGGCTATGTGCTGTACTCGGTAGCAGTTAGAGGAATGTTTAGCGGTCCAGGCCTCAGGGGCTTTCCAGGGTGTCTAACTGCACTCTCTGCACAGCTGCCACTCAGCTGGATGCATGTACTGTAGATTTAAAAAAAAAACTGTGCCATGCACTAAGCAATGAAGATGCAGTTTTATTCCCTATCAGTGACTCTAAATACACAATGCACAAAAATTGAGGTAGGATGGTGCTTTGTTACCTCACTCCCTAAATCACTATCTGTATGTATATGTGTGCGTGTTTAAAGTCAAAAACTAAAGCAGCAATTAAAGGTAAATGTTGACAGTACATTTTTGCAGTACATAAAATACCTTGTGGGTAAAGGTGAGAATGTAAGCTACTTTTCGTAATAATGCTCTTGTTTGTGTACTCTGCAGCGATGAGGAAGAACTGCGCAAATCTTTCTCTGAGCTGGATGGCAGGAAAGACTCTGCATCGCACACTATGAAGCGGATCAGCAGTGGAGGAAACCCCCTTGTCAGTGTTGCACAACAGTCCAGCGCTCAGGTCTACAACGACGGCTTTCTCGTGCGGAAAGTTCATGCTGATGTTGATGGCAAGAAAAGTAAGCCTTCCCTCAAATACAGCCTTTTATTTCATCTATTAATGTATTAGTGTATTTATTCCAGCCTTATTCTAAATGATTGTAGTTTAGAAAATTAGAGAAGAATATTCTTGTTTTATTTTCCAATAAAATATCTAAATAAAAATATCTTTAAATATTAAGACTTGTTTTCTTTTACCCTATTATATTTTTTCTTTCATGTTTTAATCATAAATCAAAAATTTGTAGATTTGCCATTGAGGTAAGAAAAAATAAACTTCATTCAAGAATTATCTCTAAAAACAAGTCTTATTAACTTTTGCTAATTAAGTAAATGTAGGTAAATTTATAAAACAAGTAAAAAATACTTTAATTATGTTAAGTTTGACTGTGTATCGTTCTTTTAGCTCCACGAGGTAAAAGAGGGTGGAAGACATTTTATGCCATCCTAAAAGGACTGATTCTCTACCTGCAAAAGGTACATTTACTCAATGATTTCTCATGCTATGTGAACCATAGTTTCTTGTGGTTGCTGTACAGGTATTATTTGTAAAAAAAAAATATATATATATATATATATATTTGTGATTTGCGATTGGTCTGCAGGATGAATATCGTCCAGATAAGCAGCTGTCTGATGAGGACTTGAAGAATGCAGTATCAATCCATCATTCTTTAGCCATGCGGGCAGCAGACTATAGCAAGCGACCCAATGTGTTTTACCTTCGCACTGCTGACTGGAGAGTCTTTCTCTTCCAGGCCCCGTAAGTCGTCTTACCTTATTTATATTATAAGTGTGACTCAGCTCAAAATCAAGGATTTTTAATACCATTAAGATTGCAAAAAAGTCACTATTGTGAAATATTATTACAATTTAAACTAATTGATTTCTATTTTTATATATTTTAAAATGTAATTTATTTCTGTGATGTCAAAGCTCACATTATTATTTCAGCATTATTACTCCAGTCACATGATCCCTCAGAAATCTAATATGCTAATTTGCTGCTCAATTATTAATTTATAAAGGAATATATATTATTCCTATAATATTTCACATTAATAAGGTTTTTACTGTATCTTTGATCAAATAATAAATGCAGCCTGGGTGAGTAAAAGAGACTTTCAAAAACATAAAAAAAGTACTGACCCTAAACTTTTGTAGTGCATAACTTAAAGTCAAAATATGTAATAAAAATAATTTTTCGCCGCTAGAGGTCGCTTATTCAAAACAAATTATTTTCGTGGAGCTTTTATTATGACACAGACGACCGCTTTTTCTGGCCATGCGTATGTGGGGTAACGCAGCGCTGTTTTATCATATTAGATACATTATTTGAGTGTGTTGAAAGTTATGTTATGCTACTCTGTGCGTTCGCGGGTCTGCGGCTACTATGAGACACTTGTTGCACACTGATCGCTAGATCGATATTAGGCATGGTAAAACATGGTACTCACCTGTCTAATAAAACACATAATATGTTAAAGTCTTTGGTGTTTCCATGGTTTCTACTAAATAAAACGAAAAACGGAAATCTAGGGTAACGCGGGGATGATGTCATTGATAGGCGACGCATGGACACGGTCCATGTCCTGGTTAAAATTGCTTATTTCTCTGGATTTAACATTCTTGGGATAATGTAAGTACACAAGTCAACAAAATATATAACATTATTCTAGCGGATTTTTGATATTTTAATCCAAAAATCTTATATATTGTGCCTTTAAAGGAAAATAAATAAATTTTTAAATGATCATATGATAATTTATAGATCTTTTTGCAACTTTTGCATAACTTTGACACTGTCACGTTGTGTGACAACAAATATTATTCAGCAGAAGCCTCATAGAAAGCTCATGTTGCTTCATCTTTTGGAAATAGGATAGCAAAAAAATAAACAATGACTCTCTTTCAAACACACACACAAACACCTGAGCTCACCCAGTGCACTGGCTGGTTGTTGATTACATGCAGGGCTGGTAACACCCTTGTCAAAATGTTTCTCGGATGAATGACTAGATGTGTATCTCCCAAGAGGATAGATCCTTCTCAGCTATTCTGTCTGTCCTAGATACACATACTAAAACTCGACCTCTTCTGCTAACAGCTGCCTGCTAATTGCTCAGTTTTCCAGACTGTGTGCAGTTTCTTTGAGCAGAGAAAAATTCTGATATTGTTTCATCTTCTGAATTATTTTTGCTGGCCTCTGTTTGACTTGTGCCTACCTTTCACCCCTAGCAACACAGAGCAAATGCAGTCCTGGATCACCCGCATCAACACAGTGGCTGCCATGTTCTCTGCCCCTCCCTTCCCAGCAGCCATTGGCTCCCAAAAGAAGTTCAGCCGTCCTCTTCTGCCGGGATCAAACACTAAGCTCTCACAGGTACCAGACACTTCTCTCTCTGAAGGGGCAGTCACACTACACTTTTCATTCTGTTCACTTCAATACATACGCATGCGAATGATAGGGACTGGTTGTTTGGTGAAGCTGTGAATTTGTATGTGTGACGGATAAAATATATTGATATGTCATGATGTGACCATGTGACCATATGAAATTTTACTACTGGAAGTGTTGTCATTAAAAGGTTTTAAAAAATTTAAAATGGTCATAAAAAGGATCTGATATTTTAAGAAATGTATTAACCTTGTCACTCAGTCATGAGGTTTAACATCCCAACCTGAGGTCCCCCCTCCTAACTGTCTCTCACCAACTGTATGTCATAGCAGAAAAATGTGAATTCCATAAAACCACCATCTCTTTCCTGGGTTATGTTCTCAAACCTCATGGTGTAGTAATGGACCAAGCCAAAGTCAATGCTGTCCTCCAGTGGTCACAACCTCTAAATATCAAGGAACTACGGCATTTCTTAGGATTTGCCAACTTCTACAGGCAATTCATGCGCAACTACAGCTCTGTTGCCTGCCCCTTAACTTCCATGTTAAAAGGTAAACCCAAGACTTTGTAGTAGACTCACACTGCTAATACAGCCTTTCAAACACTCAAGAACCGATTCACTTTAGCTCCCATCCTACATCATCCAGACCCAAACAAACCTTTCATTGTGGAAGTTGATGCTTCTGACATACACAAAGAGATGGTAATACAGCCAAGCTTCAACCCTTTGCCTTCTATTCCCACAAACTGTCCCCTGCTGAACTGAACTACCATGTCGAAGACAAGGAACTATTATCCATCAAAACCACATTAGAAGAATGATTAGACATTGAGTACAGTGAATGGGAATTTGGCCCCCTCTAATCAATGTCTTTCTTCTCTGATCACAAATACTTAGAATACATCCATTCCACCAAACGTTTGAATCCTCTTTAAGCAAGATGGTCCTTGTTCATCACAAGAAAACCCCAAAAGGCCTTGGTCCCATATCTAGAATTACTGATAATACCGTCCTAGAATGGCTATACCACTGTCATGGTAATAATGGACAGATTCTCTAAGTCTTCCAAGTTGGTGCCCCTTAAAGGACTGCCCAGTGCTGTTGACACTGCTGAGACAATCTTTAACCATGTATTAAGAATATTTGGCCTACCTGAAGACATTGTCTCAGACAGGGGACCCCAATTTACTTTCTGAATATGGAAAGCTTTCTGCCAAAACCCGAAAAGGCCTTGGTCCCATATCTAGAATTACTGATAATACCATCCTAGAATGGCTATACCACTGTCATGGTAATAATGGACAGATTCTCGAAGTCTTCCAAGTTGGTGCCCCTTAAAGGACTGCCCAGTGCTATTGACACTGCTGAGACGATCTTTAACCATGTATTAAGAATATTTGGCCTACCTGAAGACATCGTCTCAGACAGGGGACCCCAATTTACTTTCTGAATATGGAAAGCTTTCTGCCAAAAATTAAACATCAACATAAGTTTAACCTCGGGTTACCACCATCAATCCAATGGACAGGTGGAAAGACTTAATCAAGAGTCTTATGTTTGTATTGCCATAGATCACAGAACCAATGGAACAAATTCCTACCATGGGCAGAATATGCACAAAATTCACTCATCCATTCCTCCACAGGTTTAACCCCCCCCTTTGAATGTGTATTAGGATACCGACCTCCGTTGTTTCCCTAGACTGGGGAACCAACTGATGTTCCGGCAGTGGACACCTGGTTAAGACAGCGAA
Organism: Rhinogobio ventralis; assembly: GCA_039654625.1. Classification (NCBI taxonomy): domain Eukaryota; kingdom Metazoa; phylum Chordata; class Actinopteri; order Cypriniformes; family Gobionidae; genus Rhinogobio; species Rhinogobio ventralis. The sequence goes on from CM077204.1 coordinate 26,179,022, forward strand.
AGACTTCACAGGATCACAAGATCGCAGGCGACAATCAGCCCCATCATTTCAACCTGGTCAAAAGGGTCTGGCATTCTACCAGAGATCTCAAGCTTTGCCTTCGCTACAAGAAACCAAGTCCTAAATTAATTGGCCGATTCAAAATCATCAAAAGGATAAACCCTGTCGCATACTGTCTCCAACTCCCTGCTTCTTACCTACGTTCACCTACGTTCCATGTTTCTCTTCTCAAGCCTGCTTACCCTGCAACCTATTCAAAACCCCTACCACCACCACTAGAAATTGATGGAAGTCCAGCTTATTTGGTCAAAGAAATCCTAGCTTTCAGACATAGAGGAAGGCAACTACAATATTTAGTGGACTGGGACGGATATGGGCCAGATAAACGTTCCTGGGTTCCCCCTTCTCACCTCAATGACTTTCATAAGGATCACCCTCATATCCCAGCTTCCAGACCACAAGGATGGACGCGTAAGACACCAGGAGTCGTCCATAAAGGGGGGGATTCTGTAACATCTCAACCTGAGGTTTCCCCTCTTAACCGCCAGATGGCACCCTCTCCCATATACTGAACTTCATGAACTCTATCTTCTGTTCTGGTCACAGGGTTTCTCCTTCCTATTTAAGAAACCTGATTGTTCATTGCGCAGTATTGTTTGCCTGGTCTGCAACTCTGAGCGTTTTCCCATTGTTGTGTCTTGCCTTGATTTTGGATTATCTGCCTTGTTATACCGTTTACTCTCTTGGATTTGTGTTTTGGATTTGATTGCCTGTTTGGGCTGTTTTGTTGTTTTCTGAACCTGGACTTTATTGCCTGTCTTACGACACTGTGATTCACCCTTTTGCTTCTAATAAATCTCTGCATATGGATCTCTCTGCTCTCCCTGAATCTGCTATGTTACAGTTTGTGACTTTGATTTTTGATACAAAATTTTCCAAATATTTATATTTTTACCAAACTGTATTACTGCTTAATTATTTTTCCTTTGAATAATTCCATGTTTTTTTAAATAATATATTTGAAGTTTTAACACATTAACACATTTTTCTTCTTTACGATAATAGGAGGAGCAGCTTAAGTGTCATGAGACACGATTTAGAGCCATTTCTGCTGATCTGCAGGAACTGCGCTCGACCCTACACATAGACCGCAGAACCAAAAGCAAGGACCAAGAAGAGTACAAGCAAAGGGAAGAGTACCTGGACTTTGAGGTAAAAACATCACATTTTCACTATACTCTTCCCTTGAGGGATTTTTCGGTAACTTCAAAACCTCAAATAAGCCATTTTATACAACTTCCTTAATGTATCCTGTAGAAAACACGATATGGAACATATGCAATGCTTCTGAGAGCTAAGATCCGGACAGGGGAAACGGACCTGGCGGCATTTGAAGCCCGTTTGTTTGACGACGGTGGTCTACAGAGGGCCCATTCCAGCCCCACGTTACCCCAGGACAACAGCCATGCCAGCAGCCATGCCAGCAGCACCAAAGAGTCAAGCAGGAGCAGCAGCGGCGGCAGCAAGAGGACCAAGCGCTCAGACGGTCAGAGACACAGCTACAGACAGGCTGTCAAACAGTGAGAGGACCTGGTCAGAAGAGGTTACTTATCTCCATTCAGCGGCTGAATAAAGAGCGTTACCAGAACGCCTGCAGTTCACTTTGATGGCTGCCCTCAAGTCGTCATGATTATGAAACTGTGGTTGGGGTTGCTGTGCCCCACAAGACTGCTGGTAAAGCATGCTTTTCTGGCCACTAACTGCAAGCCCAAATCTGCTAGCGGGCAGATGAGAAGGAGCACCAGCCTCACATTGTCTTATTTCTGTCAGTCTTTGTTTTCGCCACAGACCTGTTCGGTTTATCTGTGTATTATGCTTGTTGATCGTCGGGTTAAAACACTCGTGGCTTTTCATTTGAACAAGCTGATTTTAAAAATTCATTTGGTGACCCTTGGGAGCAACAACCAAATGAAAAGTGATCCTCTTTATCCTGTGAACCTACTGTATGTTGTTCACTTGATATATTTAAAGCATTGTAGATTTTGCTTTTTAGACTATCATTTTATCATCTGAGGTCGATCAAGCGCTTTAAAACCTCATAGGACATTTGAGAATTTAGTCTGTACTTTAAACCTTCTTAAAGCACGTCTCAAAGCATGCCTAAGAGTTTGAAGACAATCAGTTCCTCGTTTGTTAGTTATTGAGAATATGAATGCATTATTTTTGTTTATACCATTGACAGACTAGTGATAATAGCAGTGCAGATAGCACATCCCTTGTGAGAAATAGGTGCGCTTAATTGTATTGAATATGCACTTGTAGTGTACTTCAAACCTTGCAAGTATATTTTTAGAAAACTGGACTGGCAGATAATATAATATTAATTAAATTAATTAGGTGAATAGGTGAGATTACCTGAGTACTCAGATGTGACAGTGATGATCAATCAATTCTTTTTGATGCATTATTGGTAATCTAGCAGTTCTTTTTTTGTAGTCATATTTTCATATTTTTATATTTTCATGTCATATTTTTATTTGTCAACATTAATTTTCGTAACAGTGTTTTATTTAAAATATTTACATTATTGCCATGACAGACACACCCCGTCCCAAGTACTTTTTAAAAAAAAAATCTATCAGTACTCGAAATGGAAAACTGACAAAAATGCCCATCCCTAAAATGAATGTCCACTTAAGTGTGCTTAAGTGCACTGCAAGTGTTTAACACACTTTTAAAAAAGTGCACTTTGTAATATATTAAAATGTAAAGTTTTACTTTTTTTTTTAAAAGTACATTGTAAATCGTCATGTTTTAATAATCTTTTTTTTGTGCTATTTGATATTACATTTAATATATTTTAATAGCAACTTCATCATTACAAATATGTAATTACAAAAATATTTAAATATGACTTACAATTTTCAACAGAAATGACATTAAATTGTATTCTAGTGTAGTTAATGCTTGTCAGTACACTTTAACCATATTTTAAAGGCAACTGAAGTAATTATGAAGTTACATATAAAGATGTACTTTATACTTATGTACTTAAGTCCTACTTGTCAAAAAAGAACTTTAAATTCAACTATTTATATTTAATATGAATTTAAATTGTAATACATTTTCATTCATTGCAAATAATTGTTCGAAAACATTACATTTAGTTCACACAGAATAATATTCTTTTAAAGTATATTATTTCTGTAATAAGTACTCTTTTAAAAATATGCTAAAGTGTACTTCTTTTTCACAAGGGATTACGTGCTGTCATTATTTCAACAGGAATGTCCGAGTGACTTTACTCAGTCCACAATGACCAGTTATCATGTGAAACGGTTGTTAAAATTCATCACGATAACCGACCCCATTGTATTATTTGATGTAATGTGTATTGAGCTTGAGAATGATGTGATGCAAATTCTCTGTGTCAAAACCCATTTGGATATGGCCAAGCCATTGAATTCTCAGGCACTCATTTTCAAATTTGTGATTCATTCAGTGCTGTGGTAAAACATACACTAAAAGGAGGCACTAAAAGCTGGGTTGTTCAGAACAACCACATGTAATACCTCAATTGCACTGAGACCTGCTCAAGGGAGTGTCATTTGGTCGGAAATAATTCTACCTGTTTACAAACTGATGCGTTCTTATGTTCAAATGAATTCATGTGAAATATTGCTTTGTAGGAGAGTGAAGGTAAGCTTCTATGCTGCTCATCATAACCTCATGAATTGTCCTATTTCTATCAGAAACATGAAGGATCCAAGAAATTGTAAAACCTGTAAAACAACACGCTAATGCAAACGCAGGTCATGAAGATCTAAACTGACTGTTAACACTGCCAGCGTATAGATCAAATTCAGACATTAAGGACATAAAAATACACTGACAAAATCATTTTGACAAGATCTGGGACCCAAATTCCATCCAATGGCACTTCAAAAGTTACGCTTCACTGCACTATGAATATTAGGTGTATTTAATGAAAAAGAGTTATTTATATATTTTGAACATTTATTATCGGTATTGAGTATTTGTTTATGACATGCATATGACTAAAAGGTTTATATACAATTTTTTATAGGGAACACTTAACCACTCCAAGTAGTTTGGTGTAACCCAAAGATTTTGCTGTAAATGTAACTTATTTCTTATAAATTAGTTTTTGTTTGGTGTGTTGTCCATTCTAGCTGTATATAATGTGAATATTATGTTACAGACGCTCAGTAAAAATAATGCTATAATGTTTGTATGTTTTGAAGGCATAGACAAAATAAATCAGTTTTGAAAGGATAACTCGTAAAGGATTCATACATTTTAAATAAATATATACACTACTTTTCAAATGCTTGATGGGGGCAGATATGATTTAAGGTTTTTTTTGTCTCTTAAACTCACCAAGGATGCATTCATTTAAAATACAGTAAACAGTAATGTTGAAATAATATTATTGCAATTTTAACTTTTATATTTTAATATAATGTATTCCTATGATGGCAAAGCTGGATTTTCAGCATCGTTACTCTTAGTCTTAGTGTCACATGATCATTCAGAAGTTTAATATGCTGATTTGGTGCTCAAGAAACATTTTTTTATTTTTACTATTACTGCATGTATGCATGCATACATATTTTTTCCAATTCAGTCAGCATTTAGGACACACATTATAAAGACACAAAATTATGAAATAATATCTTTATTAAAACACAAACATATTTACTCAACCTCTGAACAAACATAACTGCAACCAAACATACACTTAAATAAAAAGTATGAAAATTAAGCAAAGTGATTTCTATTGCATCACATATTTGCGTTTTCTCAAAGTTGCATATATATCAAAAGAGAGCTTACTAGAAACATCCATATCAGAACATTCCACAGACATATTCCAAGGTTACAGCCGTGCTGGGGAAATGGCAATTGCATTACTGTCAAATTACTGTAAAGTCTCAGTTGGATATTTGTTGTTTAGATACAAGCACTGAATTGTCTGCACTAAGCCTACAGCTTCACTCCAGACCTCAGAGATTTGGACTATCAACTGATTTCTGTCATGTTGTCTTACAGTTATGTAATACCAGTGAGGGCTTTTGACCTCAAAACGATTCTTTTCAATCCTTCCTGTGATGTGCTGTATTTCCACTTTATTGAGATGAAGTCCACCAGTTCGCACCTGAAAAAAAGTCAAATAAAGTGCCAAGTTGTCCTCAATGAATAGATCCTGATAATCAGTGATTGCCCACTGCAGGATTTCCCATCTCCTCTCCAATGGACTGACTCCCAAATCCACTGTCCTCTGTAGAATCTGGAAGAAGGGAAAGGGTGTTTTATTCACAATTTACTGACCAAAGCTTTTGTGTTGTTGTCAGAGGTGACCTGTTTCTCTATCAGAGTGTGAATCCGTACCTGAGCTCTGCTTGTCCTCTCTGGGTTGGCTGGCTGTCAGAAGTCTCACTCCTTCACTCACACCCAGAGACTGCAGCGCCTCCACCAGGCCGTCCACGGGACCACCACTCAACTGAACACAAACACACTTATTAACCATTCATGCTGTATGTGATTAATTATTTATTAACACAACACAAATGCAAATACAAATAAAAAAAGCCATCTAGTCAAAACATACAATCTACAAGAACAGACTTTTGTAGTTGTTTTGCTAATAAAAGACAAAGGCTTCAGAAAGGTAAACCAATTACATGAAGAATGTGGAGCAAATACATTTTAGTAAATTTAAATGGCAGTTCATTTACATGACAGCGGTGTTTTGGGGGCCTGAAAATGAAAACAGGTTTAAAAGGGCAAATTTTTGCAAACAATACCATTATTGTCTCAGTGTAAACTACAAAAATGCACATTTGTGAAAACAGTGACGTCATGCGCATGCGTATTACATGTTTAGTCAATAGGTGGCGCGTAGTGTTTCTTTACAAAGTGACATCGCCAACTACTGACCTGGCACACAGCATTTTTAATCATTTTCGTGGATCCGTGTGAACAGGATCGTTTTGACAACACAGCTTTCTGTATGCGAAAAACGTTTCCATTTTTAGAACATCATTGTAGTGTAAACGTACCCATATTTACCAATAAACATTTTATAAATACATTTTATAAAATTAAAAAGTAGTATTAGAAACAATTTATTATGCAAATCAAATACTAGTATGCTACATTGCTGTCATATGACATGACCTCATCAAATGACATGTTTTTAGAAATTAAGAGTATTCTGCATGTTTAATACATTTCTTAAATATTACATTTATTTAATAAATACTAAATGTAAAAATGTATTAATGTATTTGCTCCACATTCCTCATGTAATTAGAAGTCCATTCTAATAACTTTAATTGAAACATTTTGCAGTTAAATGAGTTAAAGAGGTTTAAAAAGATTTACTTCCAGTTTATTAGTTACACTTTAAATGCAAGTTCAAGTCAAGCGCAATGCACTGACATATGACAAGGTGCTAGACAGTATATTACACATTTTGACAGATACATCATCCAAGCATTCCATGCATAAAGAACATTTGCATTATATGCAGAAAAAGTAATCATTATGCTAGTATGCTGTTCCAAACATAGCCAACGTCTATTTAACAATTTAGCAGTTGCCAAACCGAAACCAACGACAGTCTCTTACCTGATAGTTCTCGAGAAGCTTCTGGCAAGGCGAGGCACTCTCCTGGAACAGGTGAGTAAGTGTGAGCATGCCCAGTTTTTCCGCTAGCTCTCTCCAGGGTACATGGTCTTCAATGAGAATACCACACAGTTTCATGAGCACCTCGCTGTCCAAACCCTGGTTCACTGCAGGAAGAGGAATACAGCTCAGTCACATATGCTTAAAGCAGAAGTAGTAGAGTTTTTGAGAACATAAAGCACATAACGTCTCATTACCGTCATCAGTGCTTATTTTGGTCCTTTTAGGGGCAAGGGAACTGTGTTTGGGGCCCTTCCTGCCATCTAACAGATCTCTAACCTGTTGAAGAAAATAGTGTTTCAAAGTTTAAATCTATTACATGTATTTATTCATTCACCTCCAAACACTCACACACTGTATGCAATTATGATGAATACAAAAACTCAAACCTTTTGGCATTTAGCCAGGTCAAATGGTGTGTGTCCCGCAGCAGGTCTCTTGCGTGGGTTAAACCCTCCCCTCTCGGAGGATATCGACATGAAGTGAACTTGCTGAACCATGTCATCTGGAAGCTCCCTACCGGCATCCTTCTTCTCACTCTCGTCATCTTCATCTGAGGAAGACGAGCTCAGGAAAAGAGGTTCATCATTCTCCATACGTTTATCAGCACCTAAAACAGAAGATGGGATAGGATTCATCAAACAAAGCTTTATATCACTGAACACAAACTTGACTTAAGGCCGTTCACATCAAGAACAATAACTATAAAGATAACTATATTAGCATACACACCAGCGAACGATATCACTCGGTTTATTCTAAGCGCGTACTTGTCTGCTGCTTTAAAGACTCAAGCTCATTACAGCAGGATGGATGGCATGATTGGCTGTCAATATTAACATCATTCATCAGCTGGATAAAATCATTCTGAAAGTGATTCCAACAATACCGTTCCTCTGTGCCGTTATCGTTATAGCTGTGGTTTGAACTCTGCTATTCTTTAATATTAAGAACGATTTTTAGAACTTTATCTTTATTGTTATCATCCTTGGTGGGAATGGGCCTTTATTCCCTACAGTCATTGGCTGTGAATATTATTATCTTGATTTCAATTGGTTATTTAGTTTAAATGTCATTAATTATGAGCGACTCCTATGAATGTAACACATCAGGAAATGTGACCAACTATCAAAGACCTTACTTAAATCACATCCTATATAGTAAATGTTCATCTTTGCTCCAGTAAAACAACATGAGCATGTTCTCATTGACTAGTCATTGTGGTTTTGCCCTTCAGAGGTTTTGAAGTATCTGATATCTGTATTAAATATGTAGGAAATGAGTTTTCTCAGATACCTGCAGCGATCAGCATGGAGCAGAGAGGTGGGGAGCCTTGACTGGCAGCAAAGTGAAGAGGACTGTTGCCCCCATATGTACACACATTCACGTCGGCCTTCAGCTGTAAAAAATGACAAACAAAAAACTGTCATTTCTAAAGACAAAACATTCGTAATGGCTCTATTGTGAAGAAGTGTGCTAAATAGGGGGTGAAACGGTTCCATTATCTCTAGTTTGTGTGATGATGAACCTCCATGTGTTTACTAGCTACCACAATAATATTCGAGAGTGACAGCAGAACTGTTTGTATCTGTGTTTGATACTGTTATAAAATACACCACCGTTCAAGAGTATGGGGTTAGTAACATTTTAGTAACAACAAATCATCTGATTCAAAAAAGGATGCATTAAGATATCTAACGTTACAAAAGACTAATATTTCAAGTAAATGCTGTTCTTTTGAACTTCCTATTCATGATGAAATTTCTGTAGAAACGCATCACAGTTTTTCTACTTAAATACTAAGTAGGACAACTGTTTTCAACGTTGATAATAATTGATAAAGCAATGTTTTTTGATAGACATATTAGAATGATTTCTAAAGGATCATGTGACACTGAAGACTGAAATAATGGCTGCAAAATTCAGCTTTGCCATCAGAGGGATAAATTACATTTTAAAACTAATTTACTATATTATTTTTTAAAACAGAAAACAGTCATTTTAAACTGTAATGATCAGTCTCAAATTTCCTACTTGGTGAACCCCTAATGAAAGTAGTGTTTACTAAAACTAACCGAAACTGTGACAACAGGCAGAACTGTAAGAACCTCTAGTGCTCTATAAATACTTTACCTCAGTAATAAGATTACAGGCCAGTTTTAACAGGTTATCCCTCACTGCCAGATGTAGAGCTGTACTGCCACTTTTCTGTTCTGGCATGTTAATCTTTGCTCCTGCCTCCACTAACAATCGAAGACAGTGCTCTCCGTCTTTCCTTACAGCAAGATGGACTGGATATTGACCTGAGAAGCGGGAAAGGTGAAAAAAAATATCAGTACGTGCTGTAATATTCCACATGCAACCTTTCAGCACCATTTAAATGAAGACAGAGACAATGGCATGTGTAACTCTCACCTGAGAAGTCAGCAGAGTTTATTAAATGGACATAGCGCTCTCCCAGCAGGCCCAGGACCATTCGTAGTACTGCCTCATCGCCGCTGTGTGCGGCTAAGTGAAGCGCTGTCCGGCCCTCTCGGTCCAGCAGGCTCGGGTCTGCCCCCGTTCTCATCAGCATCTCAACTAACTTGGGCTGCTTTGTGATCACAGCCAGATGCAATGGAGCCTGGAGAAGATAAGAAATATGAACGTTAGCACATAAAACAAAAATTAAAAGAATGTTTACTAATAATACATTTATTTATGGGTAGGGTTAGGGGTAGGTGTAGGGAGGGCTTTTATTGTCCCATTAAGGCGGCATCCATTTAATAATTTTAATAAATATAATCATTTACACTATGTTTTATTATTGCATCCTGTTAATGTACAACAATACTGAGGTCGCAAATCGTATGTATCTGCCAAAATAAAGTGTAAATAGCATCTAATTACTATTTACACATATTGCAAAGGACTGCTACTTTTACATGGTGTAAATAGAATATATCACTATTTTCACTTAAGAAAATATGCTATTGTCACTTAAATAGAATCTATTTGCACTTAAGTGTATATACATACATACATATATACACACACACACACACATATATACATACATATACACATACATACACACACACACACACATATATACACATTATATCTATATATCTATATATATAAAAATAAAGAGCATTTTCACAGCATATAGATGCTAAATTACCTGACTGAGGTGGTTGAGTTTGTTGATGAACTTCTGCTGTGGGGTGTTGTTGAAGGCCTGAATAAGCTGTTGCACCACAGCAGGTTGCTGATGAATAATGGCTAAGTGCAGAGGCCTATGGGAAAATAAATACAACACAGATTAAAACAAACTTTGATCACTATTGTATTGCACTTAATTCCCCTCTTTTAAGTACCAATGTATCTGTGTATCATTGTAAAAAGTTTTTTTTTTTTTTTTTTTTTTTTTATAAATAGTTACTACACTAACAATTTCTTTTTTTTTTCACTCATTTTTTTCATTTAGCAGATTCTTAAGCAACTTACAATACACTAACTATACTAGAAATGTTTAAAGGTAGCAGGCACATAAACTAGAATTTAGTATACTTGACATGCGTTAAGACATTGATACTAGAGACCGGATACAAGCTTAAAGGCAGAGATGTGAAAAAGACATACGTGTCTCCATTCTCATCTTGCACTCCACACAGTTGTCTCTGCAGAACCAGAAGGGGGCGCACATCCCCTGTGCTGCAGTACTGTAACAAAGCACGAGCAGTGCACTTTGCCGTCAAAGTGGCGCGATTCTGCAGAACTGTGGCTGGAAACAATACAGGAAGGAAACATGCATCACTGAATGCATATGCACCTAAAAATGTCTTGAGTTTAATGGTGCCGAAAAGGTGATTATGCTCACCAATCTGAAAGAGCTGCTGTTGCATTTGAGAGCCAGACTGAGTTTGTTTGTTTGTTGGCTGATTCTGAGATCCATCAGTCTGTGGGGTGGAGCCTGACATCTGTGCCCCTCCAGCAAATCCACCACATCCGAAAAACCCTGAACCATCCATCGGATGATTAAATTGAAAACCTAAGGGCATAATTGACACAAAGATACATATATGAACACTTTTGCTGACACGCCACCAGAATAACTGAATTAACCATCTACATGGTTAACCTCTGAGTTTAGGGGTTTAAAATGTCTCACCTCCTCCCATTCCACCTCCTCCTGTTCCAGATCCAGGACCTCCAAAGGCCCCTGCTCCTCCTTGAGGTCCTCCCCCCCGCCAGTGATCGTAGGGCTGAGGAAGTGCCTTCATCCTCTTCCTCTGAACCTCTTCTTTGTCTAGGAGGGAACAGGAGCCAACATGTTAGCAAATATAAGAAGGAATAATAATGAAGAGAATAATGTTTAATCGATCTACACTACCGTTCAAAAAACTGTGGTGAGTTTTTTTATTTTTATTTCAGAAACTAATACTTTTATTCATCAAGGATGCATAACTGATCAAAAGTGACAGTAAAGGCATTTATAAGGTTACAAAAGATTTCTATAGAAAGATTTATATTCATCAAAGAATCCTGAATAAAATGTTTCATCATAGTTAAGCAGCAACATTAAGCAGAACAACTGTATTGAACAATGATAATAAATGTTTCTTGAGCAGCAAATCAGCATATTAGAATGATTTCTGAAGGATCATGTGACACTGAAGACTGGAGTAATGTGTAAAATGGCTGTTTGTGAATGTAAAAGGTTTACAGTTTTAAAGATCAAAGTGCACCACCAATAAAGTTATTGTCTCCTCAAGAAAGAATCGATTCTAAACGGCCAAAACGAGTCATCAGCAATTCCAGTCTCACTTCCTGTAACATACCTACGTAACAATGTAACACATTTGCATAATGGCAGCCTATGGTCTTCATTGGATGCTCGCGAAAAAGGTCTACTTTGACTCACCATCAAACACTGCAGTTGTAGCTGAGGCCTAGAAGAGTTTGGTTCATGTTATCGACATGTCGAGAAAACACTGTTTTCATCGCTGCAAATCCACTTTGATGCACTTCAAAAAGATGAGGACTCACACTGGAATTGATACGGTAAAACCGACGCCATTGCTACTGTTCATATCACTGTGTATACAAGTGGTGAGGAAGCCTACGGAGCTGAAATTCAGATATGGTAATGGACGTTTTGTTTCTGACACGCGCTGTAAACAGCAGACCAATCAAAACAGACTGGGCCGTCTGACCAATCAGAGCAGAGTAGGCTCTCTCAAAGGAGGGGTTTAGAGAGACTGAATTTTCGAACAGTTTTCAGACTCTTTGAGAAATTAGGTGATGTGCAATGCATATGAGAAAATGAAAGTGTCTTTTTGACCTTGGATGCATATAAACCTATTGTAAGAGACCTACAAATTTGGGAAGCATTAAAATAGCACAATAGGGGCACCGATGTTTTGCACAGCACTACTAACCTTGATTGTGTGGAATATAAGTGAACTGCTTGGGTTCGCTGCAGTCGCCTCCCTTCTTCCTCTTGAGCTGCAGGAACACTGTGACAGGGCGTGTGATATCTGTGCAGCGGTACGGTGGCGTCTTAAACACGATCGCATACTGATGACATTAAAAACATTGTCAGTGAAGGTTTGATGCAGAAGGCTAAACTACATCCAATGGTGAAATCCAGGAATTTTAAATGGTTTTATGCATGTGTCAATTTATAACACACCTGTTTGTGGACGTCAGTGGGGGAGAAGTCTCCAAATGCCTCCCATCCGGCATCATCTTCCTCCTCATAAAAACGGATGTCAATATCATCTGGAAACAACGGAGTATAAACATCATTTGATCTAAAAAGTTTGTGAATGACTGCCAATCCTTTTTGAAATCAGAAAATCATAATAACCTTTTTGAACTTTATCACAAAGTAGAAAGACCTCTTCTCCTCCCAGAACTGATCCAGAAGTTTTATCCATTCGGGAAATCTTCAGATTTGAAGCATTTGGTGATTCTGGGTAAAGAGCAGCACATTTTACATTAGCTATAGCAAGATTACCAATACTTTTTTTCCTTTTCAAAAGCTTGGGGTCATTAAGATTTTTTATGTTTTTATAAGAAGTCCCTTATACTCATTAAGGCTGCATTTGATCAAAAATACAGTAAAAACAGCAATGTTGTGAAATATTAATACAATTTAAAATAACCGTTTTATATTTTAATATGTTATGTTATTTATTCCTGTGATCCCATTCTAATATGCTGATTTGGTGTTCAATAAACATTCTTATTATGATCAATGTTGAATGATGAATAAAAAAAAAGGAATAGAAATCTTTTGTAATGCCTTTTAAATGATCAATAACTAATTAGAGACATAACACAACATTCTCAAAGCAATGTAGATTATAGTACTATTAATAATTGTATACAACTTCCAAAAAAAAAAAAGTATGCCTAAAAAGTGAAAAAATTTAATGTAAAGTAAATAATTTTGAAATAAATCTAAAATTATAAAAAAAAAAAAAAAATTAAAATAAAAAACTATGCAGTCTCTTAAACTACATATGATTAAAATATCAGTTCCTTTTTCTTTTAAATAATATTAGTGCGTATATATTTTTTGTTTCTTTTAGCAACTTTGAGGTCAATGTGAGGCAGATGTCTTTTGTTAATTGAATTTCATTTCTTTTATGTTGTATGGCAGGACTTACTGCTATCATAGATAGGGTTGGAAACAACAGGCTTCAAGGCTCTTGTGAAACTCCCATTGCTGTCCTGCAGGTAAGCAGTGAACTTTAATCTTACAATGTTTAGGTCCATGTTTTTGCCCAATTCTTTGGCTTCTTGCATAATAGCCTGTTCTTCTGCATCTGAATGAGTGATATATAGAGAGAAAACAAATGAGGATACAAGCAGTAAACGGAAAATTCAATAAGCAGTCAGTCAACATCAAGTGTGTCTAGTTGAATAACTAAAAATCACTGTCTTACCACTAAACTTATATCCAGGCTCTTTCGTCCTCCTCTTTTCTTCTCTCAGCCTTTTCGTTAATACTTCAACCACTCCTCTCTTAGTAACATGGAGGATGCCTAAATTACTGAATCTAGACAAAGTATGTGATAATGAATAAAGATTGCACAACTACACAAACAACAATCAGAAAACTGTCAGATGATGATATACACAGTGCCTTACGCAATTTATTTCAATCATAATAAAAAGGAAAGAGATCATATGAGCATGAAAAACCGTAATCGTGTTCACTCACTGTGCTGTGAGATCATTAGGCCCGACATCAATGGCGCATACCCCGTTGTCATTACACTGGCGACCCACAAGGCTGTGCGCATGAACACGAGGGGGGTCTGTGTGCGTAACTAGCTGAACCTCCACACGAGCATGACCCACGTAGTTTGACACCTGTAGAGGGAGCATGTGTGCGTTTATAAATGTACTGTTTATTTAAATACATAGATACATCTCCATATTACAAAGCCCACCTTGACTGTGGGATACGTCCTTCTGTTCCTCTCACTGGAGGCCCCTGGTAGACCACCATGGGATGGGCCCTCACATTCATAACGAAATCTGAATCCTCTCTGTAACACACGCATAGAGTTATTTACATAACACCTTACTCACTGATAAAACCCTGTTTTTGGGGAATTCCAGCACATACTTTCTGGAATTATCCCACATAGTCTGCACATTTATTGAAATACATCACACATGTTCACAAAATGACCTGAATGCTAGATTTTATATCATTTTATAACATTTGAAAATTGTCAAACAGATTGGAAGATGAAGCAAAAAAGCATGTGAAGACCTAAGTGAACGTACCTGCTTTGGCTCCTCAATTATCTGTAGGTAAGGCCCATGAACTGAAATAAAGACCAAATACAATAAATTAGCCTTCTTTTCATTTTAAATTAAAAGAACACCACACAACAAAAGCATCAAAACCCCATCACAATTGGCACAGTTAACTTACCTGTTTCTGTCACAAAGGGTTCAGGCTTCACCTCGAAAGGTTCATGCAGATATGGAAGGTCCACCATAAACTGTAATGACCGAAGATGCCATGTACAAACTGTTAGTACTTTAGATCAAATATATAATTATGTGTATTAAACCCAAACCTTTAGCATGAAGCGTAATGTGTCTGAGGATGAAAATTAAGGTTGCACCAATTATATAATTCTAGCCAGTTCCAATAAGCTAATAATTTGTTTTATGTTATAATAACTGAAAATATGCCCAGATGTTAAAATCTCCCATATTGACAGATAACCGATATGGTATATATATTGCATATATTGTGCATCCCAAATGAAAATTTCTATAGATCACAACTCCAAACTAAAAATCTGTTGCAAGTTAGCAAACAACAGCAGCAATATATTGTCAATATGTGGCTCACCTCATTGTCAAACTTTATTTGATACTGCATATCTTCCATCCTGTAATGAAGAAGAAACAGAGAAAACTCTTATTGAGACCGTCTCGCACAGACACAAACCCAGCACTCCAAAAAAACCCATGAGGTAAGGTGCTCTAATACAGTTAGCATGCTGAATCAAAACATCAACTGAGCTACAACCCCCTACAGATGCGTTTAATTTCCCCAGTTTTTCCCCACAACAGTGTTCTGACCTTCACACAAGGCGGCGTACACTTACCCTACCTGATAAACAAAATGCAGAGAAAGAGGCTCCCCGTTTTAGACTCACAAAAAGTCTGTTTCACTTTCGGTGTAAGAATATGGATGTCTGTGCACTGGATTTTTTTTCTTTTTTTAATCTGCCTCCCTTTTTCTGTCTGGCATACTTGCTTGCGTTACTTCCAGGAAGTAAGGCAGTGAAAAAAACAGAGGAAAGCCCCCAGAATACCAGCTCACTGCTGCCACTGATGTCAAATCCTGAGAAATGCAGGCACATGCATATTCACACCCTGATATCAAGACTTCTCATATCTAAATTTCCTCAACTTTCCAAAGGCTTTTTCAGATTCCCTTCTCTTCCTTTAAGGTACTTTTGAAACAAAATTCCTGTAATGATTCATTTTTATTAGTATTTAGAGTCAATTCAGGGAAAAACAATTCCATGTATGTGTAATTTACTAAAAAATCTATTTCTGATTAAAACAATCCATGCAACCGGATCGATCAGATATCTACATAGTGTCATCAATGCAGCTACCAAGAGAAAAGCCCTGAAAGATGGGGATTGCCCCCCATCTGTTGGCCTGCCCTTGCAGCCCCAAATCTTTAAACCCAGCCACATTATTTCCTGTTTGGTTAACAGTGGAAGTGTATGATGAAGATCTCTAAATGATAAATTGACTAATAAAAGCCGCATAAATTATGTTCTGTTTTATTTCAAGCGTTAATAATACTAGCTACAATGGATGACAGGATTGCACAAGTGTTTACTTAAACTGCAGTTGACAGGAATGAGGAAGCATCTTACTGCTCAGGATGAGTTGTACTAAGATTGCTCTATAGTACCACATATTCTTCACCTAAACCAATGGGACAACTAGTAGAGTAAACTATGAGTTTTCTATCTGAGGTGTCAGGGCTCATTCTGAGTGAACGCAAATCGTGATGTCACTAAAAAGAGAGTAAAACTCTTCTGGATCACAACCACATCCTGTCCTTCTTCTGTGAAATGATAACATCTTCACTTCAGTCAAACAACCCCTAAATCTTTAGAATGTCATATATAGACAAGAAGATTCATTAAGAAATACAAAAGTCGTCAATCTAAAACAGTGGATGTCAACCAGGCACACCATGAAGCCTCAGTGAACGTCCAAAGGGGCATAATGACAGTAATTTACTTAAGAGAGTTATATTAACATAATCCAACTTAATTAAAATGCTAACAACAACAAACCAAAAAAAACAAAACATGTAACATGTAAAATACATCATATGTTAATCTATCAGCTGTTGTTATAACTGAACATACACAGCTCTTAAAAACATTTGAAATAACAAAATTTATTTTTGGTTGTTTATTTAATTTTATTAACACTCTTAGTTACTTACTGAAAACAAGCAGCTAAGCATCACAGACACTACAATGTTACTAGAGAATTTAATTTAAATTAATGTTAAGACTACTTTTTTAATGTAAAATATAAATGTATTGTACGAGGTGCTATAGAAATAAAGGTGACTTGACTAGAAAAATCCCAATAAACCTGATTTTAACTGTTTCAGCTCTTCCATATGCATGAAGTTGAAAGGTTTGTAAATCCTCTAATTATTTACATATTACATTTGTTTCAATATGCAAATCTGACTACTTATATGTCTACAGTTACAGTATATGCTCTATGTAATCATATCCAAAACCTTAGGAGTGCATTTACATTCGTGAACATGTGAAGCATGCATAGTCTGAGCTGTCAGTCAACACATCATTTCTGGGCATCCAAGTTAAATGCTGCACGTGCTAACGATGTCCAATAAAACGCTGCACATAGCCAGATCACTAGATGATCATGAGAGACACAGCAATAGTGGAATAAATCTGTACCTTAGTGCTCCAGCCATTCTGTTTTCTGAAGGGTCATCCGAACCGACTCTGAACTCCTGACGGACTGAAAATGATGGAAATGATAAGCAGTTACACAGTGTGTGATGGGGATGTGATTCCCCTGCACATGCGAGTCAGATCCAAAAAGTACATCTGACTTTTGGTGGGAATT
Organism: Rhinogobio ventralis; assembly: GCA_039654625.1. Lineage (NCBI taxonomy): Eukaryota > Metazoa > Chordata > Actinopteri > Cypriniformes > Gobionidae > Rhinogobio > Rhinogobio ventralis. The sequence continues at coordinate 26,196,401 of CM077204.1, forward strand.
TCCCGTAGCCTCGCGCGAACAGCAGCAAAACACACGGGACAAAACTTGTACACACTATCGATAACAGACAACAAAATATTTTTTTTACGGTTTTATTATAAATTTGCAATATTACTGTATGCACGGAGTGCACGCCATACGAACATTGTATGGCATCTCTATAATGTAATGTTTTCAAAACAAACTTAAAATAGATTTTTCCATGCACCCAAATCAACTGAGTCATTAATCCTACATAAGAAACCAATCTATTATTATCTACTACTATTTAAAGACCTACATGCCTTGTTACAAAACTGTTAAGTAATAATACTAATTTCGTTATACATAATATGTATTGTGTACTTCAGCACATATCAGACTTACCTTGGATAACTGTAATGTTTGCTAATTCTCGTGTAGTTTCTATTCGACGTCGATCTAATTAAACCACTGCTAAAATCTTAGCAAACGCCAGGGAAAAAAACATAAACAAAATGGACCAGCATCCATCCAATTAATTTGTTCCAGTTTCTTTATAGTATTTAGTGAACTCCATGCGAACGTACGCTTTCGTGAGTCGAATGCTACTGACTGGAAAGCCCCGACTCAAGGGGAATTCCAAAATCACGTGGCGTGATAGGAGTGTTTGATTGGTTTTTAGACGGAACGTGATTTGCATGTTCTTCAAAACTTCCGCTCGTGTATCAGATAATCTGCTAATAAAATAATTATCTTTCCATACTAAAAGCAAAGTTCAATATGATTACAATATGATAACGATAACTAGTGATGCAAAGTCCGATTCATTTCAGCGAACCGGTTCTTTTCAGCGAACCGGTTCTTTTCGGACAGTTCGGCTCAATGAACCGGTTCAAAAAGCCGATTCATAGGTTCCTGACGTCATCATGCAATGATGTCACTATGCGTTTCTTTTAGGCTTTTTTATGCATTTCTCAGTGTCATGTTATTTCAAGGAAACCTTCAAATAAAAAGTTATTTGCGTGAGAGTGCATTTTGCTGATTATTGCCTTTCATTCACTTAAGTTAATGGTGTTTGTGGTTACAGTTTCATTCGCGGATCCTTTATGTCGGATACGACTGACCAATATTGAGTAGCCTAAACATGCATACACGTGGATATGTTGCATGTCTAAAGTAGCCTATAACCTATAGAAAGAATAAACCAGTCTTATAAACTTATACATTTCGCTTAACAACTTATTACGCTTAAAAATATTTTCTGCATACACAATAAACTACAGTAAAATATATTTACATCTCTCGACAGAAAGGTTTTGTCACATCTGCTTCTGTGTCTTGCACTTGTGGAACTTTTATGTTGAAGTTTATTTGTGCCTAGGTTCTGTGTTCTTTTATGTGTCCTGTTCCTGTTGAGTTTTGTAGTTCTTTGTAGTTTTTCATGTCGATTAGTCTTCCCAGGTGTTTCCCATTTACCACTCCCCTTGTTATCTTGTTAACCTTGTTTCCCTTGTGTATATATACCCCAGTGCTTCAGTTGTTCTCTGTCGGTCGTTGTTTAATGTTTTATGTTGCAGGTGTATGATGTTACCTGTGGTTTTTGCCAGTTTGTGTTGGTCCTCTTTTTGATTGTTTATTTTCGTTAAATTCTCCCTGCATTTGGATCCTGCATCTCTGCCTGCCGCCTGTTATTTCCCGTTTCATGACAGATTTTTGCAGGTTTTAATACACTTTTTATTGAACATCGTGCACTGGACTGGTTTCAGTTAGTCAGTAGCATATATGCACAATTAATTTCAAGACGTGATAAAATTCTGGGAATGACTGAATCATGGAATCGTGACAGTAAGGAGGCATGGAATTGGACTGCCCAGCTAACACACGACGTAACAGTTACGTAATGTATTCGTACTCTTTGGTACTTTTCATGACTTGCCAACTGACAACGTAGTCTCGACGTCGCATGCCTGTAATTTCCTTACCATAAAATGACCTTCTCACAACGTTGTCAGTACGATCTCTGAACGTTACAAGATTACCAACGACGTTCCAGATACGTTCTCCATATGTTATATTTTGGTAATTTTAAGACTCGCTGACAACGTAACTACAACGTTGCATGCTTGTAATATCATTACCATTACCATTAAATGACCAATACCAAAACTCACCGTCGCCAGTACGATCTCCTAACGTATAACCAAGAACGTCCCAGATCGGTACTAAATTCGTAATATATTGGTAATTCCATAATTTACAGGCAACATAAATGCAACGTCACCTGCTCGTAATTTCATTACCATCATTTTCAGGTTCTTTATGTTCTGATTTATGATGTTATCAGAATTTGCTATTTAAAAGTAATTAAACGTCAGACACAAGATTTACAACAGCTTTTAAATTAGTTTGAGCAAATGAGGACATAAATTAGGATAAACTACAGCATGTCCGCCTGTTGAAAAATAAATAATTATAAAAATGACCAACTGATTACCAACACACAACTATTGATCCGTGACGTTGCCACGACGTTGCAGTTACTAACTGGCAAGGTTACAAAGTTACGTTGTGACAATGTATCTGGGAATTTCACTTTTCCAGTTGCCACAACATAACTAGTTACGTCACCACGACTAAAGTTTAGTCAGCAGATTATGTTGCAGTTACGTAACAGTCACGTATTTGTGTTAGTTGGGTGGGGGACAATGTGTTTATTTCTTCAAATCATCCTGCACATCAGTTGATTCATTTCAAGTTTGCTTAGAAATTTTATCTTTCCCCATACAGACGTTTTAAAATGAAGCTTACAGATACCCCAGTTTGTACAAGATGTAATTTGAATATGGTTGGCAGTTACCTGCACATTTTCTGGGATTGCCCAGATGTCTCTAATCTTTGGTCCCAAGTGGCAGTATTTCTTGAAGATATTTTGGAGTTTCGAATTCCTAAACTGCTTACCCTATTTTTATTTAATAATGATATTTCAATTAGAATTAATACTAATTTGGCTTCTAAGAATTATATTTGCAGGTTTAACTGCTGCTAAAAAAACTAATGCATTCTTGGTTTTCTCCTGGACCCCCTTCAATAAAAGAATGGTTCAACTACTTCAGAGATATTTTCCTTTTAGAGAGATCATTGGCTGTCATTCATAAAGCACCTAGCTCCACTTTAGATGTTTGGGATAAAGTTGTTGTTGCTCTCTTGAAACCACATGTTTTTTCTCAGGTTTAGCGCACAATCTAAATGGGTCTTAACAATTGTATGTAGTTTGAAAAGTGATGTTACTTTAAATGAGTATACATGTATACAATTTGGTATATAACAAGTAAATTGTACATTTTGTGTTAAAACCAAATAAAAAGTTGATCCAAAAAAAATAAATTATATATACATTTAATAACAGTAGTCATAATAAGCATATTTCCAGGACGTGATCAGATTTGCGTCGCCAACTCAATCATCAGAATTAAAGGTAATCATCGGCATACTTTGCCAGCTGATTGAACCGGCTCTTTTGCGTCTTGCGTCATCAACCCGGAACTAAAGTCCGATTCAGTTTGATTAATGAACCGGTGTTCAACCGGTTACTTGCTGAGAACCGGCTCAAAAGAACGATTCGTTCAAGAACCGAACATCACTAATAATAATACAACAGAGGATTGCTCATAGCCAGGATTGCTGCAAATGTTAAGTACGTAGAGTATTTGTACACGGAATATACAGTTTTTATTTCAAATGTAGAAAAACACAATTTTTAGTCTAAAGATCATACTTATTTTTTATTTTTATCAGGTTTTAATATTTTGTTAACCAACATTAAGGTTAAATTGGTACAAGGGTTTAAACTTGGGTGGGCTTTTTTAGCTGAAAAATATTTCCAAAAAATGTTTTAATGCAAAAATACTCATGTGTTTTGAAAATTAGACATGATACAGGACATTAAGACTCATCGTCTTTAACAATACATAGCACCATATGAAAGATACATGAATATTTGTCATGCCTCTGGTAAGCTGAAGTCTAATAATAAAAAGTTCTGGATGATGGGAATGCTGTTCTCATCACAGTGGAAATGGCTTCGCACAGTCAGGAGAAATGTGTTCTTCATGGGGGTCAACACAGAACTAATCCTGTTAGCTACTACCTGGATGAACCTCATCTCAGATGCTGGGGCTTGGGACAAAAAAAAAGAATGCAATGACTTTTTAATTAACAATAATAAAACAAAACATATCAATAGAACAAATAAAGAGCAACACAGGTGGAGAGGGAAAAGGGAAGTTCCTCACCTATGGTCTTATGTAGCTTATCTGGAGGAGTGTTCTGAAGGATCTTCTGCACTACAGCAGGAGGGACTTGCACACATATTTGATCATCTCCAGCTCTCACAGTTAAAACTACTGGCCTAGAAAGACATGTCATGATGGTTTAAGAAGATAAAGAATAGGTCTAGATAACTGGTTAACTTCGGTTTCATTTTGCTTATGCCGCTTTAGCAATAAATATTTATTTATACCGTATAATTAAATTTATAAATCTATATTCTTATATATATATATATATATATATATATATATATATATATATGCATACATACAGTATGTGTGTGTATAATATAGGTCTGTAAGAACAGACCTATAGTAGCGACGCACTCCTGTGTGTGGTAGGCAAGGATAGCAGGGTCTGTATATGCCGTTCTCATCTGTCTCCAGTTCTGCAGAGCACTGTCCGCATCCAGCAAAAGTAATGTCACCAGATACTACGTCCAGGATCTTCTCCATGGGTGTGTTGCCATCTATTAACAGTGAAGCCTCCTGGGATGGACTGCTCTGGAACTGGAAGGCTGTGATTTGAATTTTCAGCTCTACATCACCTAATAAGTACATAAACAAGGGAGACTTAAATGTAACCATGATGAATTATACTAAATACAAATGCATTGTTACTATCAGCGAAAAATCCTACCAGAGTATTTCTGGGACTATCAGCGAAAAATCCTACCAGAGTATTTCTGGGACAGGAGTGTGTTGAGATCAATCTCAAAGCTGCTAGCGGTCCTCTGTGAGCGGACAGTGTTGTAAAACTCCTTACATCGACTGTCATCAGGAAAGAGAGGCTGACAGGTGCCCCATGGAGTAGAATGCAGCTCTAGCAAACCTGAGGTCACATCCTGTCTGACTAGTAGCATCCTGAACTCCCACACAGCATCTGTGAGGGGCATTAGCAATAAAAAAAAAAATCATATTTCAGCTTTGTTTCAGTGGTTCTCAACCTTTTCGACTCAAAGGCCCCTGTTGTCCAACAATATTTGAACCATTGAATTATAAACACCTTTGTTCCGGTCCAAACGCTGCAGCCAAGAGAGAGCAGCTCCCCAAAGTACGACAGACCCTTGGTGGCCATCTCCTTGCTCCACAGTCAAAACGGCTTTCAGTACACCTCCTGCTCTGGATATCCCCTCCACCTCATCACGCCAGCCTAAAATCAAGCAAAACAGCATTCTGTCACAGAGATCCTTTGAGATTTGATTGTTTAGTATGTGAAGTGAATGTGAAGTACAAGGCACATATTAATCAATTATTAAATGTATTAAACGTCTCTCTGGATTACTCAATTCTGATTGGTCACTGGACTGTAATGTAGGACTGCACGATTTGGGGGGAAAATTGAACTGCAATTCGAATAAATATTGCAATTTAAAATGTGATTTTTTAAAATTCATGTGTGACCTAGGCGTACAAAGTACGGGCGGTTACAAAAATCTGGTGGTACACGTTCAGTACGCGCGTACTCTTCTAATTCAAATTCAAAATGCGCGTACGCTGACCCTCGCATACACGTAAAAAGTGAAGTATACTTTGGCCTTTACAGTACAGTGAGTAACAGTACTACATAACGAACGTAAACAACTGTTTGCCATTCTCGCTCTGTCTGCACAGTGTATGGAAACGCGCAGATGACATATGATGTCTGCGTGAACAGGATGCGCAATGGTATGCAAACACACGTTAACTGACAGGGAACACGTGCTATAATTTCATTCGGACCGAATGCAATGATTGAATGAACATTTTACATTTTATGGTCCTACGCCTTCCACAGATGACATATATTTATAAAAATAAATGTAGATCGCTTAAGGATATGTGATTGCTATCAGGATATGAGGAGACTTTCAATCAGCATAACAAAAAAAATCTGTAGAGAATCACCTATTGCACCTTTAAGTATGTGAAATTAATGTTGTGCAATGCACATATAAATTAATTTATTTAATTTCTATGGAATACTTTATTCTGATTGGTCAATCGTGTCATCCAGCAGTCTGATATTTTCTTGTATATCAGACCATTCACCTGAGTAATTAAAAATGGTGCTACTTTCATGTTTATTGTATCACACTACTATATCATCTGAAACACTGGACTGCAATTCAGTTCCATACCTGTAATTAACTTCCTGTGTTTAACTCGAAGCAGAGCATGAACCAATGTGTCAGGACGTAATGCTCCAAGGCGGATGAAGGGGATGGAGTGCAAATCCTGGAGCTTGTGAGGAGGCAGAGATACCAGCAGGGGGCGCTTCTCACACAGATGAGTACATAGCATTCTCAATGTATGAGAGTTCAAATTCTTTGGGGCTAGACAAGATCAGCATTACAAAGGTAGGGGACAATCATTACAGGCAATTACATAATAAGGTAAGATTTGTGAAAATGTAAATATACATTTTAATATGACTTCTATACCTTTACATTTCAACCTGTCAAAATACTTAAGCTTCAGTAGCAGTTACGTTTCTATTACCAGGTGGAATACGTTCCCCCGTGACCTGTCCCAGATTCAGCAGCTTACTGGTGAAGGAGGACTGCAGGACAGTCTCAGTCTTCCACTTGTCTATGTGCATGGTCACATCTGCAGAAGAAAAGACAGAAAGACAACTGTGGGAATTTCATTAGACTGTGCATCTCAGGAGGGGTTTTATTGCACATACATTTAGACCAGCTACATTTAAGATGACTGACTGTTGGGCTGACATGATCACAGAGGTTTGTCCTGATATTCTTGTTTTGGTGCTTAGCCTTAGTAGATCATTTCCTATGTTCACACCTATTCTTTTGACAAAGATTCCTTCAAATGCTTCCTACAAATAAAGTGAACACTACTTCTGTATTTTCATTTATTAAGTAACATACTGGATGATAAAGCCTTAAAATCAAGCTTTTAAATAGTTGATGTGGGCTAAAATAATTCTAGATTCCAGAGTATATTGTATGTACTATACAGTATGTGGTCGGAAGATTTCTTTTTTTTTCTCAGTTACTGAGAAAAATATGTAATTAAATTACAGTTACTTATGAAAATATTAATGATTACAAAGGAGGATTACATCTGTTTTCTGTAAAAAGCTAGGATATGTTGAATAATACACAAAGCATGATGCCTCCTGCCATTTAAAGGCCGTTTAGCAAAGCAATGCTATTCTGATGCTTTTGATTGGCTCTTGTTTGAATTTGCAGCGCACCACATCTGTCAATTACATCAATCCACATTGTCGCTGAAAGCTTTAGTCTGAGAGTTGCCACCATGGCGCGTGATAAAAATGTGTTTCAGTGCTGGAAAATAGAAAAGTAATCCAAAAGTAAATCACATGTAATCAGTTACTTTACTTTAATAAAGTAATTGAAAAGTTACACTACTTATTACATTTTAAATAGGGTAACTTGTAATCTGTAACCTATTACATTTATAAAGTAACCTTCCTAACACCGCCATTACTCCAGTCTTCAGTGTCACATGATCCTTCAGAAATCATTATAATATGCTGATTTGGTGCTCAAAAAACATTTCTTATTATTATCAATGTTTTTAAAAAAGTGATGCCTAATATTTTGTGGAAATTGTACACATTTTTTTCAGGATTTCTTTTTGATGAATTAAGTTCAAAAGAACAGCTTTTTTAATATACTTTTTTGTAATATTAGAAAATGTCTTTACCGTTACTTTTGAGCAATTTAATGTATTTTTGCCTAATAAAAGTATTCATTTCTTTTGAACTGTGGTGTATGTGCAATTATATTGAGTGCAATGTTATATTACAAGAATATGACTATAAGTCAAATCATAACTTGGCCAATAAACATGAATTTAGAATTATACTTGTAGATTCTTATTTTAGTTAGAGAATGCACAATAATTAACATCACCAAAGATTATGAATTAACATAAATTCCTGAGTTTCCTGGATATTTGGCAATTTTAAGACCAATATTTGCCAGACGCAACATAAAAAGTGTTTGTTTGTAGAGGAAGTCTCAATGGTTTCACCTGTAATTAGCAGAATATCTCCTGGATATACTGTCAGAGCCCAGAAAGCAGCTGTCCGCCATAGAACCACCTTCATCTCTATGTCCGATTGGTCGGTGACAATCAGCGTTGCTAGAGGTACACTGGTACCAGCCGAAACTCCAGTTTTCACTTTGACCTCTTTTAAGTAGCATGGGTGCACCACAGCAACCAAGATGGCGTATTGTACACCATGGGTCTTACACCTGGCCAGCAGGGTTGTAGGACCACAGAGGGGGGCGGCAGATCTTAATCTCTGCTCTGTTTCTTTAGTTTTACTTACAGTCTGAGACAACTTCCTCTTTTTAGAAGTTGTGGAACTAGGTGAAGTCTGTGCAGTTGTAGTCGGTGAGTCAACATTAAGCCCAGCTTCCTCATGATCCACAGGTTTTTCAGCTATAGCATTGCCCTGAGAGCAGAGGATGCCGTCAGATGTGATTTCCAGAATCACCCCTCTCTCCTGCTGTCTTTGGCTTAGACTGTCATTATGCCACTCTCCTGAGCTTTGCAAGGTTCCTCCCAAGCCCCTCTCTTCAGGGCTGACCACCAGACTGTACAATTCTGGAGAACTTAAGGAGGCTGAAGCCATTTGTTTAGGCGGGGTATGTGGAGAACCAAGAAGAAAATCTTCAAGAAATCCAGAAGTTGGACACCGGGCCACTCTACTTCGAAGAAGCAAGGCTTGGGACTTTGTCCATGTACTCAGATACTCAGTCTCTGTGGAAACAGGCGATGTAGGCCTTACGTCTCTGCTCTGTCCAATTAAACTTGTCTGCTTGCAGGAGAAACAACTATCTAGGTATTCTGTCACCAATACAGGGCACAACTCCTCTTCTTCAACAGACTCTGCCTTTGATTGAGAGCACTTGCAGCCCAATGGAGTACTGTCATCCTGGGATGTTTCCGTTTTGTCCTCTGGACCCTCCGGTATTCTCTCAGAGGTACCAGCAGACTCCAGTCTACCACTAATCACTGCACCACACTCATCGTCTGTCTGGACTTCTCTAAAAGTGTCCTTGGGAATCAACCTACCTTGACTCCAAGTGAGGTCCACTGTCTTCCATTGCTGGACTCCACTATCATGTGCCTCTAAAGCAAGGTCTTGGGGACATGGGGCACCCCAAAATACAAGAATCTTTGGTTTGTTTGCCATATTGAACGTCCTGAAGTTGCACTGATATTGGCCCAGTCATACGATTTATTTTGCCAGGTCTTCTATCATATTTACAGGTGGATTAAAGTGGCAACCTGCAGGAAAATAGAAATACATACTGTAAGTTAAAACCTATAGACAAAATCCCAACTAAATACTAATGTGCCCCTATTAAAAGACGCATTAGGATTAGCATTTAGAGACATTCTAAACTCTATTGGAGTTAGGCAACACGTGTCAGGACCAACTCATAATCGTAATCATACTTTAGACTTAATATTGTCACATGGAATAAATGTTGATACTGTTGAAATTCTGCAGCAGAGCGATGACATCTCAGATCATTACCTAGTATCATGTATACTTCATTTAGCAAAGGCTGTAAAGCCATCCCCTCGTTTTAAATATGGTAGGACAATCACCACTGCCACGAGTGCTTTGTAAATAATCTTCCTCATCAGTTCCATCTCCTCAGCATCCCAGATAGCCTAGAGGAACTTGATGTTGCAACAAAAACTATTGACTCTCTCTTTTCCAGCACTTTAGACACAGTTGCTCCTCTGCGCTTAAAGAAGATTAAAGAAAATAGCCCAACGCTATGGTACAACACGCTACAGAATTAGTCAATTACAGGCAAATCTCAAATCTACCCTTTCTGTCAAAAACACTAGAAAAGGCAGTGTCTTCACTATGCTCCTTTTTAGAAAGAAATTATATCTGTGAGGATTTCCAGTCAGGATTTAGACCGTATCATAGTACTGAGACTGCTCTCATTAGAGTTACAAATGATTTGCTCTTATCTGGTTGTGGTTGTATCTCTCTATTAGTGTTACTCGATCTTAGCGCTGCATTCGATACAATCGACCATAACATTCTTCTGAATATACTCGAAAATGATGTTGCCATTAGTGGAATTGCATTGGCATAGTTTAAATCATACTTATCTGACCGTTATCAGTTTGTAGCAGTAAATGAATAGATGTCATACTGACCACAAGTTCAGTACGGAGTACCGCAAGGCTCAGTGCTAGGACTGTTGCTTTTCACCCTGTACATGCCACCCTTGGGAGATATCATTAGGAAGCATGGCGTTAGTTTTCATTGTTATGCTGACGATACTCAGCTCTATATTTCTTCACGCCCTGACAAAACATACCAATTCACAAGATTGACGAAATGCATAGCTGATATAAAAAAATTGGATGACTAGTAATTTCCTACAACTTAATTCTGAAAAAACTGAATTTCTAATTACTGGACAAAAAACCTCTGCACGCAGTAACCTAGAATACTGTCTAACACTTGATGGCTGCTCTGTCAAGTCCTCATCGTCAGTTAGGAACCTGGGTGTGCTCTTTGATACCAATCTTTCATTTGAAAGCCACATTTCTAGCATCTGTAAAACTGCATTCTGCATCCATCTTAAAAATATATCTAAATTACGGCACATGCTTTCAATGCAAAATGCTGAACAGTTAGTTCATGCGTTCATGACCTCAAGGCTAGATTATTGTAATGCTCTACTGGGTGGTTGCCCTGCTCGCTTAATAAATAAACTGCAGCTGGTCCAAAACGCAGCAGCTCGAGTTCTTACTAGAACCAGGAAGTATGACCATATTAGCCTGGTTCTGTCAACACTGCATTGGCTCCCTATTAAACATTGTATACATTTTAAAATCTTGCTTGTTACTTACAAAGCACTAAATGGTTTAGCTCCCCAGTACTTGAGCGAGCTCTTAAAGCATTATACTCCATCACGTCCATTACGGTCTCAAAACTCTGGCCAGTTGATAATACCTAGAATATCAAAATCAACTGCAGGCGGTTAATCCGGTTAAGCACCTAAACTCTGGAACAGCCTTCCTAGCATTGTTCGGAAAGCAGACACACTCTGTCAGTTTAAAAAACACATCTCTATACTATGGCATACACAAAAAACATTATCAGTTTCTATTATTCAAATCAGTTACATGATTGTTTTAGGCTGCATTAACTAGGTCAGCCGGAACCGGGAACACTTCCCATAACACCTTACGTACTTGTTACATCATAAAAAGAATGGCATCTACGCTAATGTTAGTGTCTCTGTTTATCCCGAGGTTTACTGTAGTCTGCCGGATCCAGATCAGATGGTGGACCAGCTAGACACGACCAACACATCCCTTAAGTGTCAGCCTCCTTCCCTTCCCTTCCCCTCTGTACAGATAAAAACACATGCACACATACGTATTCAAACACGCTTGCCTATGGGCTGAACACATAGTGCTTGCATGCATGCTGTCGCAGTTTTCACGGATTCGCCTTTTTAGGGGTTTGTCTGTGGGGATGATGATGGTATATTTTCAAAACTATTTCAAACCTATTTTATGGTTTGCGTTCTCAGGCCACCAGAAGCTGTTGCCGTGCGGATGGGGTCCGGAATGCACTGGAGGTTTTCTGTTTTAATTGAAGATGGTGTTGTTTAAATGGCACCAAATTAAATAACCAATCAGTTTTTACAACAGAAGTTGATCAAAAACTTTTCCTCAAAAACAAAATGAATCTCCTATTATCACTGTAAAGCTGCTTTAAAGCAATCTGTGTTGTAAAAAGCGCTATATAAATGAAGGTGACTTGACTATGTTTTTTTCGAATATTCCCTTTCATGCAGTGTGTTTGTGAATGTAAACGTTCTGCAAAATTGTAAAGTAGAAAGTGAACGATAAATAAAGTTACTGTCTCCCAAAAGAAAGAATCGACTTTGAACCACCCATGCGAGTCGTGTAATGTAAACTTAGTGACAAACATTTTTAATTTGAAGTACTAAAATTACTAAAACTGAAATAAAAATAAAGTCAAATAAAAAAAAAAACACATATAAAAAACAATGAAAAATTACAAACGCATATAACAAAATTACCAAAACAAATGTAAAATGTAAAAGTAAAATAAAAACTGAAAACATAAAAATATGAATAAATTATAAAAGTATAAAGATAATACTAAAATAACACTGAATGTGCCTTTAAATATATATATATATATATATATATATATATATATATATATATATATATATAGCTAAATTACTATAAAGGATTGTGGTCTAAAAGTCAATGGTGAATTCCAAGCAAGATGGGAAGAAGGAATACACTGTAAAACCTCCACAGCTGGTGGGAATAACTTTAATGTGTCTGTGCAAGTGTGCATTCCTCAGATCAGTTGTTTTCACTTAGCAAAAGAAAAAGAGCAGTTTAATGAATGACTCTCCAGAACTTCACCAACCAGATGGGTGTAGGCACCATGTAAGCCAATAACAGAGCCGTACAGAGTTCTTTCAAACTACAGTGAGGTTTATTGCAGGCAGAATTTGAGCTGGGGTATGGAGGGGTGGTATAGACAAGAAGAAAGAGGACAGAGAACAGACAGAATTTCATGCTTCAGCTGATTCACACATGTATTCAAGGTGTATGGAAAAACGGTTACTGCTTTTTACTTGATGTTTACACCACATGACATTTTTAGAGTCATTAAATTTAAAACTTTTATTGAAAATGGTAAGCTGTGTGAAATCAACATGAATACAAAGGTCATGGCATCTTGTAAAAACAGAAATAATTTTAAAACAAAAATAATATAAATACCATAAAAAAAACAACCTTCTATGATCCACTGAGTCTAAGGCAATGGAGCATGCACACATTGCAAATATGAGGCATATCCTGGGAGATTGCAAAAAAACAAGTACAAATTCTATAATCAAAGAGACCCTGCAAGAGCTGATCTCCAGAACAGAGTGTATTTCAGGCAGGAACAAATTACAGTTGACACAAAGAAGACATAACTCCACATGTCAATGTAACCCCAGGTGAAATAAATAAGTACATCTGGATTTGTCAATTTACAAATAATGCTCTTTTAGTGCCTTATTTGAATCTTACCTGTTTTTGTGCAGGTAGAGAGAGAGAGAGATAGAGAGAGAGAGAGAGATAGAGAGAGAGAGTCTGTGCGCTCAGTACACAGGGTCATTGACATTGCCCTTAATTATCCTTTTATGCATGTGCTATTCCACAACAAAATATTGCATTTAATGAGCAGACTATACTGAACAAATGCTAATACTAGATTTCAGATAGGAAGCAAATACTATAATTGATTTATGAGACTGAAAATATGAAGCAGCTCCATCATGGGCTGGAAAAGACCAATAACCCTGACACTAAATAATCACTGTCAGCAGGGCCTCAGTTGACCTCTCATGACCTCGGCTGCACAAGAAAAAGCCAGTTTGGATGAGCGAAAACAGAAAAACCTTGTGCCCTCTTATATCCCTCCTGATTCCTCTAATATTCTAGATCATGTTTGAAACTTTGTATTGTTATATTGTATTGTTTGTACTGTGTTGTTGCTCCTTTAGATGAATCACTACTTGTATTCCATATTTGGAATTTTGGAATGAATGAATAAATGAAAATATACCAACCTACAGTGATGGCATCAGATGGTAATGCCATGCTATTTTGAGATATAGTGAATATATAAATCAGTAATATTATATAATATACATTAAATATATATTAAATATTAGCCTACATACTAAAGTACGCTACCTTGGTATCTTAAAAAACATTTCCACAAATAAATATATGTAAAAAATATATGAATATGAGTAGGGGTGGATATGTATGCATACAATATATATGTATACATGGGAATGTCATTGTTTTAATAGTTGTATATATTTTATATTAGTGATGTTCGGTTCTTGAACGAATCGTTCTTTTGACCCGGTTCTCAGCAAGTAACCGGTTGAGCCGGTTCATTAATCGAACTGAATCGAACAGGTTCCGGGTTGATGACGCAAGACGCAAAAGCCGAAGTAGCACGTCCGACTAAAAGAGAACCGAATGAGCCGGTTCAAACATCTGTCGAAGTTTGCCGAGGATTACCGAGGACTCAAAAGGAACCGAACGAGCCGGTTCAACCAGCTGTCGAAGTTTGCAGAGGATTACCGATGATTCTGATGATTGAGTTGGCGACGCAAGTCTGATCACGTCCTGGAAATATGCTTATTATGACTACTGTTATTAAATAACATTTTATTAAAACCTGCAAAAACCTTTCTGTCGAGAGATGTAAATATATTTTACTGTAGTTTAATGTGTATGCAGATAATATTTTTAAAGTTGTTAAGCGAAATGTATAAGTTTATAAGACTGGTTTATTCTTTCTATAGGTTATAGGCTACTTTAGACATGCAACATATCCACGTGTATGCATGTTTAGGCTACTCAATATTGGTCAGTCGTATCCGACATAAAGGATCCGCGAATGAAACTGTAACCACAAACACCATTAACTTAAGTGAATGAAAGGCAATAATCAGCAAAATGCACTCTCACGCAAATAACTTTTTATTTGGAGGTTTCCTTGAAATAACATGACACTGAGAAATGCATAAAAAAGCCTAAAAGAAACGCATAGTGACATCATTGCATGATGACGTCAGGAACCTATGAATCGGCTTTTTGAACCGGTTCATTGAGCCGAACTGTCCGAAAAGAACCGGTTCGCTGAAATGAATCGGACTTTGCATCACTATTTTATATATATATATATATATATATATATATATATATATATATATATATATATATATACACACATACACATACACACATACACACATACATTTATATTTTTATATATTATATATATTTTATATATATATATATATATATATATATATATATATATATATATATATATATATATATTATGTTGCGTTTGTGTCATTGTGTATGGTGTATTGTGAAGCCAAATACAAATTTCCAATTGTGGACAATAAAGGAACTAAACTAAAGTATTTTTTGCGTGAGATTTTTGTTATTATTGATTATTAAAGTTGCTGCTGTCGAAATGTGTTGCCTGAACGTTGAGGACAGCAGCAACTTTAATACTTTTACATATTTTTGTAAAGCTTTTTCCCTAGGTTGCAAACACCCTTAATCAAAGCGTGTTTGCTTATGGTTCCTGTTCTGTGGGCGCCTCCCAGCTTGAGGTGGAGACCCACGGCACGCCTTTCTGCCGTTTAAAACAACTCGCAAACAGTATTCAAGCTGACACTTTATTTAGTGTAGCAGAAAAGGAGGTGCCGCGGTGTCCGTTTATTCACCCCGACCACTCTTTAACACTGTCTGTCTTAGTTTTTTTCCCCTTTATAGATATTGTTAGTTAGTTAAAAGTCATGTATAGGTATCTAGGGGAGCTCGTCACACGCGCAGCCGCCAGCAGCTCTTTGGCCTCGGGATGCATCGATTCCGCGCTGCCCGCTTCCGCGACTCTTATGCGGGTCCGCCGTTACAGCGAAGCCGTAGGAGAGAAAGACGATGACCCTAACTTCTTTAGGATGGTCGAGGGTTTCTTCGATCGCGGAGCTTCAATCGTGGAGGACAAACTCGTGCACGATCTCAAGACGAGAGAAACGCCCGAGCAAAAGAGGCACCGAGTCCGAGGGATCCTCAAGATCATCAAGCCCTGCAACCACGTCCTGTCCGTGTCATTCCCCATCAAGAGAGACAACGGGGAGTGGGAGATGATCGAGGGCTACAGAGCTCAACACAGCCAGCACAGGACTCCGTGTAAAGGAGGTAAGTTTGACGAATTCACGAATTCGTTACAGCGGGGATAATAGGAAGCAGTCGCATTCTCGAGAGTAAACATGCAAGACAGCTAAGACACATCGCACTTACCTGTACGCCATTTCTGAAGTTTTGCATTATGATGACGTAGGTCTGAGTGTTTGCAACACATTTATTTACAAGCTTCGTCTTTGTATTTTGACAGCGAGTGATAAATGATAGGCCTTGCGTGCCATGAACTTGAAAATATCCTGCGTTGTGGTTGCGCAGCAGCGACACTTTGCGGCTATTCGCGTGCAAGCGTTTCTGACTTGTACGGATTTTAAGCAACACAATAAAATCGTTATGGAATGTACTGTAATAAACTGATCCTATTTATGTACTATATCCAATAAACTGGTTTTATTGATTATCTTCTTTATTTCTGGTTCAAGCTTGTTAGCTGGTCTAGGTGTTGGTCTAAGATGGTCACTAGCTGGTTTGTTGCAGAAAATGGCCCATCTTAGAACAGACAGAAACCAAAAACCATGTTCCAAATCATAGCCAGTTGATGGCTCGTTTGTTTTCTGGTATAAGATGTTGGACCAGCTAACGACCAACTTAGACCAGCTGGAATGCAGGCAGCTACCATGTTCAAAATACATCTTAAAATGGGTTTTCCAACAGAATTAACAGTGTCTATACATGCCGTAATACACATAGCATTTTATATTTTATAATATGTAGGAGAATGTAATTGGAAAATCTTTTAAACAAATGTATAACAAAATGTGTTCTGCATTACTTGCCTGCATGAATGCTGCCTGTCCTGTTCCTGTGTTTATTTTATAGGGTAGTTCCGCTTCTTTATCTTTGTTTTTTTATATATCATATAAATTACAGTTTTATCTTTGATATATTTGTGTGCTTTTTGGAAGTTGTGAACTCATATTTATTATCAGTGGAATGTGTTTATGTAGCTGTTTCTATCAAGCTTGACCAATCTTGGAGTTGTTTGTGAGACTATTACATCTTGCTTCGTCAGGACTGACTGTGCAATGCTTTATTAACAAAAGGAGGTGGAAGTTCAATCTCTCAGCAGTTTCCTTGAATGGAAGCTCCATCCTATAAGCATTTTTAAACTAATTTTCCCTTTTTAAAACTGATATATCTTAAATAGTAGAATGAACAAATAAAATAACTTTTATCCCATTTCCTTTAATCACCATTTTAAGTTGTCTAAATTGCACATGAGTTAGGCTGAATTGATCAACAAAGTTTTGGAATAGATCTTTTAATGTTCACTGTGTTGAGTTTGTAAATTAGTGCTTTAGACAGTCCGGCAATATGTTAACCAGATAAAACATCATATGTTTTTGAAACTGTGTGTCAGGATGTCTCTGATCAAGGTAATGTGTAAAAGCTTCATAACCAGTTCACATGAGGGAAGAGGTCAAAATTGGTCTTTTTACAGCCATAAAAAGAAATAATGGCTGTAATTTGTCCTATAGTGTTTTCTGCAATATTGGCTTTTATGCAGGCATAAGGTAACTAGGTAAAGAATAATATGATCAGCAATCTTATACTTTTAAATAAGAAAGAAGATTAAGTAAAATGTGGTTATAATAGGTTAGAGAATGCAGACCTTGGACCCCCTGAATATATGCATACAGAAAAGCCAATGATTAAAAAAAATAAAGTTTCCTTACTCAGTCACCAATAAACTCTGTTTTTAAATCTGCACTGATAACTTTATTTGATGTTAATAGTAATTTGAAATGAATTATTAGCTCATCATCCATGAAATGAAAAAACTTTCTAGTGTCGTCCAAGCAGCGCTTTTGAGGATGATTGCAAACAGAGATGTTTGGGTAGTCACTTTGGCTTTATCCCCACCCAGTTTGGGCCCTGCCTAGATTTTTTTCCCCTCATAGTTTAGTGGAGAGAATGAGTCATCAAAGTGGTTGGTTTACTGACTGTCCTGCTATGCAAAATTTCCCCTCTCAGAACTGTTGACCTATTTTTTTTTTTTTTTTGCACATGGCAGTTCAACTATTTGAATTTTCCAGGCCTCCTACTAAAACAGGATATTGCCCAGATCATTAATGCTATTTTAACTGACAGGCAAGGTCCACTAATCCTAAAAAGTCTTGAATTATATAACACATTATTAACGGGTTGTAGTCTGTTTCCTTTAGCTTTAATCAATAGAAAATCTCCTGTCTTGGAATCATAAAACATGTTAAAATGGGCTATATTACTTGATTTATTTTGATCCTTGATTTGACTGATATACAGATATCATTTGCATAGACCTCTAGTCTGATGAGGACTTAGCACTGCTTCTGTTTCTCCAGGTATCCGTTATAGTACAGAGGTGTCAGTCGATGAGGTAAAAGCCCTCGCCTCACTAATGACATATAAATGCGCAGTTGTAGGTAAGTTATGTACTTTAACTTGTTTGTGTAAATTTGTTTGGTTGTGGTTGTTAGTATGAACATGTAATCATCCACATGAACTGTGATCTCAACAGATGTGCCTTTTGGAGGAGCTAAAGCTGGAGTGAAAATTAACCCAAAGAATTACTCTGTGAGTCTTTTCATATTCCCTGCGTAATTATGATTTCAGAATGATATGAGAGTTAAATTAATTGCACTCTCTAATTTGAAATATTCCTGAAAATGAATGGCTTTATTTATATTTTTATTTTTGTTATAGTGTCTTTCCTGAGCTAGAACATAATTTACAGTGCAATTGTATTTGTCTATGATATTTATTGAAGATTTCTTGAGAAATCCTACGGGGTTTAAAGCCTGTTCTGTACAGTCCTTTTGTTTGTTTGTATTTTATCATTGGTGAATTAAACATGCCATATTTAGTTCAGTATTAAAATGACAGACTCCCCGTCTACAACTAGCATTACTTTCTAAATGTATAGCTACATCCTAAAATCCGCAACAGACTTTTAATCTCTTTTGAAAAAAGATTTGATCAAGTGGTGTTCACTAGATTGCATTTTTGCTTAAAGGCAAAGACCCTATGTATGATATGCAAGACCCCCCTTTCCATTAAACATTTTATTGGACTGTCCCACCTTTTAATGCAAGTAGACAACATTTTTATATAGTAAGATCACTTAAGAACTTAGTGATATTTTACTAGAAAAGGTTTTAGAATTTTTATCATATGTTAATGTAAAAAAATTACAAAGACCCTATGATGATGGGAGGAAAAATATGTCAATGTTTTTGCGTTCTCTCACAAAATGTTTGCGTTCCTCTGAGAAACTTTGCGTTCGCTCGCAAAACCTTTGCGTTCGCTCGCAAAACCTTTGCGTTCCCTCTGAAAAACGTTTGCATTCGCTCGCAAAACTTGTGTGTTCTTTGCGACTGAAAGCAAAGTTATCTCGGGGGAACGCAACCATTTTGCGAGTGAATGCAAAGTTATACTCTGGTGAATACAAAACATTTGCGAGAGAATGCAAAAACATTGCCAAATAATTTATCTCATATTTTTTCTTCTTCACCATGTCCCTTTAGGGGTTCCGTAAAACATTTTGTATAATATTAACTGCAATTTTTTTCTTCTTGTTTGGTTATTTGATTTTATTGTATTTTTGTAACTTTTGTTTTTGCCATGAAGATAGCCTCATATGCATTAAAAAGCTAAATTAATACTACTATTAATGTACACTCACCTAAAGGATTATTAGGAACACCTGTTCAATTTCTCATTAATGCAATTATCTAATCAACCAATCACATGGCAGTTGCTTCAATGCATTTAGGGGTGTGGTCCTGGTCAAGACAATCTCCTGAACTCCAAACTGAATGTCAGAATGGGAAAGAAAGGTGATTTAAGCAATTTTGAGCGTGGCATGGTTGTTGGTGCCAGACGGGCCGGTCTGAGTATTTCACAATCTGCTCAGTTACTGGGATTTTCACGCACAACCATTTCTAGAGTTTACAAAGAATGGTGTGAAAAGGGAAAAACATCCAGTATGCGGCAGTCCTGTGGGCGAAAATGCCTGGTTGATGCTAGAGGTCAGAGGAGAATGGGCCGACTGATTCAAGCTGATAGAAGAGCAACTTTGACTGAAATAACCACTCGTTACAACCGAGGTATGCAGCAAAGCATTTGTGAAGCCACAACACGCACAACCTTGAGGCGGATGGGCTACAACAGCAGAAGACCCCACCGGGTACCACTCATCTCCACTACAAATAGGAAAAAGAGGCTACAATTTGCACGAGCTCACCAAAATTGGACAGTTGAAGACTGGAAAAATGTTGCCTGGTCTGATGAGTCTCGATTTCTGTTGAAACAATCAGATGGTAGAGTCAGAATTTGGCGTAAACAGAATGAGAACATGGATCCATCATGCCTTGTTACCACTGTGCAGGCTGGTGGTGGTGGTGTAATGGTGTGGGGGATGTTTTCTTGGCACACTTTAGGCCCCTTAGTGCCAATTGGGCATCGTTTAAATGCCAGGGCCTACCTGAGCATTGTTTCTGACCATGTCTATCCCTTTATGACCACCATGTACCCATCCTCTGTTGGCTACTTCCAGCAGGATAATGCACCATGTCACAAAGCTCGAATCATTTCAAGTTGGTTTCTTGAACATGACAATGAGTTCACTGTACTAAAATGGCCCCCACAGTCACCAGATCTCAACCCAATAGAGCATCTTTGGGATGTGGTGGAACGGGAGCTTCGTGCCCTGGATGTGCATCCCACAAATCTCCATCAACTGCAAGATGCTATCCTATCAATATGGGCCAACATTTCTAAAGAATGCTTTCAGCACCTTGTTGAATCAATGCCACGTAGAATTAAGGCAGTTCTGAAGGCGAAAGGGGGTCAAACACAGTATTAGTATGGTGTTCCTAATAATCCTTTAGGTGAGTGCATACTTCCATATTATTAAATGCATTATAGTCACTGATGTTCCTTGATTATTATTTGTTTTTTTTTCTTACACAGGACACAGAACTGGAGAAGATCACAAGAAGGTTTACCATTGAATTGGCTAAAAAGGGCTTCATTGGTGAGTTTTGAGCAGGCACACACTGAATCTGTTCCCAAATTTTGCAAAAATATTCGTCCAGAGCACATCCAGAATTGGAATGTGCATGTGCTAAAGTCTACACATCCCTCATTCCTTCTGCATGTTTATTAAATATTTTGCCTTAAATTATTATGTTTTGTCTACATTTAAAAATGCATAGTCTTCTGTTTAACACATTGTACCATTCATTTGGTAGAATTCTGTAGTATTCTCCCAAGTATCCGTGCAAAATAAGTCTGCGGATTCTGTCAGAACCTACTAGTTACTAGGCAGTGCGTATTACAGAAAAAAAGTTTTATTTTTTATTTGTAATGCATTTATAGGGAACATTAGTTTATCAATATTTGTTGTTTCCTAATGACATCTGATAAGCATATTTTACTGTTTGGACTAAAATGAGACAGGAACTGTAGATTAGACACTATAACAGATTAGACCCTATCGCACTCAGTAACAATAGTCAGGTAATACCTGGCATCAGATTAACAGTTAAGCTGCTATTGACACCACTTCTACATTCCAAGTACATTTTACCTGTAGCCTGAAAGCCTATATAAACTGTATTCATATTACATGTGTTTAAAGAGATTGTAATAGAGCCAAATTTCCTTAGGTAGTTGATGTTTTTTTTTTAGCTGACTTCCCATATTGCTCTCTGACAACACAATGTAGATTCTCTCAAAAAACTGCAGTGACTGCACAGTTGCCATCATGTTTTATTAATGTATTATCACAGCGGTTTTTACGTTTGGCATTAAATCTGTACAGATATTTAACCCTCATCCTCTCCTCGCATCCTGTAACAAATCCTTCCCTTGTGGGTCAAAGTGATTTGAAAATTATACTTTTGTCCAGAAAGCCTATATTTCATTTTGATAATATATATTTTTTTAATTTAATTTAAAAAAAATTTTTTTTTCGTACCTTTCAAATTACTAGATTTTATAAATAAATAATATAATTTAAGCACATTCTTCACAGTCTTTCAACTTAAATTCAAAATAACTCTCCAATACATGCATAACCAGCTCAAATCAGCTCAAAATATCTCACATTGGGTCAAATTAAGTGTCTCTGCGGACCTCTTGTGAAAAAAAAATAATATAACATGATATTTCATTACTCTTGCTCTATAGAGCAAAGGAGATTTTCCGCTGGGTCCTAAAGTAAGTTCTTGAGCTTATCTCTTCAGTATGCATTCAGATACACATGTAGATATTATACAATCATTTTTGGTAAAGTTTAGTTTTAATTTTGAGCATTTTTTATGTTTTTCTATTTATACTGAAGCATTCCTCGCAATCCATTAATTCCTAGGGGGTCAAATTGCGCCACGAGGGAAGGATTTGTTACTTTATTTATTACAACCACATAAACCTCAAATACAGTCAATTTTGTGTGTGTGTGTGTGTATTTGTAGTTCAAGTGTGACAAAAGTCCTAAGGTCTTGGACCACTCTGATGTACAAACCCAACACAAAATGAGCCGAGGGAAGGATGACTTAAGATAAATAGCTTTGCCATGGGAAGGGTAGCACACTCATTTCTGTTTCCTGTGTTAGGGCCTGGCATTGATGTCCCCGCCCCAGATATGAGCACAGGAGAAAGGGAAATGTCCTGGATTGCTGACACGTATGCTAACACAATGGGCCATCATGTAAGTAAAAAAATGTGACCAAGTGTTTGTGTAATACGCAACTGGTTTGCTTTAGCAGAATCGATAAGAAACCCTTTTTATTGGGATGTTTGGCATGCTGCGTTATTACAGATCATGCCACTGACCTCACATGCTTATGGACATTATTTATGTATTTACTTATGGAATGTTTGCACTTACATGTTGTAATTGAACTGACAAGCAGTTATATTTTGATGCAAATAGATTATATTTTTAAGTATCACTTAAATAAAGTGCCCCATTCCAACAGGATAAGAATGTAGATAGCATTTAGCAACATTTTATAAAATATTTTATCTCTGTAGTACCATTTCGCTTTGTGTTGATACTTCTGTGTAGCTGACTGTAAAAAAGACTGTCATAAAAATGGTTTGCTTAAATAATATGCTGCATTAGAAAAAAGGCTAATACCTAAACTTACTTAAAACGTTAAATGTATTGGGCTGACCTACAAACACTTCCTTCAGGAAATGCATATCTTGTTTTCCCCCAAAAACACATTTTATAGCATAATATCGTAGATAAGTGCATGCATACAGATATTTTTATGGATAATTTTATGCATACATTACCTTGATATGGTGCAGTGATTTCAATTATACCGTAATCATGTTGAAATATCACACAGGATATCTGTAAAACCTGTCGCTATATTGGTGACTCAGTGCCTAGAGCCTTTGCTGTCCCTGACAAAGAATGTGGTGTTTATGAGACCAGGAGAACAAAGCGCCCCTGTGCTTTTCCACCCTCTACTGACAGACTCTTTCAATACAGTCTGTCCTCCCATGGCAGTCGTTTGCTTTGTCTTGGTAGCTGTGACGTTCTGTACTTTTTGCGAGCCGCCGGGTTGCTAGATACATGAAAGGACATGAGAGATATACTGAGACATCAACAGATTCTTATACTATGTACTCATATCTGTCATGACAAGCTAGCACAGAGATCTCATAGCTTTGTTCCTCATAATTTGCTTTGCAGTTCAGATTATTCTGTTTGAATGCAAACAACATTCTTCTAATGCTTAGAAGGGCTCTTTGTAATTATAATTCTTCTATATCATTCTTCTTAATCAGGATATCAATGCTCATGCCTGTGTTACCGGTAAGCCCATCAGCCAGGGTGGCATCCACGGTCGTATATCTGCCACTGGTCGTGGAGTCTTCCATGGCATTGAAAACTTTGTCAATGAGGCTGCTTACATGAGCCAACTGGGCCTGAATCCTGGGTTTGGAGACAAGACGTTTGTCATTCAGGTTTGTGCATGTCGCACATAAACCACACTTCAAGTTTATGATGCTACGTTTTGATTTTCTTATTTTGATTAAATGTTTTTACTCATATCAAATCAGTTGGCTAAAGAATTGTTCTTTATGCATTGCATTGTCCAAAATGCACTGGCTGCCTAAAACTGTTGTTTTAAAACTTAATGTTTTAAGTATCATTTTTTTATAAAAAGAAAAGTACCACTGTATATTCTGCTATCGTGGTGCTACTTACAGGCACGTTGTACATTATCTCATGACTCTATGCCAGCACTTAGTGTACGCTGACATGGATAATTCTGACTTTGCTTATCTAAGGACTTTAAATATTCAGTGTGTGCTTTTAGACACCCAATCAATATTCGTAAAGAATGATTAAAAGAGTGTGAAACCTTCAAATGTTATGCTTCCTACTTATCCCTAATTTTACAGTAACACTTTACAATAAGGTTTCATATGTTAAAATTAGGTAACTACATTAAAGTCCCCTGTAGTCAATCATTTTATCCCTTAAAACTTTCTTCAAAAACCTTTTATCACCAAAATTACATATTTAAACGTATTTTCCTTTTGAAAAAAATGTCTTCATGCCGTAAAATTATGGAATCCCAGAGCTATAAATACATAAATAAATATACAAAGAAATGTAAAAAAGCTAAAAAATAAAATAAATAAATACATATACATATACAAAAACATATTTCCTTTATTTATGTATATATATATTTTTTTTCTATATTTATTTATTAATTTATTTATTTATTCTTTTATTTATACATTTATTCATTTCAAAAAAAAATTTTCACATTTATTTATACGTTTCTTTATTTTTACATTTATGTATTTCTACATGTATTTATTTATTTATACATTTCTTTGTCTTTAGGGTAATGAGGAGGGCGTGGTTTACCTCAGACATAGCAATCGAGCTCAGAGTAGGCGAGGGCGAAGCGTTGAGGCCACAGTGACAACCTTGTGGTGTGGCCGAAATACAATAAGTATAGCCTACTGACGCTGATACCGTCTGTGATGAATGACTTGGATGGGTATATGGCCAAAATCTTATATCACGGGTTAAGTCATATCACCCTTACTGTACTGTGTGACATGGATAGGCTACTCTTAATTCCGGACATGGCCGTAGAACATCGTCTGGTGTGGATTTGTAAAATGTCCTGGGCTAACAAACATTAACAGCAACATCTTCAACAGATCTGATAACAGGGACTCTGAAATGGAAGCGCTTGATATTTTCCATTACCGGTCAGAACACACGGAAAGGAAGCAGCGCAAATATAGGCTACAGTGAAGTCGACGCAAGCATATTGATCAATGCATTTGAAACGAGACCACAAATTCACTTCACATTCATATTTCCTATTTGTACACGCACAACATGTGACAAACTTAAAATACAACGCATATTTCAAAGATTGAAAATAGAACGAGGCGTCGGTTACAGTTGAACTAGAACATTTTGTCGCGTCACTTCACATGTGGACAGTCACAGCATCACTGAGTATTATGGGTTTTTCTTGGTGTGGTTTTATTATTAATCACACATCTTAGGCTAAGTTATCAACTGGAAATATCCAGAATTAGATCAATCAAATGTGCCCATGGAAACAGAGCTAGTGAAACACACACGCCGTGCATTAAACATACACAGATGCATCATCCTCTATCAAACAGCACCTGTCGTGTGCCCTCGTATTTTTGAGGAGACATAACTTTTAGTTTCGGTAATGTCAGTTTACAGTTCGCCCGTTAGGCTAATTTATGTGTATCTTTATGCCTACCATGCATATTATACCAATGCCAGTGTACGGGTTTACTTTAGGCCTATAAAGTTAAATTCCTGTATTTCATATAGTCTATTTAATTTAATTTTGGCTTGTATGACGATGATAATAACAATAGCCTAATGATAATAAGAAAGAAAGAAAGAAGATAAGTGATTTCAAAGACTGGGAGGGGATGGATACAAAAATGTTTTCTTGGTTCTCTTGTATTTTTCTCACCTGTTCTTTTGACATTTGACATCATGAACTTCATGCTGTATAGGGAATATAACACCCGTGCGTTGCGCCTAAAGCCTAAAGGGTGCGATTTGTAAATAAAAATGTTGATAATAATAATTAAAATGTTATGTAGCCTATTTTTTTTTGTTTTTACTGTTTTTGGCAGTTGTTAGGCTACAGAATTAAGTAGTAAATAATTGGATTTGATCTTTGAAGTAGCCTATTAGATAGAGCTTCGATATTTGATCAGTATGATGATACTTGGTTACAATGAATAATTAGGTCACTAATAATTCTATTCTGAAAAGAATAACGAGATACAAACCTGTAAATATTCATTCGACTTTTCTGAAATTCAAAACAAAATATTAATGCATTCGTAATTTCCATTTATGAATAGTTGCTATGGTCACGCAGGTTTGTGCATTAAACTCATGGCCCGAGAAATAGCCTATCAACAGTTATGTTGTTCCCCCGAACATGACCCCTCTCTGGCACCTTTTTGAACATTTGGTCATTTATTTATTTATTTATTATTATTATTATTATTATTATTATTATTATTATTTTTAAATAACGCATAGGCCTAAATAGAAATTATCACAGTAACAAATCTACAGCTGAACCGCTACAACACGTAGTGTTGTTTTCGATTCGGCGTATTTGTAGGAATCAAACGAATGGATTAAACTCACTCGTTAAGACAGTGACTTGCTGCCACCTGCTGTCTGTCATATTTCTGTCTTCAATATGTAAAACACATATTTGTATGCACTTATAGGCTAATTGCTGTGTAAATGCATTAATATCTCTTCTGTATTGATGGCTCTGAGGAAGCTCTGATTGGACTGGACGTTAATACATTTAATAAGGTTGCCCCTAGACTCATTCTATTTTCAATCTTTGAAATATGCGTTGTATTTTAAGGGCCATATACCTATCCAAGTCATTCATCACAGACAGTTTCAGCGTCAGTAGGCTATACTTATTGTATTTCGGCCACACCACAAGGTGTCACTGTGGCCTTAACGCTTCGCCCTCGCCTACTCTGAGCTCGATTGCTATGTCTGAGATAAACCACGTCCTCCTCATTACCCTACCGACAAAGAAATGTAAAAATAAATAAATGTAGAAATAAATAAAAATAGAAATGAATAAATGTATAAAATAAAAGAATAAATAAATACATTTTGAAAAAAATAAATATATACATAAAATAATAAATGTATAAATAATTATTTATTCGTTTTTTTGCTTTTCTTTGTATATTTATTAATGTATTTATTTATTTTTCATTTTGGCAGTCGTGGCATTCCATAGGCCAAGATGCTAATATAGATCATTCTTCAGCATGAACATGGTTTAATTCATTCATCTGGTACAATATAAATGGAAAATATGTCTACACTGCAAATAAGTCATTTTATTCATCAGTATGTTTGCCTAAATATGTCTAAACATAATTCAAACCACATACTGTAAATTCAAAATTGGTAAAATTCCATAAGATCAAAAATCAAAATATATTATGATTGAAAAATGTAACTTAATTCATTCTCTGAAAGCAATTCATATTATCTTTATCTTCTGAAGTAAATGTAATTTGCTTTATGGATGTTTAGATATTTTCACTGTAGCACAGTTTTGCTGTGTATTTGTTTGTTTATCTATGTTCTTGCACTAAATTCATCAGCATTAATCCAATACATTGCATTAAATTCATCAAATACATTCCCTTCAGCTCAGCTGCCAGTATGAATAATATTTAATGCAGTCTCCTAATTTCTGTGGTAGGGTTTTGGTAATGTGGGCCTGCACTCCATGCGTTATCTGCACCGTTACGGAGCAAAGTGTGTGGGTGTAGGAGAGCTGGACGGAAGCATCTGGAACCCTAACGGCATCGATCCCAAAGAGCTGGAAGACTATAAGCTGGTGAGTGTGAACTGCTTATTTTCTTTGAGATCTAAGGGGTGATACCCTCTTGTGGCACCGGGCCTGCTTTGTAGTAACATTCTGATTTAGCCATAGCTGCAGTGTAAAAATATTCAGTGTAAGGTGGCCACCTTGTGGTCATTTATAATAATAATAATAATTTGTTACATTTATATAGCGCTTTTCTGGGTACTCAAAGCGCTTTACATATAGAAGGGGGGAATCTCCTCAACCACCACCAATGTGCAGCATCCACCTGGATGATGTGACAGCAGCCATATTGCGCCTGAATGCCCATCACACACCAGCTGATTGGTGGAGAGGAGACAGCAGTATATGGTGATTATTAGGGGGCCATGATGGACAGAGGCCAATGGGTAAATTTGGCCAGGATGCCGGGGTTACACCCCTACTCTTTTTCCGAAGGACATCCTGGGATTTTTTATGACCACAGAGAGTCAGGACCTCGGTTTAACGTCTCATCCGAAGGACGGTGCTCTTTGAGAGTATAGTGTCCCCATCACTATACTGGGGCGTTAGGACCCACACAGACCACAGGGTGAGCACCCCCTGCTGGCCTCACTAACACCTCTTCCAGCAGCAACCTGGTTTTCCCAGGAGGTCTCCCATCCAGGTACTGACCAGGCTCAGCCCTGCTTGGCTTCAGTGGGAAACCAGTCTTGGGTTACAGGGTGATATGGCTGCTGGCTATATGTACTACATTTAGCAGTACTACACGGCAACTCTATAATCTGAATGTATTAATATAATAAATACTCTTGTTTCCAGGCCAATGGCACTATTGTTGGCTTCCCCAAGGCCACCCCATATGAAGGCAGCATTTTGGAAGCTGAGTGTGATATCCTGATCCCTGCTGCAAGTGAAAAACAGCTTACAAAGAAAAACGCCAACAATATCAAAGCCAAGGTCAGAGGTCAACAGAGCCAACCATAACAGTAGTTCTTTTAATGTATAGAAGTTATTGATTGTGTTATGCCACTCCAGAGAAACTGCAATGAGAATATGAAAGAAAAATGTTAGATTTCAAAGTAACACTTTTTATTTTCACAGATCATTGCTGAAGGAGCCAACGGTCCCACTACACCTGAGGCAGACAAGATATTCCTAGAGAGGAATATCATGGTGATCCCTGTACGTTTTCCAGTCCTAAATGCTCTTTTAATATTAAATCTAAATATAAAGATTTATATATATATATTTGATTTACTGTAGTGGTGTAAGTGATGTCCAGAGGTGATATTTGTTTTTTTATGATTAAACGACCAAAATATGAGGAAAGTATTTGATATGTTTTAAATATTGTAAATATGAAGGAAAAACAAAACACTAAACTTCAGGTTGAGGTATTTATCTGACAAAATTATTTTGCAAAAAAGGCAAACTATAGCTACAGATTTTATTTTACTATGCAAAAAAAAAATGCAAAGAAAAACAAAAAGCTTAGAGGAAAAGGTATAGACTAGTTGAAGATGTCAATTTTCCTAGGCTGGACATCACTATCAATACTATATAATTTCATGTTTATTTTAATACATTTTTGCCCTTTTTTAAACTACTTTGATCTTGCTACTTGCATATTCACATTTTATGCTAATATGGCACTAAAAATAAATAAATGCATGTTTAAATATTCATTTGCATAAACAGGACATGTACCTGAATGCTGGAGGTGTGACGGTCTCCTACTTTGAGTGGCTGAAGAACCTTAACCACGTCAGTTATGGCAGACTAACCTTCAAATACGAAAGGGACTCAAACTACCATCTCCTTAGTAAGTCAAAAATGTGTTTTCTAGAAAATGTTATGTATAGTCATGCAGTAAAAAAAGCAATGCTACATACATGTTCAAGTGTTTGCTGATAGAAATCTCTCTAGCATGAATGGTATAATTGATCTGCAAATCAGTTACCGTTCTGATGATCAGTTAATTTTGTTCTCTAGAAGGGCTTGTTTTCCATTTTCTAATTGCTCTAGACTAGATTATGTTAAAGGTGCACTCGGCTAGAATAGGTCTTGTGGTATTTTTGTTCACTTTGTTTATTCTGCTCCCACAAGCAAATACAATGGCACTGGTGCCCCCTTGAGAGGATCTGGGCATGTAAACGCATAGAAACGCACATAAACACAAACATGTGCTCTGTCCCGCTTTTCATCTGACTGGCCTAAAATGACCTCCGATTCACTCCTAGTCACATGGTACAGTTAGATAGGACACAGAGGCAGACAGAAACCGGGGAAGAGACTGATCAATACTGCCTGTCCAGAAATCCTCCGTTTTCTAATGCAAGTTCTTATGACGTGTGAACTTGAATGGTGTGGTTTTTAGTATTCATATACTGATACCATCACCATATTTTATTGCACCCTTTATGAAATATTTAACTAAATCAATCACAGATTTGGACTCCAGAGAAGCTGTAATAGGGAATAAGCATTTTGTTTTGGGAAAAATTGCATTTGACCATTACAATCTTGTCTTTTGGCAGTGTCCGTCCAGGAGAGTCTGGAAAGGAAGTTTGGGAAACATGGTGGAGCCATACCTATTGTTCCCACATCTGACTTTCAAGACAGAATTGCTGTGAGAATAAATGCAAAATCTCTTGTCACATAGTTTGTCTTAACCATTTTAAATTAGACTACTAGACCTTTTATAACTTGTTTTTCTCATCTGCTAGGGAGCTTCTGAAAAGGACATTGTGCATTCTGGTTTGGCTTACACAATGGAGCGATCAGCCAGAGTAAGTATATATACATATATAATAATCTATTTTTTATATATATATATATATATATATATATATATATATATATATATATATATATATATATATATATATATATATATATATAAATATATATATAAATAGTCACACTTTAGATTAGGGTCCAATTGTTGCTATTAACTGCAGAATAAGGCATTAATATGTGCTTTATAAGTACTAATAAATAGCCAATATCCTAGTAATATGCATGCTAATAAGCAACTAGTTAATAGTGAGAATTGGACCATAAAATAAATTGGTTCCCATAAAAATATATATTATTTATTAATTAGTACTAATACTGATTATTCTTTCTTTAATAAAACTGTTTTTTTGTTTGTTTTTTAATTAAGTCAAATAATAAATGTAGTGTCTCACTACGCCTGTCAGTCACAGTGAGATGTTAGTTCTGACAAATCAGACCCTTTCGGGTAGATAGACAGATGCGTTTAATCTGTAAAATTATTAATGATAATTACTCGTTAGTCGATTAATTGTTAACTTCCCTGATTATGGTTGTGAGATGGTATTTAACATTTCTACATGAAAGTTTAATGTGCCTTTCTGCCTTTTTGAACAAGGAAACAAACAGATAATCTTACCTGTTACATACCTAGCAACAGCTTTTGTGTAAGACTGGGATCTGGTAACCAGAGAACAGCATCTGTTTGTTTATGTGCTATTGTTTCTGTCAGTCATTTGTTTCTGAGATCCAGACAACTAAATGGATTCCTATATCATCCACCACACCCAATTTGTGATTTATTGAAAGCATTAGTTAGAGGATTTACTCAGTCCAGTATCCATCGAGATCCATCTTGGATTTATTTTCTTACTGTGGTCATCACATTGCATCTTCTATTGGCTTCTCCATAAAGGATACATGTGATGCTGCCCTAGAATTTGATCAAAATTATGTATTGTTGGAGACCGCATTATTAAGATGCCTTTTAGAAAAATGCTGTCTCGGGAGGCAGCATTTGGGCTTTGGGCTAGTCTGATGTATGAAGAGCCTGTGTGATGTAAAATGCTGTTTCAGAAATGATCAGATTGTTCACATAATTCATCTTTTGTCCTTTTAGCAAATCATGCGCACAGCCAACAGATATAACCTTGGGCTGGACCTGAGGACAGCTGCCTATGTCAATGCCATTGAGAAAGTCTTCAAAGTGTACCATGACGCTGGCCTTACCTTCACATAGACGGTTGTATTATTCACCTGACTCTGTATAGTCTGCACAGACCTGAGTTATATCACTTAACCCCTCCTCACGTTTACATTTTATACATTCAAATATATATGTCATATCATTTATGCATGTGGTTACCAATATGCAACTTTAGAAGCTTCTTTTCTTGTCTAGTTCATCATCCTCTCAAATATTCATGGCTTTTAGAAAAGCCTATAAGCCAAAGCCCCTTTAATTCACTATCTTTGTCACATCTCAGAGCATAGCGTGAATGTCTTGCAAGGAAACACCAAAAATCAATAACAATATACCTTATTTTAGAGCTACAGTATTTCAATGCTTTGTAATGTTTTCTTCAGGCCATGTGTTAATGAAGAAGTTACTAAAAACATCAAGCCTTATAGTCACAGCCAAACACTTGCACACTGTTCCCCAGACCAGTTTCTAGAATGTCTAGTTTTTCCTTCCACCTGTTTTGACAAAAATATGGTCAATTAGGAAAGGGATGCAGGATGAATCTCAGGCTTTTTTATATGTTACCAAAATATTGCACACACATCTCTGGTTTTGCTGTTCTTTGTAAACGTTTTCAGTGATAACCCAAAGCCTTCCTTTAAAATGGGTAAATGTGTTTAGTTTCTTAACAATATGCAAATGGTAGGGTATATATTTGGGAGCAAATGTTTATTTTCATCATAATATTATCATTTAATATGAATTAGCCTTTGAAAATGACTTTGTATTGCCTTTTTAAATGGTCTAAAGTTAATAAAATATATATACGAAAATGTGCAGTGTGTCAGCTGATTTACTGGGACAATTTCATTTGTCCTTTGAAATGTTTAAAATTGACTAAATACAATGTGATTTTCAAACTTAAAATTATGCTAAGCAATTAAGGCAATATTAGTTCATTTAAATCATACAATGAGAAATGTTTTCAGTAATAACCTTATTCAGCTTTATTTACTCAACATCTTATCACAATATATTATTAAAAACAAAAAACATGCTAAATAAACTTATTTGAACAAAATACATAATATGGATGTAATGGGCATAGTTTCCAGTGTTTTTTTTTTAGTAGTGATTGTTCACAAGATATTGAAGAGACATCAAACTATTTACATGAGTAACACAGTCCATGACACTAGGAGATCGTGCTGATGTTTGCCAGTTGGAAACCTCAGCCAAAGAGATTTTTCCCAATTGTCAGAACATCATTTCTCACTGAACTCATTAGCAAGGTCATCCAGTGCATCGTTGAAACCTAATCAAACACAAAATATGAATATGTTATTATATTTGTGCATGGTGGATTTACATTTTGTAATGTTCTCTATGAAATTATATTAGAATCATCAAGTTTTGACTTGTGAAGTTCGAACATAAAAATATATACTATAATTTTGTTTTGCTAAGAAGGATGAGCAAACTCACTGCTGTCTGCTCCACTGTTGCTTTCTGCATTGCCTCCTCCTGCACTGATGGCTCCTCCAAAGCTGTTTCCCTCTGGTTTTTCTGATGAAAGGAGGCCACCAAATATTCCACCTCCTGCCTTTTCCTTTGGTTTCTTGTCCTTATCCTCTTTACTTGGGAAAATACCTCCCATGCCCCCGGTCTTATCCTTTTCCTGTTTCTTTCCAGTAATTGTTTCCTTCACCTTTCTTTTAGCCGCAGCAGCTAGGAGAATTGAACAGGAATGTTATTTAAAGTTAATTCATGACCATTTTTTTTGTAGTCCAGTTTCACACACCACAGCTCCTCTTTCCCACTTTCCCATCAGATTGTTGCCAAAAAGTATATCATTTTTTTTTCTTATGTCTAAAAATAAAGAGAATCTTAGTTTCTTGCATTATAATGCCCGTTCTAGCTTCATACCTTATAAGGAGTGGCATGACTACTGGACTGACTGCATTCTCAAAAAACATTTTTTTTTTTTTTTTTAGAGAACATACACTGCTTGTTTATAAGTAGGATTAAAAGTATAAACAAAAAAAAAGTTTAACATTGCATTAAATTTCATGTTCACCAAAACATTGAGTTTGTGAAAAGGTGGGAAAACAACTTGCAAGAAAGTTTTATGATTTAATTTAGTTCAATGAGTCATGACATCATCATCACAGAGTTTGTGTTAGAAATAAATGAATTGTTTGCTATTTTCGTATAGGGATACTATTATATTATTGTATCAGTATTTTGAATTTGTTTTTGTTTTTATATTTTACGTTTCATTTTAATTTGTTGAAGTTTTAGTATTTTTACATCTATATAGTTTTTATTTCAGTTTTGGTTCTTTTTTAAAAATCAAGTTAAAGTTAATGAAAATGACAATTTGATTATTTGCAGTCTTAAGCCAATAGTTTTAGGTAAAATACATAAACAAATAGGATGTTTTTTTGTTTTTTTTTTATCTCAGAAAAAAAATCTCATCTATAGTTTTGTGCCCTTCAATTTTGAAAGTAATATAAAACTCAAAAATACTAGTCTGGGTAAATGAGGACACAAAATAAGCATAACAAGTACAAAAACTTTACATATAAAAATAGCTTGAAAGTTTCTTTAAGCTTCTCACACAGAAGGAACTCACCTGCTTTATCCACTGCCTGGTCGACAAATGAATCTGCTGCTTTATTACCCAAAAATCCTGAAAGGAAAGACATGTTTCTAGAGTGTGCAGTTGTTGATGTTTGCAAGAGCGTGTGTATGTGTCAGTGTTTTGGAGCTGAAGATGCATGAGGTTTTATTTGGCTGCAGCTCCATGAAAGTATGTCAGGGATGTGTGTGCCCATTGGCTACTGCAGCTTGGGTGGAGTAGAAAGATGTCAACAGAGAGAACAGCAAGCCTGCTTGACTGGTTTCATGCCTCATCAATCAGGGTTTCAGCAGAACTCTTTTTTTCAGAACTCTATTTGTTAAAATAAGATAATGTAATTAAATGTATATATTTTCAGTATTATTTACCATATTTGACTTTATTTTTAGTTATTTCTTTATTTAATTTTATAAGTCAGGGGAAATGAAGATAGTTTGGGAGGTATGTACAGGGTTTGTTGTGGCCATTTCTGATTTTGGTTGCGTTGTTTATGTTTTGTTGTAAATTACTGTCCTCTGAGCAAGAGGAAAATGATGGGCTGATAGACTTCTCCGTCTCCTCCCATAGCTGGAATGTGGAAAAAGCTGAATGACTCGGATAACGCATGCAGACCATGAAAGCTTCATAAATGCTGACATTCTGGCAGAGGCACAATGTGTTTCTGTATAGCATTATAATGGCAATATGGGATGTTAGCTGTATGTCACAAAGTCTTTGTTCATTGATGAGATGCATATTTAATTGGATGTGCGGGTGCGCCAGGAACAGGGAGCGTGAGGGGTGTTCTGATCTGAGATCTGGGTGTGTGTGTCTTGATGCTATTAAATTCATTTTCATAGTTTCAGTGAATTTAAGGGTGGAGCTGAATGTAGCCTGTAGGCCTATGTATGTTTATTATTGAATATTGAGTTGCTTTTTTATATTACAAATATTGTGCTAACTAGACTTGTTTGCTTTCTTAGCAATATTGTCTTTTATATATTCTCATGTATTTATTAGCAATATTCTGTCTTAAAAATAAGGAAAAAATTGGCAAACAATGTTTTTTCACCAAAATGAATTTATTACAGATGGAGTATTCAAAAAAATCAACTGTTTTCAGACTTCATTGGGAACAGTAAGTCAAGTAAATGATTATGATCAGTTAAAGTGTAGTTGTGAGGCAGCATGCAAACAAATTATGTAACGTAGCAGCTGCTCAATTGCTCATCATTTGCATATTTTGTGATTTGTTTATAATGGATATACTATCGCAAACTACATATAAGAGCATTTCTAAAGCCCTGTCACGCTATAACCACACTTTAAGATAATACTGAAACAGAGTTAATCAGCCAGCTTCATGTTTAACGGCTTTCAATTGCTTTCTTTGCCCATCTGTGATTTATCTTTTTCTGCTCCTTGTTTCAAACACTGTCTCAGCTACAACAATGAGAGTGTATTTGGACTGGAATGTTTTCCTTTTCATCACAATGATTGTGTGAAACCATCATCATCCATCGAACCTCATTGTGTTGGGTGGAGGAAAACTGGTAGGTATCAGTTTCAGGGCAGGTAAGAAACATGCACAAATGTGGTAATGACACATACTGCACACACACAGTATACATGAATATTGCATAGCTAGATAAAGTAGCTGTTTTATTCTTGTGAATAGTATTTCTGTAGGTCTGCGTGAAGGAAAGTGAGGTAAGGAGAGCTTATTCATGGAGAGAGAGCAAGAGAGAGAGGTGGGTGTCTGTTTTCTGTGAAGTTAGATATTATTTAGTGTCCATCAGAGGTTTAGCATGATAATATTCAGGCATAGTCAGAAGCAGCTAATGAACTCTCTTCTCTGAAGCAAAAAGCAGAGCATCACAGGGGCGTTCAGTGTGACGTCAGCCTGAAATGAAACAGAAGGACGTTTACGTGGGTATATGCTCGACATAGTGTGCAAATGACATTATTTGTAAAATATCACTGTTTAAACTCCCTACACATGCAACAGAGCCTGTTTGTGTCCTTTATCTTCGCTGCATTTGTGAGCTGAAGCATGTGTAAAAGTAAAACCTGTCTGATAAGACGGTAAACTACATGAACTGCTGAATGTGACATGACACTGAATTTGTTTCAGTGTTTAAAGAAAGAAAAATTGGTCAGACCTTTGGTCAGAATGTATTGAATCAAAGACAAAAAAGTAAAAAATGACTCTAAATGACTACAAAAGGGCTTAATGAAATGCACACAGCTTTTTAAATGTATATGCTTCTGTAGAGAACGTTTATTCCATATACCATTTAAAAGTAATTTAAACTGCAAACTTTGTTTTTTTTCAACACTCTCCTCACACCACTGGATTTTTTTCTTCTTCTTGTTTTAAAGGTGCACTGTGTAAATTTTAGCGGCATCTAGCAGTAAAGTTTGCGAATTGCAACCGCCCTCCGCTCACCCCTCCCTTTCGAAGCACATAGAGAAGCTACGGTAGCCGACACAGGATAAAGATGTCATTGTCTGAGACCAAGGGTGCGTCTCTATCAGCTCCCTAGTTCAGTAGTCAGGGCACTGATCAGGGAGTCGGCCATTTTAAGGGCTGTCTCACACGCTGAATCCTTCCAGTGCACTGAAATGTTCGCTCCCTAAAAAGTCCCACAATGCATCGCAAAACCCAGGGTGCATCGATGCTCACTATGCTCCCTTAACAGAAGTTCTGAAGCACGAAACTCAAATCACGTGAGCCAACTCACTACACATAATGACCGATAACGACACGCGATATGTGTTTTTAAAAACAGAAACCATTATTTTATTTCAGCATAAACATACATCGTTAGACAGGTAATGAACATAATCTAGCTGACATTTATAATTTATGTACGTCTGAAATGTTGCACGTATATGTAACAAGCAAAGTATTTATCATAATGTACTTTAAATAACATTACAAGTATTGTCAGAAATACCCAATGTGTAGTGAGCCAGCGTCTTTTACTGTCCTTACTAGTGCCCGAACTCGTGTACACGATATACTGACTCATGAGCTCGGGAACTAGGGAACTGAATGAGACCCACCCCAAGTGTGCCACACAAGTCCTGAAAAGTGAAGCCAAAGCATCTCGATCGCCCCCAGGTGACTGGATGCAGTATAGACCCTCTCCATGAAATGTAATGGGACATAGACAAACTAAACAAACAAATTACACTTCAAATGCATTAAGATGGTTTCTGTCATTTTAGGCTGTTTTTATCATGCTGATGTTAGTTCAAGTGTTCGTTCTCTAAATAAGTTTGGTATTAGTTAGTTATTTGATGCTATAAAAACGGGGGTGTGACGTTATGATTGACAGCTGAGATTGACAGCTTCTCTGATGTAGTCACTGAGGCACTAACAGACATTTTTCGGGAACTTCAGGAGGAGATTGGAG
This sequence comes from Rhinogobio ventralis, assembly GCA_039654625.1. Lineage (NCBI taxonomy): Eukaryota > Metazoa > Chordata > Actinopteri > Cypriniformes > Gobionidae > Rhinogobio > Rhinogobio ventralis. The sequence goes on from CM077204.1 coordinate 26,234,395, forward strand.
ATTTAACTTTAATCTCTACATTTCCATAACTGTTTATTTCACAAAAAGTTGTTGATTAGTCAGGAGTGTGGGCGGGACCTTGATATCGCGGCTCAACTTTGCACTCCAGACCCATGATGTCAGCGCCATATTTGAACACTGGCGGCTTCACTTACATCAACAGAAGAAAATGAAGGTGCGTCATCCATCTTTTTTTACAGTCTATGTCTGAGACAACCGAGAGTAGCTAGCACTCTGTAGAGCAGTTTGTCCATTTAGGGCTACTGTAGAAACATGACGCTGCAAAATGGTAACTTCACTGTAAGGGGACCCGCGGTGTATGGAGATAGAAATGGCTAATTTTAAGGTAATAAAAAAATTACGGTTCATTATGTAAGGTCTTTATACGCCACTGAAAACATAGTTATGTATATTATATTGCATTTCTGTCAATAGATCCTCATAAATATTACACACTGCACCTTTAAGCATACAAATCACTAAATTATATCAATAGATTGTTAGATTTATGCTATCAAAAATATGCTGATTTATTGCAACTAGGGAAAACAATGAGTGGAGTAAAGTTTTATTTTAATACATTTTGCGATTTTTTTATTTTTTTTTATTATTATTATTGTTTCTCAGTGTTTTTTAAGGGTTTGTTTTTTTTTGCTGAGGAAAAAAGGACATCCCCATTTCAAGAAAAACTTCTTTCTCACCTCACCTACTGTCCAGCGTCTGTAGGCTGCTCTACAGCTCCCTCATGCTGCGACAGCTCCCCCTGGAGGCAGAAAGACAACAACACAGCTCAGCTGTCAACGGCTTTTCTTTTTCTTTTTTATCGATGATTATCATATTTTTACCTCGTCAGGTATTTACAAAATAGAAAAAATATTTCTATACTTTTTAATGTGTGAAACACATCTGTTTTGTTGTTATTGCTCTCTGGAAGATGTCAGGCTCATGTTCATGTTTGTTGATGTATTACAGCGACAGATGCATGGCTGTTTGTAGTTATTTGAATAAATAAATACAATTTTGGAACTGTAATGAAAGAAACTGGGATGCGTTTTTAAAAATGCAGATCAATGTTTGGAAAGCAGAAATTAGTTATTTATGAAGAACATCACTCTTGCTGAGCAATGAGTCAAATTATTTGCTTCACTGATTGCAGCAGACCTGCCTCGCTCCTAAACTGCGAGAACAGTAGGCCTATATGAAAATGTATTATTTGATGTATTCAAATGGAGAGAATTTAGTCTTTAATGGTCATGTTTTTTTAGGTAAATGTGATCATTCAGCATGCTTTTACTGCATTCATGCATTTATTGAGTTTCTGAAAGCACCTCATTATTCTCCAGCTCATCCTGTCCATGATTGGGTAAGAAAGTAAAACATGAGCATCATATCAAACATACCAACTTTATGACTGAACTGTGCATTAAAGGGTTAGTTCACCCAAAAATGAAATTTATGTAATTAATTACTCACCCTCATGTTGTTCCAAACCCGTAAGACTTTTGTTCATCTTCGTAACACAAATTAAGATATTTTTTGATGAATTCCAAGAGCTCTCTGACCCCTCCATAGACTGCAACGTAATTGCAACTTTCAAGGCCCAGAAAGGTAGTAAAAACATTGTTAAAATAGTCCATGTGAATACAGTGGTTCAAACTTAATGTTATAAAGCGACGAGAATACTTTTTGTGCGCAAAAACAAACAAAAATAAAGACAATCTATTCCCTGTCATCTATTCCCTGTCACTCTCTTACGCTATTCACTTTGTTGGGCTATACACAAAGTACAGCGCTTCCGGGTTTTACGTCAAAACGCCGGCTCACTATTGGACGAGCACAATCCCATGATCACATGCATGCGTTGTGGTGCTTATGTGAATCGCGTAGGACAGGGGTTTTCAAACTTTATGATGCCAAGGACCCCAAATATGACGAACCTTTTATGAGGGACCCCCTTCCTAAAATCCATCTATATATTTATATAAAAACATTTAAACTTAGTGTGAAATGTATAAATACAACATATTGTTTCCAAACTTAAATTATTATAAATTATTTGTATAAGCAACTTTCACAATAAATGTATGTAAGCTGCTTACGTACTGCGTTAAGAATACTACTATACAACCCCAGTGAACAGGGTAAAGGGGACTATAGAGAAAAACTCACTAGAAAGATCCAAAGCATAATATAATATAATTCTGGAAAGTATGTATACAGCAAGAGAGGAGAGAAACATTTAGAAATTAAACCGTTAGAATGTTCGGTAGACTTTATCCACTTTTGCTTGTTATTCTCTAAAATGACCCTAGTTTGAAAACCCCTGGCGTAGGAGACTGGCACAGGAGAGAAAAGTTTGTTGAATAAAGTCATTATTTTTTGTTTGTTTTTGCGCACAAAAAGTATTCTCGTCACTTCATAACATTAAGGTTAAATCACTGTATTCACATGGACTATTTTAACAATAACAATTGTTTTTACTACCTTTCTGGGCCTTGAAAGTTGCAATTACGTTGCAGTCTATGGAGGGGTCAGAGAGCTCTCGGATTTCATCAAAAATATCTTAATTTGTGTTCCGAAGATGAACGAAGGTCTTACGGGTTTGGAACAACATGAGGGTGAGTAATTAATGACAGAATTTTCATTTTTGGGTGAACTAACCCTTTAAGCAATTTAAGTCTTCTGCATTTGTACTGAATGATACGACCAAATAATAATACAGTGCACCTAAAGACACCCATTTTTTTTTTTTATATCTAATTGACCAATTATTGGCCACATGCATATGATGCATAAGAAATCCTTACCGGTTTGACCAGGCCAGTGGATATGACCACAGTCTCCAGCCCCTCCACTGCCTTTTCTGAGACCTGATTGGCTCCAGTCACAGCACTCTCTCCCACAAGATTTGCCTGCTCAGTTGTTTTCTGGGCAACTAGGACAGATGAAAAAGCATCCTTGCATTTTGAGATTTTCCATGGATTAGGGTATTTAGGAAAATGACAAGTGTTGTTTAGCTGTGTTATGTTTCTATTAATTATTTTACCTGTATTTACACTTGTCACGACGCCTTCCTTTGTCTTTGTGCCTGTCAAACATAAAATGTTCATTGTGAACAAGTAATATCGCTGATGGAATTACATATAGTTCACCCAAAAATTTGTATTCTGTCATTTACTCACCCTTATGTAATTCCAAACTATACAGGTTTGGAATGAGCAAATGATGTAAAGAAAGACAGATTATTACTATCCCTTTAAGATCTCAGACATGCACTCTTGCGAACAAATGCTTTTTCCACAAACTGCCTAATTTCATCTTATTTTTAGACAGATATCTGTGGCTCCTGTTCTGTCCTGAGATCCATACACTTAGTCTGCTGCGCAAAGTCTCGTCTGGCAGTGCAACTAAAGGTTCGGCTATATCCAATACCCAAGAGACTCTACAAAATCATGGCAAGTAGAAATGCCTCTGATACAGTCAGTGTACAGGCTGTTGATTAGCACCACTAAGTGTTATTAAGCTTAACAGATCGAGAAACATCCTTTCTACTGAGATGTTTCCTGCATGCTAACAGTGGAAAAAACCTGCTTCTGCCTCTGAAAGGGCCCTGGCGTTTCTAGCTCTGAATCTCCATTGCACGAATGGCCCGTAGAACAAGCATAAGCTCTGTTTCTTCCCAGAACCTTTGAGCCCACAGCAATGTATCTGTGAAAGTTACTCCTCCTTCCCAACATGCGCTCACACAGCACAACAAATACACCCCTCAAAAGAGACATGACATTGTTCTTCTTGTTCTGGACAAAGAGCTGATTTACTATCAAGACATGCACATTCTTCAGGGCTTAGCCTCTGCTTGCGACACAAACACAAGCCTGGAATCTTATATTATTAATGTTATAATCAATAGAGATTGAGAACATTACCACCGCCCAACCCCTGCTGCAATATGATGTCACTTCCACAGCATCTCTGATTACATGACGAAGCATAAAATGTCTCTACGGCTGTTGCTTGCTGCTAAGATTAAAAGGAGGAGACTGTGTTACTAAATATAGCTGTGTGTAGATTTTAGAGGAAGATATTAAATATTAATATGCCACAACACTTTTTCACACAATAATGCTAGCAGGATCTATACTCAAAAATCATACTAATACAGGGCACAATTTTAAGCTTTTTATTCTATACATTAGTCTGAATTACATCACCTCCCTCTTTACTCCAATCCCAATGCTCTTAATTTCTGATCCATAATGGAATTAAATCCTAAAAATAATTCATCTGGACTGTGCTCATATGGTTCTGTGATGAAATTGGTGTTATATAATAGAACAGAAATTAAAGTGACAGTTTTATGAGTTCAGCCTGATCTATATATTGGTCCAAAAGTCTGAGACTTTCTGTGCTTTTGTGCTGTTTGTCTAAAATGACAGCAGCTCTTCACTCCACCAGTCTTTCAAACCCGATGATCATGTTCTCCAGCTTAATTTGAGAGCATCTTGAGTTTCAATGGAAAAACGTATGACCATCTGAACAAAGTGTCACCTGATCAATGTCTCAAATGAACTATAATTAGAGTGCAGAATCTAAAATATTTCTTAAATATTTCATTCATTCTAATGTTTCTTTGTTTTCACATTTTTTAAACCCTAAAACTTTGGTTTTTCCAAGTTTAAATTAGATGTTGAATAACTGATTTTCAAGGTGTCAGTCTTTCCCTACTAATTAATATTTATGATTAAAGATATGTTTACATTTTTGTATATAACGGATGTCTGTGTATAGAGTAGTTGAGTCCTAAGGTGGCAAGTATGTACTGTATGTGTTAGCAGTTTGTCACAGTTTAGTGCAAAGTGACCTTGCTTTTCTTTGAGAGGCTTGAGATTTTTTTTGACTAAAGCAGATTGAAGATGGTCTGTGTGGTCTGGAGGAAAGCTTTTACCTCCAGCTGCAATACACACACACCTTCCTTGTAATATAGCAAGCACATTGTGCTTTGTTCATAAAACTGAAAACAGAATGACAGGTTCATGTCACTGGTGTGTACACACACTGAGAGCCATTATGAATCATAAAAGATTGTGTATTGACCCAGATAGACCCTGTTCTCTGAAGTGGACCGGAAGGGAATGGGATTACAGTGCTGTGTGCTCCAGTGAGCACAACCAAGAAATTATGTATTACACACAAGATGCTGTATTTTACAGTAAAACTGTACTGCACTGTACTGTAAAATGTTACCCATATTACATGTTAAAATAATATAGTACTATAGTATAGCAGTAACAATGTAAAAGCAAGATGATCTGCATATTTGACCTTCTTGTGACATTAAAATAAAGGCTTTTCTCTTTATAATGTGTCTGCCATTAACAGCTCATCGATTTATTGCATCCTGAAGGGTTATTGAAATCAGAAAGTGCCTCCTTTCTTCTTCTTCTTCTGTCTTTCTTTATATCTTTCTGTCTCCCTCTTCATTCCCCACCCATTCTTTACAGTATAACAGAAAGGGCTACTGCTCTGGACAGAGTAAATAACCACGGTACTAGTAACTATAGTCTAGGCAGATGAATAGAGGTGGTTTGTTTTTGAACGCTCGATGTTGTTCACATACTGTAGTGACGGAGCACAACAGTCACGTATAGTAATCGGCTCATGCCACAATTTTATCTTCATTGCCCTGGTTTTCATTTTCAGGACTCTTTATCATCAGTGCCAGCATCAGTGATATTTTGTTTTTTACATCATGTATTGTAAGCAACCAAAAAAACCTGATGATGAGAAAAATTTTATAATTTAAAAAGAAGGTCAAACTCAACAATTACTTCCTGGCCATTTTCTTTCTTGAATATATTTGATAGAGATAATTCAATAAGATTTGACTTTCTGTATACATTTAATTGATTATAATGTTATGTATTTATTATATTACAAACTAAAAATATATTTTTTAAATCTTTAAATATGGTTCTTTTGCAGTTGGTTTTTAAATTTCCATTTGGCGATGTTTTTGAATATGAAAATGGCACACAAATGTAAACTTTGTCTTCACTACACTTTGCTAAAGAAAAAAGGAAGGAATATTATATTAAATACATTTTATACAGTACAAAAAGCCTTTTCTAACTTTGATCTAATTCTCTGACTTTTCTCCCCTCAGTTGAATTTGTACATACCTACATACATGACCCCCTCTTTGGTTTTGGAAGCTGCCTCCTCCACCCCGGCCTTGGTTTTCTCGGCGGCGGCCACCACTCCCTCCTTAGCCATGGAGAATCCCTTCTTCAGTGCATCCATTCTGGAACTCGGAGCTGGGCTTTATGTCCTTTAACTGGAACTGGCTCTCGTCTTATAACCGGTGGATGGAGCTGTGTGTGCTCTGACTGCCAGTGTGGTAAGTGCGTTTGCTAGAGTGTGTATGAGTGTGTGTGCAGCTCCTTTGAGAGTAGGATGGGCACTCAGTACTCAGACAGATTGGGACACCCTTAACAAGAGGAGTAGTCAAGCGGAGGGGGAGAAGGCACGAAGAGAGAGAGAGAGAGAGAGAGAGAGAGAGAGAGAGAGAGAATAATAACAAGTGGGTGAGAGGAATGCCGAGAAATGGAATCCACAAGGAGAAAGCTTTTTCAGTTTGGCCTGTTTTCTCCAGCCACCCATAATAAATGAGATTCACATACTGGAAGATTACATTGTTAATGCTCAAATCCAACATCAGTGCACAGCTTCATACAATTATTAAACAACCTCTTCCCTTAATCCTGCCACAGCATATGCAAACCACAACACAACCCTGCACACCAGCCAAAACCAGTGTCTGTCACACTCACACACCATCCCTATACTATGGATGTGTTACTTTTTAAATGCTAAAATATTATTTGTATTATTACTTATTAACATTTTGAATGTGAATTTATTTTTATATTTCCAGTTTAAATGTTTATTTTAGTTTAGATTTTTATTACTTTGTAATTATGTGCTTTTGTCATTTTTATTATTTTTTTTTTTAACTATATTTTTTTTAACGTTTTTTTTCTGTTTTAGTTTTTTGGATCTTGAGGGGTTTTCATTGCCACTTTCGCTTGGTTTTGGATTAAAATAAATATGTATTTTTGAAATTGCTATGCAAAATGAAAGAAATTGAATAAACATAACTTATTAAAATTGGATGCAAATTTTAATATCAAACTTTATTAATATGACTCCTGCATAGGACAACACTCCTGAGGCTCACAGAACCTGTCATATTCATCAAATTATATATATATGTTTTAATCTGACATGATTGCATGAATTTGCTATATAATCTAATATTGATTCTCTTTGTTTGAATCATATCTTTAAAGCTAATGGAAAGCTGTGGTACGGGCTGTATCATACAGGTGCTGGTCATATAATTAGAATATCATCAAAAAGTTGATTTATTTCACTAATTCCAATTAAAAAAGTGAAACTTGTATATTATATTCATTCATTACACACAGACTGATATATTTCAAATGTTTATTTCTTTTCATTTTGATGATTATAACTGACGACTAAGGAAAATCCCAAATTCAGTATCTCCGAAAATTTGAATATTGTGAAAAGGTTCAATATTGAAGACACCTGGTGCCACACTCTAATTAGCTAATTAACTCAAAACACCTGCAAAGGCCTTTAAATGGTCTCTCAGTCTAGTTCTGTAGGCTACACAATCATGGGGAAGACTGCTGACTTGACAGTTGTCCAAAAGACGACCATTGACACCTTGCACAAGGAGGGCAAGACACAAAAGGTCATTACAAAAGAGGCTGGCTGTTCACAGAGCTCTGTGTCCAAGCACATTAATAGAGAGGCGAAGGGAAGGAAAAGATGTGGTAGAAAAAAGTGTACAAGCAATAGGGATAACCGCACCCTGGAGAGGATTGTGAAACAAAACCCATTCAAAAATGTGGGGGAGATTCACAAAGAGTGGACTGTAGCTGGAGTCAGTGCTTCAAGAACCACTACGCACAGACGTATGCAAGACATGGGTTTCAGCTGTCGCATTCCTTGTGTCAAGTCACTCTTGAACAACAGACAGCGTCAGAAGCGTCTCGCCTGGGCTAAAGACAAAAAGGATTGGACTGCTGCTGAGTGGTCCAAAGTTATGTTCTCTGATGAAAGTAAATTTAGCATTTCCTTTGTAAATCAGGGTCCCAGAGTCTGGAGGAAGAGAGAAGAGGCACACAATCCATGTTGCTTGAGGTCCAGTGTAAAGTTTCCACAGTCAGTGATGGTTTGGGGTGCCATGTCATCTGCTGGTGTTGGTCCACTGTGTTTTCTGAGGTCCAAGGTCAACGCAGCCGTATACCAGGAAGTTTTAGAGCATTTCATGCTTCCTGCTGCTGACCAACTTTATGGAGATGCAGATTTCATTTTCCAACAGGACTTGGCACCTGCACACAGTGCCAAAGCAACCAGTACCTGGTTTAAGGACCATGGTATCCCTGTTCTTAATTGGCCAGCAAACTCGCCTGACCTTGACCCCATAGAAAATCTATGGGGTATTGTGAAGAGGAAGATGCGATATGCCAGACCCAACAATGCAGAAGAGCTGAAGGCCACTATCAGAGCAACCTGGGCTCTCATAACACCTGAGCAGTGCTACAGACTGATCGACTCCATGCCACGCCACATTGCTGCAGTAATTCAGGCAAAAGGAGCCCCAACTAAGTATTGAGTGCTGTACATGCTCATACTTTTCATGTTCATACCTTTAAAGGTACACAATTTGTCCTTAGGGTACAATTATACAACGTATCTTTTAAGGCAGTGGTTTTCAAACCTGTCCTGGAGACACCCCAGCCCTGCACATTTTGTGTGTCTCCCTCATTTATCACACCTGATTCAACTCATCAGCTCGTTAGTAGAGACTGCAAGAACTAAATTGGGTGTGTCTGATAAGGGAGACATACAAAATGTGCAGGGCTGGGGTGCCTCCAGGACAGGTTTGAAAGCCACTGTTTTAAGGTACAGTTTTACCATTTAAGGTACAATTCTTTCACAGAGTGCACTAATTCCTGTCAAGATGAAAATTAAATGTTATTTAATATACCTGAAGCCAGCTGACTACCTTATATTCCACCAAGCAAAGAGATCAAAAAAGAGATCTGTTGTATTTTGATGGTGGTTCATCTGGTTATTAATGCCTTTATATTCACGCAAGAACTCCAGTGTTTCATTGGATTGTCTGTCTTACTTTAATTCCTGGCATGAGTAGAGAGTTGATACAAATGCATTAGCAGTTCATAAATGCAATGGTTCTGTCATCATTCATTCTGACATAAATGCATAACTCATTCTCTAAGCTGTGCCTGAAACATACAAAATTGCTCCTGATATGCTGCTTATCAGGTTGCAGGCGGATCTCTGAGCAGAAATAGTGTCTGGTCACCAGTAGTCACGTGACCTTGTTATCCACCTTCATGATAAAGCGCTCCTCAGGCTAACTAGATGGCCATGGCTGTATGTCTAAATATAACGCCTTGCATTTCTCAGGACAATGAGAGAATGTAATCTAATACTGGCTGCTCAGAAATCAACGCTATCGGGTCAATATGTATCCATCACGTGAGAAAAAAACCGAGTCCCTGGGAGAACAGCATGATCAGTACCGAACTATAATCACAGACATGATGACAGAATAGTGTGAAATATCTCATCCAACCGAATCACTTTTGAAGCCGTATCTAGAGCATATTCGTCAAACTTTACTAAACTAAACTTTCTCTCATTTGATCTCAGCACTAATTTAATAGAATTCATCAGTGGACAAAAAGCCCTCTTATGCTGAAAAGCTGGAGTGTAATTCTGCACTGTTTTAACTATATGCATCTTATGCATTTACAGTCAGTATAAAACCATTCCAATGGTTAATTCCTTTTATTATGAAGGTCAGTTGTTTTATTTGCTTGTTGTGTTCATAGTCATATTTCTGCTTATGTCTGTCAGTTGTCTTTTAAGTCTCTGTGTCTCTCTCTCTATCTCTTGTTCAGTCTCTTGCCTGTAACAGATGTCTTTGTGGTTGACCAAACTGATCATCTGACTGCGGTTAATGTGAGAGCGATGAAGCAACTGGCGTCCTAATGTGCCTAGGTTCAGAGCAGCCATGTAGAGCTGCTTTAAGAAAGGAAAAATCCCATTTGTGATCATACCACATCCTTGCTGTGTAGAAAGGGTGAGGCTTGCAACAAAAGTACAAGTTTTTATTGTAGCTACAGCATGGTGCGACTGGCAGACCTTTGATGACACTTAAAAACAATGACAGTGTTTTCAGAGATCTCTATGGTGACACTCCCATGTTTTCAAAGCTTAAATTTAGGACTAAAGGCTAAGTCTTTAGACATGCTAATTTCATTAGTTTAGTGGTTTAACGCTATTTCAAAATTATAAATTAAATTATTATAATCCATTATTCAAAATTGCATTAATTGTTGAATTAATTTCACATATACAGCTGTATGTTTGAAAACATATTAATGTCCATTTCTTAAAGATTTGATTTTTTTCATTTTATACTCACAAATACATTTGTAAGCCAATAAGTAAATAAACTGTAAGATGTGAAATGAAAAAGTGTATTGTTATAGTTGCATTGTATTTAAAGCAAGGTAACTTTTTAAAACTTTCTTACAGTTTAAAAGACCTTACAGTTGAACATTTCTCTCTCTCTCTCTCTCTCTCTCTCTCTCTCTCTCTCTCTCTCTCTCTCTCTCTCTCTCTCTCTCTCTCTCTCTCTCTCTCTCTCTCTCACTCACTCACTCACTCACTCACTCTCACACACACACACACACACACACACACACACAAAGCATGCACAGGGCCTGTTAGTGACTTTGAAAATCCATTGCAACAGCTTGTGTTGCCTAGCAATAAAAACATTTTTTTCCTTTATTGAACTTGCGTCTAAAGAATTAGTTCAAAGGTGATAACTGTGAAAAGACACTTTTTCTCTACACGTCTAAGTAGCTCTTCAAGCGTTACCAAATTTGCACAATAGTGCTAAATAACACATACGTTGAAAACAGTCACAAGCCTTGCTCAAATACCAGTGTATGTTATTGGCAACTGTATAGCAACAACAGCAGCCGCAGCAGCACAGGTCTCTTAAGTACATATGCTGTACCATCAGCCATTCCTCCTGACCACACTGAAGCTAATACACTGCTAGTGGATGCCTTCCTCAGGCACAACATATTCTGTAAGTTATGGCCTGAATCTCTCTCTGCCCACAGCTTTGGATCATTTATGTAGGCTACCATGCCATGAGTATAACTGACACTGGCAAATGTACATTACTGGTAGTAATGGTTGGTCAAACTGTGAGTCAGCATTGAAATCTGTAATATCAACACAATTTGCAATAGACTATAAAACCTGATTCCTCATCCATTATTAATAAGACCATCGCAGCATTACATAATCCTTATATACTAGCCAAATATTCAAAAGTTTGGTATTGTTAAGGTCTTAAATTGTAAATTGTGTGTGTGTGTGTGTTTTCCTATCCCGGTGGGGACTTCATCCTGAATGCACACAGACTCATGGGGACTCGTGTCACTGTGGGGACCTAAATTGACCTTGAATTTAATTCGTGCAGGCCACGATAAATTTATTTTTTGTATGCATGACATGTCATGTGCAGTAATTTCCGCTTCCTCCGTAATTTCTTGTGTGCATTTGTAACTTTTTGCACACCGCGGCCGCCGTAGAACTATGCCGTCATTTTTTATTGACGCTGTACTACGTGCAAACGCTGCTGCGTCGCAGCCACTGATCTATATAGAGAACATTATATAGATTATATGTATTATATAGAGTCATTATATAGATCAGTGGTCGCAGCGCCAAATAAAAAAAAAAAAGAAAATATCGTGTGAGAGGTTAGTGGAGAGATACAAGAAATACTTTTTTCAAGAAACTCTCCAGCCCTTGCTGCCACAATATTGATCGCATTCCGCGCAGCCTTTAAAAGACAAATCTCTGGGATGACAACAGTTCCTGATCTGGCCAGTGTTTTGATTTTTGAGAACAAATCTAGCTTCTGTTTTAATTCTCTTTCTTACATCCCTGTTACTGTTGCTTCAGCGGAGCGCTCCTTTTCAAAACTAACGCTGCATAAAAAGATTGCGTAGCACCATGTCGTATAACAGACTATGGACTGGCAATTATTTCCATCGTGAATGCACGAAGCCGTGATTTAAACAACAAGGACATTTTGGATGAATTTGCCTAAAGAAAGAACCGGAGAATGCAACTAAAATTAGTGAGTACTTTTGTGTTTTTACATTTTGGGCCGCCGGCGCAGTGCAAAGATTGTTTGTGCTTGCATGCAGTATTTTAGTATTGACATTGGCTGAGCCTTGGATTATTTTTAGACTTTTTTTTTTTTTTTTTAGTTCAGTTCTGGTTGTGAAGGTTTTTTTGTTTTGTTTTGTTTTGTCATGGTGTTGTTTGGTATGGTATTTTTTTCTGATACACCACAGTGAACGTCTATAAATGTCTCTTTGATGGGCTAGGAGGGGCCATACAATTTTTTTTTTTGCATCCTTATTATTCATTATACAGCGAGGATCTGTGACCTCCAAGCTGTAGGATCTGGTAAAAGTAGACGGTGAGGACCAGCCTGCCGATCTACAGATGTCACCAATAGATACTCCACTAGACCACGCCCAGGAGGAGGCCATGCCTCTGGTGGAGTGAGCTTTGACGCCTATGGGACATTGGATGCCCATAGTATCATAGGCTAATGCTATCGTATCCACTAGCCATCTGGCTAGGCTTTGCTTAGTGACCGGAAGTCCCTTAGTGTGGCCACCAAAGCTCACAAAGAGCTGCTCCGATTGTCTAAAGTGGGAGGACCGCTCAATATATGCTCTAAGCTCCCTAACTGGGCAGAGCAGGTGTAACTGTCTCTCGTCCTCAGAGGGGGGAAGAGCAGAGATGTGATTACCTGTGCTTTGAATGGTGTTGAAAGCACTTTGGGTACATAACCATGTCTCGGTTTGAGGATGACTTTAGAATCACCTGGGCCAAATTCTAGACAGGACGAGTTCACAGAGAGCGCTTGAATGTCACCAACATGCTTAACTGATGCCAGTGCTAATAGCAGGGCAGTTTTCAGTGAAAGCGGTTTTAATTCGGCCGTCTGCAACGGTTCGAAGGGAGGTCCTTTTAGTTCTCGTAGGACCAACGAAAGGTCCCAGGAGGGCACCGTAGGAGGGCGAGGAGGGTTAAGCCTCCTGGCTCCCTTTAAGAATTTTACGACCATGTCAATAGCTGCCGTGTAGACTTTGAGTGTGGATGGAGTGCGTCCTGCATCCAACATCTCTTGCAGAAAAACGAGTATCTGTGATATCTTGCATGACACTGGGTTATGGTTCCTGGCTGAACACCAGTCAGAGAACACTGACCATTTAAGGGCATAGAGACGCCTAGTAGACAGAGCTCTAGCTTCACTGATAGTGCTCAGGACACTCACTGGAAATGGCTCACTCGAGCTCCCCTTGAGGGGCCAAACATGTAGCGTCCACAGTTTGGGACAGGTGTGCCAGATTGTCCCGTTCGCCTGAGATAGATCTTTCCTCAGGGGGACTGGCCATGGGGCTGCTGATAGTAGCTGTATCAACTCGGGGAAACCAGTGGTGGGTTCGCCAGAGTGGAGCCACTAGCAGGACTGTGTGCTTGCATTCCCTGATTCTTTTTAAGATCTGGGGAAGGAGCGGGACTGGCGGAAAAGCATAAAGCAGGTAGCTGGGCCATTCGTGAAAAATAAAATGGGCAATGACAGTTGTCTTCGGAGGCGAAGAGGTCGACCTCTGCCTTCCCGAAAACACTCCATATCATTTTAACCGTTTTGGGGATGGAGGGACCATTCCCCTGGGGGCACGAGGCCCCTGGAGAGCATGTCTGCTCTCTGGTTCAGTCTGTCTGGCACGTGCACTGCTTTTACCGAATGCAGTTTGCCTTTCGCCCATAGGAGGAGATGTCTGACCTGTTGGTTGAGCCATCTCGACCTGAGCCCGCCTTGGCGGTTTATCTAGGAAACTATTGTCGTGTTGTCTGTACGGACTAGGACGTGATGACCCGAAAGACGTGGTAGAAAGTTCTTGAGGGCTAGCACTACTGCCAATATTTCCATGCAATTGATGTGCAACTGTGACTCTGTGCTCGACCATGAGCCGAAGGCCGGTTCGCCCTCGCACAGAGAGCCCTAACCCGTGTTGGAGGCATCCGTGGTGACCACCATTCGTCTGGAAACTGTCCCCGAGCTCACCCCCGATTCGACCACAGGGCCAGGGCTTTGATGCAGCCACGGCCCACCTTGATTCAAAGCTGGTCTGAATGCCACGCTTGGGGAGGAACCCGTGATTTCAGCCAGTACTGCAGGGGGTGCATGTGCAGCATGCCCAGCGGAAGTACTGGAGAAGCTGATGCCATAAGGCCTAGCATTCTCTGAAAAATTCTCAGGGGTCTGTTGGTTCCCGTTTTGAACGACTGTGCAAGCTGCTGGGTAGTCAGAGCGCATTCGTTCGACAGCCACGCCCTCATTTGGGTCTAAAATCGTCCCCAGGAAAGAGATTATCTACCTGGAAAGTTCAAAATGCGCATTCCTGTTTGTCTCAAAGGGGAGAGAGCTGCATCCATACACTTTGTGAAAGTGCGGGGGGCCAGGGACAGACCGAATGGCAGGACTGTGTACTGGTAGGCCTTTCCGTTGAACGTGAATCTCAAAAATGGTCTGTGACGGGATAATTTGGATATGAAAGTAGGCATCTTTCAGATCCACTGAAAAAAACCAATCCATCAGGCGAATTTGCGAGGTGATCTGTTTTAATGTCAGCATTCTGAAAGGCCGTTTGATAAGGGCCCTGTTCAGATGTCTGAGGTCTAAGATGGGCCTGAGGCCACCATCTTTTTTGGGGACGAGGAAGTAGCAACTCGCTCTGAGCTGGAGGCACCGCCTCTATAGCTCCTTTCATCAATAGGCTCTCTACTTTGGTTTTGAGGGCGTGAGCTACGTTGCTCTCCACCGAAGTGTGTGTTATGCCCGCAAAGCGGGGTGGTTTGCGAGCGAATTGGAGCAAGTAGCCTCGTTGTATTGTGTTTATAACCCACTGTGACACACCGGGGATGGCTTTCCAAGCCTCTGCCCAGTTGAGAGTTTTATAGTGTTGAAAGGCGGCGCGCTGTGCAGGGTGCCGACGTTCATGTGGTGCGGAAGAGAAAGAAAGCTCATTTGTTGAGTATTTATGTTTTTTATTGGGTTCGCTATTACAGCGGAAGAATGCAGGGGAGCGCACATTAGAGTGGGCTCGCTGTTGACACTCACAACACACATAACATTTTTCTCCCCGGCCAGAACTAAAACGGGCCGCTGGGAGAGAACTTTTTGGGGGGTGGACCAGCCTGGGCGGGACTCAACCCTCCTCTCTTCCTGACCAGCCAGTCAGGACTGCTTCCTGTGTTCAGGGTCCAGTGTTATCTTAGGCCGGGGTCCCTGACGCTTAGGAGGGAAGCACTTCGTCTGACTCTGATGCTGATCGTGCGGTGGGCGGTGGGCGGGGCACTTGAGTGGAGGGCGGAGCCTGCTTGGCCGGCGGAAGCGTAAGCCCTATTCACCAAGGCTGACATTGTACGGCAAGGCTTGGAAGGGTGGGCGATCTTAGGCTTCCAGCCTATCGCGGAGGGCGGGCAGAGGTGCACTGCTACTGTTTCCTCAAGTGGAGGAAGCTTCTCGTAGCCCTTTTCGACAGCGCAGTCAATGGTGGAGAGCGCGTGCGAAGTGGATGGGCGGAGACGAGCAGAGTAGGGAGTGCGCCATGACTTCGCCAACTACTCGTGCACCTCGGGAAAGAACGGTGCAGCTCTCTGTCAAGGGGCCTGCTGGCGCCCCGGCAGATACCACTCATTGAGGCAGCTGCGTTCAGGCTCTTCAGGCAAGGCCCAGTCCAGTTTTTACGCCGAGGTTTGGACGGGAAAGGGAACAGGAGAGCGCGAGGGGCGTGGTCGCGCTCTGAGAAGAGTGCTATTCGTAAGCGAAGAGAGGAGATGGGCATACTCTCGCAGTGAGAGCAGCCGGACCCGGCGAGAGCAGCGTCCGCGTGGGCCTTGCCCAGACAGATCACGCACTCATCGTTGCCATCCTCCTCGTGCAGGTGAGTGCTGCACGTGCCACACGTGGCGCGACATGACGTATGTCGTTTATAAGGGTAAAAAGGATACACCGTAGTGTTCGTCGGAGAGCACAGGGGAATGGTGCGACAGCTCGCAGGATCGCTGGAGATTGAGCGCACTGAAACAGGCCGCTGACTCGTTCGCAGGAGGTCCGGGCTGGCTAGCTCGCTATTCCACTGCAGGCTCGTCTTTTTTCTTGGCGAAGGTGGTGTAGGCTTCGAGAGTTATCAGCGAGGACCGAAATCGTCACTGAAGGAGATTAATCTGACGTTTATGGCATTACAGCGTCCTTTATGGGCAGATGCCCCGCCCATTTGGCGGGCTTTTGTTCTCAGCTTTGCGGGCTTTGTGCCCATTGGTTCATGCAGTTCCCACTGGCCAGCCAATAGCGTGCAAGAAGTCTCGACACTGTTTTGGCTGTGCAGTAGCACTGCATGATTTTACAAATGCTTCAGTATTTCGAGAAAAGGAATTATTCCCATTGCGTCTAGCAAGACGCAGTACGACTGACCGTTCAAAAGGGAACGTGTTGTTGTCCCGATTCAGTGTCTGCAGACAGATGATAACTTGTTACGAAATAAAAAGCCTCTCTCACTTCAGAAAACCTCCTGTCAGCCGTTAGGCTGGGTGCTTGTAGCGCGCACTCTTTGCACGCGCATGCTCTCTCCACTGTGTATCGCTTCATCGCGCAAGAGAAACTACGTGCATGCAACGTTACGTTCCCTTTCGAAAGTACTCTCGTATTGCATAAGTTAGCTTACGCTTATGGGAAGGAACTCCTTTCTTGAGATATGAAGCCAAAAAATTATTATTTTATATAATGTAAAATGCAGTGCAGCTGCACAGCAGACCCAGGCAGAGCGTACTAGTGCGCTGATTGGCTGTGCTGCGGCAACTGCCCGAACCTATGGCAAGGCGGCTGAGGCATGCACCAATCGGGTCGTTCGCTCCCAAAAGCACGTCGAAACACAGCTTAATTTTGCATATTTAAGCTATAAAAGCCCATGTAACGCCATAGGATTCATATTTAATCTCCTTCAGCGGACTCACCCTTCGCTGATCTCGGATCCAGAAGTCACCGCCGTTGAAAAGGCCTTCAGCGCAACCAGCACCTGCTTCGCAGTCTGAGGACGCCGGATCCTGCCTTTGCTGGACTTCAGTCGCTGTTTCCGCTACGCCATCCGGTGAGCCAAATATCCTTTTAAAGTCGTGTGTGTGTTGCCGCTGCAGCACTCACACTCACAAAAAGAGCCAGGCATTGTTTCAAATGCCTCGTATTTTCTTGTGCCTTGTGTAGAGGCCCCCTCTTCGGCGAAGATCGGCACATCCTGTGCACCGTGTGCCTGGGCCGTGAACATGCCGAAGTGGCACTCTGTAAGGGCGGTTGCCCAGAGTGTGATGAGATGGCACTTGCTCACTGAGAGCCTTGCTCACTCCATTCTCCATGTCG
This sequence comes from Rhinogobio ventralis, assembly GCA_039654625.1. NCBI lineage: Eukaryota > Metazoa > Chordata > Actinopteri > Cypriniformes > Gobionidae > Rhinogobio > Rhinogobio ventralis. Next base: position 26,252,048 of record CM077204.1, read on the forward strand.
GGCAGCGCAAGAAGTGCCGCACACAGAGGATGCCGGAGCAGGCTATGCCAGAACAGACAAGCGAGCCCACGCCGGCAAACTCGCCGCGTGTCTTGCTCTCTGATTCTCCCTCTTCTGTCTTATTCGTCAAGGACGATCAGCGCGGACCAGAAGTGGAAGAGGACGAGGATGGGTTTTGAACACAATAAAACAAGGTTACTCCCCACAGCTTTTGCGTCGTGGTCGAGACATCAGTGAGTCATGTGCTTCGCGCCGAAGTCTCGAAACTGATAAAAAGGGGGCTGTGGAAGCAGTCCCCGTAGCAACAAGCGAGTCAGGCTTTTACAGTCGCTCCTTCTTCGTTCCAAAGAAGGATAGTGGTCTAAGACCGATCCTAGATCTCAGGCATCTGAACAAAGCGCTTATGACGCGATCGTTCAGAATGTTGACGACAAAACAAATCCTCGCACAAATTCGCCCTGGAGACTGGTTTTCCACAGTGGATCTGAAAGATGCCTACTTTCACATTCAAATAGCACCCCGCCACAGGCCATTCTTGAGATTCGCCTTCGAGGGGCAGGCTTATCAATACACAGTCCTTCCATTCGGTCTATCCCTAGCACCTCGCACATTTACGAAGTGCATGGATGCGGCCCTCGCCCCTCGAGACTACGGGGAGTGTGAATACTGAATTACTTCGACGATTGGCTCATTATAGCCCAATCAGAGGTGCCGTTGGTAACTCACAGGTCCTGCTCCTCAGCCATCTAGAATGTCTGGGTCTCGATCAACACTACCAAGAGCGTGCTGTCTCCCAGCCAGAATATTTCCTTTCTGGGAACAGTTATAGACTCAATACAGATGAGAGCGCGGCTTACGTCACAGCACGCTCTCTCTGTCCAGCGCGTAGCGGCGTCATTCAAAGCTGGCACTTACACTCCTCTCAAACGTTTTCAGAGGATGTTAGGCCACATGCGCCCCCATCAGCGCTGGTTAAAACCTCACGTCCCGGCTCGTGCATGAACCACGGCTGTATCAAAGCCCTGGTTCCTTGGAAAGCGGCCGATTGGTATCAGTCGGGTGTGAGTATGGGCAAAGTCTTGATATGGAAAGTGATCTCGACAGATGCATCCAACTTAGGTTGGGGTGCACTTCACGAGGGCAGGCCCGTCTCCGGCCTTTGGTCAAGCTCGGAGAGGCAGCTGCACATAAACTGTCTAGAGATGAAAGCGGTCAATCTGTCGCTGAAAGCTTTCCTCCCATACATAAAGGATCACCCTGTCCTGGTCCAAACGGACAACATGTCAGTGGTATCCTATATAAATCGCCAGGGTGGCCTCAGTTCAAGAAACCTGCACACCATGGCGAAACATCTCCTTTTATGGGCTCAGCACAACCTGCACTCGCTAAGGGCAGCGCATGTGCCAGGCATTCTGAACCAGGGTTAAATTTTATACCATAAGGAACGATGTATAACATAAACATATGTTCTAACATATTCTATACTATAAGGCCCGATTATATCCGGTCTAGTTCCTATAATTATATGACACAGGAATATTTTCCTGCATATACCCTTTATGTGAGGCTAATAGGTTCGTGCAGTTGCCACAGCACAGCCAATCAGCGCGCTAGTACGCTCTGCCTGGGTCTGCTGTGCAGCTGCACTGCATTTTACATTTATATAAAATTACAAGGATAATTTTTTGGCTTCATATCTCGAGAAAGGAGTTCCTTCCCATAAGCGTAAGCTAACTTATGCAATACTCGTTCCCTACTCTCAGGGAACCGAGGTTACGTTAGTAACCGAGAAGTTTTCAATTAGTATTAGTAAGTCATGAAATAAAAGTAAAGTCATGTAACTGGTACGACATGTGTTAGCTGGGAAGGATTTGCTTGCAGGAAGGTCTTCATTCTATTCATCAGAAGCAGTTTTCATGTTTCATTAACAGTTCATGTTGGTATTGTGTATTCACCATGGTAACTAATGTATCCATAACCCCAAAATGCCACTTTATTTTCACTTTATTTTGTATATTTTTAAATTAGTGTGGTGGCTACTTTATTGTAGTTACAAAAACTAGTTTGGGACTGCTATTTAATAGCCTTACATTATTTCTTCATCAATATTAGTCATATTCGTAACGCCATAGGATTCATATTTAATCTCCTTCAGCGGACTCACCCTTCGCTGATCTCGGATCCAGAAGTCACCGCCGTTGAAAAGGCCTTCAGCGCAACCAGCACCTGCTTCGCAGTCTGAGGACGCCGGATCCTGCCTTTGCTGGACTTCAGTCGCTGTTTCCGCTACGCCATCCGGTGAGCCAAATATCCTTTTAAAGTCGTGTGTGTGTTGCCGCTGCAGCACTCACACTCACAAAAAGAGCCAGGCATTGTTTCAAATGCCTCGTATTTTCTTGTGCCTTGTGTAGAGGCCCCCTCTTCGGCGAAGATCGGCACATCCTGTGCACCGTGTGCCTGGGCCGTGAACATGCCGAAGTGGCACTCTGTAAGGGCGGTTGCCCAGAGTGTGATGAGATGGCACTTGCTCACTGAGAGCCTTGCTCACTCCATTCTCCATGTCGGGCAGCGCAAGAAGTGCCGCACACAGAGGATGCCGGAGCAGGCTATGCCAGAACAGACAAGCGAGCCCACGCCGGCAAACTCGCCGCGTGTCTTGCTCTCTGATTCTCCCTCTTCTGTCTTATTCGTCAAGGACGATCAGCGCGGACCAGAAGTGGAAGAGGACGAGGATGGGTTTTGAACACAATAAAACAAGGTTACTCCCCACAGCTTTTGCGTCGTGGTCGAGACATCAGTGAGTCATGTGCTTCGCGCTGAAGTCTCGAAACTGATAAAAAGGGGGCTGTGGAAGCAGTCCCCGTAGCAACAAGCGAGTCAGGCTTTTACAGTCGCTCCTTCTTCGTTCCAAAGAAGGATAGTGGTCTAAGACCGATCCTAGATCTCAGGCATCTGAACAAAGCGCTTATGACGCGATCGTTCAGAATGTTGACGACAAAACAAATCCTCGCACAAATTCGCCCTGGAGACTGGTTTTCCACAGTGGATCTGAAAGATGCCTACTTTCACATTCAAATAGCACCCCGCCACAGGCCATTCTTGAGATTCGCCTTCGAGGGGCAGGCTTATCAATACACAGTCCTTCCATTCGGTCTATCCCTAGCACCTCGCACATTTACGAAGTGCATGGATGCGGCCCTCGCCCCTCGAGACTACGGGGAGTGTGAATACTGAATTACTTCGACGATTGGCTCATTATAGCCCAATCAGAGGTGCCGTTGGTAACTCACAGGTCCTGCTCCTCAGCCATCTAGAATGTCTGGGTCTCGATCAACACTACCAAGAGCGTGCTGTCTCCCAGCCAGAATATTTCCTTTCTGGGAACAGTTATAGACTCAATACAGATGAGAGCGCGGCTTACGTCACAGCACGCTCTCTCTGTCCAGCGCGTAGCGGCGTCATTCAAAGCTGGCACTTACACTCCTCTCAAACGTTTTCAGAGGATGTTAGGCCACATGCGCCCCCATCAGCGCTGGTTAAAACCTCACGTCCCGGCTCGTGCATGAACCACGGCTGTATCAAAGCCCTGGTTCCTTGGAAAGCGGCCGATTGGTATCAGTCGGGTGTGAGTATGGGCAAAGTCTTGATATGGAAAGTGATCTCGACAGATGCATCCAACTTAGGTTGGGGTGCACTTCACGAGGGCAGGCCCGTCTCCGGCCTTTGGTCAAGCTCGGAGAGGCAGCTGCACATAAACTGTCTAGAGATGAAAGCGGTCAATCTGTCGCTGAAAGCTTTCCTCCCATACATAAAGGATCACCCTGTCCTGGTCCAAACGGACAACATGTCAGTGGTATCCTATATAAATCGCCAGGGTGGCCTCAGTTCAAGAAACCTGCACACCATGGCGAAACATCTCCTTTTATGGGCTCAGCACAACCTGCACTCGCTAAGGGCAGCGCATGTGCCAGGCATTCTGAACCAGGGTTAAATTTTATACCATAAGGAACGATGTATAACATAAACATATGTTCTAACATATTCTATACTATAAGGCCCGATTATATCCGGTCTAGTTCCTATAATTATATGACACAGGAATATTTTCCTGCATATACCCTTTATGTGAGGCTAATAGGTTCGTGCAGTTGCCACAGCACAGCCAATCAGCGCGCTAGTACGCTCTGCCTGGGTCTGCTGTGCAGCTGCACTGCATTTTACATTTATATAAAATTACCAGGATAATTGTTTGGCTTCATATCTCGAGAAAGGAGTTCCTTCCCATAAGCGTAAGCTAACTTATGCAATACTCGTTCCCTACTCTCAGGGAACCGAGGTTACGTTAGTAACCGAGAAGTTTTCAATTAGTATTAGTAAGTCATGAAATAAAAGTAAAGTCATGTAACTGGTACGACATGTGTTAGCTGGGAAGGATTTGCTTGCAGGAAGGTCTTCATTCTATTCATCAGAAGCAGTTTTCATGTTTCATTAACAGTTCATGTTGGTATTGTGTATTCACCATGGTAACTAATGTATCCATAACCCCAAAATGCCACTTTATTTTCACTTTATTTTGTATATTTTTAAATTAGTGTGGTGGCTACTTTATTGTAGTTACAAAAACTAGTTTGGGACTGCTATTTAATAGCCTTACATTATTTCTTCATCAATATTAGTCATATTCGTACAATTTATGTGTAGGCTATGTTAAGTAAAGTGGGACAGTACTTGTGTTTGTGTGTGTGCCAACAATTTAATAATTAATAAAAACTAAACAAACAAATAATATATATTTCCTAAAAAAGTGAGTCGCAACTTAATGATCATGGGAAAAGGTGGGTCCCATGGCAAAACCAATTGAGAACCCCTGAATTAGACATCTTCATGCTGTACTTGCTTTCACTTTTACAGCACTGACATCTACTGGTGACTATTAAGTAACTGCATACTGCATGTGTCCTGTTCATGTGCGTCACCTTAAAAACTTAAGCCTTGATAGTCATGTCATAGTTATCATAGTTATTTGAATTCCCTGATTCAAAAATGACAACATTTAGATGACTTCTCAGCAATACAATCTCTATTTTTTTTTAATTGTTGAACACTATTAAATTATGGTATTCTGCTCCAGACAGCTCAAAATGATTGCAGAATGATTTTTTTTTTGCCATTAATCTTGCTAACAGGTAAAAGCTTCACAGTTTACTTAAGAAAAACTGCATAGAAGTCTTTCTTCACGAGGTCTAGACAAAACATTTGATCATTGTTTGTACAAAAACACAAAAACATCTGTTAAGTATGGTAAAGCAGAGAACCTATATTGTTTAAACTAAAACACTGACTCATCCTTTGACTAAACAGTAAACGTCATAAATCTATGTTTCCTCACATACTGCTGCCAGAGGTGGGCCTCCCAACTCCATATCTCTTAAAGGGATAGTGAGGGGAAAAAATGAGAATTCTATAATTTACTCACCCGCACAGTTCCAAACCTGTATGACTTTCTTTGAAAAATGTATTGGTTGTTTTCATGCAATTTCTAAACACTAGGGACTGATGCTTTGAATTATAAATGTTGTTTATACATGCTGTTATATAGAGTTTTGTCTTTTGAAGCCATATCTTAACTTTGAGAGACAGACTGACTTAAGTTTTAATTGTTATTCTCTGATAATCTTTTCCTCTGATGAGCCATTAACCGCTGTAACTGGTTCGTTGAGTCAGCAAACTTTAGAACAGGATTCGTTTAATTTCTGTGAATGGTTTTGTGAACCAGATCAACCGATTAATTAATAAGATATTACTAAATTTATCATATGGCTTCAGAAGATATATATACACTACACATCAAAAGTTGGGGTTACTAGGATTTTGTTATGTTTTTGAAAGAAGTCTCTTATGCTCATCAAGACTTTATTGTAAAAAATACAATAAAACAGTAATATTGTGAAATATTATTACAATTTAAAAAAACTGTTTTCTATTTGAATCATTTTAAAATATGATTTATTCCTGTGATGGCACAAAGCTGCATTGACTCCAGTCTTCAGTGTCACATGATCTTTCATAAATCATTCTGATATGCTGATTTGCTGCTCAAGAAACAATTCTTATCAATGTTGAAACAGTTGCTTAATATTTGTATGGAAACTGATACTTTTTTTCAGGGTTCTTTAATTAATAGAAAGTTCAGATGAACAGCATTTATTTGAAATATTAGTTTTTTTGTAACAATGTCTTTAATGTCTTTACTTTTGATCAATTTAATGCGTCCTTGCTAGGGCTGGACGATTAATCGAAAAGTAATCGAAACCGAAATTCACAACCTCTAACCGACGTAATTTTCCCATGTCGGTTATTTCGGTTTTTAATCCTGTTAATACTTTCCCCTTAAAACAGGGGTGTCCAATCCTGCTCCTGGAGGCTACTGTCCTGCAGAGTTTAGCTTCCAACCTCAATTAAACACACCTGTACCAGCTAATCAAGGTCTTATTAGGCATACTAGAAACTTCCAGACACAGGTGTTTTGAGGCAAGTTGGAGCTAAACTCTGCATGACAGTAGCCCTCCAGGACCGACTTTGGACACCCCTGCCTTAAAACACTACCGCGCGTGAAGTCACGTGACTCCGCCCCGTCCAGTCAGCGGCATGGGAGCAAGCAACACGGAGGCAAACTCAAACATCAAATTAACACGCGGACAGCGTGTTGTCAATTGTATGTTTAAAGACTTGCCAGTTTGAACATGCAAATGATTTTACACCATTCAATAACATCAATATGGAAAAATAATGCACTTAAGTGCTCGCGAGCTGTTTTCTGTGACACATAGCCGATCCACGTCGTGTCTCTGACAACACGCGAGCCTTGAAGCCAGATCACTTTCACTTACGTTCACAGAGAGCGCTTGAATGTCACCAACACGCTTAACTGATGCCAGTGCTAATAGCAGGGCAGTTTTCAGCGAAAGCGGTTTTAATTCGGCTGTCTGTAAAGGATTTGAAGGGAGGTTCTCTTAGTGCTCGCAGGACCAGTGAAAGGTCCCACGCTGGCACTGTAGGACGGCGAGGAGGGTTAAGCCTCCTGGCTCCTTTTAAGAACTTCACAACCATGTCATGTCTGCCTACTGATTGGCCAGCTATCGGTGCATGAGAAGCGGCGATAGCTGCTGTGTAGACTTTGAGTGTGGATGGAGTTCGTCCTGCATCCAACATCTCTATCCGTGATATCTCGCATGACACTGGGCTATGGTTTCTGGCTGAGCACCAGTCAGAGAACACTGACCATTTAAGAGCATAGAGACGTCTATTATACGGAGCTCTAGCTTCACTGATAGTGTTAAGAACACTCATTGGAAGGTACTCAAGCTCCCTTTGAGTGGCCAGACATGTAGTGCCCACAGTTTGGGATGGGGGTGCCAGACTGTCCCGTTCGCCAGAGAAAGGAGATTTTTTCTCAGTGGAACTGGCCATGGGGCTGCTGATCAAGCTGAATCAACTCAGGAACCAGTGGTGGGTTCGCCAAAGTGGAGCCATTAGCAGGACTGTATGCCCGCATTCCCTGATTCTTTTTAAGACATGAGGGAAATGCGGGACTGGAAGAAAAGCATAAAGTAGACTGCTGGGCCATTCGTGGACCAGCACATCCTTGCTTTTTGAAAAGTAAGTCAGGCAGTGACCGTAGTCTTCGGGGGCACAGAGGACGACCTCTGCCCTCCCGAAAACATTCCATATCATTTGAACCGTTTGGGGATGTAGTGTCCACTCTCCTGGGGACACGAGGCCCCTGGAGAGCATGTCTGCTCCCTAGTTCAGTCTGCCTGGCACATGCACTGCTTTCAGCGAGTGTAATTGCCTTTTGCCCATTGGAGGAGATGTCTGACCTGTTGGTTGAGCCATCTCGACCATAGCCCGCCTTGGCGGTTTATGTAGGAGACCACTGTCGTGTTGTCCTTGCGGACTAGAACATGGTGACCTGAGAGACGTGGTAAAAAAGTCTCGAGGGCCAGCACTACTGCTAGCATTTCTAGGCAGTTTATGTGCAACCGTGACTCCGTGCTCGACCAGGAGCCGAAGGCCGGTTCTCCCTTGCACAGAGCGCCCCAACCCATGTTGGAGGCATCTGTGGTGACCACCATCCGTCTGGAAACTGTCCCCAAGCTCATTCGACCATGGGGTGTAATTTGGATATGAAAGTAAGCATCTTTCAGGTCCACTGAGAAAAACCAGTCCATCGGGCGGATTTGCGCGATGATCTGTTTTAATGTCAGCATTCTGAAAGGCCATTTGATAACAGCCTTGTTCAGATGTCTGAGGTCTAAGGTGGGTCTGAGACCGCCATCTTCTTGTGGGACGAGGAAATAGCGGCTGTAAAACCCTGACTCGCGCTGTGCTAGAGGCACCGCCTCTATAGCTTTTCTCATCAATAGGCTCTCCACTTCAGTTTTGAGGACGTGTCACATTGCTCTCCACCGAAGTGTGTTATGCCCGTGAACGGGGTGGTTTGCGATCGAATGGGAGCGAGTAACCTCATTGAATTGTTTTTACAACCTGCTGTGACACACTGGAGATGGCTTTCCAAGCCTCTGCCCGGTTGTACAGGGGTTTTATAGTGTCGGAAGGCGGCGCGCTGTGCAGGGCGCCGACTTCCGTGTGGTGTGGAAGAGACAGAAAACTCATTTCTTAAACATGTTCTTTTATTGAACTCGCTTTTATAGCGGCAGAATGCAAGGGAGCGCGCATCAGAGCGGGCTCGCAGTTTACACTCACAACATTCAAAATAACATTTTTCTCCCTGGCCGGAATAAAATGGGCCGTGGGGAGAGAATTCTGAGTTTTTTGGGGGGCGGACCGGCCTGGGCGGGACTCAACCCTCCTCTCTTCCTGATCTTTTGAGTGATTCCATAGCGCTGAATTAACAGTGCTTATATGCAGTGGTGCACACTATGTAGGGGACACTGCCTACAGTCATAAAAGGAAAATACTCTTAATTGCTTTAATACAGCGTTTTGTGTGCAGGCGTGCGCGCTTCATAGCGGGCTCGTTTACTGCAATGGTGGACCTCTCCAGTCGCCTGAAGCGGTAGAGAGAAGTCATGCTCTCAGTGTTTTGTGTGCAGGTGTGCGTGCTTTATAACAGGCTCGTATACTGCAATGGATAAACCTCTCCAGTTGCCTGAATAGAGGGGATTGAGAGAAGTGGTAGAGAGAAGTCACTCTCTCAACAGTGCGTTTTGTGTGCAGGCGAGTGTGCTTTGTAACAGGCTCGTATACTGCAATGCTGAACCTCTCCAGTCACCTGAATAGAGGGAACTGGGAGAAGTGTTAGAGAGAAGTCACTCTCTCAACAGTGTGTTTTGTGTGCAGGCGAGTGTGCTTTGTAACAGGCTCGTATACTGCAATGCTGAACCTCTCCAGTCGCCTGAATAGAGGGAACTGGGAGAAGTGATAGAGAGTGAAAAAGGGGCAGGGCTTGGCCGCCGTTTCACAACGCCGCTATGCGCTAGACAGCGAGTGCAGCAATGACGTAAGTCGCGCTCTCAACAGGGCGCTCGCTGCCATGGCAATAAGCGCGAGCTGCAGTGAGAACAGGCTGTAACGTAAGCCGCGCCCTCAATATTTCTAGCAGTCTGAAAGCAAGACACGCGGGGAGAGCTCCGGCGTGAGTTCGCTCGTCCACTCTGGCATTCTCTGTCCGCAGCGCTTCTTCAGCACGGAGAGAGAGAGAGAGAGGGAGGCGGGATGCATCGAGGCTGGCGAGCCGAGCCCGCGGGGTCGGCAGCACCATCTCATCGTGCAAATTCGCCGTGGTCTCAGCCGAGACACGCGATACCCGCTGGGGAATTTGCATTGCTGTGAAGTTGAGGGGGCGGGGTCGTCGATGGAGCCCGACCATTCCTCAGCGTCAGAAGTGGCGAGAGACTCAGAGTCATCGTGTGGATGCTCGCGCGCATCGTGTGGATGCTCCCGCGCGCATCATTGCCGGCGAATGAGACCAGGCCCTCGGCTTCGAGCGGAGGGAACAGGTCCGATCGAGAGAACGTCACGGGAGAAACGTCTCTCTGAGGCGAAGACGAGGCACGCGGGCACTGGGCCGACGTGAGCTCGTTAACCTAGGTGTACTCAGCCCTCGGGCTCCGCCGCTTTTTCCGCCGGGGTTCGGACTGGAAAGGGAACGGGAGAGCGCGAGGGGCGGGTTCGCGCTCTGAGAAGAGCGCTATCCGCGAGCGGAGAGAGGAGATGGGCATACCCTCGCAGTGAGAGCAGCCGGACCCGGAGAGAAACCGTCTGCGTGGGCTTAGCCCAGACAGATCACGCACACATCGTGGCCGTCCTCTTCATGCCGGTGAGTGCTGCATGTTACACATATATTGCGCGACATTACGTAAGTCGCTCATTGTAAAAACAAGGATACACCGTAGTGTTTCACCGGAGAGCGCAGGAGAAAGGCGCGACAGCTCACAGGACCGCTGGCAATTGAGCGAGCTGAAACAGGCCGCTGACTCGTTGCAGGATGTCCAGGCTGGCTAGCTCGCGATTCCGCTGCAGGCTCGTCTTTTCTCGGCGAAAGGTGGTGTAGCTTCGAGAATTTATCAGCAAGGACCGAGATCATCGCTGAAGGAGATTAATCTGACATTTTAGGGCATTACAGCGTACCTTTAAGGCAGATGCCACGGCCATTTTGGCGGGCTTTGCGCTCACCTTCGTGGGCTTTGTGCCCTGCTTCGCGGGCATTGTGCCTATTGGTTCGCTCAGTTACGCTGTTCTGCCATTGGTTCATGCAGTTCCCACTGGCCAGCCAATAGTGTGCGAGATGTCTCTACACTGTTTTGACTGAGCAGTAGTACTGCGTGATTTTACAAAAATGCTTCAGTAATTCGAGAAATAGATTATTTCCCATTGCGTCTTAAGACGCAGTACGACTGACCGTTCGAAAGGGAACTCATTGTCGACGCTGTCCTGTGATTTATCACTAAATTAGTGTAGAAACTCAACGTTAAAACATATTTTTCTACTTTTGTAACTACATATAACGCACAGCTTCACAATTAATAAAGAAACGGTATGACTAATTCATGCGCAATCTCTCTTTCATTAATTCATTCAAATAACTACTCTCATGGTGCTAATTTATTTAAAAAAAAGAAATATCCCACCTTTAATAGTCAAGCATATTTACAGTACATACCTTGTCAGTGAACTATGAGGGCAAAAAACGAAATCGAGGTAAAGTGCTCAATTAATCGAGGTTTTGATTTAGGTCATATCGTCCAGCCCTAATCCTTGCTGAATTAAAAAAAAAAAAAAAAATATGTGTGTATATGGCACATACATGATGCTTTTATTGTGCATTTGGAAGCTTGAAAGCTCCATGAAAAACATAAAAAAACTATTGAAAATGTTTTCTTGTCTATTTCACAGAAGATCAAACAGGTTTGGAACAAGGACAACATGATGGTGAGTAAATAATGACAGCATTTTAGAAAAACAGGACATTATAAAAAATATTTTTTTATTTTAGGACTTTTTATCTTGTCGTAATTCGCATAAATTCAGCTTTAACATCTCTTTCCTGAGCTACTTAACTCTGAGTGGAGACAGGAGCAGCAAGAGGTGATAAGAGCATAACAATTCTGGTGACCAGCCAAGAGAAATGGCCTGCTTTCTCACTCATAGTCAAGTGTGTGTCCAGCACCTCATGTAAAGCCTGAGAGCTGACGGGCCTCATTGTTCCAGGCTCAGCGACCTTTCCACGGGGAGTAAGCTGGATGTGGGTGGGGGGTTCATTTCCGAGGATTGTTGGAGGTCTTTGAAACTATTAAGAGGAGGGAGAGGGAGAGGGAGAGGGAGAGGAAGAGAGAAGGGGGGGGGGGGGGGGGGAGTGGACTCTGAGGAGCGCCTGACAGGAGGAGGGAGGGAGAGGATCATTTTTGAGATGGGGGGCGGAGAGTTTCCATACGGCACCACCGAGCAACGGCTTTACAACATCTTGTTCTCTTGTGCTTTGTGCCAGTTCCTGAGCGTTTTGAGCAGCATACAGATATGGTGGTGCTGAGGTTGGCCGTATTACTCCAGGGGCTGCTTCTCGCAGCACGATGTGAGGTCAGAGCCAGAGACCCGGAGGTAGAGGAGGAGGACGAGCTGAAGGACATGTCAGATGGTGGTGAATGGGACCACAGAGTTCCACTGGTAGGGTTTGGAGCACCTCATTATGGTGAAGGACTAAACAGGCAGAACCCTGATGTGTATGGAGCTGTCCACCATCCTCTGGGTCATGGACACCAAGATCTCAGTAGTGGACATCTTTCTCCGGATGTACCTGAGGGAACAGCTACAACTGAGGACAGGGGCTCTCTACCACGCACTGGGTAAGTGTTGCAGTTCCTCATTCATTCATCATGCTCCATTTGATTATGACATAATCATGACTGCAGTGTATAAAAAACAGTAATTTCTTGAGGTTTTTGTTGAAAAGGGGGTCGTCCACCAGGGTAATTCTGCCATAATCCTGCTCATTACACACATGTCATAAAAACGTGCATGGTTTAATTGGTTTTAGAACTTTTATTTATCCTGGAGAGCCACCCAGGTTGAAGCAGAGCAGCTTGTGAAGCAATGGCTGTAAAAACAAAGTGAATTTGGGTTCCTCCATCACTTCCTCAAGTTTCTTCTCATCAAAGCACATTTTTGAAACAATGCCTTTATTATCACATTTGATTAATTCAATACATCTTTGCTGAATAAAAGAATTTCTTTAAAAAAAAAATCCTGACCCCAAATTTACGGTAGTGTATATGGCACATGAGGTCGAAGCAGAGAAGCTTGTGAATGGCTGTAAAAACATAGTAAAGTTGTGTTTCTCTCCATCACTTCCTCAAGTTTCTTATCTTCCCCATCTCTGTTACAGTCAACGTTTAACTGATGTGGAAACAAAACAGGAAAAGTGTTTCAGCAAACATTTGGAAGTACCCGTGTTCACAATTCTGTACTTAAAGGTCTCCTCTGACGCCATGCACATCTATTCAAAGTGTCAAGAGTGCCCATATGTTTTCTCTTAACTCTGGCTAATCCATAGTAATTCAGCCTAATTACCTGGAACACATAGGAGCCAAATGTTTCCTGCGCTTTGAGATCAGCCTCAGTTTAATCTTTGCACAAGAGCTGGGTCGCTCTTTACCTCAACCCAAATACATACAGTAGACCCCGAATTGCTCAGCAGCAGGCTTGAGTCTCTGATAACACCCTCCCTACAGTGTTTTTATTTAACATGTTGTGATTTAACATCTGGTTTGGGTCTGATTAATGGTACGAATGGGTCTGCCCCTTTCTAAATTGAATTGAATACCTCTTCAACTAAATGTGATTTGAGGTAGCAAATATTGTGCGGTAATTTATCCATTACACAATTGTAATTGTAACAAAAGGAATTTAAGAAATGAAATTTAAAGAAGTTGCATTTCGGTATGTCGTTTTTTAATAAAATATTTTTTTTTTCAGAGTTAAGTAGCAATAAACGTCATCATGATCAGACACAAGGGGTATTTACAGAAACATTAGATGATACTAATAATCAGTTACTTAATGCCACACAGAACTTGTATACTGGATTGTTTTTAATTTTTTTTCAAATAGTTTTTAATAAAATATGTAATGAAGCAACGATAAACATCATCATACATAACATATGGGGAACATTAGATGATATTAATAATCATTTGTTTACTTTAAATTTGTATGAAAATTTATAGCAGAAATAAATTTTGCATGCTGTAATTTAATGCCAATATTTTTTATTAAGTGGATTTATTTTGTTATTGTAACCTATATCATTTATATTTTAATCTTTTATCATTTAAAGCCTACATAAGGTTAAACATAAAAGGCTTGTTAAATAACAGGTGTTCTTTAGGGGAGGTGTGAGTCTGTGGATGAAAGAAAAGATCCTTTTTTTTTAGTGATGTGATGTCTTGGCATGCATGGGCAACTCTGAAAAGCTAGAAAGAAAGGAGGAGAGACAAAGAGAGAGTTTGATGCCCAGGTGCAGAGAATCCCAAGGGAGCTTGGGTACTTACGGACAGGGAGGAAAATATCAAAGACGACTTTTTGTACTTTTGTAGAAATTAAAATTGACGGAAATAATTTAAATAGAAATTTCACTTAACAAAGTCAAGCTTTCTGAACAGAAACAGCTGTTGGAATATAACCGCAATTCAAATGTCAAAACAAATTACATGTTCTCGTGAAATTAAACCTTGTTTTGCCAAAGTCAAATAATCAAGACACTTTTATTTTATTATTGAAATCCCCTGTATTCATCCATTCATTGTGGATGTTGTGACCTGTGTATGTGGTTTCGATATTTCACATCCTCTCACACACTCTTCTTTCTCTGTTGTGGTTTGAGTTAATCTGCTTTCATCCTGTGTCCGTCTCAGGAAGCTGCTCTAGCTTACGATCTGGCCCTAAAAAAGTTTTGCATACAGTTTATTTTTTGGGTCTCAACCAATCTCAACAGAGGTCCGTCTGTCGAAAGCCTTGTTTCCTTTTGTGCTCAAGTCAATATAAACTCACCACTTCACTAGCTTATAATGTGCTTTATTTCTTGGACTAGAATCAAAAGCATGACATGGATGGGGAGAGTTTTTATCTATTGCAGCTGTTGTACAACAGTGAGAGGCAGTGAGAGGCAATGAGAAGCCTGTATAGAGGATCCAAAGTCAAACAAAACCCTCCATTAAAATTCAGCCTTAATATGTCAGCTCTGTATACAGTAGGATAAATGTCTGCTGATAAAATCATCAAAGCAACTTTTCAAAGCTCTTTGATTTGTAACAGGCTAGTATACATGTTCTCTAGCTTGTAATATGTTATAACTTGGAATGTTCCCTGTTTCACGAAAAATAGACTTCATTCAATATCTACATCTACTAATTTTAAAATGTAATTTATTCATTGATGATTATTCATTTTTGATACAAAAATTTATCATGGTTTTCACAGAAATATTGAGCAACACAATTGTTTTCAACATCATCAATGAATAAATTACATTTTAAAGTATTATCAAATAGAAAAAGTTACACTGTGCATTTTAGTTTCACAAAATATCTGTTCACAGGTCAAAATAACCCGGAGCATGAACATTTCTACTTTTTTTTTTTTTTTGTCCAGAAACCCTATATCATTTAATTTAAGCATTATATTTATGCAAGTTTCTTTTTTAAAGAATCTTTTTTACTTGCCTCTATATTACTAGATTTAAACTATTTTTTTTATAATAAGCACATTACATTTAATTTCAATATTACTTTTAATAATTGTACAAATATTTCACAATATTACATTTCTTACTGTATTTTTTATCAAATAAATGCAGCCTTGGTGAGTACACAGTAGTGCATTCTCTAAAAATAAGTGATATCTTGTTCAGTTTGGCTTCTTAAATAAATATATCTTATATTAAGGATGTTTAGATGGTTTTTATTAAAAACAAGACAAAAAATTATTTTTTTGCAGTACACTCTCTGGAAATTCACATGACCAGAGGAAACTATGAAACGAAGGGGCTTAAGGTTAGAGGTCATGTCAGTCTGTATGCGTGGATGTCCGTGGGTATCTTTGTTGGGTAAGGATCCCAGGATGAGGGAAGTTTGCAGGAGGGAGAGAGCGTCATTCACTTCCTTCCTGTGAGGGGACACTAATCGGCAGAAAGCAGGAAGAAAAGCAATGTGCTTACAGATATGTCCATCCATAGAACTGTCCGGAAGTGACATAAAACAAGTCTGATTTATACAGCATATATAATAAACTTTTAGCACTTAAGTCTATGTACGTGTTTAACATACAAAAGATTTATGACTTATCACAAGCGGTCCAGAATTCTACACCCGGTTGTGTACATAACTTTTTTCAACCTAAAAAAATGCTTGAAATTGTAGTTCACTCACTCAATGGGTGTGCTGTGTATCCGAAACTGGACTGGAACATACAGTAAATGGAATGGATTGACAAACAAACTGCCTAATTTGTTGTCTTTTTTTAATCAAGGGTGCCAGAATGCCGTTCAAGATCATTCCAGTCCAATTTAACCCCTTCTTAGGGCTACAGAAGATAACGTAAGCCCAAGATGTATAGGCAGACAAGAAGGAAGCCTTGTGCCCCATCCTTTAATCCTTTAATCCCAGTCTGCCCCAGAATGAAGCAAAATCACAGGCTTGTAAACTATAAAGATTCACATGCTTTACAAGTAACTTGTCTTGAGACCTTCAATCCCTTTACCTTCAGATCCTATTAATCAATGATCACATTACAGGCAGCTTAGTGATAAAGACAAATATAATGTCAGAGGAAAGACAAAGTAATGCTTGAAATACCCTTGTGTTAACTCCACTCAAAAATACAACAACAGAGACAAATGCCTTTACAACTTCAAAACAAGTCCCCTCTGTTTGACATTTTCAGTTTGCATTACCAGAAAAATCATTGTGTTGCACAAGAATGACCACATGTTTTTCCTTATTCTGACTCATTGTATACTGAAAATGTGAGTTGTTTTTTTGTCACAGTTTATTCTATTTGGAAACAAGCACTAAAGCTGTTTATTTAAGACTAACTGTGGCATACATGGTATACAATTGTATTTTGTTTCAGCTCAGACCTTGTGTAAAGCTCTGTAGGATAAGTCATGCTGTAAGATTCATAGTCTATGGTCTAAAATGCACTAAGTATTACTAATTGTCCATAAACAGTGCTGTTACTTTCTCTCCATGTAACCATTGTTAGAACCAATAGTGTTGGAACTATTGCTTTGTTGTGTTTTGGCATCTTTGCTTAACTGATTAATTTGGCTTTGTTGGATATGTCATGGCCTGTGGGTTTAAAACCACACGATACGTTACACAAATCAAGAACTCAACCTGGCATATTCCCAATCATTTAGTCATCAAAATTCTTTTAAAAAGTACCGATCCCATTGACCTGATCTGCCCTACATTCGCGTTTGATTAATGGAGAGACGAATACAGAGTTTCTCATTCTGAAACTTATACCGAGCGCATTAACCATTGACCAAAGACTGAACAATTACACCCCAAACAATTCACAACTCTGCAGTGAATGTGAGGGATTTGGCTGGGAGAGTTTGACCCGTCTTTCTTGTGGACTATGAATCATACATCAAGAGGATTGAGCAAGTTAAAACAACCAATAGCAGGCTGATGTTCCTCCTCAAAGGACCATTTCCAAATACATCTGCCCACAAAGCCTTATCTTTCCAACCTTTAACTTCAACAAACCTATGATCTCTGGTCGTTTCCCATGTTTCCATGATCATTGTTAATGGTTTACTCATAATCAGCAACAAAGACTCATGTCAAAGATCAGCTCTAATGATGTAAAATAACTACAGCTCATCATCATCAGCTCTGCCGTGACCTCAGGCATAGGACCTCACAGCTGGACCAAATGAAATATCAGCTCTCTGTTTTGTCTTTCTGGTCAGCCACCTTTGGGCAGTGTACATAACCAATCCTTCTAAACCTGTGACGTGGTACAGACCTTCTCTGGCCTTTGTGTAAAGCAGTGACCCTTCTGTTTTATATCTGGAGATCCTAATTTGTATGCAGCAGGTTGCAGCAGGAAAAGGGTGCTTGGACTTGCCCAGGTCAGAAGGGGCTCTATTATTTACAGCATTGTAAGTCAATGGAGAACCTTCCATCTCCCTTACTGCCAATCAGATCAAGGATGCCATGCTGCGCTATAGCACTATTAACAATGAGTCATGGCTGTTGGCACCCAGACACCTATTCTTTGGTTTCTGGTTTGAAAGGAAGCAACTTTTTTTGTACCTAATGCTGCCTTTCCAATGTTTCTGACATTCGCATACTCTTGTGATCATCACACAGACTTTAAAATTAGTTGTGAAGCAGCCGTTACACTCTGCATATTAGCAATGGTAAAATGAATGAATAATTAATGTATGAATATATCCACAAGTATGTCTGAAAGAAAAACATGGCTAACCAATGTAAATAAACATTTTACAATTATAAAATAATTATTTTGAGAAAAAAATTGTCATATCCACCCATTCAGAGAAATAGTGTCTGGTGGTTGCATATGGTCTTGCTGCAAAAGTTCAAATATTTCAGCTCAAATTGCATCCAAAAATTCTGCATACATGTATGATCTGAACTCCACTCAGCTCCCGGATTACTTTCTATTAAAAATGAATGACTTCATGTCTGTTGTTTGTTAGAGATAGTGGAAAGGTGGATTAAGAATACCCTCACATTCATGTATTTATCTTTAATTCACTCAGGGTTAAGCAATGTTTCAGACTTGTCATTTTGAATGGCGGTTAGCACCACTTGTAGCCCTTTAAAAGAGGTGATATAAAAAGGTATACGGTGTGTGCTTCATTAAATATTAATGATATATAGAGCTGGTACAGGAATAAATCACAGTATTTACTCTTAATATTGCTGTAAACTGCATTTATTCCAAGAACTTTGAGAAAAACATCCAGCCATTGATTCATCAAACTAATTTGAGATTACCATGGATGCAGTCCAAGAAATACATTACGGGGCTTAATGTGTCATTTGTAGATTAATATTTCCCTCTAGATAATGAAATATCATTGGGCTTGACCCTGAGAACTAGGAGAAAAGGTTCAGCTAAACACAAGCCCTCAAATATAACTGTATCATTGCTAAGTGTATTAGTACAATGAACCTCTGGCCTTGACCGAACTGGATACTTCCGATGTTTCCTAACTACAGAATGTACATATTAGGTTGTGTGTCTGACGTTCAGTCTCCCTTCCAGGAATTGGTGTGCGTTTGTTCACAAGCGTTCTGTTACTGTGGCAGTATCCTGTGGAACTGAGAAGTACACCATCAAGTCCCAGAGTCCCTGTCCTAACGGCACCCCAGACTGCCAGCTAGTCATGTAAGTAAATTATATATCTTAAATGTGAAGTGTGTTGTTTCTGTGTTGCTAGAGGCACCAAACAGAACTGAAAAAATAAGGACCGTTTTCAAACACTCCCCTTACCTGCTATAGGGTGGGACGGAATAACGCACAGGCAATACCACCCCCCAACAATAAGAACACTTTAGCGCACACCCACAGTTTCCTAATGCTCTCAAACTACTTAAATATTTGTATATACATGCATGTTTTGCAATAAATATAAAGTATATTGTGTAGTTAGAATAGAAAATGTATTTTAAAAGGCCCCTTTTATGCAAAATTAACTTTTACATGGTGTTTGAACATAATGTGTTTATAGTGTGTGTACACAACCACCCTATAATGGTAAAAATCCACCCAGGCACCCACTCCTCTTTTTTTAATCCCCATAAAGCATAAGCAGTGTTTCAGAACAAGCCGTTTGCAGATTCTAGCAGTGTGACTTCACATATGCTTAGGCCCCGCCCACAACTGCTGACAGACTCTGTCCTTTTAGCATAGACCCCACCCTGAGTGAGCTGTACACAGTCCACCATTTTTATCTCCTCGCCAGAGCATTTAACAGCAGCATTCTAGTAAGAAATGTGTTCTTAATAAAGCTACTAAAGTTCATTCAGTCAAGAGCAGTGAGTGATTTTTTTTCTTTTGTTGTTTGATTCATATTAACAGCAGATATAGCAGTAGGTACTGTATATTACACTGCTTTCACTTTAATACACATATCTAATATACACATGCGATTTCTTTACTTGCTGTTTACGTTCACAGACATAACCGACTGTGTTTATGTGAACTTTGACATTACCTTGTGTGTATTTGACAGTTTAAGTGCAATAAGACGTAAAAGAGAACTTAGTTTAATACTCACAGGATGCTCCGTCTGACATCCAGCTTTCTGTGTGTGTGCTTTGGATGTGTGTGCTCAGAAAACCATATATCATAAGTTTAGACTGATATGGCTTTATGATGAACTGCAATGTCACGTGAGCGTGATCGCGATAGAGATGATAATCAAAACCAAACAGATGTTTTAGTTTTTGGCAGAGTATCCGAGGCACGAGCGGTACAGACTCCGCCCTCTTCTGGAAAGTGGGGTGGGGAGCAGCAGCTCATTTGCATTTAAAGACACATGCATGAAAACAGCATGTTTTTCCTTCCACTCAAAAATGGGCATTTACAACATGGTATAATAAAGGATCTGTGGGGTATTTTAAGCTGAAACTTCACAGACACTTGGGGACACCTGAGACTTATATTACATCCTGTAAAAAGGGGCATGATAGGTCCCCTTTAACATAAAAATATTTGTTATACCGTATAACTTAATCTGCAAAATGCGTATAAAATGACTTAATCAAATCCCTTAATTTGTATGCAGGTACAAACTGTCCACTCGGCCAGTGTACAGAGAGAAGCAGAAAATCTTCACTGCACTGCTGTGGCGATGCTGCCCTGGGCATGCTGGGAAAAACTGTGAGGAGACAGGTACTGATGAGCTTTCCACAACAATCTGACACAACAGGTCTTAAAGTGATGCTGGAACCAAGAGGTTCTTGCAATATCATGCCTGACTTGCTTACTAAATTGGTTTGCTTCTACACAATGGTGTCACTATTTCCAAAAGTTTTGATATGGTCTTTCTCCTCTTTTGTATAAATATAACTACAGAGAGATTTGAATACACTGCTTGGCCAACAGTACTGTATGCGAACACTCGCCTTCTAATGAATGGGCTTGGCTCTTTCATTTGTAAATTGGATGTAAAATGTAAAATGCTCGTGTAAAAGATGCTTTCCACCGGTGAGGTGCCATATGTTCTTGAAAACATAAAAATATATATTACATTCTCTGTTTTCTCTGTGCTCTATGTCAGTCACAGATGGCCATGTCTCTGAGTCTGAGTCTCAAGACCCCACTATGGCAGGCAGACCACATCCGCGAGTACATGAAGTGACAGACAGAGGTATGTGATGTAAAAACTTTTTAAGTTTAAAATTTCTCTCTACAGCATGGATAGTTGCAGCACTGGATGCTGATTGGCACATTCTAGCCGAGCATGACTCTATACCTGTGACAGACTGACACTGGCCTGGCTGCTGAAACAAACTGAGGAAATGACAAAAGTGTGTTTGTGCAAATATTGGCTGGTTATGGGAATGTTATTGCCCCACATGGGGGGACGGAAAAGGGCGTATGATTATTCTGAAGGCAAGGGGTGGGCCCACACAGAGTGTTGACGTGTGTGATCGCGCTTCAGTCCGAGTATGGACAAAACAAAAATGGTCTTGGGTAAATACACACATGCACTGGAGCGCACTAGAATAATAGCACGTTTCAGAGGAGGCTGTCAAATCCACAGCTCTAAAAATAATCCTTTGAGCTAGTTGTTGGGACACAAACAAAAGCTTTGGACACAAACGTGGAAATTCCCGTGCTGCTGATTAATCTGATACTAGGCACTCCTACTAATGACCTTCCTGAGATTCAAATGTACAGGTCAAAGTGCACAGGTTGCATTCATGCAATGAATAACAAAATAACAAAACTGATGGCAAAGGTACTATCAATCAATACAGTGCCAAAACATCACTTAACATTTGGTTGTACTTTTTTTCTTCTCTCTCTTAAGGATATAACAAACTAAATCAAGAGAACAGAGAGCAGAATGATTTCCAAATGTCTGGCGGTCCACTGTATGAAGCTCAACAACCCGATGTAGAGAATCAAACTGCAACAGAGCGCATCTATGATTATGAGCACGGTCCTCATGCTGGCCATGACCACAGTCACCACTTTGAGAGGAGAGGTATGTTAAATTTTACATGCGATATACCTCGCAGACTTGAACAAACTATGACGATTCAAGAAAATGCCATTTGATCAGTTGGGGCTCCTGGCTGTAAATTTAGGTAGGGCAGATTCTGGGTCTTAGCGCTAGTTTATGATAAACATTTTGTAAGCTTTATATCCTAATCACTGAACACATCAGACACAGTTTTGCAGCAAGGACATTCTAACATTTTAGAATATTGCAAGTTGTGTAGGATTCCCAGTGAGGAAAACAAAGTCATGTCTATTCTCAGAACAAACATAAAACAAACACAACAGAACTACTGTATATAAAGGCTATTCACATGAGCATGTTGAAACTAAATTATTTATACTTTAATTAATTTGCCATGCTACACCACATAGGAAGAACAGATATGCCAACTAGTTACTGACCTGATGCAGACTAATATACACATAGCTGAATATATATATATATATATATAACTGATAGCATCTTGGTCTGGAGCAAGGTTTATGTAAGATAACGTCCATTGCCATGTTGTTTAAATTTCAAATGCACTCATGCCCATCTGTTTGCCCATGGAAGTGCTGGTCTGAAAATGAGGTGTATTCAGGCGCATTGTTAGCACGTTGCTATTTTGAGGCAACTAAAAACGATTGCAGAATTTTTTGTTATTTAAAGGGCACATTAGTAATATGCGCCTATAGGCGGGTGCACAATGGGTGTACACTCTGCTTATTACACACAAACACATTTTTACACTTATTTCCATCCTTAAACTAGCAAAAGTGGATTCAGACACACTCTAAGTGAACCTGTGCATGCATCAGACCATGCGCTTATATCATTAAAATAGGGCCCTTAGTATCATGATACATGCCTGCCAAATCCATGCACTTCATTTTAATATATCCTGCTCACTTTACGACTTGAAATAGTCTAGAAAATCCAAACACTGTCGGATGGGGTCAATGGGACATTGTCCATACAGAAGAGCGGCGGCTGTATTTGATTCAACGGTTAAAATCAATTCTGTATGCTTTGACAATCTAAAATGTACAAATAAGTGTTTTGCTCCCAAATGACAGCTGCCACTTATTGTATAAGCTCATTGGTTTTGCTAAGGTCTGCGGTTAAACAAAAGCTTGAGATTTTATTCTACAGCATAAAATATATCAGTAAATACCCCACTTGTGTTTTCACGTGTCTTGAAAAAGGTGTCTAAATGGGACTCCGGAGGTCAAAGCGCCGAAAAGAAAAACATCATGAAAACATGTATTAGTCCACTTTTACCCTTATTGTGTTTATTCACACACTTTCAAACTTTTCTAACTTCAACTTTGAAATTTAAATAAAGATTGAAAAGTGTAGTTTTTATTGCCTAAATTTAAATTTTTACTTCTGCACATTGTAGTTTGTGTCTATTGTGAAGATTACCTTGATGAACAAAACATGTAAGAATCAGAAACTTTGGTTGGTCACAGAAAGTTAATGGAAATATCCTATTAGGTTTTTGTTGAGGGGTTCTCAACAAAAAAAAACCCAAAAGCATTCAGCAGGTCTCTCTTCCCACTCTCTTGTACATATAAACACTACTGAAAACAGAACGTGCATACCAAAATAGTTACTAGACACTTCCTATGGTTGTAATATGCATTGTCAGATATATTATGGGTATATTATTCTGTCTGTCTTGTCAAGTGCCGGTCTCTCTTATATCCTACTATGCAGAGGATGCCGGATTAACAGAACAGTAAATAATGCTGCAGACAGGGGAAAAACCTCCATTCCACTTCAATAACAGCTCCTCAATGTCCCTTCACATTACTAATTCCTGCACAGGATATCCTCTCTTTCCCTGGGAAAAAGTCCCCCCATACATTGTATGGTTATGTGCGTGATGTAATGGTCTATGGAAATGACAGTGGATCAGATATAGATTGAATCCAGCCACACACAACACTAAGAAAACTGCAGCGTTATTGATGTAAGGACACATTTGTCACATAAATAAAGCTTGAGAGCCTCTTTTAAAAGTTTATTCTCTTCCAAAAAGACAAAAGAAAATAAACTTTGAAGTTTGAATGGAGAATTTTCCCCTGGTTACCCTGTTGTTCTGGGTAGGAGCAGAGCTTTTGTGTCTGTGTGAGATGTGGTTCAAATAGTAAAAACAATGTTGTCAGGGTAATAAAACATGACTCAATCATATATCCTAGACTTTACAACATGAGAAAAAAGCAGCAGGAGCATAAATTCTGAAGCTTTTCCATACAGTGTTTTGACAGCATGTGAATAAAAAGAATAAAAACGGCACATGACCCTCTGTCAGGTTCCCTACAGGGAACTTATACATGTAGAGATCTCTTTCTGCTTAAAACTCTTTCCTAAAACGTGCACACTCATGATCAAAATGTACCACACACGCATGCTTTATTTCAATGCAGGGGATGTAAAAGACCCTGGGCTGTTCACTAGTCAATTAAAGGGTCAAAGTTCAGGTGAATGACCCATCCTGAACTGGAAATTGAGATGTAAATATTTCCGACATGAAATCGATGTTTCCTCATGAGCAGCATAGAAAGTCAAACCATACAAACAGCACCAAAGGGAAAATAATTATCCAAGAATGACAATAGATTCAGATTTCTATTTTTGGCAATGTGGTTATCCTCCAAAACATTATTGTTGCTGGGATTCCCCTCTTTGTAAGTTGCTTAGAACGTTCATAGAAAATAATGTTCAATGAGAACATCTATTTTAAGATTCTTTCTAAACAAGGACAATTCAAAGTTCACGGCCTCATTGCACAAATTTGAACTTGGGTGCGTATGTTCATAAAAACGGTCTTTGGTGTGGAAAAAGCGCCATGTCAGGGTCTAAGCAGACGTATGCACTTTTCCTAATGACAGAGAGTCAGAGTAATTCAGGTATTTGGAAATCTAAGCAATTCTTGCCGCTTGCCATTCTCAAGTGAAGACGTTGACTGATGCTCTTTTATATGTTAATGACATAAATAAGGGGTGTTTACAAGACTGAGATATGAAACCATTCAGCTATGCACAATTACAAGATCATTTGCGATTTATAAAATTTCACATCTGGAAGAAAGGCGTATGCACGTTTTCTGTGCGTACGTTCTCTGAATCACACGTATGTACATTTGAGAAATGATTGTAAGATCAAATGTAGGAAAATTTTATAAATGAGGCCCCACATGTTTAGCCGGTGTCTGTCTATCTTTTTTCAGACCCTTATGCTGTAAATGAAGACGTTCCTCACCCTGAAACACCTTACGCTCACTACGGGCTCCTGCCAATCTTGAAAGAAGCTGTGATGTCTCAGCTGCAGCCTGTGTTGGAGAATTTCAATCTAACCCTGGAACGGCTCTTTCAGGAGGTGCAGGGTTTGCAGCAGGACATGGCCCAACTCCGACAAGATCAGGAGCAGGGAAGGGTCGCTGAGCCTCTAGAGGTTGGTGGTGAGGAGCACAATCTACAGGAGGCTGTTGAGGTTGAGTTGAGGGAGAGTTTACAGAAACTGGAGGAGGTGAAAGCTCAGTTTCGCAACCATCGCCATGAGGTGGAAGCGAGGCTCCACGCGCAGCAAACCATGCTGCAATATAACCTGACAAATTTCAAGATGGACATAGACGTCAAAATCAAACGTCACCAAAAGATGTTGCAGGTCAGAGTTTTTACTCAATCTCAGATGATTTTTGTACATGCATAACAATTGTACTGAATGTGTATATCTCGCTCTAGGTAAATCTCCAGTCTCTGAATACATCAATGTCTGGAGTGATACAGGAGCAAGAGAGGCTGGACGAGGAATTTCAGAAGATTTGGCCGGAAAATAAGGCCGATCCCACACAGAGTCAGTCTCATGATAGCACAGCTGTCTGGGAGGCCATCACGCGTCTGGACAACAAAGTCATCAACAACACTGTGAGACTTAGCACCTTGATTGAAGGCCATGAACAAGTGACTGCAAACATAAAGGACCTCCAGAATGGTTGGAGAGATCTGGACAACAAAATAGTCCAGACTGGCCGCAACAGCCAGGTTCAGTTTATGGAGACTGGTTTGGAGGTGGAGGCAGCGAAGGTAGCAGTCCTTGACCGTATTAATGAGCTGAGCAGCAACATCAGCATTCTCCAGCGAGCCCTGCAGGAGATGGAAACCGATGTTGACTATCTATATACAGAGTTTTACAAGAATATAAGTTCAGCAAGTGGGGAATGTGACTGTATCACTCTTGGAGCATCTGTGACCCAGTTAGAACAAACTGTAGCTAATGTGATGGAGATAGCGAATGAAAACAAGTTGGCCCAGGAGCGTGAGGCACAGGAGATGGTGGACAATTGGGACAATGGTGCTTGGGTTCCATCTGTGGAAGATCTCAAATTAGGGCTACTGAATGTGCAACGGTCCCTTGCTTTTGAGCAGGAAAAGAGCAGAATGTTACAGCACAATGTGTCCCAGCTCCAGGCCACCTTCCTGGACAACAAGCAGGACATTGAAACACTCCAAGAGCAGGACAGGGCCAAGGTCGAGAAGATTCAGCACCTACATAGCATTTTCAACACTTTGCTTCAGGATGCCATTCGTCACTCAGAGGTGCTAGAGATTTTGCTTGGGGAAGAGGTGCTGGAGTTCATGGAGTGGTCTCATCAGGACCAGAGACGTTACTCTATACCAGAATTGAGGGAGAGCATTAGAGACATGCAAGAGAAGATTAATGAACACAGCCTCAGCTTAACCTTAATGGTGAACTCTGCTAACCCTCAGGTGACGGCAGCAGATGATCCCTCTGTGCTTGGAGACAGGGCCTCGGTGGGCGTCAAAAGGAGACATGGGAATGAAAGATTTGATCTGTCCGAGGAACAGTCGGAGTACTCTGATGATGACTTCTGGACTTTAGAGAAAACAGTAAAAGAGCTTGGAGCTCACATCAAACGGCTTGAGGAATATCATTGTCCTCCTTGCTGCAATTGCAATAAAACTGCTGCCGTTGGTGGTGTGGAGGTGAAACTGCAGGCCGAGGTGGATACTTTGCGTAAGGACCTCGAGACCCACCTTGGAGTTTTTAACGGCATTTTCAGTAACACAGAGGGACTTGCTGGCTCTGAGGTGTCGGTGGATTTGGATAAATTGTCAGCTTTGATGAAGAGAAAGGAAGCAAAGGAACAAAAGAAGAGGGCATACAAAAGAGCTGTTCAGACAGGGGACCGAGTGAATTTTCGCAGCAAGAGAGATGCATCACTGGAGTCTGCAGGTAAGACGATATTTAAACATAGTGTCTTGTAAAACTATTCAAAATTGCAATAAATTATCTTCTTTTTCATGAATTACATTCCCCCCCCCCCTTGCAAATGTCATCTCAGGGGTTACTCTGTTAAAGGGTTAGTTCACCCAAAAATGAAAATTCTGTCATTAATTACTCACCCTTGTGTCGTTCCAAACCTGTAAGAATACTTTTGATGAAATCTGAGAGGTTTCTGAACCACCTACAGGCAGCAACGTCATTGCAACTTTCAAGGCCCAGAAAGGTAGTAAAGACATTGATAAAATAGTCCATGTGACTACAGTGGATCAACCTTAATTTTATGAAGTGATGAGAATAATTTTTGTGTGCAAAAAACTAACAAAAATAATGACTTTATTCAACACAGATTTAGTCACTCTTAACACATCTCACACCACAGGAAAATCCATTAAAATAATCTGTAGAACCATCAAGATAATCGGGACTTCACCTAAGATTGTCAGAAGGGAATCGCCCCAAAATGTCCCCAATTATCTTGTAGTAGTGTGTACGCAGCATTAGGAGAATGAAACAGATGAGAAGAAATTGTTGATATTGTTGCTTCATAAGATTAAGGTTGAACCACTGTATTCACATGGACTATTTTAACAATGTCTGATTTGTGTTCCGAAGATGAACAAAGGGGGTTTGGAATGACTTGAGGGTGAGTAATTGACAGAATTTTCATTTTTGGGTGAACCAACCCTTTAAAGCACTGCACTTCAAAATTATTTTAATGTTCTTTTGTTTTATGAGTCCCACATGACATGCTTGGAGAAAACAAGATTATTACATAAATTAAGAATTAATTCCCACAACCTCGTTTTAGTTCAATCGTGGCCACAATTTAATATTCATTCATATTGAATCTAGGCTACAGTACAGGTTAGTTGTTTCATTTGTATGACAAGAGCACCCCCAGTGAAAGTCATTTGTAATTGCACTATCATGTCCCCCCTTTTCCTTTCTCCCAGCATTCATATTTTAATACCTTACCATTATTTGATTCCAAACAGTGCTTCGTCAGCTCCCAGATAGTCCAATTATGTTCCTGGCCAGTAATACAGAAGGTGCTAACGGATCTGGCACAATCCTTTTTGAAAGTGTGGCCCTAAATCATGGACATTTATACTCACCAAAAACAGGCATATTTCGTGCTCCTACTTCTGGTGCCTATCTCTTTGTGGTGACACTGGACTTTGGACCAGGCCCCGCTCTGGCTCAATTAAAGAGAGGTGGAGAGGTTGCTGCCTCCTTACGGCAGAACCCAAGGAAGTTGGGTGCACCTGCAACACGTGTCTGCATCCTGCAGATGGAGCAAGGAGAGGAACTTCGTCTAGAGCTGGTGCAGGGAACCATAGAGCGCAACAACCCACAAGATAACACATTTGCTGGCCTACTAATGCTGCAGACCACCTGAGGACATGCAACACTCTACAGGTGCAAAAAGACTGATTGCACTGCCCACCATTTCAATTTTTCTTTTAGGATCTGAGAGCCTTAAACAACAGCTCATGTTATTAATAATAGGGACAGGTTATTGAGACATTGAGCACTGTTTGCAAGGAAGATTTAGATGATGTGGCCCTGTCTGGTGGAACATCAGAAGTCTTACATATGACAACTACATTATATTCTTTACATACCCTGTGCCCTAATACATTTCAAGATATTGTACTTTTTCAGTAAAATATAAGACACCAAAAACAATTGTGTACTAAAATTATATATTTTTAAAAGATTAAATGAACAAATATTATACAGAGTATGAGGCCTACTTATAAGGCACCCTTTCAACATGGGGCTGAAATAAAACAAAAAATTCCAAATTAGACACTAAATATTGTTTAATGTATTACACAGAGGTGGGCTGGGTGATACTATGGTAAAGCACATTGAAATTATCTACAGGCATATATACAGTATGGTCTAATCAACATACTTCATAGCTCTGATTATAGTGAGAAGGTGCATTGTCAGTTTTCAGGTGAAAAACAGAAGCCATAGGGGATGGATGCAAAACCACTGGAATAGTCACAATGAGATTTCTTTCTTTAATGCAATCAAATGCTAACTTGAGGGTCCATTTGAAAAATCCCTTTTCAGCCACAGAAAAGCATTTGATATAGATGATCAGTTTCACAGATTTAATTTTAGATTACTTGTATAGTAAAAGCTACAAATGTATTTTCATTGACACTAAATTTAGTGTTTCTCTAGCATATTATACTGTATGTTAAAGTTAACCATGCTGAGGTGAGAATGTTTTCTTTCTTAGATCTATTATTTATTTTCAGAATATTTTTGTTTTAATCAAGATGCCCTTTCTGGGCATACTGTACTAAAATCGTGACAAAGCACCTTAGTCTGGCACTGACATTATCAAAGCATTGTACATTCGCACTTCCTGTCTGTAGGGGCCCAGATATTGGTGTAAAGAGCTATTGTGAACTGTTGTTTTGTTACTATTAACAAATCACATTGGTCTTTTCAATGGCACTAATAATAATAAACAAGTATTGTGGGATACAACACTGCATTTTTTAAAAGAATAATAAAATTACATCTGCATGGGAGTTCTGTAAACATGTTACGTAACAATGTGTATTTTGGGATAGTACCAGTTACCAAGAATGTATTTTGGCCGCTCCAACTTAACTATTAAGCACTGATGACTAACAGATGTTACTTACGGTCGTACCCTTCAACTTCAGGCAACTCAAAAACATAGAGTTCAAAACATGATTAATAACCATGGCAAAGACATACGATCAGAAAATCACCAAATCCTCAAAAGTTTGCACTTTAGTCACATTCATACCGATAGCATCCTGTACCAAAAAAAAAAAAAGAGACCCAGCTTTTCAATGAAGGAAACTCAGGAATGTATCAACTGTATCGCACCAACCAGAAAGCACATATCACCCCCACAAACACTACATTGATGTTGCCAAATCGCTGCTAGCAGGAGATCCCACTGGACTGCAAACATCAGTGAGTATAAACCGTTGTCTTACCTAATTAAAATGAGCTGTTTTGACAGCTGGTTTACTTTCTAAAAATATGGTCAAAGGCATAATGAAAGATTCAATTGAAAATGTTGATGTTAAAATGGCATGCTTTAAACATTGCAAACAATATAATGTTCTAGCAAAAAAATCAATGGCATGCATCTATTTATCTTTAACCTTCTGTCGGGGGTCTTCTTTCATAAAGAAATTTTCAGCTGAGAACATATTGAGAGAAGAACTACTGTATAGTTGAATTAAGATTTTTAAAAGCCGCACAATAGGCTGCTAGAGGCACAGATAATCTTCCTCTGGATAGTCTACAATGGCTGTTAACTGGACGAGATTATATTGATAGTATATTGTTTTGCTTTGTTTTCAGTTACTCTACTAGTATAATATATTTACATGTCATACATTAAATCACAGTATGCTTTACACAGATTCCATGAGAAGTCAACAGCATTTCATCCATATGGCAGGAGGTTTATCCCAGAATCTAAAGAAACATATTCAGAACAACTGTATTTTAAGGCAGTGGGGTTTACTTTATCTCTCCCAAAACCTCCAGAAGGTCCCACTCTACTGTTTTTGTCGGTTGCAGTAATCCTCTGATCCCAATTCGCAATGATAGAGCTTTCACAGAAAGCAGCAAAAGTCACCATGTCTGATCCAACAGAAGAAGAGAGCTTGTTTCTCCTGAAGGGGACAATGATGTCAACAACGAAATAAAAGACACTCTGCTGATCAGATTTTAATGTCTTGAGATTCCACCATTTTTGCCAAAGTCTTCTTGACTCGTAGGATGGTAAGGCGTGATGCAGGATTGTGGGCCCAGCATTCTGACATCAGCTTCAACATGGCCCTCAAGCACTAAGGAGACAAACTCTTCTCAGATCACGACATACATTTCTCTTCAGTACATATTTATGACCTTAAGTTCCTATGCAAAGCTACAAATATTCACTAAATCTGTACAGATGCTGCAAATATAATCTGTAAATATACTGCCATCTGCTGGTTAGATACTGCTTGCTGACTTACCTCATCACTGTTCCATCTATTGGATACAGTGGGCCGCAGTCCCTTGACACACACAACCTCCAGCATATCCTCATAAGACGGGTCTGATGGCACCATCTCATAATATGGTAGCTGATAGTCCTCAACGATACCTGGGAAACAATCAATGGATTTACTCATGAATTACAGGAACCGTTTTTATAGCTTTAGATTAAAATATTTAAAGTTGTGATGTAACGGAAGTGGTGACAGATCTTTTCGTTTGTATTGAGTTATACATCTGAGTGAAATGAATTGTCAAAAAAAAAAAAATGTGGGGTGGTGTGGGCTTGGGGGGAAAATGCAGGGTTTGGTTCAATTCATCAGTTGATTGGATGGACGCAGATCTGAATATAAGCTTGCAGTTGACTAAGAAAAAGGGGCGGAGTTTAGGGTGACAATGACTAGAGAAGCCGGCACACATCACCAGAGAGAAGTCTCATTTTACCAGAAGACCTTAAGATTTAACAATTTAAATAAAATTAAAAATACAAGGATGAATCTTTCAAAATAAGCATTTACAAAATAGGTTGAATTTCCATTTCATGTTGACATGGCTTAGATATGAAAAACATGTGATGCGATCTGGGAAAACCCGTCGGATGTCGAGCTGGAACGTTTTCAGTGAGGTCGAAGAATAGGTTGAATGTCAATTGGGTTTTCATTAAATTATTACTCTATAACATCTTGTCTATCATCTCTAAAAATATCTTGGCAAAATTCACTTGTTTAGTGCAGAAAAATAGCGATTTATAGCAGCAAGCTGAAAAGTCTTTCTCTAATGTTTTAGAACACGCCCGGTGGAGGTGCCCTCTTAACACCACAAAGACAGTTCACCCACCAAAATAAACCTCATTACATGTAGAACAAAGGTGTATCAACGCACATTTCCCGCCAGTCCTATGTAAACTACAGCACGCAAAGGTTTTTTTTTTTTTTATACGTTATCGTATCATGAGATGGCGGCGCACAAGAGAACAACACAGTCTGAAGAAGCTGATCGCTTAAATGATCTCGCTCGCCTCAATCTGCTCAATCCTGGTGATGTCAGTGCCCTAAACGATGTTGTAATGGATTATTTCACATCCAGAGATGAAGGATCGGATGATGGAGAAGTTACTGAAGAGGAGTCAGTTAGCTATGCTGCAAGTGTAACAGAGGCTAGCTAGTAGTTGCTGTTAAAGTAAACCTCAATCCAAATATAAAAATATATTTGGAAAGGGCTTCATATGGTACTAAAAGCTGTAAGAGGTAAAATTTCACCATTTGATGGGTTTTCGTAAATCACATCACATATGCATAAAGCAAAATAATAAAGTTTGACAGTGAATTTTTTTCATTGTCTTATGAATACCTCCAGTGACACAGCGTCGGGCAATTTCCCATATAACCAGCCCATAGCTGTAGATGTCCGCCATGATGTAGGCCTGGAAGTGGTTCTTATTCAGAGTCTCGTCCAGGACTTCCGGAGCCATATAGCGTCGGGTCCCCATACGTGTGCTCAGTGGGATGTCTACTTCATTTGTGTCACTGAGACAAAAAAAAAAAACTGTTACATCCTCAAAATGACTGAACAAACCACTTAACTAGCTTTTAAAATGAATGCAAAGTGACAAAGCACCTGTTAAATTTCACAGCAAGCCCAAGGTCAGCGATGCAACAGGTGCCGTTTTTCTTTATGAGGATGTTCTTGCTCTTCAGGTCTCTGTGAGCGATGGCTGGTTTTCCCTGCGTTCCGTAGATCTCCGTATGCAGGTGACACAGGCCACAGGCTGCAGAGTAGGCCAGTCTGAGCAAGGCCTGTGTGTCCAGAGTGGTGAACTTCAAATAGTCATACAAAGAGCCGTTCTCATGGTAGTCTGTGATCAGGTACAGCTGAGTAGAGGCACCAGTGCCATTTATGTCAGCAGCAATGAAGCCTTCAGGGCAGAATGAAGAGAATAGTGTCACATAGGTAAACATGAATACAAAATTCAAAACACTACACAATCTTGAATGACATGAAGTGTACCTAGTATGTTCTCATGTCTCATGAGTACGGTTTGGTAGATCTCTGTCTCTCTGAACCAGCTGGCCTCCTCTCGGGTAAAGAACACTTTCACTGCTACCTTCTCCCCCCTCCATCGACCAAGCCACACCTCTCCATATCGCCCTTTACCAATAAGGCGCACTGTCTGGATCTGCTTCGCAATGGTGCGCTGCACCTGTAAGATGTGAATAGAAACGGTGAAAAAAACGAGCTGACACTAAAATCCTACAGTCTGCATTTCTGATTTCTCACCAGCAGGGGGAGCCCAGAACCACTGCCTGAGGTTTGAGACTGGTTGATGAGATCTTTCAGAGATTCTCCTGCTGGGATAAAGGCCTCATCCTGCTCCAGGTCTCTGTGGTAGCGCTGCCTTTCTGTCTGCCACTTATACCTGAGGACAGGACACGGTAAAAAATCTTTTTACATCCATGCCTGATGTCGGAAAACTCTTTCCTGACTCCTTTTTTAATATCAAGACAAGACTTTTTAACAGATAGTTCAGTAAACAGATACTTTAAAAGATTCGTTTTGTTATAAAGGCAAACTTTTTCACAGTTGTGTAACCATGCCAAGGTATAGAGTCTTGCCCCTACTTGCAGTAACATAAGTGTTTGTCTTTCAACAACAATAGGCCATGATGTGGGTGGCATGTGATTTCAAAGGCGCTTTGCGAAAACACAGCAGCGTTAAAGTTACAGTTCAGTGATATGGGAAAACAGGCACGTCACAAGTGTCTATTATATGTAAGAGCTTCAGTGTGTTTTGCTGCTTCAGTGAGGTGATGATCTCACCTGTAATAACAGATGACAGTGACACAGATGAGGGTGCAGAAGCACACAGACACTGAAATGAGAAAGGCCAGCCAGTGAGGGTCTGGTGGTTCTGCAAAGAGATCAAGAGAAAACAAATGTCCATCATTAAAGCATTAAGTTAGCCAGGGTTCAATCAGATGAACAAAATTATAAACACAACATTTTTGTTTTTGCCCCCAATGAGCTGAACTCATGTACACAAAAGGCCTATTTCTCTCAAATATTGTTCACAAATCTGTCTAAATCTGTGTTAGTGAGCACTTCTCCTTTGCCGACATAATCCATTCACCTCACAGGTGTGGCATATCAAGATGCTGATTAGACAGCATGATTATTGCACAGGTGTGCCTTAGGCTGGCCACAATAAAAGGCCACTCTAAAATGTGCAGTTTTACTGTATTGGGGGGGTCCCAAAAAAAAGTCAGTATCTGGTGCGACCATCATTTGCCTCACACAGTGCAACATCTCCTTTGTATAGAGATCAGGTTGTTGATTGCAGCCTGTGGAATGTTGGTCCACTCCTCTTCAATGGCTGTGCTTAGTTGCTGGATATTGGCAGGAACTGGAACACGCTGTCGTATACGCTGATCCAGAGCATCACAAACACGCTCAATGGGTGACATGTCCGGTGAGTATGCTGGCCATGCAAGAACTGGGATGTTTTCAGCTTCTAGGAATTGTGTACAGATCCTTGCAACATGGGGCCGTGCATTATCATGCTGCAACAATCGGTTTGCATAACCAAAGAATTTCTGCACAAACCGTCTCAGGGAAGCTCATCTGCATGCTCGTCGTCCTCATCGGGGGCCTCGACCTGACTGCAGTTCGTCATCGTAACCGACTTGAATGGCCAAATGCTCACATTCGATGGCGTCTGGCACTTTGGAAAGGTGTTCTCTTCACGGATGAATCCGGGTTTTTTTGTACAGGGCAGATGGCAGACAGGGTGTATGGCGTTGTGAGTGAGCAGTTTGCTGATGTCAATGTTGTGGATTGAGTGGCCCATGGTGGCGGTGGGGTTATGGTATGGGCAGGCATATGTTATGGACAACGAACACAGGTGCATTTTATTGATGGCATTTTGAATGCACAAAGATACTGTGACGAGATCTTAAGGCCCATTGTTGTGCCGTTCATCCACGACCATCACCTCATGTTGCAGCATGATAATGCACGGCCCCACATCCTAGTTCTTGCATGGCCACCATACTCACCGGACATGTTACCCATTGAGCATGTTTGGGATGTAATCCAGCCAATATCCAGCAACTTCGCACAGCCATTGAAGAGGAGTGGACCAACATTCCACAGGACGCAATCAACAACCTGATCAACTCTATGTGATATGTTGCACTGCGTGAGGCAAATGGTGGTCGCACCAGATATTGACCTTTTAATAATTTTGTTCAGTGTAAATGAGCATATGTAATCATCTACTTGTTAATACATTTTAAAATGTAATTTACTCCTGCCATTACTTTAGTCTTCAGTGTCACATGATCCTTCAGAAATCATTCTAATGCTGATTTGCTGCTCAAGAAACATTTCTTATTATAATTAATGTTGAAAACAGTTGTACTGCTTAATATTTTTGTTTTTTAACTGTTTTCAGGATTCTATGATGAATAGAAATAATTAGCATTTATTTGAAATTGAAATCTTCTACTGTCACATTTGATCAATTTAATACAACCATGCTGAATAAAAGTATTAACGTCTTTCAAAAAAAAAAACGTACTGACTTTTGAACAGTAGTGTGTGTGTGTATGTATGTATATATATATATATATATATAAAAAAACCAAACAGTTTTGCTGGGAAATTATGAAACACGATGCAAAAAAAATTAACTGATAAGGAATTTTCAAATGATTCTGATGCTTCATAGACTACAAGTTATTCGCACAATTTTAACTGCAATCTATTTAAGCTAGCTAGATAATGTTACCCTGCTAAAAAGTTTAAATCAATAATCTTTAATACTTTACAGAAAATAACCTTACAATGCCATACAACTGCCAGGCAGATAATACTGAAGCTTACCTGAGTCTCGAGGCGGTAACTCTGGCTTTAGGTCTCGATTACAAAAGTCAAACTGGCAGCACTCGATGGTTCGACGTGTCTGTGCAAACTGTGAATCCTGTGAAAAATTAATTTCTCAAGTGAGTAAAAATTACAAAGTCTGATATTTAATCATGTAAGTCAAAGTGCAAGACACTTAAGAGAAACAACGTTCCTTACCTTGCACTGAAAGTGAGAGCCTTCATATTTCATACAGCCTGAGCTTAAGATCACATCTCCATTTTCATCTTCTTCAATGATGGCGAAGCACTGCCCATTTGTTCTGTTGGGTTTCAAAGAAAACATACTTTTTTGAATACATACAAACAAAGCATAAACAAATAGTCATATTAGACAATGATCACTTAAAAAGGTGCCAAAGCCTGTGACGCTTACTCGCAGGTGTTGTTCTTGGCGTCATCAGGGCAGTGACCTGAGCAGTAGCAGCTAAGGAAGCGGGCAGCATCTTCTGGTGCCACAGTAGAGTCGTCCCCGGTCCTTCTGGAGTCTGAGCCAGGCTTCACTCCAGTGCCCTGTAGCACGTGGTCAGGGTTCTGCCCTGCTGTAAATGACAAGACACAATCAATGACAAGCTAGGTGCACAGACACACAAAATGACCAGTAGCTGTTAATAAACCCAAAACAAAAAGCATTCATACCAGTCTTTCTGAACCCTAATGTGAACTCTAACTTTTGTGAGTAATATGGCTGTTCATGTAAACGGTCAGGCACATGTTGTTGAGGTATTAATTTAAACAAAGTGCATTTAATATTTACTTTAATAAATGTTGAAGAAATGTTTATTTAATTCAAAATACACAAGGTCTACATAACATTGGTTTAATTTCATTTTAATAGCACATTAGTCTTTGGTATAGTAATGAAATTTATTGATAATCATTACAATATTGTCTACTAAAATGTAGGTATTGTATTAATCCTAAATAACGCCACCATGTCCTACATTTCCCCCTGAGACATGTCTCTACTGATCTCACAGTGTCTTATCCTGTAACAGTGCATGAGTATGTACTGCTGTAGCTTTCTGTCGAGCATGACTCCACTGCAGATGTTCCAGTCTAGACTTGTTGGTAAAACAGCTAGGCCTAATCACTCACAAAGCAGCAGTTTGAGAGACTGGGCGGCAGGGTGACACAGCGCTCGCTTTATCAGCTGCATTCCTTTCTTAGATCCCATTACAAGTCTGTCTTATACAGCCTCTCTGTGTGCTGCATATCCTACAATTAGTATGGACTCTCCTCTTGGAATAATTCTATTAGGACTCTGTGATTAAATAGAGAGTTGGGCAAGATAAAGGAGCTTCTGATCTTCAGTTCACTGCATAATTCAATGGATTGCCTACTATGCACATACACTGAAAATGTGATTGATGAGTACACCAAACTAAATATAAACAGTATGAACCTAATAGAATATGCAGTCTGAAGGAAATACTACTAGAAATATGGTACCATGAAGAACACTTTTCCTAGCTTCTTTAAGCATATCACAGCAGCGTTTGCTACAGTGCCACGGCAAAAGAAAACATATTTAGCTCTTGGGTGAATTAAATGTAAGAAGTTAAAGGGGTCGGAAACTAGGGATGCTCTGATCAGGATTTTTGCAGCCAAAACCGATTTTTTTTGTCATCATGATCTGCTGATACCCATCCCGATCATTCAAGCTTTATAAGTAATAATTAAGCTTTCTGTTAAATGTCTGTTTTTTCCCAGAAAAGTAATACCACAGATGTTATTTTCAGTAATGCTATAGATTGTGGTTTTAATTGAGAATCAAATAAGTACAACAAATATACATTTTACAATGAACATTTTAATAGGCCTTTAAAAACAGGGCTTCTGAAAAACTATCCATATTAGGATACTCTGGATTATTAAAGAGCCTAGAAGACTTAATATCAAACTAAACATGATTACAAAAAGAAATAGAAACACTGCAACTCCTAAATGAACAAAATGAGTAGTCTGATACAAAAATTATCAGGAATATTATTCAGCAAGTGCTGAGCATTTGTGTCCTTCCTTCCTACGTCCTACTTAAGGCAGGATTCTCGTTATAAATTCGAGCTTTCTGCATTTTGGACAGATATGGAGAGTATATTCCTCTTTTCATCCAAAACATATGCGGCTGTACTGAATAGTCGCTCACCATCAACACTCGGGTGCTAAACATCAAGCACTAGAAATACAACATAAATTGTATAAAGTAATCAAATGTACAAAAACAGTGCATTATCTTAACAAAAGTGATTTAGTTAAGAGCAATGAGAGACTGTTTGATTAACATGAATGGCAAGGACGGCAGCAGCTTTATTAGCCTGCTTTCACTTTAACACTGAATACACCACTACATATGCTCACTTAAAGGGTCATGAAACCCAAATTTTCTGAGATTTTAACAGAGGTATGCGTGTTGAACATCATTGAACACAATGTTAGCATCTGTTAGATTTAACTGAAGGGTGAAACTGGTTAATTCTTAGCTTTTTCCCTATTTTCGTCTTCCGGGTTTAAAAACTACATCGTGTCATCGTCACAGGTTGTGATGCGCCAGTGCACTATAGTACTTCGATGACGCGTCGGTCTCTCATTATTATTAATGAGACTGAGTTTTCTTATTCTATGAGAAGACACCATCTCTTAATTATTCATGACAGCACGTGGTTCTTTCCAATGACAGAAGTGTCTGTGAGTTTGCGTAGTAGATGAGAGAGGCGTTCATGGTCATGGGTCGTAAATTTGTTTTCTTGGTGTAAAAGTTTGGGTGTGTTGCATGGCTTTCTCCGCGATGCTGCCAGGGCTAGGCTCTGGCTGCGGGCGGTTGGTTGACCATCAACTACCGACAGATCGAAGCGGTTTGTGTGTAGCAAGCATTTTTCGAGAGAGAGCTACGAGAACTGGAGACAGGTGGACTTCGGGCCTTGTTCGTCTTGACGGTAATGCTGTACCAAGCATTTCTAGTAAAACAGTTAATAATAATTGATTATTTTTATAATGTTTATTTAAATCTCTTTTGCTAATTAATAGATTTATTAAATTAGATCTAGGCTACGTACGGAACGTTTTTTTCCCGTGCAATTTCTTATTTTCAAATATATGCATTTATAGTGTGTATATAAACATAATTATAGATTTATAATGACAATAATAATTGTGTATGTGCATTTCTATGTTTTAAACAGAATTACTAATAATCTAATATATGTAGCAGGGCATTCAGTTACTTTTAAAAGGGCAAACAGATGGTTGTAAGTGTATTTTATTGGACTTAATTTTGCCAGCTTCAAAAATCCTGCATTTCTTTACATTTTACCCCTTATTTTTAGTGAAAGTTGGTATGGGCCACTGACAGATGACAGTCGCTCACCCCGCTTTTTCTCCCCTGCCTTGCTCTGCCACACCCACTCCCCTCCCCACCCATTTAAGTTGCATTTTTCAAAAAGATTGTGAGGTGGTCTTGAGCTGAAAGAGGGGGGTTTCATGACCCTTTAAGACATAAACGACTGCGTTTACGAAGATACTCGCAAAGACGGGCATTTTGACACGAGTGTGTATTTGACCGTTTAAGCCCAGTAAGATAAGTACTCACGGGCTGTATGAGCAGCAGCTTTATGTGCATGCTTTCCAGATGTATGTGCTGAATGTGCTCAGAACCCGTCTCCCAGAAAGTGCACGCACATATCGAGTTTCGCTGCTTACTGCACGCGAGCGGGTTCAAATCACTTGTTCTTATATCGCAAGGCTTAAAAACACATTGTTTCTTGAGACTGTGTAATAACTCTAAACTGATGACATGACTGCGGCGCTCAAGTCTGACGTCATCAATTTGCGATCCGTTGGTGATATCTGCCTATTTTAGTGATCCCGATCGAATCATATAATGTGATTATCGGCCGATACCGATCTGCGGCCGATCGATCGGAGCATCCCTATAAGAAAATCTACTTTTTTAAATTATTTATTTACATTTACTTATAAGAAGGAAAAACTAGGACACTGTGGTGGTCTCCCACAGCAGCATCATTATTAAGGGGTCAAAGACAGAATGCATGACAGCAGGAAACATTAGCAAGACAGTCGATCACAACACAAACAAGGGTGCTGTAGAAACAACCTGAGAAAACAGAGCTGATTGAGGCAGTGTAGTTAAAAGTCCAGATAAAGCTTGTGTAGCTGCGAGACGCTGCCTTTGATATGCTCAGTCTGACAACGATTCTAGACCACAAACTAAATGACACATTCAGCCTCTCAAGTGCTCTCATTCAGGGTGCGGACAGACTCCATATCTTTCTTAAGTAGATAAAACACAGTCTCATGTTACTTTACTAAACTATAAAAATCAACTCTTAAAGAGAATTATACTGTCTAGACTTAATCTCATTCAACTGCTCGCAAGGGATTTCAATGAGGTCATTTCTGTAATTGAGCTACTCATAAATTAAATGTAAGAGGTTGTGTGGCCTTGAGCCCAGGCTAAGGGAGACAGTCCCCCTTTATGACGACAGACCCTGATGCACAGTACAACGATCAAATGGGCAAAGTCCCAAA
Organism: Rhinogobio ventralis; assembly: GCA_039654625.1. Taxonomy (NCBI): domain Eukaryota; kingdom Metazoa; phylum Chordata; class Actinopteri; order Cypriniformes; family Gobionidae; genus Rhinogobio; species Rhinogobio ventralis. The sequence continues at coordinate 26,292,657 of CM077204.1, forward strand.
GAGGAACACTGGGGATCCCTTTTTTTTCTCCATTCTCTCCACTTAGGGTCAGTGCTTGAGGAATGACATTCAGATTGAAGGATCACGTTTTCACTTCAACTGTACAAAAATCTATGGGAGTGGCAGAAAGTGTAACTTGCAACAATGTTAGAATTTCAAAACTCTCAAGTTCTTAAAAAAGATGCAAAGTAGTCTTTCTGACTGCTGGACTGTGACTGGGTGTGGGCGATGATTGATGTGTCAGAGGGGCCCATAAAAGCCTCCACATTCACATGTGTGCCTAATTCTGCTGCCAGTTACAGTGGAGTCTGAGGTCTGGCAGAGCATTTCTCTTTAGTAGATTTGAGCCTACAGCAAAGTTGAATTATACCATTTCCCTTTAGAGCAATTTGCTATTTCATTGACAAGACTATATCGCACTTAACATTAATTGTTTATGTTCAATCCTCACACATGGTACTTGAAATGGTAGCTTCAATTAAAATAAGTTAATAATATTTAAATAATATTTAACGTGTCATTAAATTGTCAAAGTGTCATTTCTGGGGCAAATTTACATGTATTTTAATGGGTTCACCTCAGGGATAGCAAGTTAAATGCCTACCTGCATTTAAAACACATTTTCTTCTCCCCTAGGAGGAGTGCTAACCCCATTTACTATTCAGTCTAGGTAGAAGTCTACAATTGCTTGGGGGAAAAAACCCTACACTGCACTGTGGAGGTAACTGAGGGCTTTCAGTCGCCAAAGTCACCTCTCTGTTTCTTGAAGATCATGTTTCAGAGGTGCAGACACCTGCCTGAAATTACATCTCAGGGGTGCATCTGATGAGCAAGGTAAAAAAGATGTACTATAGAGGTATTTAACTAGCTGTTACACAACTCTAACACTGGGAAAAACAACAGCACATTGAGAAGTCAAATGTCCTCGCCTTCATGCTGCGTCTCTGATTTCAACCATCTCCTACTTTTCTGCTGCATCTGTACAAAAATACACCGACAAGGACATTAGACTGATGTTAGATATAATATGAACTCAAAGGAAAACTGAGCTGTTTGAAAATCTGACTACTGGGCATGTTACAAGACTTCTTCCCTTTCCCTCAACTAAATGTATTAGAACTAAATAAACCACAGCACCAAAATGCCATTAAAAATACAGAGTTAATATGCAGTGGCAAGTGTTGAATCTAAGTCTGGATTAAATGATAAAACTCCTCAAACATACATATGTAATATATAAATAATAAATAAATAAAAACTTGAATAAAAATAAAAAGGTGTATAAAAATAGATAAATTAATTTTAAATAAACTATAAACTGCTTTTTAGTCAGTGTGGAACAACAAGGAAGCCCTTCATAATATCTCAAATCTGAGCACACTTATTAGGGGCTTAAATCTGAAGATCAACAACACAAAAGGGTCAAAGTATTTCCGGAGAACACAGAGTGTTTGGAATAGTTTGTACCCACTAGCAATTGTGACAGTGCCATAGAGGAAATTGTTAATGTGCTAAAAAAGGAAGAGAGAGCAGCAACAATCACTTCAACAGCTTCCTTTAGTGGGGGGCCTCCGAAAGGCTCATGGTTCAGGAGTGAGTCACGATAGGAAAGATGTCTTTTGAACTCCCTGGCATGAGTAAACACACATCAGAGATATCAGACAGTGTTCTAAACCTCAGCACAAACTGTTGTCTGCACATAGACAGACATTCAGAGTTAAAGTATGTTAACACAAACAATGTGAGCTAAAATATAAAGCTGTAGGCAAGTTTCAACTCAAACTTTTTTTTCTTTGCTCTAAAACTGCTTTCCAAGCAATCGGCTGTTGCTGTTTGCCTTCACAGCTCATTGACTGTCCACAGGCAACCATCACAGCAGCCTCTGCAGAGTTCACTGGTTTGACTCAGGGAGGGCATTTTTTATTAAACAAAGGTATCGGTTTTCTTTGACATCAGTAAACATCACGTTAAGCATATGGAAACTTTCAGATGAGCACATATAAGTGCACATTTAACATCCTTCTGTGTACCCCCTCTCTTCCAGACTGCAGTCACACCTTTCAATAAGGGACAATATTTGTCCCGTTAAATTGATTTTCAGGTGCATCTTTAACCATTAAGTTTTTCTAACTATTAAATGTATGTGTCATATTGTGTCAAATTCTGAAAATTCCATTCATTTAATAATTAATAATATAATAAATAAAGCAATAAATTAAACTAAATCAATAATTTCAATCAAATGAAACCAGTTAACAAAACTGGTGTTTACACTGCAGTGACCCAAGCCACATCTAGATGCATTTACACACTGTTTAATGTTGCTCAGAGCAGCATACTCTGCACGCCACTTGTGTAAATGCAGTCAGTTTTGACAGCAATAGATGAGGTAATTTGATTAGATGTCATGTATTTGAACTTTTAAGGCAATACTATTTTCCCGCTTTTACACTAGGGGCCAGATTTTTCTAAACAGGGCAAATTAGTGCGAGTGAAATTCCAAAAAAGCGCAGATGGGAGTGGAAAGTTCTGCGTGTGATCTACAGACAACGCGCAAATTAAAGAACACAGACCCAGCTGGATCATTTCCATAATGACCAATGCAATCTACCAGTTTTTTGGGGGGAGGTAAATAATGGCGCAAACATCAGTAAGGGCATACCTTAGTAAATTACATTGCGTGATTCATTTAAATACTCTCCTCCCATAAATTTTGCGTCTGAAAGGTAAACTCCTACAAATGCATATGCAATAAGTTTTGCCTCAAAAATAACTCTGTCCATGCCTTTTCAGCACGATTTTTTACTGCGTGTCTTTAGTAAATCCTGACAGTAGTTTTTTTAACGCCAAAAGAGGGTTTTGCGCTGGCGCAAGCTGTTAGTAAATCTGGCCCTAGATGTGGCATTTTGCCAGTTAGAAATACATGTTATTTCAAGGTGATGTAGAATTAAATGAATGGCAAAACTCAGCATTTTGTTCACAATCTGCAAAAAGCTGAGTGAAGACCTTTGAGTTACTGTGTGAATATGATGAGTATTTGAAGCTCCGCATTCAGAATTAAATATTTAAAATTCTTATGAGTTGAGCTCTCACAGTAGCTCTCGAGATCGCATTCATGTGTTGTGTTGACATAGCTAAACAGCTCAAACAATGGCGTTTGCATAGAGACGGCGCAAATAGCTAGACAAACTCCAAGCACGATATCTGAATACCTATTATGCGTTTAAGACTAGGCATGGTTTATGTAACGAGTATGAATATAAGCTAAAGTTACTGTGAATGTAATGTGAAAAAAAAAACCCACTTACCTCCAGCACAGAGCCTGAGAAGAAGGTAGACTTCAGCCAAAACCACAGTGATGGACAAAAGCTGTGCCATTGTCAAACAGCCTTGTTGTAACTGTTGGGGTGAGGATGAGATCAGCGATGACGGCTGCTGATGCTCCTAAAATCCCAGTGAACACTAACAGGTGGAATCAAAGTTATGGCTCAAGGGACAGAAAAGATGCAGAGGATAAGAGGAAGAGGTAGGAGGATGACGATGGCACTAAAAACTCAAAGGTCCTTTCTCACGGGATCCACGGCACTAGAATAAAAAGACAAAGTACATGTGATGAGCAGATCATACCAGTGTCAATGCATCTTAAAACACAATGTCTGCAAACACACATTCCAAAAATTGCTTTGCTTTAGTTACACACCCTGAGGTTTCACTTTCAAACATACCTTTGGTCTGTAATGTAATTATGTGAATAATGTAATCATGTGAACTAATATTTTATGATCTATACATTTATAACCTTTTTGTAATAAAGTGTAACATAATAGAAGAAAAGAACCTGCAGGGTAATTTTTAGACCCACCACAAATACCTTTAAACATATCTACAGAATAATAAACTCCAAATCTTATGAAAAATGCACAGATTCTGCTTTTGATTAGGCAATGTTGTAATTTCATTGCCCCCTTGTTTTTTTCTGGGCTTGACCCCTCAACCCGTCAGGCCGGCGCTACTCTTGAATGCTGAAATATGGCCAAATAATTTGCTGAAGGATGTTCCGCAATTACCCCGTTGGCCCCATCCAGCGTTAATAACGTGATGTGTCTGTTCCCTTGTAGGCCTGTGCGCCTCGCTGCAATTAGTGGCCTTGAGCAAAGTCTGTGCTGGGGGGGGGGGGCAAATTAGTGGCAGAGTGGGCCGGTGTCTGTCACTACTGATTTGCCCAAGGGGGACAAAGAGCCCCGACCTGTGCCCCACTTTCACACATCCCTGACCGGATAACAAGGGAACAAAGCTAGCCTCCGCAAGGCAGGGGACAAGATAGCTGCGCAGGCACCTACACACAGAGACAAGAAGCTGCAGCTAAGTGTGTGTGCTAGGATAAGAGGCACACAAGAAGCAGGATCACAACCAGGCAAAGTTGAGGCCTGGCTGCAAAAGACATGGATGGTTCAACACAAAAGGTTCAAAAAAAAAAAAAAAAATGGTATAAAAAGCTACTCTAAGTTTGCAAATGTATACATTTTAGACAAGTGCAACAGAACAGTTTCTCTCTTGCATCAGGAATGAAATATGGGGATGAAACCATATGTTTCAAGGTTAAAATAGTGGAAACTGGGAAGAGAGTCAACACAGTACATGAGGATGTTTAGAGGTGTTAGTTACTAAACTGCCAACGTTTACACTACTATTCAAAAGTTTGGGGTCAGTGCAATTTTTAATGTTTTTGAAAGACCCCAGTCTTCAGTGTCACATGATCCTTCAAAAATCATTCAAACATACTGATTTGGTGCACAAGAAACATTTCTAGGGCCCTATGAAATCCGTTTTAATTTTTCTGGATTCCATTTTTTTTGGAATCCATTTTAATGGTTAAATAAAAAAATGTTGTAATCAAAAAGCATGTCGAATTAATTGAAATGATGAAACTTGTACAATTTAACAACAATTTATTAAAAGTATAACAAAATAAATGACATGTTTAGGGCCCTATGAAATTAAATTCCGTTTTATTTTTACCAAATACTGTGTTTTTGGATTTAAATTTTCTGGATTCCATTTTAATACATAAAACCTTAATTTAATTTAATTTTAATTTTTAATTATATGAAATTAAACAAACTTTGTCAAACAATATGCTGCACAATGAAGTTAAAATTAAAACATGGAAGAAAAATTGTGATTATTCCATAAAATTTATAATTTTTTTATTATATAGTATTATTACATTGAGATATCTAAATTCTACTGTACAACAGTTATATATTTCTGTCAAGTTAAACCGAACTTTTATTTTGACGGGTTGCTGTGAACAACATCACCTTTTGAGTCTCTGTGTGATTATGATTCATTTTCTCAAATGAAACGGTAAAATGCTCATGAAGTGACTCTCAGAGCAGCTCTGGAGTTGAAGGTGATGTCCTCATAATAGTAAGGCTACAGAGGCTGAAAACACAGCGTGTGCTGCTTGTGTGTGCGCGCGTATGCTTCAGTGTGTGTGTGAGTGAAACCGCGCGTATGCGCCATTCATTCACATAGACATGCAGGACATGCAGGATTTATATTTAAATAGTCTTTTTGCAGTTTAATATTTCACAGACACGTCTATATCGCAATTTGATTTAAGTGTATTGACCTGCTTTTTATTTATTCATCACAAATTTGACAAATTCCATTTTTGTGACTGGATTCCGTAATTCCATCCGCATTTTCTGCATCGCGGAAATCATAGGGCCCTACATTTCCTACTTTTATCAATGTTGGAAAAACAGCTGTGCTACTTAAATGGTTACTTCACTGATTAGCATTAAGCTTTGTATCAGTAGAAACCTGGACGTATATTCAAATGACCGTGCTTCCCTCCCTCATGTCCCCCGAGACTAGAGATTTCTGTATTTTTTGTCTGGAAAAAACCTCAGATGATGCAAAAATCATTTAGCATTTTTAGAGGCTTTTTTGGCCAGAGGCTAGAGACAACAGCCAGTAGTAGGAGCTAGTTCCACATGTTTTCAACCCACCCATAGGGGGTGGGATCTCACTCACAGAATGTAAAATGCGCACGGCCATCAGGCATTCATAACGGAGCGGTGCGGAGCAAAGCGAGTGTTTTCAATGAATTCCTATGAAAGTTAAGCTTCCATAGGCATGAACTGAAAATGCGCCAGACTGGAAACGCACCGTGAATGAGGCTCATTTTAGTTTCGGTTTAGAATTAGCGCCAATTCGGGGGCGGGTTGCTTGAATTGTGGGTTCATTAGCCTATTATTCTTAATGAAAAACAACAACAAAACGTTACAATGACAAACGCACTTAAATAGGCGCATTTCGCTTTGAAACCAAATCTTCTGCAATGCTCTTGTGATTAATGAAATTAACTCCTGCTGCGTTTGTGCTGCGACTCTCGTTCAGCTCACACTGTATTAGTCAGACACGTTCAGTTTTTAATTGTAATGTCTGTTCTCTAACTGAACTAATTGATTTTATTACTATAAAAATTAAAATGACGGTGGGGCAGTGCCCGCGGTGGGCAAGTGATGTAACTGGTAGGCGTGGCTTGGGAAGCGAAGCAAGTGCATTCTGGGAGTTGTTGTCTTTCATCCACATGAGCCAAAAATAAATTTTCTGGCTTTTCTCAGTCTAGAAGTCCAACTTCTAAAATAATTTCACATTTCTACTACATTAATGACCCAATTTAAATAAATAATAAATTTAAATTCATCTTTCCAGCGGTGAAGTATCCCTTTAATTATTGAGGAAATCATTATAAATTTTCTCTGACAAATAGAACGTTCATAAGAACAGCATTTATTTTATAATTCTTCAAGGCTCGAAATTGCGACCATTTTGGTCACATATGCGGCCGAAATTTAATCTGTGCTATCTCAAAAAATATTTGGGAGCATTTTTGCAAGTGCAAATAATTGTTGAGGTGCAACCTGTTTTCATTTCTCCACAAAATGGTCGCTAGTTAGTACTGCACAGTATGTGCCTGCTGTGAGTTGATACAGTGACCGGTCCACCATTCTATAAATAACAAATTAAACTTCATCTTTATGCTCTAAACTTTAAAGCAGACTTTAATGTTGGTTAATATTAGCCGTCAATCACTCCCTTTCACTGCGCTCCATTGTCACGTGACAGGGAGCTAACAAGCGCGCAACATGTAAAGAGCTGAAGAGAGTAGTATTTTTGAAGGGACAAGGGAAAGAGAATTTTACCTGGCCGACCAGACAAGTAGCCTGATTAAAACGTCAATAATAAAAAATAACTAGGGAATCACCAAAACGCGAGAATGATTCTGATTTCAGGGCTCGCAAAATTTCAAAATCCGTGGTAGTCCTTCGGGCAGGCACTCTTGAGATTTTGGAAGCCCGACAAGAATTTAACCAGCCAAAATAATAAATAAATTTTTATGTAGAAAATTGGACTGGAGTCGAAAAAAAACAACATATATTTGGTTCTAACTGAACTGAAATTTCTATGAATTTCTGTCCTGACCTGTTTTTTTTTTTTATGTCATCGATTTTCACAATTTTCTCCACTGTGCATACAATCTCTTTCATTCAGCAACAAAAAAAACGCTGCCAATGTGAAAAGCACAACGGGCGAGCGCTGCTCCTGCTTTCCATACGCACAGCTTCTGCGCTGCCTCCACACTACTTGTGTGTGCGGTGTGAAACCGATCAGCTAAACGTCATTGCGGTCAAATCAGCATAATCAAAACTTCTGCGATCATATTTTTCCTTCAAATAACAAGTGAAGAGAGTGAACAACGCACATCAAGAAAGGAATGTTACTTCACTATATAAGATAGCCCGTCGGGCAGGGCGGTGATACATTTTGGTAGACCGACTGGAAAACACATAGCCCCGGGACGTCGGGCTAGCAATTTTGCGAGTGGCGATTGATGGTGGATAATGTTACTGACTGTAACAAAGTTGCACTGTTGAGGCTCGCGCAAGTCACTTACATTTTAGATGCAATATTGACGCAATTTTATTCTGTTTCAGCAGCGAAAATAGTTCCAAACAAAGATCACAGCAGAACCAACAGCGCGTTCCACAGAAACACTCAACCGTGCTTCATTACTGAATGATACAGCATTTTGAACGGTTGAGTCAAAGATTTAATGACCCACTCATAAACAACTGCTTCATTCTTGAATGAATCAGCCGTTTGAACCATAACTGTAAAAAAATGTGGACGTAGTGTCCGTGACGTCACCCATAGGATTCTGAAGAGCAGTTTTGAAGCGTAAAGTAGGGTCGAGCTGGCCGTTGCCATCTTAGCAGCGCGTCACCCGGATAACAGAAAATGGGAAAAGAGGCGGGATGTGGGTGGAGCTGAGGTGACGAATGACTAACAGACAACAGATAAATGGCTATCCACCGGTCACTCAAAGTGGCCACGGCCTTAATTATGCAGAACTTTAAGGCTTTATATTATGTAAACGAATGAGCTATACCCCCCTCACAGTTGTCATGAAGGGCAAAATTAGATATATAAACCAAAACCACAATTTGTACCAGGCTGTAAACATGTTTTTTTCAGCTGTAAATTTGGGCATTTTAACATGGGGCTCAATGAGATTCTGCTCCCTTCTGGAGCCTGTCCCTAGCAGCCAGTTGATGAATTGCATTTTTAAGTTACTTCCGTATTGGCTTCAAGAGAAACTTGGGGAGGTTGCCGCTTGGTTTGAACGAATCGTCAGTCACCTGACACCCCCTACTGGCGGTTTAGTTTCATGTTTAAAATTATCATTCTTTCCAACATTTCTTATTTGTATATTCAAAATATATTTAAAAACAATATCATAACATTATTCAATGCAATTTTTCAGTGAAAATTATTGTCAATAAAAGCAATACTTTGATTTGCAACAGCCCTATAGTGTCTTATTAGTCTAATTAAATTTATTGATCAAATTTAAGAATTTAAAATGAAAGATGAAGCATATCTTTAATAAGATTCGGGAAAAATGCAATTTTAAAGGTCAAAAAACTCCCTCAGGGTAAATATCACAAATAAGCAGATTTAAATAGGCTATGATAGAACTGAAAAAACACTGGTGAGAATATTGCTTCAAATTATATTTATAACACAAAAATACTTTTTTGAAAAATCTTTTTTTATTCTGACAATTGAATGACCGATTTAGCCTACTTGCACATGACACACACACAAACAATTAAACATCATATATAATATAATATATAAATATTTTAGTTGTGGTGCTCCTAAATTTTTGCTGGTGCTCTCAACTTTTTGAATTTGGGAGCACCAATTTCGAGCCCTGTTCTTTACTGTCACTTTTGATCAATTTAATGTGTCCTTGCTAAATAAAAGGTAATAATTTATTTTAAAAAACTAATAAATATGATCCCAAACTCTACTACATAGCTCAATTTCATTCAGCTAAAACAGTAATGACTTTTATAAATATCCTGTAAAAGTCTGTATCACTGTAGCTTGATTAAAATTGTACATGTAAATGTACTCACTGAAGAAACTTTTTTTTTTTTACTTAAAAAGCACTTCAGTTACTACTGCATTTATTTAAAAAACAAAAGACAGAGAACATCCTAAAAGGCCAATGAAATCACTCACATTCTGCAACTTTCATTCAGATGTTTCTTATACACGAATGGCTAAGCAAGTTCAGTCATGTCCTGACTTTGAGACAAAACTTGGATCTACAAAAAAAAAAAAAAAAAAAGTGGAGAGAAGGACACCCCTGACAGCAGCTTATTATACTTCTAATATTAGACTTGGTCACATTCCCTAATAAACTTTGGGGACCTTGATATTAAGTTTAGGCCAAGCAGTCATGTGTCTTGAATGGACATCTATCACTATTATTGCTTCAAAAGTATCACGGATCTTAAAGCAATATAAGACACACTATGTTCCAGTGTTTCATCAGACACTCCTGGAGCTCTGCCCTCTGAAAGGTTTTGGTGGCGCCATAAGGAGTATGATGGCTGAATGAATAGGGGTATTGTATGGTGATGTGTAACTAAGGTGCACCTTTGCAGTCAACCTTATGCCTGACCATGGATATCTCTTGATCCCTGAGGAGGGAGTAATATTTTTCTGTCTTTCCATGTGTAGAACTCAGGGCTTCCTCAGGTCAACAATACAACATAAACAACAGTTCACCACAACATACAGGCCTTTCTGGTGGTGGTAACAACCAGATGAAAAAGCCAATGTACGATAATATTATGAAATACAGACAATCTGTGAAATAAATCTCACTTTGCCTTTCTTATCACTTCTAACTACAGCCTGCATGATGACCAGAAAGGTCTGGTGTTTGTCTCTCCCTCACCCCCGCTCTCTCAGCCTGGTTTGGCCCGGATCTCTGGTCCCTCCTGGGGCCCCTCCTTACAGCAGGGCTCCCAGTACTGGAGGCTGCCTTCCCTCAGTGTCGGCGCTATGCCCGACATGCCTTTCAAGGCCTGCTAGACTGCAGGGCAGACTTTCTGGCTCCGCTGCCATTGTTTGCTTGGCTGCTTTGCGCCTCATCCCAGGAAAGGATTAGCATAAGAATACTTAGAAACATTGAGATGTGCCCCACGACCAACTCTCTCTCTCCTATCATCCTCACTTCTTCTCATCCTCAATGAAGTCCCACATCTCTTCCTGACACAACACCAATCACTGTCAAGCAGCTGTATCATGGAGAGTCAGTCAAGCAGAGACTTTGAACATTGCACAAGACTCCAGAGTCTTTGGTGTCACAGCAGTGGATTGCAGGAGAAGAACAAAAGTTAATCTGTGGAGCACTTGGGTGCAATATGAGCTCCTCTGGCCAGATTCCTCTGGAGGGGTAATGGGTTGAGACACTATTCCTAGAACAAAGCCCCCAAAATCTGAGCACATTTTGGCTGAGAATTTAAGAAACTCAGCTCAACAACAGCTCGTCTGTGAAACACTAAATAAATCTCACTAAAATAAGATAATTTGATCTCAGTGCTTATAACTGGACCAGTTACCAAAGAATGACTTCAAAGTGCTGTGTGCTAATCCTAGTCCTATTATGCTTTTCCACTTTTTTCAACTTTTGTTAGTGTGGAATGTTGCTGTTTGAGCATAAAAAGGACCTGCAAGGTTACAACGCTCAAAGTCCACTCCAAAGGGAGATATTTTACTTAACAGAATATTTTCAAAAACTACAACGAACAGCTCGTTTGGACTACAACACGATTTTTCCGGATCTGATGAAGTCAAAATGGTACTCATTTATATAATCCCCGCCCACAGAATACACAAAAAAAGGGGACGAGGCCTGGCTGAGCTGCATTAGAGAAGACCGTGTTGTCGCTATGTTGTTTCCAAAACCCATTTGTTTGACCTTTTTTTGTTTTTGTTTGACCCCTTTAATTAGTTTTTCTTAATTTGATTAATTATCCAAGAAGATTTGGCAGTTGTTGAAAACAAAACACTTTTTGTTATGTTCCAGTTTCATGGCCATTTTTTTTTTAAATATGGCTGCACCATTTATGGTTCAAATATTTGTATAAATATAATAACGTTTGTAATAAAATGTATTACACTGGAATTATTGTTGGTATTTATCATTACAGCATTCTGTTATTGATGTTATTTATCATTACTGTAAGTAAGTGGTTTAAAAATTTTGTAATATGAAATGAAAAACGTGATCATCTTTTCCTCCCAATTTTAACGTAAACAGGATTATTGACCTGCCCTCACGCCAATGCACACGTCATCAGAGAAGAGATGTTGTTGCGAGAGGGAAGGGACGTTCATGTTCTGATCAATGTTCTGTTTTGATTTAATGGATACTTTAAATCATTTATAAGTTCTCCCGAGGTTCTTTCTGAACTGTATTTTTTAGGGGTGTAACAATATTCAAAACGAAACGAAAAACCACGATACACCACCCACAGTACGAACCGCGATACTCTCATGTCGAACCAAACGTGCCCCGCCCCCTGCTGCCCAGGCCCAGCTCTCACAAAACAATTTTTTTCTTCCTTGACATTTGATTAAATAGTAATTAGTAAATTTTTAACAACTAATAAGAATTGTATTTTTACTAAATATTATTATAATAATATTATTTACTAAACATTTGAACATTTTAAATGTATGGTGAAATTATAAAACCAGTTTATTTCTGACTAGTCTACAGTGGAGGCATTTATTTCATTTTAGTTTACTCAGGTATGCTAACTGCAAGTTATAAAGATAAAGTTAATGAGTTAAATTACTGTTGCTGTTGTTGTTATTATTATTATTAAGTTAAAAGTGAATCTAGTGTTATTATTGCTGGTGCCCTGCCATGAACCCTGCCTCCACAGTAAACCACAGAACCAAACCGAATCGTGGCTCCATTGGTGTATCGTTACACTCCTAGTATTATTAGGGATATCCCGATACCGCTTTTTCACTTCCGATACCGATGTCGCAGCTTTGGCTATTTGCCGATTCCGATATCAATCCGATATTTAAATTTTATTCTTGAACTAATACTACTACTACTACTAATAATAATAATAATAAAATAAATGGAAGCACTTTGCTCAATTAGCCACCTAAAAACTCAGATCAAATACTCGGCCGATACCGATACCAATCCGATACTAATGCAGTTGTTTAAAAATTCAATGTAGAATTACTGTATCTCAGTGTTGAACTGATAATCACTCTTTTGTGAGTTAAACACAATCTACTAAATACAGACAACTTCATAAACTAGATAATTCAGTGGATAATTCAGCAGCAAAAGTTACTCTAAAAAAATCATGAGTGCACAATAAATTAGACATTTAGTGGGGAAAAAATAAAGAAAACAATACAAGTGAATAAGTGTAGCTCTAAATCTGGTAAAAATGTTACACATTGTTGTAAAATACATTCAGGAAAAACAAGTAAATATATTTATATTTATAGAAATAGGGCCTATATACTAAGAAATGACAGTTATTTTAAATGTATAGCGCAGCTTTTTAATGAGGCAGCAACATATTATAGATAGGGCAGAACAAGAAAGGCTATTAATAATCTTTCATAGCGCAAAAGTATTTTAATACGAACGGCTCCAATACAGCGCGGCACAAAACGCGTATGCGCATCCCGTGCGCAGGATGATGTGCTTGAAGCAACACAGAGTCACAGTGCAGCGCTCCGTCCGCATTGAGAAGTTCAAAGCACAACGGGAAGAGATAGACGCATAGTGTATCTATCTATGCAATATTTTATTGAGCCGTTTCTTTTAACAGTTTAACATTTCAGTTACCAGTGTGTGAAGAACAATACAATCTCTAGTCCAGTGTTGTGATCTAACAGACACCCGGTAGAAAGCAACAGTTTAAAAGTAGATTTACAGCAATAAACTCCAGCAAGATAGTAATTTCATGTGAAACCATAGACCGTTATCTACAGATCAAGCATAATAACAGGAACATTGAATCATCTTTGAGAGTTTCTTCATGTTGACTGTTGTAACCGAACGCACACGCAGTTTGAAAGCTGAATGAGAATGACTGACAGACACAGCGGAGGAAAGCAATGACGTGAACTTGAATTTAATGACTTAAATATTCATCTGTACCTCACATTAAACTATGGAATGGCTTCAGAACACTTAATATAGTGCACGAAGCGTTGATGATGCTTTATAATGATGTTTTTGTGGGGCACTTGGGCTTAATAATAACAGAATATTATACGCACAGTATCTGATTTGGATCGGTCCTGTCTGACCGATACCCGATCCGGCAAATAATGGTGGATCGGAGCCGATACCGATACTGAGTATCGGATCGGTGCATCCCTAAGTATTATTATACTTCTCTGTTCTTAACCTGAGAAAAATAATTTTTCTCAATTTCTTGGTATTTACAAAGGAACAAATATGGCGATGGAAAAGTCCACAAATTTCCTGGAATTATTGGAGCGGCAGAGGTTTATTGCAAGTTTATTTTCCATTACCTGCCGCACACATTCCACCGAAGGGTCAGAGCGAGTGGGTGTGCTGGGGTTTGATGAGAGCCAGGTTCAACACAGACCGCTACAGTACTCCCTATCTAGTGTTCAACTATTGTGAACCATCTCCAAACTTTGCGCTGGAATTCCCTTTACTTCAAGGGACACATTGTATCAAACAGCTGGGCATAATGCCTCATATGGTCTGTATTATTAAATAAATAGACTTTACTTGACATTGATTGTATATATTCAGACAAAAAAAGTAATTTTTGCACTAACAGCACTATCAATCACTTGACTTTGTTTTTTGCTAAGGGAAAATCCCTTTTTCCTCTGTGAAAATTCCTCCCTGTATATTTCACAGCTTTGCATCTGCGGAGCACAAGTCTGCACCACAGGTGTGAGAGAAACTAGGTGGAGCTGTTGCCGTGGAAACAGCTCACACATGGATGAACTTTGGCCTGTAAATGTATTTCTCTAAAATGAATGCCCAGATCCAAACATGTGGTAACCATTTGTTGCAGTCCGGCCATCGCTGATGTAGGGAGCATTTCTATCTACTGTGGTCATGTAATCACCACATGAAAACACATTTCTTGCTTGTACTGCAGGGGATGTCTGCCTGTAAGAGAGGCCAAGAAGAACTGATATCTTTTAGCAGAGTTTTCTTACCGTACAGAAAGACCCATTTCTGTGAAGCATGTTGACATAGTGTTTGGTAAGCATGGAGGCTGGCTACAGGTGTCATTCGGATCCAGGTGGCTGAATGTCCAAATGGCATTTGGATTCTGGCATAGTACCACAAACCCTGTTAACAAAAAGAATAGGGCTGGGTTAAAAAAAAATATTGATTTCTCATCGATTCTTAATTCCCAAGAATTTATCTTTTAGTCTATGCTGTTTTCAGTTGATGAATGAACAAAACTTTGTAGCGTGCCTCCCATTCAATAAATTGCAAGCTTTGTGCTTTGTTACTTTGATATAAAACAGTTTCAGCTTTCAAATTCTGTCAATTTTATTAAGAAATTCAAACAATAAATAGCGTTTTGGTGCTCTTTAATGTGGTTAGGGCTGTAGCGCCTGAGTTCAAGTGAAGCAGCAGTGTGGAGGATGAACTGATAATCTCTTCCCCTTTACTAGTTACAGCATGAAATAGACAGGAATGAACATCAGAAGGTATATTGAAATACACAGTACAACTTACTGAAATCCGAAATTCACTGTATTTTTAACCTCTGCTCCAATATTTAATGTTTGAATAAATCCGTCATGTTTTTATTATAGCCACCATTTAAAAGTTTATATTTTTTAAAAATGAGTAGAACTTAATTGTCATTAAAAAGTTATTATTATAAATTTGCTATGATAAAACCTTCCTTGTGTGATTTTATGTAGGTAGCCAGCACAAATCAGACAATTTTAACCTTTAATATTATAGAAATGTATCAACTGGTTCCCTGTATAGTTAACATCATTAGTTTTAGAGGTTTTTTCCCTTGAATATGCAGTTGATATATACCCCAAATAATCGTAACAGAATCACAATTGAATTGAATCTCAAGCTTGTGAATCAAAATCAATTTGTGAAATGTGTGTCAATACCCAGCCCTAATTAAGAACAGAATCTTTTATTTATTAAAGGATGTTAATGCTGTATTTTTTTTTTGCAATCAAAGTTTAATAAGCTGAAAAAATGATAGGGAGTTTATGAATATATATATTTGACTATCTTCAAATCAAGGTAACATGAGGACCCAGTTAATAATTGGAACCAAACCACCCACTCTATTTTTTATTATCCAGTGAGCCTAACCTATAGCAACTCAGACGAAGTACTGCTATGCGACAGTACTTGTTTTAAGGCATAGATACTTCGGAGGAATGAACAAGTGAAAGGGGACATTTTGCTGGTTACTTGATTTCTATTTCTATTATTTTTGTCTTATTATTGGTTAATATTTTTTATTATTTATTGTGAAGGGTAGCCCTATCCACGGTAGCATCTAATAGGTCCAAAATCTGGTGCCACTGGAAATTTTACTTCAAATATAATAATTTTGTTGCTAATGGCATTTCAATTTCAATGTGAAAAAAATAAAAATACTTGTTGCTGAAAGTGTCATGTCACATAGCTTCATTGAAAAGACTGATGGGATGGGGAGAGCAGCTAAAAGGAGTGCAACTGAAAGGTGTGTGCGTTTTTAAAAAGTGTTTTACTGTGCGCAACCTAGATTTTTGAGATATATTCTTATCCATAAATGTAATAAATTCACTCATCCTAACAGAAAGTGAGTCAGTGTTAGACTTTGACAAGCATGTATGCATGTGCAGCAGGCCCAAAAAAATTATAATGAAAATTGAAATTAAATGAATTAATAAAATGTAACATGTATGTTGATGGACATTTTTAAAACATTATTAAACCAATTCTTTGGATCGAAATAATGATGTTATTAGAAGAACAGCAACTTTCATAAAATAAATGTAGAATGAATATAGAATAATCATAAAATATCTGATTCAAAACTGATACACATTCCTGTTCAGAAGACCTCTGAAACTCTTTACCTATAATTTATTTACTGTCTTGCAGCTTTATGTGAACAAAACATTTTTTGTTTGCTTTGTGTAGCCTATATTTATATTTGTTTTTATAGCCAAATAGCACATTGTTTGGACACTGGGCAGGATGTGGAAACACTGAAAAAACATTGTTGTTGTATGCAGAACTTGACTGAATTACCTGACAATACTCAAGTAGGCAAAAATAAGTATTCTTTGACAAGTAATTAAGCTTTTTGGTTACTTTGGTTGGGTTACCATCAGCATTCTGGCTTTTTTAAGTGGAACAAAGAGCCAGCATCTAAAGTTTATATCTAAAGTCTACCACAGAGTGGAATTAGACTAGTTATTTTACAAAGAGAAAAGTGCTGCTATAGACCTTATGTAGCCCCGTCCCTTTTCAGCATTGCTCTCGTTGTGGTCTGTCTTCCGGTTTGTATTTCCACAGCATGAAGGTAAGATCTTACGGATTTATAAATGAATCGCTCATTTTAAAATTTTCCCGGACTACTGACATTAGTTATGACATCCGCTTTAAACATTACAATGCTCATAACTTTCATTAACTCTACAATAAGTAAATCCACTTCACCAACTAGAAATATACAGGGCTACTGCAAAGTTCAAACACAAAATTCTAAAGATGGCTGGCGCAATAAGGTCTATAAACAAGGCCTGGTGTGATGGCATTCCAGGCATTACAAGTCACACAAGATGTTCATCATCACATGCCATTTTTAATTAACAACAAAAAAATGTTTTTCAATTTTCTAGATCTCTACAACAAAATGAAATCTCCTAAATAATATGGAAAACAGGTTTCTAGATCATTACAAGATCAGACAGAAATCTTTTTGTTTGTCGTCTTTGCACTAACCCAACCCATCATTGAATTCACCCTATCCGGTGCCACTCTAAATAATTTACTCCGATAGCCAAGTGTATTTAAAGCAGATCAATACCATTAAAGGACAGCTGGGGCATACTGAATAAACAGAGACCACTCTCCAGCACTACACCAAGCTCCCACTGCATAGCTTAATCCAATCTATCTTTATCTGATCTGCCATCACACTAACCAACAGTGGCATAGAAAGAGTTAAAGAAATCAATGGCTCTCCCTCACTTTCCTACCATCCATTGGAAGCACAAGCGCAGAAGACTTCACAGACTACAGGAATTGTTGAAGAAAAGTCTGTTCATTAAAAGCTCTGTAGAGTGTATCAAATGGCCAAGCTCATCTAGGATTAGTTTTCCACCTTTTAGATTAGAATGATATGACTAAATGGTAAGGGTGATACATCAGCACCTTTACGATGGGATGGGTGATACACTCTGAGGTGACCATGTGTGTTTTTCCCTCTTGCTTAGCCATCCTGTCTCCAGAGCGAGTACGGGAGGGGTAGGGGGCTGACTTTAGATAGTGCAGCAGCCTGAGGAACGCAGGCAGGGAAGTGAAACCTGATCTATACTGCCTCTTAACCCTCCTGCCCCCATACCCCCCTCCTCCCCTCCAAGCTCCCCGCGCTGCCACCTCGCCACAGACTCCTACTGCAATCCGATACCTTACACTGTGGCTGAGATTGAAACACACTCCTATAGGGCTCCAGGGCAACTTAATCTGAGCCTGGCTAGTATTTTAAAAAACAAATAAGAGGGGGAAAACATTATGTTTATTGTTGTATAATATTGCAGCCTTTTAAGCAATTAAGTGATTGATTTTGCACATTATACGAGGGACAGATGAGAAGGAGAGTGGAAGAGAATAAATAAATAAAAATTAGATTAAAATGGAAAAAATACATCTAACACTACTTCGAAATGTAGCCTAATAATTAACTTAAAAGTAAAAACAATTACAAATAATATTTAGTGACATTTACAATATTTTTTTACAGTATAAATTGGGTCTTTATACAAGAAACAATACAGAAGCATTTACATTTTCGGAAGGAGGTCCTTCACATGAGGATGATCATATTTGGGGGTCTGTGGAATTTAAGAGATTGAACACCCCTGAACCAAAACATCTCTTCACTCTGGACACAAAGAACATGACCATCACATCTGCATGACAATTAATGATTCATTAACATTCAAAGCTAGACAGAACAAATAATTACTCTAGCAGTTACTGTAAATAAACCATCAAATGCTACACAACACACACACACAAATATCAGGACATACAAGCACTCAGTGTTTTGCATTAATTAACATAATAGATCAACCAGAAATTTACATTCTGTCATCATTTACAAATCCTCATGTCATTCCAAACCTGTATGACTTTTATTTGTCAGTGGAACATAAAATAATATTATTATTATATGAAAAAAATATACAGTGAAAGTGAAGGTCTGCGTAACATTTTCAGAAACTCCTACAGGTTTAGAACGACATGAGGGTGAATTTTCATTTTTGAACAAACTAACTCTTTAACACAACCTGGTTATGAGCTCACAGAATTAGCCTAATATTTTTTTTTTGCAGAGGACATTTTGACTCTGTGGAATGCACAGATGTCTGGCATGTATATACTACGAGACTTTAGCTTTAATTTTGTAAAATAAATCCACTTTCTTCAGACTAAGCCTCTCTCCTCCAGGTCTCTCAAAGCAGACTGCTTCACAGGCAGTGTTACCATCTGTTTTTTGACCTCCTTGAGAAGGTAAAGGAGCTGAACAGACCCCCTTCCCCCCAGAACCCATAAATTAAAAGCAGCTTTCGTATTGAGAGGACTAGAAGTACAGCCACAAGAAAGCAAAATCTGAGAGAAAAAAAGAAAAGAATAATAAAAGAGCACACACTGTACAGAAAAACTAGGAACATTTAAATGTAATAAATTTCCACCCACAGATGCAGACAAGAAGATAACTTGTAATTTGTTTTGAGAGGCGGATACGTGACAAGAACAGCCTTAAGTTAAAAACAATCCACGAAAAGAATATATAAATCCAAAATATATAAACACAATATTGTTGTAAAAGAAGCATACAACAGTTCCTATATGGAGGATATATTAACATTTAGAGGCAACGCAAAGCTGTCAGATTATTAGGGAAGTTGTTGCTAGCCTTACGCGACTATCGCGTTAATAACTTTCTACTCGGACTTTTACAAACAGTGACAGTTTTTCTATAAACAATAACAACATAATTTTAAACATATAATAACACGTAAAATTACGAGGATACTGTATTGTTTTGAGAAAAGACACCCATTATTGTTAGTTAAGCGAGTACATTTAAATGTATTTTGACTTGCTAACGGCGATAGCTCACTAGCTATCATTCAACTCGCCACACTGATAAACAAAATCTCCCAACAAAATCACGTAATAAACCAGTAAACTTCCTCCATTTTTCTCTTAAAGCCTTGTACATTTGTGTACTGTGTAGTGAAAAATAGAACACGTCACGACAGTAGCTTTTGCCTTAGTAAGTCGTTTAAAATATTACGTGCAAAATGGAAAATTCAGCGCAACAAACTTTCATAAGGCAGCGTTAGCTTAGCCAAGCTAACACTTTCCATTTCACTTACCGAAAAGATTCTTCAGTAAATCGTATTTTCGTGTACTCCGTAAATTTAACGAGCTCTCGACACTCGAATAATTCAGAGGGTCGGTTGTAACGTTAGTTGTGGTCGTGCTCGACTCTCACTGAGGTCCGTTAAGGGTCTGGCACTGACCATCATCGTAGAGCGTACCGTACTCACTGATTATTACACGCAGTCAGCGGACAGCAGCTCATGACCGACTCCGTAGCGCCACCTGGCGACTGAAAAGTGGCGACGAACGTGTAACGTACAACTGATGTTATACTGTAGTACAGTAGTACATAGCATGTCCTAATCAAATTAATACATACATTAATAATTTAGATACAACATTAAACCTGCAGTTTTTAAAGAAAGAAATCTTAAAGATAGAAACATTTCAGAAATGCATTTGATGCATTGTGTGATATTTTACATTCCATTATGTTAATGATATAACGACAGAAATCACTCAGTGCTCTTTATATGCATGTATTGTGTTATTTTAACCATGATACTTAAATACAGAGCATTCATATTAGATGCATATTATTGTTTTATTTCATTTTTAATTAACACATGAATAACATTATACTTCTTTTTGTATGCATTTGAGTATTCTGTACAATGCAAAAATCCTTTAAAAGATCATTTAAAAATTTCATTTGATAGTGTGCAAGTTAAACGTGATGATTATGATTTAAAATTATGAAATAAAACAAATAATGACATTTAAATATTACAAATGCCATTTAATAATGGGCCTGTTCAGTCTTCAGTACGGTTTTATAATATTTAATCATACATGAGAACAGTGCCCATACAATTGTATGTGTTATGAACTATTTTCAGTTCATAAAGCATATTAATATTTGTACTAGTCATGCTTAACATGTCAGTGAAGATACAGGTGGATGTTTTTGGACATTTAAGTAATTGTATTGGTTGAAATAAGCACAAAGTAAGGCTGTTTTCACAACATAATTTCAGAATACAAAATAAAGAGAACCATTAGCAGAAGTTAGTTTAGCATCTTATCTTGGAAAAAAAAACACATACAGCTCATATTTAGGTAGATACTACATAAAGTAAATCTTCAATATTCCGTAGAGCCGCATCACAGTTTGAACTCTCATACAAACTTATATTATTCAACAGAAGAAGACTGCATTAAAGACACGTGTTAACACATATGGTTGTCATGTAAAACATACAGTTTTTTCTTATTGCAGTAACAATGCAAACTTATAAAATTATGGATCACTCTTTTGTCTCCCTCTAATTCCCACATGAATTGCAGATAATTATGCAGATGACAATTATTGATAATACATTATGTGTAACATGACTGCTTTACATTAAATAGTGTTAAATTAAATCTGTTCTTGAAAAAATCTAGATACCCACTCCTGAACCCATCACTGCTACAAATGTAATTTTAAATAACGTACTAAAGTTGTGTAAAAAAGAAGCTAACAATTTATTACATTTAAGAGGCAATTTTGACATGCAAAACCATTGTTTGTGTTAGTAATATTCAAAACAAAAAACAAGCCAAAATCAAAAGTAGCCCTAAGAACACATCTTAACTGATGTGATGTGGTGGGTTAGATTAACTTAGATTAATATATGGCAGTGAAAATATACTGACACTCAATGACAATCTTAAAATATGTCTAAATAAAAGTAATCTTTTTCAAGTGAATTGTATGCATAAAATGTTCAATATCACACAGCATTTAGGAAAACACAAGTGTTTGCAATTGCAGTCTCATAATTTGACCTTGATGTTCTTTAATAGCCATGTGGCATGAAACAAAACTTTTACTGTAACCCAGTTGCACGTCAGAGAGAGTAAAAAGAACAAAGTCTCAGGTATCACATTTGTTATTCATTTTAAGGATAAATTAAGAATACAACTTATATCCTGTGTATGTGGCTCTGTCTTGATAATTCAATTATTTATTCAATTAAATTAAGAATCCCCCATTCTTAGCAAAGAAAACATGTAAATCATCTTTGCAAATTTAGAACAGTACACCATTTGCAAAGATTATGTAAATAGTGAGGTTTTGCACACAATAAATAACAGAAAAAACATCATAGGTGACAAGGCCAAACATGAACAGTTTAAAATACTCTGTTAAGCCTTGAGAGCTGGACATTATGCAGCTCATATTGTGAGGGAAACAACTGATGAATTAACATAAAATCTGTGTTACCTTTTCAGATGCCCTGCATATACGTTATTTTCTTAGAATAAGTTGATGAAAACATTATGACAACATAATGCTAATGTAGACATCTCCCTTGCATGCTTTCACACACACTAAAAGCACAAATAAACAAACTAGTAACACATAAATCAACCATTCAGCATTGAAAAGACTGCACAACAACATACAGTCTCAATCCATTTCAAATCGATTTGCAAGTCTGGGATCTATAGACCTCATTATTGCTTAGGAAAACAAATGCAATAAAAACACATTTAAGTTTACTTTAGAGTTTAAGGCATAGTAAAATGCATAGATTTTTTTAGGCTGTTTCTGGTTTTAAAAAGAATGTCTGGTCATGAGCTATTACATATGCAGGCAATCTTCAAAACCTATTTATTTCAAAACGGTTTTAGTCAAAAAAATAGTTTGTTGTATAAATTCACTAAATCAAAAAAAGTCAAAATGTTATATCTCTTAAATTTATGTATATCATGTATGCAAATATTCAGGTTATAATAAAAAAATAAAAGAATGACCTAAAATAACCCATACTCTATGTGCACTTTGGATTTGGATTAAAACATTTCAAAACACCTAGTTTATGTATCATTCAGTCATTGTTTACTTGTATGCTGTTTAATAAATGATATATTGTATATCTTTATATTAGTTGTGTCATTTGGATTGGCACAGATGTCTTGCCCTAAAACCACAAATGCAGATGTTACATTAATTGCATTTAGTTCCTTCACTGACGGCTTTTGATGCACTGTTGAAGCATCTACACATTGATGGCATGTGCATGCTTCTTGCATAAGGGCTTGTCCTTCTTGGAGTAGAAAGGTTGTCCTTCCAGGTTCACATGGCACACCTGAATGTCAAGACAGAAACGTGTCATAATTCCTCCAACCATTTGGGCAAGTGCTATAACAAACTGATTTTGAACCTACCGCACAAACAAAGCAGGTATCATGCCATGTGTGGCCAAGAGCTTCAATAAATTTGTCTCCTGCCTCAACTGGGAAGTCACAGCCATGGCACTTTGTGCTGAAGAGTGAGATATAATCTGGTGACAGAAACAATTAGTGAAAAATATTGTAGTCTGGGCTGTACATTTGCATACACCAAACTTATAAATATACAAATTTGTGTTAGACATAGCCAGTGGCTCCCATACCTTTCTCACAATACGGCTCGCCATCCTCCATATGGAAGAGGCTGTTTCCAAAGGGCTTTCCACAAGCCGCACACACAAAGCAAGTGGTGTGCCAGGTCTGCCGCAGTGCATGCATCACTTCCTATTGAGCAGATGTTGAGTGGATTAAATGTCAGTTCCTATGATGTGTGTATACAATCATTTCTGTGCATGTGTGTACAGTGTTAATAGGTTCTCGACGTACTCCCATGATCTTGGTGTTGCAGCGGGCACAGGTAGGTGCAAAGAACTCTCCATAGCAGTTCTCACAGTAAACATTATTCTGCTCCTCCACAAAGCTGACATCAGCCAGAGACGTATGGCAATAATGGCAGTTGAACTCCTCTGGATGCCAGGAACGACCCAATGCCACCAGGAATGGTCCCCTGAGGAGTCAAAAACATTGAACATTGGTTTTTTTTAGAGAGTCCTGAACATTTCAAATTACACGTTCAAAAGGTCAGAAACATCTTTTGCTCACCCAGGCTGCAATTATTTGAATAAAAATATACTAAAAACAGTAATGTTGTGAAATATTATTACTATTTAAAATAGTTTTCTATTTCAATATATTTTAAAAAATAAATGTATTTTTGTGATGACAAAGCTGAATTTTCAAAACAATAGAGCTGCTTAAAGGGTACATAACATACACTGTTTCTGCCAATCTCATGTTAATCTTGAGTACCTATAGAGTAGTATTGCATCCGAAAATAGCTGAACCTGTGAAGGCGCGCAGTGGGCGGAGCTAAAGAATCTTGAGCACACACACACTCCCTGGATCAACGTTATCTTTCCCTCACAACCAGAAACACACTTCTTTAGTGGCATTTTGTGGTCTAAAAACAAAATTACAGCGCTGTTGACAGCTTCTGTAACCCGAATGAAGCTCGTTGTTGAGGTTCTTGCTCTAGTTCTGGTTGATGTGCGCACGCGCTCATCCAGGAGAAGTGCCCATACAAGCAATTCTGCCCTTTATGACTTCATAAAGGGCCAAAACTTCCCGAAACTTGTTCGAATCCTGAAGGAGTGTATTTGGCACAGAAATACGCCGTCATACGTTCAACAAATTTTTTGAAATTTTGGCCATGTTTAGCATGAGAATCCAACTGTGTAAAGTCAGAATGCATGAAATAGCATTATCCCCCCCCCCCCCCCCCCTTTCTTTCAGGATTTGAAAAATGTGTTTTATTAATGATGTAAAACTTTAAATTAAACATTACATTTTGATTTAATGCATCCTTGCTCAATAAAAGTACTAATTTCTTTCCCCAAACTTTTAAACGTTAGTGTATATATTGTGTTTAATAGAATTCTGATGAATCACCTTTTTTAAAATTTTCTTGGGAATAAAACACGGGGCAAAACAATGTCACCACAACTAGTGAGTTAAAAATTTATTTAAACACCTGGGTTTGTGATAAAAGGTAAAAACAAAAATAAAATGCATTTAAAAATAAGTAAAATGAAGGCATGGTAAAACAGAAAAGAAAAAGAAAGTGCAGGGCAATATTAATATAACCTTCATATAACTAAAATAAAAATTAACCTCCAGGACATAAAAGTGCCTGAAGCTGAATAAAAACACATATATATAACAAAGGGTCTTGTCATGAATATTGAATATTGTGTAATCATACCTGATGATGTTGTTGCAGGATCCACACAGAGGTGTTCTGTTGCTGGCTGCAAATCGCTCTGCCCTTTGAGCAACTCCACGAGCCACAGGTGGGAAGGGAGCGGGGCTGAACGGAGCAGGGGAAGGGTTGAATGCAGGGCTGGGTGCAGAGGGAGCGGGAGCAGGGATGGGGTTGGGGATGTAGGCTGGTGGTGGTGGTGCCGCCTGAGGAAGAGGCTGCACTTTGATATTTGTGGTGGTGGTGGGTTTGCTAGGGTCAAATTTGTGGGCAAAGTTCTCATCAGTAACCCAAGGAGGCCTGTTGGAAGACGCTGGAGCTGCGGCAGGAGCAGGTGGAGGTGGAGCAGGTTTGTGAGCCATTGGAGGAAATGGTGCTAAAAGATGCCCATGAATTAGTATTGCATACATACAGTACAATCATCCAAAGATGGACACACACATACACTGAATTATATACAATCACACATGTGAAATGGCTACCTGGGGCAGCTGGATAGGCTGTGGGCATAATGGTGGCAGTGCTGACCACTTTAGGTGGAGGTGGACCTACAGGGATCTGGATGGAGCTGTGCTGCATGGGTGGTGGCTGTTGCATGGGTGGTGGCTGCTGCATGGGTGGTGGCTGCTGCATAGGTGGAGGCTGGCCGTAAGGACTACAGAAGGACAGACCAGAAACTCAATAACATTTCAGTTCAAATGAGAAGCTACTCCGCCTTTCTGCTTTTCCTAAACAATTTACAACATTCAAATTACACATTTATTCAAAGCCACATGCATTACATTCCAGACATTTTGCATTCTCTGGCAATCAGACCCAGGACCTTGACAATGCTAGCATCATGCTCAACTGGACACATTATATTTAAATTATATAATTAATTATAATTCAAATATACACCGATCAGGCATAACATTATGACAGGTGAAGTGAATAACACTGATTATCTCTTCATCATGGCACCTGTTAGTGGGTGGGATATATTAGGCAGCAAGTGAACATTTTGTTCTCAAAGTTGATGTGTTAGAAGCAGGAAAAATGGGCAAGCGTAAGGATTTGAGTGAGTTTGACAAGGGCCAAATTGTGATGGCTAGATGACTGGGTCAGAGCATCCCCAAAAGGGTCATTGCCTCAACGAGTTTGATCTCAATCCAGTTGAGCATCTGTGGGATGTGCTGAACAAACAAGTCTGATCCATGGAGGCCCCAACTCGCAACTTACAGGACTTAAAGGATCTGCTGCTAACATCTTGGTACCAGATACCACAGCACACCTTCAGGTGTCTAGTGGAGTCCATGCCTCCACGGGTCAGGGCTGTTTTTGGCAGCAAAAGTGGACCAACACAATATTAGGACTTAATGTTATGCCTGATTGGTGTATATTAATTATATTATTGATATTTTACACATTTACAACCCATAACCTATTAATGCCCATATTTGTTTCCTCAATGAGATTAATTATATACATTCATATAAACATACTGTGTAATTCTTTTGCAAATTGTAACTGTGTTTTTTTACATTTTCACGAAAAAGATGTTTTAACTACATTATCACTCAAAACTTTGGGGTCAGTACGATTTGTTTAATAGAAATTAATGAAGCTAAAATAGACATAATACAATTCAATAAATATAGTAAAATTACAATACAATTACAATTACAACACCCTATATACATTTTCTCTGAATCATAAAAATATTGGTGTCGGGGACACTGTAAGCCTGGAGACTAAGGTCTACACTGTGAATTTTTAAAAGCGTAGCCTAAAGATTTGTTATTAATGAATAGTGCTCATAAATGGCTGTTGAGATAGGATTCTTAACTGAAAGTGGAAACACGTACCAGGAAACAGAATTCAATACATCACAACTTAACATAAATAAAAAAATGTTTCTTAAGCACCAAATCAGCATATTAGAATTCTAAAGGATCATGTGAGACTAAAGACTGGATCAACCCAATCAAAAATTCAGCTTAGCCATCACAGGAATAAATTACATTTTAAAATATATTAAAATATTAAAGTTTTTATTTTTATTTTTATGATTTTACTGTACTGTTTTTACTGTATATTTGATCAGATAAATGCAGCTCTGGGCAGCCTAAAAGACAAAAAAAATCATAAAAGTTTGAACAATAATGTGCACGCCTACCATTATTAAACATGTCATTTCTATGTAATTTCTAAACATTGAAATTTACAAACATTACCAAACATTTCGATAATGAGGTCTTTCACTAAATTTGCATGTTTTACCACGACACGTTACCCAGTTGTCATACGCTCTTCCTAAGGTTGTCTATTTGCACAGTATGTATATATTAGATGTTTTTAAAATTTATAGTCACCTAAAAATATAGCATATATAGTATTCAGCAACTTTAATTGCCCACAGGCTTGAATGAGTTTGCATATTACACATAAATGGACATTCAGTTCCTGGAGACTTTACTGCTAATAATACCCAAGGATGTCTGACCACATAATCCATCACATACACATTTGCGAGTGTCTTACCTTATGTTACATCCCTTCATTACAGTTTTAAATGCAAAAGTTAGTGTTCTTTTAACAGAGAAGCGATTCACTCTCAAAAATAAAGGTTCTTTATTGGCATTGATGGTTCCTTGAAGAACCTCTAGAGATTCTTTGTAGTGGAAAAAGGTTCTTCAGATAATTAAAATGTTCTTCACACTAAGAAAAAAACGTTTTTTTTTAAGAAACTGTTTACTGAAAGGTTCTTTTTTTCGCTGTGCAAAAACCCACTTTTGGAACCTTTATTTTTGAGAGTGCAGAAAAAACAATAGAGAGAGAAAGTACCAGAACAGTGTTAGAAGACATTGTTTTGAGCAAAATGACCAGGTTACACAAGTCCTTTACACTCATATACATAAAGATACATATTCAAAAATGGTTATAACATGAAAGGTTAAATAAAAATACCCAAAGCATAAGTATCCTTTGAGTCAGTTGGATAAAAAAAAGCAGTAAGGGAGAAATAATGTGTTATTGGACATGTGACAGGCCACACTGACGCTTGCTGATTGAATGTAGAGCTGGACCACAGTAGTACCTGGAAATGGAGGTTTTGTACTGAGAAGTGTAACCCATAGAGGTCTGCAAGCTGAAGCTATAGTGTAACAAAGACAAAAATGGTGGACAGTCAAACTTGCCTAGATTAAACCTGAGAGACGCCATGTGCATCTGTACGACTGCCAAAATGATCCAAATATTGCATCACTGTAAAATATCTGATCCAACAGGATCAGATACTTTGGTTTTTCAAATCAAATGCATATGGAAATTAAATGAATATGCAATAACCCTTTAAATAACTACTCAGATGTGTATTCCGTTCTTGTTTTCTCTGAATAAAACAGTAGTACATTATGAGTACAGTATACAGTATAAGTGAATATGGCAACAAATAGACCACAAACAAATCATCTTAGATGCAGACACACACAAACAGAAAATAAACATGCTTTTAAAGCAAAGATCCACTATGTAGCAACAACTATATTTTAGTAACTAGTAAAATAAGGCCCAATTTAACCCAAGATTGATATATTTCAGGACTGAGTCTGACAGAGAAGATCTGAACATTAATAATCTTTATGTCACCTCCTATAGGAGACAAATGAAAGATAGTCATCTAAATCTGAATTAAAACATATATGGCTGTGGTTTCTTATAAATAGCTATCTTGATATCTTTATGAAGTTCACTCTAGTCATGCAATCAACGTAATAGACCAGTGTTAGCAATGGATACATACAAAGAGAGCGTAGTTCCTGCCATGTCTTAAAAATAAACTTCCTTAAGAACAAACATGAGCATTACTGTAATAAAAATGTAATAAAGGCCCATGGGACATGGGTTTCAATACCCAGATATAGAAACTTAGTTGACGTACAACTTGGTATAAAAGATAAAACAAAATCTCAAGAAATAATAAATATTTAACACTAAAATGTAATATTAAATACAAGAAATCAATTGTGCTGAAAGGTGTTCTACTGTACAATATTAAACTGGAGAGGGTACATGGTTAAATTGGAGATCTGAGCCTTGACTGGGACATGTTAGAAACTTATAAACATGTCTTGAGGCTCACATTACAGCATCTAGTGTAGCAGTATAAACGTAGTACTCTTTAAAAGAAAAAAAAACATCTCACGCCCTAGAGGGGACGTATTTAGTCATTTTATCTCTGGTTTCATAAATGCCTTGGTCTTACTGTTATTGTTGTTCATCATTCATTAAGTAACACGAGAAGAGGGTCCATAGAAGTGCTTACAGTGATCTTAAGCTTAAAAAAGTAGTTCATGGAAGTATAGAAATTATACATTTTTATTTGGGTCAAGTCCTGGTGTTGATAAAGAAATGGCAGTCATAAAAGCAGAAGCAAAAAACAAATAGTCAACCTGGCAATGACAACATGGATCAAAGCAAATGTGAGTTTCTAGCTTCCTAAGGGGAAGAGTATTAGTAGTAATAAGCAGTACCAAAGGAAGCAGCTGCAACAAGAAATTGGGTTAAGACAAAGAAGATCATTTTAGTGGATTAAAGACAAGTTACTGATTATAACATTAATAGGACTGGAGCATTGGATTTGCTTTGAGTCTCCAGGATCAGTGGACTTTGTCCTACAATCTCTCAAATGTTAGGCTAAAATCTAATAGCAATGACATCTATCACATGTCTTCACTAATATAAGTGAATTAACATTGGAAGAACTCGCTAATGCTACTGTATATGTGCTACACACAGCCAAACAGATGACCTGCAAGTCAAAAAAGAGGAATAAAAACAGGAATAAATACTCCCACCCCCCACCAAAAAACAAACAAACATATATATAAAAAACATAACTTAACATAAACATGAATATACATACACTACAAATGTTTGAGGTGGGTATAGGATTTCAGGTTTCTGAAAAATAAAGGCTGCATTTTTTTGATCAAAAACACAGCTACTACTGAGAAATATTACAATTTACAAAGAAAAACCTTTTCAATTTTCCAACATAATTTATTCCTTTGATGGCAAAGCTTAATTTTCAGCAGCCATTACTCCAGTCAGTGTCACATGATCCTTCAGAAATCATTCTTATAGGTCAATCAAGAAGCATTTCTTATTATTAATAAGAACATTTTGGTGCTTTTTTCCCACATTTTTGTGGAAACAGTGGTACTTTTTTTTCCGGATACATTGATAAATATATTTTTTTGGTCACTTTTGGACAAGTTAATGCATCATTGCTAAATAAAAGTATTGCTTTCTTTCTTTCTTTCTTTCTAAAAAAATACTGACCCCAAACTTTTGAACAGTATGCATTGCATGTATACATACCAATGGGTAATACAATAAACTAAGTAACAGTAAGGCAAGAAACAAAATGCAACACGTGCAACTTTACCTGCTTGCAGTGGTTTGCTCAGGAATCTGCTCCGCATCAGGCTCAGGTGCCTGATTGACTATCTGCTCCGAAAGGAGCTCATTGGGCGAAGCAGCGATAGTAGGTGCACATATAGATGCAATGCTGGTGGAAACTGGAGCATGCTCAGCAGGAGCACTAGATACAAGGTTAGGTTGCAGTGATGTCAGAAACTGATAAAGCCATAAATACAGACAGCAGCCATGCTCAGGCCATGTATGTATACATGCCTTCATTTGAAAGTTACATTTTGTCATAAGCAGCTTCATTCTCATGCATACAAATTTTGTAGCACAATGCAAGGATGTCCATCATGGGGGCAGGAAATGTTAATCGCTTCTCAGACTATTCATCTATTTTGTCATTGAAGGATGTCTCGGCAGCAGAGACAACTGTAAGTGCTATTCTAGGATCAATTAAATAAATCCAGACATTAGGGCTACAATCAATTATGTGCTCGATCAGGGGCAATGAACTGCAGATGGCAGGACCTCACCATTTTAAATTGACGCAGTATAGAGGTTATGTAAACCCTCTTAGTCTGTCCATAAAACACAATTCAGTGGTTAGAGAGCAGTAGATTAGTGATAAATGATACTCCCCTGTGATCCAAGCAAAGAAAGGTGCATTATTCACAAATAGACATCTTTTATCATTTGGCACCCCCTATACACAATCAAACACAATTAAATGATGAAAATATATTGGTGTTGGAGCCGCCCAGGCAGGAGAGAGAAGATAAGAGGCAGGCACCTAGCAGCAGCAGGCCTGGTGGTGGACCGATGACTGACCCCCTTCACACACTCCACAACCTTCCTTTCTGACCATCTCTCTCTCTCTTACTGACTCAGTTTATGTTGAAACTGCCCACAGGGAGGGGCGAGGAAAAAGATTATTTAAAGCTGAAGTGTGTTTTATTTATTTCATTTTATTCCATCTTAATATGTACCTACAAGTAAATCATTCCTGATGATTGACACTACATTTACTTGAGCATCACGACCAGGCAAAGCAGCAAAATTGGCTGAACCAACACAATCTCATGAGAAAACATACTACTTTTTGAAATGGTGATTTTGTAAGACTGGTTTAGGAGCATTAGCAGATCCTACTAAAATATGTACGGATTAGCCACTAATTTGCGAAAACATAAAATAGTTATGAAATGCTATGAGAGTGTGTTAGCTTAACCAGCGGTGTGAGTTTGGGCCGGGGCTGTTCTGGAAAGCCATTTAAAAGCATTTGTTACATTTACAAGTCTAATTGTGAATTAAATGGGTTTAGAAAGTACACACTTCAGCTTTAATATCATTCTCTGGATTATACAGTGTTATGGTGATGGAACAGAGAGAAAGGTCTGTAAATGTTGGTTGCAGAAATTTATGAAGCCTTCATGAAGATTTAAACACTTTCTGTGGTGAACTTGTGTGCTTATTGAATCCCTTTCTGTTATTTTGAAGTGTACAATGTGAGAAAAGCATGTATGTGTGTGAATTGGAGGTGTTTTGTGGCAGAAAACAAACATTGGCATTTATATTTAGCATTAGATTAGCATTTATAGCAAGCTGTAAGAGAGACTAAAATTAGAGAAATGATTTGAAAAACATCTGATAAACAAAAAAGTATAACTTAGGAAATTATTACATTACTCTTTAGTTACTCTACATTACTCTCTCTCTCTCTCTCACACACACACACACACACACACACACACACACACACACACATACACACACACACACACACACACACTATATAGGTCATAATGTCCTAACACTGTATTCCTCAACTGCCTATGGTGTCAAACTGTGACACTTTTTAGTTATATTAGCATAATCTTGAATCTCAGCACAGATTCAGAGAACAATGAAATACAGATCACAGAAGCAGACAATGCCTTCAGAAGGAGGGGTTGTAATCGAAACATGTACTAAACTACTTGCAAACGTGTGACTTGCTAATTCATGGAACAGGACCAGAGAGCAAAGAGAGTCAAGACAGGCAGAGGGTAATTCAGACAAGATACTGCAGTGCCACCTGCTGGCATTACACGCTTGACACATAGTTTGGACATAGGGAAAGTGTGTTCTCATCCTAAGAGCAGGTTAGTGCAACACAGTCTCAAGAAAAGCAGCCTATAACACATATACTATCACTGTTTCTCTTTTTACATTCACACATGCAAATTAGCATGAACAAAATTGGCATAGTAGAGGGTTGCGAAGATAGACAATGAATAATGAATGAAATATGACGTTCATGCAATAATAACATCCACACATTGGAGGAACTGTAATGCTTTGAATGTTGGATAGGTTCTATTTTTCCAACCCATGCAGTATTAAATATTTGTTTTCAATTGTATAACTGAAACTGATTGTTAAAGAAATCTATCATCACAAAATGGCTGAGAATCGAGTTATTGAACAGACGTTTTGAAAGCTTTAAATAAATGCCCATTTAGCTGCATTTATCTACTTACAATCATTTGTGACAGGAAACAACCATTATGAGATGGGTTAAAAACACCAAATCAATCCTTCGATATAAAAGAGGATTCAGGGGAGGATTTCTAACGAGCAGAGAATATCTCTAAATGAATAAATTAGTAAAATACTAGTGAAGTATTGAAGCACACTGAATGATTGCAACACACAACATAAGAAGATACAGACTAATAAAGCAGAACAACAACAAACATACAATTCAAGATTCATACAGAACTGTTTGGACCAAATATAGCACTACAGACAAGATATTATACACCAAAATCATTGTTTCATGACAAATTAGAAAAATGGTGGCACTCTGCTGACTTGACATTTCGATATTTGAAAACTACAATAATACAGATAATAATAGTCTAAAAAGTAAAAAAGTCTAAATCATCAATCAATCAACATATTATTGATCAAATATTATTATGTGAGTGTGGAACATTTCCAATTATACAGTGTTGTTATGGTCAACTAAAACCATTAAAAATCTTTTTAATTATTTGGAAGTTATCTTGCTATGTCTAAAAGACAATACAAATTTTTTTTATTTATATAAAATATAAATATTAGATTACAAAACTTAAACTTAGGCTACATCTATGTTACTCCAGATATTTGAAATGTTTAGTTTCAAAGCGTTCCCTGTCCACACTAGTGTTTAAGCGCTTTCCAAAAGTTAGCAAAAATAGCAGACACAACAATGCCGGTATAATCATAGATATCTATGGGTACAATATGTGTCACACATGACTAAACATGCGTCATTGTTTTCAAATACATTTCAAATACCGTTCATATACACAATGACGTTTGGGGGGGGCTGAAAATGCAAACTTTTGAAAAGGGGTTTCAAAGTAAAGTGCAAGTTTTTGAAAACGATACTGTTATTGTCTGTGTGTAAACTACAAAAGTGCGAACGGTGACTGCATGCGTATTACATGTTCAGTCTATAGGCGCATAGTGTTTCTATACAAAGTGAGATTGCCAATTACTGGCCTGGCATGCAAAATACAGCGTTTTTAGTCGTTTTCGCGTATCCATGTGAACGGGGATCATTTTGAAAACGTTGTCGCCTGTACACGGAAAACGCGAAGGAAAAACGTTTATGTTTTTAGTACATCGTTGTCATGTAAACGTACCCTCAGTGTGGACAAGGCCTGAAAAACTTAAGAATTGTTGCCTTGGCAACTAACCGACAAAATAAGTTTAAGTTGAAGTACTAAAATTACTAAACTAAAACTGAAATAAAAAAAATAAAGCTGAATGGAAAAAACTAATCAAAATTACAAAAGCACATAACAGAATTACTAAAACTAAAAATATAAAAATGACATTTAAAATATTATTAAATACCATAATAGTATAAAAATAATACTAAATTAACACTGCAATTAACCAATACTAATAAAGTGGCAAACTTGATAAGACATATTAAAGACAAAACTATTGCCAGAATGAGCAAAACAAACATACGACTTAATGAACAGCAGGCAACAGCACTGCAGTGATGTGCAATGAAATAAGTGAAAGTGCTTATCTGTTTTTGTTTCAGTCAAGTTGAGGAGAGTCTGATGAAATATTGGAGACTGAAAATATGGGAAAATGACAGCACAACATACAAAAGAGCTGACTGATGCAACATATGTCTGTGCAACCTAGCATGACATGTTGATATGTACATGAAGGCAGTGGTCTGAATAAATAAGAAAAGGATGAAGAGTGGGGAAGGGGCCAGCCACCCAGTGCAGTCACACAGTCTTCCCAGCATGCACTGCATGCAAGTGGAAGGCTCAGAAGTGAAGTAATCCAGTGGTGAGATGATATGAGAGAAGGACATGGTTAGCAGAAACATTTTTCTATTCTTAAAACAATCTAGCGCAAACCAGCTCACAGCAGAGATAACACCATTTCCCTATGTGACAACCAGACAGGCAGAATTACCTGGAGGAAAAGTCCTGGTTTACTGACTCTCTCTACTCACAGACATTGACTTCCATCTTGCTCAACCGCTTGAAGTTCTGATGGCTTCATGTGCATTCACTCATCTTCCAGACACAGAGCTCGTCCCTTCAGTCACCGCTGATCTAGCTAAAGGTTATTACTCTTCCTACAGAAATAAACTTATACAGTCATGCCACAAAGTCTAACTAACACCCTCATTTTCTCGATAAAGTGAAACCACTGGATTCTAAAATAGTGCTTTGTCAGAGTAACAACATTTTCCAGTCTCCAGATCAGTGGCATATGGAAAGCTCTGAGATAGTTGAACAACTGACTGACAGATTGACATCTTTATCACCCAAAACCCCTAGGTAGTCTAATATTTAACCACAGGCTTAAGTAAGACATGTCTAACAAGTTTCAGAACATCAAGGAAAGTATTTTATTTAATAGGATAATAGTGTTGGTGATTCAAAGTTTGGTCTAAAGCTAAAGCTTTTGCTGTCTGTCAGGATTTAGCTTTTTAACAGATAAGAAATGACTCCTGAAATAAAACTGACTGCATGTGCAAGTGATTTCAACATTGCAAACCTTTTTAACAAACCCATCCTTACTGAAATGCTATTACAGTATCAAAGGGATAGATTGTTAGATCTACATGGAAAAAGATAACATGACAAATGATCTAATCCAGTGGTTTTTAATCTTTTTGACTCAAAGTCTCCCCATTGTCCAACATAATATTCGAAGGCTCATTATATTATTATTATTATATGTATTTCTATTCTAATAATTAAAGCTGCAGTCCATACGTGTTGCCTATTTGTCGCCATCTCTGTTTGAAACATGCAATTGCAGTTATTTGTGGAATTATCATCTTTACGTGGGTTGTGCATCAGCACGTCTCCTCAGCGTGGAGTGTGGCTGCCAGTCACCGCACCGGTGTGGATGCTGTACTTTCCGAATCACAGATTCTACATCTTGGAAGTATGACCAAAATAATAATTTTCACCAGAAAATGTAATCTAAACAAGTAAGTAACATGTCTGCCACTTTTGTTCTGACCAACTGAGCAAAAAAAGCATTAGCTCATATCACATGCAAATTATTATTATTGTTATACTTCTCAAATTGTTAATGTTAACAGCATCAGCATTGCGTGACTATGTGCATTTAGTGTGTATTTGCGTTACCTGCAGATTTAAATTTCTGTACAGTCTAATCTCTAATTGTCATACCATTTGAATTTCATTTAAAGAAATTGTTCTTTTAACCCAAAAAGCAAATGAATGTTTCTTAGAACTGGTCTAAAACAAGATTTTTGTAGCCACTCCGCAGTCCGAAGTCTTTTGCTTTTGACTACTGGTGAATCTCCAGTTGTCACTGATGATTGTCGTTTGGACCATTCTGGATTACAATCTGCCATCAAAATGACAAATTTAATTATTCCAGCGATATAGCCTACTAGCCGGGACTCTTTCTTTATGTATACAGACGTGACATAATGACGCAAAGACTAACGTCGGCAAGCTCGTATTTCCCATGGAAAGCTACCAGTACCGTCAAATTATAACACATTATTACAAGCTTACCGTTGTGAATCAGGCTAAGGTGAGGAGATAGTTTTCAACACTGGGTGGTTATGTACTTTCTCAAAAGTTGATTTTGGATAATTTTTAACCCAAAAAAGTTATGGACTGCAGCTTTAAATAATTACGATAATATAATAAAATAATATATTATTTCAGTTTAGATCTTGTTTTAGATTAACTATTAGGACATTCTTTCAAAGAACGTTAGTTAATGTAAAGTTTATTTTAATTTTTTTATGCTAATTTCCCTTCTGCAGATTTAAATCTCTTGAATCCATGTGTACTCTCATACCCAGATAAAATCCCATTTCCAAAAAGCCTTTCCACATGATTAGTTCATAACATTTCTTTTATTTGATGGATTTGAAAGACACAGATGCAAACATGTTCTTAACAACCATCAATATGTAATCAAACAATCCGATACAAGAGAGATAATTTAAATAGTGGCGACATTCTCTTGGAAGTTCCTAAATCTACCTTATAGAGTGAACAACTAGCTTGAAACTAGTGATGAGCCAAACAACATAACTGATTTTCAACTTCACCCTTTCTGCTTTCCTCTCACATGCTTTGACTTTCCTTTCACTCAAGCACTGCAGTCTGTCTATGCCACCTGTTTAACTCTCTCTATCATA
Source organism: Rhinogobio ventralis (assembly GCA_039654625.1). NCBI lineage: Eukaryota > Metazoa > Chordata > Actinopteri > Cypriniformes > Gobionidae > Rhinogobio > Rhinogobio ventralis. Next base: position 26,329,884 of record CM077204.1, read on the forward strand.
TTGTGTTTTACTGAGGCACATTAAGTATTTGTGCCGACAGGCCATGGTGCCAGTTTTTCAGTTTTGCAAAACGAGGGCCTTTGGCTTCAGATTCAAACATTTCCCTGTGACATTAAGACATATATACAGGAAGAAAAAAAGGAAGGAAAGGGAGAAAAGAGAGGGTGGAAAAAATGGGTTAGGAAATATGGCCTTCACTCCTCTGCCAAAGATGTGTGAAATATTTGTGGCTGCCTCGACTAAATGTTTTGCATTCAGCCAAATGCTAGAGGTCACATTTTGCATTGTATTGTGTCAGAAGTGTAATGACATTGTGAAATAAATGAGAGCTTAAGGTATGTAAAGAATGAAGCTTGATGTAAATACTACAGACCAGGGGTGTAAAGTATTTCAGCAATTGTACTTTATTACTAAAGGGTTTTTATTTGTAATTTGTAGTTGTACAGGTACCGCTAAAACTAAATGCTTATATTTTAGAATTTCATTTATCTTCATGATTCAAAATACATATCATAACTTATAGTGTGCAATTGCAAAAATCATAACTGTAATTGCAAACAGGATTCCCAAACACTCCAATTGCCTTTCCAATTTTATTTTTAATTACTTAATTAATTAAAAGGTTTTTCAAGTTTATTCGTCAACACTTAGTAAAAAAAAGTTATTGAGGTGGATGACTTTTCTAGGAGGATAATCTTCTAGTTATGCGCTACATAATTCACATCCTTCCTGGCTACAAATAATATAACTGGGTTATATTATTTGTATATCCAATTTGAAAGATTCGATATAGGTTAACGACGACAGGGTTGGCAAGTAATATGTAATGTAAAGCCTATTTCTAAAGCTAAGAAAAAGGTTAACATTTTGATACTTAAGCACAATTAAATGTGAAAACTTTTCACTCCAGTATGTTTTAAGATATTTTGCCATTTCAGTAGCCAAACATTACCAATTTTTTTTTTAAAAGTACATTTTCTGTGCACTTTTTACACCCCTGATACAGACTACTATGAATACATCGAGCTGTATTAGATTGATGCATCTAATGTGTGCGGATTAAGTTCAGCACAGAGAGTGGTGTCTGATTATGAGGGTTTGGTTGGGGGCTTCTGATCATGTCAGCTTTTCAAAAAGCCTTTCAGGTTTTAAGAGGCAGAGGGCTGGATTTCAGCACAGGTCAAATAAGTGGCCACCAGATGCTGCTGCTAGATGCCTACCTTGATTTTCTCAGAGCTTCCTCATCAGGGTCTTGCACTGCAGAGGAGAAAAGACAAAGAGAGAACAAGTCAGACTCCACACAACAAATCAAAATCTATATCAAAACAAAAGGAAAGTGATAACAGGCAGGCAGACTCACTATATTCAGTTCCAGTAATGTGGGCGAGGATGCGGAAGGACTTGGATTGCAGCTGGGCGGCTCTTTTAGTCCATTCAGAAGGACCCAGTTCATTGTTTTCACTGGGAATGACGGCCTGATACACTGGGGAAGCACTGTCTATAACATGGTCTTTAACTGGCAGATTACTGCAACCACAGAAAAAGCCGGTCTTGTGAAACACACACTTTCTTTTCAGTATGACTGGGAACATCAGCAAAAGAATTTTCATGTGTAACAACATTAAATGCATTTTTTAGTTAAAATCGTATAGATGCACTGTGATGCAAATTTACCTATTCTGACTAATTTACTGCCATTATCACTAATTTACAGTGTATTGCATAACATATGTCTGTTAGCAGAGTTTTTTTATATATAAAGATTGATAAATATGTAGCATACTTCAGTAATGTGCTAATAAACAGAGAAGCATGGGCAATGTGGCCAGAAGCTTGCTTATCACACATTATTTCTCTTACCCAGAAGAATGACACAGCAGAACATTCAGAAAACTGTTTGTTGACATCTAAAACTCAATCGCGGACTGATTTTCTATTTCCACATTAGCAAACCCTCCTTCTGTGAACCTCAGCATTTAAACATGTTTTCACCAAAAAAACAGTCAATGTCACCTAGCAGCAAGATTAAGGGTTTCAGAGGAACATTTGAAGGGTTAAGAACCAATGAAATGAAAGGTGCAGTTTGAAAAGGAGTAGTATATGTAATGTCATCATTGCATTCGGCTAAATAAAAAGGCAAAATCCAACTATTTGACAGGACAGTCTCTGCTCATGAATACCAGGTGCATTTCAGAAGTCAAGATGCTCCAGATCAATCAAAGGGAGGTTAGAGGAAGAGATGAGAGAGAAATGGATAATGTGGTGATCAGGCATGCAATGCGCGAGGGAGGAGACGAAAAGAGTGCTCATATCAAATAGATGGATCAGGCTACTTACGATAGCTGAGAGTCAGTTTCATTGCTGCCAGGCAGGGCCATTGAGATTGGACACAGGTAGAGTGGGGGCAGGGTACATGATGTACAATGTGATGGATAGAGGAAGCGATGGATGAAAGGATGGATGGTTGGGAATGGAGTGAGAGAGGGAAAATTAGATAAAGCTTCTATGTTATGCATTAGAGAAGGCTTCTGACACGAGACCGAAAGCCTAATCTCTCATTTTCATGACCATAAAACATCAAAATACTGGCACCAACAAACATAAAAATATGAAGATCACAACTAAAACTCATTCCCAGTGGATATAAAGGAGAAAAAAAAGTGCACAACTCACAGAAGTACAGATTACCAAAACACAATATTTAAATGCACACACTACAGTTCAAAAGTTTGGGGTTGGTAAGAATTTTGAAAAAAAAAAAAAAAAGTCTCTTATGCTCACCAAGACTATGTATTTGATCAAAATACAGTAAAAGCAGTAATATTGTAAAATATTATGACAGTTTAAAATAACTGTTTACTATTTTAATATATTTTTTAAAAATTACTCCTGCGATGGCATATCTGAATTTTCAGCAGTCATTCCAGTCTTCACAATCCTTCATAAATCATTTTAATATGCTGATTTGCTGCTCAAGAAACACTATATCAATGTTGAAAACTATTATGTTTTTGTGGAAACATGATAAATTGTTTTGGGGTATTCTTTGATAAATAGAAAGTGATGAACAGCATTCGTTTGAAATAGAAATATTTTGTAATATTATAAATGTCTTTACTGTCACTTTTGATCAATGAATGCACCCTTACTGAATAAAAGTATTAATTTCTTTCACAAAAAAATCTTACGGACCAAAAACTTTTGAACGGTAGTTTACCCATAAACCATAATCCCTAACTTGTGCAACTGAGCATTCCCATCATCATTCCTATTTGTTTGCATCATTGAATCGTTATTTTTTTGTTTAAAACTGTAAAGTTGCCTTGAAACAATCTGTATTGCACTTTATAAATAAAGGTGACTTGACTTGAAAACCACACAAAAATCCAGCTGGTTCCACAGAAACTACACATAACATTGAAGACTTCGAAAACTGCCTTTCTTTTGCTTCTGTATGGCAATTTGTTCACATCACTATCAGTTTGATAATGTTAAATTGAGGAAGAGTGACTATATCCTTTGGAAGTCTTTAGCCTCTTTAGCATTAGCAGATAGCATTAGCAGACTGGCTTACTCAAGCGTGGCTGTTTGGCAGTCGTTATGGCAAATGTGTGACATGCAGGGCATGGGAGGAGGTATAAGACGCAATTAGGTGCGGCAGGTCTTACCCGGACATTTCGCTACCCCTGGCCTGGGACTGGCCAGCAATGGCATCCATAATAGCATCCTGGGAGTACATGCTGATGGGGGTGTTGTACTGGGCATGGATGATGGTGGCCTTGCCTCCAGGCCCCTTCACCTCAATGGGCTTATTGGTGGAGAGGGCAGAGTCCTTCAGAGCTATAGGGTTGAAGCTGGACAGGTACTCATTGCTGTGCAAGTGAGGGAAAGGTGATAAGGGATGAGTATGGGTAGAAGAGGGACAACAAAGATAAAAATGGAGGTTAGAGTGAGAGGTAGGGAGTTTGGAAAGTGAATTGGGAATGAAAGGTAAGAACCCAGTTGATAATACCAACATATGTTGTGTTTTGGATGCTGGAGTGCTGGTATTTCAACAAAGGTTCTTGATTAGATTAACCAGCAGAAAAACCATGCTGGTCGACCAGTTCAGTTAGTCCACCAGCAAGACCAGCCAAATTCAAGGTGGAAGGTGAGACAAAATTAGTTAAACCATAGTACGGTAATAATTAAATAGATAAATAAATAAAAGGCCCAATCTAATTTTTAAGGCAGAAACAACACATCAAAAACTTGTTTTACACAGCAAAAGATTACTACTGCACACAAGATGCATACAATGACTTGTATAACTACAGCAAATGGTACAGCATAGCATACAAAAGGGATGGGAATCAGCAAGAATTTAACAAATCCAGCTCCGATTGTAATTCGACACTACCATTCCACTTCCTTAATGGTTCCATTTACAATTCTTTTACAATATTTTAAAGAATAAACATTTGAAGAAAAAAGTTATTCCACTGCCAAATGACGAGATGATTTCAATAATAAATACATGTACAATTCTTGCAAATAATATGTTCAGAGTATTTTAGAACAGTACCTGTGCAAGAACCATTAACGGAATTGGACATCAGTTGTTTACAGTATTTTTAAACTATATAGAAACCAGTTGTAAATAAAAGTGCTTTCTTGCCATGTCAGAATTGTAATATCGACTTGTAAAAAAAAATGGAAAAAAAAGGTTCACATCCTCGCAGAACTCATAATTCACAACTGAGCACCGACTTGTACCACCTGACCCCCACAACATCATGTGGAAACAATCAAAATAGCAGCGGCTTCAGCAATTAAATTTTAAGCAGTTATTTCATAATATTTCTGTTTAAAATGTCCTATAATTGATTATTGTCTTAACAATGCAAGAATAATCTGAAAATAAACAAAAGACAGTTTAATGCAGCAACAACTATGTCCCACTAAACAAACTTTAAATAAAGTTTATCAATAAGGCATTTGAATAACTGCTAATTGTTGTGTGGTTTTGTCTGTTGATTACCAAAATTACACAGGTTTATTTTGGATTTAGTGTTGCAATAGAGACATAATTCCGAGTCTGAGGATGTGAACAGCTCTGTTGCGGGTTGTGATAAAATAGAGAGTAAATACAGAAATTTTTGCATGCCATGAATGCGGCATAAGAAACAGTTCTCGATTTCCAACCCGAATACTAAGAGTATACTAACTGAGAAATGCCCAAAGAGGACCAATATAATTATGACAAAAACATTTTCTATGATAAACATGACTTCAGCAAGCAAACCTCTAGCCCCTAAAGCACACACATACATATTCCAAACAAGTGTGTTTATACTGTATATATCCAGCACTGATTCTGATATGTTTCTCTGTGTTGTAGTAAAGGTTTACATTAAAGGGGTTATATGATGCAATTTCTTGTTTTCCTTTCTCTTTAGTGTGTTATGCAGCTGTTTGTGCATGTATATTATCTGCAGAGTTACAAAGCTCAAAGTCTCAAAGCCGAAGATATATTCTTTGTAAAAGTTAAGGCTCAGCCACACCTTCCTAAAATGCATTATTCAAACACACCTCCACAAATCTATGTCAGTATGTGGGGGCAGAGTTTCATAACACTGTTAACATATGACTATTCATAACATGTGACTATTCAAACGCGAGTTTTGAGCAGTATAGAGTAGTGCTTGTTTGTCGCTTCTACGATAACAAATGTAAACTTTCCAATCTGATACTTTCTGGTTCAGTTGCGCTAGCAACGTTGATCGATCAGTTTGGTCATCTGCATCATCCGGATTAGATTCGGGCTCGAATTGATAAGGTAGGACCGACATTATCATCTGTCAATATTGCTTTGCTTCGGGAGCTGATTTTCCAAATATGGTAAGGACCGTGACATTTCCGTCACATGCTTAAGGCATTCGGGCCAATCACAATGCACTGGATCGCTGGCCAATTAGAGCACACCGCGCTTTTCAGAACAATGAGCTTTGTAAAAATCGACACGTTTCAGAAAAGAGGGGCATAGAGGAGCAACAAGGTTTTTTAACCTAAAACCGCGTAAACACAATGCATTAAACCAAATACACAAAATAATGTTCTTTTTAGAACCATCATATGACCCCTTTAAGCATTAGTACACCATTAAAGCAAGCTTTGATTGCACAGGAAGACAAATCTCACTAACCACACTGTATTGTTGATAACACACCACAAAGGCAGTTCCAAATAATTCCATGCACGTATACCACACAGAGCACTACAACGTTATGCCAGGAGGCTGTTACTAACTTGGCAGGAGTGTTGGTAATAACCTACAAATGGGTGAAAGGAAACAGAAATAAGTGCATTGGTTAGCAACTCATTTAAGATTTAACACGGAAGGGTTGTGTCAATCAAAGGTATTCAAGACGTGGAATCTCCTTTTTAAAGGTGCAATGGTGTAATTTGCAAAAATAATTGCAAAAATAAATCAAATAAAATTGCTCAAGCCACTGGTTGAGCCAACGTTGACCCAGTTGGGCTGCTCAAATAAATGAATTATGTTTGTGGCACAGAAATTACAAACTTCACCTTTAAGAAAAAGGAAAACGTTAGTGTGTTTGAGTGTCAATGTGTGTGTGTTTACAGTAGTGAAGTCACCTTTCAAAGAGGCAAATTAATAAAAAACTGAAAGCAAAAGACTAGTATGTCACTGGCCACATCTGACAAAAGAGAAATATGTTTTCATACGAGTGCCTTATTGCAAAGATGTGAAAGGAGGGAGTGAGGGGGATGTATCAGTGTAGTTAGGAAACTGAACCCTGACATTCCATGACCTTTTATAGAGAGAGCTGCGACAGGTGCTCTGTCACCCATCTCTATAGCGACTGTGTAACCGTGTCACTTAACAGCCTGAGATTTCCTCTGTGCTGCGACACATGCTAAACCCTTTTTTGCTGCATATGAGGAGAGTAAACAGAGAGGGGTATACAGGACATTGTCATTCATTTCCCTAATCCACCACAGCACAGCCAAAGTGCATTGCTTTGAGGTTACAACGCAGAACTGATACCTGGAAAGTGATATAGTGCTTTTAATGTCTCGATACGATAGCTTGCATTGGTTGTCGAGATTTGATAGACATACCCTACTGTTCAAAGGTTTGGAGTCTGTAAGATTATTTAATGTTTTTGAAAGAATTCTCTTATGCTCACCAAAGCTGCATTTATTTGATAAAAAATACAGTAAAACAGTAATATTGTGAAACATTACTCTGATTTTAAATAATTGTTTTCTATTTTAACATATTTAAAAATGTAATTAATTCCTGTGGTGCAAAGCTGAATTGTCAGCAACCATTCCTCCAGTCTTCAGTGTCACATGATCATTTAGAAATCATTCTAAAATGCTGATTTGCTGCTCAAGAAACATTTCTTCTTATTATTAATGTTGAAAAAAATTGTGCTGCTTAATATTTTTGTGAAAACCGTAATACATTTTGTTTCTGGATTCTTTGAGCAATAGAAAGTTAAAATAACAGCATTTATTTGAACTTTTTTTGTGGCATTATAAATGTCTTTACTGTCACTTTTGATCAATTTAATGCATCCTTGTTAAATAAAAGTATTAATTTCTATCAAAGAAAAAAATCTTATTGACTCCAAACTTTTGAATGGTAGTGTATTTTCTGGTTTGACAGCCAATTTTTCAATCAAAACCTTTTGGTGGTTTACCTGAAAGAGGGTCACAGAAGGGACAACTGAAGCCTCAGCTCAAATTTGTCTTGCACATTCTTTCTGAGTGTTGAAGCCTTAACTAGATCCCTCTCTGGCCTGTTAATGCCAGTGGGGAATGGGGTCAATGTAACAGATGTAACCTCTCTTTTCTGAATGCTGTATGGCCGCTGTCATTCTTCTGTCAAAGAGCGAAGTTAGCAACCAGGTGGGCCTGACCTATAACCGTCCCACTGATTCTAAACTGAAACTCTAACCTGTTAATTTAGCAATTACCACTATTTTATAATTACCAGCAATTTTTTTTTAAATAGGACTGGTTAAGTTTTACCGCACCTGGCTGCTAGTGTCAGCTCTCGCTCTATTCATGATTACATACCCACTATGCATGCCTGACCCCGTGCTCTTAGCCCTTTCCTGCAGTATGGCCATCTCTTGCAATGTCTCGGCAGAGTACAGACCGATGGGGGAGTTATACTGCTGTTTTTTTTGTCCGGAGGTGGATTTGTCCCTCGGAGCAACTAAATGTCTTTGAGCAGGGAAAGAAGCATCTCCGCTACTGCTCACCGCCGTGCTATGCACCGACTGGTTGGTGTGTTTGCTTGAGTAGCTGGAGTTTGTTTTAGCAGAAGCTGAGAGACCCCCATTCATTTGCACAGGCTGATCCTTAAAGCAGAACGTGCATGTGTGTGGACAGTGTTGAGAAGGAAAGAAGAGAAGGAGCAGGTCAGAGGAAAGCTGAGAATGAGAATGATTAAATAACTTATTGAAAGAATTTTTTTTTTTTTTTACTTTTACTTCTTAAACATAATATAAAGTATTTGCACACTACCGTTCAAAATTATCAGTCAAAAAGATTTTTGTGTTTGTGAAAATATGTTTCTGAAATAAGTCTCTTACGCTGCATTTAAATATTGTGAAATATTATTACAATTTAAAAGAACTGCTTTCAATTTAAATATATTTTAAAATGTCATTTATTCCTGTGATGGCAAAGCTGAATTTTCAGCAGCCATTACTCTAGTCTTTAATGTCACATGATCCTTCAGAAATCATTTGAATCTGCTGATTTGGTGCTCAAGAAACATTTCTGATTATTATCAATGTTGAAAATAGTTGTGCTGCTTAATATGTATGTGGAAACCGTGATTAACCGTGAAATCTTATAAATGTTTTTACTGTTACTTTTGATCAATTATTGCATACATTTCTGAATAAAAGTATTAATGTCCTAAAAACCGTAGTGTATGTACTAAACAGGATTCTGAAACAGGCTTTATGAATAATTGATCATTAATTATGTTAACTTTTCTGTAGTATGCAAAGTGAAAACCAGCAGGGGGCATCATAAGGCTTTTTACAGGTAGCAGAAAATTTGTAGGATGTCCTATCATAAATGCATCCTGACTTGAGGGGAACCCAAAGTCCAGAATCTATTATCTTAGCATCTTAAAAGAATCTTTAACTTTATCCTGTAAAAAAATCCCCCTTTTAACTGTGGACTTCAGCTGAAGCTTTCTCCGAGGCCTAAATTACACATGAACCTTCATGAAACTGATCAGAATGAGAGAATCTGGAATGTATGACCCGTGCTTGATTTAAAATATCTGAATGCGTGGACATACAGTATACTGTGTGCAGATGTATGTAGAATGCATGACTGTGAGTAATGCATGAGTAATGTATGACAAACCTTCTGATGGGGGATCACAGTCCTAGGGGAGTCAATCCTTGGTGTTGTCATGGGAACAGGGGTGGGTCGCTTTGACCTGTGATAAAATAGAGAACATAAACATTTGAAGAAAATGACAGAGGGTGTCTGGATCACATCTGTCATTTTTTGACAAAATTAGTTTAGTAGTCAACTATAAACAGTTCAAGATACATAATGCACCCATGTACAAATATTTTCAGTTTTCCTGGTCTCACATCTGTCCTTTGAGATTGAACACTGTCACAATAACAACATAATTAAGAAAACCATCTATAGCAGAAGCGGTTTTTGATGCAGCTGTCGGAAAAATGCTTTTGTCCAAACAGACTTTGTTCCAAATTGAACCTTTTCAAAAGAAAAAATGTAAAACATTACAAGCCTTGTACACAAAGGGGGTAAAAACACTTCAAAGCACACACAGTTTGTAAATATGTGCAAAATGTGTTTTCACAAAGTCCTTGGAACATCACAGTAGAGGTTGACAACAAAGTAGATAATGTAACGTGACAACTGTTACAGTGTATCTCTCCCTACATGTCCAATTTATATCAACAATCCTTGCAGAGGGAACTCTAAGATCTATTAAGGGTGTTAAAGTAAAGGAAGGATGATCCAGTGTAATCCCTGCAGGTATGCACAGAGGTTTTGCTCATAATAAAGTGAACTAAAAGCAAACATGACTTAAGCACTAAGACACATCAGAATTGCAACCTGCACTGGAGAGATCAAGGATGTTTTTAAAACGAGAAAAGTGACTTTGGTCTCTGCATTGATGTATTGATATTTGTACAACATGCCCAGAAGATATTTCTCAAGCCACTCTGTTGATATAGATGCACTTTTATGGACTTCAAAACAGAAACAGCCATTCACTGCCATTATAAAGCTTGGAAGAGCCAGGACATTTTTAATATAACTCAGATTGTGTTCGTCTGAAAGAAGAATGTCATATACACCTAGGATGGCTTGAGGGTGAGTAAATAATTTCTCATTTTTGGGTGAACTATCCCTTTAAGTGAATTGTAAGACAAAAGAAAAGAGTTGCATGAATTCAGATCTAACTGCTCATAGTGCAAAAATCTCATTAATATAAGAATAAGAAAGTGATCTAGATCAATTGGAGAGTGAACCAATTGCTCTTTTGTGTCAGTGCTGGGCAGCCTTGAGTTGGAGCACAACGCTGGAAAATAGCTTATCAAGTTAACTGTACGAGACTGCTGATGGATGAATGGAAACTCGCCAGAGGCCGTGAAGAAAGCTCCTAAAAGTGCTACTGCATGCATAAGACATTGTCTGTTTTGAAGAGCTTTTGAAATGTGTGAAAGCTTGGCTATAGGACGCTTGTCTAATAATGTTGGCAACATGTAACATGATGACTCAGCAGCTAGTCTGATCTTCTAAAGCCAGTGAGTTGTCAGAATGCGTCATAAGACTCTTTATATCTTTTTTGACTAACAGGAAACATGAAGGCAATAAAATCAGATGACCTTTCCCTGGATAAAAACATACACAGCTCATCTGAACTCACACACAATCTCAGTCACATATGTTTGTGATATATTGAAGCTGTAGTGTAGTCTGTTTACGGTTCATAAAAGTTAATCCCATGATTTACATTTAACAGTCAAGGCCTGTTTATTACACTGCAGTGAATGAGTAAACAATAGCACCTTCATCACAGTCACCCATGAGACCCGCTAACATCTGCATTCAATTTAATTATTTAAATGAATAATTTGGCTGTGTAAACATGGCAGATCGTTTTATTAACTGTACCAGAATGGAAGCCTAGAAGAAACTCAAATGGGAATCATGTTATCCCTGAGCAAAAATCATTTGTAATCAGGATGGACAATTCTATCCAACAGGGATATTCTATTCTATTCTATTCTATTCTATTCTATTCTATTCTCCAAACTTACTTATGTCATATTGAATTTTCAATTACTGCCACATTCTTCTTCGAGTGTCATCATTCCAACCTTTGGACAATTCCCCTACATTTTATGGTTTCAGATGTTTTTTGGCAAGTAGTATAATGCACAAATGCATCAGTGAGTAATAAGACACATTTTTGAAATTCAGATGTTCAAATGTTCTACCATTTACATGTTTGGTCAGTGAGATTTCAGTAAGAAATAAATAACAAGGATGCAATAAATTGGTAAAAAAAAAAAAAAAGAAAGAAAAGAAAAAAAGAGTAAAAACATAATGTTACAAAAGATTTCTATTTCAAATAAATGCTTTCTATTAATCAAAGAATAAAAATGTATCACAGTTTCTACAACAATATTAAGCAGCACAACTGTTTTCAACATTGATGATAATAAGACATTTTAAAAAAAAGTCAGCATATTAGAATGATTTCGTAAGGATCATGTGACACTGAAGACTGGAGTAATTCAGCTTTGCTATCACAGGAATAAATCAGATTTTAAAATATATTAAAATAGAAAACAGTTACTTTTTAATTGTAATAATATTTCATAATATTACTGTTTTTACTGTATTTTTGAAACTTTTGAACGATAGTGTACATCAACGCAAATTTGCACACTTACACACACACACACACACCTCCAAAACACTAACAATGCACTGTACCTTTGCATGGTGAGGGCCAGATTAAAGTTGGCAGACTTGATCTTGTTTTGGGCCTCCAGGTGTGTCATCCCCTCTGTGCTGACCCCATCAATGGCCACAATGATGTCACCCTGAATCAGGTTGCTGGAGGCTGCCTTGCTCCCTGGTGTAATCTGCAAAAAAAAACAACAAGCCTTTAAATGAAACACTGACAGGTCAACACCTCTGCAAACACAAAAGTTGGACAAGATAATCATTTGGTTTTTATTAGCCTGCCTCCCTATGGAATTGATGTATGAAGAAAGGTGAACAAAGGCTCTGCAGGTACTTGCTTGATACCCTCTCAGTGGAGGATAAAAACACGCATATATTCTGAATCCATGACAGCTGGGTGCACAAAGAGATCTCAAGCACACATTTGGCCTGCTGCATGCTTAGCGCTAGAACAGATAATGTGTTCCTCTTGCTAAAAATAAAACTGTGACCGCAGAATAAAGTTGCTCTTAGTCTACAGAAAATGTGTATGAACATAATGTGAATGAAGCAAAGAACATGTCCGGGTCATATTTCACATGTTTCTGACAGGCTTTGTGAGATGTCTTAATACCTTTATATCTTCCATTGAACATCTAGTAATATAGAAATTATATATACACAATACTGTTCAAAAGTTTGGGGTCAGTAATATTTTTTTTTAAATAAATTAATATTCACGAGTTCACACTTACATATAATCAGATAGAGTAAAGGTTATGCATATTTGGCGTGCTGTCCGAGGGGAGGACTCAGAGCTCGGAATTTGGCCCGAACCCAGATACTCCCCCATCACAGGCTGGGATAGGAATAGTTAGGAGTAAGGGAGATGGGGTTGTTGATTGATGACAGAGGTAAGTCTGCTGTATACAGTATATATGTATAAAATGTATCATGGTTTCCACAAAAATATTAAGCAGCACAACTGTTTTCAACATTAACATAAGGTTGCATGAAAATGTCACAGTTTAAATAAGAACAATAAAATGCTCATTATTGGACACTTTATTGACGAAAAACTAATTTCTACAATGAAACTGGTAATGAAAAATGGGTCAATTCTGTTCCTCCATGACATGTAAGGAGCATGTTGAGGACCACCATTTGTGATTGTGTGATACTGATGGGTGGCACTGTGTCATCTCTGTACCATAAAACTAGGCTATCATATATCAAGATTTAGAGTGTTTCTTTTATTCTAAATCTGGCAAAGTTTCAGTTGTGTGTTTTGAGCCAGAGGCATCTCCTTAGCCAAAGTCTCACTGTGCCTGGCTGTGCAGAGCTGGCCAAGGACTGTCTAATTTACAGAATATTGAGGTGAATGCAAAATTAATAAAGCTGCTTTCAAATGTGTGCATGTTTCTCTCTCTAATCTCTTCTGGCTAGATGAGGACACTGTGTTGTGTTTTGCTCCCTGAGGGACTATAACTAAAACTCCCATTGAGAAAAACTGAAGAGCTCTCTGTGTGTGTATTGTTTTTGTATTTCCATCTGTTTTGATTGAAAACAAAAACAAAAACAAAAAACCCAGAATGCATGCATATCTGAGCCAAAGATTTAGTCTCAAAAGTGCCAAGACTGCAAAGCCTATTTCAATAGCCTGAGAAGTAGACCGGCCATAAAAGAAAATGGCATCCTGAAATGGCATCAGTAAACATGCAAAATCATTCTGAGAAAGTTAGTTTGCTGTTATTATCTGACTACAGTGTCAATGTTTTTGTCCATACAATGGAAGTCAATGGTAACCAAAACAGAACATTCTTCAAAATATATTTTTTTGTGTTTCAATTTTGGAATTACATCAGGGTAAGTAAATTATTAAAACTTTACCTTTAACTGCTACAATAATAGAGCAATCAAATCAACTCATCCCTGGGTCACCTCTGTATCTTACCGGATTAGCTGTGTTCATACACAGCTTTAGCTTCTAAAGCTTTAGCTTTAGAAATTCCATTATGAACCAGTTCTCCAGCAGTCATAATTCAGTATATGGTTTTTAGTGTTCTAGATTAGTGTCAGACATTGATCAGTGTCTGCTATTTGATTCTCATTAATTACTGGGAAGCTTCGAAAGCCTGTGGTGCCTAGATTGAGCTTTTGACAAACCAGCAAAGGGTCCAGCAGGAATACCAGACTGACAGACAGAGAGGAGCAGCAGAGCATGTGAAACAACATGATTATGCACTTGTGGCTACAATATATTTATTTATGTATTAGTTTATTTGACAGGGACAATGCAGAAAAAAACATTGCTACACTCTAAAAAATGCAATTGGGTTGTTTTAACCCAGTGAATGGGTTGTTTTTAACCCAGCATTTTTTAGTGTACAATTTCAAGTAGCTGATGCTCCACATATAGGCTTCTAGCCAAAAGCTAATTTGCAGTCCCAGTCCCTGGTTAGGCTTTTTTAACAACAATAAAACAATCACACACACACACACAAAAAGCTAAGACTTTGTACGACCAACAATGTTCACAAACCTGCTTTTGTTTGAACCTATTTTTTAGATTTCTTTGAAAAATGTTTAACTCTGTTTGCATTTTTAGTTCAACTGGCAGGCTTTTCCAAAGCAGTGCACCTTGAACTGAAAATGTGGACTGTGCAAATTTAGTTTTCCTCTTCAGTACTGTGCAATTCTGATTAGTTGCTCCTCTTGTAGTGATCCCCTTACTATGTTGTTTTGTTATTAATTGGCATATGATATCTGGAGCAAGATTGTTTATACATTTAAAAACCATTTTAATAAGAGCTAAGCAAACTATATTTTTGTTAAATATTACAATGATGCCATCTAATTGGTTTCTTGTCCAAGATTTTTAGTGTTTGTTTATATGGAGATCTAACAGGTTTGATAGTCAATTGAGAAACCTCCAATAAGATAAGTTACACAATAAGATAAATGTGAGAAGAACATTGCATGCATGTATAACTTAGCTGCTTTTAGGGATATATACGGCGTAATCATATAAAAACAATTCAAGTTTGTTCTGATGGCTCTATACAACCTTTTTACATGCACATAACATTTTAATTGAATATATAAATTGCCTTTTGGATTTATCTTAATTATAAAACCATTCATTTAAGTCCTTCTAATTGAAAAACACATTGAGACAGTTTTTGAACAATTCAATGTCAAACAGTTGTTCTGCAGCCACTGTGACACACCCATGTCATTTGTTAATATATCTGCAGCTAAGCGTGGAGTCTGTGCTGATACATAAATGACTGTGTCATCTGCATATAACTGACATTTAGTTTCCGTACAACAATTTGGTAAATCATTGACATACAAGGAGAACAACAGTGGACCTAAAATTGACCCTTGAGGGAGACCCATCTCATTATTTTGTAAAGATGATCTTGAATTATTTATCTTAACACGCTGATCTCGAGATTCTAAATATGATCTAAACCAATTGATTGCCTGCTGAGAGAAACTAAACATATTTAATGTATGCAGGAGTATTTCATGATTCACAGTATCAAATGCCTTTTTAAGGTCTAAAAATACTGCACATACCACATTACCATTATCTAAAGCTCCCTTAATAAATTCTGTGAGATAGCAGTTTGCCATTTCTGTTGAATACTTAGGCCTAAAACCAAACTGATTAGAGTGAAGTAGACCATTTTTTTCTAGATAGTTGATAAGTTGTTCAGCTACCAACTTTTTCATAATTCTGAACCTCATCAAACAATCCTGCCTTGAAAATGTGGGTTATAATAGAAGTTTTCCAATCTGAGGGGAATTTACTTTCTCTAATAGATGAATTTATCAAATTTACCAAGGCTTTAGCAAACAAGCACTATATTTTTTAACAAATTCTGTATCCATTCCAAATATATCCAAATAATCCCTTGAATTATTCAATTGATTAATAATTTGGAGTATCTTATCTTCATCAACCTCAGAGATATGAAAAGATGAGGGTATGTCTTTTATTGCATATTGAGGCAATTGTACAGGTTCAAAACATATAGCAAGACTAGATAAAATATCTATTAAATTCATTAGCGATTTCGGTGCTATCAGTACTAAGTCTTCCATTTATATTCAGCTCCAACAGCAGTTTTCTATACATACCTTCTCATTTAGAAAGTTTGTTAATGCACTTCCAAAGAGATGAGCTATTTCCCCCTGATTCTGCAATTAGTTGCTCAAAATGCCTTTCTCATTTCACTAACTACTTTATTTCTTAAAGATTTAAAGCTTAGAATATCTGTCTGTGTTTTTGTAAGCAAGGACTTTTTCAAAGCAAAATCTCTCTTTTTCATTAGTCTGAATTTAGCCATAGTTTAAAAGTTTGACGAAAATTACTCTGCAAACGTTTCACTGTCAATTTTATAACAACCAGAATCATGTTATGATTGGACAAACCTGTCAGCAGATTATATATTTTTATTACCCGTTCAGGTTTATTTGTAAATGCAAGATCAATAAGAGTTTTACTTGTTTTTGTTATCCTTCCTGGACCTTTTATTAACTGGTTAAATTTATGTTTGGCTGTAATTTATTACAATTTTTGCTTACTACGTTTGTCAGCCCAATTTATGTTAAAATCTCCAAATAAAATTGTTTCAGTACAACAATTTAAAAACTTCAACACTTCCTCTAAATTATAATAAAAAGAAGAATCATGTGAAACAACATTGAAATAAATTTTTGGGGACATTATGACATTTAACGCCAAACATTCTAATCCAGCAATATCTAGTTTCATTTCAGCACATTTAAAAATATCCTTAATATAAATCATAACTCCCCCTCCTCTTCGTGATGGTCTATCCTTTCTGTAACAAATATAACCAGGGACATCAATCATGTATGTCGGTGTGTTGGTAGACAACCAAGTTTCACTCAATGCTAAAAACTCCAGGTTTGAGTTCATAAGCAGATGCTCAACTTGATCCCTCTTTGATATAATACTCTTTGATATAATACTTCGGATATTCAGGTGCCCCCCTAAAATACCTTTTGGTTTGAGTCTTGAATCCCAAATCACTCTGGCATGGTTTACAGTCTGAAATAATTTAAACTGTTTCTGATGATGCAATGGGCATGAATGCTTTTCACAGGAAATGGACATGAATGCTTTTGTTTCTTAAGGTGCTGTCACATTAGTAAAATTTAAGCAAAATTTAAAAAAAAGATCAATTGACTATTGTCAATAGTGTAGCCATGTATGTAGCACAGCTCACCTAAAAGTAACTTTCGAATCAAGCAGCTTTCTGTTGGTCATTGCAGTGAATCCATGTGACCAACTTAAACCCGCTGCAAGATCTGTGTGGTGAAATCTTTCAGCCTTAGGCAAACTTTCTGATCGCATGGATGTCTATTGAAAAACAAAATTGCCAAGCAATGGTCCCTGCATTCCATTTTGCTAATTTTCCATTGTTTTTCAATGTAAACACGTGCTAGAAGGATGTCTATAACTGTTGCACTCGTGTCTTGCATCTTTTGCAGCATCTTGTGCATGACACGGCGTTCTAAAACGCAGCGCTAAAGTTAAAAGAAATGCAACTTTTTAAAAAAACTTCTCTAGATCTGGCACTTTTTTTCCATTCTACTGACCTGCATCTCGCATTTTTAACAGCAAAAACGTGTTCTGTGTGAACCGGCCCTCATTCTGGTACAGCAAAGACAAGACAAATAGTAATATAGGGATTAACTAATAATCAAGGATATCTAGTTACTAGCATAAAGCTGATACTTATTAGGCAAACACAAAATCTTTGACTGCACCCCTTGAGTGTTTGCTTACTTAAGTATTTTGGTTCAGTTTTAATTTGATTATGCTTTCAGCTCTCAATAAGAGTGTAGTAGTCTTTGCTGTGTTTATCTTATTTGATCATGTTTATCCAATTCATGCATATTTTTACAGACTAATCCAAAAATGCAGATTCAACCTGCAGATTCGATCTGGTGTCTCATAAATATGTCCCATTGTTAGAGGAATACCTTGCAGTGTGTGGCTACTGTGTGTAATATCTTTAAAACTGTATTGGTATGTGACAGCTGTGTTTCCACTACTGTGGTCACGTCTACAATGTGGATGAGCTAAACATGATCAATGCAATCTGATACCTAGAAGGACTATATATCCAGGCACTTTGCACATACTCATGAGTAAATATGACAGATTGTAGTTGCCCTTCTTGCAGTATGCATGGCACAGTATTTAATAATCTTTTTTCTTAAAATAATTAACCAGCTCAAGTTCACTGACCATGTTTATGAACCGAATATAACTGCAGCCCCCAACTGAAGTGCTCTTATACTCTGGCACAAATTCACAAATAACTTAAGTCTGTCTCACTTGCTTATTGAGGTACAGGCCTGTAAAAATAAGCCACACTAGGTTTAGCAAAAATCTGCTGGTCTGGATATGTCCGTCCAACCTTTGGGTAAATCGAGGTTGGAATGAATATGCTTGCAGTGATGGCTGTGATAAGTCCAAAATAGATTTAAATGACATGCTTCTTCCTCCTTCCTTCCTTCAAAAAGAATGTTCTGTACATATATAACTACCCACATTGGGTAGCAATTGCAGTCTTTTTCCTGCTTGACAGCTGCTCTAATTGTGTCTGTGTAAATGGGTGCTAGCCACTAGAGTGCTGCGGTTGTTTTAAGAGTCGTCTTCCTCTATAAATGTCAAGTCTAATTGCCTCATCTAGCAAGGGGAGTGTCCTGTCACCTTCAGAAAGGTCACTGTGATGGTAGTGTTCATGTGCTGGGGGTGACATCCCCATAAACTGACTTCTGACCTGTGCTGCAAATTAAATGGAAAAAATGTAAGTCACATAGGTTTGGAAATACATGAAGGTGAGTAAATGATAACAGAATGTTCATTTCTGGGTTAACTATCCCTTTAAGACTTCATAAAATGATGCTGAATATTAGGTCACATCATATAAAACATTAATGGCAGAAAAAATATGAATAAACACGTTTTGCAAAAACATTGTGTTTTAAGGAATGCATTATACTGTTGCTTTGTGCCGGGGTTAGCAAAACTAACGGCAGGAGGAAAAGGAAGGGAGCATGGGAAAACAAAGGCTTGGAGAGACTGAGGGTGGATTACCAGGCCTGGCACACAAAACATGCATTAACTCAACATTCTCAGCTCATTCCAATTGATGCCTGGATGAATGAGTGGCTGATATGCCAGCTCAAATCTCCTGCTCACTCACAATAGCACAAAGGAGCTGTTCTGTGGGTCAAGTGAATCAAGGGTGTGGGGGGGGGGGTGGTTGCACATAGAAAGATAGAGAGAGAAATTTGATGGCTGGATGGACAGATGGACAGCCAAAATAAGTCAAAATGCATCCTATATCCTATATGATACAATTAAATGGATAAAATCAAGTCCCATCATACTTTTTTTTCCCTCAGGGAATATCCTGTTTCAGCATAAACTACCATTCAAAAGTTTGGGGTTAGGTAAGATTTTTTTTACATGTTTTTGAAAGAAGGCATTTTTTTATCAAGCAAAAACAGTAATATTGTAAAACATTATAACTATTTAAAATAATGATCAAAAAAATCTAATCTATTGTAATTTTTTTTAAATGTAACTTTAAATTTTCAGCATCATTACTTCCGTCTTCAGTGTCAAATGATCCTTCAGAAACTCAATTAACCACCATGAAGACAAACTAGCAAAGGAAACACTGGCAAACAGGAACTAACCACAATGAAAACCAAACCAAAACTGACTATACATGTTACATTACGCCCCGCCTGGAAAGGCACGTCCTTGTGCTGTAACAGTTCAACTGAGGAGGGGGGGAGGCTCTGGAGAAGGACGTAGAGCAGGCAGAAGGCAGGAAACCGGGGGAGATGACAAATGGAGAGACCAGGGTGGTGAAGACGGAGCACAGCGGACTGCTCGCAAGTCTGTGGTGCAGGCGAGTTGACGCCAGACCGAGGTGGAGCCAGAGGATTGAGGGAGCCCGGTGGAGCCATAAGTCCGATGGTCCTAGGTAGAGCCAAGGAAGGGAGGAGCCAAGGTGGAGGAGGTGGAGTGACGGGAACAGCAGCTAGAGGCGGAGCTGGGGGAACTTCTTGACTGGGCGAAGCTAGAGACCTCGAGGGGCTGAAGGGAACCAGAAGAGGAGAAGCTAAGGAACTGGCTGATTTTGGATTAGGAGGTGGGAGAGGAAGGCTAGGAGGTAATTCTGGGAACATAGGAGACTCTGAGCTGGGCGGTACCAGCGAGGGCACAGGAGATATCATGCTGGACGGGACCCCACAATAAAACAAAACCAAAACTTACTATACATGTTACAATTATAAATGTGTTCACTGTCACTTTTGATCAATTTGATGCACCCTTGTTGAATACAATTATTCTTATTCTACATCTATCTATATCTTACTGACCCCAAATTTTTTAATGGTAGTGTACATCAAATTACTGTACTGTTCTGCAGAAAAAAGAAAGATACAGTATATAATTTTCCTGGTATGTAATGAGGATGAAACCAGTCTTTTAAGGTAAGTTTTGAATTAGTATATCCTTGTTCTCTGCGGTTTCTAAGTGAACACACTAAGTTCTACACTAGTCATAGTTTGAATTGACAGTCATGGTGTCTAAACATCTGAAATGGTGACGACTTGAGTTACTTAAGACTAAAGTAGCAGTACTTACCCATGATTGAGGCCTGAGTACTTAACCAGATGGGCTCATTTATGCTAACAAGACCGAAAAGAATCCGACACCATATGAATGCAATGTGACCTGATCCTCCCCTGCTGTAGCACACCTCATATAAGAGCCTCATATAAATCTGCCCGACAGCAAATGAATAAAACATACATGTGAAAAATACCAAGATTTTAATCACAGCACATCTAAGCCAACCTGACGAGTTATCTGATAAGCTTTGGTTAAAAACACCCCACATTCCTGTATTGCTGTAAGGAAACATGTAGTTTTGGTGGATGCTTGTATGTAACAGTCTTCCCCAGAACGACTGACTTGACCTTCAGTAGGCATCTAAAAACAGCTCTGCCTGTCAGCAGCACAAGCTTCAGGCTCTCATGGCACACACCAAGTCTGGGTACTTGCTGCCTACTGGTTTGGGACTATCTGAGAGAGACTATTATATATTAACATTAACACCACTATTTAAGCATCACAGAACTTGCTACTGACTCATTTTTAAACTTCATGAAGAGCATCCTGAGTGTTTTTGTTTCCTGACTTAATACATTGGGTTCAGTTAATTGCATTCTTTATGACGTGTGTAGTGTGTACAAACAACATCCGATTAGTCTAGTGAACCAGAACAGAATGACACCATGTCCTAACCTTGTGCAACATTACCAGCGACAAGCAATTTGTCTGTCCACAATTGAAAAAAAAAGAAAAAGAAAAAAAACTACTGTGCAAAGTGACACAACCTATGTCTATAATAAAATATTTGATGCTTAATGTACAGTTATGTGGAGTGTGATTTTGAACCAAGGACATTTCACAATAGCCTAACCAGTGTAAAGAAATCAAACAATCAACCAAACAAAACAAAATTGTTGCAGTCAAACAAATCTGAATGTTTTGCACCACATGCACTTTTTCAACAAAAGAATTCATTCATAGCTTCATTATAGTGGTATAATTATCCAGCAAATTACTGAAAATACCTACATTATTTCTAGTAGATTATATTTTAGTTAAGAAAGCATTAAATTAAGCCTATTTTTGAAAGAAATCTCTTATATGCTCACCTAAGGCTGCATTTACAATTTAAAATATTTTCTATTTTAATATTTTAAAATGTAATTTTTTCCTGTTATGGCAAAGCTGAATTTTCAGCATCATTACTCCAGTCTTCAGTGTCACATGATTCTTCAGAAATCATTATAATATGCTGATTTGCTGCTCAAGAAACATTTCTTATTATTATCAATGTGCTGCTTAATATATTTGTGGAAAGAGTGATACATTTTTATATCTAACTTTCGAACGGTAGTATATGTTGCTAAAATAAATATAAATTTTTGTAGTGGGACCAGTGAAAATATATATTATAAAACTATTTATAAATAGTCAAATATACATTGCACAAAAAAAATCAAGCAACCATGAAATACGGAAAAGCCCATTTTTTCTTGTTCATGTGAGCAGAGAATGCAATAATCAGCTTTAAAAATGAAGTAGATTTGTGTTCATCTCCCAGCATTAATCTTCTTGAAGACTGACTGGAATGTACAATTTCCCTCGGCTCATTAGAGAATAGGCGTGTGGAGAGATGTCATATAAGCAGTCCGGCATTGGAAAGCCACAATGAAAATCAACACTGTTGGGAACACTCTCATCAGGGGTGTTGTGCTATTTCTAGAACTAAAAAAAAAAAAAAACTTTGAATGCTGTCCAAGTGAACAGCAACGTTTGTGTCATTATTCCAACACACTCATAGTATTAATGCAGATCAAATTCAGGCCAACCATAAAACTCAATCTTCACAAGCTTTAACTGGATGCTCAGTGAATACCAAGTGAATGAGAGTGAACCTTAATTTTAAACTTCCATATTTGAACACTCTAATACCACTTCACAAAGTTGAAACACTATTACACCAGGTGGTGCTTTAAGGGACATCAAGAGAGCTTTAATAATATGTTAATAATATTTTATATTAAAAGGCTACTGGGCCCTACACCGGATGAGACATTCTCAAAGTATTTTTGGCAGATCCTAAACAGTGGATCGTGTTGACATTTAAATGTAACATCATTTCAGAATGACACCACAGTGTCAGATGAAATGTCACAGAACATTAGAATAAGTATAAGGTAATTTAGTGCTGGGTAACCCCATAACTTTCCTCTTTTATACTCGCAGTCCCAGCCCCCCTCCATTCCTCTCCCTACCTAATTCAATAGGTCAAACGATGTGTTATACTGTACATGCTAGTCGCTAGTGATAACACAATGTCTAAAACAAGCTTAGACTTCAACTTCTGTAGAATAATGCAAAAAAAACAGTTTGATTATATTTCATAGTTAAATACTTTTAAATTAAAAACCTCAACATTTACAATTTTTTATATCATTTTACAAAGATGACCTTTTATAACTTCCATTTCTACCAATGTCACGCTTTATATTATTAGATGTCCTTAACTACTATGTACTTACAGTGCATAAAAATTGTTGTGTTCATGCAATGTATTCATGTACTGCAAAACACTTTTACTGCAATTGAGGTGGAATATAAAAAATACTTCTGCAATTAGTTACTCAACATTATTATATATTAAAATTCAACATTAGAATAAGCAATAAGTGTTGTTTCAACTCAAAAAGTGTTTGTGCTTCCTTTAAAATGTGTGCAGAGTAAAACTGAGTAGGTCTCAGAGATGAGTGTGGGTGAATTGTATTGGTGATGGATGTGATTTTTACATTTGTGTACATTGTTTGTTTATGTGTGAATAAACTCATGTTGAAACAAAAAAAAAACCCCACTGGGACATTAAAAATAAATATAATGAAAGTCAATACAATTTGGATATTTGAGTTCTCTCAACAACAAAAAACACTACATTTTAAGCTGTGCTAACTAGTTGCAACATTAATTTTTACAGCGTAAGGTTGGGGACAGGTTTGGTGGTATGGTTCAAGGGTAAGTTAAGAGGTAAGGGAGGGGTGAACAGTAATTACAGATATAATTACAGAAATTAAATATCTGAATAAATACAATGTAAAAACATGTATGTACACAAAAAGTGCACTGTATCCTACATAGTACATAGCAGTTAAAGACACTTAAAATAAAGTAGGACCCTGTTACTTATTACTGTCTAATGCATTCTCCAGATAAAAGTATTATTTTCCTTAGCAGTTTCTTTTCATCCAAACCACCCAGAGGTATTTATATCCCTCATCTGCTGCTTTCAGTTTGAGCTGAATTGCAAGTTCATGCTTTCTGTGTGCCATCTGTTACAGTCTGAGCTGCTCTCAGCCAAGAGAAATCCTCATTTCAGCACCTAGCGATGAATGAGAGCACACACAGTCATACACAGCACCATCTGCCAACATTTCACCCAATTCAGAAGGACTAGTATATTAGCCCAAGAAAGTTCAAACATAAACATTGTATACTGTCTGTTATGTATATTTTACCTACACTTCAAAACACTGTAAAATGAAGTATAATGTAAACAAAACCAACAGGTCAAGACTTCTCATCAGTCTGGAATGCTGATTAATGGCAAAATAAAAGTATAGTTCTAAATAAATAAAATAAAATGAAATGTGGGATCTGCATTAAATCATATATCTTCTTACCATAAGCTTTAACTTTATTCTTAATAATTCTGTGAGACCGCACAATCCCTCCCTCCTACTCTACGATATCCCCTGTCACAGCCACCACAGCGCTCTGCAGAGCAGACAAGCAGCATCCACATCTCCCGAACATGCCTTCAATGGTGACTGAGCAGGTTTTGAAGGCATGTTCGGGAGATGTGGATGCTGCTTGTATGCTCTGCAGAGCGCTGTGGTGGCTGTAACAGGGGATACGATCGTGTTTGTCCTAAACTTCGGCACTGTTTGTCAGCGCTGTGCAATTAAACCACTATTAAAACATCTCAATACAGCCATTCGAACTTAGGCAATAGCCCTCTATTAAGCTTAACAACAAACAAGCTAGTCTGCTGTTGATATAAAATAGAATCAAGCAAATTCGGAAATGCCACCAAAATGTATAAAAACTATATGAATTTCTCTTGAACAAGTTCTTGTATTTTGTGTTTATAATAGCGCTGTTGTCAAGCAATTACATTTTTTTATCTAATTAATTACACAATGTGGCGATTAATTAAACGCACATCAAATCAGAGAAATTACTCCCAAAAGATCATTTAAAGTCATTATTGTGTAAAAAAAAATCAAATAGACATTACAAAAAGTAGCTTCAGAAAGAAATATTTTTGGGTGAACTACCTTTAATGTCTGTTTTTATTACAAATTACAAAATTATTTTTAATGCAATTATACTCTAAAGAAATTAAAACTGCCAGTAGGTGGCGATAAATGTCTAATGGAGTAAGTCATTGAGTCATTCATTCGTTCAAGGCTGATTCATTCAGGAGTGAAGTAAATGGTTATCTTTATGGGCCATTGAATCATTGGTCATTCAAAATGCGGATTCAGAAATGAAACGCCACTGTGTATTGCTCGGTTCTGCTTCTACAGTTCTGCTTTGTCTTTAAATTTTCGTTGGCAAAACTGAGCAAAACAGACAATATTGTGTCTAAAACAACACTATATTAACTTACTTATCTATTTTATTAAACTGTTGTGTAAGATCACTATCGCATTTGCACTCGTCTTGTGCTATTCTGGACAGAAAAACAGAACTCGTGTGATATTGCACTCGTTACTCGTGTGATATTGCTTATATATCATGATCACATCACACTGGCAGTTTAGTTCGAAACGGGGCACAGTTCACATGAAAAATTGGTAATGTGAAAGCTGTCATGCAAACCTGGGTGAGCTGATCTCAGGGGTACCGAATTCGAGACTACCGAACTCCTCTCCTCATTATTATAAAATGTATTATAAAAAAACATATACATCTAATTATTCCTCGATCTCAACAGCCCAGAAGCAGCAAGAGTTCCAATACAGTTGTCACATGTCTGTCTGCTTGTTTGGTCTTCCTGTTGTGTTTTGATTTTGTCACATGTTCCTTTGTCTTAGGCCACATCCACACGAAGCCAGAGCTTTCCTTATCCAATCTTTTTTTTCCCTCGTCTCAAGAAGAGTTGTGACTCGAAGGGGTACAGCAACGGTCAGAAGTGACCTCAGTCTTTGTCTAGTCGCTGTCATGTAAGGTTGTGTTTCCGTTGCCTGTCTGCATGTTCCTGTGAAGTTAAGATTATTTATGTTTATTGTGAGTCTTCAGCCTGTTCCTGGGTCACCAACCATGACAGATGACTAGACCAAACAAAGGTTCTACAATGGACTCAGCTGGTGAGATCTTGTGTTCCATCTTTCAGAATGGCCGGACTATTAAAGCTTACCTAGAAGTGTTCTTACCATATACCTATCTTTCAACCTTGACCAACCACCAGATAAAGGACCTGTTCTGGAGTGGTTTGGATCCACATGTTGACCCATGGATACCAGTAGGTGATCAGTGACAGGTGACAGTCTTGGACATTATTTTGACATGGACTCTACACAGTTGGTGTGTATTCATCGCCTAAAGTCCCTATGTGTCCCCAACTTTAACCTCGGGGGTAACCATACCTAGAGCATGGAAGGTGGTGTCCAACAGTGCTGACCTGCAGTCCAAAAAGGTGGATCCTCCTGTAATGTCCATCCAGGTGGCTCTGAGGAAATTTTCTTCTCTCCTGTCCCCACATCTAGAGTCTCTGCTACCTCAGGAATCTTCTCCAGAGCTCATTCCAGAGTCGGAGCCACTGTCTTCAGCCAAGGTGGCCACCGTCATGCCTGCTCCTGTCCATGTCCAGAGTCCAGCGACGTCTCCTGCCCTCGTCCAAAGTCCAGCTCCAGCCCCTGACCAGCGTCAAGAGATGGCTCCAGTCCCTGACCAGCATCCAAGATCCACTCCAGGCCATGACCCCATAGCTACTTGGGCTACTTGGGCCGCCATGGCCTCCTGAACTTCCAGCACCCGCCCTCCCTGCCCGGTTCGACTCTTTTTGGCGCAAGGCCACGCCTTCCGGGAGGGGGGAGTAATGTCACATGTCTGTCTGCTTGTTTGGTCTTCCTGTTGTGTTTTGATTCTGTCACATGTTCATTTGTCTTAGTTTCCCGCCACTTGTCTGTTTCCTAGGTTACCGTCATTAGTTTAGTTCTGTTCAGCTGTGTTTAGTTAATTATCTTGTTTCTGTCTGCTATTTAAGTTCCTCTTGTTCACTCTGTCTTTGTCTAGTTGCTGTTATGTAAGGTTGTGTTTCCGGTGCCTGTCTGCATGCTCCTGTAAAGTTAAGATTAAAGTTTGTTTATTGTGATCTTCTGAGTCTTCAGCCTGTTCCTGGGTCACCAACCGTAACAACAGTATTGCATGTGTTAACATTCAGAGCAAAGTCTCCGGAACTGAACTGGAATTCTCACTGGCTGATCAGTAAATAGCACCCAGGCCGTCTGTCTCCTGTGGGCTGACGAATAACATTCATCCTCTTAAGTTACAGGGATCCTTCTCAGACCTCCTAATGTGATACTCACAGCAGATCTACATCTTAATTTCAAATAATAAAAAAAACTGAGCACTTTCCTCCTTTACAGCAGGCCCTTTTTTATATAGAAAAGCCCCCTGTTGAGCCACCTGACAGCCAGAACAAAAGTAAGTATTGGGTCCCACCTGTCACTCCACAGTGACTGACTAGAGCCTGTGCTACTGGTCTTTTCTTGTAGGGAAGACAAACAGACCTGCCACACATCTCTTGATTTAGATATTCTTAGAAACTAGTACAGTGAGGCCAAATGGCTGTCAAATGCTGCAAATAAAAGGCCTAGAAGAGCGTCAGAGGATTCCAATGTGTATTACGATATTGTCAAGGGTGTTTACGTCACTGTAAAATGACAAACTCTGTGGGCCACCTAGGATAGTGTACAGAACATTCTTTTTGACCGCAGGCTATGTTAGCAGAGGTGACAAAATGGCAGTGCATCTCTCTGTGGCGTGTATTGCCACCGCTTGACCACTCAAATCACTGTCTGACATTTTTTACACAAGAGGATCTATTTTTTCAAGACCCTCTAATGCCAGCAACATACTGGGGCAGTGAATCTGTCCTCACTAGACATATGAGAATAGGAAGGTGCATGTGGACTCAACGCAAATCACAAAGATAACAGATAAATTCATGGTCAAACGCAGGTCAAATGTTCTCTGGGCTGTTCTCCTTATGCTTTCAGGAAGTAGAATGTTTCTACTAGGTCTACTATGTGCGTTTGCAGAGATATAATTGTTACAGTAGTACAATGAGATCTTCTTTGATATTTGACCTTCCTATCTCACAATACTGCAAAATTAAGCCCTTAAAAACACCATTTGAACTCATTCACGCTGATAGCTGTTTAAGAGAAGCATTAGTCATCAGACCTTGTGTCACACGCAAGAATAAAAGCAGAACAAGGATGAATCGATTTGAGTGCAATGAATGCACACACTACAATCAATACTATACATCTACACAAAAATGGATTTACAGGGTGGTCTTATGAGGTTCCCCAATAAAGCAGCATTGCAGAAAGAATATAAAATCATTCATGAAAACCATTTCACAATACCTAAAAGCACCAAAAGACAAACTTCACACCAAGACACCAATCAGTTCTTTATAGCGGACATGCCCAAGTTTCCAAATCAAGTAGCACCATTATATAATATAGGAGAATCATATTCGTTATCATTTTATGGTGAATAACATAACCATACATAACTCTGGATCAGTAACAGATTAACACAAGATCAAAATAACACCAAAAATAACAATGAATGAACAAAGGAACTACAAAATCATCGAGTCATATTGTAGTGAATATATTATGATGGATCATATTTTAAATCTTATAACAAGAGAGTGAATTGAGTTTGGAAGGTCTAAACTGACCTGAAATTCTTGAATTCATATTGGAGTAAAATGCTTAAAGTCCTTATTCAGATGAAGCATGTAAAAACGTAAATAAAATCTCAAAAAAATCTAGACTCATTCAGATTCAGATGCGAGTAAACGGTGGTGAACTAATCACTGTCTATTTGGGCAAGATTTTGGGGTCTTACCCTAGAAACGGTGAGGGGCATGTTGAAGTCCTTGCCTCCTTGCAACCGGAAGCCCCAAGGCGAAGGTCCAGCAAGTGACACGTTGTAAGAAGTCATTGTTCAAAAAAGCCTGTGTATTGTTTAAGCAACAGAATTTCTCCAAATGGATGGGGAAAATGGATTTGGGAGGGGGCGGGGCACGTGCCAAACAGCCTCTGAAAGAAGAAGAAAAAAAGTGTAAAGGGAAGGTAACACTCACACCTCTCCAAAAAAACCTCCAAAAAAACTGCAGGCCAAAAGGGTCAAAGTAACAGCGTAAAACAATGAATTCAGGCCCACCCGAATACAATGCAAAATAACCGGAGCAACAGAGAAGAGCTATGAGCCAGAGGAAGAGGACTTTTGCCTGCTCGGATGAGCTGGACTGACAGCCTAAGAATAGCTACCCCTCTGCCGACAGCGATAGCACTATGGCATTGAGGGGAGGGGGGAGGAAGGGGTACTTATATGGCATGTAAGGGGACACCCAGAATGCCAGGCCTCCCATGATTCACAGGGCTAATATAGCCCCCTCTTAGGCTAAAAGATTTTTCTAGACTCCTTTCTTCTAGGGTGCCTCATCTGGACCATGTACAGGGACCTGGGTTAGTGATCATATGAAAACTGAATTCATAATCATATGAATTCTTTTCAGAATTCAGTCTTTTTGGTAGAGTCCAATTCCTCGCAATTGCAACCTGACTGATTCTGAAAAAGGGTTAACAAAAGGTTAGTTAATTGGCAGCCCCTATGGACACAAACAAGCTAATCTCATGCATTCACAATGCATTCTTGGATTGAATTGTCACCTGTTTAAATGAAGTGCCTATCAATTTTATCATCACCATAAATACATTGAAATTTTAATAAAACTACTGTGTAAATTTCTTTAAAGAAATGAATATTCTTTATTCATCCATCCAAGTATATGCATTTATAATGTTACAAAATATTTTCAAATAAATGTTCTTTTGAACTTTCTATTCTATCAAAGAATATTGAAAAAAGTGCATCACAGTTTCAATAAAAATATTAAGCAGCACAACTTCTTTCAACATTGATAATAATAATAAATTATTTAATACCAAATTAGTATATCAGAATGATTTCTGAAGGTTCATGTGAGACTGAAGACTGGAGTAATTATGCTTAAAATTCAGCTTTGCCATCACAGGAATAAATGACATTTTAAAATATATTAAAACAGAAAATGGTTATTTGGAATTGTAAAAAATATTCCACATTACTGATTTTACTGTATTTTTAATCATATAAATGCAGCCTTGGTAAGCATAAAATACTTCTTTCATAAACATAAAAAATCCTACCGAACTCATCATTAAAACATTACCTTTGGATGCAGTAAATCACTCTAAAGTCATACTAACTTTTACATTGACATTGTGATTATTAAAGTAGGAGGTAATTTTCTCTTATTCTTTATTTCTTTATTGCAAACACAAACCTTGAATGGCATCTGAGATAATGTTATCCCAAACATCCAGAGGCATCTGGAGGTTTTTTTAATGAGCAGCTTTAGACAAAGAACAAGTGGCAGTGAGAAACGCCTGATATGCTCTTATTGCTCTCAGAGAACTGAGATAAGAGGACCTCTCGTGCACCAGCACTCTCTCCTGCCATCACAAGGTCCGCAATGAGACATCAGAGAGAAGATAACATTGAGGACCTGCCTGTTCGCCCAGCCTAATTTGGGAGACCTCTAGTTAGCAGCTAAGTTTAGCTCTCTTTGTCAATGGAAGAATTTGAAGTAATACTGTACATGAATGTTCAACAATCAGGCCTTCATAGGCTGCATTTCAGAGAACAAGCATGCAAATCCTGGACAGTGTGTGACATTACTCTGATACAGTGTGTGTCATTATAATGCCTTGACAAAGACAATACTATTGTAAAAACCTGCATTAGGGTTTTTAGGACTTTTCTGATTCAATCTTTTCTAATCAGATCTATGGGTTTACCAAAACGAGTGTTTAAATGGGCCAAAATTACATTCAAAGTTTGTGAGTGTAGAAACTCCTTACTCCTCAGCGAACAAATTGTCTATCGAACTTATCTATTCTGTCTGTCTGTGTAACTATCTTTCTTTCTTATCTGTCTCTCTGTCTACCTATCTATACATGTATATACACACAGAAAAATTATTTATGCATAACATTTTTCCTTTCTTTCTCATAAGCAATTTTTCTATTTTTATAGCCCACATTATCAGCTGGGTTCCGTTTGTTCTCTACATGATCTGCACAACCATTATGAATCCAAACAAAAACACAGTGCAACAGGATATTGTACTACTTGATTTATGATTACTCTGTCAATTGTCTACATAAACAGTTTTTATGTAATGGCCCTCATGTCTTTTTAGTGTCTGTAACAACTATTGTATTGTTGAAAAAGTTTCTATCCTAAATACATATGTTCACAGTGGTTTCCCAGAAAAATTACTTGCCATCTACAGAATATGTTGCATGTTGCAACATACAAAATAATGCATGCAAAACTACAAACATCAGGCATAACAAAACACCTCAGAGCACGAGCAGCTGAATCTATGTTGCCAAAAGCCAATATCAGTAACCTACCAATTTAACAAATTCAAAATAAATATCAGACAAGCCACTGACTACAGAATAGTATATTCTTAGACATTATATTTATAGTAATATATCGGCAGGTATGGTAAAACTCAAGAATCCCTAACTGAGAGCAGAGCCATGTAACGTTACAGAAGGTTGTCACGCGACTGCAGCCACTGAGCGTCTCGAGCACAGTGTGAAGCCTCTATTTCCATTTAACAAATCATTGAAAACAAACAACTTTTTTTCCAAGTTTTGGTTCAACCTACATTGCATGATAAAAGTTGCTTTATACTGACAGCCGTGAGCCTTGCAGTTTAAAGTCGCTCCGTTTCCCCCAGAGGCGAGCTCTGTCAATCATGCCTGATCCCTGGAACCCCCGGTGTACGTAGGCACAGCGGACGCAAATTGACCAATCATACTATGCTGAAGGCTTATCTCATGAATATTAATTAAAGACTGTGGCGTTCCCCCAGTAGGTCTACCTGATTCGCCGAAATTCAGACGCTGAGCTAATCACCTGGCGAATCATCATATGGTGAGCATTTTGGTACATGAATATTAATTAGCTTTTGTGACTGACGTGTTAGAGGGGTTACCAAGCAACGCCAGCATGATCTAATAAATATTAATTAGCTTAAGTCTTTTTTGACATAGTAAGGTTCGCAATTTCGCACAGGGAAGGCGGAGGGCGAAGGATTTTCATTACAGAGGAATTATTAAAGAGACAGTCGTCCCTCTATTGCCCTTGTCAACTGTTTTGGAAATGAGTCAAGCCTTTTAAAAAGGCTCAAAACCCCACAGACATTCTAAACGTACCTCTCAGCCACTATGTTCTGCGTATTAAACTAATGTATTTGGAATATAATATTTAAACTATGAGTAGTAAAATAAGGCTGATAGCCCTAATTAACTGCTAGTTGGTTATACAGCCTTAATTTAGCGGCTACTGACTTCAACGTGAACCATAATGCAACGTCTTTTCCCCATGATTCTGATAGCTTCTGTTGTTGTTTATTTTGCAATAATATATATTTTTTCTCAAGCTGAGAACTGGAACATAACCGCGAGCTAAATGTAATGAATGAATGCTTAGGCTATATAACATCCGCAGATGTACAAATGGCATGATTCAAAGGTTTGAGGATTACGACGGACTCCAGAGGACACGTCAGTCACGTGGCTGAATGAATGACTGCTGTTAGTGACACACTTGAGGGGGTTTTCCATGCCACATCAGGTTATGATGCAGATCCTGCCTCCCTAGAGCATATAAATCAGCAAATGCCAGAGTTGGGGTAAGAAACATATACAACTAGCCTATAGAAAATAAATAATATAGGCCTATATAGAAACCCATGTACATAAAGGACTATAGGTCAGAGATGTGCAAACATTTCTTGCTGTAATGTTTAATGTCATATATGTTTATTTAAGAGCCACTGCTGAATTGGCAAATGGCACACTGCCCACATGAGGACATTGTCTGAAAGAGCAGATGGTGTATCGTTTGAAAATGACAACCTGGTTCATAGTTGCAATGAAAGGAAAGGACTTGGTGTAAGAGCATTTTAACCATGTATCAGAGAACACAGGCATGATTACATGCTCTATGATTTTTTTTTCCAGGGTCAAGACATGACTGAAATGGGAATCAAGCGCATTTAACACACACAACAACAAATGTGATGCCCAATATTTCTTAGCCTTTACTCCCTGTACTCGGAATTGGTCCTCTGCATTTAACCGATCCAAATTAGTGCACACACACATTAGGAGTAGTGAGTAGGAACCACACACACACTGCAAACTGTGGACACACACACCCGGAGCAGCGGGCAGCCATTTTTGTTGTGGCACTCAGGGAACGATTGGGGGTTCAAGGGCTCCTCAGACATTTCCTGAATGAATCTGATTTCCTGAATCAGATTTTCTGATGGATAGAAATCTCAAATAAACAGAATTTATTTGCTGTCTTAATCGCAAAGCACTAAAATGTATGCTCCCTAAAAAGTCCCACAATGCACCTTGAAAACCAGGGAGCATCAATGCTCACTATAAGCGCTTCTCAAATGGAAGGGTGCATCCTATTAAGGATGCATGTCCCGGGTGCCACGCCATCAAGCGCCGCCAAAGGCCATCTCAATTTGAATGATCCTTAGAAGGCAGTCATCTTCCTTCTTTTAGCTCATTTTGAAGGATGCACCAGGTGTATCCAGCCATATCAGATTCAGCAGCCATATCACCCTGTAGCCCAAGACTGGTTGCCCACTGAAGCTAAGCAGGGTTGAGCCTGGTCAGTATCTGAATGGGAGACCTCCTGGGAAAAAAATAGGTTGCTGCTGGAAGAGGTATTAGTGAGGCCAGCAGGGGGTGCTCACCCTGAGGCCTGTGTGGGTTCTAATGACCCATTATAGTGATGGTGGACACTAAACTGTCAAAAAGCTCTGTCTTTCGGATGAGATGTTAAACCAAGGTCCTGACTCTCTGTGGTCAATAAAAATCCTAGGATGTCCTTCATAAAAGAGTGGGGGTTTAACACCGGCATCCTGGCCAAATATGCCCATTGGCTTCTGTCCATCATCATGGCCTCCTAATCATCCCCATATTGTCTCCTCTCCACCAATTAGCTGGTGTGTGATGGGCATTCTGGCACAGTATGGCTGCCGTTGCATCATCCAGGTGAATGCTGCACATTGATGGTGGTTAAGGAGATCCCCCCCCCCCACCTTCCGCGTAAAGCGTGCAGAGAAAAGCACTATATAAATGTAACAAATTATTATTATTATTATTATTATTATTCACATCTTTCAAATCACCCACAATCCTTTGCACACATTCCAAAAGGTGGGCTCATGCAGTTCAGCATATGGCCAGAGGGGGGCAGATGTGTTTATCCTTTGGGTCCATTTAACCAGTATACAATTAACTCACTACTGGCAGAACCATAGCAAGAAAATAATAGGCCTGCTTGTAAAAGTCTGTATCCCTCATCCATCGAGTTCCTGTAAAAGTAGGCCTAGTGTCACGTGAAAGCCCATCCATTCTTAGCAGCGACTTTTGCTATGATCCCCTGAATGCCTGGAAGTTATGGTTGAGAAAATGTCCAAATCATTACTGACAACATGTGTTTATGAGGACAGCGCTGTCTGAAGGCTAGAGAAACATCTCTATAAATAGACCAGCTGCCTCTACATATTTTATATAAAAGGGAAACAATGTTTAGAATTGCAGTTTTATTTAAAAAAATAAATAAATAATAGCAACCACATATAAGAGCATTACAAATATACAATAATGCTCTCCTTGGTGTCGGATACATACACATATGGTGTCTTTCATTTAAATGGATACACATTAACAAATATAAACTTACAGATACAAAGGCATACTTAACAATATAAACAGTCCACAGACTGTAGTCATCTTGACAAATAAATGATTCCTTTACATTAACAAATAAACCACTCAACAAAGTACTAACAAAAAGTGTCACAATGTTTATTTGCTAAAGTGTCTTCCAGAACTATCTAGAATGCAGCCACCATCTTTTGAGGTATAGCCAGTCCTTTGGACCTTTGGTCATTGAGTAAAAAGGCAACATAATTGTATAAACATTAATAGCCGACTATAATTTGATTGTGAAGTGATTCTTCAAATTTAAAACACAATTACATTTTTACAATATTAAAAAACTACATGTCCGTATAGGTGGATGTACATGTCATCGATATTCATATAGGATTACTCATCTTTGATGGATTGATGGAAACACACAACAGCATGTATGACATCAGTTGCCGTGATTCACCGAGATAATGTGTCCCTGCTCCAGGCATATGCATTCTGTGGCTTGTGCTGTTTGAAATTATTTTGTTCTTTCCAAAGCAACACAAAAAACACTTTATCCCTCCAATCAGATTACATTGTTTTAAAAAGATGATAAACAGATGATATAAGTCTTATGCTTTATGGTGAATTGAATAGCTCGGTTTCTTTTAATAATGTGATTTGCAAACTATGATAACATGAATTCCACATTCTTAACGCTGAAGTTCTCAGGGTTCTAGACAGTTACTTTCAGAGGCCATTACTAATATTACAAGACCTTTACAAATAAAAACACACATTTACTACATATGTATATATAGTTATGGTACAAAAAAAAAACTAAGGTAACACTTTATTTTAAGGTGACGTAGTTACGTTACTACATTTACTTACTATAGTAATAACAGTAAATTATGCATAATCACAAGAAACTAAACATAAACCAAAACCTAACCATAACTCTATAGTATAAGTACATGTAGTTAATTAATATAAATATTAACATTATTTTAATAAAGTGAACGTTAATAAAGTAAAAGTAACCAAAACTAAAAATGACAACAAACCAAATATAACCACAATGCTTTCAAAACTCAGAAGATCAGAGGTCAGGGGCAGAAATACATAAACTTCCAATCTTAAAGTTACACTATGGATCTGTCCCGATACCCACACTTGTGTTCTTGGCCACTTACCGTAAGAGAATGTGTATGTGTCCCAGGTATGATAAACACCCTTAACACACACTAATTCCACACTATAATCTCTATGTGTCTATGTAAGTTAATTAGATATTTCAAATAATTTGGTAGTAAAACAAAGTATTGTCATTTTATTGGTGCAGAGATGAGAATGTGAATTTGTTACATTTATATAGTGCTTTTCTAGGCACTCAAAGCGCTTTACATGGAAGCGGGGAATCTCCTCAACCACCACCAATGTGCAGCATCCACCTGGATAATGCGACGGTAGCCGTATTGTGCCAGAACGCCCACCATACACCAGCTTATGGTGGAGAGGAGACAGAATGATGAAGCCAATCAGGATATGGGGATGATTGGAAGGCCATGATGGACAGAGGCTAATGGGAAAATTTGGTCAGGATGCCGGGGTTACACCCCTACTCTAATCGAAGGAAATCCTGGGATTTTTTTAATGACCACAGAGAGTCAGGACCTCGGTTTAACATCTCATCCGAAGGACGGTGCTTTTTGACAGTATAGTGTCCCCATCACTATACTAGGGCGTTAGGACCCACACAGACCACAGGGTGAGCACCCCCTGCTGGCCTCACTAACACGCATCACACTGTCTAGCGCAGCTTCACCACATAACACTGCACAGCTAAATAAAACAGGCTGGGTGCAGATTCATTTTTAATATTTCTGATATATTTTTTCTGTGAAACGTGTTAAGTTGCACAGAACTAGGACCTGCCCTGTACAGTTTAAGACCATTATTTTGTTAAACAGACCTGGGGACCGACTGATGACGTCACATCGGCGGAAAGGGGCGTCTCATGCTCGCCCACATGTGGAAAACGAATTTTGAAGTCATTTATCCGTTTTTTACCTATGAACCAAAAAACGAAAAATCAAGCCGAAAAAAGGCCCCGTTTTCTCGTTTCTGCATATTTCATTTCAAATTAGAAAACAAACTATCAAAACGTACACGGACCCTGAAGGTTAAAAGAAACAGCTTTCAAAATAAAATGTATAATGTACAAGAAACACAAATCTTTAAAGTTTAATACTAAAGCAAACACAAACAACTCCTTAAGAAAGACATTACCTGTATATGCCATTTGACGTTTATGACCAGACTAAAAGACCTTGAGATGCCCTTTCTCTCCATCCATCCAAGTCTCCTTAAGTAACATAAGTAACTTTGCCTGATTTAAAGCACTGTCTGTTAAATATTCCCTTAAAACAGAGGGAAACAAAGTTGAGGTCATCATAATGTACTACACATGTAAAATAAAAGAATCAATGTATTGACTATTTTACATTCTGTAATACAACTTTATCTTACTCTCTTACTAAATGTCTACACCACAGAATATGATAACAGAAAAAAGACAGAAAACAACAACAAAAAAAACACTGACCCCTGACACAAAGCTTAAAGGTAAGATTCAGATGGCGAGTGGTATAAACACTAGAGATGCTTGGGGCGAGGGTTGTCTAAATGAACGGGCTCAGGTGTTGCAGCAGCAGTGGAGAGAAGCACTGCCCCCTGCTGGACTCCTCCACGAGAGTCTCTTCTGGGCAGATTTGCCCCAACACTGGACATACTTGAGCGGCTGTTTCTGTAGCTGGGCCGTACTGAGGGCAGGAGAGAGCTAGACTCAGAGGTGACAACAATGCTGGGAATCCGGCCAATCGCACCTCTTGAAACTGGCATGTCTGTAATGTCCCCAGCCTGCAAATAGCACGAAAGAAAGTTTACATTTTGCCAATTATTGGACTTTATTGTACATTAAATCAGAATTAATTTTCCCTGAAGATAAGTAACACTGCTGCAATTAAGCTCAACATGACCTCTATAACAAAACACTGACAGCATAATTCTCGGTTTAATTGATAGGATTCATGTATGAAAGATAATTATTAGAATTATTCTTTCAAGGGCAGATATTTCTTCTACAGAAAGAGACATTTATTGGAAAAAATGGAACACTCATTTTATTATATGCTTTTCTTTTGTAATCAATATTCTAATTCATTCACCAATTACCAGTTTGTTTTCTATACAGCACACCATGATTTATCAAATAGCATTCTAGCAGTTTAAATACGCTTGCAGATTTTTCATCCACAAATTTGATTGCCTGGGCAAGTTGCTCTGCCAGTGACACCAGAACACTATGTTTCTGAGGTCAGGACATTTTACAATTCATACTGCCTACAGGTTCCCAAAACAGCTTGAGGTGTGCAGGTCAGCAGTGAGACTGGTTTATATTGAACAGATTCACTGTCAGACTTACAGCTAAAGGGAAAGTACGGTCAGGTTGAACGGGTCCAACCACAGACACATCATCCACATCAGACGAGCTCTGGGTCAGAAATGAGAGAGTGAGGTCACTAATCAGGGACATACACCACCATTCAAAAGAGTGGGGTCAGTAAGATTTGTTTATAAAGAAACAAGCAAGGACTTGGAATTTAGCACTTTAGTCATATTGATTATTTTTCTATAGTCCATATGACTTGTCACTGTCTACTTTGATTATGTGGAACATTGTTGAATTACTTTTATGTTCAACAGAGCAAGATGGAGATACATAGAGAATGACAGAATTAGCCTTAAAGAATAATGTTTGTAACAAGCTACATTCCTTTGATACTTGCCACAAATGGAATACATTCAGCCAGTGAGGTCACCTTTTCAAAGATCCCTGAGTCATGGCTTTTGAGCTTAGACTTGAAGCTAGATGAGTTACATGGTTTGAAGTCTGGGATCTCCGCAGTGTCCTTGCTGATGTCACAAGACACCTGCCCGCTGGCAGGCCTGGAGCTCGTGCTCGAGAGATCAGCCTCAGTGTCTGTCCAGCCCTGAAGAGTAGAAAGAGGTCATAAAATACATCCATTACAATCACATTTAACCACACAAGTAGACTAATCATCAAATCTACAGGTCCATCTGGCTAGGACACTCACAGATTCGCTGTCAGAGGCTGAGGAGAGGCGGGACTTGAAAGTGCTGGTTCTGCAGAACTGTCCAGACATATCAGAGGACTGGCTCGTGACAGTGGAACGACGTGTGGACATTAAGCTGCTGTGGTACGAGTGGAGGTCACGCTTGGGGACGCACAACAGCACTCGAAGACACGGAATGTATTTCGCTATGGCCAACCTGATAAAGACACAGATGAGATACAGCGATAAGACA
Source organism: Rhinogobio ventralis (assembly GCA_039654625.1). Taxonomy (NCBI): domain Eukaryota; kingdom Metazoa; phylum Chordata; class Actinopteri; order Cypriniformes; family Gobionidae; genus Rhinogobio; species Rhinogobio ventralis. Next base: position 26,369,031 of record CM077204.1, read on the forward strand.
CCTTAGACATGGGGGATCCATATTTACAGAGAGTATGATAAGATCCAAATATGTTAAAATAATAATCATATCAACATTAACATTGATGTGTAAAATACTAATGAGAAATTACTGGCAGACATATTGATTGATCAGTTTACTGGTATCGTTATTATTATTAACTAAAAAAAAACAATTAAACATGTTTTAAAATACAGCTGAAAAAAATTATATAAATTAGATTCAACAAAACTTAAACGAAAATTAAAAATGTTGCATTAGCAACTATCCAAAATATATAAATTTAAGCTGTAAAAAAATGACAAATAAACTGAAATTAATAACAAATTAAAAAGCATGTAACAAAGTGACAAAAAGACTCAAATTAAAATAGATAATTCAATATATAACAATATATTATAATAATAGGCAACTAATACTAAAATAACACTGATTGGTATCAGAAATGTAAAAATGAAAATGTGTAAATAAACAGACATGTTTTCAATTCAGTAAGACCTAACCTAAGGCAGTAAAGCAAAGCAAAAGTCCCAATGGGGGAGCAATAGTTGATACAGTATACAGGTAATAGTAACAGACTAACACTAAATAAGTTTAGTAAAAATTGTGTCAAAATATATGCAATACATTTCAGAGCTCTGCATTAGCTATATAATTCAACAACATTTGAAACAACATTACATTTTAGACCTAAATCAAAATAAACCATTTGTCATTGCATGTATGGAAGGAAATTCACTGCATGCATACAGGCTAACATGTGTTTAGGGAAATGCTGTGGTTTAGTGTTGTGGGAGAAAATCTAATCAAAATGACTTTTTACCCCAGCTGTCACGGTTTGGTGAGGTGTTGATTAGCAGGCACGATGAAGATGATGAATTCAAACGGTCTTTCTAAACAAACTAAAATAACTATAGAATATATAAACAGGCAGAACATTAAATTAACCAAACTTCACTTCAATGTTGACGAAAAGCGACAAATGAACAGAGAACAAAGAGGAACTTAAATACTAAATGATAATGATAATTAAATGTCCATGACAAAAGATTAGAGGTGGAAAACTAGAACAAAGGAAACAGGTAACTGAAGGGAAACTAACTAAATGTACGTTTACACGACAACGATGTCATAATGATCCCTTTTCACATGAATTTCGGAAAATGACTAAAAAGGCTGTATTATGCATGCCAGGCCAGTAGTTGGAGATGTCACTTTGTCAAGAATCACGTTTTTGTTGTTTACATGGAGACGGTGAAAGCATCATTTTCAAAGCTTGCGTTTTCAGACCCCCAAAACGATGTTGTTGTGTAAATAAATGGCCAAAACGCATAAAACGTTTTCCGTTTTCAGTTGAAAATGGTTTTGTGTAAATATACCCTAAAAGTCCATGAAAATCAAACTAAACAGAGCATAACTGACGCCAGCAGACCTGTAGCAACTTGGTACCATACCTTCAAGACGCGCCGTGCTAGATTAATTACTCTTTATGCTCAAATGGATATTTAGGTTAATTAAATCAATCAATCACAATGGAATTTTACACTTTAACCCAGAAGCAAGGCCTGTTTCTGATCAATTTGTGAATGAACGGCTCAGTGAGCTAGACACTAGTAAAATTAAAACAATCACAATTTGCCTCACGTATTTAGTCTTAATGGGGACAGACCAGGTAATCTAATCTAATCTGATCTGATCAATGTTCTGCATTAATGGAAAGTGTTTGTCCCTTTAACACTTATAGTACCATTACAGTTTTTCATGACAACTTCGGGGGTCAAAACTAAAGCAATCTGGTTCCAAATATACTAAACTGACAACGATACATGAGACTCCTGTACCTGTATTTGGGGTGTGTGATGGCATAGATGATGGGATTGTGGATTGCTGAAGCTTTGGCTATCACAGCAGGTACTGAATTCATATATGGTGTAAGCATATCAGCATACCTGCAAAACACATGCAAAATAAGTGTACACATTAATTAACACTATTTTATGGATATCTCATATCATATGTCATTACCTATAAATAACTATAAATTTAATAAAATCTAAATGAACACAAGTATGATAAATCAAATAACATTGTATATTATATTACATTACATTATAGTAGATTTGAAAGTTATCATATTATATTATATTGTATTATATTATATTATATCATATCATATCATTTACCCAGCAAAGGCTGTCAGTGCCACAGTTGAATATGGAGACCAGGAGATGACATACATGAGAATGACAATAAGAGCAATTTTCGCCATCTTCCATTCATTTTTCAGTCGTTGGAATCGTTTAATTGAGTCTCTCTTGTTATCTCCATTGATTTTGCCCACAGCTCTTCCAAAGACAAAAAGTAACAGTTAAACAACACTGGTTTACTGCCATCAAATGCTTATCTAATTTCAATAGGTCATACCTTAAGAAATAATTAAAATATAGAATAATATATAATACAAAAGACATTTTAACAGCTTTGGAACACTGCTGAAGTTTGGTATAATTAATTCACACTGTATTGTTAGACCTATATTGAAGAACTCACTCATTAGTGCTGCGAATGGATCGGAAAATAAAGAAATAGCAATAGATGATGACGATAAGCGGAACGAAGAAGACAAAGGTGAAGAGGAGCATAGTGTAAGCTCGCACAGAGGGTGTAAAGGTCATATAATCCCAGGTGCAAGAGGTCAACAGCCCTTCAGGAACATATGCACCTGCAAAACAGAGACAGACAAAACATAATATAACAGAATTTGTGGATGGAAGTGAAGGATAGCCAGCAGTTAAGCCTTTTACGCCCAGTGAAATATTGTGAAAACTGGAACAAACTCACACAGAAAAAGAATTTAAGAGACTACTGTCAAGCTGCTGGGCAAACGCAGTGAAATACAACCCAATGCACACACAGCTGATGATATTTTAAAGTACACTATAATCATAATATTTCTTATCGCCACAAATCACAATCTGACTCTTATGCGTGTGGGCTGTCAATCATCAGTACCCTGAGGTTTGAGGTTGGTGTGCCTATCAGCAGTGAAGATATAAACTGTCAGAATATTTAAAGGAGACAGACACCCTTCGTGTGAAGAGCCGGTTGCCTGTAAACCAGAGATAGAAAGTGCTAGAGAGGCAAAAGCACCAGGCTTTACCAGTTTATCCTCGTTAAGCCAAAAGCCTCGGCCCTTAGAGACCACCTTTACACGGCACAGATCAGAGTCCAACAATGCACTGTTTGCAAAGCCAACCATTGGCTAACAACTCACATGCTGGTGTACTCACACATGGATGATCCAGAATGCTCAGAGTACCTGTCCCAATAGATTTGAGCTAATAAAAGACTGGTGCATCCTGTGAAAGAATTTTTAAATGAGCACCAAATGTATAGTCAACTCCATTAACACAGTACCACACATAATCACCTACAAATGCACAGTCATGACATGAGACATTGACAGCTGATCTTCTTATGTTACAACACAACAAATAACTAACAACAATGACAAAACAACAACAAAAATATAAAAGTAACTGCATAATTTATTCAAAACACATAATTTACCCTTAATATTTCAGCAATATTGTTCAATATGATTTTTTTTTTTTTTTTGCTTGATTAGTTGCTACAACATTTGGGGGAATTCTGTTGTGTTTCCATATAAATACATACAGTAATGTCACAGTTTTTTGTCCATATATGGAAATCAATGGTCACCAAAACTGTTTGGTTACCAGCATTTTTCAAAATGTCTTCTTTTGTGTTTCATAGAAGAGAGAAAGTCATACCGGATTGGAGCAACATGAGGGTGAGGTCTCTGTAAGCCTCCCTTAATTGTGTATGTATGCTCTTACAGGACTGTTAGATAGTGGAAAAATAGCTCCATTACCCATTAAAGGGTTACTTCAGCCAAAAATGAAAATTCTGTTATTAATTACACACACTTATGTCGTTCCTGTAAAACATTAGTTCATCTTTGGAACACAAATGAAGATCTTTTTAATGAAATCTGAGAGCTTTCTTTCCCTCCATTGACAATCCACGAATCCATGCGCAAGTCTGCTCTGGTTTAAATTTAATAGATATACTAAACTTACTCCATCCAAAGAAGGGTGGCAGGCTCCAGCCAAGTGAATAGACCCAGGCTATCAGAAGGATCAGCAGAGCTCTCTTCTGAGACAACACACCGATGGAGGCTAATGGCCGTGTGATCACGAAGTATCGATCCACGGCGATGACCATGAGCGTGATCATGGAGCAGATGCCAAATAAAGCCCCACAGAATGCATACAACTCACAACCTGAAGAGACAGGAGGAACATAAATAAGTGAGTCTGTAACGCACATTCTGATTTTGCCGACATATTTTGTTGATCCTGGAACAACATTAAACCAAACATATCCCTACCTCTGAGGTCACCATGATTTTGCCAAGTAAGACATGTTCCTGGATCAACATATTTAGTTGATCCTGGAGCAACATTCCTGTCCAAAAAATTTGTCCTAACCCTATCCCTACCTCTAAACCTAACCCTACCCATAACTTATCCCTAAAATCAGAGGGAAATGATAGGTGAATAAGAATGGTGCAGAAACACCCTTGTTGTAAGACTAAACTTGACATAAATAGTACATTTGTCCCTCAAACTGCCTGGTTAATGGGAATATTGTTCCAGGATCAACAAAGATGTTGATCCAGGAACATGTTGCACTTGGTGAAATCAGGTACAGATCCATTTCTGTGTAAAATTCTAGCAGTTTAGTTGGATACGCGTGTTCACCCTGTTGGTGTTTGTTCGGTTAGTGTGAAACTAACATTTAGGTTTCCAAAAAAATCCAAATCCAGCAGCAAACAAAATGTTTAAAATCTTGTTTTTTGGGGGGCTGTGTGAACCAGACTTTAGGCCTGAAGACTCTTGGCTGGCAGACTCCACTTGAGGGCCAACTTCTGTGGCAGTGTTCATTAAAATAATCTGGTCTGAAAGAAACTTACAGTGGATGTTTTTCTTTTTAGTTACTTCAGTCGATCTTCATCTGTTGATAACCAGATTTGTGTGTATATATGCTTAGGTTAACTGACTGCTTAATGTTATAATAATGTGCACTGGAAAATTTTTTTGAGCGAACTATTTTGCATTGCAGTGGTAGAAGTTTGTAGAATATGATTTATTTTTAAAATCAGTGATTGTCAGACTTTTTTGACTCCAAGGCTCCCCCATTGTCAATGATTTACTGGATAAGGATTAAGTATTTTTAACTCAATTTCTACTCTAATAAAATGTCATAACCAGTAAAATGTATACACATTACTTGATTTATGATTTACAATAATTTTCCAGGTACACTTTTTTCCAGTAACACTGGTTCTACAAATAATTTTTTGTTGTTTTAGCTTATTTTAATGCATGTTTTGTCTTCTTTTAAATCATTTTAAGTCATCTTAAGGCCACCTTGGAAGTTTGCTGAGGCCTCCTAGTGGGCCCCAGCCCCCTGGTTAAAAACCACTGTTTTAAATTAACTTGCACCTTATGGTATCCTAGCAACACTACTGTTCTAAGTGGAGCCAACGTCATATAAACACACACAAATACAGAAAGAGATAACAGTCTCTTTGGGTCTGTCTGAAGGCTATTGCACATAAAACATCAGGTCAGCAATAAAATAGGGCAAACAGAAGAAGAACCTGTGGAGCAGAGAAACAGGTGATTTCACACCATTATACTCGACAGACAGTCTGCCACCTCCTCAACATCCACACCTGTCTTCTGTACTGTCAAAGCATATGTAAACAACAGAATGGGTGGCAATGCACTCACTCTGATTCATGGTAATTGTGCATGTTTTCTCAGAACACATTAACTGGATGCACTTTAATAATTACAAAACAGAAGCTTCTGTTATAGAGGATAATCCTCTCAAACATCAGGATGTCTTCTCTCACACCTTGTCAGGTAGATTATGCTTTCAGGTTAATCCTGGAAGAGAGCATTTTTGTGAGTTGTATCTGATTGTGAAAGCTTTCACGGGGATCAAACCTCTAAATTAACGGTGGTCATAACTGTGCCTTGTGCAGTCAGACCTCACAGAAACTAGAAGAACATCTTTTAACTCTTTCCACCAAATGAAATTGGGTCAGAGCCCCTCCTCCATGAGGGACGATTCAAACTCCGCTCAGACGAGCATAACGTGTCAGGATCCCAAAAGGGAGACCAGAGGCTGTTCTGTTTGAATGGAAGTCAATGGAGCAGATGCCTTCAATATGCTGAATAAACTGCTTTAAGTGGAAATTACACAATATATTGATGTTTGGTTATTTTGTTTTACAGGAGATTTTGTTACAGGCAGGACTGATTTACAACACTGCACATACAGTACATTTATATCTGTCATATGTGCTCTGTGTTTATCCCTGGACAAACTTCAACTGCATGTTAGTTCCTGTCCTGAGTGCCATGTTGTAATTCTTTTGTAGTTTTTTCCCTTTATTGTCTTCTCCAGGTGTGTCTTGTTAACTCATTATCTTATTAATCTTGTTTACCCCTATGTATATATAGCCCTTGTGTTTCTCTCATTGCTTTGTCAGTTGAATGTAATGGTTGTCGTTCTCCTCATGGTTTTGTTCCTTTGTTCTTTTGGTCCTTGCGGTCTGTGTTTACTTTGATACTTTTTAAAAAAAAACCTGAATTTTGATGCTTGGCTCTGCTTGCTTTTTCCTGCTCCCACACGTTACAATATCAGTGGTTATCAACATTTTGGCTCCATGGTCAATATTTGCTTTTCCAGTTGTTCATAATTTACTGGATAAGAATTAAGGATTAGGTTTTAAAAAAATATTTTGTGCTCAAAATACACACAAAAATTTTTTTGAGCTTGGCATAACTAAATGTAGTTGATTTGGCTTATTTTAGAGGCTGTTTTGTCTTGTTTTAAATGATTAATTCATTTTGAGGCCCCCATGGAAGTTTGCTGAGCCCCCTGGTTGAAAACCACTGATTTATTTGGTCTCCGCCAATGTTCAGACTGTCATAAAAATATTTTATATAATTGGTTTTGAGATCTGCTACTTGTTTTCTAATGAAACCGAGTTTGTCATTGCCACACAAGACAATAGACCGATCAGTGTATGACATCAAAGTACTGCGAGTGCATTTCGAAAGCATATAGAGCCATCTGCTCTCGAATCATTCTCACGGTTCTTTAATGTCATACACCGATCGACCTGCGCAGGTCAAACACACGTAAACTTTGATGGGAATAAGAGCAGACAACAATTTCACGATTTCCCAGTAAACTCCCTGAACACAAAAGATCAGCATCAATCACTACAATAATCACAATCACAGAGTGCTTGTTGACGTCAGCAAACAGAAGATTCCAACAAAACCCAGTCAAGGCTGATGAAGGCAATTAAGATTCTATCCTGATAGGAACTGACATTTAAAACACCTCAGGGAAAAAAAGAGCTTTGCATAATCTAATATCACGAAGGCAGCATCTCACGCTGTGCAAAATTACTAGCTAGTGCTGAAAATTAACAAGAAAAGCCTTGATGCGCATGTTTTGAGAGAAATTTAGAGAGATTATGATTTGTCAACTGATGAAAAAAATCTGTACTAGAAAAGGTTACATACATCTTTTAGAAATGCAATAATCATTCTTAGCAAAAACATGAAGAAAGAATGGTATGGATCCTTGTTAGTACTGAGAAACCAAGGCCGTCTCCAAGGGCAACCTCTCCTTCATTTGAACCTCTTCAACATTAGAAGAGTGATTCATTCAATTAAACCATCTAACTCTCATTTAATCTTAAATCCGTTCATTATAATTAAAAAATACAGTAACATAAATAGTATCAATAAATCATGGACCTGCATGTTTTGTATCAGACACTGCCTACATTAACTATTAATGATCTATCTGCAAAGATAAGGCTGAATAAGTCTGTGTGTACAGAATGGCTATACTTGATTGATCCAGTTTGAGCTCATAAAATCGACCAAATCATGTTTTTCTTCAAACATTTTATCAACATGTCCATGTGAAACCATGCATGTACATTTGTGTGTACCTTTCTCCCCAAAGATCCATCTCTTGTGCATGCTGGTGGTAAAAAAGATGGGCGCCTGGGTGGCACACATGAGGAAGTCTGTGATGGCCAGGTTTATTATAAACAAGTTGGCAGGTGTCCTCAAGGTCCGGCTCCTACGCATACACAGACAGACACAAAACAATCAATTGTTCATTTCTGTGTTAATTAAGTATATTATATTAGTTTTATGATGTCTGTAAGAAAATCAGCCTCCCCGTGCAACTTAAATAGCTCCAAACAAAGTCAAACTGGTGTGTCTACAAGAAACACACAATATAGTGGCGCTTTGTGTCTGATTGAATCAGCGTTTTTGAAGGAGTCAGTTGAGTGACGGATTCATGACTTACTCAGATAATCACTTGTTTCTTTCCTTAACAAATGAATGTTTTTAATCAATTCTATGACTCACTCATAAAGAAAGTCACTTGGTTCGTTCCTAAATGAACCAGTGTTTTTGAACGAAATGGATGAATGACAATTCATGACTCACTTAGACAGTCACTTGTTTCATTCCTAAATGAATCTGTTTTTTAATCGAATGGGTTGAGTAGATAATCACATGACTCACTCATAAAGAAAGTCACATGTCTCGTTACAGAATTAATCTCTTTTTTAAGAAATCAGTTGAGTGACTGATTCATGACTTAGTCAGTCAATTGTTTTGTTCCCGAATTAATCTGTGTATTTGAACAATTCCAATGAATGACTTGTCACCACCTACTTACAACCTAATAGCAATGAAATCTGCAGAAGTTGTCAAAATTCCCCACCACATGCAAAGCGCAAGCGCAAAATGTGAAAATTCCAGTGGTCTTGGAACGCTGCTGGACCAATCAAATTGGAGGACTGGAACTAACGATTGTGTAAATGTGTCTCTTCCAAGTTACTAACACACCAATCCATCTGACTACATTTTGACTTCTTATGATAATGAACAATAAAGCATGTCACACATTGTTTTCATAACACTTGTTCAACTTCCCCTCAGCCTGTTCTTCTCACCTGCTAAATGCATAGATGACCAGGAAGTTGCCCAACATGCCAGTGATGCCAACAACAAGGATGACAGCACCAATAGTGTAATGAGCATGATCAGGCACATCCACCGTTGGGAAAGGGTAAACTGATTTTTCTACCATGGCAACCTTGAAGACACAGAAGAACACATTAATTAATAGCTCATATGAAAAGCAGCAGTTGCTGTTTTATAATGACCTTTGCATCAAAGAGGCCGCAATCAGTTTAAGAAACACCATTAAGCCTGAACCCAGCTGACACCAACAAGGCATTAAATGGGAGGACAGCAGATATATAAACAATACAGACACACTGTAGATGTTTTTGTATATTTGATATGATACATTATAAATAGATCACTCATTTTTAAACCGATCTCAAGATGTCTCCTTTTTTTTTATTAATCCTTATATTCAGTTGTACTAAATTACAAACTGATTGTATTGTGAACTGAGTATTGAAAACAGTATGTTTTTGTGAACAAGAAGCCTCATTTTGAACGTTTTCATTGTATATATTTGCAGTAAACAATTCATTATTCATACAGTTGTTTTCAGTTCTGACTATAGTATATACTATATGGCAAATGGACTGTTTTGATCCTGCATGCATTCCTCCAGCACCAGACAGCATTTTACCACATTAAGACAAAGCATTAAGACTGAAAAAAAAGAAAAAAAAGAAAACGAAAATGACCTCACTTTTTTTCTGAAATAAGACAGATAAAAAGATATCTGATTTTATTAGAAGGTGGGGCACTCGTTGATTTTCTGCACTTTCCCATACCAGTTTTATTTCTTTAAAAATGTTAATTCTCAAAACAGTGATTATATATATATATATAATATTTTAAATTAATTAATATTGTAATATTATTGCAGTGTCCAACTTGTTGCTAGGCCTATTGTTTTCTACAAGATAATAAATAATTTAACTTAAAACAATATTTAATTTCCATTTATATGATACAGTGGCATGATACAGTGTAAAAAGGAACACAAGAGGAAATCTTTGGTTTCCCAGAGCAATTAAACACAAACATTTCTTTAGCAGACATTTGTTTACTGCATTTTCCTCAGGAAAAGCTTTAATGAAAAGGCCTTTAAGTGTCAGAGCCCTGGGAACATGAGATGGCTGTATGTATGCAGGCCAAGCACTCCCGGAAAAGCAATTTCAAAGCAGATGAGTGTAACCATGTGGCCATGACGGAGGATATATGACAAAGCAGATTCAGTTATTGCCTTTGGTATGTGTCAAGTGATGAAGTGGAGACAACTCTTTACCAACAAACTGTCAAAATCATTCATTTGTTATGTAAAACACAGAGTCAGCTATAACAGGACCATGCATTTTTTTCTGGGTCATATCTTCTTTTGCGTAGATGTGTTCATGGTTTTCACGCAAGTCACGCAATCTGTGTACATTTTAGTTTCTTCTAAGTGACAGATGAGTTTGAGCCAAAAGAGGGTTGCTTGGACATAGCTTTTGACATCAACAAACTAAATACAATATATAAGAAATGATAATTACTTACTTTTAAAAGTTTATAAGGTGATTTATTTTGCTGTCCTTACTATGATTATTTGTTTAGTTGAATTTTACTTTTTGCATTTAGCACTAGTGATTTTCCCTGTTTAACAAACCACCAGTTGAGAACTACTGTTTTACACTATGCAGACAAATGGTTTTTGGTTGTTTGTTTCTTCCAAGGATGGCAAATGATATTTTGAACTCCAAGAGATCAGACTTGTTGAAATAAAGATTAAAACCTTGGGGATGTATAAACATGACTCCTTTTATAAAAACCCAAACTGAATTGATACAAATCATGTTTCTCATCAACCTCAACAGACATGGGCCATTTTGTGTCATCAAAACATTTATTAAACCACTGTTATCCTGAGCTGCACTGGTGAATTTATTTGTTCTGAAGGTTCTTCAAAATATAGCAGTAGCCATTGCTGTGTGTTTTCATTCATTACTTCTGAGTTTGGGGTCAACTGAAGATCTAAGCCATGAAAACCTTTGAGGGCTGAGATAAGACCATCTTATTCCTCCGGAATGAGAAGGATTCTAATGAAATAGATACTGTTTGATTCCCACATCTGTTTCTCACTCAGGGTAATATGACAGTAACTGTGTTAAGGCATTATGGTGGGATTTTTTCGAAGATGTTTCAAAATGAACCAGTCTCTTCAAAACCATGTAGCTTTTTCCAGAGAAGAAAGGGTATTTTTAATTTACTGCAGATGATAATGCAGATGCACTGTCAGAAAAAAACAACAAAAAACTTTAGGGGTACAACAGCAGTACTAAGGCAGTACCCTTAAAGGGACACCTTTGTACCTTATATACCCCTAAAAGGTGTATATTATACCTTAGAGTGGTAATATTGGTAAATAGATGTCTCTTTAAGGGTACTGCCCTATAGTAACAAGCTATTGTACCCCTAAAGGTACACATTTTGCACAATTTTCCCTGAGAATGTGGGATAACTGATTAAGAAAACATTTGCGTTAGAAACAGGATCGCCTCACCGCAAAAGCAACACGACACAGCAGAACAATTATGAAATTTTTTACCATTATTTATGGTCTCAATGTCATTTTAAATGGTTAACACTACTGATTCATAAAACAGGAGCTTAATTAAATTAATTACAAAACCTCAACTCCCCTGTTTAATGAACATTAGTTGTGTCATTATTTTAAGATGAAAAATGTTAAGAAGACAGAAGCAAAAATCAAGTAACATTACAACTCTAGTAGTCTTTAATCATCTTTGATGATACTTCAGATGCCTGTAAATTAACAGCATTGCTTTGAACCTGCAGATACACATTAATCTGCTATGTGAAAATCAATATGTTGGTTTTTATTTATTGTTACGTCATCCTTGGAATTGAAAATGTATTTAAAAATGTAACATTGCTGTTCATGTTTATTGCGTCCTTGGTCCAGTTAACTGAGATATGAATGTACTGTCATTCATAGGATGTTCACAGCTGTCCCTATCTAGATATGTTCTCTTGCGCTTCAGCTGCTGCACTTGTATGACTGCATTACCATGATTACTTAGTTAGCTACGTTAAAAAAAGCAAAGCTGCCTGAGCTCGGCTGAACACACGCAGTGCCAATACCTCTCCCACTCTTTCATCTTTTTCCTACAAGGAGTTGTTTAGTTCCACTGAAATTACTTCTCTTCAAATTGGAAATAATGCTGCATTGTTATGAGAAACACTGTAAAAGACATGTTAATTTTGTCCAAAGCTGGACAAAATTATATCAACCAAAGTTTTAGTTGATACACAATATATTGGGTTTCAGTGCCAACCAACCAGTCACTTGTTTTCTTAATGTTGTTTATGGTGAATGGTTAATTGCTAATGGAATTAGAAGGTTTCACAATAATATGAGTTTTCATAAACATTTATGCACCCAAACAAACTGATATTAAGCACAAGAACCCAAACTCAACAAACTCTCCTGAACCAAACAAACTGTCCTACATCTACAAAACAATCTTCACTCTGTCTCTGCTCACAGACATTATTTTTACCAACAGGACGAAAAGAACACATTGCGAGGTCAATATGTGAGCATGAACCTGAATATGATTATATCAATCACATGATTATGATGCTTTTTTTTATCCTAATCCCTCATGGTCAGTGAAGCTGGTTTTCCTGTGACGTTTGTTGGTGTCAGTTTGAGACAAATGAGCAAGACAGCGCTAACCCCCCATTCATTTTATTGATAGACTTAAATTTATGTCACTATGTTCTGGAAATAACAGCATCTTATCAGTTTTGGGTGTCATTGGGTTGCTGGGTCACATTTTATTACAGACGGGTCACTAGCACATGTGCGTGTGTATGATTTATGGAAATATGATTCATTAACTAATAAATCTTACTTGACCCAAATATGTATCATCCTACAAGATGCTGAAGGCTCAGACTTACATCAAAGTTCAAAGAGATATTCAGGATATAGCCTAATAAATACAGCACCCCTGTCTGTTCATTTTGTGTTAAAACATTGCTTCAACAGAGATTAGCTAAATAACAGAGTCCTATTAAATTTGTAGATGATTTATGTAAAAAGGAAATTGTTCAAATCCCTATCCAGGTCATTAAATCATAATCTCATCTCATTGAAATCATGTGTTTCTTTTAAATCAATGCCTTTCATAATTTCCTATCAGCAAATCAAATTTTTTGCTCATCTTCTGATGAAGACATATTGAATTAAAGATGGGGACACGCCATTAGTTAAAGATTTATTTTGATTAAAATTAAATATCATAACTAAATGAATAACCTGGATGTCACTCAAGTTCTGAGTATATATGTGGATTAAAACAGCCTTTTAACTTTAAATGTATTTATTTATTGGTTAAATTAACGCAAAATCTATCACACAATGTGTTGTGTGGGCAGAGACACCCATCAGTACAGCAGCAGTCCAGACTATCTGTTTGGTTCATCTAATGACAGGAGAAAGAGACAGAAACTGCAACATCAACATGCAACATGTAAGAGAAAACATAAACACCCCCAAAGCATGCCCAATTAGCATAAATAAGTAATTCAGTGGTACTCCTCTGCAGCACTGACATGCCTTCATAAGTCCTCTTCTAGCTCAGTGTTTAATTATCTCAACAGTGAAAACCCCACGGACTTAACCTTACAAATACATCTTCAGGCTCAGAGCACAGACTCAAACCATATATGGTAAAATTAAGTAAGTGATTAACGGTGAAGGACAGTTTCAGTCATCTGTGTTTAAGAATTGAGATTTCAAATGAGAAAAATGCAATGCACCTGACTTGACTCAGTAGCATAAATACAGTCTAAACTGTAAGCATGAATATTAAAACAGGATGGGTGTCATACAGTTTTTAAATATATCATATGAGAATATCTTGACTCCTGGAAAGGTATAAAATTGGCAAATATCAAAATCTTTGGATATTTTTCAGTTACCTTTCTGATGGTAACTAGTTTTACAAGGTTTCTTGCTGGACTACACTGGCCCAAGCTGATGTAGATTATAGATTAGATCAGAACTTTATGATGCCAAGGACCCCCAAATATGATGAATCTTTTATGAGGGACCCCCTTCCTAAAATCCATCTATATATTTTTATGGATGAAAAAACATTTAAACATTTTGTTAGATAAATAGTAAGTGTGACATTATAAATACAACAAATTGTTTCCAAACTTAAATTGGCTATACTTATTGTTGGATGTATAAACCTGAAGAAGAACATTTTCAATGAAAAATTATTTGTCTAAGAAACTTTTACAATAAACGTATGCAAGCAGCTCATGTACTGCGTTAAGAATACTGCCTTAAAATCTTATTGAGCAAGATAAAGGGGACTATAGTGAGAAAAACTCACAAAAAAAAATACAAAGCAAACATACAATTATGTAATTGTATACGGCAAGAAAGGAGAGAAACATTTAGAAATGAAAGAGTTAGAATGTTCGGTAGACTTTATCCATTTTTGCTTAGTCTTTTTATTCTCTGAAATTTTCTGGGGACCCCTTAGAACCTTCTGGAGGACCCCAGTTTGAAAACCCCTGGATTAGATGGACTACCAGCCAGTGGGTCAAGTGAGATTGATCAAGCTGGTTAAGGCTGGTGGACCAACTTAGACCAGTGACAAACCAGCTACCATGTTGCAAATTGGTTAAGCCAATGCTGATATGACATGTTTTTTGTCCAACCCAGAAGCAACACAGACCTTTTGACATTTTTCACAGCAGTAAATGTCTCTAAATGCATCACTGTAGTATTTACTGCAGCAAACAAATTTGCTATAAACTTAAAATCCCTGTCCAACTTCACCTGAAAAAAAAAAGTTTAAAAGGTTAAACTGTTTATCATTATCACATAGAAATAAAATTAAGCATTGTTTTTACATTTAAGAGGGATGTAACTCAAAAACCGAGCTGACGCTCCATCAGGAATCTACCAAAAACTTTCCCGCTTTTGCATAGTTCGTCATACTAGAGGTAAACTTCTTAAGCACCATTATTGCATTTAAATTCAGAACAGTTCAAATATAAGGTGTTTTGTCTAAGCTATTTGTCTCTATATAAACATATTAAACGTCAGTACATTGCAAACATATCGACATGTTGATATTTAGAATATTGTAAAACCTACTGCACATTTCACTGGAGCCAAATCCATAACATGAAAAGATCAACATTTAAAGCATTTGGCCACATACTGTATAAGTAGCTACATCTGAACATCTGCAAAGGAAAAGATGAAAAACACAGAAAATACAGCGCTTGGAAAAATGCTTGACTCACTGATGTGGTCGTGGGGGGTAAATCTACCAGCCTGTACGCGCTCATCACGGAGTTGTTCCACGAGGAGAGGCTCTCCACGATGCGCGTGCAGTTCGGGTCTTGTGTCGGGCACGAGATGCCCTTCCTCACTGAGCGCAAGGGGCCGCTAACCATCCTAACTGACAGAGAGCGGCACACCAGAAGACTTTACAGCTGGAGATAAAAGCGTTAAACGCGATTAGAGTGCGTGCCGTACAGATGTCAGATTCTGTTCAGTCGTGCTCACTTTATGGAAGAGCTAAAAGAGCGCGCGGCAATAAAACTGTGTCAGCGCGCGAGGCGTAGTAGCTTTTTGACAGCCTATTGAACTAATAATACTCGTTAATATTTAGCACGCACTCAGAAGACTGTTAGGAAATTAGAGCAGCATGGTGACGTGACTCCACATACTGTAAGTAGACAATTGTTGTGAAGTAGGTTACTAATAAGGCAACCGGTTTTTTGTCTATACAGTGGGGTTTAAAACATGAGACCTCTGTGGAAATATGAGTATTTTGCATTATTTTCCAACGTAATACAAAATCACTATTGTCAGCATAGCAAATAGAGAAAATCTCATTTCACAAATTTCTGACCAGACAGTTGACGGTAGCCATTGACTTCTATAGAAGTCAATCCTGTCAACTGTCTGGTTACCAACATTCTTCAAAATCTTCTTTTGTGTTCAACAGAAGAAAGAAAATCAACTTTAAGAATGAGTAAATGATGAGAGAATTTTAATTTTTGGGTGAACTATTCCTTTATTAGTAATGAAAGTGTACTATTTAAGTATTACTAAGTAGCCTTTTATTTCATTAATAGATATGGAAGTATTTAAAACAAAAAAAAAGCACACAGAAGTGCCTCAGTGATTTTGGTACAGATGCCCAGAAGGCTGGTCCCTCTCACACACCTGCACTTAAGGAGGCAAATGGCAGTTCAACAGCCCCCTCATCGGTCAGTACACTCCCTGTAGGGGTTAAATCACTTTCCCTTGAATCATTCTTACTGACAGGCCAGAATCATCAATCTAGGCAACAGCTCAAGGTGCTGATGATAACATCTGTGCTTCTGCAGTCATATAAAAATAACACAGGAAAATCCTACAAATTTCTGTTTTGTTGGTTAACCTGTAGGCAACCAGCATGCATGCCAAATTCACTTCAAATCACTTATGTATATCTCCTTTTAACCCTTAAATGCATGAATGTTTCGCCAATCATTATTACATATTCGGGTCTTTAGCGACCCGGATCTATATCTAACATGGATGGATCTCTACCTGTCGCAATAATATAAAACTCCTGATATTAGAGTAACAATTACAGAAGAATAAAATAAAGCATATTTTGTTACCTTTTGGAGCCTGGAAGTTTGAGCAGATGTTTGATACCATCACTGTCCTCGTCAAAGCTCATTTCCCAGTACATTCAGCATCTGGCTCATATTCACCATCTCAAACAATTTTCAACGTCTTCAAAATCTATATTTTGATCGCTGACAGCTTCTTGACCAGATCCACCATCAAGGGACAGTAACACTAATAATTGATTGCGTTCAGTACATCACAGTAAATCACTGAGCCACTTCAAGTTTTGCTGATGATTCTTCCTATTTTTTTTTCTAAATGTCACTTCATCATTGTGTTTCAGACATTGCACCTTGTGGAAAAAACGAAACAATTCTCAGGACATGTCCATCGCCCTGTTTCAGAAACAATGGGATGCACTCATGGAGTATTATTCTCAAAGGGAAACAAGAATCTATGTTTCAGTTTGAATACCATACAGAAAACATACAGAAAACACTCATGTGAAGCAGGTCACCTTAGTTTCTGCTTTTCACCAAAGAACACTTTTAGAAGTGTTTCTCTTTATAAAACAACCAGAATCATTGTGTAATTAAGGGAATGAAGTGATAACTATGATAAATATTCTCTCACTGACACAAACACACAGACTCTCACAATTTGCTAAATTGGCCAAGCAGTTTTGAACAACCTCACTGAGATCGTAGTTGCAAATATCTAAACTGTCCTATGCAAGCATAAATAACCTTCTAAAACGTAAATAAAGCATTTTATTCACAAATAAAGTAACAACATTCCATTGGTTGTATATTAGAAGTAAAGAAACTAACTGTAATAAACCACCAGACCAGACAAGCACTGACAGCAGTGAGGCTGAAGCACATTAATTCTCATCACATAGTCGCAATAATCCCACTTATCTGATGACACACAGACAGGTTTATGGAACCAGAATCACAGCAAGGATTAAGACAACACTACTTTTTAATCACAGCACAGGATACTTTTAACAACTGACTATAATGTCAGTACCTGGGGGATTATTATATGTCCATCGTAATGCTGAGTTATGTTGCATTAACCTACATGGATACAAGAAACTGCTCTCCTTTGAAATACTGCAGAGCATAGTTTGAACTATTATGACTTCTTATGAATGTAAACATAATATATAGACCTACTTTTCGCACAAGGATTCCGAACAGTTGTATAAAAATAGCCACTAGGTAAAAAAAGAAAAAAAAGAAAAAAAGATCTTAAGAATTAGTCAGACCAATAAGTAATTAGTTAGGGCTAATCAGTCTTACTTTTTGGATTCAAATAAGACCAAGTTAAAAAGAATTATGACCCATCTTGAAGAAATAAGAATTAGATGACTAACTTGTAAGGCTAAGCAGTTTATGCAACCGACCACAGGCTCCTATTCTATGCAGTCTTTCAAAAAATCCTTGAAAGATATATTGGGTTCTTCTCAATGGACTCCATTCTAAGTGTTACAAGAACATGTTTGACCTGAAAATTCTGAAAATTACATTTTCAGGACTGACAATCAGCAATGCAGCGATTTGGCTGGCGTCAAGACAGCAACGTAGTGACATCATATAATTAAAAAAGACACCTGACGAAAAACGAATTTCTGGAATTTCTGAATTTTTATACAACTGTTAAGGAAACAGCCAAGCACCCCCCCCCCCCCTCCCCCTCAAAACGATGGCCAATTAGATCAAAGAAGGCGGGGCTTAATGTTCACTGAAGAAGTGTGAATTCCAGCGCAACGATTTTAGTTTTTACAGTGAAAGAGTGTGTGCATGGTAAGATATGTGGCTAAACATTTAATATTTGACAACTAACTCTTTAACAATAGATACGTTTAACGACCCACATTAGCATGAGTTATTAGGTGGAGGGACTCTCATTTGATTGGACAAAAATCTGTGTAGTGCTGGATGAGCCATCAATATTTTTGGTTTGTTTTCCTGGAAAGATTTGGATTTACAGGGGACTGAAGACCCCTAAATATGGTCTATAATCACATTTATTGAAGAGTAAATAGGTAGCTGTAATAAAGCTACACTTTACAACATTGCACAAAATTGCTGACAAAACAGCTCTAGTTTGAATGGAAACATAGAGGTCTGAAAAGATGAAAGCAAGAGACACATTCAACTGGTCAAGGTCAGTCGGCATTAGTAATCATTTCTGTGTAAGAGAAATATTGAGCAGAACATGTAACAGTTAAGATAGTCATCTTCACTCTACTATATTTGTAGGTCATCTATTGTAGAAAAGGTGAAAGAATGGATTAGTTCAGCACTGCCAATTCAGGAACATGAATAGGTTTCAGAAAACAGAACAAATGCATCCATTCACTCAAAACAACCATTTGGGCATTTGGGGGGGATTTGGGCAGGCTGGTGCACAGACTCAGAGAGAGGTGCCACATTTAAATACATGTAAACAATAAACCAGTATAAATAGCCCTACATTGGAGGTATGGTAAATTATTGATAACAAAATGTATTATTCTGTGTGAAAATGAATTCAAAATAAGTAACTTGAAATGTGGTATGAAATAAATAACTCCGCAGTAGTAGAAGCACATGGCCTGTGGTAAATGCAATGCAAGCAAGAATTTTTTCAATCATACATGTATATAGTTATAAACAAGATAGAGCAACTTTATTGACAACAGTAGAAAGTGTTGAAGCGTCAAGCTTTTGAGCTCAGCAAGAAGCTGTAGCAATGTTTATATATATTTATATTACATTATACATATATTACATTATTCAGTGTTTCCCACAGGATTTTGTGAGACTGGTGGGTAGACATTGGTCCCTCTAGGGGGGTCCCAGGGCTTGGCCCCCGGAACAAAATTTTGTTCATTTTAAATTTAAATGCATAAATCTGGTGTATTTTGAGAGCAAAATTAAGTGACTCCATGAAGAAATTTGTTTTTTTTTGTAAACAATTTTGTACTCGTAGTAATTTATTTATTGGTTGCATAGATATGAATGGTGATGGTATATAGGGCACATTAGTCACATAACTACTGTAAAAAAAAAAAATTAAGAAAGATAAGAACAAATAATCTAAGCAACAGCACAAATAAATACAATAGAGCAAAGATACTTAAAATAAACAGTGCTTTTCTGGTAGGGGCACTTGGGGTGGCCAATTACATTTTGGGGGTGGCCCGTGCCACCCCTCTGGCCCCGCCCCTGCTTACAACAGGCACAGCAAAAAGTAGCCAGATAGAAAGAAAAAGGTAGCCTGGAAAAAGGAGCTCTAGAACCAAATGTTCTCTCACTTATATCAGTAATGTTTTGAATGAAAGACAGGAACCAATGAATGGCTTTATTAGATCACCTCTTGTGGACAGACATGTCTATTAGTCCACAAATATGGAAAAATATCCAAGCATCTTTGGAGTAATTTGAATCAGATTTGGAGTTCTAAACTACAGTACGCGATATAGATAAAAAAAGATCCACGCACATATTAAAGTAGATTAAAACAACTCATTTCCTGTAGATCAAAAACAGTTTAAGAAGCATTTTTTTCATACTTAGATGAAATATGACTCGTGGTCACTGCAGCAGATTCATGCCTACATTTTGCATGTTATTGGCAGCACAAAGACGACCCAATGCCGATTTAATCATTAAATCTTTATAAGTGATTCCAAATGGAACAAAAATCCATTAAACTGCAGAGGAACGTACAGTGATTTAAAACCAACACGACCCCTCAGCCCCATCTTACTGCTTGATCAGAAAGACAACAGAATGATGTCAGGTGATCCACCAGCGTGAGATATGACCCACTTACAGGTGAATGGACAAGGCAACATTGCTGAGAGATATTGACCCGCAGATGGCTGGTTTGGTGGATCGATGGCACTACATCAATGCATCTTCATATCTGCAGGATACAAGCATACAGAACAATATTGTAAATAAGCCTAGTTAGGAAGCACAGCTGGTGTTTGTTTGAAACTGTGATTGACATCATTTGATTGATGGCATCTTACAAAAGAAAATCAGCTTGAGGCTTTGAAGAGAATATAGAATATTATACTGAACCCTGAATATTACTTTGAGAACATTTATTTTCTAAGCAGGTGCTTTCTTATCAAAGCAACTTAGAGAGAGTACTACATAAAGAGCACTCATCAGGTTACCACCACAGGTAGATGAGAAAGTTAGGCTTTAAACCCGGTACATCAACTTAACTTGTACAAATTATTTAAAAAAAATCATAATCAGCTGCAAGGGGGGGAAAAAAACATTTCAACAGTGGCCTGGTTTAAAAAAACAAAATATGAATTTTACAAGTGTAACGTAGAGCAGGCTGTGCTTGCTTGTAAACCTCACTCTCTGGCACTAGCGCTATCGGAATTATTGCAGGTTTTTCTAGTTAAAAAAAATTGGACATGAACGCCCTCAAGTCAAAATTTGAATGCGATGAGCTCGTAATCTCAACTTTAGAAGTGGGAAGTATGAACTGTCAGTACCCCATGGTGCCTTATATAAAACATCCTATGTTCAGTCCTCTGCTCTGAAGTAAATGATTTTATAATAAAGATGGAGAGATAATGTTTCACTCAAGCAGTCTGGTCTTTATCTGCAGATGCGGTTTAAACTCAAGTTCTTTGTGAATTTACAAGGAGGAAACTCAGACATTTTGCTCTTTTCCTCACACCAAACAGAATTGGCAGTTGCTCCACTGACCTGTTGCAGTTTACTTTGCAATTGACTTGCAGTGTCAACTTGCAGTATTTTGTCATTGCTGTGTTACATTGGTTAACACTTTACTAGTACACATCCTGCACTATTCTAGAGCAACATGAGAGTCCATAAGTGTAGGTCTTTTATCTGGCCCACTTATACTTATTTGCTTACCTCAACATACACTATATTGCCAAAAGTTTTAGGATGCCTGCCTTTACACACACATGAACTTTAATGACATCCCATTCTTAATCCGTAGGGTTTAATATGGAGTTGGTCCCACAAGGTTTAGGAGTGTGTTTATGGGAATTTTTGACCATTCTTCTAGAAGCACATTTGTGAGGTCAGGCACTGATGTTGGACGAGAAGGCCTGGCTCACAGTCTCCGCTCTAATTCATCCCAAAGGTGTTCTATCGGGTAGAGGTCAGGACTCTGTGCAGGCCAGTCAAGTTCCTCCACACCAAATTTGCTCATCCATGTCTTTATGGACCTTGCTTTGTGCACTGGTGCGCAGTCATGTTGGAACAGGAAGGGGCCATCCCCAAACTGTTCCCACAAAGTTGGGAGCATGAGATGGTCCAAAATGTCTTGGTATGCTGAAGCATTAAGAGTTCCTTGCACTGGAACGAAGGGGCCAAGCCCAACCCCTGAAAAACAACCCCACACCATAATCCCCCCTCCACCAAACTTTACACTTCGATGTGGTCAAAGGCACAATGAAGTACCGTTCTCCTGGCAACCACCAAACCCAGACTCGTTCATTGGATTGCCAGACAGAAAAGCGTGATTGGTCACTCCAGAGAACACATCTCCACTACTGTAGATGGTGTGATGGTGATGGTGTGCTTTACACCACTGCATCCGACGCTTTGCATTGCACTTGGTGATGGAAGGCTTGGATGCAGCTGCTCAGCCATGGAAACCCATTCCATGAAGCTCTCCATGCACGGTTCTTGAGCTAATCTGAAGGCCACACAAAGTTTGGAGGTCTGTAGCTGTTGAATCTGCAGAAAGTTGGTGACTTCTGCGCATTGTGCGCCTTAGCATGCGCTGCCCCCCCTCTGTGATTTTATGTGGCTGAGTTGCAGTTGTTCCCAATTGCTTCCACTTTGTTATAATACCACTGACAGTTGACCGTGGAATATTTAGTAGTGAGGAAATTTCACAAATGGACTTACTGCATAGGTGGCAACCTATCACGGTATTACGCTTGAATTCACTGAGCTCCTGAGAGCGACCCATTCTTTCACAAATGTTTGTAGAAGCAGTCTGCATGCCTAGGTGCTTGATTTTATACACCTGTGGCCACTGAAGTGATTGGAACACCTGAATTCAATTATTTGGAGGGGTGTCCCAATACTTTTGGCAATATAGTGTACTAATCTTAAATTACCTTGCTTACTTTTTCTCATTTAGCAGTCTCAATTACTTCAACTTACCTTTATACTTAAATTGTATTTTGCCAATGTATGCTCAGTTTAACTTTATACACAGAGGCATTCATTACATTAACATGGTGACTTGGTTTAGAACTACATACGTTTTTTTCTTGTTGCTGAGGAACTGAAACAACCTTATTAGTGTTGTGCAAAAAATAGAAGCTCATTGTCATCTCACTTTGATTGTTAATGCTTGAAGTACAAATCTTTAGAGAACTCATGGTGGGTAAAGGTTAACAAACCTTCCCATTATAACAAGAAAGTAAAAATATCACGTAGACAATACAATATATAGAATTAAATTATACATATATAAACTGGATGGATAAAAGGCAATCAGAAAAAAGGTACAGCGTTCTGCTCCTGATTGGAGCTTAATATAACTTTATTGCAAAAATACAAGTTTCATTTCTAGCACAGCATTTACATCAAATCCGAATCCATCTGTACTTAAGGTCGAAGACTGAATATCTGTACACACTTATATAAACAGCCTTGCTTTTTTGCCATATCTGTTTGGATTTTAACTCAGAAAGAACAGAAGAAAAAGGGTAAATCAGTCACAGATCCATATTCTGTCAGTAATCATGCCAGGGCAGTGTTACACTGCATATTGGCAGAGCAAAAAAAGTGAGAATTCATAGCAGAGGCACTCCGATTCATCGTTAGGTCCTGATTTACATGCAAAACTGAAATAATAAGAGAGCACGTGATTAGTTGAGGTATTTGACATGCTCTACAATTTATGAAAAAAAATGTTTGGCCCTGTTTCAAGATGAGCAGGTAACACTTTGATTTCCATGAAATGGCACATTGCACCATCAAACTTGACTAACAGCTGGAGGCCACTCTTAACACTTTCAATGGTGTAAGACTACAACTAAACATCTCAGGCCACAGGTTTTCTCCTCAACATCGTCCAAGAAATTAAAAAAATTATTTATTCTTCAGTAGGGAAAAGTGAGTATTCTCCTGTTTTGAAAACTGCAATAATTGAATTTAGCACTATTATAATAAGCATTATATGGCTGTAAATCTATAAAATGGACACTGGCACCCAGTTACATTGCCTTTCACAAACCAAGGCACTGCAGACAGTTCTGTCCTTCTGTTTTCAATATCTTAAGTCTTAAAACAACCAAGAAATAGTTTTGCACTTAACAGTTAATGTAAGATATACTGTATAAATCAAAGTTAAACTGCTACTACTACAAAATGTAAAAAAAAAGAAAAGATCACAACAGGTGTTGGTGCTACTATTGGGCAGAACAATACTGTGCACAAAAATATCGACACAAATGCCAATGAGGTTTTTGAAAGTTGATACACTGGAGGAATCTGATGTACCTCTGATTACTTACACACTGACATTACAGCCCTCTAAATGAAGTAGTTACACAACCATTGTTTTCCCATAAAAATGGGAGAAGTTACAACAGAGGAACGCTTCTAACTTAACACTTCTGAAGTGCACTAAACTTGAGTTAACATAGTTAAATTACAATCACAGAACAAAGTAAGGTTAGCTGAAATGCTAATTGAAAACTAAAGCATATTTGTGCATATACGAAGCAGACACTGTATATCAGCAGGCAAAGTTTGTCAGTCTTGACGTTTTGTGTTCGCGTCAGTTAAGATGCGGTCACTGCGGCGTCCCTCGCAGTAAAGTGCTCTGTTCTTCACAGCTTTATGCTGAGATCGTGGCCAATTAATGTGAACTTAACTCTCCGGAAGTGTATTAGAAGTGGAAACATTTACTGTAGGTAACAGCGCAGGGAGTGACATCCTTCTTCCAGCATTTAAACGCAGCAGCTGCATTTAAAATATGGATTCAAAAAATGACCACTCCCCACTCACATTCATGTCTGAGCCAAAGCAGCCATGAAATTATTGTCTTACACTTTAGCCAAAGCAGCTTCCTGCTTTTTGCTGTGTGAAGAGCTTCACAGAATTGGCATGGGCTCTTATGTTTACTTTCAAGACAGAGAATGAGTGATTTGAAGGATGCATCTCCAGTATGACTCAGCTGGTCATCCTGTAGTGGTTCATATGGGCTCTGCAATTCTGGCAGTAGCTTCTAGTGGGCTCAGCCGGACTCTGCTTGCAAAGCCCACAGATATAGACAGGAGGGCCACGGGACATTCCACCACGTGGTTCTGTCCTGGGGAAGACATGAGTGCCCCTATCACCCCTCCAGTCCCTCTCAGGGGGCACATCGAGGCGGAGGGGTTGGGCTGGCGGCTCTAGGTGCGGCTGATGATGGCTGGAGTGACGCGGAATTGGGGTGGTTGAAGCAGACTTTTGTTGTGGATGTCTGTAAAAACCATCCATCGTCCTACTAGATGCTGTAGTGCGGTGAGGGTGGGACAGTGTGGCGTAGGCTGTGCCTGGGTAGTTCCGGGGCCCCGGACCCACTGAGGGTCCCGACCTCACTTGGTGCACCGGGGGCCCAGATGAAATTGACCTACGGAGGGCCCGTGGAAGGGTGCCGTAGTTCAGTGCGACGTTGTGGTAGTTTTCACAGGAGAACACTTCACCCCGGTCAAGCACAGCCAGAAACTTGTTGGCCTTTTGGCAATCTCCTGCAGAGAGTATCGAAGATTATTTGAGTTGTTGTTTAAAGCAATAATGCATTCAGGGTAGGGCTGCATGATATATACAAATCATGATATGGCCAAATTCAATTATTAGAATGTGATTTAATTCAATAAATACATGAGCTGTGTGTTTCAGAGGGAAGTACTGTACTTTTACACACAAGCTGCTTATGGCAGCAATATTTCTTATTTTTAGTGCTGGGCAATCAATTAATCCCGATTGATCGCATCCAAAATAAAAGTTTGTGTTTACATAATATATATGTGTGTGAGTACTGTTTATAATTATTATGTATATTTGAATACACACACATGCATGTATATACTTAAGAAATATTTGCATGTATATACTTAAGAAATATTTGCATGTATATATATATATATATATATATATAAGATGTTTCATCAAGGTTTAATTTCATTATCCCCAAGAGTGTTGTAGGTCCTTTGACCAGTTTAACAACCAAACTGATGGAACACAAAAAAAAACAGACAACAAAGACGGCAGTCTCTTGCATCTGTGTCTGTGGCATGGAGGCTGAACGAGAGGGTGGGGTGAGATGGTTACCTGTTTGTCCATGAGAAGGCCTCAGTGTCTGCTGGTGCAGGTGTGATGGAGGGGCGGGATGGTGTCGGTGGCTTTGGTGAAGGTATTGGGGCTGCAGTTCGTGAGGGAACATAGGAGGATTGTGGGAAGGAGGGGGTAAGACATGCAGGGAGGTGGTGGAACGACGTGTGGGGGGTTGCACGTTCACATGCTTGGACTTCCTGGAGATATGTGGGTCCTTTATGAAAGAAATAAAAAAGAAGAATGAAAGGAATGAGTGAGGAGGAGACCTGAACCCAGCCAGACAAGGACAGAAATGACAACAGGAAATTAAAAAACAAAACAAAAAACAATTCGTAATAAAAGAACAGATGAACCATGGACAAATCAATTGTAGAAAATATCAAAATAAAAAAAAAACAACAGCCAATTAAGCTCTACGTCTGTAGTTCTCAAACTGGAGTCCGCGGACTACTGGTGGCCCATGAAGGATTCCAAGAGGTCTGTGAGATGATTGGCTGATTTAAAAAAATAAATAAAATAAAGTGACTAAATAAACCAAATAAATAATATTACAACTGACAAGTTGTAAGTGGTATGTCACCTGTAAAAGTTTGAAAACCATTGCTCTATGTATTGCAGTTTTATTGTGTTCACTAGTCACACCAGGTGGCAGTATTGCTCTTTCAAAATTAGTTTACAAACATTTAAGACCGCAATTCCTAAACCATGATGTAGCATTTCACATATACCGAGAAAAAGTACTTGAAAGCTAATTTTACAGCAAATGAAATGTTGCTAATGTATTTGCATAATATGTGGTTTGAGTGTTTGACCGGGTGACTTTAAATTGTGAGACACCCACAAAGCTGCTGGATGGGGGTATGTCAGTCCGTCCTCCAATGACAGTCCCACTGAGACTCCGAGCAATTCGTCGCAGGTTCTCGGCACTGTATGATTCATCTTCACCCAGTGGTGCATCATAGGTAGCAGCAGACACAGGCTGCACACACACATATGAAACTGCATTTGCATTTCATATCCTTATCCACATTATCCACAAGTTCTTCACTTTGTCTAATGACAATTATACACAAATCTTACACACGCTTCAATACTATAAATACTACTGAGAAAATGCAGGTGTGCCAACTCACCTTCTGAAGTGGTTTAGTGCTGTATGCTGGCGTCCTGTAAGCACTTCTCTCGATCTCTGCTGTGGGCGTTTTCGAACGGCCAAGTGTGGCAGAGAAACCGGAGTTGTGCTTACGGGAATCAGCGGGGCCTAGAAAAACAGTACATTTATATAACTTGAATAATCTCTAGAAAGGACTTATAAATTACATATAAAATATGTATCATCATATAAATAGTAATAAAAACAATAGTCAATAGTAATTTTATTATTGCAAAAATAATAACAATTTTGCAGGTGGCAGACCTTTTCAACAGTAAACGACAACAACAACAACAACATTATAATTTTACAAAATGTAATATAAAAAGTTATAAGGAACCTAAGTGAGGTCTTGTTTGAAATTACCTGATCTGCTGGCAAGCTGAGGGCTGGGTCCCCGTGGGGCTCGGGGCATGCTGGGAGCCTTCAAGCTGGCCTGATAAAGTGAGTCTAGCTCAGACAGCTCCTCACAGGGTGAGCCACGTCCCGACCGCGCACAATTCTGGGAATTGTAGTATCGATTGACATTCTCAGCCCACCTCTCCACGGGCATAGGGCCGGCTGGACGCTGCTCCAGTGCTGGTGA
Organism: Rhinogobio ventralis; assembly: GCA_039654625.1. NCBI lineage: Eukaryota > Metazoa > Chordata > Actinopteri > Cypriniformes > Gobionidae > Rhinogobio > Rhinogobio ventralis. The sequence goes on from CM077204.1 coordinate 26,396,881, forward strand.
TGAAAGGGATGGAGGACAGGGGGATGAGGGGGAGCGGAGGTCTGCTGGAGAGTACAGGGAGGAGTCCATCTCAGTAGGACGGCGATCGGGACCCTCCAGACTGCGACAGGACCAATTACGTGAGGGTGCCGGGAGTGATTTTTGACAGGCATCAGAAAAGTGGCTGTGGGGTGTATGGGTTAGGCAATGGAGAGACTGAGGTCGAGGTGGGTTTTGCAGTCCTTCCCCAGAGTTGGAGTGATCAGAGATGGAAGGTATGTGACGGGCACTGAAATTAGTTGGACTAGAGGGCTTATTGAGTGGAACCGAGGACTGGAGAAGAGCCTCGCAACCCTTCACTGCAATCACAGGCACAGTGGCAGAACTGCGTTTATTAGCAGTTTGTACAAGAGAGTTTGTGATGGTGACAGGGTCTCTGGGGCCCCACGTGTGTGAGTGCGGCCCATTCTCTTTAACAGCAAGAGGACTGGAGTTGTCCCCTGCGATGCCCTGCTGCTGAGAAAGTGTGTCTGTATGGTAGGAGGAGACAGGAGGGCCAGGGGCTTCAGATATTGGTTTATTTATAGACTGAGTTTTCATGTGGAGAGGTGACGGTGGTCTTAATGCATCTTCTGAAACGGCCTTCTCATCCTCTTCTTTAACATTTGTCAGAAGTATTTGGACCGGGACAGACTGTTCACTAAATGCAGAACAAAAAAATAATGAGTTTCTGATAATAAACGGTGAACTGTGAGTCAGTATCTTAAATCAGTTCTTGATGATGTCATGAAACAGACTTATTTCAGCCTCTCTAAAAGAGTGACATTACCTGGGCAGCGTGTTGCAATATGGTCTCTTACGCTAACCTGACTTTCAATCCTCCAAATAACTTACAACAGTAATGATCATTATTTTTTTAAGGCAAAATGCATGTTTCCTCTTCCTGTGTGCGGGGCTCCTGGAGCACACACACACACATTCACAACTGCAGCCAGCAGCAGGTACCTGAGGGGCTGTTTCTGTTCCTTCTCTTCCTCCTGTTGCGTCTGCTGCAGTTCCTGCTGCTGCTGCATGCGCTGCTGCAGACCTCGTGCTCTCCTCATGCACTTTTGCATCCTGCCCTGAGCGTTAGCGCTGCTCTCATGCAAGGTATGCCTGAGTTTAGCTACAACGCAAACAAAACAAAACAAAAAAAGGCAAAATAAAAATAAAACAGATGCAGAAAATAAAGGGCCGAGTCATGGGGCGCATGCAAACACATTACGAGAAACTGAAATGAAAAGGATCTTGATGTTTGACTGAATTATGGGGAAGGGGTTGACGGGAGGGTCACACAAATAGGGGAGATGGGGAACCTAGTAAAATCTTTACACAAATGTTAAATTCTCTCAAGCACAAAATGATTAAATTATAATGAAGTTGAATGAAATCAAAATGATTTGTAGTTCAGCCATTTAACTAAAAGAAAAGCAAATTACCTGACCCTAACACCGCATCTCAGTATAATTAATTATAAATAATTACAGTATGACAATACTTCATATGATCATATGATCTGCATTCTACCCAACCCTACAGAGGCTCTGGAAGCTGTGAAGCAGGTGGGGGGGAGTGAGGTGTAGGTAACACACAGGGTCCAGGCCATGGAAGGTGTGAGAGTGTATGTGTGTGTGTGTGTGTTTGTGCACGTGCATGTGCATGTGAACACCCCATAAGTGAAAAAACTCAGGGTAGGACATACACAAGACAGACAGACAAAAAATGATATTGGTAAGTAAAGCCTTTCAAATTGATCACAGACAGAAAGACAGAGACAGCATTTTTATTGACATGTATAAAAACTGATAGCTCTGGTCCTGGGGCTGGGTTCACAAAAATCTTAAGAAAGAAGTTAGCAAGTTTCTTAAGATAAATTCTTTTTTGTAAGTTTGTAAGAATGGACCAAAGTGCAATTCTTGAAAAATTCTTATTTTTTTCTTAAGAAGAAAATGGCATACTTTGATCAACACGCTGATTAAAGTGAAAAACACTTTAAAGGCCATATTTTTGGTCTGCCTGCAGATAACCGTAATAATCATATTAAGCAGGCACACTATTTTCATAGCAACTGACCAGATGGAAGTCTAGCACTCTGTGTCACGTTTCTAATAATAAAAATAGCGACAGATCTTTTCTTCCATTTTGTGACGTACATCCGAGTTTAACAGATTATAGAAATCCTGACAATTGGTTCTATGCATCACTGTTGATTGGATTTTGAGATGTGGGAGTTACATTCAGAAGTGGAGGTGGATGATGCTTTAAGTGGACTAAATCATTGGAGAAATCCTGCAAACGTCTTTAGAAAGAAGTCTGACATTTTCACTGGAAGGTCCAGTTATGACTTTTTTTTTATGAAATGCATGTATGGATGAATTGCTTACAATAAGATCTATAGAAGATATAACATGCATTTATAAAATAGAATAGACTGAATTTTTATTTCATGCTAAATTTTTATTTTTAATGAGCCTGGCAACAAGATGGAGTGGTCTGTTGCATTTATTTGCATGCCGTCTTTCATGTGCTCTCTCTAGAGTGAATGTGTTCTGTGTCTGTGTGTGAGGGAGTGTTTTCAAATCTGCTGAATGCTGCCTAATTATATCATAATTATAAAAATAAAAACGAGGTCCCTATTTAAAGCTGCAGTCTGTAACTTTTTTGGTTAAAAATGATCCAAAATAAATTTAGGCAAGTACACAAGCCAGTATTCAAAACTATCTCCTTACCTTAGCCCCATTCACAAAGGTAAACTTGTAATAATGTGTTGTAATGTGAGTGGTACTGGTAGCTTTCCATGGGAAATTCAAGCATGTCTTTGTGTCATCACGTCACGTCTCTGTGTACATAAAGAAAGAGTCCGGCTAGCCGTAGTAACGCATGTGAGGAGCATGTTCTTCAGCAGATCATTTATAGCCTTTTCTCACAGCAGCTGGTGTAATTCAATTTATCATTTTGATGGTGGATTGTAATCCAGAAAGGTCCAAACCACAATCATCAGTGACAACTGGAGATTCACCCGTAGTCAAAAGCAAAAGAATAGACTGTACGGAAATTAAAATCTACAGGTAAAGCTAATACACACTAAATACACAGTCACACAATGCTAATGCTGTTAACATTAACAATTTGAGAATAAAGTATAAAAATAAAAATAATTTGCACGGTTTGATGTCAGACGAGCGATCGTTAGATTTAATCACAGTTGGTAACACGATTTATTTTAATGCTTTGTTCCCAAAAGTGGCAGACATGTTACTTGTTCAGATGACATTTTCCATGAAAATTCTTATTTAGGTTATACTCCAAGACGTAGAATCTGTGATTCCGAAACACAGTATTGTACCGAAGTACTGACAGCGAAGCCGCACACACTCCTCAACGCACAACTCGCGTACAGATGATAACTCTGCAAATAACTGCAATTGCAGGTTTCAAACAGTGATGGCGACACAGAGGCAAAACTTACGGACTGCAGCTTACTTATTTTTGTATAGTTATTAATGAAGGGATACTTATGATGATCTTTAAAAACATTCTTTTCAGGAATTTAAATTCTTATAAAAGTTTTTTTCAAGAACATTCTTAAGAAATGTTTTAGGAATACAAAATATTCTTAAGTTAGAAAAAATGTATTCGTTAGTGGTTAAGAATTTCATTCTTAATGTTTCATGAATCCAGCCCCCAAATTCCGATTGGTCAATTCCATTTACGATAAAATATATGCTTGAAGCTGTGCATCATGTAGTGACTAGTTGTCAAATGATATGGGTTTTTCAATACAATACCTAATGTTTAAATGTAATACATTTATTAATATGGTCAAATTTATTAAAAAGGGATTTTAATAATTTCAACTGGCGAACAACTTTTGTTTATCAGCCAGCAGGAAATAGATATTGGCTGATGCAGATCTCAACATGGTAGCACATCACTAGCATTGACCAAATTTAAAATACAGCAGAACGTATAGTGTACATCATTACTATATGCAGAATTCATGAAGGTTGCCCTTTTCTTTAGGGCTGTTGGTTACAGGCAAACCGGCTTGTATTATTATGACCTCAGAGCCAAAATCAGTAATAAGCAGTAAATGCTGACGTAAACCATGACTCTACTATTGTCTTAAGATAGACAGTAATATATAGTCAATGTGTATCTGGTGTATGACAGCACTGCATTACAGAAAGTCTCTATATTGAAACGGAGACAAATGCACTCAAACACAGAGATGTACAGACACACAAACTCATGGCAGTAGTGATAGCAGCAGCAGGCTGAGGGCAGAATTACTTACACATTGCTTCGTTAACCACAGACAGAGCGGTGGCCACCTCTCCTGCCTGTTCCAACCTCAGAGATTGGTCTAACAGAGACTCTGCCTCCAACACACACCTTTCAAAGCCTTCCCCTTTCCCTGCAGGTGACAAACATCATAGCATAGCGCTTTTCACCATGGAAACCAGCACACCCGCGTTTCACACACACGTACACATGCAGTCCCAAGCTCCAAATGTTAAACCACAGCAGAAACCCAAGAAATGCATCCGGAGACAGAGCCACTCCCTTCACCCTTGCACGCGCGGCATGCTGACGCCGTACCTTGGTTCTGGAGCTCGTCCAGATCCATGAACTTGCTGGGTCTGGGATTGAAGCCCATGGCCGCCTCTCTCTCCTTTTCCTTTCGCCTCTGTAATTCTTGCTCTTTGGCCCGGCGAGCTACTTCCTCCTGTAGCTCATCCAGTTCACTGCGGCCCTCACCTGCTACACACAAACACAATCATTAGAAACACTCTGTGACGATCCACTGCTGCATTTACACTTGCAACCAAATCTGTTTTTTCATTGATAGCCAGAACCCAGGCTGGACCTTATTGCATGCATGTAAACAGCAAAAATAAAACCCTAAAAACAAGATTCTTTTTTGGCATCCAACTTTCCAATGTCATCTGACTTACATGCAGTGTTGTTATTGTGCAGAAAGAAAACTATAACAACTAAAAATGGCTTTTGGTTACTGAAATAAAGCTGCAACAAAATAAAACAAACAGATTAAAAACGAACTGAAATAAGTTGAGGTACTAAAATGACAAACTAAAAATAAAAATTTAAGCGAAATAGAAAATAAAATAAGTAATAAAAATGACAATAGCCAAAGCTAAACTCAACGCATAGCACATAAACTTAAACTGAAAAAAATCATTCATATTACTAAATAAATTATAGTATATAAATAATACTAAAATAACAATGATTATATCTAAACCCTTGTATCTGATTCTCTTCTTAATTCTGAATCTTTCTTCATTGTTACACAGTTGAGACAGTTGCGGTCTTAATTTTACCCAATCAGACCAAAGATACCGGCATATGGAAAAACATATGGAAAAACATCACGCAATCATTGGGTGATTGATCATTGCCGTCACTTCAGTACTTGGTACATATGGTAATCCCTACTATTAATGTAAACACAGTCCTAGGCAAAAGTAAACAGGCAGAACAAAACAAAAAAATCAGATGTGTGTCAAAATATTGCATCTATGCATTAAGCTTTGCAGTGTGAAATCAACCTAAGAGGCATATAGTTTTAATATGCAAAAATATTATATCTATATCAAACATTAGGCAGTGACCAAACATATCTATTCTGGTCACATGGAGAAGCTCAAACAGATATAGCAGTTGATATTTCTCCAGGGCAGACTCATGTTCCTCAGTTTACATAACAGATACACAGAGATAACATTTCACAGAAAGAAACAGGATGTATTTGGCCACTAATTCCACTACATTCTGCTCAATACTGCTTGCTTTGTATATTGATGATTCATACCCTAAGGTAAAGAACAGGTGAAATCGCCCACATGATGGCTGCATGACGACAATAAACACACATGATCATACTGTACACACCTAAACTCATGTGACTGCTGCCCTTGACTGACGCTTTGACATCCTGCAGTAGGGCACTGCTGCTCTTGGATTTGGTGACAGGAACAGTTTTCCATGGCGGACTGACTTCAGGTGGAGGCTTTTTCTTTCCTCCCTCTTGTAAGCTGGAAAAAAAGAGAGCGAGAGAGAGAGAGAGAGAGAGAGAGAGAGAGATATGAATAATGTGCTAACAAAGATCCTTATGAGTTGTGATAATCATTTTTGCATCATACCTGTGCATGCCATTACTAGTGCCCTCACTAACAGGCATGTCTAGACTGACGGGACTGTTACTGTTCCTCTCACTGCTCTCGTAGCCGCTCTCCATCCTCTGGATAAGCCGTGGGGGCTGCTCTGACCCTCGTCTCAGGGGTCCTGGCAGGTCTCGAAAGGTGGTCTGCCTAATGGATGCCGCCAAGTCCCCCTGAGGCCTGGTGTCTTCTGGCAACAGAGTTCCTAGTGGACTATACCCGGCCTGCTTGCGCCGTTCCCTGCTAAAGATGCTATCAATGTTGAGGGCCTCACGCCGAGGCTTCCAGGGCGGACGGTATCGCCCTCCAGAGGAGCTGGACTTGGACTCGCTGCTGGTGCTGTCGGCTTCCCAGTCTCTGGTCTTAGCGGTGGTGTCAAACTGAGGTGGGCAAACTGAGCCAGAGGACGATGCAGAAAGAGGCCGGTTATGGATAATGTTGCTCATAGTCTCCTTAAAATCTCTAAGTCGACTGGAGCTGGGTTTAGGTAGGGAACGAGGAACCTGCTGCTCTTTTAAAGTCTCTCCTGTTAGACAGAGAGATGTTATTTTTACATAACCTAATATTACTGTACGACACCAGTACAAGCAACAGTGATGACTAATGCAGCATTTGTCCAACATGCTACTCGATCCTCCAATGATGTGTCAGAGCATCCATTACAGATTGTTAACCTGGGTTCCATTAAAGTAACACAATGACTAATTTTTTGTATTATGGTTTGGTGACAGCATTATATTGTTTAAATACATACCTTCACTGTGGTAGCCAGCAGATAACACCTCATCTGTCTTAGAGCAACGACTTCTTGAATCACCCCTGACCTCAAGTTTTCGTGGTCTGCTGGCACTTCTTTTCCGGTCCAAAATGCCTCCCTTTCTGTCCAAGACCCCGTCTTTTCTGAGAGTGTGGCGCTGCACTGGATCGCTGTCATTCAAAGGACCTTCACAAAATGAACAACAACAAAAGTCATTGTTGGAGTTGTAGAGCAGCAGGACTAGGAGACGATTTGGGGGGAAAAAATTAATTGCGATTTTTCTGATCATTTTTTTTTTTAAAACTTCTTAAAGTCCCTGTAAAGGCAATTCTGAGATTTGTTTCTAAACACATTCTAAATGTTAGAACTGTACTGCTGAAACACGTTACAAAGGCTGTGAACTGTGTAGTACTGAATTGTGAAGTTAGACCGTTAAACAGTTTTTCACCATTGCTGTATTCAGGATTTTTTGGGCGGGGCTAAAACGGTGGCTCGATGACGCACTCGAGCCACTGAGCATATGGCCCCTCCCCCAACACTATCATAAATGTCGATGACGCACTGGAGCCACTGAGCCTGGCTCGTCCCCTAACACTATCATAACTAGAGCACATTCGCATCAGTTCGCCCGCTCGATCGCGATTTACTGTCAGTACCGTTAGTTACTACAACCTACAATTTACGAAACAGCTTACAAAACAAAAACGATGATATCAAGAAGAGGTGGATTAATTTTGTAAACGGCTAGTTTTACAAACTTTTATCGGAGACAACTGGGATTCACTGATAATCCGCTGCAGAATGAGGCCGAACCGACTATCTCCCGCCCCGGCCTTTATTCTCCCGTCCCGCCGACTGGTGCTGTCTGGTGGCGTCTTGAGCTGTAGCTACGTGAGTGTTGTCTTGTGTGCTTATGAGCTTTCCGCGAGTGGGTGTGGTTTCGGCGCAGACAGCGTGTCAGCGTTTGAGAGCAGAGAATGCTGCTTATTTTTTCAAGATTTTGATAAGGTATTTTATTTACTTGGCAGATTTTTTTATGATTCAAATTTGGTTGGGTGGTTAATAACACATTTGTCTGTGGTGTGACAAACTCAGAACACATGTTTAATTTTGACTTTACAGGGACTTTAACCTGTGTTTTCTTTGATTGTTTGTATGTTTGCACCAAATATTTTGTTATTATGTCTCAATATGACAAAAAAAAAGAAAAAAATAATAATAATAATTTTTAATTGTTATTACTAAAAAAATAAAATAAAATAAAATAAGGAATAGTCAGTCCCTCCAGTTTTTCACGATTCTGCAAACACTGAATACAACGCAAAATCAACAAAATGTCGCATTTTTTTTGCAATCCTGCATAATTTGCCATTTCAATGCAAATATTTTTCATTATCAAAATGTGAAAATTGTCAAAATGTCTTAAGTGAACAAACAGACAGGGGGAAAAATTGTTTAGGATGTGTGTCGGTATTGGTTCCACGCATTTCTGTAGGTCTTAAAATGAAAGCAACTTAATATACCCTCTGCTGTCTGTGTCGTTAATATTAATAAAAAAAACAATAACAACAGGGGAAAAAATACTTATAAATGACCCAAACTCAGAGCAGTTTTTGTGTGATGCAGCATTTACTGTGAAGCGAGACACTGAAAACACAGGATCATGTGCTGCTCATGTGTAAATGAACACAATGTCCCACTTCAGTCTGAAACACGCAGTGTGTATCTATATTTAATTAAATCACAGCTTTTGCAATTTGATAACCACACCAAGCCAGGTTTCCATTAATTGTGCAGCCCTAAGCAGGACAAATTGACTACTGTATGGATCAACACATCTAGTGTCAATATATCTAATATGGTGTCTAAACTGTGTTTGATTTCAGCGTGACCGTATTTACAGACGTACCTGTGGTTTCCAGGCTGCTGTGGGAGGCAGAGTCGTTGTCAGGGTTACAGATGACGGTTCCCTGGGAGTCAGAGGAAAAGTGGGAAGCCATAGACTCGTGGTGGGAATGTGAATGCTTATAGCTGTAGCTGTCTGTGGAGGAGTCGGTCCGTGTATCGCTGGAAATTGATGGCTCACGCCCTGACAAAACAGAAGATAAAATACAACATTAAGATATTATGGGTTGTAGCCAGGGAGTTTGCTAAGGTATTTTGAGAGGTAACAGGGCATTGCTAGGTGATTGCTACAGTATTCTGGGTAGTTGTTTACTAAGGTCAAAGGAGCCCACCACAAATGCCGCCAATACACTACATGTCAATCAAAGTCATTGGATTACTGTTCCTTTCACACTATACAACTGTCTGTCATCACTGATGTCAGTTCCACTCAAAACCGATTTTTACACTTCAGGACTTTGATCGCACACAGGTCTAGATTTTAACCTGTTAAATAATCTTTTGAGCTCTGATTTTGGGCTTTTGTTGGAAATCTCCATAAACATTGCTTCCCTTTTAAGTTTAGTTTTTTTTTTATTACAATAACTTGTTTGTCCACAAGCTGTAAATAAAAATCTTTACGGTAATTTGTTTGCTTGTGGTGCTGTGGCAGGGCTCAGATCAACGCTCTTTAAAACTTGTATATTTTTTTGCATTCGCGTATACCCCTAGACTTACGCTGGGTGTAACATTATGCACAGGCCACTTGGTTATCAGTATATTTTAAGGTGAAAAGCGGACTTTGGTGCTTCAAGTAGATAGATGGAATATTAACATATAATACATAAAAATATAGATTTGTTTTTTCTGTTAAATTAAAAGGGTCTTTTTTAACCTTAACCTTAGCAAACACACTAAATATTTGTCTAAAAAGCAATGCACAGGTATAATTATAATAAGACATGAAATATAAATTTTTTTGTTATGAATTAAATATTTGATGTAGTGTGTAAAACTACTCTGCTGAAGGAATAAAATAAATAAAGTGATTTCTGATTCAACTAGCCTTATGATGGTGTGTGTAAATACCTGAATCCTCACTGTCATAATATGCTTTAGTGTAGTGATGTAGGTCTAGGCGTGAGGCCAAATCCTGAGCTGACACTGGCGTCCCCCGGGGGTCAGCATAGAGCAGCAGCAGTGGCTGGTAATGCCCCTTTATACAGCGGGACACCACATCCTTCCACTTGGGCCCAATCTGTGAGAAAGAATGAGAAATTATAGTTTTAAAGCAGTTCAAATAATACATTTGATCGATTTTAAAAATATCAGTCCCTACAGATCTCAACCAAATGTTACTGTAACATTGTGGAAAATTAAACAAAAGCAGAGGCCAGGTTGAAATGTTCTGGATACCCTGAATAACAAAGCTGAGACTGAAACCCAAGTCCGACACTTTTCAGACAAATCTTACCCTTCCCAAATGGACGACTTTCTCTACGCTCTCTCCATAACCAAACAGGACGTCCGAGCGGCCGCAGTAACAGACAAGCATGCAGGAAAGCGTGAACGAGTTAGTTTTAGTGTGTGTGTTTGTTTGCGGTGGACTATAATGGCGGTTTCTCTCTGTAGGCCACGCCCTGCCGCTGTCCAGCTGGGGTTGTAAACAATAGTGGGATATCCTTGTTTTCAGAGGGTTTTTGTAAGAGCTCTGCGCAGCTCATGTGCAGGTCAGCATAGGCCTGCCAGAAAAAACGAAAAAAGCTGCTTTGTATGCAACTGTCCAGGATCCACAGTCCTGCACTGCTATTATGAGCAGATAAAATCCTGCATGTTCAGAACTAAGGGAATGACACACCACTGTGTGACATAACACAAATGATTTATGTTTTTCTAAGTAGTTTCAACAGTTACAGGAATTAGGCAGTAAATGCATCACTATAAAAAGTAGTGATGCACAATACTGGTACCACATCAGCCATCAACCAATATTAGAGATTGGTATCAGCTGATATTGGATAATTGGATAGTTAATTGTGCACGCTCATTTCCTATATTTTTATATTTAGATCATCTTTGCTGTCATCTTAACTCTTACTTAAACTTGATCTGTAAAAACACTACAAATTTACACAAATTTACACTACAAAGTTAACTGTAATCTTCAGAAAATCTCAAAATGAATATCCATGTCATACTTTATATATACTTTATGCAAATAACAGGATTCTTTAATAAATAGAATAAGTTTAAAAGAACATCATTTATTTGATAAAGAAATTGTTTGTAACAATGTAAAAGTTAATCTTACTGACCCCAAACTTTTGACAGTAGCGCATACTGAGTAGTGAGTCAACAAGCTGCTGAATTATGTAAAACAGCATGCAAGCAGTAACGGAGAAAACATACACATACATTTACCCACCCACCCACCACATGCTGGGAGCCTGTGGGGCACTGCTAAATAACGAGCCAACACATCGGACTATCCCAGTTAATGATTCTACACAAACTCCCCATGGACAGAGCAAGCAAGGCACATTAGACAAGGGCATGTATAAATAAAGCCATAAGAACAACCCTGACAAACCAGTAAGCTAAGAGCTGTGTCTTTCACATTGACAGGTTACACTAAGCCCAGATGATTACCTCTTTCACATGAGCATCATCGAAGTAAATCCACTTGCGGATTTTGGTTTGGAAGAAGAAAGTGGAGTAGTGTTTGCCATAGTAACAGACCACGCCCACCAGGTAGAGCTCCGCCTGTTTGGCCTTGTCCTCCGTCACTCGGTAGAACAGCTATGGGGTGAAACAGAAGGAGAGATCGCTTAATACTTATACATACATACATACATACATACATACATACATAGATATTCACATACATGCACATAAAAGTAGATGCACGTAAACCTTACATATTTTAAATGACTATGAGATCTTTCAAAAAGCACAACAAATATCTGTGATGGTGATCACCGCCATATCAAATCACCACTCTTAACCTCTAGATGCACTTGGCTTACAATAATCATTTGTTTGGGCCTGTTTAAAAAGGTTTACATTTCACATTGAAATATGAACCCGGTACTTATGTGAAATGTTAACCCACTTAGGACACCCTGTGCCCGCCCCGTGTCCTAAGAAAGCGTGAACTCAGTGGCAGACAGTTGCTTTTATGTGTGTGTCATTGTCATTGATGCAACAAGTTTGACAAGTTCTGTCTGTAATTCCCATGTGCATCACAGTAATCTCAGAATCGCAGCACTGCTGCTTTGAGCCTGACTGCATTTATCACCATCTATATCAGTCAAAAGTTTCTGTTTTTGGCTGTGGACTTGTTCATCTATAATCTGACTTATGTCAGCAGCGTTGAGTGTAGTTTGTGGGATATTTTGACTACTGGCATATCTTACATCTCCGAGCCGCAGGACGGTGCCTAAGCTATGAATGACGTCTTCTGCCAGGTCAGAGTGGTCTGAGTCCCACACCAGGCCAATGGTGATGATCTCTGGGGAGTTCATCAGGACACGTCGAATACGGAGCTTCTCGCCACAGTTGCCCTGTAGATAAGAAAAAAATGGGAGGGAAAAAAAAAGTCTTTTTCATACTGGAGCATAATGAAAAACACAGAAACATTTATACACACGGTTACTATTAATTCTCATTCTCCCTGCCCAAACTTACACAAGTCACCCTTAACAGTTCACAAATCACATACACACCCCCATAACCTGTATGTTTGTGTGTGTTTAGGTTGCATGTGAAGCATGTCTTCATCACCCCTGAGGGTCAAGAAAACATGTCTGTTTCAGATCTGTACACCTTGTTCTTCAACTATCAAATGGGTTTAATTCATACTGAAAATCTTGCTGTAGTGTTAAATCTCAAAACATGTTTACTTCCATTAGCTTTAGTGAACAGAAAGACCAAGCATAATATAATATAATAATTTACTGATTCATTATTGTATGAATTTCTTGTATCAATATCAAATAAATCCAACAAATTGTAGTTATATGGTTTTTACTTGAGAAAAACTTATTTTCCCTTTGAATTAAGTGTATTCTTCTTACCCCAATAGCAAGTATCATTCTTGTTTTAAGCATACACCGCATTAAATTGCTTAATTTCTGTATAAACAAGCCTTAACACTACTGTTCCAAATTTTTGGGTCGATAAGATTAAGGTTTTTGGAAGAAGTCTCTTATACTCACCAAGGAAAATATTGTGAAATATTTATGAAATAATTTTTTTTTTTCTATTTTAATACATTTTAAAATCATTATTATCATTTAGAATCATTATAATGCTGATCTGGTGCTCAAGAAACATTTATTATTATTATTATCAATGTTAAAAACTAAATATTTTTGTGGAAACAGATTTTTTGAAGAGAAATTTCAACAGAAAACAGCATTTACTTGAAACCAAAATATTTTGCAACATTACAAATATTTTTACTGTCACTTTTGATCAATTTAATAAGTTCTTGCTATAGAATGTATTAATTTCTTTTAAAAAAACTCTTACTGACTCTTTTTGCCAGTTAAGTAAACATATCTTGTTTCAAGGATGTTTAGATATTTTTGCTGAAAAGATAAAATACTGATTAAGAAAAGTATTTTTTGCAATGTGATAAGCCGTCATTCCTTCCTCACGGAAATCCTGATCTGACACGAAAACGTGTGTGTGTGTGTGTGTTTTGCTTAAGAAGTTTGTCCTCAGGGCCATGAGACAAATTAACATTCTACTGATTGCGTCCTGTTTTGACCCAGCGATTACTCAATGGCCACCATCCTATTCAAACTCAGACAAGCGCCACATCCACACACACACACAGTCCCAGGCTTCATTATGCCTAATTAGCACTTGATTTGATGGATCCGAGTGTGTGGCGGTGTGTGGTAATGCTAACCGGGCAGTTGCGCAGGTCTCCCACGGTGCTGGCGTTCCTCAGCAGCTCTCCAAACATGTCTGGGGTGGGCTTCTCTCGGCATTCCAGCATTCGCACTGCCTGGTTACTGTAGCATAACCAACACATGTCATAGGTTAAGATATCACAAGCAATAAACTAGGGCTGCACGATTATGACAAAAATCATAATTGTCGATTATTCCCTTGAAATTGTAATTGCGATTATTAAATACGATTATCACAATTTACACTGAATGATGTTTTAAGCAGCTTTATAACATTGTTTGAAGCAAGTGCATGCCATATTTTTATATACAAATAAAAATTCTGAAAAACTTTTATTGCTTTTCTGTAGCATTAATCCTCAAATGTCAACTATACATTGGTTTGGTTTCATCTTTAAATAAAAAAAAAACAAGTAAAAATATGCATTCAATAATAGGGGCTTTCGCACCGGCTAGATTCTAGTTCTAGTTCTAGGCATTATGGTGGTTCCCCGAGAACTAAATGTTCCCCTAGGGTCATTTTCCTGGTTGCATTCGCACCACCAGTAGGAACTCTGAAGTGACGTAAGCCACGCTTATTGTTGTGACTTTTATTTTGACGGCACGGCGGACATTTATTTTGACGGCGCTGAGAATGCCAGAGTCTGAGCACAGAGCGCTCACATTCTCCGTCTTGATTAGCTTACGATCTTTTTAACAGTCCTGTCTAATATATTATTAGGTAGAACTGTTACACAAAGAAAGTAGACCTTATGTGAAAAAGTATTAGCATTTGCCGTGTGGTTGATGTCCAATGTCACTAGCTGAGCAGAAATACATAATCATGTTTCGCTTGCTCCCCTCAAATTTGCGTTGGATTGTCTCCTTAGCATAAGGGTTGAGAGGTCCATCTATCACTTCCATGTTAGTTAGTTCATATAGGCTGTGTGCACTGCTTTTTAAAAATGTCGGGTGCTATTTCGCGTGCATCCGACTAGTCAGCGTACAATTTGTCACTGGTAGTTCCTATTGTGCTGGGTTAGACCCTACTCTGAAGTAGTCGTGATTCGCCTCTCACAACGTAACATGCTCTAAACACACCTCTTAAGCATGCAGAATAATATAAGTGGATTTTTTTTTTTTTTTATTGCGGCTTTGAACGATTACATAATCGTGGCATCCGTAATCGTAATCGCGATTAGAAATTCGATTAATTGTGCAGCCCTAAAATAAACTGCAGCTCTCATATCTGTAATTATGGGTGAAGTGTTTGTATTTGCTGGGTTTGATTAGATAAACAGCCTATAATTACTATGTGACTTCAACTGGAATTTGTAACACTAACCTAATAAGCAATTAAAGTGTTTGGGTGTGATTGTGTACAGTGTTTTTATATTCAGAAGGGTGTTACTGAGGTCATTGTTCAGACCGGTTTGATCTTATTTTTGCAGCAGAGGTCACTGCATCTCAAAGACACTGCAACACTGCGTGCCAGGAGCAACATCGCAGCTCAGGCAGATCTCAGGGTGACAGTCTTACCAATGTCACAATGTTACCTGTACTCGCTCCTCTGAGTGAGAGTGTGTATACACACAAAAAATACTTTGTCATTCCACACAGTATCTTTAACATAATTATTCCCACTGACATTCAAATCCATCAAATATAATATTATAAAGGAATCTAAAATCTCCTGGCTTAGAAATGTTGACTGAATGAGAGCCATGTTTGAAGCTGTTGGAAAACAGCCAATATGTTCACATATTTGACCGAACAGGAGTTGAATTTTATATTAATGGGCCAAGTTGCTATGTTGATTGGAATTAATAAACAGCCTACATAAAGGCTAATAAAAATGTTTTAAAGCCATGTGAGCTGCATTCATAAGCCTGTTCATAAAGGCGGTCTCAAAAGTTAGGAAACATATTTATGTTGCCTCCCTTAGATACCACGTTTTTCCAAATTATAGGAGAAGGTATTTTTGTAACACACGGTGAGAAGCTCAGTGAAAAAAATGTTGATTATAAATATTCTTACAATTCATACAGTACTAAAAAAAAGTATAGTCAAATTTTTTAAAATATGTGTTATGTATATTTATTCTTTTCATGTTGCATGTATTGAAACCGATCAGAGCCTGCCTATGTAGACTGCACTTAACGTTCCATGTAGGCACCGAGGCAGATCAGGCAGAAGTTTTAAAGAAGAGATAAACTATATTGCTTAGCTGAATAACTTTTTAAAATATTTATTAAATCCATTAGAATACTAGTTGTAATCCTTGCGACAATACTTGGACAGTGACAGTACTCAGGTTCAAGGACATAAGGAGTCAATGTCATTGCGCAGAAGAAAGTGTTTCTCCACTGCAATTTCAGCTATTATCATAAAAATCCTCCTTAATCACAGAGCTGCATACTGGAATATTCATGAAGCCCTTTCATTGTTGTTGTGCTTACGCCTGTTTGTTCACGGCGCAAAGCATCTGCCGCACTGGCAGTCTGAATGCAGTAATCCAGAGTGTGTCTGCAACTCACAGCTCTAAAAGCAGATGCTGACAAAGTCTGACTGCAGAGGTTCAAGGGGAGCTGCTCTGCTGTTTGGCTCGGCTTTGTATCTGGCCGCTCATCACCCATGATTAAAAGCAGTGGCCAGGAGACCTAGAGTAATATTTAAGCTGGCTGTTGCCATGTGCTCTTGGCCATTGAGGGAATCTCTTTCTGTTCTGATTGATTTCACTGTGTTTGATGTGGCGCAGAGCTCATTTGCTCAGCTGGAGAAGAGTATAGGACATGATGTTTTCTGTGCCGTGCACAGTGTGGCCCTTTTCGGTCCCAGCTTTCAAAATGACCTCATTCTTTAGCATCACTCACTATTGTGCATGTGTATGTGCTGCAGGGATGTTTTTGCTCACCACAGAGAGGTGGTGGAGATGTAGTGGACCATCTGAATGAAGGGTAAGGGGTCTGAGGAGGCTCCACAGTTGCTGCAGACACACTAAAAAGAAACCAATATCTGTTAAGTATTCATTTCTATACAAACAGTGGTAAACTGTGTTATATTAAAAACTAGACGTATTAGGGTTCAATACAATACAATTAATGAATTGACAATAGATACAATTAATTTACGTTATTTTTATGACTTTCCTATGATCTATATGAACTTTATTTTTCGAGTATTTACAAAGATATCACTTAAAAAGAGGCATTTATAAACAAATACATACTTTAAATGAGCAAAAAGTTTACAAATCGCTTAGCGATCAAAAAATTATAAATATTAATATAAATATAATATCAAATCCTGATGTATACCATTTTAGATTTTTTTTCCCAAAAAATATTCTGCCATTCAAAAATATGCCCCATTATGGAAGTTAAATACATTACCAATGAGTTTCATGTAGCCTTCAAAATAAAATATACTTAATATATTTAATATACACTCACCTAAAGGATTAGGAACACCATACTAATACTGTGTTTGACCCTCTTTCGCCTTCAGAACTGCCTTAATTCTACGTGGCATTGATTCAACAAGGTGCTGAAAGCATTCTTTAGAAATGTTGGCCCATATTGATAGGATAGCATCTTGCAGTTGATGGAGATTTGTGGGATGCACATCCAGGGCACGAAGCTCCCGTTCCACCACATCCCAAAGATGCTCTATTGGGTTGAGATCTGGTGACTGTGGGGGCCATTTTAGTACAGTGAACTCATTGTCATGTTCAAGAAACCAATTTGAAATGATTCGAGCTTTGTGACATGGTGCATTATCCTGCTGGAAGTAGCCATCAGAGGATGGGTACATGGTGGTCATAAAGGGATGGACATGGTCAGAAACAATGCTCAGGTAGGCCGTGGCATTTAAACGATGCCCAATTGGCACTAAGGGGCCTAAAGTGTGCCAAGAAAACATCCCCCACACCATTACCCCACCTCCACCAGCCTGCACAGTGGTAACAAGGCATGATGGATCCATGTTCTCATTCTGTTTACGCCAAATTCTGACTCTACCATCTGAATGTCTCAACAGAAATCGAGACTCATCAGACCAGGCAACATTTTTCCAGTCTTCAACTGTCCAATTTTGGTGAGCTCGTGCAAATTGTAGCCTCTTTTTCCTATTTGTAGTGGAGATGAGTGGTACCCGGTGGGGTCTTCTGCTGTTGTAGCCCATCCGCCTTAAGGTTGTGCGTGTTGTGGCTTCACAAATGCTTTGCTGCATACCTCGTTTGTAACGAGTGGTTATTTCAGTCAAAGTTGCTCTTCTATCAGCTTGAATCAGTCGGCCCATTCTCCTCTGACCTCTAGAATCAACAAGGCATTTTCGCCCACAGGACTGCCGCATACTGGATGTTTTTCCCTTTTCACACCATTCTTTGTAAACTCTAGAAATGGTTGTGCGTGAAAATCCCAGTAACTGAGCAGATTGTGAAATACTCAGACCGGCCCGTCTGACACCAACAACCATGCCACGCTCAAAATTGCTTAAAATCACCTTTCTTTCCCATTCTGACATTCAGTTTGGAGTTCAGGAGATTGTCTTGACCAGGACCACACCCCTAAATGCATTGAAGCAACTGCCATGTGATTGGTTGATTAGATAATTGCATTAATGAGAAATTGAACAGGTGTTCCTAATAATCCTTTAGGTGAGTGTATATATATATATATATATATATATATATATATATATATATATATATATATATATATATATATATATATATATATATATATATATATATATACAGGGAGTGCAGAATTATTAGGCAAGTTGTATTTTTGAGGATTAATTTTATTATTGAACAACAACCATGTTCTCAATGAACACAAAAAACTCATTAATATCAAAGCTGAATATTTTTGTATCAATATTTTAAGTAGTTTTTAGTTTTAGCTATTTTAGGGGGATATCTGTGTGTGCAGGTGACTATTACTGTGCATAATTATTAGGCAACTTAACAAAAAACAAATTTATACCCATTTCAATTATTTATTTTTACCAGTGAAACCAATATAACATCTCAACATTCACAAATATACATTTCTGACATTCAAAAACCAAACAAAAACAAATCAGTGACCAATATAGCCACCTTTCTTTGCAAGGACACTCAAAAGCCTGCCATCCATGGATTCTGTCAGTGTTTTGATCTGTTCACCATCAACATTGCGTGCAGCAGCAACCACAGCCTCCCAGACACTGTTCAGAGAGGTGTACTGTTTTCCCTCCTTGTAAATCGCACATTTGATGATGGACCACAGGTTCTCAATGGGGTTCAGATCAGGTGAACAAGGAGGCCATATCATTAGATTTTCTTCTTTTATACCCTTTCTTGCCAGCCACGCTGTGGAGTACTTGGACGCGTGTGATGGAGCATTGTCCTGCATGAAAATCATGTTTTTCTTGAAGGATGCAGACTTCTTCCTGTACCACTGCCTGAAGAAGGTGTCTTCCAGAAACTGGCAGTAGGACTGGGAGTTGAGCTTGACTCCATCCTCAACCCGAAAAGGCCCCACAAGCTCATCTTTGATGATACCAGCCCAAACCAGTACTCCACCTCCACCTTGCTGGCGTCTGAGTCGGACTGGAGCTCTCTGCCCTTTACCAATCCAGCCACGGGCCCATCCATCTGGCCCATCAAGACTCACTCTCATTTCATCAGTCCATAAAACCTTAGAAAAATCAGTCTTGAGATATTTCTTGGCCCAGTCTTGAAGTTTCAGCTTGTGTGTCTTGTTCAGTGGTGGTCGACTTTCTGCCTTTCTTACCTTGGCCATGTCTCTGAGTATTGCACACCTTGTGCTTTTGGGCACTCCAGTGATGTTGCAGCTCTGAAATATGGCCAAACTGGTGGCAAGTGGCATCTTGGCAGCTGCACGCTTGACTTTTCTCAGTTCACGGGCAGTTATTTTGCGCCTTGGTTTTTCCACACGCTTCTTGCGACCCTGTTGACTATTTTGAATGAAACGCTTGATTGTTCGATGATCACGCTTCAGAAGCTTGGCTATTTTAAGACTGCTGCATCCCTCTGCAATATATCTCACTATTTTTGACTTTTCTGAGCCTGTCAAGTCCTTCTTTTGACCCATTTTGCCAAAGGAAAGGAAGTTGCCTAATAATTATGCACACCTGATATAGGGTGTTGATGTCATTAGACCACACCCCTTCTCATTACAGAGATGCACATCACCTAATATGCTTAATTGGTAGTAGGCTTTCCAGCCTATACAGCTTGGAGTAAGACAACATGCATAACGAGGATGATGTGGTCAAAATACTCATTTGCCTAATAATTCTGCACTCCCTGTATATATATATATATATATATATATATATATATATATATATATATATATATATATATAATATATATATATATTTCACGCACAACCATTTCTACAGTTTACAAAGAATGGTGTGAAAAGGGAAAAACATCCAGTATGCGGCAGTCCTGTGGGCGAAAATGCCTTGTTGATGCTAGAGGTCAGAGGAGAATGGGCCGACTGATTCAAGCTGATAGAAGAGCAACTTTGACTGAAATAACCACTCGTTACAACCGAGGTATGCAGCAAAGCATTTGTGAAGCCACAACACGCACAACCTTGAGGCAGATGGGCTACAACAGCAGAAGACCCCACCGGGTACCACTCATCTCCACTACAAATAGGAAAAAGAGGCTACAATTTGCACGAGCTCACCAAAATTGGACAGTTGAAGACTGGAAAAATGTTGCCTGGTCTGATGAGTCTCGATTCCTGTTGAGACATTCAGATGGTAGAGTCAGAATTTGGCGTAAACAGAATGAGAACATGGATCCATCATGCCTTGTTACCACTGTGCAGGCTGGTGGTGGTGGTGTAATGGTGTGGGGGATGTTTTCTTGGCACACTTTAGGCCCCTTAGTGCCAATTGGGCATCGTTTAAATGCCACGGCCTACCTGAGCATTGTTTATGACCACCATGTACCCATCCTCTGATGGCTACTTCCAGCAGGATAATGCACCATGTCACAAAGCTCGATTCATTTCAAATTGGTTTCTTGAACATGACAATGAGTTCACTGTACTAAAATGGCCCCCACAGTCACCAGATCTCAACCCAATAGAGCATCTTTGGGATGTGGTGGAACGGGAGCTTCGTGCCCTGGATGTGCATCCCACAAATCTCCATCAACTGCAAGATGCTATCCTATCAATATGGGCCAGCATTTCTAAAGAATGCTTTCAGCACCTTGCTGAATCAATGCCATGTAGAATTAAGGCAGTTCTGAAGGCGAAAGGGGGTCAAACACAGTATTAGTATGGTGTTCCTAATAATCCTTTAGGTGAGTGTATATTGATTGTTACTACTAATTGCTTGTTAATAAAGGGGATTCACCTGCTCAAAAAGTGTCATAGCAAACTTCTGGTGAGGGATGCAGTGTTTGGCTGTGCAGATGTCCTCCTTGGTCTCATCAGAGATGTGAAAGTGGATCCTCATGAGTATATTCTCCTGCGAGAGATAATTATTGCTAAAATGTTAACACTTAGTGTGGTCAAATCAAAATCCAACTGAAGAGAAACAGCGTGTTCCCTGCATGTCTCATGTTAATTGACTCTCACTGTCCAGTGGGTGTGTTCGGAATCTGTGGATAACAGCATGCTCAGCTCTTTTGGCTGAGGGTTATGGCTGAGTATACTGGGTTGGGGGCGGGAGTGGTGGGGGATGTTGAAAGTTCATCAAGCATCTACCCTTCACCAGTGTCTCCAGTCTTGCATAATGGCCAGACAACAATAGTGGTTAAGGGGGAAAAAAATTTTTTACATTTGCAGTTTCTTACTGGTCAGCACATTGTACAATGTTGCTAAACCAGCAGTCGAGAGGGGCCGAGACAGGGAGCCATTCTTTATCTTATATGTTATGATGCTATGACCTTTAAAATGAGCCATTAGGAGGAAATTAATCACTGTGTAAAATAGGAGATGCCTCTCTCTGTGATTACAAAAAATTACAGCATCAAACAGGAAGGTTTACTTTTCAGTGGATCGCATTGCAGCTATCTGTACTATCAATCATCCTGCCAAAAACTGACATGGAAGCAGACATGCAAGCAACAATGAAAGAAAAAGACTGTGATAGAGATATAGTTACAGGGCTAAGAGGATAACAAACATATTTCTTCTACTTGCATTAATGGACTCAAAACACATGTCATAAGCTGAGCTAACAACGTACACAAGATATATTTATAGATAATATTTAAAACCACACAATTTCCACTTCAAGAAAATCTACCTCTTCAGTGGAGAGTATAACGTGGCATGTGAAAGCATACTAAAGAAGATGAAACACGCAAGGACATGGAGGAGAATTGGAGGAAAAGCAGTAATGCTCTGAAGCGGGAGGGAAGTAAAAGAGTGATGGTGAAGAGTCAAGAGCCCTTACAAAACACTCAGCTGCGTCATCCATAATGCCAAGCTGGAATCGCTGCTCATCCTGGAAGGTTTTGGCCAGAGCGCAGCGAAGAGCATCAGAGGGCAGCACCTTCTCACTGCTGAACTGGAACTGCGCAAAGATGCTCTGAAAAAACAAAAAAAAACGCATTCCATTAATGTTAATCAAAGAAAACATTATCAACACCTCGCCTTTTTGGGGATAGATAAGAAGTTTTATGATTTTCAAACCTTTTAAAACATGACTATGGGAAATGAATAAGACATTTTTAAAATGCTGCACTATTTCTAAGTCACTATTCAAATAAGTTAATTTGAAAATGTTTTAAATCAGTCAAGCAAATAACAGCTTAAATTTTGGTTTGTTCCACAAACAATGCACTTATATTGCTCCAGAACATATTTAAATGTAGCCAATAATCACAACTTTTTGCTTTGTATGAAAAAGAGCAGCGTGACATTCTTAAAAACATTTTCGCTTGTGTTTTACAGAAGAAAGAACAACATTCGAGTGACATGAGGATGAGTAAATGACTTTTCATTTTTGGGTGAACTATCCCTTTAAAAGCAATCTTTTTTTCCCTCTTAAGCCACATTTAAACCCTGCATAATTAAGTGTCTCCTGGTATATATGAACACAACTAAGATTTCCCATGCTGTAAGAAAGCAAGACATGCCTGTCTGTGCTGACTTAAGAAACTCTTCAGTAAACAGAGTCATTACAGTATTAACATCTTTGCTTTGAAGGCTGCAAACTTTGAGATGTTGGAAGCAAGATATACACTGTACTTGCACTGACAGTGAAGCATACTGGAGTAAAGTCAGAAAGACACAGAAAGCTGAATACAGGAGAGGTATTTCACCCATGAAAGAGAGCGGACAAGCTGACAGACATATTGTCCCAGTCCTGTGTCTGAGAGCAGACAGGCAGCCCCCTACTGCGCTGGCACAGGGCTCAGGAGAGAGCTCTCTAATTTCCAGCCGAGTTATTGAACTTTTAATGGAAAGCGCCAATGGCACTCCTGAACATTAGCAGGAATTTAATATAAAATGAGTGTGAGAGAGGGACAAAAAAGAAACGGGACGGAAAAAGGAATGGCATGGCACTGCTTGCCACGCAGCTCTAGTTAAACACATGATGGCTAGTTTTTTTGACACACATCTATTCCTTATAATGCTTTACCATATCCTTAATGTTTTTAACAGTACATCAACATGTCTGCCAACAGCTTTAAGGCAATGTCTGGAAGCAGAAAAAATGTGATTATGTTTTTTTAAAACTGATTTAAAACAGTGTTTTTTTATATTTTGGTGTCAAACAAACAATATCCAGACGTTTTTTTAAAAACTGGTGACATTTGTGTTTTTTGACAAATTAACTAGGCCTAGATAATCATTAGAATAAACCATACATAAGAAAATGATTAATTAAAATAAATGGCAAGTTAATTATCATCTTTGTGTCTCACTTGAGAATGAATAGCCGTTACATAAAGTTGAGTAATTTATGCAAACAAAAC
Organism: Rhinogobio ventralis; assembly: GCA_039654625.1. Classification (NCBI taxonomy): domain Eukaryota; kingdom Metazoa; phylum Chordata; class Actinopteri; order Cypriniformes; family Gobionidae; genus Rhinogobio; species Rhinogobio ventralis. Next base: position 26,420,590 of record CM077204.1, read on the forward strand.
ATGAAATAAGTTAGTCATTTTTTAATGCACAGTGGTGTAATGGAGTTGTTTGGTGCTGTTTTTTAAAGAATTACCATATGGAGCCATTTATCAGTAAAACCAACATAAAAAGATTATTACTGATTAATGTCATTCCAAACCTGTATGACTTTCTTTCTTATGCAGAGCACAAAAGAAGATATTTTGAAGAACGTTAGTTACCAAACAGTTTTGATCATTGACTTTTGTATGGACAAAACCACTAAGACATTTCTCAAAATATCCTCTTTTATGTTCCACAAAAGAAAGAAAGTCATACAGGTTTGGAACAACATGAGAATAAGCAAATAATGGCTTTAAACAAAAAATGTGTGAATATCAAAAAAAAAAAGAAAAAAAGAAAAAAAAGAAAAAAGGGGGTAAACCTGATTATCTCTCTGCTTCAACAATAAAGTTCACTATTTAATGTTTCATAACAGTTCCGAATCTTAAAGCATACACAGATGGCAGAAACACATTAGCCTTCATATAAAAAAGGGAAACTACTGAATTAGAAAAGCTATAATGGATCAGAGAGCCCTGTCAGCTCCATGATTTAAATGCATCATGAATAACGTTAAAGCCTGATGGCTCAGTTCTTTACCTTCAGAGCGCAGAAGATGCACGAATCCTCCATGCACTTGTGTGTGGTGAGCTGCCGGAAACTTCGCCGGAAGATATCCAGATGCCAGAGAACCTGAAAGAAAAATGTGAAATTAGACTAAAGCAATGTTTACATTGCCCTCTGATCTTTGAAGCTGCCTCCGCATGGATACAAAAGCTCTCTGAAAGACTGAGAAAAGGTTGAATCAAGCATCAGACACTCTTCAACACACCTTCTAAAATGCCTAGGAAGCTCTAGTCATAAAAAATGTATCAGGCTCAAAAAGCACTTGCTGCTCTGCACCGCCTGCAGTTGACTTTCAACCCCTTCTTAAATGTCTCTCTCAGGAGGACAAGACATCTTAAGAACAGAAGGCAGTTTGGAGAGTGAGAATACTGCAAGCTGTATCCGATGCTGACAGACACCTTTCTTCAATGATCTCCTAAATCCAGCTTTCTTGACACCTCGTAATCCAATCTCATCCAATCACATGAGAGAAGCAATTATGCCTTACCAATCAGGTGTCAAAGATCTGATAAACTCATGTGATTTATTCAAGAGTTTGAAGAAACAGGGAGCAGGTTAACAGGCAAAAGAAATTCTGAGTGTGAGATGAAGTGATGAGTATGTTTCCCAGCTTTAGTCATTCATCTTGAGGTGAAGGATACGAAATGTCAGCGGAACAAACAAAGACCTGCTAGCTTCCTGCCGGGCAGCTTGCATGCACGCACAGACACACAATCATACACACCTCCCATCTGGCCATGCCCAGGAGGCTGCGGAGACAGTCCTGACCCCACCTGCCTGCCATGAGCTGGGACTTTGTGTGCCATTGCCCTGCTGCTCGCCCGGCACATCTACACGCTTACATGCTGAATTATTGAGAGAGCTGTCAGTCCCACTTAACACAAATCAGTTACCCAAATTAATCTGCTGTCTAACTTTACCTTCACAGATGTCTTAATCGCTCTATAATAGTGATGAAGTCTGTCAATAGTTTTCCATCCAAAAGTTTCCATCCAAAGTTGCGAATTTAACTTGGAATTGCGCAAAAAACAATTGCGAATAAAGCACTGTTTTCCATTCCAGCCAAAGAGAACAAAATCGCCACTTCCTGATAAGCTGGCGCTAAATATCACTAAAAATGGAAGTTGCTGCAGTAGGAGAAGCCACTGTATATAATACATTTTGTGTATAATAAATTAATTGTGCCTCAGACGAAACGCAATAAAGTTATCCTGCATTCGAAGGAGGATACCTATGGTTTGGGAACAGTTGTACAAGACAGTTCTGGGAGGTAATTTTCCTGCACCACTTTTACGACAGACTTTGCTCTGGGATTTCAGAACATCGAAAACAGCATTTCAGACGCTGTGCAATGAGATTGGTCCACTGGTTATTCCCATTATGCCATCGAAAGTCACGTCTTTTTTTTGATACGCATCAAGGAATTTCTTCTGTAAATGTGTTTCCATTGCCGTTTATGCGCATGTTTTCTTATCAGATAAAAAGTTTATATGACTCAATTGAGCAAAATTTTTAATGCGCATTTTTTTGTTTTACAAAAAATATTCAATCAACTATCACAAACTATGCATCATTTGAAAGATAAAACACTCAAGATTCATGTTCTGAACTTGTTTTTGCAATAAATACACCAGAGAGGAAAGGGTTAAATGAAATGCTGAAGGACCGGCAATGTAAACATGAACAAAATAAACGCAGTACTCCTCTTTCATCTCCTATCGTGCAGATCAGATCAGACAAAGCCAAGAAACACCAGCATACATTTCAATGTAAGGGTCCACTCTCCAAAATGCATCCCACTTTTTAATCCAAAACAAAGAAAAAAAAATTGGGAAAACAAAAAATCCTCCTTTGTTTGCATGAGCGTTTTGAGTTCAATCAATCATGTCCATTTTCAATGAAATATCAATTCTAATCCATATTTTCTCGCCTGTACTTGTATAGTTTGGACTCAAGTTGAGCCCTCCCTGGTCTCTCTGCTTCAATCACAGGCGTTCTGGTGACTTAAAATATCCAGGAAGCGCATTACAGGCTTTGCGAGATGTCAATCATAGCACCCATGGTTTTCCTTGGATAAAGCCAGTCAATGCCTAGTCAATGCCTTGCCAGCAAAGCTTTGATGGATGGACGTAGTAACCAATCAAAAGGCGCCATCTTGCGTAATTTTATGTAAGCAGCATTGGTGAATACTACTAGTGCTGACGTCTTCATTCACACCGTCGCGCGTCTGTCAGTTTACGCACACACCTTAGCGCAGCTCGCTGACTGTATCTTTTTTTTTTTTTAATCAACTAAATTTATTTTTTACACATTGTAAATTCTGTAAGTAGTTGCTTTAGTTTTTCAGTAACTGTATATCCATTATAATTAGCGGTTTATTGCAGATTTATTTGAATGAAAAACAACTCTTTACAATTACAAATGTTCTGAAATAAAACCTTTTTTAAAAGGACGCCTAGACTTTTCTTATCATAAAAGCATATAGAAGCTACATTTTTGAGCGCATCATCCATTAAATTTTAAATCAAAACATGATCAGACATTCAGTTTTATATTTAGGTTATTTTCAAGCCTTTAACATTAAAGTTTTATCAATTTTTCCCCAAGTGAATTACATTTTTTTTTTTTTTTTGGAGTCACTTACATGTATATTTTCCCTTGTTTTACTCTGTTCCTATACTACTTATTATGACACTTGGGTAACAACATTTCAAGTGTCTAGTTTAAAATAAGACCAGATTTTTATTTGGGTATGTCGTTTTCAGAAAATTCTCAAAAATAGGGGCGCAAGTTAAGAGGTTAAATAAAAGCTTAAGTGTAAATGTTTGCAAGAAATGTACAATCTGCCCAAAAAAGGACATAAACAGTACTATCACAGTATCCATCACGCTCAATAAACACACTTTGCTACAAATGGTCTTAAGAAATAATTGTTTAGGAAAATCAACTGGTGAAGTTTTACTTAACCTTGGCAAGCAGGGCTCAAATATAAAGATCTGTGTTTCAGGACAGACTGAAAAAGAGTCATTAAGAATTAGGGGTGGGGTGGGGGGAATCAATTCACATATGAATCGCGATTCTGTCTTCTAATGATTCTAATCGATTCATACATCTCTGACCATTGATTTTTGAATGGACAAAATCAGAGACATTGTCAAAATATCTTCTTTTATGTTCCACAGAAGAAAGTCATACAGGTTTTGTGATGTTGACAGAACGAAGAACAGTGCAGCACCTGGGCAGTTTAGAGAGCACACAGGCTTGCAAAGGGGTACAGTTGCTATATCAATATCTTAACGAATAGAAAATAGCCTTAAATAAGACACTCCGGTATATCAATTACAAGCTTTTGTATTTTTTTTAAACTTGTAAAAGCGAATTAACATTCTGTATCTGAGGCTAAATCACTAAATATTGAAAATGCAATAGCTTTATTATATTTTTCTAACTCCAACCGATCGGCCATTGATCGGAACCAGCTGACAATCACACATTTTAATTATGCAAAAGATGCGCGCATGCTCACGCCGTGAGAGCCGGATGTGAAAGGCTGAGTAGCCTTGCATTCAAATCTATGCATTTATCGAATCGAAATCAGATCCAAAATCAAGAATCGTGACACCAAGAATCAATTATGAACCAATCAGCAATGCTTTGTTGGGGTGTAAATAGTCACTGGTCTCACAATTCATTTCGAACACGTTTATCATGTCAACGATTCATTTTGATTCAATATCACGATGCATTGCATCCTCAATTTTCAATATTACTGCACATGGCTACATTTTTGTCAATGAATACAAGCAGTCAGATATACAAACTCCCCTTTTATTTTATCTGCTCCAAGAAAGTACACTTCCTGAATGTAGCAAACATCAAACACAACTTAAGTCTGAACACAGCAGACGACAAGAGCATTTAGAACCAATACACACTAGTAAATAATACTAAAAGCACTTGAAACTGTCAAGTAGTGTACTTAAGTTTCAATAACGCTCACGCACAGGTATGCAGCCTCGCACACACACACTCGCTGTAAATGTTAAAATAGTGGGTGCATTCGTGTATAGTGAGTGCAATTTAAATAAAATCGAACTGCACTGTAGTAGAAAGAAACGGGACCAAAAACCTTAGACAATGGCATACAAAATACATTTTCAGGACTTTAACAATAAAAATTCCTGTTCCTGAAACACATCCTGGTCTCCGGGTGTATGTACGCAGCTCTGTAGACACACAGGGACATTCTGAGCCAGTGGCTAGCTAGTGTGTCCATGTCTCAAGCGGTCAACATCAGGGCACAGTGTCCCCTTCTATTGATTTGACATCACTGATTTGACACTCAAGTTCTGGGAGCTTTTGACATGCCATTGTGTTTGCCTCTGAGAATGTCGAACAACAAAATCCAGCTTTTTTTAACTGTCCAGTAGAGTTGTATAGTTGTATGGGATGTGACTGGCCGTATTGATGAGAAGCCTGCAGGACCTTACAAGAAGTACTGGTGTTCGCTTGCCAACCTGGGTCACATCTGCTCATTAAAGCAATGTTCTGACTCACCATCACTAAGGGGAATGTCAAGCCTCTGTAAGGGGACAGTTGAAACTAAAGGGAATTTGACTGTTAAAAAAAAAAAAAAAAAAAAAAACACAAATAAATGCCAGCAGGATCAAGGACACTTTAGACAAAACCTTTATGAAATGGTCTTTTTAGATGAAAAGAAGCTGAAACTGATCAACTGTCGTTGTGAAATACATAAACTGCAATAGGTCATTGCTTGAAAGATTAGTTAAATAAGAGCGAGCAAAACTACACGAGTGCCCAAACTGGACAGATCAGAGATAGCCCTGTGCATAGACGGGCACCACGGCCCATTACTAACCCAATTACACGCTTCAAATCTAGGGAACGGAAAGCAGACAGGAGGCAGAGCTGATAAAAAAAGAGAGAGAGAGAGATAGACTGAAACAGAATGAAAATTACTATGACTGACTGAAACTGAGATACTTCCTTCAGCTCATCAAACATTCAAACAATGTGAGCAGTCATGTGAGGACTTCCCTTCACGGAATGTGACCATTTCACACCATGTGCAGCATTTCTTGTTCATTTCAAGAACAAACATGACCTAACAATGTCAGGGCTCAATGTGAAGAATTATTTACTTATTTTTTTTCTTTTTTGGCTTGCCAGCAGTTCAGGACATTATTTATATTATAGAAAATAATTGTGATTCAACACAAAAAATATAAGATTTATATATATTTATCCTCAGTATTAAACTGCCTTCACTAGCCTAGGGCTGTCACAGAGACAGATTTGTCTGTGATTTCTGAGGACAATTGTTTCACTGATATTAGGGCTGTTGCGATAACCAAGTTAAGACAACTACTGAATGAATACAGATTTATTATTTAGGCTCATTAAATTAATAATAATTTTCTAATTTCTGTAAATTGTTTTTAAAAAAAAACTATTTACTTTAACTCACATCTGACTGTTTGGTTATTGCCACTTCTGGCACTGCAGTCCAGCCAGCCACTATTGAGCTCCAAAGTATAACACGTCTACTACCACTCTCGTTGCAAGAAATTACTTTTATTTATTAGTGTTATTCTATTCTAATAGATATTTTCTTTTACATAATCCACATTTAACAAGCTTTATCCCGAAAAAAAAGTAGTCAAATGACCGTGAGCCCGACTGGTGAGTTACTGACCTTCGCTGGCCACTCAATCCGATCAGCCGCTGTTGACCTAAACTCACTTAATTTTGTTACATTTTTCAAGACTTAATTTTACATTTGCATCTCAAGTAAATGTATCAAAGATGTTTAGATGCATGTATTGGAAAACAGGACAAAAATACAGGAAGATATTACTTTTTTTTGCAATGCATGCAACATTTAATGCCGCAAATCAGAGCAGAAAGTCTTAAATTCATAAAGTTGAGAGCTTTTTAAGGCATTCATTTGTGTAAGAGCGAATTAAAACATTTTAAGACCTTGTTAAAGGGAGGGTCTAATGCTATTTCATGCATTCTGACTTATTTACACTGTTAAAGAGTTGGACTCTCATGCTAAACATGGCCAAAATGTAAAAAAAATTTAAAAAAAACGAGTTGCACGTATGACAGAGTATTTCTGTGCCAAATACACTCCTTCAGGATTCAAACAAGTTGCGGAAAGTTTTTTCAGAGTATGGCCCTGTGTGATGTCATAAAGGGCAGATTTGCTTGTATGGGCACTTCTCCCGGATGAGCGAGTGCGCACATCAACCAGAGCTTTGTTCGGTTTATGGGAGCTGTCGGCAGCAACGTCATTTTGTTTTTAGACCACAAAATCAACAATGTCACTAAAGAAGTGTGTTTCTGGTTGTGAGGGAAAGAGAACCTTGTTTAGCTTCCCAAATAACCCAGCGTTAAGGAAACAGTGGATGCAGTTTGTTTTTCCTAAGTTCTGCAAGTGTGTTTGTTTGTTCCTGGTCATGAGCCGATACAACAGGAGAACTGCATCAAATGTCTGTTTTGTTGGCAATCAGCGCGTCTTCAAGAGTTCTGCTGTTTTCGGAAAGAATCGGTACAACGCATCTGTTTTTTTATAAATATGATAAAACTAAAGACTCTACGGAGATATGAAGGATGCAATACTACTCTATAGGTACTCAAGATAAACATGAAATTGGCAGAAACTGTGTGTGTTATGTACCCTTTAAGGCCCGTAGAAACTGACTGTTAAAAGTCAGCAAGTTCTCTAAAAAGAAAAAAGAATTCACAATTCCTCAGAAAAGTATTCAAGCAAGATTATTAAAACACCACAATTTGATCTGCAAAAGAAAAAAAATTACTGTTTTCACCCCCGGGTTGAGTTCATTGTCTTGCCATATTGTTAAGCTTCATGGCAACAGACAATCCCGCCACGACGTTCCCTCAAACACCCAACCCCCCGAACCAGTCATAACTGACGCTAATTTGTAGCTTTAGACATATTATCAGCCAGCTAAGCCCCTTTATTTCCATATAGCTGATTATACAGTAATCCAAAAATAGAGGGTAAGTAATGGCAGGTTGCTTTGCAGGGTAATTACCGGCCAGGACAGTTTGCGTCTGACAGTTGTTTGTGGGGTCTAGTGCAGACAGTGCTTGAATCATCACTAAATCTAATGCAGGCCCCAACGAGCAGCACAATGGATAAAAGGCACAGCGGTTTCTGTCTAATGGCGCTCATGCGTGAGGAGAGCTATGAGTGAAGAGCCAGCGCACCGTTCCTACTGCTGCCATATGCATCTAGCCGCTTGACTTGTTGCCTCAAATGGCTAATCATGAGGGGAGCACAATTTCTGCCCATGAGAGCAAGCATCTATTGAGGTCATGTGATGCACAAGTTATTAATTAATGAGAGAGTATACTAAATATTTATCCTCGCAGCCTAAAAAAGCAAAAGTAGATCCGAACAGTTGATAAACATCTCGGCACACTTATGTGGGGTTCCCTCCAAGTGTGCTAAGCTTAATAGAGACCCACACTGAGTCACTTGATACATCCCTAAAAACACCATATAAAGAAGACTAATCATTTGTGTCAAAAGTCATGTGTTCATCTGAGAAACAATTTGTACTACAAGTCCCTGATCATATTTCTGAAAGTATAAGGAGGTAACATGTAAGATGTGTTTATAGCATGAACACATGTGGTCCTACCTGTAGAGCGCTGTTCAGGAAGCAGCTGTTCTGTCCCGGCTCGTTGATGAGTCCTTTGCTGGGGGCGATTGATGTCATGGTTCTTGGGGTGAATATGCCCTGTAACCCACTGCTGCCAGATGCAAAATAGTTTCTTTTCCATGACATGGTGGAGGAAATCTATATTGCGCAAACTCTAAATCGTCCCTCCGCTTAACAACAATCTCAAGTTCATCTTTCCAAAGGCGAGGGGAACTGCATTAGTGTTGTATCCAAAAGATGACCACAATTTTTTCAATCAGAAAATATAAATATAATGATCCAAGGGCGTTGGCTGCTTCTTGTCCTCTTGCATCAGACAAAAATAAGCAAATGCTGCCTCTTGGCCTTGTTAACTGCTCTCTGGGACTTGGTTGTGGAATTTCACACTGCTATACTCAGTATTCTGGGTTGTGGGAGGTGTGGTGATCTTCACTACAGAGTTCTTTGCCACACCCTTAAACAGAAGCAACAGTGTGTAGACTGACAGCAAGAGTCTTGTCCTACTTGTAAACAGGTCACAAGGCGTGAATCTTCACAACACTGTATATCTGGAAAAATAAACAGAAATAAAAAAATGTTAATATCTTCTCATGCCCAATTCGATCTTAAGTTTAACACCAGTGTCACAAGTCATTCATTTTCAACAATAGTTACTGATTTTCAGTGGACAATAAAAAGGTTTACTTTATGCAAAAAAGCAGCTTCTGAGCACATAGATCTCTGAGACACTGTAGTCTAGTGTAGACAAGATGGATGAGAAGTTAATATTACAGTATCTGATTTCACTATTGATTTATGATTACATCACTATACAATATGTCTCTGCTTACATGCAGGATATAATAAAATGCTGCAAAGACACAATAAATTAAATCCATATATTATGCAGACAAAATGGAAAGTGTCTGCATTGAGCGAGTTTGATTCATGTACTGATAATCACTCATAACATGTTCATAACATATGATGCATTATGCATTGCTCCAATTTATATTCATACTTTTTCTCCTCTAGGAAGGTTTTTAAGCAGCATTAAAACTAATTGCTTGTCGAATTAGAATGACATCCTACTAGCAACTGTCAATCCATCTAATTTGTGATCAGATTTTCAAAAGCAATGGAATCCCACCATTAACGTTAAGGCATCCAGCGGTTGGAACAGTCATTACCACCAACAATAGACAGGGTTCTCATATTTTTTGATTAATGAATTTCCATGACCTTTCTAGTCTTCCTTGATTACTGATTACCAAGCTGCTAATGAAACATTATGACAGATTTCTGAACTGGTTCAACCAATTCATTAAAAAGAAAGAGAAGATTGGTTCACTCACAAATCAGACAATGTGAGCGTGTTTTATTCAACATAAGAGCAATACTAGCATAACTGGAAGAATTTATATTCACAACAGAATATCCATGACGTTTTGGAGGGGGTAGGGGAAATCAAACAAATTTCATAATATTTCTAGGTTTTCCATGACCATAGGAACCTTAAAAGAATAGTCCACCCAAACGTGAAAATTCTGTGAAAGTGAGCATAGACTCACTCCACACAACACAAACAGTGACGTCTTAACACCGTAGCTGTGAAATTTCCTATACAATCTGACTCAGATCTTATCCTGCTGGCTAAAATAACACCTGGGTGAGTAGAAGGATTTATCCGTTTGTCCCACTCCAAGCCAGCCTAAAGAACATCCCTTAGCCGAGTGTTGATGTGCTGCTCTGACACATGACTTACAGGTCAACCTGCCAGACACAACACTCTGACGTAACTCAACAAGTGATACAATAATCACAGCTCCTAAACCATTCTCCCACTGGTAGGCTTATATTAGCAGCACTCAGCCAGTCTGTATGCTTGCATTAAGGTGAGGAAGATGTCCAAAGAGGACCACATCCATCACCTGCAACATTTAGGTTTTACCTCAAGTTTCAAAGTTGCAGCTTAGAGCAGTTCCTCTCAAGAGTTTAGCAAATCTGTCTACATCCATCATTGTCTGGTGTGCTTTTAACGAAAGCAGACTTGAGGGCAATTTTCAAGGAACGTAAAATAAAACAAGAGAGGGGGAAGACCACAGAGAAAGACAAAGGCCACAGACTGACAGGAAAAGACAGAAAGGAACAAAGATGACAAGAGCCAAATTGAATGGATGAACAGAAAAGAAAATATTTACAAAGAAAAGGGACTGATTGAAAATGAAATGGAGAAAGAAATTCTACCAAGATGAGTGTTTATCCAGCTGTGAGTCACCGGCTGACCTTACACTGCTGATGTCACTGGATTCCGTGTCTGTGTTTATGGCTTTGAAACCACATCAACGCCTAAACTCGCTCTTAAAATATATGCTTTGCCTATAAACTACAGGGTATAATGTCCTCTTTCAAACAATCCTCTGCATTAGTCTTTGGGACAGATTCGTCAAAGCTTTGACGGGGAGCAGAGAGCATGTGATGAGTAGGAAAGCAAACTGATAACTCTCTCCAGGTATTACAGACCTCACTCGGCTATGCAAACAAGCCGAGCAATGTTGAAAGTGCCACAGAGCTGAGAAGTTTACTCTGTTTAAGGAAATCAACCCCAAAAATGGCTTATTTAGGTCTCTGCACATTAAACTAGGATAATAGAAAACACACATCACAAAAATGTGCAAATACTCATGGTGGGTTCATTATCCCAGGTAGGTTGTGTACAGTGCCACAGCTTGGTCAGGAGGGGGTGAAGTAGGTCGAATGGCAGGTCAAGCAGGCAGATTATCCCGATTAGACGGTGGATTATCGTGTCTGGCAGAAAACAGAACTAGCAGTGTCTACTGTAAGGTCCTCATTAGCTCCCAGACAGTGGCTAAGACTGTCTTGCTGGGAGCTGTAGTAAGTTCTTGTAAACATGGTTTTGGTGAACCACAAGCTGATAAACAAGCATGTCTCAGAGATTCACTCAATGTCCTCAAAAAAACATGAATGTACACATGGATGGTTGTTTTCTAATTGTAGAAAGGTGTCAAATAAAATGTAGTTCATGCTACTGTGTGTGTGTGTGTGTGTGTGTGTGTGTGTGTGTGTATATACACTATATTGCCAAAATTATTGGGACACCCCTCCAAATCATTTAATTCAGGTGTTCCAATCACTTCCATGGCCAAAGGTGCTTGATATAAGAACAAGCACCTAGGCATGCAGACTGCTTCTACAAACATTTGTGAAAGAATGGGAGCTCTCAGGAGCTCAGTGAATTCAAGCGTGATACCGTAATAGGTTGCCACCTGTGCAGTAAGTACATTTGTGAAATTTCCTCACTACTAAATATTCCACGGTCAACTGTTAGTGGTATTATAACAAAGTGGAAGCAATTGGGAACGACAGCAACTCAGCCACGAAGTGGTAGGTCATGTAAAATCACAGAGCGGGGTCAACGCATGCTGAGGCGCACAAGTCGCCAACTTTCTGCAGAGGCAATAGCTACAGACCTCCAATCTTCGTGTGGCCTTCAGATTAGCTCAAGAACAGTGCATAGAGAGCTTCATGGAATGGGTTTCCATGGTCGAACATCTGCATCCAAGCCTTATATCACCAAGTGCAATGCAAAGCGTCAGATGCAGTGGTGTAAAGCACACCGCCACTGGACTCTAGAGCAATGGAGATGTGTTCTCTGGAGTAGGGTTGGGTATCGAGAACCGGTTCCAACTTGGAACCGTTTAAAAAATAACGATGCCATTGGAATTGTTTAGAAAATTTGTTTTCGATTCCAATCATCGGTTCTAAATGCGCAAGTTTTGGTTTCCATAGTGGCCACCGGATTTCCGGAAGTGCTTGCCGCGCCCGCTTGTTCTGTTGCAGCCATGGAGCACGGTAAGCAGCGCTCAAAAGTGTGGCTTTATTTCACTTTAAAAAAGCCTGGGTCGGCACAGTGCAACACGTGACAAACTTATTACTTGCACGAGAGGATGCACTACAAATATGACTAAACACCTACGCCTGCATGGTGTAAAAATTAACGAGTGTATTGTGTTTGACGTGCTGCGCAGGTCCACTGTCTCGTTCTCCTCGGGCAACCCTGCGCTAACCAACGTTATTAACGTTACCTCGTCACAATCAGGTAATGATTGTAGTGTAATAACAAAACCCTTGACCAAATTGCTAATTGTGGTGAACAACAACATTACTGAAATTGTTTCTTTCCCCTTCGTAGATGAATGTAGCGTTACGCAAATCAGAATCAGAATCGTTCAAATCAAAACGATGCCCAACCCTACTCTGGAGTGACCAATCACACTTCTGTCTGCCAAGCCGATGGTCGAGTCTGGGTTTGGCGGTTGCCAGGAGAACGGTACTTGCCTGACTGCATTGTACCAAGTGTAAAGTTTGGTGGAGGGGGGATTATGTTGTGAGGTCGTTTTTCAGGGGTTGGGCTTGGCCCCTTAGTTCCAGTGAGAGCAATTTGGCTGTTTGCAGTAATTCAACATGGTAGTCTATGGAAGACATCCAACTCTTCATTCCACAGCCTCTAATCATGTGATGCTTTAGCCTGGCTTTAGTTCACTATCACACGAATCCACTCTCTGATCAACAAGCACTAGTACAACCAGCAATCACCTCACACAGCCAATCAATGCTGGGCACCAAACAGCCACTGCAGGCCTCAAGGAACAAAAGAGATCTAAGAGAACTAAGGTCAACTGCATCTGCAATGTGGAACAAATCAGCATGCTGCACAAAGCATGGCAATTTCCATTTTAGGAAAAGCACTATGAAAAGCCAGGAGCCAAAGGTGATGGATCCCCCGATTCAATCTAACATAAGGTGTCACAGGATTATTCCTGCAATAATAGACACTGCTGGGAACAGCGATGCCCATTTGGCCATCAGGGGTGAGAGAATTCCATCCCTCCCAGCCGCCAACTCTGACGCAGCTATCTGACATTTTCAATCCAGCAGGGCACATTTGTGGCACTAATGAAGTCTGTAATGTCTCACTGGCGAGAAGCTTCACACCTCAGTCTGACACCGACGAACCACTTTGCCAAACCTTCACTTGAACCAACAGTGAGAAAATATCCAACAGGGACAAAAGCTTGAGGGAAACATGTCGCCAGGCGACAGTGCGGTTGGATGAGCCTGATAGTCTTGGCACCCCATTTGTATTACTGAAAGTGAATGATAAACAAGCAAGCTATCTGGCTAAAGCTTCTCTACAGTTTACTTTAGTGAAAGTGATTTAGAGGCCATTTCGGCAGAGGCTCTTTGCCATTTTATCTTCAGATGTCAAATGAACAATGCTGTTTAGACAGATAGTGCACAGGCTTGCATGCGGCAAAAGCTATGTTTGGGATATTCTCTGTCCAGATAATTATATTAATAAGACATTACTCTGCTTACATAATCAGCCTTAACCTACTTATTAAAGGCCGCTTATGGAGTGCAAAAGGACAAGTAAACCTTGAATGCTCACACTAGCGGCTTGGGTTATTTTACCGTATGAGAGAAGTTTAGTAGGGTGATAGGAAACAGAAACAGGCCCATCCCTGAATGATACGCTCTCCACTGTCTCCATCAGACCCATGCTGACATCATCCCGCAGCAGGAGCCCGGTGCTGAGGAAGCACAGGTCCAGGCTGAAACAGTTATTTTCCACTAAACAGAAATAAGATAGGGTGGGTTGCGGTTGCCATGGAGACCTAGACCTGGTGCTGTTTTTGGAAGGATGAGGTGCAAGCACAAAGGGCGGTCAAGCACAAGATACAGCCAGGCACAAACAGTGTCCTTATGTTTTTATGCCCTAATCTTAAAAATGACTTAAGCATAATTTTTTTTTTTTTTTTAAGTAATTTTTTTATTTAAAAAAAAGATACTGAATAAATGCATACCATGGCACGGCATAGATCACACACCAGGGGATCAGAGGATGTGACCCATGGTTGGAGAGTTTAGTCGTTCTCCTGTAAGAATGAGCCAGTGAGCATCACTTTGGCCTGGCACAAGCAACTGCATTTCCCTCGTACCATCTGTGAAGCTGTGAGGCCACCTGAATCTGGGCCAGTACACTACAAACTCTCTCTCCACAGTGCAGAGCAGGCGGAGAATGCAACTACACTCTAAAAAATAAAGGTTCTTAAATGGTTCCTTGGCTGGGTGTATGGTTCCATGAAGAACCTTTAATATCCAAAGAACCTTTCCATTGCACAAAAGGTTCTTTGTAGCGCAGAAAGGTTCTTTAGACTATAAAATGATTAGAAAAAAATGGTTCTTTAAAGAACCTTTCACAAAACGGTTCTTCTGGGAACCAAAATTGGTTCTTCTACGGCATCGCTGTGAAAACCCCTTTTTGGTTCTTCCTGGCACCTTTATTTTTAAGGGTGTATAGGGCAAATTTGGCCTATCAGTCCATAACTACCGCAGTCACATCAGGATTAAGTTAATTAAGTTCAACTGTTAAAAATAACAATAATTATTGTCACAATACTAAAATTAGGACTTCGATACGATACCAGACTAAAATACCTCGACACTGAATCAATACCACATGAAATAAAAAATATATAATAATAATAATAATAATAATAATAATAATAATAATAATAATAATAATGACGACATGCCAGTGTGAACGTCCTTAAAGAGATGTTCGCAACAATCACATTATTATCAATCATGTTAACATTCGCCAACCTTTCACAGTTCTGAACAGGTTGGGATGACCAAAATCTTATTTCATGATAGGAGTAATTTAATATTTTTTAAATGTAATTTTATAATTACAAATACATTGTATACTACATATAATACATTTTATTATATCTTTGTTATTAAAGGTGCAGTGTGTGAATTTTAGCGACATCTAGTGGTGAGGTTGTGAATTGCAACCGGTCACCGCTCACCCCTCCCTTTCCGAAGCACACAGAGAAGCTACTGTGGCCGACACAGAACAAAAATGACGTCTTCGGAGAGAGCAGAGAGTGACTAGCGCTCTGTAGAGCAGTTTGTCCGTTTAAGGCTACTGTAGAAACATGACGGCTCAAAATAGCGATTTCACTGTAAGGGGACCTGCGGTGTATGTAGATAGAAATGACTCACTCTAAGGTAATAAAAACATAATGGTACATTAAGTAAGGTCTTTATACACCACTGAAAAAATAGTTATGTATATTATATTGTATTTCTGTTAATAGATCCTCATATTACACACTGCATCTTTAAAAATAAGCAAAAATGCAAATTACAAACAAAATGACAAATACTATAAGAATGAAAATTAAATTAAATAAACCGCTTTACTTTTTTCAGCTACATTAGGTATATTTAACAGTAGCATTTAAAAAAGACAATAAATATCAAATGTAAGAAAAACTGCATAGTCTTCATGCTATAAATTAACTATAGACTGATTCTTAATAAATATATTAAAGTTATTCAGTCAAGCATTGGGTGATTTTCCATTTTCTTTTTTTTAACATTATTCACACAGAATAGGCTACAGGTCGGGCCCTTTAAGACTTACATAGGATAATACATTGGAACACATCCAATTTATTTTTACAAACCGTTTACATTCACTAAAAACATACCCGACTGTTTATGTGAATACTCGCCAGGACAATTCAAACCCAATAATCTGTGAAGTCGCAATCCCATGCTGTTTGAAAGACGTTTGCGCGCGCTTCAGGTCAAGCACGTCCCACGCTCTATTTTCTCATGCATGCATTTCTCATTTATTTATTTTTAATAGCAGGGTACAGCGTAATCGGTCGATTATTTTGAAGACTCTACTTACAAACTTTACGTATTATAACAACTGCCTGCAGAAGGCGCCAATGGCCTGGTGATTGTTGTTTCCTTGCTTAAAATTTAATTCAAATGTCCACTTAATCTTTAATATTTGGCCACTTCTTTACAATAGAAATCCTACAGCCACTGTAATTTCTTGATTACATTCAACATCAAAACATGCAAACTCAGAGCACACATCAAACTTTTATTAACAGTTTAAAAACATATTGATGTATTCTGGTTGGCTGGCTCAGGTTTATAAATGATTTACACAGTGTGTACCCAGAAGAACGCAAGCAACCCAAACTCGCAGCATATGCAGAGATGGAGTTTGCTGAGACCCTACTTGTAACTTGTAACTTAGACAAAAAACAAAAAAAAATAAGAACATGTACAAAATGAGTACAATTCTATAAAAGATTATTTAAATGTACTTGTGCTAAAAAATTGTAACAATTTTCAGGATCCATAAATAAGTCCTTAAAAGTTTTTCCTGATAAAAAGCGCTGACAGACAGTGACAGAAACAGTGTCATATATTTGTGAAAAAATCCATTTGTCATTAGTTGACAAAAGCTGAATAAAGCGTTCAAAACGATATCTTTGTCGCAATATCCTTTCAACGTTCAAGGGGATTTTCCATGACTGCAGTCAGCATTGTTCAATGCATTTAATCAATGCCATTGGTCTCTATGAAGTGAAACATCAGCTTCAGCGTTACCCACGTTTCACATTGCTTGTCGATTGAGCCATTAGAATTGCACTCAAAGTTAAATTAATGTCAACACCTCGTTTCATTCACAAATTAATCTGCATTTTTAAGTAGCCTATTGACTTGCTCATAGAGACAGTCCCTTGCCGCCACCTGCTGCCGTAACAATGTAACTGCATAGACCGACAGCCTGCAATTATGTTCAGCTTTAAAGTCTCGTAAGCTCTTTAATAAGCCAAAGTATTCTAATATGGATAGTGTTTTACATAAGCTCTTTTTTAAAAAACCTATTTGTTGTGCTTATTTATTTGATTCTCAATTAAAACAACAATTACACCATTACTGTAAATAATATAATCAAGGCAACATCTGTGGTATTACTTTATCTGAAAAAAAAAAAAACTGCCTCAGGGGAACAAATAGAAACAATATAACTAGTATTACCAATATCCTAAAAATTAAACATGTAATCTATTATGAATAAAACACTTCTGTATAAAATATTTAGATATTATAAATTGATCGATAAAGCAAAACAATAACATGAGATTGAAAAATAATAATTCAACAAAAAGTTTAATTACACCTATGAGTTGTATTTAATATTAATCGATTGGGGCACATTTTCTTATATATAAGGAGGGGGGGCTTCAAGGACAATAAATTAAATAAAAAAATAAAACAAGTTTAGAATCAAATCTATGCATGTATCGAATCAAATTCGATTCAAAATTGTGAATCGTGATATGGTGATATGGTGATTTAAATGATGTTTGCGCTTTTACTTTGAGAAGTGGTGTTCCGGCAGTGTGTGCGCGCTTCAGATGCAGTCAATCACAGTTCTAATTGCATATCAAAATGACTATTTCCAAAATGTAAAGCATTTCTCAATGTCCATTTTAAGTATACGAGCAATTTTACATTTGTTCATCATACAAAGACATCATGTCTCTTCAGAAGACTTGGATTTGGATTACAACACTCAGGCCTGGTTTCATAGACAGGACTTAGATTAAGCCAGGATTAGGCCTTCAATTTGGAATTAGGACATTTAAGTAAAACATTTTAATTTTCCTTAGAAAAAAAAACATTACTGGTGTGCATCTTGAGACAAAACAATGGCACTGACATATTTTAAGATATGTCAGTACAAGTTGCTTTCAGTTAAAACAGCTCAAACAAACATGTATTTTAGCCTGAGACTATCTTAAACCTTGTCTGTGAAACCGATTATTGATTATTTTTATGATACCTTTATGACATTTTTTGGAACTTTTAAGTTTTAGAGGAATGGACTTTAAATTAATAGACAGAAATCTCTCAGGTTTCATAAAAAAATATCTTAATTTGTGTTTGGAAGTTGAACGAAAATCTTATAGGTTGGATACGACATGAGGGTGAGTACAGAATTTACATTTTTGGTTGAATTATACCTTATAAATACAGTAAGTTAAAACAAACTATATCGCAAATCATATTGTTTACATTAACAATACTTATTGTCGCATTTTTATATTGCGATATCTCGATATAACAATGTACTGTTGCACCCCAATACCTACAGGATGCATTTAATCGACAGGAAATAAATATATTCTTCATAAAACTGCAAAAAAACTGTACAGGAACTCACAGCGCTTGTTGCGTTACTGTGGCATTACTATCAACATTTTTCCAACAAACACTTTCTTTTGTGTGCCAAAGCCTGTTAGTTTGGTCTGTTTGAGCTAAAGCTGACCTGACCAAAGGTTTAGCCAGATCTCACATCAGTGCAATTAGACATGTGACTACTAGAGCTGACCTGCAAAGGTTTGCAAAGTGATTCTTGAGCAGTTAGTAGCTTGTCTAGTGTCCACCTTTTTCCGAACGAGTCTACTACATTTTAAATTATGGGTAGCACTTCTGGTTTGGGGAACTTCCACCCAAAAAGAACTGAAACATTATTAATACTAAGACTGTGCTGTGCTGTCAGTTTGACTGAATACAATTTTCTGAAAATGCAAATTTTTTTTTCATCCATCAAAATAATGTCACATTGGTATTTTAATGTGACATTGGTATCACAAGAATATCTGTGACTTTCAGTTCTTTTCAGTCCCCTGTGTTCTGTTCTTCTTCCTGATTATTTTATTTTTATTTTCGGTTCTAACAAAATGGAAAAGACAACACATACAGCACTCGTGTGGTATACTATCCTGCTTTAATGAACATACCCATGAATAATTCACTGGAATGCACAAAGAATCTTTTGCTTTCTCCTCATACACTTATACTAACAATGCTTATTATTGCATTCATAGATTGAATCTTTAAACATAAACATTAGAACACAAAGTTAATTGGCAGTATCGGATTGTTTAGAGGAGGTTATGCTGTAGTTATGTAGTAACACATACATAAGCACCACAAAGAAATCAGATTCATGACATTAGTGCATTGACTGCATTTCATACTCATTTCTGAGTGGACCAAATTCAGATTCAGTGTCAGGTGCGGTCATATAACACACACACACACACACACACATACATACATACATACATACATACATAGCCTATATATATAAAACATACTGGCTAAAAATTAACTAAAAAGGAAACAAGTAGAAAAATAAGTAACTTTATATAATGATCCAGTTCAGGAGGTGCATAACTATAACAAGCACACATTATAAAAGGCACTCAACAGGTTTCTAGGCAAGACAAAGTTTGTTTTCTTAGAAGGGTTTCAAGATTTTTCACAACACACACGTTCAGACATTCAACACTTGTTATATAGTCGCGTTCACGATTAACTTTCTCACACTGTTCTCTGAAACATCGTACTGCGTTAAAATGACTGTTGCTGCTATTTTCACCTTCTATGTAGCTACAGTGCGCTTGGGTCAAGCCAATATATTTGATTCAACTTAAACATTTCTTCGCAAGTTTCAGCACACGCAGAAACAACAAACTATATACATGTATTGTATGTGAAAACGACATTTCTTTTGAATGTTTTCTCTGAAGCCTGCGACTACGTTTCCAGCTTTGCTCCATAGGGAATCAGGAACAATACTCTTCCGAACCAAATCCTGTGAGGAATGTCTGAGCTATCGTTCTAAACTTTTCGTTAAAGAAAATGTTTGTAAAACTCACCCTTTTCATTCAAATGTACGTCCGTACAAAGATGTGAGGGAATATCTCCGGTTTGTTACTTGACAACGGGACCGTTAACTTCAGTTACCGGTATCCTCGGCACATAAATTACCGCGCGCGTTCATTGAGCTCTGTGATAATGCAGACCGAGATCGGACGGGCAGGGGGAGGGGCGGCGTTATTACCTGCAGCAGACCCCCACCCCCCACCACCACCACCCCCACACAACAAATGGGGGCGGGTGAACTACTGAGCAATGCCCACCCATGAAAAAGGATGCGTTTATCCATTTAAACACCTCATGAAATAAAAGCTGGAGTTCTTTTAGTCCACTGGGTGCATCTTTAAGCCAGAGTACACTTAAATGTTGAAAAAATAACTTTTAACATACATAGGCATTTAAAATGTAGCCTATAGTCCCTCCTTACAAGAGAAAATACAAATCATGAGCTGCATCCAAATTGCCATACTTTATGTACTGAAGGTTTATGAATTATGCTGGTGTATAAATCATTGTCAATGAGCTGGCAGTCCTAATAGGGTCAGACAGAGGATTCTCTGCATTTAGTGAGAGCACACAGTTTCTGGTTTGTGATTTAGCTGTCAAATCAAAACACAGATCTCTATATTTGAAATTAAGCTAAATTATTTTTATTTTATTATTATTTTAAGCTTAAGTGACAAAGTAATTTGAGAATAAACTAAACATAACTTACTCAGAAGACAGAAAAAGGAGGTCTGAATGGGACTTCAGAGACTGATGGCAGGCACCAAGCAACAAACACATCTTTCAAAAACAGCAATTTTACAACCCCCAAATTGTTAACTGACTGACTGACTGCTGATTGAATGAAAATAACATGGTGTAGGGCAAGTTACTTCCTCCACCCAGAGATAATTAACAGGGCCATAAGAACAGTTTAACCTGGAAAGCAGCCAGCAACTCCCATCAAGACTCATTATTAAAAACATATGACGAGTGGGGAGACTGAAGTGTCACAGATTGAGAAACTACTTCTATTACACATATATTCACAACAACACTATAGTTCATCCAAAAATGAAACTTTTTCACATAAAAGAAGATATAAGAAATGTCTCCGTTTTTTTTGTCCATACAATTGAGGTCAATGGTCACTAAAACTGTTTGAATACCAACGTTCTTTAAAAAAAATATTTTGTTTTAAGCAAATTATCTTAAGTCATATAGGTTTGAAACAACATGAGGGTGAGGAAATGACAAAGTTCATTTTTGGTAGAACTTAAATTCTCATTG
Source organism: Rhinogobio ventralis (assembly GCA_039654625.1). Lineage (NCBI taxonomy): Eukaryota > Metazoa > Chordata > Actinopteri > Cypriniformes > Gobionidae > Rhinogobio > Rhinogobio ventralis. The sequence goes on from CM077204.1 coordinate 26,441,845, forward strand.
AGTATATGGTAATACATTTACATACATTCTGTAAAATATAATCAATATTTAAATGTATATCAGTCATGACATGACCAAATGTGGTCAAAACCAAAAAGTTTTCCAGATTTTCCATCAGCTGATCAGAGTATGCAATGCTTTTTCAGAGAACCAGTCTAAACTGATAGTTGGTTTTCAGTGGCCACACAAAGGAAGGAAGGGAAGGGAGGGCCAGTCCACACTGAACTTTACATTGGCAGATGTTAAAGGCTTTTCTTTCTGAAAAACAGACCGATGTGGTTACTGTGATGAACTTTTAAGTATGAAAAAGATTTGACCACACCAAAGCATAATCATCAGAAGCCCATAAACCATGATGAAGGCCATTTCTGACATTCATTTAATACACGTTTTGTCTCAAACAATCTCACTAATCATTTCACAAGCTTGCCAGGGCACAGTGGAGGCGGAATAACAGGATAGTTTCAAACATACAATGGTATTTTGTGTTGTCAGATTTTTGAGATGTTTGTGCTGCTGAACAAACTAAACAGGTTCTACTCCATTCTATTACAGGCAGAAGTTATTACATTTAGTTAAAACCAACAACATTTTTGTAGTGTCAATTTAAGAGGGAAAAAACATAGTTTCCCCACAATGGGCTATTCACTGAAAAGACAAAAGCTCAAGTTCAAAAACAAAAGGTTTCATTCATAATGCTTGCACTCCTAGTTCCACCACTAGCTTCCTCCCCCTGTCCCAAAGGCATGACACATTGTTTTCCTAACTTCACAACTGCATTCATTAATGATGATTGTCCCCCCCATTATTGTCCCAGAAGAAACATTTGAATTAGGTTAGGGAATAATCCTAGAGCAAAAAAGACACACATTTTTAGCATCTTTATAGCATGTCCACTGACCCATGGCAATAATGCTTGTACTGAACCAGTGACAAAATTGTTACTTAACATATGGCACAACAAATCTAACTGGTCCCAAAAACACTGACAAGAAAAAAAGTCTCATATGAAAATGTTTAAAAAGCAAAAATTACCTGTTGACCTTCTAATGTCCATTAGAGAGGTTATCTATTCTTCCTGGTTGATATTTAAATGACAAATTACAATATAGTATCTCAGCATTTAACTTAAAAAAATGTCACTTTTTATCACTTATTCAGTTTTGGGGTACTATTTATTGTTGATTTGCATGGACTTCAGCAAAAAGCATTTTATAACCCACTTTTCTTTGCAAGAGGAGAGAACTTACAGGAAGTACCTGTTTTCCCTTTCTCTTTTCACATCTAAACTCCAGAACAATGACCCAAACACTTCATGTAACGCAGAATTTGCATTCACGTCATTCATTAGAAATGGAGTGACCATCCGGGTGATTCAGAGGTCTGAGTAACTATTCCTGCTTAACTCGATCTACTTCCTGAATGACATCATCCTCAATGAGTGACACCTCCCAGACAGCGAGACATGCTTTACTCACTCGGTCATGTGATTGCCCCACACAAGGGCTGTTGTCAAGCATTATCTCACACCGTAATGACATCAGAGGGCAAAAAGGCTCCTTATGCATAAACTAATTGTCTGACTAAAACTACATCTGCTCCATAAATACTACACCAGCTATGAAATGGAAAATAGGTCACTATTATAATTTATTGTTACTTCTTCACTAGTTTTCATAGCATGTTTCAGATATTTTTTAGCAATTTCCTGCAGTAGATTCATATCCGCTGTAGGTCTCATTTTTCATATTTAAAAAAAAATACAACAGCTCATGGTATTTAAAAACAGATCTGTACACAGTAGACTACTTTATGGCATAAAACACAGCTTAAATAAATCTGTGCAATGAGAGAGACTCTCTAAATGTAGAAGCTTTACAAGGTCACAACTCCAAGGAAAAAGCAGAACTGTTAATCTATGATGACTTCCATACACAGCCTAGTGCTGAAAGTATTGTATATTATCCTACAACCCTCTAGAATGTCCTCTTTTAAAGATGAAAAAGACTGAATGAAGCCACTAAATGTTTAAAACACTGCAATCGCACCTGTCAGCTACACATCTCTGGCATACGGTTCACGTAAAACTGCAAAACAAACTCTCAGGCTGACAAAAGCAGTTTCTTATAAGGCTTTATACTGTGTCTGTGTACTTACAGCGCCTGTCTGGCAGACATCTGTGATCCGGTCGTGAGCAGCTGTAATGTGTATATCTCACTGACAATCATGCAGGTTTTTCCAGGTGATTCTGAAACAATGACATCATCCCTATCAGCACACACCTGTTTCCTCAGGAAGCTCCTCCCACCTATCTGCCTTTAAAGGGACAGACAGGGTACCACAAAAAAACATGTGACAACTCATAAAGAGCATTATCTGTTTGGACAGACTCGGTCATGTGAGCCGATGCCAAACAGTGTGTTTTAGACAAACATGAGCTCACTCAGATAGCAAATATGACTTGAGACAGTTAACAGAGATTGAATTCAGAGCCAGTTTTTGTGTTTCATTGCCAATACATTAGGATTAAAAAAAACAAAAAACAAATGGCATTTTATATTAATCAGCTGACATTCTTAAACAACACAATATCTAAATAAATATTTTATAAATATTGGCTTGTATAGAAGCTTATTAATATGAGTCTTTTAGTAGGCCCACATGCTTATAAAAATAAATCCAAAATGTCACTTAAAATTAGCAAATGAAATGTCATTCATAGCCAGAAACATCAATGAATGCCATATGGGACATTTTTGGCTGTAATTCTCTTTGCCATAATAAAGGCGCTGTTGCAGAGATAGACAATGAAAGGGTGTATGGGTCTAATTTCATCACTAATTTGTCCTGAAAATCTGTTATTAAGGCTAAGCTTTTCTTAAGAGATCTGCTAATTACACATCATTAAAACTTAAGTATTTAAACATTAAGAACCTGTCATCTGTAATCTTAATCTGCCATTCATATTAAGACATTCAACCACCTTTACCATATGTCATATGCTTAATAAATAAAATACTAAAATATATATTTTTTTAAGTGCCACTAATTTTGGCCTTAATTGTGGTTTTCATATTGGTGTGGGCATATATATATCCAACAGATCCCAACAGACGTGCTTATGCAAGATATCAAATTCATTTTCTATTAAACCAATTTAAATGCCATTATCTGGACATAATAACAGGGTTTGTACAAGGTGCTTAAAGTGCTTGAAGTACTTAAAATTGACTTTTTGAAATTAAAGTTCTGGAAAACCCTTGAAAAGCCATATTTATGAAGAGGTACTTGAAAAGTGCTTGAATAGTTGAAAGACAATATTTAATGAAACAGCGTTTAATTTTTGATGAAACAATATTTTCATGCAAAAGTAATGCTGCATAGATATTAGAGACATTTTGCATGAATATGAGCATGATATTGCTCATAATTATCAGATACAGCTTTCATTCTTTAGTTCCATCATAAAAAAAATCTGTTTGAATAAGGAAATATATTTTTGCCATAGTATCCTTTCAATGGTTAAAGTTGCCACAGTCATTGCGTACTTTGCATGTGCTGCACTTTATTTGTACCATTTTGTCTTATTAGTATATATTATTTATCTGTTGACCCTTTTAAAACTTGAAAGATAATAAAGACATTGTTTTGATAAGTGCGATCTCTGATTGTAGTCCTTGAAAACCAAAAAAAGTAGTGCTTAAGAAGTCCTTGAAAGTCCTGTAATTTCATTTTACAGTATCTGTATGAACCCTGTAATAACCTGAAAGAATGATGAATAAATACACTAGTAGAAACACCTTAGCAGCACATTGTATTGCAACATTAAATAATTAATGCAAGCAGTTGTCTAACAAAAATTCTAAGACCTAAGAATAACCTCAAATGGATCATTATAGAATATAAATGACATGAAAAGTAACACTTTTAAACTACAATATCCAGGATAGTTTTCAAAAATAGTTTTATAACTGGCAAATTAACACAAAACCAACCTCATGTCAATGGTTGTCCTCATGGCTGACCTGTTCAGATAAACAGGTCAGCCAATCAGAGGCTTGTTTGGGTTAGAGTGATTGTGGGGGTTAAATTTGGATTGCTCAACTGCATCCGTCAATATGTGTGCCGCGTCTCCTCAGGTGGTTGGTAGTACACACACAGAGCCAATGGCACACGCAAGTAGCCATTCACAAATGTGTGCTGTGCTCCCATGGGAATTCTGGGGGAGGGTTAAAAATAGTCTGGTGTTTCAAATGGGTGCCTTTCTCAGATTTTCTGTCTCTCAGCATGTTTCCACGCTTGAACTTGGCCGCTGAAGCTATTCAACATCACTATTCTTTATCATCTATAAACAATGTGGCCTCAACCATGAAATTATTATGCCAAAGATAAGAATGTGGATATTGTGTTTTTTAAAGCCTGTCTGGGTCAAAATAATTTGGGTTATGCTGTTCTTTTCATATCGGAAAGAGAGACAGTAGTTTTTAGCTAAGTAAAGTCTCCAGGAGACTCTCATTTTTGGGTAGATTAGGCATTAAGGGTGTAGACTTCCTTACGGCAACCCACAACTCCATGTCTTCATGGCTATGTAGAAATTTCATGGTTTTCAAGGAATGTCCATGACTCAAGCTTTTTCAATAATACACAGAGATATTTAAGCAGAAACAGATGGGAGGGAGAGAGAGAAAGAATAAGAGGGAGTGAAAAAGAAATAAAAAATCCTATTCAATGACTCACAGATGCCTATTCTGAACAAGGTCAACCAGTGTTTGAAACAAATTGAGTCTTTTTACCTGACATTATGATTGTGCCCAGTAAACATTGTAACGTCCCTTACCAGCCTAGTGACCTATAGGGGTCATGTCATGGTTTAAACACACTGTGTAATGACCCTGTATGTCAAATACACTGTCAGCTTCAATTAATGTTCAGTTCGGTGCCTCCAAATCCAATTATTTGTTAAAGCCACTGTGAATCTTTTCTATGGGAACAGCAAATAGTTCACATGCACCCCACAATGAGACATTAAATAAACCAGCCAGCAGATTAAAAAGCGCAGGGCCTCCCTTAATTACATTTCAGAGAGCCTGTGGAAGTCTCTTGTGTTTAGACGACAGTCTTTTAAGACTGGCTGATGTCCAACAGGGTTTTACTGGTAACTGACCTAAACAAGTCATTTTAGGAAGAATACTAAATACAGTAATGATAGGAAAGAAGTTTACAGGAAAAGCAATCAGCTGAAATCTTTAAACTGTAACATTTATGGAAAGGTCATCCAGAATTTTCAGTAGTAATGTCTACTAAATGATATTCTCATGAAAACAATAGCAGCAATATGGTATAAAACATAGTATGTAACTTACAAATAACTTTTACACAGCATGTAGAAATAGGTAATGTGTAAATACTACTTACTACGTACCATGGCCACAAAAAGTTTTTCTACACTAAAACCACACTTTAAAAAGAACTTAGAACTATGAAATATAATATTCAAACAAAAAAAAAATAATAATAATAATAATGATAACTTAATACACTACCGTTCAACAGTTTGTGTCAGTACTTAAAACATTTTTTTTTAAATAATTATTTTATTCAACAAGGACACGTAAATTGACCACCAAAAAGTAACATCTTAAATTTACAATATTACTTGTTTTACAGTATTTTTGATAATGCTCACCAAAATCAACTCAAGTCTTTAATCCTTAACTATCGTAAATGAAAAAAATTACCTTTATTTGAATGTTATAACATCTGCTTCACATGTACGTGACATAGTAGATCAGACCCTTGTTATAGAATTTGATTACGGATGTCCGTGTAATGCGCGTAAACTCTTAAGAGATGTCTTAAGAGTCCCATGAAACATGACAGGATCCATCTTATGTTCTTACATTTGGATTTATTACCATGTAAGATCAGCTAGATGCAAAGAATGTGTGGAAAACAATTAAAGACACCGGAACGACATTTTATTAGACACCGCATCCACAAAGGTTAGTCACATTAACTCACACATCTAGCTGTTTTACTGTGGTGTAGCTGGGTGGCTCTTTCGGATTGCCAGCCTGTTAAAACATTAATAAAATCTAACCTTTAAACCTAGCACTATGTTTTACTTTTATCAATCTTTTCGTAGTATATGCAGCTTTTCTTTCTGTTAATGTGTGTCTACGAGAGAGAGAGAGAGAGAGAGAGAGAGAGAGAGAGAGAGAGAAATACGTTAATCCATTTATTACTTAAAGCGCATATTTTAACGCATCGCAATCAGCATGCGTACAGTTTTCTATTGACTTGAAACAACTGGAAACATTCCGAGGTTTGATATTTTCTGATAATGTCTGTCGTCAATAACAATGCTGTATAACAAACGTGACTGGCGCCATCTTGTGTCCACTCAGTGACTGTATTGAAAATGACTACTCGTCTTGTTGCCAGGACAATTTTCATTTTACATTATAATGGATTATAACGTAACAGGCTGGATGTATCCCTTACATCTTAGGACCTGTATTACAAAAAAAAAACAGATGATAGAAAGGTCATATATTTTGTATAATTTCTAAAAAAAACTAAACATTTTGTAAGACATGAAATGACTCGAGACAAAAGACTTCAGACTTGACTCGGACTCCAGTGATAAAGACTTCAGACTTGACTCAGACTCCAGTGATAAAGACTTCAGACTTGACTCGGACTCCAGTGATAAAGACTTCAGACTTGACTCGGACTCCAGTGATAAAGACTTCAGACTTGACTCGGACTCCAGTGATAAAGACTTCAGACTTGACTCAGACTCCAGTGATAAAGACTTCAGACTTGACTCAGACTCCAGTGATAAAGACTTCAGACTTGACTCAGACTCCAGTGATAAAGACTTCAGACTTGACTCAGACTCCAGTGATAAAGACTTCAGACTTGACTCGGACTCCAGTGATAAAGACTTCAGACTTGACTCGGACTCCAGATGAAAGACTTGTGAACATCTCTGCTTCAAGCCAAAATTAAACTGGTGTGACGTCCTTTCGAACAAAATCAGGCCAAAACAGTTTGTTTGGAGTTCATTTCGGAGGTTTGAAACAGCTTGCAAATGATACTTTCCAGAAAAGTTTGCTCTGGCTGGTAAACATCTTTGAACAACCATTTGTCCATGGTGATGATGTAATGGGTAGGTTTGCTTTAGTCCAGTTAGAGAACAGATACTACAATGCTGAACTGAAAAAAAACGCGTCTGCTCAATTCAGGGAGTCACAGTACAGTAGCAGTAGTCAGATTTCATTTATCATGTGACAAGAGTGAGGCGAGCTGACTGACAAGACAATGGCGGAAGATTTGGTTTTAAAGCCAAATGTAAAAGTGCCTATTTGGCAATATTTTGGATTTTAAACACAATGCTAATAGGGAAGCTTCAAACATTAATGAGGATCTGTAAACTTTGCCTGATGAAGGTGGCAGCATCCGGAGGTAACACTTCTAATTTACACACACACCTTCAAGCGCACCACAGGAAAGAGGCTGCTGTTCTTATTCGTTTTGTTCATTTTGTAATAAAATGTCTATGTTTAATATAAGCAAGTTTGTCATTGTACTGTTTAGTTGTTCCCTAACGTGAACACACTGAAGAGATGCTTTGTAGTAGAAAATAAGTTAATATAGTAATTCTAACTAAAAGGGACACTGACACTGTTTTTTCACTTTAATGCAAAGCTGCTGCTTTAAAGCAATTTATTGAATATAAAGTGCTATATAGATAAACGTGACGTGACTTACAGTGCCTAATTGCTTGTGCAAACGTATCCACATCACTATGATCAAATGCTTTCTTAACTACTGTTTACTCTCTGCTGTCATTTTTTTGTATATATTTTTTTTTTTTGAAAGGAAAGCGCACAGCACATATCTAAAAGCTGCTCTAAGCAGTGTGGGCAGCATCAGGATGTTCACTAACTTCTTTGAGTATATCGGGGCTTTAAGAGACAAAAACAGAAACATTTCAATCTTTCAGAAATATTAAAAAATATGACCAACCCCAAACTTTGAACAGTAGTGTACCAATCCATGTTGCATATGCAAGCAAACAATGCAATACCTTTTCTCAGAACTATTTTAAGAAGTTTAAACAGCAGGTCTCCAGGTTTTTTTTGTGGATGTAAGTAAGTTTACATAGGTGTCATAGCAGAGTAACCACAGGTGTAGATCATTATATTAACTATGAATATGTTCCACTAAAATTTGATAAACAGAAGTTGTCCAAACATTTCTTTTTTTGACCAGTATAGCTTCTGTATTAAAATTTAAAACCTAATAAACTTTGTTACATTTTGTTTTAAAATGTTTGGCTTGCAGTGTACTTGTGCTACCTTTCTTAATAAATGAATGCCGCAGAGTTTGTAATCCAATAAAATAACATGTATACATGATTAAGTGTTGCTTAACTATTCAAATTCACTGCATGCATTTTTATAGAAAGAATTTTGCAGGTTTAAAGTAAAAAAAATAAATAAATAAAATAATTATATATAAAGTGTATATAATATATATATAGTGAGACCAAGAGGCTTGCAGCTTCAGAGACTGTTACATAATGACTGATCCAGACTGCCACACAGCTTACAAGTAAGAGGAGGCCCTCACTATCAGCTACAGGCCAGCAGACAGAATTTAATGAGAAACAGGCAGGTGCGTGTGAGCAGCACTCGAAAGACAGCTGGACCACTGAAAGCATTCATCTTTCTCCATTTCTCTCTCTAAAAGCATTTATACAAACACAATTAATAAAGAAGAAGAAACAAAAGGGCAGTATGGACAAAAACTAGAAAACAGTAGAGCTGCACAATTCTGGATAAACTGAGAATCACAATTTTTTTGTTTCTGAGCAGACAACTACACAAAATAAAATGTAATTTACTAGCCTTTCTGCAGTCTATTTAAAAATATCTAATTAATTTGAATTAGGCTAATCATTAAAAAAAATCGGTTTGAGTGAATGATTCAATGACAAATACATTTTAAGTCACTTGTCGCTCCCTAGTGGCATAATGTAATCGATATTTGAAGTTAATTTCAAACGGTGATTTGCTCTATTTTGATCACTACATCAGTATTTATATACAAAATATAAGCTTTAATCCCAGTACTTCTGAGATATTCTGAATATTTGTAACACAATAACCATACTGTATGAAAAGATTCTGCGGCAACCATAGATTTGAATGTTCTGGTATGATTTTGTCAAAGGTTTAATAAGCACAGGTGAATCGTAATTTAGGAATAAGATTGAGGGGGTGTTTCAAACGACATTGTGATCTTTTAACAATTAATTATGAAGCTCTAACATAGAATAATTTCCTATAAAAATGATGAAGACACAGTGGCCCCAAAACATATTTAGACAGTTAAGCTACACTTGTTATTTTGATATTTTATTATCAATGCAATAAAAAAAGTTAGAGGTATTCATTTTTAAATGTGACTTAAATGTATAAATACTTTGTAAGGCAACTGTCCAGAGCTGCTATATAGACAGACTTGTATCACTGTGAAGTAAGGAGAAATCATGCGCTTTTTTTTTTACCTCACATTCATCTCATAACTCTGCTGTCTGTCAAATGCATTTGCTGCAACAACAAAAAAAAGCTGCATTATTCTTGTTGAAGAAGAGTTTTGTTCCTTTAATAAATCACAACCATACATGCGACTAATGTGTTGGTGTTTACCCAATCTGTTTAAGATTTTATACAATTTATGTAAGTTTGTTTCTGTTAGGATATCGTGTAATATTGACTGGCGATGACAGTCCAAATGTGCATGATTATTTATACTGACTGCTGTGAGACTTGCAAACTGAAAAGCAATAAAACAACTGCATGTGGAATGCCAGCAGCAGTGGCAATCTCATTAAAATCTTCTCAATGTCCATGATAAGCTTTACCCGGGCTTCAGACTGTTAAAAAAATATTTAATATTTATAATATTTGTTGTTTTTTTTATCATAATTTTTTTTAGACATAAAATAAATATATATGCTGTTTTAATGACATGTTTCTACATTTAATTTAAAAAAATAAATAAATGAGAATTCTCCATTGGGCCTCATGCAAATCCTGTGACTTCTTATCTTACTGTAAACACTTATAGTAGAGAGTATTGGTATCTAAATGGGACAGTAATTTCCATAATTTCATTAAATAAAATGTCTGCAAAAAGCCTGCAATCACAAATTACTGTGATTAGTTATCATGACCAATGCTGATGAAAGCAACAGGAAAAACATGACTGCATCATTCTGAGTGTATCTAAGGACAAGAATTATCACTTACAATATTAGGACTGTCAAATCGATTAATCACGATTAATCACATCCAAAATAAAAGTTTGTGTTTACATAATATGTGTGTGTGTACGGTGTATAATTATTATGTATATTTGAATACACACACATACATGTATATATTTAAGAAATATTTGCATGTACTGTATATATATCCATATCATTTATATTATATGAATAAAATATTTCATACATAATTTTTTTCTTAAATATATACATGCATGTGTGTGTATTTAAATATACATAATTATACACAGTACACACACATATATTATGTAAATACAAATTTTTCATCGCAATTAATTGATTTAACAAGAGAAATCGATTTGACAGCAGGGGTTCAACATATATATAACTATTTTATATATACATTTATTTATTTTAGTTAAATTACCATTATGCATTCCTATGACAATCTGTTGTTAAATTCTGTTCAGCATTAACGGACTGCTGCTTATTTGTGTCTCCTTTGCAGAGAGTCAATATATACCATCGCCTAGAGAGGAGTGCATGTGAGCTGAGAGTGCATATCTGCAGCCAGACTCTACTGGGGGCTTGATAAAGCAGAAAAAACAGCTCTCACAAGGAAAAGACCTTGGCTAATATCAAATAAAGACAAGAGTTTTAATTTGCACATGAATGTCCCCCACTCAGTTCAAATGTTCCTCTACCTTGAGAAGTTTAATAAAAGTTACCCTCAAGCACTTTTCTGTCCCTTCATGTCATAAGCCCTTAAAAGCATGTTGTGAAATTTACAGGAATCCCATACACCCCCAACCAATTAGTCAGACTGAAAGCTCTGTCTGCTGATGAATACATGGGAGCGTAGGCCCTCGAGGTGTGACCATCAGTATGTTAATTTATTCATTTCTAAACTTTACATAACAATTAGTAGCCTTCTTTCGCATGCATGCCAGGGCTCTTATTTACTTTTCACAGAGAGATGGCTAAAGAAAGGGGTGATGAGAGAACATAAATGGAAGCTTCGTATGGAGGAGTGTCTATTTTGATCACTCCTCTTCCCTCGATTAATAGAGACACCGCCCCTTGTTTATGTAACACATGTCATGCTGAAAACTGATTTTGTGCACATCAATGATCCAACTCATTAAACTCCAGCCATTCTGTGATGAATGCTATTATGATCTTGCCATTACCCCTGAACAGTAGGAGACAGGAATAAATAGATCTCAAATCAGATCTGTCTCCTAAAAGTTAACCAACAAAAGAAAAGGTAATGAAAATGAACCATTAAGTACAGACAAACAGACTAGATAGATAGATAGATAGATTTTCAGCACACCTGAAAAACCTACAGAGCTCGCTCTCTTCTTGCTCCCTCTCACCTGCACAGCCTCTGAAAAGCCACCAGATGACATTGGCGGCTAGAGGACAATCAAGTGTATTGAAAAGATGAGAAACCGCTACGTCACTGAAAATGGTGAGGAGCATATGGTCTTTCTTGTGCTTGGTAAGTTAAAACGCACGAGACGGTGCCAGAAATATATCACCTAAAATATACAATATCCATTTCCCCCCTGTATGCTGCATTACATCGGCATAAAAAATATAAAGTGTGAAAATGCATGCATGATTTGCCATATATGATAGAATTGATGCATGCATCGACACGATCGAGGCTCAACCATGTGGTTATTCTACTACGTGGCGAACTTCTAGATGCGCAGCGTTGTATTCGCCACAACGCACAGTGTGCACAGCTTCGTCAGCACATTACAGCATGTGAGATGTCGCGTCTCTCCTTCGCACTATGCCTGTATTAACAATACAACCCTCGCGGAGAAGCATAGCAAAAAAGAAAACGCTCATTTGCAATACGCCGTGCTGCGTAAATGATTAAAGCCATCCGTTCTGACAGTGATGCATCCCTATGTTTGTTTACTAGATCAGCACATGCCTGTGGAAGAGCAGCTACGTCTTACGTCTTAACTTCCCAACTCAGAATGCGAAACGTCTTCTCTGCCCTTTTTTCATGTCGAAAGAACCGACATGACTTGCTTCGATAGAATGGTGAAAGGTGGTCTCCTTACCTTGCAGTATGCATCCTCCCCCTGGCTGGTCGGCTGGGTAAAATCTGTTATTTTCTGCCGCTAAACCTTAAACATCCCTCAGCGTCACTGTGTGCTGCAGCCAAGGCAACCAACTCTCGCGATGTTTGGCGTCTCAGGTATCGACGGAGTGCGACGGTGGGCTATAGGCTGTGATGGTTAGAGGCTGTGTGTAAATACAGGGGTTCATAAGTAGGAATGGGGATCATAATATTTTGAACGACTTCCTTAACGGTTCCATTAACGATTCTTCTACAACTTCTAGAAATATTTGGAAAAAGAAATTCTGATCTTTTTCATTTACCTCACTCAATCTTTTGATAAATTATGAAATGTAACACTGGACCACAAAATGATGATTTATACATCATATGAAAGCTAAATAAATAAGCTTTCCATCGATGTATGGTTTGTTAGGACAATATAGGAAATTTTTTGGCCGAGATAACTATTTGAAAATCTGGAATCTGAGGGTGCAAAAAAAATCGCCTTTAAAGTTGTCCAAATGAAGTCCTTAGCAATGAATATTACTACTAATAATACATTTTTGATATATTTATGGTAGGACATTTACAAAATATCTTCATGGAACATAATCTTTACTTAATATCCTAATGATTTTGGGCATAAAAGAAAAATCGATAATTTTGACCCATACAATATTGTTGGCTATTGCCACAAATATACCTGTGGTCCACGGTCACAAATCATGAACAGATATAACAGATCAGACAAAAAAAAATGCAATTCTTAAAGTTTGTAGATTTTAATGACTTTTCAGACTTTCTACGCAATGTAATAACCTGTACAAATACTGGCCCAGAAAACCTAACTTAGCTACGCCAGTGAGTGACATAAATGTAATCTAACTGATTTTAAATGAAAAATACTAAAACAACATTTTTTACATATTTCATTTAAATACAGTGTAGACCCAACATTTCTTTTTTCGTTTCGAGATATGATGAAATAAAAACTAAACAAGTAGCCAGTAGGATAGATTTGTGAGTCAGATTATTCAGTAACTGCTCCAATTTATTCATTTTATTGAATTTGATTGATTGATTTGTATTATTTTTTATATATATATATATATATATATATATATATATATATATATTAATAGAAAGAACTGATAATGTGAGTCATTGTTCAATTAAACACTGGTTGTGTTGCACGTTTTTCATTCACTAAAATGAACCGGCTCATTAGTCATTATGGCTGTGTGTAGTAGTGCCACAAAACAAAATCATATATAATTATGACCCACTTTCTCCGTCTCAATTTAATTATAGTCACAAAAGGCACAGTATATTCACAGAAGACTGCAACAAAATATAACCAATTAATCATTTAATTAAAGAGTAGTCCAAGTAGTGTGGATACAATAGTTTGAGTATTTTTGAGTATTTGGACATGGATTTGATTAGTATATTAATGTGCATAATGTGCTAACATTTCATATTACTTGTTATAGTAGTAATTTACTATATAGCAAGAACAACAATACTGTGTAAAGTGTTCTCCAACATAATTATAATCATAAGTACATGATTTTAATGACTATAATCAGTACTTACTCATGTAAATGACGTTATAATGAATGGTAAAGTGTGGCGATATGTTATTTAAAGGGCAGTTCCAGATTATGCAGTCAAAAAACTGTTTACCTTTTTCTAAGTGACAGGAAAAACAGCAGCGTGTGCCAAGCAGTCCATCACTGCTAGTGCTAACTGGACATTGTTGCCCAAGGCAGGTTAATCTCATTTGTTCACTTTTAAAGTGCAACATGCTGACAAAATATCAAGCGAATCAAAACTTCATTCTCCACCTGACACCTTCATTTAAGTTTATATGCTTTCTGCATAATATTCCTCCACAAATACATATATATTTCTTTGTTTAAAGCTCACATTCAGATGCAGATTTAGAATCAAAGTTAAAAGCACAAGTAGAGTAGAGAGTTTTGCCATTCACATTTAATGTCTTCCTGATGGATCTACAGTTTTTTGCATTGTGACTATGTGTGCATAGGTGTGTTTTTAGTTATTATAGTGCAGGGAAATTAGGACAGGCATAAATTAGGTTTGTTTAGGTTCACAGGTCGTCAGTCTCCCCATCAAATGGTATAGTATCCAACTCCATGTGAATGCTGCCTGGTTCAACACTACCCCCCCAACCGATGGGTGTGCGGTTAAAGGAGGGTCGTGCGCCGATATCATGCTGGTACACCACTGATGGTTCAGACTCCTCAACAGCCACCTCGATGTCTGGCAGCTGGAAGGTCATCAGCTGAGAGGCCTTCTCAAAGCCTCCATAGGGCATAGCACTCCTAGAGAGATTGAGAGATAGCAATTAAAGGCAAAAAAAGACCATAGGACTGAAAGGTACGATTGCAGAATGCACAGGAAGAGAGGCAGATTGTGCAGTGTAATGCAACTGCACCTGTTAAAGCTCTTAAATTTGCGCAGCTCCTTATAAGAGTAGGGTCCTGGCATTTGAGCCTTCATTGTAGCTAGAAGGTCTTCATTGCCCTTCATAGCCCGTTCCCAAGGTGAAACGTATGTCCTCCCAAATGCATCCGTCTTTTTAGCCTTTTCCAAAGCACTTTCCTCACCTATAGAGAAACATAAACTGATTGAAAGTGATCAATCTAATACACATAAGTAAAAGCGTTCCATTAGTTAAAAGGATAGTTTGCCCAATATTAAAATTCTGTCTTACATCATTTACTCCCTTTGTGTCATTCCAAACCTCTATGACTGAATTTGTTCATACAATGAATGTCAATGTGGTCAAAATTAACACTGGACCCCATTCACTTTTAATGCACAGACAAAAAACAAATGAAACCTTTAAAAAGTATTATTTTGTGTTCCACAGGAGAAGTCAAACAGGTTTGAAAAAGCATGAGGGTAAATGATGACAGACTTTTTATTTTTGGGTGAACTGTCTCTTTAACAACAGTGTTATTTTTAGTTTATGTGCTTTTATCATCATTTTTGTTCTTTTGAAATTTTACTATGTAGATTGAAATGTTTTTATTTCAGTTAGTTTTACTTCAGTTTCAGTTTATTTTAGTTAGTTCCAAGACAACATCTGTAATTTTCTTTCAGTTTAAGTTTTTCCATCTAATATTTATATTTTATTTTAATTTAGCTTTATTACAATTAACAAAAATGTTATTAATAATTGTTGTTTTAGTTAACAAAAATAACCCTGTTTAACACAAGTTTCATTGTGAGTCTCCATGGCAGTTTCTAGTATGGGTGAGCTGACTATAGCGTATAAAGATCTCCATCTGGGTTCCTACTCACTCTGTGAGGCATCTCCTGACACACCATCCTTCCCTCCTGCTCCTCCTGCTCCTCCTGCCCCCCGGGCACCTCCAGCTCCTCCAGTGAGCCCACCTGCTAGCAGCCCACCCCCTACTCCCTTGCCATAGCTTCCGGGTTTGGGAGGAGGCACTGGTGCTTGGCCGGCCCCACCAGCCTGACCAACCATCTGTCCACCAATCAAGCGGCCACCAACATCCATCATCTGGCCCCCCAGGCTGGGCACAAACTTCTGGAGGTTATCCTTTACACAGAGTAACATGATAATTAGTGGAAAAGTTTCCAAAAAAGCATTCAAATCATGTTTGGAGTGTTCAATTTAAATAAGAAATAAGAACATGACCAGAATAAAGAATCAGAGATGAATGTGGAATATAGACATACAGAAGAACTGTGATTTAGGAATAATGACCCTTTATTGCAAATGAGCTTCAATCTGAGAACAAATACACAGATGTTCAGAGCTCTTAGTCTGCCTTACCATGGACTCACTACTGAAGAGGTCAGGGTTGTTCTCATAGATGAACCTCTCCACACGAATCTGCCTCATCTTGAACATCTTGGAGCCTTTGTTCTTCAGAAGGGATAGTTCCTCCAGCATGATGTCCTTGGGTGCCCTGATTTTCTTCCCCAAGTCAAACTCTGAAGCCTCAGGCTCTGATTCATACTCTATAAAAAAAGACATTATTTGCTAAATATGCTAGTTTTATGTTTATATATTATGTAATGACAAAATTCTGGTATAAATATTTTACAAAATAGCCTACACGCTATAGAAAAAAGGTTCTATATAGAACCTTAAAGGGTTCCATAAACATACTAACAGCTAAACATACTTTATCACTAGAAAAAAATGAAATAACCCAGCAAACATGAAAGTATTATGCAATAATATATATATATATATATATATATATATATATATATATATATATATATATATATATATATATATTTTTTTTTTTTTTTTCAAATATGATACTTTTATTTGAATCTGAAACCACCAGTAGGTGGCAGTAAGTCTTAATAAGTGAGTCAAAGAATCATTTATTCGCTGATTCGTTCAAAACTGTTGATTCATTCATGAACGAAACACCACTCTGCATTGCAGGGAGATGCAACTTTGTTCAAATTATTTTCCGTGAAATGGAGAAAAAACACTCTAAATTGACATTAATTACTGTGTTTAAATCCTCACCGTTTTTTGTCACATTTTCCTGGTTAAATAATACTTAAAAAACAAAAACAATTCTATTTTGAACGCTGAACACATGAGGCGGGTTTTATCACGTGAACCAGTCATACCAATTATATCTTATACACTCCTATCAATCATACTTTTTAAAAAAGATTTATGCATTTCGATTAATAATAAAATTCCATCAAATTGAATTGAGTAATCCTGACATATTTTAATTGAATAATTGAGCAAGGATTGTTCAGTTATTCAATTAAAATATGTAAGGATTATTCAATTCAGTTTGATGGAATTTTACTATGAATTGAAATGTGTAAATCTAAGAAAAGGCTTAATTTTTTTTGAGTGTAGTCTGATGGAGGCATTGCCTCCTCTCATGTGACTTTGCCCCAATCATTCTTAGTTACTCTCCACTAAACCCACCACACACTTTAGAGGCTCTGTTAAAAGTCAATGGGCTCCGGGGAGGCAAGAGAGACACGGACACCCGGTCTACCACTGTAACGTTACCTGCTGGTGTCACTGTTGGACAGTGTTACTGTCACATTTTGTAATATTTATATATATATATATATATATATATATATATATATATATATATATATATATATATATATATATATATATATATATATATTTAATATATTTATGGCTTTAAAAAGGGCACTTATCTAGTCAGAGACCAAAAGGGCAGGTGTTTGAGCACCACTTGGGGTCTTTTTTCTCTACTGGTTAACTTGTATTTTAACTGTGCTTGGAAAGAAAAACAGGTCCTGGATTCTCTAATATCAAGTGTCATCATTCATATTTATACAGATGTATCTATTTTTCTGCATTGTAATCATAACAGTAACTAAATAGCTATTAGTCATCCTACCACCCACTGTTTGTGCTGGAAAATCACCCACAGTTCCTTGGAAATGTTCATGACTATTAATATAAACAATACCTTTATTTGAAATTTATCAAGTCTATTTCTGAATTAGATTTAACATGCCCTAACATGGATTAAATGTTTCCTAACATCAAAATGTTGCCTAAGGAAAACCAAACACATAACATAATCACAAGAGTCTCTTGCCAGACTTCACAGTTCTTAAGCTACATTTTCCAAACTTTCACAACAACAATTTTTCACTCACTTTAAAAAGCATGAAAAAGAACATATCAATTTGACGTCCTTTCCGTTGAAGACACTTATGTCCCGTGATTATAATGATGAGGGGGAGAAGAGGAGCTCTGGTAATAATCAGAGACACAGCTGACATTTCAGTTATGAAATCTACAAGATACATGTTGTCGCTGACATATTACTCCTCATTAAAACATATTAAATCCAGAGGCATGAAAACTTAGTGACAGGTCCTGAAATTAAGATGATGTACCAAATAAACAGTTTCAAAGTGACACCCAGGCTGCCTACGCAGGCGATTGAGCAGGTTGTATACTGTTTGTGATACTGCGTGGTCATAATCTAATCTCTTTAATGACATCTTTCAAAGAAGACACCTTCACACCTGTCAGGAAGGCTAAACAAACACACTCTTTAATTATATTAAGCTTAAAAGATGGAAAGAAAAACAACAACAACAACAACAGTTATTTAGTCCTAGACCTCAATATCACAGTCAGAAACTGCCCTACCATGTTATTCTAAGCTTTCAAAAATCTGGCATGAATATAAATAATATATTAAAATAATTATTTCATTAATTCATAATCACAGTGCATGAAAAAGGATTTACTCAGAAATTGCTAGTAACTTTCACAAATAATTACAAACAAACAAACAGCAAGTAACACTCAATTAAACATTACATTTTGAAGGAAAACCATACTCTAATAATCTTTTATTTAAATGTTTGAAAAATTATTTACAGTGCATAACTTCCCTGCCAATCAAAAAGTATTGCCTCAGGTGACGTTTTTCCACTTGTCTCATACATTATATTGCCAAAAGTTTTGGGACACCTGCCTTTACATGCACATGAACTTTAATGACATCCCACTCTTAATCCGTAGGGTTTAATATGGAGTTGGCCCACCCTTTGCAGCTATAACAGCTTCAAGTCTTCTGGGAAAGCTTTCTACAAGGTTTAGGAGTGTGTTCATGGGAATTTTTGACCATTCTTCTAGAAGTGCATTTGTGAGGTCAGGCACTGATGTTGGACGAGAAGGCCTGGCTCGCAGTCTCCGCTCTAATTCATCCCAAAGGTGTTCTATCGGGTAGAGGTCAGGACTCTGTGCAGGCCAGTCAAGTTCCTCCACACCAAACTCACACATCCATGTCTTTATGGACCTTGCTTTGTGCACTGGTGCGCAGTCATGTTGGAACAGGAAGGGGCCATCCCCAAACTGTTCCCACAAAGTTGGGAGCATGAAAAGCACCAAAATGCTGAAGCATTAAAAGTTCCTTTCACTGGAACTAAGGGGCCAAGCCCAACCCCTGAAGGTACCCTCACACCACACCTTACCACCAACATACATTTTTTTGGATTTTATCTTGATAGTAGTCTTAAATTAAACAAACAAATTAATAGTATAGTTAGCTCTAGTTTTTATCATCTACGCCAGCTAGCCAAATTCAAATATACATTTTTTAAGTAGCGACAGCTTTGAAACAGTCATTCATGCTTTTATTTCCACACGACTCGACTATTGTAACTCACTTTATGTCGGGCTTCCTCTCTCTGCAATTTCTCGTCTTCAAATGGTCCAAAACTTGGCTGCCCGTCTGCTCACAGGCAGCCGTAAATGTGATCATATCACCCCAATTCTGCGTTCTCTACACTGGCTGCCAGTTCAATATCGAATCGATTTTAAAATTAAAATTTTCGTCTACAAAGCTCGTCATAATCAAGCCCCTAAATATTTCTCTGACTTAATTGTCACTCACAATCCATCCAGATCACTTAGGTCAAGAGATCAACATCTCCTGTCTGCCCCTCGATCTCGCCAGAGGTGATCGAGCTTTTGCAGTGGCTGGCCCTACATTAGCTGAATTTAAATCCATGCTTAAAACTCATCTTTTCTCATTTGCTTTCAACTCTGTAATTCTATTGTGTTTCCTGTGTTTATTTTATTTTTTTGTTATTTTGTGCTTTCTGTTTTTGCTTTCATGTACAGCACTTTGGCCAACCAAGGTTGATTTTAAATGTGCTTCATAAATAAAACTTGATTTGATTTGAAAAACAACCCCACACCATAATCTCCCCTCCACCAAACTTTACAGTTGGCACAATGCAGGCAGGCAAATACTGTTCTCCTGGCAACCACCAAACCCAGACTCGTCCATTGGATTGCCAGACAGAGAAGAGTGATTCGTCACTCCAGAGAACATGTCTCCACTGCTCTAGAGTCCAGTGCTCGGCCATGGAAACCCATTCCATGAAGCTCTCTACGCACTGTTCTTGAGCTAATCTGAAGGCCACACAAAGTGTGGAGGTCTGTAGCTATTGACTCTGCAGAAAGTTGGCGACTTCAGCACTGTGCGCCTTAGCATGCGCTGACCCCGCTCTGTGATTTTACGTGGCCTACCACTTCGTGGCTGAGTTGCTGTTGTTCCTAATTGCTTCCACTTTGTTATAATACCACTAACAGTTGACCGTGGAATATTTAGTAGTGAGAAAATTTCACGAATGGTCTTATTGCACAGGTGGCAACCTATCACGGTTGAATTCACTGAGCTCCTGAGAGCGACCCATTCTTTCACAAATGTTTGTAGAAGCAGTCTGTATGCCTAGGTGCTTGATTTTATACACCTTTGGCCATGGAAGTGATTGGAACACCTGAATTCAATGATTGTGTCCATACTTTTGGCAATATAGTGTATGTTTGAATATATGTAGTGATTATGCGACAATCAAGCATAAAGCTCAAGTTGTGGGTGTCTTACCATCTTGGGTTATGTTTGACAGGTCAGTGATGATCTTGGAGAGCCTTTTCCTCTTGTTGGGTGGGGCTGGTGTTCCTGATAGAGGCATGATTCCAGACTGGGAAAACAGAGATCAGAGTGAATTTGACCATATACTAAAATGCATCCTTGTCTTGTCTATTTGCATTAGTTTTTGATTGATGAACAGGTATTGTTTTTGTGTTGTAAGCAAACTCTGTAGACAACACAGTTAGTCCCTGAGAAATAATGGGGAAGATTGTAAGGACAAGTAGATTTCTGAAGATGCATGTATAACCCACAACAGTGTTTGTTTTTGGGGGTGGTATTTTCAGACACTGAATTGCAGACACAACTGATATGAGCCTTACCGAAAAGCAAACTCTCGATTCACAACAGGAAAGAAATAATTTATAGTTTATGTTGGGTCATTCATAAACTGACAATTTATTGATAAATATTCCAGGTGCTTCTTCATTCTTTTCTTTTCTGTGATTATAATTTTTGTTAGTTTTTTCAAACAAAACTAAAATTTTAATTATTGTTAACTGATCAAGTGTTTTCTGAATTTCACTTTCCATTCTATTAGTATTTTATAAAATTCCTTTCAAAATCTAGTTATGTAATTACATCCTGCTCCAGGAGATGACAGTATTTTTGGTGGGACATCAACAGCACATATATCAATAAGTAACTGATTAATACATATAAATTATGTAATTATGTACTTTTAATTGGTTTGTCTCACTCAAAAACATTGCATCCAAATTTCAGAAATCAGTATGATTACTATGGAAGTAAAATAATGCCAAATGTTTTTTAAATAAAAAAGCTTGTTGAACTGCAGTACTTGAAAAAATATGCATTGCATTAACCGTGCTTGCATTTTAATGCATTGTATTTTTAGGGCTTGCATTTTTATGGGCTGAAATTCAACATGGTTGTATATTTAAGCTGTGAATATTTCAATTCAAAAGATTTTACACACATTTTCATAATTAAAAATTTAATAATACATATTCACCTCTCAGATTTCACTTCCAAAATATTCATTCTGTTTAAAAATACAACCTATAATATTCGACAGGCAATTTTCGGTCTATTTTATTTCGCTTTACAAATTCACTTCCACAAATTCAGTGGTACTTATCTCAGCGGCTTTTGATGAAGACAAAATATGTAATCATCACAAATATGTATAGCTTGCTCCATTTCTGTAAATCCGTTTTAATGAATGATTGACTCTCTCTACACATTGCTCTGGTCTTCGTCAACAGCCGCTTGCACCACCTGCTGGTGAGGTCGACTAACAGTAGATGGAGATTATGCTCGGTAATCTACTGCTATTCCTGCAGTTCCCGGATGTGAACTGTTGAATTTTCTGTCGAATTTGTACCACTGAATTTGTGGAAGTGAATTTGTAAAGCGAAATAAATGAGACCGAAAATTGCCTGTCGAATATTATAGGTTGTATTTTTAAACAGAAAGAATATTTTTTAAGTGAAATCTGATTTGGATTATTGAATTTTTAATTATGAAAATGTGTGTAAAATCTTTTGAATTGAAATATTCACAGCTTAAATATACAACCATGTTGAATTTCAGCCCATAAAAATGCAAGCCCTAAAAATACAATGCATTAAAATGCAAGCACGGTTAATGCAATGCATATTATTTCAAGTAGTGCAATTCAACAAGCTTTTTTGTTTCAAAAACATTTGTTTCAAAAACATTTGGCATTATTTTACTTGTATATTGTATGCATGTATGTACTTTATGTAGTCCATACAGATATGAAACAAACACTGCAGAATATCCACCTTTAGCTTTTTATTTCATTTGTTATGCTCCATTATTTTCATGCCATAGAAAATAAAGTTATAATGAAATAAAGTCATAATTAATAATAAGTAAATTTAAGTAATAAATTTAACCCAATTTTCTACTTTCAAAGTCCGGACATGGAAGTCCATTAGTAAAGTGCAGTTTGGGCCTATCTTTTAATTTTCTTTTCATCAGTTTTCCTACACACAGTATATCTACTATTTTTTCAAGGATCTGTTAATGGCAAACACTGCATCGACTGAAACTCAATACAGTATGACTATTTTTAAAGCAAGACCTTTAAGTGACGAGTCGTGGCATTGGTTTTTTTTTTTTTTTGTCAGATATTCTGGATTTGTAATAAACACACATAAACACACTTACACAATGACTTAACCCATTGTAGAAATTGGAAATCTCTTTCAAACTGAATCGACACCACGGATTGATGCGTGGTGAGACAAGGGGGGCGCACTGACCCACCCTGTAAAATAATCACAAGCTGGGGTCCACTAGGCTTAAGTTCCCCCAGCTGGACAGTATGCTTTGCATTCCATATAAAATCATCAGCCAGGTTGGGTGGGAGTGTTTAGCACATTCCCACTTTCTGGCAGCAAAAAGATACAGGGCAAATGGAGCATTCAAGCTTGATTATTCCAATCAATGCAAAGTTACAATGAGAATATGCCATCAGTGCTTGCAAACTCTTTGAGTGGGTATCACACCAGCAACAGGAGTTATTGCTGGTCATGTTTTCATTGCCGTCATGCAGCTGTTAGTTGAACAGTGTGTGCGGTTAGTAATGTGACAGAAAAAAAAATCACATAATCCACTTACCAAGGCTCAAGACTGCTTACAAGACGTGGTCTCAAAGGTACAGTGAAAATAGGAAAAGGCTTGTGGTTAAGAAGTTTACCAATTCCAGGGTACCTTTGACCTGTGGCTGGACCAAGAACCCAAGGCGTGCAAAATACAGTTGGGACTTGGATGGCAGATCTTCATGGGGGGAGGGAGAGTCCGGGTAAGAAGGGGGAGTGAGGGGTAAGGGGGGCACATTTGGTCTGCACAGCACTTTGCTGTTGGGAATATCAAGAGACTAATATCTTTCTTGCAGATGCTTCATTGGCTAAATATAGAGAGAAGGAGAGGGAACGTGTGATTGCACATAGTTATCAAATAGCTTCAAGAGGCAAAAGGGCTGTGGTAGATTTGCACTTTTTCTTCTTTGGTTAGTCACCTTCTACTTGTGAGAGGATTTTCACTTTTTGAATCCAACAGTGGGCCCCCTAACTGAGCTAAATTTATTTTTATGATAATGTCAGTGTTGGACAGGGCAGCCAACTTTACTCCAATATAACATGGTTCTAAATAGTTGTAGTGTGAATGAGACAATTAGTTGCGAAATTCACAAATTTGCACAGGGCGTTTGACATAACTGCCCGGGTAAAGGTTCTAGAAACGTTTCTAGTAATTCTAGTAATCCTTTGAAATAAAAAAATAAAAAAGGAAATTTACTGTATATTCCCTACAGTAAAATTCCTATAAATAATTCTCTTTCATTACTCCATAATGTCTCTGCCAGTCAGGAAGTATTATTTCAGGTGACATTTCTCACCTGTCTCAGAGACAATGCTTATTATATCACTTTCTCACCCACATCATTTGCACTGCATGAACCCGAGAACTTGTCAGATTCTTGCTATCTTTTTCGATTCAGGAAGGATCCACTCATAAATGCAGTCTAAGTAGGGAAAGCTTGGAGCAGCCATAAAAAGTGCCTGAACATTATCGGCCCTAAATATAGGTGGAGAGCATATGCATGAGAATGGTGCCAGCTTTAGCTGTAGTCGACTCATCCAACAGTGTGCAATACCACATTTCACCGCTACTAAGTTTTAGAAGAAAGAGTAGCCTATTGATTATATATTTGGCCGTATAAAAATGCCATTCATTGTGATTTTAAATTATAAAGAAAACAGGGTTCTGCGAGTGTTTTGTTGTCTTTTTACAGAAAAATAAGAAAACGCTGAAATGCTCACTGTCATGTTCCATTACATAACCCGATTTAAATTATGAAAAGTGGGACATAAGCGCCACCATGTGGTGATTAGTCACACACATGTGGTTTTAGTCTTCCTAAAAGGGACATTATTTAACACTGATCATTATTATTATATTTCAAATAAATTAATCTGAAACATACCAAAGATTAAACAAGTTTAGCCTTTTTTTCATAATGCCTTTTTTAATAACTCACACACCATTATGCTTGAGAGCATACAAGTGAGATATTAGGATCATGTCTGCATTACATGCAATGGTTTGTTGCTTATCATGAGACAGAGACATTGTGTGAAATTTCATGTATGTTTTATTCAAACTATTGACTGTATTAGAAATACATGACACTTTCGGTTAGAATCATTTATTTCCTAAAGTTCAGATGAGCAAAATGACCAGAGACATTAACCACAAAGTGGATTTTTACAAAGACAGACACATTGATCTAATGATTTGTACAACTGCCAAAATTAAGAGAACTGAACCATGTAAAACTTTAGTCTATATAATAAAACATGATAACAAACGAACTGGAGAGACAAACAAAATTGTGGCTCAGGTTTTAAACACCATCTCTGTTTTTGTCAACTTCTTATTCAATTTCTAAATGTACTTTTAAAAACAAAATATTCTCACCTGCCAGTACTTAAATTCATGATTTATTCATCCTCTCTGTATATAACACGCATTAACTGATTTCCTTTCTTTCAACCTCAATCCATTGTTCCTTAATGTTACAAGGCCTCCGATTTTTTTCTCTAAAGACATTGCAATATTTTTGAGGAACACGTTCAAAAACAACCACAACTATCAGCCTCACTGCCACAAATGCCATTCAAATATGTCATGTTGCTTTGAGTATTCTGACTAATTCTAGTAAAGCCAGTTGGCTAATAAACCTTCTGATAATCCTGGACAGTGCTAGCTTTGCACTTTTTATGCCTGTCTTCATGCGACAGATTTGCTTCAGTGCTCAAATAGCCTACATGTCTGTCTCCAGGACTCTTTCCAACACTGTACCTTTCTAGCACTTACTGATTTGACCACTTGAATACGTTTCTAAAAAAAAAAAAATTAAAACACAAGATTTTCATTAATGCCATCCGTTTAATATATTGGTACTGGTATATAAAGAGCACACTTCCAGCCAGAGCACATTTTAAAGAACCAGCCTGGTTTCCCTGTTTACTTTGCTCCTACAAATAGGCTGTGACCCTCATGCACCTGTTAAGTTCAGGCTCTGCCAGAAGAGATATCATTTCTGATTGACCTAAGAGCATACAGCAAAACAAAGCCTTAGCTTGCGTCATTGCATCAAGTATTTTTTCCATTCTTAAAAATGTCAAGTTGATCAAGGTTTAGCAAAGCGATGACACTTCTGTATGTAAAAGGTGCCAAAAGTCAAAACTCACGTCTTAAAGAAGAAATTTTGAAAGAAAACATCTCAAAATACCTCAGTCAAAGCCATGTTCTATTTAAGTCCAATCCAAGTGAAATGTTTTTCTACGCACCATGTCAGAATGTAGTTCTGAACCTGATGTATGAATGTAACAATTTATGTAATGAGAAAAGAAAAAAAAACTGCATAAGGGAACTGATTGGATTGAGAAAAATGGGCACTATGGAGCCAGACCAAATGTAAGTTTGCTAAAACAGTGCCTGGTTAATATCCAATTTGCCCACACAGTCTGACTCTGAGACACATTAACAGAGTCATTTCAGAGGAAGAGCAAGTTACACTTCAATTGAAGTGTACAAAGCCAAACAGTGTTTGTCTTTGAATAACATTGATAAATTGTTCACAGTAAGACCAGGAACATGCATCGAGAAATGCATGCATGTAAGTTCAATTTTGATTTCAAAAATTTTAACATTGGAGGTTTAAAACATATTGATGAACATTTTGCAGAAATTTTGGATTTTTCAGTTAAGTTTTGAAACACACTCTCAAAACAAAACATCAGTGATCCAAAGCACAAGATAATATACTCCAAAATATATTTTCATATGAAATGAATAATATAATTTCTTTGTTTCCTCAAGTTATATTTAAACAGATGTGATCACATTGATCATATTTGAAAAGTATGAATTTTGAGTCTGGAGCAGAAGCAGATGGTTTAGCTTCTTCCACATATAAATAATACTGTCATTTAGGGTAGGGTTCCAGGTCTCCAGACGCGGGGCTGAATACCCACTTTTGTTGCAATAAAACGAGGTTTGGGAACTTGAATAGGAGACTTTAAGGGGTTTGGTGGTAGGGCACTTAACTCAGGGGCACTCTTAAACTGTTTGGCAGCTTGGAGCCCAGAGTAGCTTAGGCTTGACATACTTGACATGGGAGCTGGAGGTGAGTATGGCATGGGGTGAGGTATAGGCACAGATGAAATTTTGGGGAGCTCTGGGAGGCCTGGGGCCCGTGAAGGTGCTGGAGTTGAGTCAGGCACAGGTTCAGGTGGAGGAGACGTCATATAAGAATGAGAGATGTGCTCGCCAAGCGTGGTCCTTGAGCGTGGTACAATCACTGTGGGGTTGAGAGTTGGTGCTGACATTGGGGTGGGAGTGGAGAAACGTTTGATTTCATACACACGTGCCGCCTTTACTGGGACCTGCTTGGGTGGTGTCAGAGTGTGGCCTTCCTTCTGTTGCCTCTGGTAGGAGGGAATTGAAGACTGCGTGCCAATGCCGCCACCAAAACTAAACATTGCAGAGTTCAGTTGGTAAGGCTGCCGCCTCATGAAGTCCAAGGCCTTGATACCCTCTTTTGGAACACCATAACTACCCTTACTTCCTTTGAAACTTCCCTCAGACACCTTGGCACCACCACGCTGCACACCAACAGGACAGGAAGGAGACAGCAAGGGGTTGTAACCTATTGGTGGAGGCGCACGAACATTAGGGGAATACTTCCATTGGGATGGGGTTGGCGAGGGTTCCCGTGGTTGGATGAAGTCTATGACTGATTGGGATTGTTGGGGTTGAAGAGTTACAGGCTGCAGATATGGAGAGTCTACAACAAACAAATCCATGCGACTCTGTCTACGAGCAAACAGCTCTGCACCTTTTCCCTCTGCCTGAGGTATCTGTGACATTTCTGGGATGACACGTGGCTTAGGAGCCACAGGCGGTGGGACTCTTGTCCTATTGTCATCATTGTTGTGGGCAATATTTTCAGGTTCATAATATCCACACCTTGGTCTTTCGTCTAGGTTCTGCACCATAGACAACAGTTCAGGGTTTGGTGAGTTCTTCTTGCTGTCAGGTATCTTAAACAATGGCTTGTACGCACTACGGCGTCGGGAGTCTTGGAGAATACCAGTGCGGCCACCGGTTGAAGAGGATTTTTCACGATACACTACTGATGACTGCGAAGTTACAGGGCTTATAGGGGTCTCAGACGTTGCAGAGGTTAAAATAGAAGAGGGCTGGGATGGTATCGCTATGGTCTGAGGAGTAACAGGAGGCATAACAGGAGCTACAGCAGTCACCATGTTGTCAACAGGAGGAACAGTTGTTTCGCCGTTTATAAGAAAGGTAGGTTCTTGGGTTTGAGAGGTGGCAACTATGGGAGGTGGCACGGATGCAACCTGGATGTTTTCAACTGAGGAGCAGTGAAGAGCAGGTTGAGAATATGATTCCACAAATACAGAAGCAGGTGGAGGAACAGACTTTCCAGGCATAAAGGGCTGTGTGGGTATCATTTCAGATCGGACATCTTCACTCATTTGATTCAATGTGACTTGGCTAACAAAGGAGACAGGGATGACACCCATGGCACGCTCTTCTGATGCTGCTGAAAATGAAGGTCCCACCACAGCCACTGAAACAGGTCTGGGTGTCTTCTTACTGACCGCAGGGCGAAACACGACAGGAGCGGTGGCTGCCCGATTGGTAACGCAGCCTGGGGCAAAAGGACGGGCAGTTCTATTTAACACAGAGCTGGCAGGTAGTTCTGGTAGAGGAGTTGGTGGTGGAGGCATCACAGTGTCAGCAGAAGGTGCTGAGGCATTAGTTTGGGCCACCACATTGGGGGCTGGCACCATTGTGCTTGAAGTATCCCTGTTAACTATAACATGGACAGCAGGAATGGCCTGAGGTGTACTCATCTGTGTCATGTTTTGTGTTTCTGCTGGTGGAACCTCATGATGTAGTGTTTTTGAAGGTCTGGCAGGTTTTGGAGCAACTGGTGGTGGCTGGACATTGGGCTTTGTCAGTGAGTCTGGTTGTGATTGAGGTTGCAGTGTTTGAGGATGTGCTTGCGCCTCTTTCAGTACAATGCCCAGCCTTTGGCTTTGTAACTGTTCTTGTGCAGCTTCCATTTTCTTTGAATGTTCCTCAGCCCTTCTCCTCTGCTGCTCAAACAACTGTGCCCCCTTCCCAGACGTATCACTCAAACCAGGACTGAGAGCACCACCCTCTCCTTCCTGACATCTGGAAGCAGATCTTTTCTCTAGCATCTCAAGATAGTCGCTGTCCCATGTGGGGTCCGGTGCAGCAGAGAAACCTTCCTCATCAAATTCTGATTCGCTGCCAGGAAATATGCCATCCTCTTCTTGAGAGTCTTGCCTCATGTCCTCATCAACACTTCCAAAGCTGGTTAGTGTGTATTTCTTGGAGCGTTGCCGGCGCTTTTTAAACATCAAGACACCCTTTGAATGAGGGTTTGGTGCATCCGTCAGCAGTGAGGCGATGGTGCGGCACTTGGAACGAGCTTCTTTCACCTGTTTGTCCATGATCGTCTCTCCGCGGTTCAATTCTGCATAACATGAGATGAAACGTTTGAGACAAAATTGAATTATACATTTATTTTTATGGCTTTACACCATTCACTTTATTCAGTCAGATATGGTGTTGAATAAAGTCAGCAGTAGTCTTCTCGCTTATTAGGCCTGTAATATTTTGCAAAATCAGTGCAGAAACCATTACAGCTTGTCCATGCACTTGCTAAATGTATCTCCTCTGCAAGGAGGAGTTAGGATAGTTAAAGATAGTTTTTTTAACAGTTTTCAAAGCATTT
The DNA here is from genome assembly GCA_039654625.1 of Rhinogobio ventralis. Taxonomy (NCBI): domain Eukaryota; kingdom Metazoa; phylum Chordata; class Actinopteri; order Cypriniformes; family Gobionidae; genus Rhinogobio; species Rhinogobio ventralis. Next base: position 26,471,577 of record CM077204.1, read on the forward strand.
TGCAACAGGGACCAACTTATTATATTAATCTGCAGCAATTAGAGGAAAAGAGCATGGTGCCAAATTGATTTGTCTACAATGGGCACATGCTTTATTTACCAGTGCTTAACTGTGGTCCCTGAGAAGAGCATAAGAATTTTTAGAGTACAGATTAGAGTTGTTTTTAGATGTATGACTGTTTATTTATGCTGGTGCTTGAAATGACACTGCTTCAAATAGCTGCAGCTCTGAAGATGCTTGTACACTTTATAAAAATGGTACTGTGGCACATGACCCAAACCTAAAACTAACCATTAAGTCTAACCTCTAACATAATCCCTAAACCTAACCATTAGTATAACAGGGAATTAATTTAACTAGAATTAATGTAAATCATGAGGTGTAGCCGTTTCATTGGATTTAATAACTGTTGAGTAAATAAATGAATGGTTATCATCTTACATATTTTTCACACATATTTAACATAAATGTTCTATTAATAGCACATTAGATTCCACAGCAAGTAATCTCAGCATAAACACAGATGTCAATGTGTTGTTTACCACCTGATCTGGGACCTACAAACACACATTCCGCAGCTGCAGTTCAGGATCAGTGTCATACCAGCATTACTAGTGTCCAGGCACTGGAATGTAAAACACTAACCTGTCTTCTGAAGTATGCTAATTTGTGATTTATACTGATGACATTTAAGTGACTCTAAATTCCAGCCAGATGTTGGCTGTTCATGTCTGAAAACAATACTGAGAATACTAACAATACTGTCCAGTATTTCAGCTGAGAATCTAGGTAGAGAGAATGAGGCCTGTGAGGAGCACTGTCACCTGATATGAGCAAGCAGCTGGAGATGCTTATGCCAGCTCATGCAAAGCAGTGCTCAGGTTATCAACCCTGTGAGCTTCAGGACAAATATAGACACCGGTGGGGGCTAAAAGACTCAGCATGATCAACGCTCGTCTCTTCAAGGGTTTACATGCAGGCAACCACAAGCAAAGAAAGTGTTCATGACAGTAAGCCAATCACAAGAGCAATCATCTTCATATACTCACTTGCTTGTTTTGCTTTATCCATGTATGTTAATGTGAGTTCCTCATCCACTGGATTGTCAACTGGCCCAACCATGGGCACCAACTGACTACGAGAGCTCAGCATAAGAGCTTCTTTGGCTCTCTCTGGAGAAACAAGAGGAGGAACATTTGTGGGCTCCTGAAACCCACTGTCTTCTTCCATTAGCCCTTCTCGTGGGTTTTGGTCATCCGCGCTCATGGATGAGGTCTCGGTGGAGGTCTGTGAGGACCAGGCTCCATGGGGAGGGGGCTGGTAAATCACTTCTCTGCGGGCTACACCAGGCAATGCATCTTCCCTCTTATTAGACCCCAAAAGATTGTACATTTGGGCATCTGAGGCACTGTCATACCCACTCATTTCAGAAGTCTCTGCTCCCTCTGGTGAGGCTCGAGCAGCTTTGCCAGGTGAATTGCTGGGACTGCGTCGTTTTGGTTTGCGTTGCCTCTCATGAGCAGCCACATCTGCATCACTGTCAGTTTCTCCGTAGTAGGCTTCACTGCCCGGCGGGGAGGTCAGTCCACTGCGTCCGGTTGGGGATATCAGGGATCCACGGTGTATCTGCCGCACACTAGACTGGTGAGATCGGGAGCTGGATGGTGACATGGCCCTAAGGGCAGCACGGTACTCTTTATCAATGCGGGGAGAAGGAGCTCGAGCAACCAGAACCACCGACTGGAAGCCAGCCGGTGCCCTGATAGACATGTGAGAAGGTAAAATAGCACAAGGGTGGTCAGAAACAATAGCTCACAGCAGCCCTGGCTTGGAGGTCTAAATACAGTCAATACAATCATTTACTTTCAGCTCCCATTAAACACACACATAAGCATTGGCAAAGTAAAAGATGGTTTACCTCCTAACTCGGATGTGTAACGTTCCTGGCATGCTGTCGATCAGGTTCATGACCTGGGCGTGTGACAGACTCCCACAGGAATTTTCATTGATGGACACCAGCTCATCTCCTTCACGCAGTCCGGCCCGACATGCTTTGCTTCGCTTACGCACCTACAGGATAAATGTAAGTTGATAATGTCAAGAAGCCTCAGATATTTTACATGGAAAAGGTGAAGACTAAGGCACTGATATCACAAAAAAGTAAAAAGTAGACCTGCAAGGAATCACAACGAGTGACATATGAATTTGGTCATATACGTTTATAAAGTTCATATTTAGTGTCTTCAATTCACCTATCCTGCATGTTTGAATTGTAAGGGAAACCAAAGCACACACATCAACATTGGGAGAACATGCAAACCCACATCGAAAGATCTCCTTACACAGCCAGGACTTGAACCAAGGACCATCATGATGTGAGGCAACAGTGCTACCCACTGAGCCACTATTACACCCATGAACGCAATATGAAATATATTCCAAAATAAAAGTATAGTTCTTAATCAATAAATGTTACTGCAAATAAGTGAAAAACTTCAAATAAAAAACTTTATATTTACTGTATGAATGTTTAAATAAGAGTGAAAACTGCACAGTAGGCTGGCATAGACAATTAACAGACACTGCCTATGTGCCAGTGTTAGTGTTGTTTCTCAATTGGACCTTGCAATGCCATTGCTCAAACCCCTGTCCTGTCTGTCATCTTACTCAGCACAGGAAGAGCTTTGATTTCAGTGGTTTTTCACAGGTTGCATGTCTTACTGAAGCTGCAATAACCAGTCTATAAATACTTAAATTTATACTATAAATAAGGACAGTGTGATGTGTTAATGACATTTTAAATTCTCTGCTCTTTAATACTGTGTGAAAGCTCCTGAGTCAATATACTTGACTGTTAAAGCTAGGATAGGCAATGTTTTTCATAAACACTTTTTGTTATACTGGTTGAAACGCTCTTCATATCCTGACAGCAATCTATAGTTGAAGTAGTCTAAATATTGAAAATGTACATATATCTTGTGCTTTGAGACATGGTGTAAATTAATGTTGTTTCTTGTGACGCTTTGCAGACTCTGCTCTAGCTGTGTGCTCGTTCATGTGTTTTGGAGGAGGCGTGGCTTTAGAGGGTCTGCTAGATATGTCTGCTCCTTTGGCTATTGATTTATTTATATAGCGCTTTTTACAATAAAGATTGTTTCAAAGCAGCTTTACTGTGATAACAGGAAAATAATGCAACAAAGTTTGTTTCAGCTGTACAGCAGATCTAGAAGAAGTGTCATAGTCCAGTTTAAGTAATTTCAGAAAAAAAAAAAATTTTTGTTCATTTATCTATACAGCCACTCTTGAGAAAACAGTGATGTCATCGTCCAGCTCAGTTCTCATATAATGGTGTCAATGCAGGCAGATCAATAATATTGTTGAATATTCAGCGTCCCCAACTAAGCAAGCCAAAAGGCAAAGGCAACAGTGGCAAGGAACCAAAACTCCATCAGGTGACAGAACGGAGAAAAAAAACCTTGGGAGAAACCAGGCTTAGTCGGGGGTGGGGGTGGGGGTGGGTGCAGTTCTCCTCTGGCCAGTCTGATTATGCAAAACAGACAATATGGAATATGGGTCAGTGATCTGGTTTTCCAATTCTGATTCTTATCATGTTGCCTGGGGTTTTTGGGATACAGCAGGTTGTAAATGCAGAGGTTACAGGTTCAGGACCTAGCGGTGAACTGGGATTTGGAAACTGACCTGTCTTGTTCTGGGGGAGTGTCCATACCATTAGTTTAATCTAATTCCCTTTTGATGACAAGCATCTAGCTAGCAATATTTTTAATTTTATTTTTATTTCCTATACAATTACAAACATACATGACAACAACATGACCACCAGAATAGTTGCTTTATCATTACTTGTAAATGCATTATATAAAGTAAATGCATTATATAAAGGACATGTTCCTGTATAAACAAAACAAAGTCTGCTGGAATTGGGTGAAAGTAGACTGATTTCTTTGAGAGATGACAAGCATGGTGTGGCATGGGACCAAATTAAATTTAATTAGGACAAATGCTATTAAATATGACCTGAATCCTCAAAGGCTGAGAACAGTAAAATGTGTGCGAGAGTAGCCTATAAAGTTCAACAACCCTAATTTATATTATAGGCTAATATTCACTAACATTAATTATAACATGTATAATCTACGATCTACTAAGTAATTACAAAAAACAGCAGAAATCAACATCACAAGACTGACACATTAGCTTCTCATGAGCTACTACAGTCATAAATTACTTATCAAATATTTCAGCTAATTATCATTCTACATATGAAGCTTTATTCTACAAACTTGGCTTGTTACTGGTAATATACCCTTGAATTATTACTATTACTAAATTTGTCTGCAGTTCAGATAGTACTTGAAAGTTCACAGCTCTATGAATTCTTTTGCTTTTTTGGTAAAGGATCAGTTCCACACCACACTCAGAGTTCAGGGGCCTTTGCTTCTGGTTTCCATTACATCTCAAAGCTGCTTTAAACATCTTAAGTTTCTTTAGAACTGAAGAATTGTAGGCTGACATAACATTCACCCCGGATTCACAGACAAGGTTTAGCCTAATCCCAGACAAAAAAATGCACGTTTGAGCCGTTTTAACTTAAAGCAACTTGCACTGACATATCTTAAAATATGTCAGTGCCATTGTTTTGTCTCAAGATGCACACCAGTAATGTTTTTCTTCTAAGGCACGTTTATAAAAGCTACTTAAATGTCCTAACTGAACTGAAGCCTAATCCTAGTTTAGTTTAAACCCTGTCTGTGAAACCAGGTCTAAAAGGGATGTATAGTTCACTCATTTTAAGTTCATTTTCTGCTGATGTGTTTCCAGCAACCATACCTTGGCAACCTGCAGAGGCATCTGGTACTCGATTCCTCCCTGTAGTCGGAAGCCCCATGGTGCTCCTCCGGATAGGGTGATGATAACCTCCTCAGCCACCATGGTGTGGTCTGTGCTTGCGTCTATAATTCAGTTTGTAACCAGGGGGGCCCTCAGTATGCACAGTCCATGTTATTACAGGGCCCCCTCAGAGAAGACAACTACTACTGCAACCATGTCCTAGGGTTCCTTCTAGTTGCCCACCTGAGTTGAGTCTCTCACACGAATACACACAGATCCCCTCCCACACCCTGAGCTGGATGCTGGTGATAGGGGCGCAGCCATAAAGGAAGTTAAAATAGAGAGGGAAAGAGAAGAGATACCCACCGTCTCCCTATGAAGTGGAATCTTGTGTTGGATGAAGGTAGGAACTAGTTCATCACAGCTGTGCTGTCACTCACAGAGCTGGCTTGAAGGGAGGGGGGCGTACATTTCAGATTTAAAAATAGCCCTTTGCCTCTCTTGCTAAGCGGGCAAGCTTTTTAACGACTTCAGAATAGCAACAAGTTTTGACTCTGAAAGTGAAAGAAATTACTTGTGTACAATGACTCTGTCATTGAAAATATCTTATAATCTAACCTTTCTTTTCTGTAAAGGGTGGTCAAGAAAGTTCCAGTGTGGTTATTCTTTTCTAGGTGTTATTTTATAACATCAGGACCTTCTAATAGTGTGGCATGGATCACAGAGCTAGTTTGTTTAATCATTGCATCTGTACACATAGCAGCAGACCTGTTCTCTTGGCATCTAAACTGGGACACTTGGCCAATCAATCTTTCTTTAGACAAGCACACACATGCCTGACCTCAGTGGGAAATTAAAAGAGACTTGGTGACAATTTATTTCAACATACAGGAATTAGACTTTGTTCACTATACATTTAAGACATAATGTACATTTTATTACATTACCAAATGATAATTCAGTAATGTTCAAAAGTCTGGGGTTAGTAAGATTTTAAAGAAATTAATAGCAGGGACGCATTCAATTGATCAAAAGTGACAGTAAAGACTTTTACACTGTTACAAAAGATTTCAAAATGTCTGTACTTTCTATTCATCAAAGAATCCTGAAAAACAAAATATTATATCCTCCAAAATATTAAGCAGCATAACGGTTTTCAACACTGATAATAAAAAGAAATGTTTCTTGAGCAGCAAACCAGCATTAGACTGATTTCTGAAGGATCATGTGACACTGAAGACTGGAGGAATGATGCTGAAAATGCAGCTGCAACGGTGTACATGTGATTTTTTTTTTTTAATACATTTGCAAAGATTTCAAACAAACTTCTTTCACGTTGTCATTATGGGGTATTGTTTGTAGAATTTTGAGGACTGTGAATACTTTCAGGATGCACTGTAAATACAAATCATTAAGTATTAAGGTATACAGTAAAATGTTTCCACATGACTCCTCTAAAGTTTAATCTGCATTAACATTTGGATAATATAAATTTTTTTTGGTAACACTTCAGTTTAGGGTCCAATTGTCACTATTAACGAATTGCTTATTAGCATGCATATTACTAGGATATTGGCTGTTTATTAGTACTTATAAAGCACATATTAATGCCTTATTCTGTACGACCATATTCTATATTCCTTAATCTTACCCAATACCTCAACTTAATAACCTTACTAACTATTAATATGCAGTAATTAGGAGTTTACTGAGGCAAAAGTCATAGTTAATAGTGAGAAATGGACCCTGATCTAAAGTGTGACCAAAAATTCAAATGCAAGCTGAACAGGAAAGACAGTGATGTTGAAATGATCTTTTATTAAATGCTTCCAAATGTTTCAATAATAACAAGCTATGATGGTTTAACAACATTCAAACAAACACTTGATAGATTTAAATTCATATATATATATTTTTTTTAATTGTATGGTCATGCAAAAAATCCAGCATCCAATGAAACTTCAGAGTATAATCATATGTAGTCCCATCATATATGGTTACAATGCAAAAAAACTGACAAGAATGGGGCAACATACCAAGCTAAAGCTTTGTTAATCTCTTTTAGTCAATTTCTTTACAAATTAGCATTGGAAACCATATCTCAGAGCCACATTTCATTTACCTTGAAGATGCAGGTAATATACACATATTTAAATTTTAGGTAACACACACAGTGAAAATTATTACAAGTAAGTTACACATGCATATTTTCCTTCTGCTGAACTGCATATATGGTTTGGTTGTGAGAGTTATTTAGTTCAGGAATTATTCATAGCATACAAAGGCGTTTGTGTCCATCTAACAGTCATAAGAAATACAAGAACTATAATCTCCTGCATCTGGAAACATCTCTTAACCATTTACATTTATGATGTAAGTTTAACAGACTAAACTGCACTTTTTTTAAACAAGAACACTCTGTGGAGGAAGTGGCCAGATCACACTGTCAGAAGACACACTGCAGCAGGGGGCAACAGAGAGCGCAGTATGAAGGTATGGCAGACATCACAGTGCCAGACGGTTTCATTTGTGGACAAGTGAACTCACTAACAAGATGCCGTAGGGCAGGAGTACTCTCTTTCCTCCCTTTTTTCAACATATAGACTTGGGTGCAACATTTGACCAACTTTAAAAGGTAATGTGTCACAAGAAATGGCTTAGCACAGAGTAAAGAGGGAACGGCAAGCCCCCTAGGCATCACAATTTACACACAGGATTCTACATAATAACACGGTCAAGAACAGTGTTCCGATGTATGACAGTCACACAAATAAACTTTAAAGGGAGCACAATGTGTCCATGTGCTTTAACACACCCAAACCCACTTTTTTTAACTATGCATGTTTATTGTGTACGTGCGTCTGGATGAAGACGATTGGCTAAGCATTTGAATCATCCCTCGTCAATGATTTGCATTAGTATTTACAGGTTATACTAAAAAAAAAAAAAAAAAAAAAAACCCCACACAAAATAAAACAAGATCCTAAACAAATCCAACATACCCAGAACAGATTCTGCCACAAAATGGACCCCAAAACACCCTGGAACTGCATTCATCAAGTCATTTTCATTCGATCCCCTGCCTATGGATGCTCAGGTGATCACTGTTACTAAAACCACAATCAAGTCACTATGTATGATGATGAGACAACATACAATACCAGAACAAGTGTACAGACACTCATGAAGGGGTAATGTGACAGTTTGGGTCTTCTTCTAAAGCGTGGACCCCTATGGATGATGGGTTTCATAACCTGAAGTTGCAAAGCAGTCCACAAAAAAGTGAACAGAACAGCATAGAGTCTCAAGCTTATGTGCAAAACAGTACAGGCCATTTCAATTTTTCCTTTTTCGACATGCTTACAGTCTACAAAATGATATGCACAGCAGCTGGAAGCCTAAAAGAGTGAGTAACTGAGAGGGAGGGCGAGGGCTGTGAGCATGTTTGTGTGTAGTGTTTAGCGCCCCCTGGGGACCAAGAGACATACAACAAACTTAAATCAAAGTAAGCGAGAGTTCTGCAACTTCAGGTTCAGAGAGCCGGGAGGTTATGGGTGCAAACATACACAAAGGCAAGTAAACCAACCCAACTTGAGTTTAGGCCTCATGTGGAAGTGTGTGGAAAGTAGATCTACGCAAAACACTACATAGCAACAAGCATCTTGGACCCAAGAAAGAACATTTATACTTACACAAACACACATCTCCTCACCCTTTTCCCCCTGGACACCACAGACTGTTTTGTCCATTCTCGTTATAAATATCTATTTATGCACAACTATATTAAATCCTGTCCCACTTTAAAACAGTTGTCTTGAAAACACAAAATACTTTCAAATACAGCATCATTCAGGAGATTAAAAACCAAGAGTTTCACAAAAACACGACCGAAATGCAGAAAAAACATCCCCAGCCCCATTCCCCCCTTTTAATGAAAATAAAAGCAACATTAAAACATCCTCTTCTCAAAGTCTATGAGTCTACACTTTGGTGCGTCAACATCTGATACAATTTTTCGTTCCCTCTGATATGCCATGCCATCACATTCGTTGCGTAAAAAAAGATAAACAAAACAGAAAAATGTCCATTTACCCTTTAAACGGTGCGTGCTCTTCAAAAATTCACATTATTGATTCTATCTTCCATCTCTACCAGCTGTTAATTACACATGTGAAGATCTCAATATTTTACAATATATTACTAATACTTTAAACACCATTTCTGAATGTCGGGCAGCAGAGATTATGGGATTATGGGTAAAGACAATACAACGCCCCGTGTGGGCATTAGAAGCATGCAGCATCCAGAAGGCAGGGCTGCTGCCGTGGCCGCCCGCCCCACATCTAGCTAGAGTTGGACTGAAGTGGTGGCCACTTTTAAATATATTTCATAGTTGTGTAAATTTTTTCCCTCACGTATTCAAAACTTCAAGAGGCTCTCTTCTGGCCGGGCTCCAGGCGGCAAGACGTGCACGGAGAAGAAATGCTCCAATCAGCTTTAGTATTCAGGCATGCTAAGGGAGAGAATATGAAAAACGCTAAATAATATTTTACTTGTTGTGTTGACACCAAGATGTCTGTCAATCAGTATATACCTTTGCCCTGTGTGGTTCACTGTAGAGGTGCGGCAGGCGCTCCGGAGCAGTGGAAGTGGATGTTAAGCCACTTGGCATCTCGGCGGTGCCACACACGCGTCTCCTCTGATTGGCTGCTGCGTGGCCGGCCCTGGCTGTCGATGTACTGCGTCAGTCGGATATAAGCGATGCAGGCGGCATCCTCTCCAATTAGGTGCACGTGAGGATTCAGGATGGTTGTGTGCACAGGCTTACTGTTCTTACTCAGCACTGTAGTCAAACACAAGCAATAGATAAAGGTGAATTTTCTTCTAACTATTTTATGGAGCATGAAAATATGTTATTCATATGTACAATAAACTTATACAGCTATATTGCACATTAGTACATTAAAAAGCATGGGGCCTACAATTCTCAAAGTAGAACTTATGGAAGTCCATTCCCTCGACCAGGTTTCCAAGCGCCTCAGGCTCAAAAGAGGTCAGGCCAGGGTCACAGATTCTCCTGGAACAGTAAAGGTTACAGAGATGACAATGCAAACCACTTCTCAGTTTTGACTGAATGTAGGGCTTTAATATGCCTTCAATATCTGAAAATTCCATAACTGTTCACGTCCTTTAGCAAAATAAAGCATTGACGCAAAAATACTCACATAAAAAAAATGAAGTAAATAAAACTGTTTAACTTTACCTAATTGAAATATGCAAATTGGCATTGTTATGACTTACTTAAAGGGATAGTTCACCCAGACATGAATGTGTATATGACTATCTTCTTTCAGACTAACACAATCGGAGTTGCTCTTCCAAGCTTTATGATAGTAGTGAATGGCGCTCCTGATTTTGAAGTCCCAAAAAAATTCTCGTTTTAGACTTGTGACCAGTGTTTTGTTTTGCTCCATCCTCTGCGCTTCCGTGTTCGTCAACGTGTCATGCATCAGGTCAGAGATTACTCTTTTGGCGTAAGTTGACTTGCGTAGACTGTCTGCCGGAAGCTAGTTATTTTAGTTTATAAAGACTTAAATATAGATATTTTTCGCTTTGCTTCAGAAGGCCTTTATTAATCCGCTGGAGCCGGGTAGATATCTTTTATGATGGATGGATGCACTTTTTTGCATTTCTCGACCCCCATTCACTGCCATTATAAAGCTTGGAAGAGCTAGGATATTTTTAATATAACTCAGATTGTATTCGTCTGAAAAAAGAATGTCATATACACCTAGGATGGCTTGAGGGCGAGTAAATAATGGGATAATTAAAATTTTTTGGTGAACTATCCCTTTAACATGCACACATTTGCAAATTATTAAAAAATTCGACAGAAAATGATCAGTGATTTTAACGAGTGTTTATAAAATGTTTCACTCATGTTGTAAGTAAACATGCTTGTGCTTTTTAACAGATGAACCAAAAGTGCTGATTAAACAAGATTTACAAAATGTTCTCTTGATTACCAGCAATATCAATAAAATATGGCGTTTGTTCTATTATTAAATCTAAGATATTCCATTTTCTATATGCGCTACATAAACATTTTGGGCCAGATTTACGAACAGCTTGCGACAGCGCAAACCCTCTGGCATTAAAAAAAAATACAGTCAGGATTTACTAAAGACACGCAGTGAAAAATTAGAGCTGAAATGCATGGACAGTTATTTTCAAGTGGAGCTCACTGCAGAGTCAAATGACGTCCAGATCCACATCTCTGGACATCTAATGGGGTGGAGGGATAGAGTTGTGGTTAGGGTGTGGTTGAATATTGTAGCCCCACCCATTAGACCCAAATTACATTAGCTCTTAGACATAAGCCCCACCCATTTGCTCTGCAGTGAGCAGCCTCTTGTTATTTTTGCGGCTGGCCTTATTGCACATGCATTTGTAGGGGTTTCTTATTCAGACGCAAAATTTATGGGAGGAGAGTATTTAAATGAATCATGCAGGGTGATTTACTAAAGTTTACGATAGTCAATTTACTGGTATTTGTGCCATTATTTACCGCCTTAAAAAAGCATGTCTTAAACCAGACGCTAATTTGCACTGCTCTTGGTAGATTGCGTTGGTCATTATGGAAATGATCTGGCTGCGTTTGTGGTGTTTGATTTTTTGTCAGTAGATCACACGCTGAACTTTCCACTCCCGATGGTGCTTTTTTGGAATTGCGCACTCACGCCAATTTGCCCTGTTTAGTAAATCTGGCCCTTTGTTGGCTATTATTTGGGTGAAAATGTACCAACAAAAATAATCACAATCCATAAAGTGCTCACAATGTTCAATCAGTGATATGGCATGTGAAAACAGCATATATAAACAGTACTTACGTGTAAGCTTCAAAATCTCCGTTGTTGATGGCCTCAATCAGCTGCTCCGTGATTTTAATGATCTCCTGCTTTCGTGCTGGTGTTTGGAGGAAACATAAGGACATAATCAAGGTTTATCCACATCCATTATTTGAAAATTGCAAACCAACGGTATGCTTCTAGCTGGCTGCTCCAGAAATCTCATTCAGCTCAGCATTCTATTGGTTGTGTCTTTCAATATCCACCCAATCCACCCTGATTTTGGCACAAGCAGAGGTCGTGAATGACTTGTATTCAAAGATTATTAAACGTTTATGATTTCAACCAGCTCAGTAACTACAAGCCAACCACCCATTGTTTTACTCAAAGTACAAACAGTTCACACTCGCATGAGCTCATAATCCCTACGGATGGACATGTTTCTCTAGAGGACTGTTATAGTGTGATGAACTGCAGAGGGAATGTCAGGATATCTATTTAGAAAAACATCAAATTAATTTTATCTGTCACTAGGGGTGCATCTCAATCAGTTCCCTAGCTCCTGAGCTCATGAATCAGTATATCATGAACATGAGTTCGGGCACTGGTAAGGACAGAAAGGATGCTGGCTCACTACACATTGGGACACTGATGTCCCTATTTCCGGCGACATGACAACGTCCTCATTGTACAACATCATTACTGGTATTTATGAACAACAGCAGAGCTGATATCTTTCTGACATTACTTGTAATGTTATTTAAAGTACATTATGATAAATACTTTGCCTGTTACATATATGTGCAACATTTCAGACATACATAAATTATAAATGTTAGCTAGATTGTGTTTATTATCTGTCTAACGATGTATGCTTATCCTGAAATATATGTTTTTAATATATAATAATAGAATAGAAAGTATTATTTTATTATATCCCGTGTTGTTATCTGTCTTTATGTGTAGTAATTTGGCTCACGTGATTTAAGATTCATGCTTCAGAACTTCTGTTAATGGAACATAGTGAGCATCGATGCACCCTGGGTTTTGTGGTGCATTGTGGAACTTTTTAGGGAGCGAACGTTTCAGTGCACCGGAAGCATTCTGCGATTGAGACAGCCCATAAAATGGCCGACTCCCTGATCAGTGCCTTGACGGCTGAACTAGGGAGCTGATTGAGACGCACCCTAGATCAACAGTCTAAGACTTACACTGCTGCCTGTGCACGCTGCTGCCCCCTGGTGTTGTGGAGGCTGGAGCAGGTACAGCAGGCTCTAAATCAGGGCAGGAGCTCTGACCTGAACTGCTCCAAGCAACATTCTTAACATCATGTGGTGGTTCGACTGCAAGACAACGGGACAAATAAACAAAACTAAAACTAAGCACACAGAGATGCTAGGCCACAGCAAAACAAAAGTCTGACAAACAAAGTTAGCACTAAACAGAGACAGGCTGTGTTCGGAATAGTATACTACTCTACTACTATTGCTACAGCTGCATGTATACTGTGCACAATATGCACATTTTCTGTATGCATAGTTGACCTGAACAACCAATTACATTTGGCAAAACATGTGGTATTCAACAGAAATTACTGTGTGAAATACTACATCACACAATGAAATGTGCTCAAATTCACCTTCCATTTCTACTGTGATAAGAAATTTTAATTGAAATTAATCATCTTTAACATCCATTTCTTCACTCATTATTTGATAAGGAAAATGTCTACAAACATTTCTGCAAAAGACAAATTTTTACAAATTTTTTTTTTTATACATTTAATTGTATTTTATTTCCATTTTCCATTTCAATAAAAAAAAGAAAAAAAAGTAGGCATTATACAGTGTATACTGTGTAATACTAGTTAGTAGTACACTAGTATTCTATTCCAAGCATAGACACAGTCACTAATTCATCTAGATCAGTGGTTCTCAACCAGGGGACCGGGGCCTTAGTACATTTCCAGGGGGGATACAGGTTGACTTAATACTCAAGTCATCCTGTGTGTATTAAGAATTAAATATAAATGGATTTATAAATTATTATTAAACTAAAATAATCCAAGTCTTAATCCAAATAAAACAAAATCTAGAAAAACAAAATCAAGATGTAATAACTGTATATTGTTTATTGCTAATGTTTTCTTTATTGTAGAACACAGAGATAATAAAAAAGTTTGAAAACAAGCAGCTTTGTCATACAGTAGAAATACCTGAAATATCTTATACAGTCAAACCAAAAATTATTCAGACACCAGATATTATTTTTTACTAGTGGGTACAGGACACTATAGTTCATTTATGTAAGTGAGGATAGCAAAATAAAGTAAACGGTGACATAATATAGCCAAAAGTTCTTCATACAGTGGGCTACCAGTAAAATTGATAACAATTTGGGACCAAAATTATTCAGACACTTTGACCTGACCATGTTTTGCTTAAGTGTTTTTTCTTTAATTGCTAATGCGACCTTTTACACCACAGACTGAACAAAATTAAGCATTGCTTGGTAACTGGTTGACTCTAAATCGGTATTATCTAATTGTGTACTTAAATTTAACAGCTGACAGCTGATTGGTTGATTGTAATCCATTATATACCTTTCTATCAAAGTTATCTGACATTATCAAGATAAATTTGTTCTTGTCATATTTTATTACCATTTTCTAAACTATAGCAAATAAACTGTGATAATGTGAGAAAATGTTGAAGGTGTCTGGATAAATTTTGGTTTGACTGTATAATGTGGGGGGAGGGGTTGAATATTGTGTTAGAAAATGGAGAGAATTTGAGCCCAAAAGGCTGAGAATCTCTGATTATATTGATGTTGCATACACTATCGAACTACTGCAAACCATTCTTAAACCACTGCTATTCACTGCATGTCACACAAAAAACACATTTAATAATAAAGTGATAAATATGTATGAAAATTATATAGAGGCTTACAGCATGTTCAAGCAATACTGCAACAGAGCTGGCAGGGTTTGCTTTAACAGTCCAGCAGATGGTGACAGATCTTATGTTTTTTTTTTTAAAAAACAGACCTGCAGTATTCTGGTTCAATGGTTTGAGCAGTTGCTGAACTCAACATGCAGCCAAGAAAGAGCAGAGATGGCAAGACGGCCTGTGTTATGACGGTGGCAGTAATCTATACTGGCATAAGCAGTACGAGTTAATGAAGAACACAAGAGGAATAATGGCCATACTGAGTAGAGCGAAGCACAGTGTGTGCATGTTGAAAGGTGTCTGGCGTGTACAGTCCCAGCACGGCCCTCTGCTCATCTGTCACACTCAAAGTATTCAGTGTCACACAGATAAATAAATGAAAAGGTCACTCTGACTGAGAAGGTCAGTGCAATTCTTTCCATGTCAGAGGTGAGGACGTACACGAGTAAAAGGGCAAAGATGGTGGACTGCGATGGAGACTCAAAATCAGGTAAAGTGACATTCTCAGGCCTTGATTTCTGTGCGGATTACAGCAGATTACGTGGCATGCATTTTGTTGCAATGACTCACGAAAGCCATAAAAAGGCCATATTGTCTTGAAGGGGTCATATCACAAGGAATCAAATTTTCCTTGAGCTTTTGAGATAAACTACAAAAGCACACCATAGCTTTCATTTTAACTCAAAACTTTCTCCTCAGTACAAAAAGAGAATTTACTGAAACTAAGTAGTAAATATGACTCAATCTAAACATCCACAAATTTCAGGCATCACAAAGATGAACACTTTAACACAGTATTCAAGTATTAAGTTTATTTTTTACCAACCTGATAATTTCAATACCATAACTGTTTATGTATCACATTTAAGCAATAAAACTGCTGCCTGTGTCTGAGTGGACAATTTATAAAGGCACAGCAACAAAAATATACCATTTCAAGGTCAGAGACAGTTGGTCCCATCATACACCTGGCGCAATGCGACGCAAGTGTTTTTTGCTAGTTTCAGCCCGACGCAGTTATCATTTTCACGTCCTGCGCCACATTTAAATAACAAATGCCCATGGTCTGAAAATGAGGCGTGTTGGACGTCAAAAACTGAACCACTATTTTCCCTGCAAAAAACAAAACAAAACGATAATGATAAAATGTATGATATGACCCCTTTCATACTGACACCAAACCACAAGATTAGAGCATTTAACAATGTAGATGTCCAGTGAGTCCATCTTAGCCAGATATTTTAATGTAACGTATTAAGTAATGAAAAGCTTAAAAAGGCGAAATACTCCAAGTTAGCAGTGGGAGCAGTAGGAACGGACAGAATGTGAGGTAGAGATCAGATGAGTCCAAGAGGGAGATGTAGGACCTGCTGATAAGGTCACTGCTGTTGCAGTTGACTTACTGGGTAGTGGGCAGGGGGGAGAGGCCTCAGTCTGAGGAGCCGGCTCATCCGAGCCACTGCACTGGCTGACCACTGCACTGTCATTGCTAGCCCCGCCCACCGATACTGACACAGACAATTAGGGGGAAAAAATTTGACATTTGTTGTGGTAAGCTATACCACAAGGCACAAACCTTTTTCCATCTTGCCTTTTGTGCTATATTTATATGTGGAAATGATGACATAATTTGCATGGTAATCATCCAAAAATATCAACGGCACACACTACACACACACAAAAAACACTCATGCTAAGACATAATGTGCATGCAAATTAAGAGCAGAAAACAATATAAAAGGTAAATGTTATGTGGGGAAAAGCAAAACAAAATAAGCAATAATTTCTGAACCCTGAACTCTCTAATACCTCTATACAAGGACATGTTGTACAACTGTTTGTTTTCGAAAAAGCTGAAAGACTTCTCTGTCTGGGACATATTTGCACCCTAGTATAGAATGTGAGATCGTTAGGCCTCTCCGCTATGACGCAAGTGGATCATTTCTAAAGTTTAACCCTCAGAGACAGACTGTTGGAAGAACAGCAATCAATGGTTATTTAAAGGTGCTGTATGTAAGAATGACAGCTAGTGGTTGAAATGGGTACTGCAGTCTAAATTCAAAATATTGTTTTCCCCCACCCCCTCCTCCTTAGACTCGACGCTCATGCGGGTTGCCAGTTTGAGGACACGCAACAGGAACAAGCATAATTGACAATGGAAGGTGAGGAGTCTTACACACTGTAAATTGATTAATTGATTTATCCACGTTTTAAAATGCTTCCGTTCATAGATTTTTAGATGGATGCCAAAGCTTTTTAGGTCGGGTAGAATCTGCAATCTCTGACCCAGTTGTTATGGCTGCAATACGCTGTGTTTTCCGCCAACTGGCAACCTGTGGTGTTGATATACTATTGGGTAAATTGGCAACGTGTGTTATCGCACAGACCAACACAAAAACAGACGTTCTGACATGGAACGCACATTTCAAAGTAAAATAACTGGCTGTAGCATTGTTTTTCAGAGAAATGAGAATGTGAACTTAGCATGTTTCCTAAATATCTCAGTATATTAGATCTCAGTATATTGACTATTGAGTGTACCTGACTATCAAGCTTAGATTAGTCTCAAGTAATGAATGACCCTAAAGCTCTACTGACTCATTAAACATCAGATTGAACAGAAATGATTAAAGTAAGGTAATCTTTGTATCTAACATCCCTCAAAAAGCAATATAGAAGCTCAAAAAAGCTCTGAATTTATCAAAAAGGCCAATCAGATGATGAATGGTGCCATGATTGTATATAATTGAGTTGAAGCCATTGTGCAATATTGCTGTGTGGTAATGAACCACCGTGTGACTCTTCTAGACAACATACTGAGATGTGATACGTAGGCACAGTAATTCTCAGAAGAGGTATTTGTTGCCTGTAAAGGTCAGTGCTGTAAAACGAATATTCCCTCAGATATTGTGGACATTCATTATACGAACACAAAACTTTGTGATTCATCAGTGTCATGGTAACTTTGACAAACACAGCACGGCTCCTTTTCATAGCAAAGCTTGTGCTGATTCATGATAGCAAATCAGTCAGTCTGACCTTGTTTTGCTCCCTTATACTGCATAATAGCTGCTGCTGTAGTGACCAGCAATATATCTACAGTTGACAAACTGGCCGTCAACATACACAAAGCAATTATCATACCATAAAGGCCCTTTCACCACTCACTTTCAATCTCTCACTACCTGTATCTGTATAATATTTATTCCCTCTGGTCCCTTATTACCACTATTTGGGAAAGTAACAAACCTTGACCCCATTCACATCTGGTATTAATGTCCGTCCAAAGCATTTTGCGATCCTTTCATTGAAACCACATTCAGAGGTTGTCAGAAACGCATAGAATTTGTAGTATAAAATGCATCCCAATGCGTTCTTGACAATTTTGTGTTAATATAGGGGAAAAAACAAAAAACGCAAATACATAGCGCTCATCAAATATGGTAAACGGAAGGTCAACCGTACTAGCTTGACACACGACAAATATCATTGGTTCATATTTGACATGCTCTATGTATGTGTGTTGATCAATGTTTATATGTAAATAAAAGCCTTAATAAAAACTGTTCATAATATTAACCAACCGTGTCTCTTCAGAAGACTTTGATTAAACCCCGTGATTCATATGCATTTCTTTATCCATCTCTTTATAAACTCATTTTTTTTGTGTAATGGATTTTCATTGGAGGGACAGAAATCTCCCATGTTTCATTAAAAATCTATTTATTTGTGTTTAGAGGATAAATGAAAGTCTTATGCGTTTGAAATGATGTGAGGGTGAGTAAAGGCAAATCTTAACTATTTTACGTTTTGGCAAATTGGTGGCAAATTCATATGAATTCAAACACTTTCATTTGTACTTTCGTAAAATCCCCCACTCTTAAAATAGTTGTTTTCTTGTATGATTGGTTTGGTAAATGTTTGGGTGAACAATAAAGCACTTTTGAAAAAAAAAAAAGTTGAGGATGTTTTTTTTTTACAACAAACCGACTTCTATTAGCTTAATAAAATGAATATTTGGTGCGACCACTGTTTGTCTTTAAAGCAGCACCAATTCTCCTAACTTCACACAGCTTTAAACACAGATTGCAGGTAGGTTGTTTCAAACATCTTAGAGAAGTTGTCACAGTTCTTCTATGGATTTAGACAGTCTCTGCTTCTGCTTATTTATGTAATCTCAGACGGACTCAATAATGGGGACCTCCAATCGCTGTGTGGACCATACCATCTGATGTTGGACTGCTTGGTCATACAAAAATCTCACTGCATAATTACAATATTTCATTTTGAATGTACACATAAACCCTGTTCTGTAGATCCCAGAGAACAAGAGAAAGACATTAAGAGTACATGAGGAGTTGATAGTGTACCTTTCTTATCTTTCATGTCCTCCTCTTCTGTGGTGTTACAGCTCTCTGTAGACCCCTGTGATGAGAGAGAGACACAATATGCAAGATGGAGGGATGGTTGTATGAAGGTGGGAAGACGGAAAAAGTAGTACAGAAACAGATTTGCAGACAGGGTCTATAAACCATGTGGAACAATATATGGTGCACACACTGTAAACCAGCAAACACACACACACATAAAGAATCACCCGCAAGCACGGATATACCCCAGCACACCCTCACACACACAGACCCCTGACAGGAACACACCAAGCCCTGCACAAACCAGCCAACCAAGCATGAGGGCAAGACCCATTTATTTGAGTGATATTTGTAAAGGTTTGGGGTTGTGGTTTTAGGAAGTAGCTCAAATGACCCATGTTCAATGGCAGAGCTAAAAGAGGTGGCTTACCTTGATGCCATCGGCTGGATTGTGCACGACAGTGGTCTGTGATTCCTGGGGGAGGCAGGAGAGAGTTTACCATGCAGGGCTGAGGGAAGAGGGTGAGGGACCCTAGCTCCACAACTAGCATGATGTGACTGTACGACTGTTATGATCGTCAGTAGCATTGGACAATTCAGCATTTGTTCCTTATGCTAATAATGTGTATACAGTGGCCCACAAATATATTTGGGCACTTATTTAAAAAGAAAATCGTATTGCATTAGACAATAAAATTTGGTAAATAAAGTGGTAAATAAATATATATATAAATAAATAAACAAAATAAATAAATGTGCTTGTGATATAATTACTAAAATATCTAAAATAACTCAAATAAATGGCAATTGTTTATGGTGTTTTGTTATATCAAGGACATATTACACTAACAGCCAAAAATAACAATAATAAATAAATAAATAATATAATATAATAAAATAAATGAAAATGACAAAATAAATGTATTAAATGGATGTAAATAAATAAAAAAATAAATGTCCTTGTGCTATATTTCTTTAAAATAAATTGCACTTTGTTTGTTGTATTGTGAAGTTATGGACATGTTACATTGAATAACAATTGATAACCAGAAATATCAATAAATAAATAAATAAATAAACAAATAAATAAAAGCAAGCCTATACTATATTTCTTTTAAAGTGATAGTCCACCCAAAAATGTTTAGGTGAACTATCCCTTTAAAAGAAATGCCACATATAATACAATGACATTTATTTGTTTAAGTGTGGGTTAGGTGTCCAAATACTTTGAGGCCCCTGTATACAATGACTATAATGTTTTGTAAAGAAAGACATTACACAAAGAACATGAAGTTCAATGGATATGCATGCCAGGATTGGGTACTGCTAACCACAGAAACACAGTGGAAAAGGAAGTAGTCAATAGGCTTGAGAAGTCTCTCTCCAAGACCAACCCCAGTCACCAACAGCACACAGACATAACAGAAATGATTAACACTGTACAAACAGTTAGATTTCAATGCCACGGTATGTTATTCTCCTGAAAACACAAAGCATTGATCCCACCTTTGCACATACACACACCCCACATATAAACAAACAGTCTTTGCGCATTAGATCCTACTTTATTTTCACCATAACTAACACGGCACCCTCTAATAAGCAACCTGTCAAGGCAGACCTGAAGATGCAGTCCCTACGTGCTGAGAACCAATTACAATTTCATTTCCTTTGATGCATTTCTGGAAAAAAAAAACTCATCGCTTGTGAGCCCAAGCAACTTTAAGGTCTGGGCAAACACTAAGAAATACTGAAAATAATGGTAATTAAATAAAACATTACAGATCAATTCAATGTTTAAATTCATTTTAAAATCACATTCTCTTGCTGATAACATACTGTATAATGATCTTAGACTTTTAGACCCCACTGTCCCTTGACTGGGTGTGCGTGTCACTTGACAAATTTGGATATATTAGACGGAACTGAAGTAGCACTATGTCCTCTGATGGCTGTGAACTGGGTAAATAAGCAATTACCCATAATAATAAAAGTTAGGGACTGCATCTTCAGAACAAACAGAGCAGCTCTGCTTCCTGACATAAAACTATCCTGTTTTACCCTTGGAGACTCGACTGTGAGATTAAGAGAAGATGCAACCAGGGATTATCTACATATTACTAGCCTAAAACAAATGTTATCTCACTTTAATATGGTCAGATACTGAAAAGAAAAGTTTTTTTTTTTTAAAGTACAGGGGCTGTCTGCTAAGCTGTCAAACTTCTCCTGCGAGTTTGTTTGGGTAAAATAGGAAGTCAGAGAGAAATCCACAGGCACAAACCAGATGTTTTAGTTTTGAGTAACGTCACACATCTTCATCTGAGTGGATTGAGCGATGGGTGGTGGAAGTCAAAACAACAGGTATGGGACAAACTGATAAAGCCTTTTACTAAACAAAGACTTAAGAACTAAGAAAAGGAAAAGCTATGAGTGAAGGAAATAAAAGTTAAGATGAGGTACCATTGGTGCAGTGGATGATATGCTGCTGTCTTTGGTGCTGCTGCTTACTACACTGTTTTTGTTGTTGTTTGTCTGTGGCTGGGGCAAAAAACAAAAAAAACAAAAAAAAAATCAATGACAACACAAAATAAACAGAGCCTTTCCAAGAGTATGATTTCTGTCCAGTGCAGTTCAAGAACCGACAACCTCAGCTCATTCTAGACATGTCGAAAAGCCACAGTACAGCATGAAAGTGGATCTGTATGGGTAAATTAGCTTAGAAGTAAGAGAACACTCCTGTAATGTGCCCTAGAGCACTTTTAATGATACACTTTCATGGAAAAAAAGTTTTAGCTGTATTTGAATTAATATAGAGGTGTTCAACTAGATTGTTTATGTGAGAGGTATGCTATGGAATTACAGATTCAAACTACTGGTGGTGGGTAATACTATAAAATGAAACATAAATCCTCACATATCTGTAAAATCGCATCACAATTCTTGATAAAAACAAAGATAAAACATGGTGGGCTAAACAAAAGGAGACAGCAATCTTCCTTGCAGTGTGGTTTTGGAACTGTTCAGTAATCCTAAAATATGACGAGAACAGAGAAGAAGTATATTTACAGAAAATAAGTATATTTTGTTTACATTTACTTTATTTAATAATAAATCAGTAAATGTGAATGTAAACATCTTTCACATTTTTATATGGAGAGACATTGTTACAGTGCTGATACAATGGTCAAAAAACATAAAAAGAAAAGTTTTAAGGCTAGGCTACAGATAAAATATTTGGCATTTATAGAAATATTTAAATATACTATTTTGTTGACACAGTAACAACTAGAAGCCAATGTTACTGTCAAGGAGTTACGGGACCCTGATAGACCACTAGTGCATGCAGTGAAAAGCTTCAGCGAGAAGAGTTTATGCTACAACCTCAGACTCTGTGAATCAATGCAGGGTACAACTAATGATTAGAAATGAACAAAGGCTGACTATAGGTAAGAAAGAAGAAAGGCGGCAGTAAAACAGACTATTCTTGAGAAGAATGTTCAGAAAGAAAGATTCGAACAGGTTAAACACAGACCAGAACAGCAGCCAAAAGTTGTTCAACCCAAATGTTCAACAGCCATAAAGAGAAAGGAGAGAATCATTTTAAAAAAGAAAGAAACTGCTTTATTTATGCATTCAAATTTGACAGTTATTTTTCAGCGTTTTTCAGGAGTGATATAGTGGCAGCTAGTTTGTAAGTGACCCGACTTACAAACTAGCCGCCACTATATCACCCTACATATTATATACACTATATTGCCAAAAGTATTGGGACACCCCTCCAAATCATTGAATTCAGGTGTTCCAATCACTTTCATGGCCATAGGTGTATAAAATCAAGCACCTAGGCATGCAGACGCTTCTACAAACATTTGTGAAAGAATGGGTCGCTCTCAGGAGCTCAGTGAATTCAAGCGTGATCCCGTGATAGGTTGCCACCTGTGCATTCATCAGCCCATTCGTGAAATTTCCTCACTACTAAATATTCCACGGTCAACTGTTAGTGATATTATAACAAAGTGGAAGCAATTGGGAACAACAGCAATTCAGCCACGAAGTGGCAGGCCATGTAAAATCACAGAGCGGGGGCAGTGCATGCTGAGGCGCACAGTGCTGAAGTCGCCAACTTTCTGCAGAGTCAATAGCTACAGACCTCCACACTTTGTGTGGCCTTCAAATTAGCTCAAGAACAGTGCATAGAGAGCTTCATGAAATGGGTTTCCATGGCTGAGCAGCTGCATCTGCCACTGGACTCTAGAGCAGTGGAGACGTGTTCTCTGGAGTGACAAATCACACTTCTCTGTCTGGCAATCCGATGGACGAGTCTGGGTTTGGCGGTTGCCAGGAGAACGGTACTTGTCTGACTGCATTTTGCCAACTGTAAAGTTTGGTGAAGGGGGGGTTATGGTGTGGGGTTGTTTTTCAGGGCTTGGGCTTCGCCCCTTAGTTCCAGTGAAAGGAACTCTTAATGCTTTAGCACCAAAACACTTTGGACAATTTCATGCTGCCAACTTTTTGGGAACAGTTTGGTGATGGCCCCTTCCTGTTCCAACATGACTGCGCACCAGTGCACAAAGCAAGGTCTGCACAAAGCAAGACTGCGAGCCAGGCCTTCTCGTCCAACATCAGTGCCTGACCTCACAAATGCGCTTCTAGAAGAATGGTCAAAAATTCCCATAAACGCACTCCTAAACCTTGTGGAAAGCCTTCCCAGAAGAGTTGAAGCTGTTATAGCTGCAAAGGGTGGACCAACTCCATATTAAACCCTATGGATTAAGAATGGGATGTCATTAAAGTTCATGTGTGTGTAAAGGCAGGCGTCCTAAAACTTTTGGCAATATAGTGTATATAGGGTGATACTATATAAACGCTGAAAAATAACTACATTTTCTGTCAACTACAATTTTTTTGATGTTTATAAAGAAAAATAGAATTAAAACGTATTTTATTGTAATATTTTAAGTTAATATTAAAATGTATATATAAAAACATTCATATCAAATATTATATTTATTAGGGCTGTCAAGCGATTAATATTTTTAAGCTAATTAATTACACAATGTGGCGATTAATTAATTAATCACACATAAAAAATGTTAAAGCCATTATTTAAATTTAAAGTCATTACTGTGTTAAATAAGAAAAGCATCAAATAGACATTACAAAAAGTAGCTTTAGAATTTTTTTTATTTTTATTTGATTCAACACAGAGTTTATTACACAAACTTTTAGGCTTCAACAACCATGAGGGTGAGTACATGATGACAATTCTCATTTTTTGTGGGCGAACTATCCCTCTTTAATGGGTTTTTTTATTAATATGGAAATATATATTTTTTTTAATGAAATGATACTCTAAATAAGAAACTTAAACTGCCAGTAGGTGACGGTAAATGTCTTAATGAATAAGTCATTAGGCTTGTTCGAGTTGAAGCAGCAATGCACAGACTGATCGGTGTATGACATCAAAGTACCGCAAGAGCGACTCAAAAGCATACGGAGCCATACACCCAGTGCAGCGCTGCTTCAAGTTGAACAAGCCTATTCCTTCATTCGATTAATTCAACCAGCTGATTCATTCAGGAATGAAGTAAAAGGCTCTCTTTATGAACGGGCCACGGAATAATTGGTTCACCTGATTGATTAGCTTAAAACGCGGATTCGTACAGCAGTGTGTCGTTTGGAGACGCACAACAGTTTTGCTGTGGCTTAACAGCTAATATTTTCATTGGCAAAATTGAGCAAAGCAGAAAATATTGTGTCTAAAATATAACAATATAGACTCCTTATTTATTGAACTGTTGTATAAAATCAATATCACAGTTGCACTCGTGCTATTCGGGACAAAAACAGCATTACTCTTGTGATATTGCTTAACTATATCATGATATAAATATGAGACAAAAACTCATACAGGGGAATTTTTTCCCTGATAACGATTCCTTTCATGTTTGTCACCAATCAACTGTAAGAAATGTAAGATGAACAACGGGACGGGTGCGTAAATTAGTTCATTTTAACACGTTATTTTTTCCCATTACTAAATTAAAACAACGTGTTAAATTGACAGCCCTAATATTTATAATAAAAAATTTTTAATAACTTGATATAGGATGTTAAAGATGATCAAATCTTGTGTCCAAGACTAATTGGGATCACTGAAACACCTTTTAGTTTATTATTAGATTTCAAGATAAGAAATTCTCAAAGACTTGGCTGGAAAATCACAATGTCTACTCAATAATGAGGACAATGATAGCCAAGAGCAGGAGTAAAACTGTGGTAAAGGTATACATTTGTCTGGACCTGATGGAGAAACTCAAGACATGAGAAATGGGGATCTATGCACAAACATCTGAATGATGTTTGTTCGATATTAAACATGTCCCCCTGTGACAAGGCTAACACAGAACCGCCATGTCTAACTCACAGACATCAACTGCTGCTGCTGTCATTTACTTTCAATCACCTGACAACAAAATAAATATTATTTACTCTTCAGGCGGAGAAAAAAACATGGAAATCCATGATATGGTTGATTAAACATTCTTTATAACCATATTCAAAAATGAAAAACAGAACAAAAAGAAAGGGGAGGTTTAAAGAGTAAATTTAACATACAATATTTTCATTATCGTAACATGGGGCTCTTCACTTGTTGTTAGGACAAACCTGATGTCACAGCCACTGCAGCTATTGCCATGGCAACAGAAATCGCCTGGCAAACTATGGACTGTGGGAAAAAGGGGAGTTCCATTGAGAGAAAGGCTTGTTTGTCTGTGTCTATACACAGTCTGTTCCAATAGCATTTAAATTCTCTTTTTCCTATTGAAGAGCACCAAGTAAGAGCCCTTTGTCCACTCTGAGCAAACTTCAGCCCTGGTTATAATCAGTGGCTACATGCTACTGATTGTAAAAGGCCAATTAAAGCAGAGACAGTCGAGCTGGAGGAAGCTCACAGGGTCTATCAAGGGCTTGCAGATGACAGACCAAACTTAGGTCAAGGAGAAACCTCTTAGACAAAATCCCTGGTCTGGGTTACAAAGAAAGCACCAAGATGCAATGGGAATGAAGTATGAACTTCAAGGGGAATGGGATTCCAATAGAAACGTGTGTATGTAATAAAACAGAGCTGAACGGGTGAACATGACTCTGTTAATGTTTGATGATCCTATGACTCACAAAACCCTTTGATGAGACAAAAAAAAAAGACCCAAACAAACTCTCGAGCATCTCAACCAAAAAAAAAAAAGAGAGCCAGAGTGAGAAAGTGTTGAGGAAGAGTCAGAAAAAGGGGAGAGACACGGAACAGATCTCACCATCAAATAAACACTGGAGCTTGACTTCCTTTTCTGAACAGGGTGAAACAGAGGAGGGCAAAACAGGGAAGCATAGAAAACAGGCCAGTGAACACAGAAAAAATTAAAGCTGCTAGTTAGATCCCACAGAGAAGAAAAAGAGGAAAAAATAAACAACCACAAGAAGTTGCAACGCCATGTGTGACATGACAGGGGTTTTTAGTAGCAACAATTGAAAAGTGTTAAAATGCTGGAATAGATTTATTGATAAGACTATTTTAATTTAGAGAAACTGTTGCTTCTCAGTTGCTTGGTAAAAGGCTGACGATTCACTGCATGCACAGAGACGGCACAGGGTTGAGTAAGTCGCCCTGCATCAAATATCAGTCTAAATATGCCGAATGGTTTTGATCGGGCCTCCTCAGGGGGATATTATTCAAGATCACACTGAAATATATCATATAAACAGCTAATCATTTTAAATTAGAAACAGAGAGTGTATTTAATGTATGTGGTTTATGCAAACCATTTGCTGGTTAGCTTGACTGTCAGTTCTTTTTATAATATGCCAGGAATAAATATGACAGGAAACATCTTTTAAACATAAAAACTGGGGAAGAACTGTGCATTTGTTTATGATACAAAAACATTGTATTTTATGATGCCAATGCTGATTCAAGAACTTAATGAGAAAGATGTATAAAATGTGTGTGGGCTTACCTTCACGCCATCAGACTTCTTGTTCAGTAAACTTTTGCATGCTGAAAGATGAGAAGAGAGAAAATGAAATGCTTAAACTTTTGATGAACTGACTAGTTACTGACATCCCAAAAAATGTGGTCCTTGAGTGTAGAAACCAGTGTTGCTATTCTTAACTAAAACTATAAAAAAAAAAAAAAAAAAAAAAAAAAAAAAATTATATATATATATATATATATATATATTTATTTATTTATTTATTTTTTTAATTTTTTTTTTTTATTATTATTATTTATTTATTTTTTTGATGAAAAACAAACTTGAACTAGAAATGTAAAACTTAGACATAATAATTAAGGTTAAGTAGTAAAATTACAAAGGGCATGTCTACAAGACAAGGATGTACTAAAAACGCATACAGACGACAACGTCAAAACAATCCCTGTTCACACGGATCCGCTGAACGATTAACAATGCTGTATTATGCATGCCAGACCAGTAGCTGGGGACATTACTTTGTAAAGAAAAACTATGCGCCCATAGACTGAACACATAATATGCACCGTTTACACAAATGTGCATTTTTGTAGTTTACACGTAGACGATAACAGTATCGTTTTCAAAAACTTGCACTTTGAAACCCGTTTTCAGGCCCCCAAAATGCTGTTGTTGTGTAAATGAACAGCTAAAAATGCATAAGTTTTCAGTTTTTTTGAAAAAAGTGTCATGTAAACAGTCCATATAACATTATAAATGAAATTACAAAAACTAAACTAATAAATGACAAAAGCACATAAAATTACTAAAATTTAAATTGAAAATATCAAAATAAAATCCAATTAAAAATATGAATGAATACTACAATTGCACATAAATGACACTAAAATAACAATGGTAGAAACAAGACACATGACACGGTCCATAGGGCAGTAAAATACCACCTAGACCCATGGCACAAGCAAACACCAAAGCACTGGTAGCATATAAAGTGGCTAGAAGATTCTCTCCAGAAGCACATCTCATAAACATAAACGTGGTTTAAAAGGCAAAACAGATCAAATCAGACACAATGCCAACAAATATGAGCACACAAATAAAAAAAATACAAGAACATGAGTAGACTTTATAAGTATGATCTTCAAATTCCCTTACCTTTAAAAAGTAGAGGTAGGAAAGAATGCAAAAAGGGAAGAAGGTAAGAGAAATCAATCAACAAATTATTAAAAAGAAAAATAGCTGTGGCAAACAAAGTAGTCAAGCAACTCAAAGCAAAACTAGAGGATTTTTTGTTCATGCTGGGTCCATGCTATGCAGACACATCTCCTGCCTGGCCTGCTGTCATCACTGAAGGCATCTCTCCTGCACACGACTCCATGCAGATCTGACAAACCAATGCCTTTCTGCTTCAGTTCACTCTGGTACTCTAAAGCTGAACTGCTGATTCATGAGAGGACTGAGTGATTGGACGATAAAGCCTTTTTTCTGATCTGTTCAGCTGTTGTGCTCGTAATTAAACTGGTCTCATAATTAAAATTGTTTAATGCATCAAATGAGTTTGTGTGCTACACTTATTGATAGTGCAAAATGCATAAAAATAAAATAAAATACTTTAGCATGAATTAGAGAGGGTAGTGGTGAACTGATAAGAGGTTATTTTTAAATAGTCAAAGCAACTGCCAATAGAGAGAACAGGGAGGATGATGGCCGATAAAGTGATCATGTACTGTACACACTACCGTTCAAAAGTTTCAAGTCAAGTCAACTTTATTTATATAGAGTTTTTTACAATGCCGATTGTTTCAAAGCAGCTTCACAGTGTTAAACAGGAAAATAATGCAACAGAATTTGATTCGGCTGTACAGCCACTCTGGAGATAACTGGTCAGTCATCTAGCTCATTTCAATTGTCATATAGCGACAAGATCAGTAATTTAGTTGATATAGTTAATTTAGTTTAGTAATTACATTTATTTGGATATTTAGTTGAAAATGTAGTGTCCCCAACTGAGCAAGCCAAGCCAAAGGCGACAGTGGCAAGGAACCAAAACTCCATCAGGTAGCATAATGGAAAAAAATAAACCTTGGGAGAAACTAGGCTCAGTCGGGGTGCCAGTTCTCCACTGGCCAATTTACAAACAGTATATGATTATTCAAGTCAGTAAGATTTTTAAAAAATAAATTAATACTTTTTTTTATTAAGAAAGACTGCATTAAATTGATCAAAAGGGACAATAAAGACTTTTATGTCACAAAAGATTTCTATTTTTTTTTAAAAATATTTTGAACTTTTACATTTTCCAAAAAAATATTAAGCAGCACAACTGTTTTCAACATTGATAATAATAAGAACTGTTTCTAGAGCAGCAAATAAGAATATCAGAATGATTTCTGAAGGATCATGTGACAATGAAGATTGGAGTAATGATGCTGAAAATTCTGTTTTGCCATCACAGGAATAAATAACATTTTAAAACAGAAAACACAAACTTTTGAACGGCAGTGTACATGTAGATGATAGGAAGGAACTGGGACGTACACAAATTTGCTAAAATTAACTCATAAGTGGGCATGGTTATCGGCCGATGCTTTCAAAATAGTCAAATAGCAACGAATTAAACGGCCTGGCTGATTTACACATTGTCAACAACTGCCTCTGATTATAAAATTCAATTATATGTACTTGTGAGGCTTAAATAAACCACTGCAGCTGTTAAAAGTGCAGTAAGTGATTTTTGAAAAAACCCTGTTGAAAGTGGATCAGACCGAGCATCACAAAACAACTTGTAGCCAATCAGCAGTAGGGGGCGTGTCCACTCATGATGGGAGAGGAGAGAGAGTGAGCTGAGCAAGAGGGAGATTTGAAGAAAGACTAAGTTTAGATGGCTGAGAGATATTACACAAAAAAGAAATGCTCAGAGGAATATCACTTGAAAAAGAAGGGTTATGATCAAGCAAGAAGCTTTAGGACCCACAGGAAGGCCTGAAAATGGATGTTGAGGTTGTGATATCGAGGTTTTTTTGCTTCTCTTCTGCTATGATAAAAGAGACACTCTTGCATTGCGTGTTCATGCATTTTGGGGACGGAGAAATTAAGGGAGGGGTGTGTTTGTTTGGGTTGATTTCAAATATCAACAATGTTCAACAACTATTTAGAGAAATCGCATACTGCACCTTTAAGTATCCTTTTAAAGCAACAGAAGCAATTGGCAGAGCGTTCACAGACATGCCACTTTCATTAAGATGTGAAGAGAGGGGCAAGAAACTAAGAAACAAACAAAAAGCAAGACAAAAGGACATGTGGACCCTGTTGCTTCGTGTCCTCCATGCAAAAAGACACCCAAAGACATACTGAAAGGTGCTTTTGAAGCACACCACAGCGATCCTCGCTGTGAAGACTTCAGTACAGTGGTTCTTCTCAGTAAGTCTTCCTATAAGAGCATGCTAATACATACAAGATGTAGACATTCATTCTTACAACAGGCAAATGCATGTCAGCATCTACCCACAATTTCATACCAGTGCAGCTGGTTGACCAAAAGCCGACCTGACTGTGACTGAGGTATACAAGGAGAACGAGCCACCTTAAGAAACCATCAACATACATAAAGGCGACTACATTTGTAATGAAAATCTTAACTATGCCGTTGCTTAAGGTGACTCGGGTCGAAATACCTCCACCGGAGCATCCCTGGACCATCACCAAGAGCGCAAACCCATACTGCATTATGTTTCCAGAGAGACACCATTTGGAAGACATAATACATGTTTTTGTGATACTCTTCTTACCATCCCAACCCGCTGAATATGACACAAAACATCTTCTGACAAGTTCACAGCACTTGTGTAAAGATGTTCAGTGCAGACTGAAGGGAAAGGTCGCCTCTGACAGGTAAGGGCACCTTCATCCTAGACTTTGGTCAAAATCCACGAAGCATAAAGGGTTACGAATGCGTCTCAGGGTTGGGATTGACTGAATTACACGTTTTATACACATCAATTTACTTACATTTTATTACTGACAAGATATGCATTCATGCAAGATTTCTATTGAATTAAATTTGAATTGGAATATTCTAAATTCAGTCAACGAACCCAAACCCTGGAGCGTTTATGTATTATCTGCATAGCGAATGGCCTCTCAGAAGAGTTTCAGTGCCCGTGCGTTGGCAGGGGTATAGCAGGCTCCCCTTGGTCACATGCTGAGGCTGACAGCCCCCTAGTGCCCATCTCACGTACCTTCCTGTGCCAGTGCAGCTGTGCTGGTGGTGGGGGTGGCGGGGGTGGTGTGCTGCCGACCCACTATTGGACAAAAGAGCATGTCGTTTTGGAGAGGCTTACTCAAGGCAGAAGCTCAGCCTCTCCGGGATCACAGAAAAACTTACCCAATTTGTATCCTAACAAAGCAACCTAAAGCAAAGCCCAAATGCCTATGCCAAATGCAGTCAGGAAAGTGAGGCCAGATTATAAAATCAAAGATTTTCGAAAGAAACTACATAAACATAACATACTGATCCCTCAATGTATGATCACAAGTCTCATTCATAACTGAGAAGCTAATAAGGCATTCACCTGAGAAGTTCCTGGACACCAGCATGGTGGTCAAAATGGCCCCCTGCAGGAGACACAAACGCTACTTTAGTTTCTTATCTAGACAAGGAAAAAGTCTTCAAACAATCATACATTTGGATAAAACATTAATGATGGGTAATACTTCCCAATAAGGAAAGTAACCTAGATTAATATGTGCTGTAAAAATATTGCAGTTATTCATGTTAGCCAGTGCATTAACTAATGTTAACAAATTGAATCTTGTGTTAGCGAAGATTCAGACCTTGAGTTTTCTGCGGGCGTTGAACTTGCGCAGACACTCAACGGTTTCTTGGCGATGCATCATGGAGGCGACAGTGGAGCGTTGCTAAGTGTGAGAGAGAGAGACGTCACAGTCCTCAGGACAAATCTTTATTCAGATACGTTATGACAGATTGTATATAATACAAATTGGATATAAAGTCTCATTTAAAGTTTTTTTCTTACATTTTTTTTATTTAATTGCAGACAGGAACTATAAGCTCTTTGACATTATGCCAGTTACTGCATGTAATCATGACAAGCTGAGTGACGCAATAAAAACCATATATTGAAAAGTGCTTGGGGTTTGAGTCCAGGACACTTACGCAGACCCATGGATGCTTGAGTGCTTGGTCAGCCGTGATCCTCTTCGCTGGGTTGATGGTCAGCATCTGGTTGATGAGGTTTTTGGCCTCTGGGGTAACAGTGTCCCACTCTGGAGAGGGAAACTAAGACATGAAAAAACAAGAGAGGAAAGATCACTGAGTTTTCTTGAAGATACAGTGAGGTCTACTGAAAACCTGAGGTTTGTTTAATTTTAAACCTGGAAATGAGGGTGTGCTACCTCCCGGAAATTAGTTTTTGCAGGGTGGGATGTCTGGTATTGTGTATTTACCAGGGTAACTGTAGTTTCCGTAACCTTAACCCCAAATACCACTTTATTTTCACTTTGTGCTATTTTCCATATTTTTGATGACTGTGGTGGCTCATACCTTATATTGTATTAACAAAAAATACCTTATCCTCTTTATTAATCAGTGTTAGTGATATTCGTAAAATTGATGTGTGTGTTAAGAAAAGAGGGCACGGTGTGTTAACCATTTTTGAGAAATAAATTTGCTTGGTTCAAATTCCTAAAAATGTGGGTTGCAGCTTAATGACAATGGGAAAATGTGGGTCCCATGGCCAAACCATTTGAGAACCACTGGTATAGTTTATACTTTTTTTTTTTATTTATTTATTTATTTATAAACCATTTATTTATTATGGTAGATGCTTGGTTCATTAAGGCCCAATTACATTTTTACATTTAAACATGCATTTAAACATGCAGGATATGCATCGTGAAAAGCCCTATACAAATAAATGTGAAGTAAATATTTCAGGATCACTAATCATAAGTACATTTGTGACATTGATCATGTGACTGTACAGATGATCAGATGTTCTTTCATTGAAGCTCAGGATGTTCTTTATGTCATCTTAAATCATACTCAGAACATGATCATCAGTTTTACAGTTTTATCGTTTTACACAAATTTGTTGAGTTCATGAAGCTCAAGCACTGCTGACATTAATGCAAAAAGAGGACAAAACAAATACAAACATTTGTATTACATTAGAAAACAATGAAAATTAGAAGCATTTTCACTATCTCAGACTTTTGTATGAAACAGAGAGCTCAAATGTATACAGACATGGACAAACACACAGATCAATGGCTTCCATGGTCTGTAATAGATTTTTAATAAGATTAGAGCAGAGTAGCTAAAGTGATGGCTGGGAGAGTCGTTTTCCACCTGGATGGATGAAATTGCTGAAACCAAAACTGGCCTTCATAATCACATCTCTCCCACACTGCAGCACTATGCAACAAACATACCATATTCCCATGCATTAAGAGAGCGCCTAACTGGACTAAAAGGGATTGTGAAAGCACAAATTAAATCAAATTAGTATGAATCCATACTCTGATCATGCTAGACTGTTCACAAACTACAGCTACATTGACAGACAAAAGTATGGTACGATGCTATCTGCAAGACTGTTGTAACCTCATAAGCTATATAGAATAGTGGTAATGGTAAAGATCCCACTCTAAACTGTTTTCCTCTGGGGTTTGCGAAGATGATAATGCTGATGATAATGAAGAAGACTCCTCAGTTGTATGTTCCACTGTTGAGCTCTAGAGGAGGGGGCTGCCATCATTTATTATTGAGTAACTTGGCTCTCTATA
The DNA here is from genome assembly GCA_039654625.1 of Rhinogobio ventralis. Classification (NCBI taxonomy): domain Eukaryota; kingdom Metazoa; phylum Chordata; class Actinopteri; order Cypriniformes; family Gobionidae; genus Rhinogobio; species Rhinogobio ventralis. The sequence goes on from CM077204.1 coordinate 26,505,392, forward strand.
CCAACCAATTAAATATTAACAAAGGCTTCAATCTGGGCTCGTCACTCTGGGTCGATGTGGTGGCACTGAAATCTCTGTATGAGGACGGCCATGAGAGCTTCTCTGTCAACATGTTGATGGACAATAAAAGACAGGTCTAATGAAAGGGCTTTCACTTTCTGTTCCTGATTGAGCCGAGTGCCGCTTAAACTGGGTTACAGTGACTTTTTTAAATAAACAGGCCTTTTGTTCAACATGACTGTTTACTAAACACCTGCTTTAATTAGATCAGATATGCGTGCAGTGTGAAGAGTGCAGTTCCACGATTTTGCCTGGAGCGAAAAGTAGGTTTTTTGAAATTTGAATTTCTTCCGGCACTGCTCCATCACCAAGCTGAAGAATGATGGAGAAACACAACCGGGAATTTAATCGTTTTGGAATTTAAAAACATCGGAACATTTGGAATTTTCACACATGTAAACTATTGTTCAAAAGTTTTGGGTCAGTAAGGTTTTTTTTTTTTTTTGTTGAAAAATTAATGGATGTATTAAATTGACCTAAAGTGACAGTAAAGACCTTTACATTGTAACAAAATATTTATATTTTAAACAAATGCTGCTCTTTTGACTTTCTATTCAACAAATACTGAAAAATATATCACAGTTTCCACAAAAATATTAAGTTTTTCACATTATTAAGACATTACATTAATAAAATAAGAAATGTTTCTTAAGCAGCAAATCTGCATATTAGAATGATTCCTGAAGGATCATGTGACACTGAAGACTGGAGTAATGATGCTGAAAAAGGGTTTTGCCATCACAGGAATAAATAACATTTTTAAATATATTCAAATAGAAAACAGTCATTTTTTACGGTATTTTTGATCAAATAAATGCAGCCTTCATGAGCAAAGAGAGGTCTTTCAAAAACACTAAAAATATCCTACTGACTTCCAAACATTTGATATGGATGTAAATACAAATTCAGGTCTTTTATTCAAAAAGTAATGAGAACCAAACATTGATCTCATATTGATCAACCACTAATCTGAATATTGGGGTGGATGTGTTTCCCTCAATGGTAACAGCCCTGATTAGATCTAAAACAGTGTCATTTGATTATAAAGCAGTGAGAGCTCATTAAAGCAAACAATGAGTGTGATTACTCACATCATAGGCCCCAGCCTTGATCTGTTGATACAGTTTGTGCTGATCCTCATCCCAGAATGGAGGGTAACCCACCAGCAGGATATACAAGATCACACCTACCCAGGACACATAAATTGGTAACTACACAAATACTAATCCACTGTAAAAGTAAAGAGACTGAAACATAGTTTTAGAACATCGATTATTCATAAAAGTGGACAAATACGTGACACTGCAGGACACTAGAACAAAGAGAGTCATTTTAAATGACGCTTCAAATAAAACAGGTGAACATCTTACCACAGGCCCAGATATCCACTGGTTTGCCATAGGGATCCTTTCTCAGGACTTCAGGAGAGAGGTATCCTGGGGTGCCTGCAAAACCTGTAAGGCCATATTGTGATTTACATACATTTAGTATCTAAAATGAACTGATTTCACTCACAAAAACTTCAACAGGCAACAACATTTCAGTTTGTAATAAACAAAAATAGTTTTGTGTAAAAGAAAAAAAGACGTGCAGATAAAAATAGATATTTCTTATAAGGCTGTATAATGTGAAAATGCATATAAGAAATTCCCACAATTGTAGAAAAAGCTTATTTTTTAATTTGTACACTGGCTTTGTCGTCTGTGACCTCTGACCTGGTTCAAGTGAGTAGTCTTGATTCAAAAAGAACATTAAACACCATATTTCCCATGAGCACAGTGTAAAAACACAAGCTGGCTACTCTCCAGAGTTCTCCAGTCCCACAAGAGCCAAAGATGCCATTGAGAGCAAACAGAGCAATAAGGGAAAGCTAAAGCTGCTTGAAAATCAGCTTTCAGAATTTTACGAGCACTAATGTTTCAATGTATGTGAAACCAGTTAAATTCATTTGGTCTCTTGAATTTAATTCAATCTTGCATTAAGGAGGAAAAGCAAAGGAGTCTTACCGAACCAGGCCTGCTGATCTCCCTGCACCTCAATGGCAAGGCCAAAATCAGCCAGCTTCACTGCCGCCCCCTTCATCTTACTGGCCAGTAGCAGGTTCTCTGGCTATAAGAGACACATGAAAGAGAAAAGGGTAGGAGACAAGAAAAGAAGGAGGAATAGTGAGAAATAAATCAAGTCAGGGAGGAGACATAGGTAAGAGAGCATGAAAGAGCAAAGGAGAACATAAAAATGGGTACGTCAGAACCGAATACGAATCTCAAATACTGTAAATTTAACCATAAATGTAAAGCTGTAGTGTGACATTTTTGTCTGTTCTGAGTGTTTTTAGCATGTTAAGGTGCGGCCACATTAGCAAAAGTTTACACTCAAAAAGGTCCACTGTCAATTGTCAATAGTGTAGTGATGTAGCACAGCAAACACAGAAGTCACTTTCAGACCAAGCTGCTTTCTTTTGGTCATTGTGGCTAAACAGCATGACCAACTTGAACCTGTTCCAAAATTTGTGTGGTGAAATCTTTTGCCCTTCATGTTCCCAATCATGTGGATTCCTGTCGAAATAACTGTTTTAGGCTCACAAAATTCTCTGAACAACAGTAAACGCAACTGCACCTTTACTATTCTATACCATTTCATCGAAATAACTTAAACATAAAACATTTAAACATTATAGTGTCAAAATTGATATTCATTTTGACAAAAATGCTAAAAATTACATTTATCAGTGTCATTACATTTTTTTGTGTTTTTGTTTTAGCGTGAGCCAAAAGAATCATAAAGTGCAATCCACAGGCATTCCCTCCCATATGGCTGCACATTAATTCTGTGCATGATGATGATAAAGGTGATGATCAAGCATACAGAAGCTGAGTTTAATCAGCTGTGATCTGCATAAAAGGACATAAACGTATCCAGCATGTTCTATGAGGAGAGTCTTTCATTATCACACTGTAGGAATACTGAGATCCAGTCTCAAACCACAGAGGGAATCAAGTCAGAGAGAAAGAAATATTGTGCATGCTTGTATATGCATGAGAAAAGAAGGGAGAAATTACATGTGGAGTCTATATCTTACTGGTGCTTGTGTGTGTGTGTGTGTGTGTGTGTGTGTGTGTGTGTGTGTGTGTGTGTGTGTGTGTGTGTGTGTAAAGCGGACGGATAGTTATGACAGCACGCCCATTGCTCTGAGATGCATAATTCATGAAGAGACAGAGAGGAGGGCTTGTTATCTCATGCTACGAGAGCAGGGGTGAGCTGCTCTCTCGCCCCACTGTCCCGCACACCCCGCTGCCTCTGAATGCTGCAGGCACAGCCCTGACCCGGACACAGCGCAGTCATCCTGCAATAACTGCTGGAACAAGTTTTATAGTGAGCTCGGCACAACAGGCTTTCTGTGATGTCATGACAGGTTGTGAGCTTATAATAAATATTAATTAAAGGCATAGTTCACCCCAAAATTAAAAAAATGTCATCATTTACTCATTGTTAAGTTGTTTATTTCTTCTGTTGAATACAAAAGATGATAATACCAATAAATGGTAGTCATTGACTTCCATAGAATTTTTTTTCCTACTATGGAAGTCAAAGGCTTTTTTAAAGCAGGTTTGATTACCAACATGCTTTAAAATATCTCATACAAGTTTATAACAACTTAATGGTGAGTAAGTGATGACAAAATATTTATTTTTGGGTGAACTATCCCTTTAAGTCATTGATATTTAGCTAGATTACATTCCTAGACTGCCCAATGATGTAAACGAAGGAATATTCATAAGCCAAGCCAAAAAAAAAGGTCTAAAGGTCAAAAGTTTTAAATGCTAGGCATCGCATCCTCCTCTTCATCTTTTTTAAGACCTTAAACATTTTTGAACCAGTTTTTAGCACTTAAAAAATGGTATCAACATAAAAAACCCAGCAAATTAGTAGACAAATTATAGATAGGCCAATCTTACATTTGTTGGAAATTATTGGAAATAATTAAAGGGCACAAAAGAATGCAAATGTTATTATTTTAGTATTATTTATATACTATATAATATATACAGCGGCAACCTTTGTAATCTTTGCAACGTTTTATATTTTAATTTGAGTTGTTTTAGTCTTTTGTTATGTACTTTTATCATTTTTATTATTATGATTTTTAAATATTTCTATTTAGTTTTCTTAGTTCTTCGTATTATTTATATTTAAGTTTTTCATCTAATATTTATTTTATTTCAGCTTTATTTTAATTACCACTTTTTAAAATATATATTTAATGAACAATAACATCATTTTATCTGTGAACTTCGTCTACTATATACCATCTAGAAAAACCAGCCACTCTGTCCCACCAGTTCCCCCAGTTACAGGGGAAAGAAAAGACACTTTCTTTCTCTGTCTAGCTCCTGCTCGACTGTCCCTGTTCGGTTCTTACGTCATAAGATTTTCTTGTCTGTCTGTGTTCAACAGTTCAGTCTCTTTCCCTCTGATGAATCAGAGGAGGCAAAATGAGTCCCTACCGCACACGCTCACCACCATACCATGGCTCTGCAGCCTCTGTGACATCACACAAGTTTCCATGGCAACCGGCCTGCCTCCAGCACTCCTGTCTGCCTTTATGTTTAAAGAGGTGAACTGATATGGAAAGGACTGGTTCAGTTGGAGGTTCTGGAGGGGTGGGGTTAGACACATTTTTGTCCACCACATGCCGCTGATCTGTGTTTCATCAGTCATTATTGTAGAAAAAAACCTTCTGTACTTCCACACAAACACACATGATTTCACCTCCTACACAGACTCTACTACATCTACTTGTAGGAAGATGTTAAGATACAAAAGAAAGATTACTGCAACCTCTAACAAGCAACAAGGAAGCACTGTTTAATTTCAATCCAATATGAGGTTCAGATTGAACGATGGCATTTAAGGAACAAATCTCTACATCATCCATTAAACATCCCTTTGTTTGCTTTCTGCATTGTGCTTATCAAATGGCCCCTCTGGATTCGCCACAGCCAACTGGCCACTCTCTGACGTCAAGAAACACAAATAACAATCAAATAGACAGAAAAAAGTCATACATGTTCTCCAGTGACAAGTTAGCAGCCACACAGGGTTTAATGTTACAAGCACATGTCTGAGTGTGTGCTGATGACGCCACAATGTTGCCAAGAGGAGAAGGAGGGTTTAGATGACGCAAACTCCAATATTGGCACATTGCCACAGTGACGGCATGACTCACCTTGAGGTCCCTGTGCACAATGTCATGCTGGTGGATGTGGCTGACGCTTTCCAGGATCTGATTGATGCAATGACTGAGAAACAGAGAGAGAGAGAGAGAGAGAGAGAGAGAGAAAACAGGGAGAAGGAAGAGAGGGTTAGATTAGGGAGAGAAACCCAGGCATTAGTACAAGGATCTAACTCCAGATAGAAGATGGGGCACAAGAAATGTATATATACATATGTACATAATAGAGCAAAATGCAGCAAAAACCGTAGTATTGTGATTTTCTATTTGAATATATTTTAAAATGCAATTTATTCCAGTCTTCAGTGTCACATGATCCTTCAGAAATCATTATAATATGTGTAAGAAATATTTATTTTTTTATTATTATTATCAATGTTGAAAACAGTTGTGAACAACTGTTTTCAGGACTCTTTGATTAATAGAAAGTTCAAAAGAACAGCATTTATCTGAACTAGAAAGCTTTTACAACATTATACACTACCATTCAAAAGTTTGAGGTCAGTAAGATTTTTTTTGTATAGGACGCAATAAAGTGACAACATGAAACATTTATAATGTTACAAAAGATTTCTACTGTCAAATAGAAATTCTGAAAATTATGCGATTTCCAACAACATATTAATAGCTTTGCCATCACAGGAATACATTTTATTTTAAATCGGTTCATTATTATAAGTTAATTTAAATTGTAATAAATGTACTTTTATAATAATACTGTTTTATTGTATTTCTGATCTATATCAATCTCACTCTCTAAAGGCCATTTGTTGCTCTGGCAGATTTGCACTGCAGAGAGACATTTCAAGAAAGACTTCTATACACAGTGAGGGGACATAAATAACAAGCACCGGTGGAGCTGGAAGGAATGTTTATAAATGCAGCGAGTGAAGCAGCTCATTACGGAGCTCTGAAACCTGTTCAAAAGGTCGTGACCCGAGGAAAGAGGGAGGGTTGGGAGGAGATGACATCTCTCTGAGGAAATGTTTGTTTGTTTGGAAGCATACAAAATACATTTCTGAATGATTTGGTTTATGTAAAGAGAGAGCAAAAAAGAGAGAGCTTGCAGAAAGAAAAGCAATGGTAGTTGCGGAAAGAAAGAGCCCCATTAGATATTCCCTAAAGCTCTCTTGAGGAAGGATGGCGAGGAAGGCATTTCTTGTGTCCAAATTTGGCAAATTCTGTGGACTGCATTCCATTCCATCCCATTACGGAGGCACTTTCCAGCAAAAACTCTCTCTCTGCTCTCTCTTGATGCAAACTCACAGAAGCAGTCTTCACACTGTTAGTCCAGAGAGTGCCTTCCAAAAGTAATTGGAAAGTGACACTAATTTTGTTGTTCTGGCTTAGTGCTGAATATGAAGTGGAAATGGACTGAAATGCCTATCCAGGCTGCAGGTTAAAAATAACACCACATTTCAGACCAGCTACCATCCCTGTTAGAGCACTGCAAGTATTTACATAGTTTGACAATTATTTGAAATAAAAAATATCATGTTTAATAATCAGTTGTGTAACCCTGGCATTTAATGATTGTCTTGCTGTCTGAGACCAAAGGGAAGCATTAGACAGAATATCTTCAATGAGGCCTTAAAAGTACTGCAGTGGCGCCATGGTACAGTGATGGCTGCAGACAGTAATACCAAGGTTCTATGTGTGGTACACACATGCTACCGGTCAAAAGTTTGGGCACAGTAAGATTTAAAAAAAGAAGAAATTAATACTTTATTACAAATACACTGATATGGTTCAGCTGAATTTTTAACTTACCTTGCATCTGCTTCACTGTAATATTCTCTTGCGACAATGTCTTCAAACAGTTCTCCACCGGTCACACTACAGGAAGAAATACAGACTTTATCAACAGCTCAAGGGTGGAGAACTCACAGCGGTTCCAATCAACTATAACCATAAAGAGCATGAGGCCTGTAAAGGAGTGTGTGGCTAACGAAGAGAAGTTTTATCACCACGGTTCGGCACTTGAGTGTTGGGTGAGCGCTATCAAAGACTTAAATTACACAAGAGCCCTGAGAGAGGTTCAGTTAAAATCTACACATACGTACACTTACATGTATGTCTCGCTCTCACACAATGCAGTTACACAGAGGACTCTATATCTGAACAACAGTTCAGACTCTGATAATCGTTCAACATGATGTCAACATAACTCAAGCAAAGGAGTTAAATATTTCAGACTGTAAGAGAAATGGGCCTACCGGCTGGAGAAAAAAAGTTTAATAGTCATACTTCAATTACATTTTCCTGTAATTAACAGTTAATTACAGCCAAACAGGGCTGAAAGGAAGTGGAAAGTGTGAGTATACAGGGCTCATCTAGCATCAATCCTGTTTAACAGCAGAAGTAAAAGGGAAGATCAGAGTGTCTGACTCAGATACTTACAGGTCAAAGACCAGGTAATGAAAGCCTTCTTCTGAGATACTGTCATGGAGACGCACTGTTGAGGGAAAACAGAAAGAGAGAATGAGGTAAGACAGAGAAACAACATAAGCAGGATGAACAGAACAAGCTTTTATCCTTTTCTTGACCTGCCTATGAAGTCATCCTCATTAGCTCCATTACAAAACCCAACCTTGCTGCCTAATGCCTTCTAAGGCAGCATCATAAGTGACCCATTTGAAAAGGTGCACATAGAGAGCAACTCCACATGCCACACAAATACAACTCAGCATAGGACAGTGGTTCTCAACCTTTTTGACTCGAAGGCCCTCCATCATCTAACATAATATTCGAAGGACAAACACCATACAGTGTAAGATATTTTCTGCATTTCTGTAATTATGATAGCGAAGCTTGTTTTCAAACTTGCTTTATTAACAGAAACTGGGAGTATTTATATATTAAGTTAATTAACCACATTTTAATTAACCACACTGACATAGGAGACTCAGTTAATTTCAATAGAGTTGCTATATAACAGTGTAATACACTAATATGTATACATAACATTGGGCAAAACTTTACATTTTAACACACTTTACATATTTTTACATTTTTAATTAGCTTTTTCACATTTGTATTACCAATGAATGAATTGAACTGAATTAATTATATGTTTATTTATAGTCAACATTTCTCATGCTTGGCCAACATCTTGGATTTTTTTGTATTTGATGCAATGCATTATGGGATTGTTTTCTCTTTGAAGCATACATACAAGTTACATTAGATGGCAACACTATTCAATTTTTGTCTTTGAAACAACGTGCCTTGATATATTGTGCACAATAAGACAAGACTGTGAAAAAAGATACATTTTGACTTCAAGACCTCTTTAAATTAAAAAGAATCACAGCTGACATCATTCGTGTCAGAGGAGGTACTCTGGTCTTCACATTATCGAGGGAACAGTGGCATTGCAAGTAAGGCAAGGAACATTTGTTATCCTGATTGAAAGTAATGAATTTGTCATCGGTAGTTACAGATTTGAAACAGTGCACCTGCCAGATCTCACACACGCAGCCATTAAGAGACCCCCGGCTCGCTCTCGTTGTGTGTGGGTCTGTGTAAATGACAGCGTGCATTAATCTCAGATATGTGAGAGAGGTGGCTGTGCTAGAGGAGGGCAGAGAGGGCAAAGCAGAATTATATTATCTCCACATTCTCCCAGGATCACCCGCGGCGCTGACACAAACACACAATGTGACAGGAGGACTGTGTTTTAACCAAGCGGCAACCTACCCCAGTTTCTCTTGAAGCCAATACGGAAGTGAATTAAACTGCAATTCATTGACTGGCTGCTAGGGACAGGCTCCAAAATCCCAACTTGCCCAACTTGCCCAACTTTACAGCAGAAACAAATATGTTTACAGCCTGGTACAAATTGTGGTTTTGGTCTATACGGTTAATTTTTCCCTTCATGACAACTGTGAGGGGGGTGAATTTTTTTATAACTCAGTTTACATTATATAAAGCCTTAAAGTTCTGCATAATTAAGGGGGTGGCCACTTTGGGTGGATTGCCTTTGTCTGCTGTCTGTTAGTCATCACATCACCTCAGCTCCAGCCACGTGCATCTGCATCTCCTGCCGATGTGTATAAAACATATTTATATATAAAATACATAATATACTAAATACATACACTACCTTTCAAATGCTTGGGGTCAGTAAATGTTCTTTTCTCTCGAAAGAAATGTATACTTTTATTCAGCAGATATGTATTCAATTTATCAAAAGTGATAGTAAAGACATTTATAATGTTAATAATAATAAATATTTCGTGTGCACCAAATCAGTATATTACAATAATTTCTGAAGATTCAGCTTTGCCATAAAGGAATAAATTATATTTATTTTAAATTGTAATAGTATTTCACAATATTGCTGTTTTTACTGTATTTTTGATCAAATAAATGCAGCCTTTGGGAAGTATCGACCCCAAACTTGTTGTGTATTTTATATCACATTTTTTTTAATTAATCACAAATTTTTTACATTTATGAACATTTACTTGCTAATTTATTTGGTATCTTTGTTCAGTTATCTTTATCTGTATATTGTTATAACCCTACACAACTAACCATATGGGGAGAAAAATCTGACTGACCAATAAAAATTCCTTTTTTATTAGCATAGTTTTATGATCCCTGGGAATATCAAAAAGCTCAACATCATTTTTGAATGTCAGTACCGGACACATAAATCAAAATCTTTTATTTTATTGGTAGGTGAGTTTTTTTGTTTAGCGGAAAAAGAAATTCTGCCAAAAACACCAGTGCTGGGTGAATTTTCACACTCTGTTGAAGAGCTAGCTCCAAGGGGATGCATTGTTCCTTTATGACATATTGTCGCACTGAAAACGCATGCCTGAAGACACAGCTCTGAGTGAGATAACATTAAAAATGCATTTAGATGCATGTGGGCTGTGTGTGACAGGGCTTATGTCACACTATCTGCTGTAGTCATGCCATTTATATCTGCTTTTTTTAAGAAGAGGGTGTTTGTTGACAACATGTACAAAGGCTGTAAGTTACCCAGCATGTGTACAGTGTATGTGAATGTTCAAGACAAAGGGAGCGGAAAAGAACGGGTGTTAGTTTGAGTCTTTGCTGCCATAGGCCATGTGCTTCTTAAGCACGCTCTCTCTCTCTCCTATATACACACTTAATTGCTCTTTTTGTTAGGAGTTTATTGGCAGTCCATGCAGAAAACATGACAATCTGATCCTTTGAGAGAGAGAGAGAAAGAGAGAGAGAGAGAGAGAGAAAGAGAGATACAGAAAGAAAGGGCCATTTAAGGCGGCCAAACAGTAAAGGGTACAAAAAGACAGATTTAGGCCACTGGGAATGGAAGGGAGGGAATACAGGAGAAAGAGAAAAGCAAGAGAGGAAAGATAAGAGGGTGGGAAGGGAGACACTTCCTAGAAAGAAGAAAAATGAGGGCTACAAAAAAACCAACACAAAATCAACCAATAATTGTGGCTACTAAGAATGATTATCAATGAACAATGACATACATTTCAGATAAAGGTATAGTATGGCTTCAGAAAACTTGGAATAGCCAAAGTCATATGGACTAAGTCCTTTTTGGAGTTTAAATTGCTTTTGTATGAAAAGGAGCAGCTTAAACATTGTGTCTAAAACCTCATTTTGTTTCACAGAAGAAAGAAAATAATACAACCTGAAGGAAAGTAAATGCTGACAAAATTGCAATGTATGGGTGAATTTTCCCTGTTAAATAAGTCTGGTGGTGTGTGTCATTTAAACAGAATTGAAGGATATTTTCTCAAACAGTTCTGATCCCTTCATAACTTCTCAATCTTGATGTTGAATTCACAAATACTTTCTAACTTTCTTTTTTGCACCTGGTGATTATCTCGGTGTTCTATGTCACCATGCAGAAACATCTTACCACAGAACTCAGCTGTTCACACACACTGAAGTGAGCCTGAAGGGACGAAGCCTGAGCTATTTCCATGATTTTGCATGAGCCGGAGATTTTGTTTGTGTGATCTGTCGTGTCAGCCACATCCTTTCTCATTCCATGCAAATAATCTTGTGTTGACTATGAAGCATGTTTTTACAGTATGTCTCACTGTGTACATACATGCACTATTATCCTTGATTATTAAGGGGAGAATGGGATCAGGACTCAAATCTGCACCCCCTGCATTAAGCACAAGCATGATGTTGAGACTCACCAATGTTGGGGTGCTTGAGCAGACGACAGATCCGGGCCTCTCTCTCCAGCTTCTGATGATCTGAGGATTAGACACAGGGAGAACAATTCAGCACATTTAACCACTAAACCTCCACACCTGTCAGAACGCAAACATTATCAGTGAAGAACCACTTACAGTACAGTTTAAAAGGGTTTTTTAATGTTCTTAAAAAAAGACACTTAATGTCACCAAGGCTGCATTTATTTGATCAAAAACACAATTTCTCACACAAATCAATTCTGTTTCTCCTTTGGCTTCAGAAGACGGAATAGAGATCATAAGTCGGATGGTCACTTTTATGATGCTTTTAATGCTGTTTTTGGTCATTTGGTTCACTTTGATTATATGGAAAAGACTGATGTGATCAAATCACCCTGAGATGGATGTCAATCCCAGGTGTAAACAGGGCCTGTGATACGGTCAATGCAACCGTTTAGTGACATATATAGCTGGCATTCTGCCCTATTTTTAGCAGGAATATAGTTAATGACTCTGTGCGCATGCAATGTGCATGAAGTAAAGATGTCCACTCTAGAGAAAGCAGCCGAGATTAATATAACTGCCCATCCTGAAATAACGAGCATCGATCTCTAAATGGATACAAGGTCATAGCCTCTTTGGGAAACGTTTAAAGATTTTTATGGGAGGTAAATAAAACGGACAAACAAGCAAACTGCTTCTGCAGTGTAAATACATAATATGAATACTTAGGTCTTCCCAGCCCATAAACAATTATTTATGCACCACCATTCATGGCAGAGAAGTGATCATGATCTATAAAGAGATGTGTCAGCATGGTTTTTAATGCAGGCCTGTTGGTATTTGGTGTTGTGTATACTCAATCCAAAGAGTGATTGACAAAAAAAAAACATGTCAAGCATCTTAACTAGCATGACGCCAGACAACACCCTAGCTGATAAGAATGCACATGTGCACTCAAACACACACTCATCTGCAGCAGCAGAGATCCACTAGTAAGAATTCAAATCATGAACTCAATGCAGGCACTCCTGCTAGTTCAGATCTGTCTCCCATAAACACACTAACACACATTGCTCTTACGCATAACGTATCCTTAGTCCAAGATCACACGGTGCCAGGTGTGTGCTACTAGTCTAAAATGAGCCAGACCTCAAAATAAAGGAAATATTACAAGATATAATAAAGACTGATAAAAGTATAGATGTCCCAGTGTGTTTATGTATGCATGTTGCTATGTTCCTGTCTGAGGCCTTACTGCATGTGGATCTTCTACCCAGAAAGACTTCCATCCCTCTGACAGCCCCAAAGCATGATTCTCAGAAATGACATCAGCTTCAGTCTTAAAGTATCAAATATTCATCTAAAAACCATCACCACCACACTACCATCACAACCATCACTGTTTTCACCATATTTGTAGAAATGTATGTGGGTGTAGGATCACGGATGGCTTAAAGCATTTCTGAGAAGATCGACCTAATAAACATCCCTCTGAAAGAACGAACGGTGACCGCTGTGAGTGATGTGCGTGTGCGTTCGGTTTACGGCAGCAGATGTCTTTATTACCTAACAGAATTAATGCAGGACATTTAATATTCGGCTCCCTACAGAACAGTTAATCTGATGGCTGAGCGTGAGAGACAGCCGCACAACGACTGCTGGCATGCAATGACTGCGGAGAATACAAACACACACATAAATTAAACACTTTGAGTATGTGTAATAGAACGTTTTGTTTTTATCATTTGCTGCACCTTCCACATGCAATTCATCCACTGCATTATAAATCAAGTTTGAAGTGGAATAAACACAAATTCACTGATGGCTGTGATCTGATGCAACTGATAAAGGCTTTGAGAAAGTGAAATGGCTTTGAGTGGCTTTCCCCCCCGGTTTCTTTCCACTCATGCTCCTCGTTTTTCTTTCTTTTTATCCCATTACTGAAGAGATAAATAAATGATGTGTTGTTCAGTGACCATCTCTAAAATCCAATTGGGCTAAGTGCTGCTTTCTCACTGTGCGGTTAGGTCCATGATGTCATGGACTCTCAGAGATAAAGAGAGAGATTCACTAAAATGACTGCTATGAACAGTTAAATGAAACATCAACAGGTGAGTCCTGAGATTGGATCAGCATAAACCGTTGATGACAATGAGCATGATGGGATAAAAAAATCCAATAGATAGATAGTTTCCACAAAACAAACACAATACAATTTCCTTTTCCGTTTCAGAAAACAGTCAGTGAAAATAGAATTTAAACCATTATTTGTGTGATTAAGAGAAAAAAAATGTTTGGAGGCGGTAAGATTTTATGTTTTTTAAATAAAAAAATATACAAAATATACAAATACAAGAAATATACTAAAACAGTAATATTGTGAAATATAGTTTTTTTTACTATCTAATAGTAAGTGTTCTATAATACAATACAGTAATATTGTAATATTTTAATCTATTTTAAAGTGTATTTTATTCCGGTGTTGGCAAAGCTGAATTTTCAGCATCATTACGCCAGTCTTCAGTGTCACATGATCCTTTAGAAATCATTCTAATATGCAGATTTGCTGCACAGAACACATTTCTTATTATTATCAATGTTAAAAACAATTGCACAGCTGAAAATTATACAAAAAACAATTTAACACATCTTTGCTGAATTAAGTTATTAATTTCGAATTACTTGCTGACTTGAAACGTTTGAACTGTAGCGTAATTAGAAGAAAATGTCCACAAATGTATATAGGTTAATGGTCTAGCTGTAGGCTGTTTATGCCTGCCAAGCAATGAAGAATCTCATATATTAATATTGAATGTGTAGCTGCAGTAACACCTTCAAGATGTTTATCAGTTTTTACAACAGCAGCATGGCTCACCCAATCAAAACTGTGCGTTTTATAATGTACCATAAATATAGATTTGTTTTAAAGCACTATGTTTGCAGGTGCTCTTTCCAAGTTCCTTAAACAATAAAAATGTCAAGTCAAATCAATTACTGGTAGTTTCTTTTTTATGTCTATCAGTGGCAACAATGAAATAACTTCTGTAAGCAAGTCAATACAATGATGAAACTTCAGCATGAGTATGAGCAGATGAATCATGGGCCAGTCATCTCAAATGCACCCACGAGAGAGTGTACATCTTTGTGGTCAAGCTCGCAATGCAGAGAAACACATTAGAAGTAGGTGAAAATGTGCAAAGGGGAAGGAAACCTGCTGCCAGATGCATTAGTGCTTTTACAGTTACAATACAGCACAAAGTAATTGGTACCATGGTAATATATTCATTACATTGTATATAAATAGTCACCATATACCACGGTACAACAGCAGTATTTTTTTGTGTAATAGGAACCATGAAGCATTAGAAGTATCATTTTGGTTCTGGATTTGCAAACAGATGCTACACAGCAAAAATGAATTGGCTTAATTTAATTTAGTTGAGTCCTACAGCTCTGAAAAACACATTGAGGAAATGTGCGCACATATGTGCAAGCTGCTCCTGCTCTCACAGATCCCCTGACATCACAGGACACGAGACCGTATGTATCGGCACTTATTAGTCAGCCCAGACTCTGAACAGACAGAAGGGTCACTCCTACACGGACTGGAAAAGGTGAGGGACTAGACATTATAGACTGAGTTATACAGTTTATCACGACCCAGATGGTTACAAATACACTCCTGCATGAGCTAAAAGGTGAGCTATTGTGCTGTACACAGAACTCTGCAGAAAGAGACACATGCAAAGACTGTTATTAAGCCACTTGAGACAATGGGCGGACGTCATTGTGTTCACATTCTTCTCAGATCAGCGTCAGGGCAGATGAAAGAGCTTAAGTGATGTTAAAAATTGAATCTGTGAGTAAAGAACCCAGGGTTGTGCGAGGTAATTTCCCACAGCAGGTGAGGATAAAATGCTGGGAGCACTCTGGTGACATCAGCGCATGGCGTCTGGGGTAGGATCAGGTCTCCTCTCCCAGCACGCAAGCTGTGGGCAGATTTCCAAAAGTTTGGATTTATCATAGCCATGGCGAGTCGACCAAAACCTACAACTGACACCCTGATCAAACAAGACACATTAGATCAACTTCAGCCATACGAAACATACATAAAACATACAGCCTACTCATAAGCGAGGGATGTGCAAAAGTACAAAAATAAATTGTTAGATTAATTATCAAAATATGCTGAGCAGCAAAACACCTGGTAGGTGAAAAAACTATATTACTTTATCACTGATAAAGTGCATTTTCATAGCTGTCATAGTAACTGTTTGCACTTAAGTTACCAGTATAATGAAATAGAATGTTTAACAATGACACTGAAGACTGGAGTAATGGCTGCTAAAAATTCAGCTTTGTTCAACAATTCAACAATTGTCATTTTTTTAAATGTAATCGTACCGACCCCCAACCTTTGAACGGTAGTGTATATTACACATAACAGGTTATACTACGGGGCTGTTGAATGCTTGATTCTGATTGGTTGACAAATGTTCTAAGGTGTGCAATTCTTTTCAGGGAAACGCATGGCTAAAGGTGTTCCAGGCAGGTCTTGACTGCATTACAGTTCCATATCACTTCGCCAAAGGATTTCAGTTATTTCAAATGTCTTTACAGCCTACAGAACCAAAAACCACAACAACACTGACTGAGCAAATAAATGTAGTAAACAATAGGATTAAAAGTTTTTTGTCACAAAATTATTGTTATAATAAGTTTTATTATGTATTATTATGATGCATTTATTAGTTATTATGGATAAGCACTTTCGAGGCTCTCTCCCACTCAAACACACACACATAGGCTATAGTACGGAGACACACTCACGTGGTCAGCGCTGCTCTAATCAGTAAATAGTTTAGCAGCTTAAAATGACATTTCTCACTAGCGAGGTGCAGATAAACGTAGTTTCGCTATAAGTAGACGCTGGTAATAATTCACACACTCGTAATCTCTATCTCTCTAATATAACTTAACTGTATTAATAACTGCATTAGTCTCATATCAGCGGCTCAAGCCTTCGTTACTAACGCAGCTCTAAAATGACGTCTTGGAATTAGCCACGAAGGCTTGTGATGAGATGCGTAAGAAATTAGTCCTACACACATGAACGTTTTAAGGACAAAAACCTGACAAACGTCTTGAAATACATCAGAACAATATTTTGAGGTGTGGTAACCGTAGTATAGGCAGAATAACTGGCTTGAATTATTAGAAAAATATGCACAACCGAGGTGTAACAGACAACACGGTGGAGTGTTATCATCATCTTGACTCATTTGTCATAACCCTGCCCATATCTTTGACATGTAGAGCTCCAATCTGTCAGTCCTGCCCCTTTCCTGGTGTTCTCTTACTTACTATTCTTTTGCTGTCTTGCAAGCACTGGCATTTCCTCAGGAAATGTAAATGTGGTTCAGCATCTGCTATTCCACAATGTCCCAACAGCAGTTATTCAAAAGCGTAGATATCTATGTCAGTAGTGGTCATTTAGCAGACAGCTTTTATTATTGCATTAAATATTAATATTATTGCATTTTATTGCATTAAAATAACACATAGAAAAGAGTTATTTTAAAATGTAATAATATTTCACAATATTACTGTTCTACTGTATTTTAATCATATAAATTTAGAGATCAAAGTTGGAAACAAGATACAATTGACAGAAATGATGAAACTTAAAAAATGACTGAAACCCTTATTTTATAATATTTGCCAAAAAAAACAAAAAACAAAAACCCCAACAAACTAGATAATATTCATTGACAAGGCTGTCAGATAATTCTAGAACTGACTTGAGGCAGAATCTTGACTGACCACTTCTGTCAATCAGCCAAATTGGAACTGGCAGTGGTTGATAATCTCAAAATGGCCAAATTTTTGTTGATTAATTATGAACTAATAGACTCCAGCACATAGATTCTCTCTCGGATAGACAGCCCAGCTATGACGCAGCACGTTCTCTCTCAACAGTGACATATCACACTCATCCCAGTCACAAAATGAAAAATATATGTAGGAAAATCGCTTATTGTTTGTTATTCCGGTTCATTCCTTGCGAGTAAATACTGTACTGAAAATCATGAAACATGCCTTGATTATTTTATACTATATACATTTTACTTCTACAGTGATTGTTGGCTGTTTGGTAAAAAAAAAACACTTAACACTATAAATATATCTAGAATAACATTGATCAAAATATTGGCTATTCTGGTATTTGCAATGATGTTTTGTCAGACAGCAAAGTATGAAGTCAGTGAGAGCAGAGTGTGAGACGGATGTTTTTCTTGGGTAAACAGAGTGATTTGGACAGGGTGACACTGCTGGAAGGGACAGTCAGAGAGAAACCGCTTCTACCTGGAACCAGATCCAGTCGACTCTTATTAATGCAGTGGATGCAGAATGAAACAGGTCCTCCAACAGCAGCAAAGCCCGAGGGGAAATGTGTGTGTGTGTGTGTGTTAGAGGGATGTGTGTAAATATATAAGGAAGAAAGAAAAGAAAGGAAAACCTTGCGTATATGCGTGTTTTTTAATGAAATCCAGACCTCTATGACACTTCAATGTAAGCAACGTTCACACAAGCACGCTGTGAGCCAAGCCATCAGAGAGCAAATAAAAATGACTCCAGTGAGACAGACACTCCAGTAATGCAGGAAAGCAGCTCTGCTTGATTCTTCAGCTCATACCAATGAGGCTTCGTACTGCCAGAATAAACAAACAAAAACAGCCCTCAATATCCAAAGCATGAGAAAACACCACATCTCAGCCTGCCCATCAAATCCAATGCCTGCAAATACAAGACAGACAGGCAGCCTGATGTCCTCTGAATAACACACACACGATCCCACAAACTGAGGCGGTAGGGCCTGTCACCTAAAAACAGCTTATGGTGCTGTGGCGGGGATGTCAGATCCCTCACCATCATACGACTAATCTACCACAGAGTTTTACTTACACAGACAACTGCAGGGGGACGTGGACGAGCACCTGATTGTGTACACACAAATTTATTATAACATTATATCCTCTCCTGCCACCATGGTAACACTCACCTGACTTCTCCTTTCACCTCATTGAGCTCTCTTTCCACCCATATGCTTTCCTCCAATTCTCTCTATCATTCAATCTCTCTCAGGAGGTGTGTGTGATGCTTTTTCTATGGCTAATGCAAAAAAGCCAAACAGTTTATGTGCATTTGAGGCCTACGGTCCACTTGAAAATAACTTCAATTAAATAACTGTCAAACAGAGATTGTGAACAAACAAACAATCAATAATAATGTCAAAACTCTCACTCTCTGTAATAATTCACACTCGGACTAATATTGATACAGATGCATGAAAATTCACATATGCATACCAAAATCTACTGGCTATCACACGGTGTGTGTGAGCATGGGAGCAATTCCTCTCTGACCACAGACACTCCCTGCATCATACTGACTGCAGCTGTTGCATGTCGCAGGACTGGGTGCAGTCGGTGTTCTCCACAGCTCCGCACACACCAGGAGACACAGCTTGTTTGACAGATATGCTACATGTTGTTAAACTGTGATGAAATTAATTGTGAAAGACTGTGATGCATTTCTGACATCTGTTTTCTACTGATGAGGAAACAAAGATCCGGTCAGGAGATAAACACATTGTGGTCGTTACAATAGCCACTAGCATCACATACTGGCTCACCACTTTAAAATTATTTAAAAAAATATTTAAAAAATCTAATCTAATCTAGTTATATATATATATTCTGTAATACAGTAATATCTAGGGATGCACCGATCATGATTTTTCATTGCAGATTCTGGTTGCCGATTATTTTTCTTTAAGCAAATGTATTGTTTATTTGCTCTATAAAAAAGAAACTAGACTTAACCATTTGAAATTAGAGGCAACCACTGAATTTAATCGTGATCCAAACACAGATGCTACACATGTAGCATGAGTAGTTGTTTTTGTAATTGAAAACATAATTTCAAGATTTAATGCAAAAGCAGAATGATTTGACTTTAGATTTGTAAAATTATGCTACAGAAAACACACCTGCACAAAAAAACAGCAGACAGACTGAATGAAAATGCTAATTCACTTTCTGACAGTAGATGGCGCTTATGGAACAGTAGCAATAGAGTGTTTCCTCTGTTACATCTGTAAACAAAGCAGCGCTGTGCTTATAAATAGGCATTTAACAGAGGTAAGAGGAAAAGATATTGCCATCGAAACTTTTTTGAAGACGGTCAGTTCCCTTAAGAGCTACATTCATATAAACCCCCAACCTCAATTCAATATTGATATTTTTCTTCCAATATTTCAGACATCGTGAACAGTGAGTACTGTGCCTGGTACAGAATTTGCTCTGCTGGTGTTTCTGTGTTCTCCTCTTTGCGTTTGTCTTCAGTGTGTTTACATACTTCGTAATATTTCCACACAAATGACATTATGGGAAATAATTGCAATGCAGTTTTGTTAAGTCCGGAATAGAGACGAAAAAGTGGCCATTTCCGTTTTCCGACAGATATTCTGTCATCATGTACTAACATTCATATTGTTCATTCAAACTTGCATGACTTAACTTTTTCCACAGAACATTAAAGAAGACATTTTGAAGAATGTTTTTCACACTACTCCAGAAATAAACAGTGATCAGGAAAGCTCCAAAAAGCATTATTAAAACACCAAAACATTTGTCCATATATGAATTATGTACTATAATTTAAAGTAAATGCCATACAGGACCATAAAGTATATTACAAATTTAAACTTCTATGGGGATTTTTGTCTTTTTAAATCTTGACATCTGGAAATTTTAAACTTTTATTGTAAGGAAAAAGAGCAGCTACAGAAGAAAGACAATAATACAGGTTTGTAATTAAAAGATGACATAAATATTTCAATATATAAAAAAAAGTGCATCAGATGGAGACTTTGAAAAAGGTAAAAAAACAACTTTAGAATCCCTACAATATTAACTTAATCCTAGTGGACTTTATAATCTTCTAGATCATATACATCATGATGCCAGCCACACTGATGAAAACTGCTTATTTTGCATGCCTGGCCTTGCTTCAGGGATGACAAAAGTAATGCCACAGAAACACAAGCAGAACAGACAATTCTACTTTTTAATTCAATCAGTTAGGCAGGGAGTCTTTCACCTGCAGCACATTAATAAAGCACATGGGGAGCAGCAGCAGTAAAAAGCTGAAACTTCTCAGAATAAAAGAAAAGGGCAGACTCACTACTAACTTGGCATGAGCGAAGCTAAGAGAGCCAAGCCTGCTGGCTTCCTCTCTCAGCTCTGCAAGTCTGCGATGGATTGCGCTCACTCAGTGTATATCAGCGGTGTGATCAAGGCCTGGTGTTGAGGAAGGGCAGAATTGTCAACTTCAGGTTAAGGTCAAAGGATGACCAGACCTGAGATGATTCAAGTGCTGAGCAAAACAAGTTTGCCAGCTTTCCAAGCATTCAGAGGCACAGCAAATTCTTTCACTTAGGATGGTTGACTAGCTGTCCACCAACTGACCATTTGATTAGTGAGGTCCTATCTAATTTTGGTTTTTGCTTTAATGTTTAGAGTGCTTTAAGTGTTTAAAACAACAACAACAACAAAAAAAAACTGACAGCATGTTATACTTTAGTATGCTGTTAGACTGTCAGCATGATAAATGCTTTCAGGAGAAGTGGCATCTCTAAATTCATCCCCTTTAAAGCAATGTCGCTACAGCCATTAAAGCACTGTTTGTCAAACAAATACACCTCCTTCTACAATAATAAATGGCAATTAGTGTCTGACTTCAAATCGACTGCCGGGAACAAAGTTCACGTTATCATGTCTAATCTGAACGTCTACGTTTTTTGGGAGAACCAATCACAAATAAATGTCATATGATGATAGTTTTGTGCTTGTTTATACGTCTCGTGGGAATCAACATACCTGACATTAAAGGCCCACTGAAGTGCCTTGAAACACACAACATTATTCAGTGGGTTGACGTAATTTCCCCTGAAACAGCTCCAGCTGTTAGCAGCTCCTCCCCTTTTTTGAAACGGCCAATAGCGTTTCGTTAATACCACAGTTTGACTAGAGCCTTTCTGTTTGGTAAAGCCACAGTTTCCTCCTAATCTCTAACCGTTTATCATCATAATCTCCTCCATATCGCTTTGAAATACAGCATTCTGTGCAGAATTTAAATCGGTCCGATAAGTTTTGTTATATGCGCCGACTCGCGCATATGATCCGCGCTGCGCTCTCGTGTCTCTAGTCTAACTTTAGACTAGAGCCGTTGGTGTGTGTGTGTGAAATGAAAAATATGAAAATATAAAAATGTCAAAGTTCAACTGCATACTTTTGTGGAGAGGCATGGAATGAGAGCAGTCCAACCACCAACAGCATTGTCACCACCACACACTCTGCCATCAATCCACCCACTGAGAAGATAAAAAAAAAAACTTTCTTGACTACAAGATAAAATTCAGTCTTTTAGGAAGTCGATTGTATGTGTGCTTTGTGCAAGTTTATTGACACGCTACGATAAAAGGTAAACATTCAACTAAAGGACAGTAAAACTGTCAACCAGAACGGCCCTACTGATGAATTTCCAATAAGACAGCGCTCACAAACATGTGTATAACCTCTGCACTAAAACTATGCCCACCTCTTCCAAAAGGGGGGAAAAAACGGAGTTTGAAACCCAAAACATCTAAACACTGGCTAACGGAAACAATGTTTACAATGTATGCTAACTCACAGACCCTCAGCTCAACTCTTTCTAGGAAGAAAGGATAAGCATAGCTGCTCTGTGTAAAGTGGAGGGTGTCTGGCTTTGTACGCTGACATGCTTCTTGTGTGTAAGTGTGAGCTTAAGCCGCGCGTCTGTCCCACACCAGACCATCTGCTGATCCAGGGTGTCACTACATCTCTCTCCCCGATCCAACAGGGATTATCCTGTTACGTGCTTTAGGCGCCTGCAGATTCCCAGCAGTTAAAACAAAGCAGGTAGGACATATCCCCATGACCACTGCATGACAGTGTGAGAGAATAAAGACTGACCTTGTTGTGAATTCACTGCCCTCTCAATTCTGTCAGGGTCAAGTGTTTACTGACTGGTTCAAAATTAAATTAACCTACTGTAGGTTTGGTGTAGCCCATTTTATTTATTCTAGAATTCTAGAAAGATGAAGTTAAAATAATTTCAGCATGAAAAAGCAAAATGAAGTAATGTTTTTAAAGGGTACATAACACAAACTGTTTCTGCCAATCTCATGATAATCTTGAGTACCTATAGAGTAGTATTGCATCCTTCATATCTCTGTAGAGTCTTTAGTTTTATCATATCTATAAAAGACAGATACGCTGTACCAATTCTTTCCGAAAACAGCCAAGCTCGTGGAGGCGTGCAGTGGGCGGAGCTAAAGAGTCACGAGCGCACACGCATACACACGAAATACATTATGGCATTATCCCTGGATAACTTTCGATTCACTATACGTTCATGTTGTTAACATTATATACACTTTTGCGCCGATTGACATTTGATGCAGTTTCACGCACCGCCTGCAGTTCGACTCATGACCGGGAACAAACAAACACACTTGCAGAGCTCTGTTGCTGCTCCGGAAAAACAAACTGCATCCACTGTTTCCTTAACGCTGGGTTTTTTGGGAAGCTGAACAAGGTTATTTTTCACTCACGACAACCAGAAACACACTTCTTTAGTGACATTGTTGATTTTGTGGTCTAAAAACAAAATGACGCCGCTGCCGAAGGCTCCCGTAACCCAAACTCGCTCTGGTTGATGTGTACACGCGCTCATCCGGGAGAAGTGCCCATACAAGCAATTCTGCCCTTTGTGACGTCATACAGGGCCATACTCGAAAAAAACTTCCCGAAACTTATTAGAATCCTGTATTTGGCACAGAAACACTCCGTCATACGTCCAACTTGTTTTTTGAAATTTTGGCTATGTTTAGCATGAGAATCCAACTCTTTAACAGTGTAAATAAGTCAGAATGCATGAAGTAGCATTAGAAGCCACATTTAAGAGAGGGTAAAAAATGGCCAAAATAACATCACTAACGATACAAACGCTTGAGTATGAGGTCACTACTTGTGGGCGGGGCTCTGTCTTACGGTGCCTCCAGAATAGCTTTTAGGACTATAGCATCAAAAATATAAACAAAGACAGACAAGTTGTTCTCAACCTTTTAGACCTGAAAGCCCCCCCATTGCTCAACATCATAATAAATTGTTAAATATAAATTAATTTTAACAACAAAAAAAAAGTAATATAGGTAAATGAATTAAAATGAATGAAAATTTTCTTTTCTGAAATACAATTGTTATTGGGGGAAAATATGAATCTTGAATGTCAGGAACAGTCTGCTAGCTTGTAATGTTAAATAAAAGAGCATCTAATCCCTAAAATATTATCTAAGATCAAACACTGTTCCAAAAGATCAATCAATCCCAATATTTACTAAATACAAAAAAAATTCCTGTTTACCAACTATGTAGCTCTTTTTTGTTAATGGGGTCTATTGTAGGGTAAGAGAATACTGTCCATGACAGAATTTTTTTTAATGCCTAATAGATAATTCTCAGCTCAGTGAAGATTGCCAGGTCAAAAACTCTTTCTACTCTCCCAGCTTGGCGACAGTGACTCTAGCTTGAAATATGAATAAATTATTTAGGGCCTTGCAAAAAACGAGTCAGCCACCTGAATAATGGTGTTTGTCTGTGTCAATGTTTGTACAGCATGCCACATGGTACAGTCTTATGCATATCACAGAATACATTATGTCCTTACAAAATACAGAGCGACATGCACAGAGCCTGCGGTGTAAATAGTATGACAGACCTGTGTTGTGGTCATGTGGAAGAGGAAGGTGAGCTTTTGTGTTGATATTAATTGTGCAATAAAAGTGGTTCATTACTTGTCGGTGTAGGTGCAGCGTATATTATGATGTTAATCTATCATCTTAAAAATCCCTAATGCTGGAACCCAACCACTTAAATGAAAATCTTTTCAAACTATTGTTTAGTTGCCATCAAAATCCCTCGAAATTTTATGAAAATCAGCAAGTCATAATGAAAGTTTATAGAGGTGCTGTTATTATTTTAGGGCATCTGCTGAACTAGAACTATAAACAAACTTGTTACATTTATGGATTGCATCCAGGAAACTCAACTCAAGGTGAATTGAGGTTTGTTGAGTCCATAGTTGGGAGTATTTTAATTCCCAACTAACTGAATAGTAAATGTAACTTTTCAGAAGTGAAGTCTTCTCCTTTTGTGAAAACATGCACAGTAGGCTTTCTTTTGAGCAAGACATACTACTCAAACTCCAGCGTAGTGAAATGATGGCTTCCATATGTTCTCAATTGCAAAACAAAATAAGCTGTCTGCCTGATTATTTTCTACCAAATGAATACTCTGTAATAAATCAGCAGCATATCTGCCATCTTTTATAACATTTGAATCTCTTTCAGCAATACATGACAGCCAAAAAAAGTGTCATCACTTTGTCATTAACTATCCAAAACTAGATACACAATTGATCTGGCTGTACAACTGCTGGCGCTATGATCACTAGAAAATTCTTTCACTCCTCAGTATGTTAAATGAGCTAAAGCTAAACTTTAGCCAAAAAATACGACTTGAGATCTCCACTGATCCAAGAACATTCCGTATAACCTATTCATGTGGTAAGTAAGTAAACATTTAGACATTGATGAACTCAACACTGGTAATCGGAAATCCTGTTTAATTAAGGTTGCAAGTTATACTGTGCAAATGAGAAACGTCACCCATTCTAACTTGCAAGACGATTTAAGGCAGCTTTTCTTTCAAACACCGCTTTCTAAGCAATTGTAATTAAATATTAGCTATGAATTCATCTAAGTTTACAGGAAACATGGTGACCACCAAAGTAGGGCATCTAAGATGGGTGTGAAAGGAGACTGGTACATACATTGACTCAGTGCTTTAATGTGTAGAGAGGTGAATGTCGTGCCATGGTAATCAGGAACCAGAATGCCCCAGGCAGCAAAGACAGCATGGGGAGTCATTGACCATGTAGACTTGTTTTTCACCTGAGAACTTTTGGAGTTTCTCCTCTGACACCCGGTACACACTATACAGTCCAACAGTTTAAACAATATTTAAAAAGCGGGGTGGCTAGGTTGATATAATACATTACCTTGCTACTGTTCTTTAGTAAGGTTTTTTTATAAGAAGAAATTAATACTTTTTTCAGCAAGGATGCATAAATTGATAGAAAGTGGGATTTATAATGTTACAATAGATTTCTATTTCAAACTAATTATGTTAATGTTACTATATGAATCACATTTTCAAACAAAACTATTAAACAGCACATCTGCTTTAAACATTGCTAATAATAGGAAATGTTTCTTGAGCAGCAAATCAGCATATTCGAATGATTTCTGAATGATCATGTGACACTGAAGACTGGAGTAATGATGCTGAAAATTCAGCTTTGCCATCACAGGAATAAATTACATTTTAAAATATATTCAAATAGAAAACAGTTATTTTAGGTTTTATTTGTTGAATAAATAAAAATGTTCATTAAAATTATGTAATTAAAAAAAAAAAAAACATTAAACTTTTGAACGGTAGTTTATACATTGGTCAAGTGGACATGGTTGACTATATGCAGATTGTCTAAAAATGGCCAAAAAACAGCTGATAATATATCAAGAAAATGGCTAAATATCAAAAGATAAATCAGTCTATTACTAGTCAAAATGGTTACTAAAGTTATACATAGGCTTTCATTACAAACTATGTTATCCATGTAACTCACATTTGTCAAACTCCACTGCTGGAGGGCCACTGTCATGTAGAGTGCCACTCCAACCAGCTTCATAAAGTTTCTAGTAATCCTGAAGACCTTGATTCGCTGGTTCAGGTGTGTTTAAATAGGGTTTAAGGTAAACTCTGCTGGACAGTGGCCCTCCAGGAACTGAGTTTGACACCCCTGATGTAACTGAAAAGTTTATCTTAGTGTTTGTTTTTTTCTTGTTTTAGTTGAATGTAAAACACGATGATAGTGTTATCCAGCATGATTTGAGAATGATCCCTCATGGTACCATATACAAACCCAACACATGCACGCACGCTTAACTTCCAAGTACATAAAAATCTTACGAGTACACAACCATCTCTCCTTCCCTTTAAAACCTCTGGCCCTCACTGGTACTTACACACATACATCATAAACATGCACAAAATTGTGTCTTTGTGCCCCAATACACACTCAACCATCAGCCACTCTCTTTCCGTTGTGCACACACCATTTGGCTGGGGTTCATTAAAAATTCACAGTTTGTCCTATTAAAGATTCACCACAGCACTGCTGTTACGTTTATCAGGCCTCTGCCAGTCGCCCTCCAGCGAGCAGCAAGGAAGCATTCCAGGGCCCTGATAATACAGCAAGGCCGCGATGCTGCAGCTGATCTGAGGGAGGTCAAAGAGAGTGAGAGAAATGTCGAGAGGCAGAAAGTGGTGAAGGTCTCAGCCTCTTTTTCCATTTAGAGCTACGGCAGGCTGTGCGTCTCAATTATTCAGCAGTGTTTCACGCACCGCCTGACATCACCACTGCATGCTCACGATGCCTGCGTCTCAGCCACAGGCTCCACGCTGCCCTGGATCACACCACTGACCACCGTCACACACACACGATACCATTAGTATGTTCAGCCAAACCACACATGGCCACAGAATTCTATAGGAATAAAGTTACATCTGAGGTCTTCAACGGGGGTACTGGAGAGGTCTCAAATAATTCAATTGATTCAACTCAAATAAAATTTTTTGTGATAAATGATGACAATGTGCATTAAATTGATTATTTTCTTAGTGATTTTTTATTTATTTTCATGAATAGATAGGATTTAAAGGAGACATATCATGAAAATCTGAATTTTTCCATGTTTAAGTGCTATAATCGAGTCTGTGGAGCATCTACCAACCCAGAAAACGTGTAAAAGGACAACCCAGTAACTTGGTTTTGGTAAGCCTTTTTCTGCAAGCATGTGAAAAAACGAGCCGCTCGGATTTCTCTCCCCTTCTGATGTAGGAAGGGGATCTATTATAATATTACCGCCCCTTAATCTGCACGTTTCCACCCATGGCGCTGACAGACTGTTCTGTATTAGCATAGTTTCCGCCCTCAGCCACAGTACACTGTCTGCAATTTTCTCCGCTACCTTCCATTTCATTGTGACTGTAGTGCATTAGGTTTTATGAAGCAACAATGAACAAATTTTCACAGCAATTCATGCTATTTTATGCCATTCATTTGTGGCATAAAATAAATTAACTTTAGAAATGAATGTTTATTTATACTTAAAACATTAAATATGGATGCAAAATGTAAAAATGAACATTAACCTTAATAATAAATGCTGTAAAAGTTAGTTCATGACCCTTCATTAACAGTTTCACAGCAAAAGTAAAAGACGGGGTATGAGATCAGAGTAACAAGGAACAAGTTCACGTTATTTGTTCTTAGTTGCATGCTCTACATTTTCATAATATTCACCTTTACATTTCATTGGATTAATCTGAATTTTATGCAAAACAGGTACTAAAGAAACTGAAAGCATCATCAGATTGAAATAAATTCAATATAATAAATAACTGAAATGAAATCTTAAACTACACAATAAAAAATAAGAATATATCAATAAGAATCTGACAAGCCATTTGGAGCACTACCATTAAACAACAACCATTCAGCGGCACTCTCAATATACATGAGTGTACTGCAGTCTATATACTATAAGATATAAACAACATTGGACTGAGTAATTGCAGACTGTCCTGGCCTTTGCAAGATGACTCAGAGATGATAATAGCTTATACGTGTCCGTTAACAGGTTGGCATGTCAAGAGATCTCGCTGGGCTTTGATTAAGGCCAAGGGAATGGGGAGATTTCGTGGGAGGGGCTTTGGCACTTGTGTGGGCTCCACTGAATGAATAGCACGGTTGCTTTTTAATACAGTGCCAGCCAGCATGATGGAAGAGTTTGAAGAAAAACAGTTGCCAGGTTCCTTGAAAAGAAGCCTAGAGAGTTGGCAAACTATGCTGATCTAATTACCTGTTTCTTTTTGTCCAAGGATCTTTTAAATAAATCTGTTGTTTATCGGCCATCCATGGGGACCGTAGCATACACAAACGCATACGCACACAATGAGAACAGGATCTGTTGTAATTCAGCTTGAAGGTCTACAGACAGAACAATAATTTCTCCAGCTCTGGCCATGTGTCCACTCACACATTTTCACCTGAAACAGCAACAAAGGCCGAAGGGAACTAATTTTACATGAGACTATGGTTACTGTCAGTGTAACCAAAAAAAAAAAAAGTACCATACCATAAGGGGCCATTCACACAGAATGTGTTTTTGCATTCCATTTTCCATTGTTTTTTAATGTAAACATGCTAGACACCCGTGTTTGACTGTTGCTCTCGCGTATTTTGCCGCGTCTAGTGCACGACATGGCATTCTAAAAATGCAGTGCTCAAGTTATACGAAGTTCAACTTAAAAAAAACATCTCCGCATTTTTAACTGCAAAAATTAGAGATGCACCGATGTATTGGCTGCCAATATTTATCGGCCAGTTTTTGATCAATTCAAAACTGTTAAAGGTGGGGTAAGCAATATTTCTCAGTCGTTGCTGAACATTGTTAATATTTGAAATCACTCTTCAATCCTAACCGCCCTGCTCTGAGTCGGTCTCGAACCCCGATCGGTGGAATGCGAGGGGGGTGCACTGAACAAGGATGCTAAACAGTAAACGCTGCATTCTCTATCAGTCATCAGCCTGCACAACTCTCACTAGCTGTCCTCCGTTACACACCCATTGCAAGAGTGGATGTTTATTTATCGTAGCAGAAGCGCAACAAAATGCTTCACAAAAAAAGCGAAGATGATAAACGAATTACAAGGAAGCACAAAAAAAAAATGAACATCCAGTACACAAGAGTAAAACTGAGTTTGTTGTTTATTTGTCTGGAGCTGCTGTGCTGTTGGCAACTATGACATTTAAAACCAGTGTTACTCACGTATGGAACAGAAACAATGCAAACTTTGCGTCTGTTTCCAGGCCTGCCCACATAGCTCTCTCCAGCTTTAAATTAATATTTAATTTAATATTAAAGGTGCACTATGTAACTTTTCCGTCCGCTAGAGGTCGCCTATTCAAAATAAAGGTGTAGTTTGATGACGCCAAGTTTGAGCGCAGAATCTTGGGACATGTGGTCTTCACCTCACAGCCGGTGGAAAAGAATCGGGATAGGACTCGGGCAGAAATCATGTTCATGGATGCGATTATTAACGTTACTGTAGTATGAAGCAGAGCAGGACCAAGTGTTGTGGGAGCTGAGCAAGGCCGCTGGAGCGATTGTTAATAAGATGAACGCAGCACACGCCTCACGAGCTGCGGAGCTTTTATTATGCCACAGTCGCCAGCGCCATTTCCGCTTTTCCAGTCATGAGTATTAGGTAACGCAGCTCTGTTTATCATATTAGATACATTTGAGTGTGTTGAAAATGATGTTATGACGTTACTCTGTGCGTTCGCTCGGCGGCTGCTATGACACTTGTTGCACACTGCAGTAAGAGTAGGAAGTGTTTCTGCAAAATAAAACCGGAAACCGAGGGTAATGCAGATATGACGCAATTGACAGGCGACTCCCTCAAACGTCCCGGTACCTTGGTTAAAATAGCAATTTCCTCATGATTTACAAATAGTTGGAAACATTTGGGATATTGTAAGTACTCAACTAAACAAAATATATAACACTGGCCTAGTGGTTTTTGGATATTTTACTGAAAAAATGTTACATAGTGCACCTTTAACACGGGTCCTAAAGCTCTTTCCCTTTACTTTTCAGTGATATTCTTATTGTAATGTCTCTCAGGCATCTCTCTTTCAACAGTATTTCTTCAAATCTCCCTCTTGCTCATTCTCTTTCCTCCACTGTCATACACCCCCTAAAGCTGATTGGCTACACGTTTATTGTTGTGTCGGTCCGACCAACATTCAAACAGTGTTTTTCAAATATCGCTTACCCCACCTTTCAGTCCCAGGATGCATTTTTTTTGTTTTTTTTTGTTGGTATACCACTGAAAATGTGTGAGATGTGTTGGGGTGCTTCTCATTTCTTATTTGTGCATCCTCGTTTCCTTCCCTCGCATCTTAGCTCCACCCCTTAAGATGCAAGGAAAGGATACACCTGTGTAGCCTCACTCATGACTCAGGAAGCTTCCTCGCTCCTCATTCCTTGCCTCCTCACGGTGCAATTAGAGAATTGAGATATCCTTCAAGAAGGCTGAGTTCAATCGATTTCCGGGTCACGGGCTTGACGTAGAAGCAAGGAAACGAGGAAGCAACAATTTGAGAAGTATTGAGAAGCACCCTCTTTCTTGTATACTTTTTTCTTGTGTGCTCCATTTCTTGTTGCCACTCCTCCTATCACTCAACAGGTTTGTACCACCTGGAGTCAATTCCCTGCTCATCAGTGGTGGCTGCTCTGATTGGCTCTGTTGAGAAGTGCTGGAGTTTAAAAGACCTGCAATACCTTCACTTGGAGAGACTCAAGATATTTCCTCCACACAGAGAGCTCCTGTCTCCAGATCACGGAGAGAGTTGTTGATCACTTCCAGTTATTTGATGTCAAAAATAACCCCTGAAGGTTGTCATGTTCTTATGTAATTTTTTTTTCTTATTTTGTGCCTCTCTTATAATGTTGGCGTGCTGAATGGTAAATGGATCCAATCCATGTTCAATGAAAATGATTTGATGCTGCAGCAATAGCATACTCTAACACATGTGTTTTTGAACTTTGCTAATTTAAAACATGATCAAAACAGTAATCTATTTTAATGACAAAATTTCAAATAAGTGAGCTAATGACATATCAGTATCAGAATCGGCCGCAATAGTTGTAAAAAAAAAAACTAATCCTATCAGTGCATCCCTAATAAAATGCATTCTGTGTGAATGACCCCTAAAAAGTCACAAGATAAAAAAATTAAAAAAAGCCCCAATTTGTTTTATTTTTTGGGGGATTTCGGTATTAACGCAAAGTTAACGCAATTACTTTGTTATCATGATCAATCTTTGCTGCCACCTGAGTAATCATGCCCATGCCTAGCTGACAATCCATAGGAGTAATTTAATTAAAATCCATTTCATTTAATTCAAACCTAGACAGCCCAACCTGATACCATTAGAAGACGGGTACACAAAGTGTCCGTTCCCCGAAATAGATCTGCTGCTTTTGTTTGCGATGCAGGTGAAACAGTGGCTGAGGCTCATATATCCCTTCCACCTTCACAAACAGCATAATTAGCACTGATGACACTGACAGTGATTGGTGACTCAACTGAGATACAGAAAGAATGAATGAATGAAAGAATTAGCATTAACAGGTTCACTGCATTAGCTGTTACACTTTTGAGAGCACAGCACAGAGCCATCCAAAGTGAGACAAATTACCAATATTGTTCAGTCTGAGACTAATATCATTACATCCCTGAGCTTCCTGTTAAGCATTTGTGGTAGGCTAATGAATAAATTAGTATTTGCTCGAAGTACAATCAGACAGCAGTGTCTGCCACACACACAAAAAAAGAAGAATCAGTCATAAATGCTTAGACTAGCTTTGAATCTATTTTTTTTCTTTAAGTAAGACTGGTCCAAGCTATTTAAAGTCAGGTACATAAAAAGGTAGATCGGTCTATTTTGAATTGGAAAAGTAAAATTTTACCCCTTTGTTAACCGCTAGCTGGTCTAACTAGCTAGTAAAGACACACCATTACCATAAGCCAAGTTTCCATCCATTTTTTTGCTATCGACAAAGTGAATATGCGTTTCTCAAAAAAGATTGCGAAATTTGCTGTCTCGAGCATGTTTCCATCCAATTAGCATTTTTACCGATAAAATGGTGTGCGTAATGTCGTTTTGTTGTATCCCTAAGAAATCTGCACTCACTGCAGTCATTTCCATACATAATTTCGCGTATATCGCAAATTATATTGTATCTTTCACATCCCAAATATTTGTAAAATGCAGAGTGATGAGACAATTGAAATTCACCAGTTTACTGCTTACTACTTTCACAAATAATTGGCTGATTACTAAATTAGGAAATATTAATCACAGCAAAGTGGGACAGCTAGTCAGGACTGCATGTAACTGCCTTTATGTGATGAAGCCCATGGGTTTGTACACAGGGCAGCTCATTTGTCCTGTATGCAACAATTTTGAATTGTATACATGTTTATTTTACCTTTCTTTTTGTCAATATTGGAAACTCCAATCGCCTTCCTTCGTTTGACAGACGCCCCATTTTTATTTTTGACGAGCTGCAGAGATTTAAGGCGCTATATTTTCCTCATCCATTTTGAAACTAAACTTTATTATATATTACTAAATTCTATACATAAAATAATTTATTAACAAGTGTCATGTTTTTTGTACTTCGTTATAAAAACTATTTCAATCAATACTTGATCAAGCAATATTCAGAAACGGGTGCAGTTAGCTAATATTTTTCTGATTAACTTTTATTAGATTGTAAAAAAAAGACAAATTACAAAAATTAAGGATGAATGATGTTTGAGAGGTGACATTTCTTATTCTTTCCAATAGTAATAAAACAATTTAATATACAATTTAATAATATGAATATAATAGATTTAATGCGCCTTTGAACGAACGCGGACGCTGTAGGCTATAGGCTAATTCTGTCATGTGACACCACATTTATTTGCATTTAAGCCCTTTTTCTCAAAAAAAAGTGTTACCAAACTAGCTTTTTTGCAACATTTGAAGTATTGACATAGAATTTATACGCTAAAGTTAAACGGATTGTGTCGACATTTGCCAGAAATTATCGATAATTGCCATTTCCATCAGCTACATCGGTAAACATTTTGATGCGCTAAACCTTTTTCCGCAAAAAAGTCCTTGGATGGAAACCTGGCTATAGTGGCTTAGTTTATGCAACTAGCCCCAGGTCTGACAGTGTACTAAATCATAAATAATGCATAGCTGGTTAGATTCAAGAGAAAAACCCTAGTTACTTCAAGAATGATGGTGTATTGACACAAATCGAAGATGCAATATTTTAAGAAGACATTAAGGCAGATCAAAATGCATGAGGCCACCTAACAGGACAGCAAAAGCAAAACCTTACCTCTTGCTGACAACTTTTTTGTGTTGATGATCTTAGCAGCATATTCCTGGCCGGTTGATTTTTTTACACATCGCCGAACAACAGAGAAGGCTCCCCTGTTTAAAAGAAGCACAGCACAATCTTAATGTTAAAAATGAAGCTAACAGTACCCGCCCACAAATAAGGCATTTCAATAACTGACTAATAACCTTTCCATTGCCATTCAAGTGAAATTACTGAACCTAAACAAAGGAACCTGATGAAAATGCTTTTCTTTTTTTAAATGTCAGATGCACTGAGGTTCATGCATCTGAAATCTTTAAATCTTCATTAAAGTGTTATAAATCATAAACCAAACCAACCAGCTATGAGAAGAATCACAACCTTACACATTTTATTTTGACGCAAAAAAAAGTATTTGAAAATCTGATAAAAAAAAGACAAAGATACAAAGCAGTGTACTTAACGGCTTTAATGAAGGAAAGAATGATGTAAAAATAAAACTACTGATTTAAAGATGCTGAAAGTGTACATATAAACAACATATTTCAAGTTTATTGCAAAATATGCATTTAATGCACACAAATATTTTAAGTAGTTTGAGAGCGTAGGGAGTGTGAGCTCTGTAACGTCATTTGCAGTGCTTCATGGGAGTGGACCGTACGGGCTCTAAAGTGTTCTTTTGGTGCGATTTGCTTGTTTTGATTCTCTGATTGGTGGAGATTTATTTGCACAATCATGTGTAATGTGGTTTTTCACTAGGAATTCCACTGTTAACCACTAGCCTATTATTTAAAAAATATGTTGAAATAATGTGGTCTGATGGCTTCAACAAAAGCATTTACTATCGCTTAACCACCTTGTAGCTCAAAGGTCTGTCTTTAAAGGTTTATAAGTTATCGTACAAAATCAATTCCCCTATCGAGAATTGATCAGTTGTCCTTCCAGGACCCAACTGTTGCACTCTATTGGACAGAAAATCAGGAAAAAGAATGTGACAACAACATTTGGACTGGCACTAAAATGTCAGCATTTAATGTGCTACTTAAAACAGGTCACTGTATTGTATTCCAAATATTCTTTCAAATTATTCTTTAGAGACCAAGGACTGTCCAATGAGGAAAACTGTAGCCGCATGTGATGCCTGCATAAGATAATTAAAGCTGCTGTTAATGATTTTTGCACAAAACCTACTTGCAAAAATCCCATCTTTGCTCATAGGCAACTATTGTGAGCGGTGACGTGAACAGTAGCAAACAGGGAAAATATGAGTCCATTTTTGGGAGAGAGCTCTCTGAAAATGATTCGGGCACTGGTAAAACATCTACAACACCATACTGAAATATTTACAATTTAAATGTTAATCATAAAAATGTACTCCTACCACACAGCTACTTTTGAATGGAGAAAGATGCTTTTTGGCAGCAGAATGGTGTAGGTTTGGCATCTAACAGTAGGGGCTAAATTAATCATGCTAACCAGTTAAACCCTAACCCATTATGATGCTTTCACACTGACAGCGTTTAAATCTTGGGATGCCCTGGAGTCGCTGTATGTTAGTTTCTAGTAAGCTCTTTTCAGCTTTTCGCTTTGTCAGCCATGATGTGGAAATCGCTGTCAGTGTGAACACCCCTTTAAGCTGCGTTCACACAACCAGCGACACAATCCCATTCATTTTTAATAGAGAGCTGGCGATTTCCGCCAACACAAACGACAGTGACCGTTGGCGACAGGATGTAGGCATGTCCAGTGACGTAACAAAGTGCAAATTAACTTTTTAAGCAAATGAAGAGCCAATTTTAGGAGTGACAACCAATAGGAGTGGAGCGCACATGAAATGTCACTACACACTGTGTATTGGAGTGTCAAGGCAAGATGGAGGGGAAACTAATTTTAGCGGTCAGCAACTTTCCTATAATGTATGATATGTCTCTGTGTACATACGGTGGTATTTGCCGTGCTGAGCCTGAATGGATAAACAGACAAACAGCCGCAATGGCAAAGAGCACTCGCTTTTTCTTGTTCATCTTTAATATTAAGCATTTTATGTAATAATTCCTTCCAAAATGTTTGCTTGTAGCGGCAAGAAAACTGATTTGTTGTCTACAACATGGAGTAACATCCGTGAATGTCATTCACAAACGTTACTAGGCAAAACAGTAAAGGGAACGCCCACTAGCAATAGCCAGCCACTGGCAACATGCAGCGAAACTTGTAGTGTGAATGTTGCTTTAGGTTGGATTAAAAGGTAGCCCAGGCCTAAACTGACACCACTGGCACAGAGCCACCTCCAACTTGTCTGATTGGCTAGCATGTACAGGCATGTAAAATTTTGTTTTCCTGTTTACAGAGACAAATGTGATTTCTCAGAATACCCATTACAGAGATATCTACCAGGCATAAGGACATCTAATGCACGGTATAAGAAAAAAAATAGCAGCTTTATTAACATAATTATGTGCCACAACAGCAAGAATTGCATGTCAAAACAAAACAGCATTGAGGCAATTACTAAGGCAATACAAAACTGTTCGCCAAAGCTTACGATTAAATTTCATGTTTGAAATCACCAATGAAATCTGACAACTAGTGATGTTATGTTCTGTGCCGAGGCTTCGGAGCGTGTGTCAAGAAATCCCGAAGCTTTCACTGAAGCACGTATTGAGGCTTGTATCATTTAGACCAATGATGTCATTGATGACGTCCGAAGCCTCGCTTCAGTCTGACTGGTTCAGGAAGCGGTTCGAATCTTGCCCTCTGCCCAGTTAAACCCTGCCAATTTCCAATTTTATAGTAATAATAATATTGCCCCTTCTGCCTATGTCCAAAGAATTGATTTGCACACAATTGATAGCCCCATTCATTTCAAGCCTATACGTTTATTACACAGTTACACTATACAATCATTATATACCACCAGAAAATACACATTATATTCATATAAATAGATTAGTCTGTGGAAATGTATTTCTTCACCGTTTTATCTAAAGGCTGATTTATACTTCTGCGTCCGACCTGCGCCGTAGCCTCTACGCGTCGATTTTCATTTATACTTCTGCGTCCTTGTCCACGGCGATGCGCAGTTACATATGCAGAGGGAGCATGTGTACCCCTGAGGGAGGGGTTCTAGCAGACCAATCATAGCACTTGCGGTCCGCGTAGAATTGACGCGTCGTTACATTTTTGGAGAGGTGCACGCCAGGGTACGTCGTAGGCTACGCGTGCAACACACAACCTACGACGTACACTCGACGCAGAAAATTGGGCTTAAGCCTTAACTGACGCAAAATACAGTGCATCACAGATCACATCAGGTCATCTGTAATATCTGCTTGTTTTACACTCTTTGACCACCAGGTGGTATTGTGAGCAAATGAAGCCACGAGAAATGAACCCTTTTGTGAACCATTTGGCTGAAAAGCTTCAATGCTTCATCTCACCACCACTACTGACAACAACTGTCTCATACATTTGGTTTCTAGACGTGCAAATCATGACAAAAAACAGAATTTTTCAGCCTGGACAAAGCTCATGCGCAGTCCTGCGCACTACCTGTTTCTATAGCAACCGGAGCGTCTAACAGCAGCTGCAGTGACAGGATGACTTTACTAATCAACAATTGTCTCTTTCATTTAGAAGGCGGGGCTTATTCGCCATATTGGGTGTTGCACTTTCTCCCATTCATAAGTACACACACACATTCATACTATAGACATTTTTTTTTAGCAGTGAAGTAATTAGGCTACTTGTTCCAAATAAGTACCTACTCAAGAGAGTATCGATTTCAGACGCAGCCAGTGTGTTTTTGAATTAAGAACCGCTCAAACAGATTCAATATAATTAATGAACCACGCAAATTCACTTCTTTCATTCCATCTGGTTGCAGGTAAACAACTGATAGATATATATATATATATATATATATATATATGATAACACTAAACAAATTGTGGAAAATCTGAATAATTTCCACAGGTCAGTTATTTCTAACAGTTTAACTTTATAACAGGTTAAAATATTCAGCAGGTCTTTGTCATGTTCTAAAACGTTTCAATAGTTAGTTAGTTTTTCTTTTTTTCTCTAAGTTGTGTTGATAAAACTGTCATACAAACAAATCGTAGACATTTTCCGGTAGCCTATGTTTTATTTGTAATATCTCTGCGATTCGACCGATTAAAGTAATTTAGATGAGTTGTTGATTTGAGAACCGCTCAAATCGATTCGCGAAGAATCGTGCAGGCCGGTTTTGTACACAGGTTCAACTGGTTCATTAAAACGATCCTACTCCACAGAGAGATTCGTTCACGAATTGGACAACGCTAATTCACTTCCTTTATTCTCGCGTTTATGTTTTTGGCTGCTGGACAACAAACCGACCGCCCAATGACTCTGCGATATATGACGCCCAAAACAGCAGTATTTTCCGTAACTATCGTTACACAAGTATGCAGCAAACCGTACTATCACCATGCGCGGCAGCAGGCATCAGTGATATCTGATCAATGCTACAGAATGCTGTAAAAGTTTAGGTGTGCAGTGCATTCAAAACACGGACGCAGATCACAAAGCCGATCACCTCAGACTGAAGGATTTCCTTTTCTAACGAATGCCGTTCGCATGTCGATAAAGTATTGCATCTTGCATCAAGACGACACGCAGGCTCCGAAAGCACCCTGTGGCGCGCGAGCACGGTGTTAGGAAACGCATCTAAAGATAAACAAAAAAACGAGCTTTGTGAACATAGAGGCTTAATAATCACACCGAATTGTTCAAATCGACTCAATCAAGCTTTCCTTTAGCGGGCTGCGCTGGCATTTAACATGCAAAACCGATACGCCTCTGTGTTTGAAGGCTGCTGTCAACACACTGAACTAGACACAGTCAACACGATGAGACACAATGCAGTGAGTGAAGCGAGAGTGTGTAACGCGTCACATAAATGCAGCGGTGCGGTCGCTTACTTTCCGAGCTCTTCGTACAGCTGATATTCGTCTGTAAACCTGGTGGAGGTTACAATTGTAGCCATGTTGCGCTTTACGAGGATATCGCCTCTCTGGTGTCTCCGGGACCGCCTCGCTCAGGTTTCGGGAGATCTCTCGCTCACTCAAAGGGGGAGAGAGAGAGAGAAAGAGAGAGAGAGAAGGAGGTGGGGGAGAAGGAAGAGAGATGTGCTGGTAAGTGGCGTGTGTGTTAGTGGAGGTGGAGAGAGAGAACGCAGCCAGCCACGCGAGATTTTCTCCGTCGACGTCGTGAAGTGACAAACAGTCCGAGCCGAGCATGCGACGCGACGCGACGCGACGCGACTACAAGGACGTCGCGCTCTTGCTGTATGAACTCAACTGACTGCTGCGGTGTTTTTGTGTGAAGAGATGCCTGAACGTGAATGAACTGTTTTTTGGAGTCGGATCTTTGCAGCGAATTGGTCCCTAAACCCAGTTTGAACAATTTGTTCACGAATCGAAGTCAACAACTCATATGATTCGAACATGTCCGAGTCGACTCATAATGAGCCGATTCTGCCGAAAGCTGATAATAAAGGCGTACAAAATTATAGTAAAAAAACATATTATGGAAATATAATTACTTGGTTGTGTGCACGTTTTATTAAAACGTATCAGTTGATTTGAAAATACCATATTTTTCAACGCTGAGTATTTCCTGTAAGTGTGCCAGACTTCCGATTCATTAGGTAAATTACTAGAAGTATAAGAAAGTTAAGTAAAAAGTAAAACTGTTATGACAAAAAAAAAGAAGAAGCTTCAAGCAGCATAACAAACAATTTTTGTACAACTACAAAGACTGGAACTAGCTGACACCAGAACATTTGCACATTCAAGCAATGTACTAAAATATACAAAAACTACAAGATATAGGCCTAATACAATTTTATCATTGTTTTATTAAATCTTATTAGGGTGTTGCATTGACTGCACCATTGGTCGGTTATTTTTCTTGGGCATGTGTTTGACTGAAAGCAGAATCATTAAAATGTCGATTTTTACAGTCCCCCTAGCTCATATTCATAAAATATGCAGTATATAGCTGGATAAAGGGCACTTCACTGGCAGTCTGCATCACTGTGCTTATTGTTCTTGACAGATATCATCACAATCTCAAACACTAATGTAACTCTTAAAAACGAATCCATCCCTGGAAGACAAGGGCCTAGTTTCACAGACAGGGCTTATAATAAGCCAGGATTAGGCCTTAGTTTAATTAGAACATTTAAGTAGCTTTTATAAACCTGCCTTAGATTAAAATAAAAAAAATTGAAACTGGGGGTAGATATTTATTCCTGGAAGAAACTACAGGTGCTGGTCATATAATAGAATATCATCAAAAAGTTGATTTATTTCACTAATTCCATTCAAAAAGTGAAACTTGTATATTATATTCATTCATTACACACAGACTGATATATTTCAAATGTTTATTTCTTTTAATTTTGATGAATATAACTGACAACTAAGGAAAATCCCAAATTCAGTATCTCAGAAAATTAGAATATTGTGAAAATGTTCAATATTGAAGACAGCTGGTGCCACACTCTAATCAGCTAATTAACTCAAAACACCTGCAAAGGCCTTTAAATGGTCTCTCAGTCTAGTTCTGTAGGCTACACAATCATGGGGAAGACTGCTGACTTGACAGTTGTCCAAAAGACGACCATTGACACCTTGCAGAAGGAGGGCAAGACACAAAAGGTCATTGCAAAAGAGGCTGGCTGTTCACAGAGCTCTGTGTCCAAGCACATTAATAGAGAGGCGAAGGGAAGGAAAAGATTGTGTACAAAAAAGTGTACAAGCAATAGGGATAACCGCACCCTGGAGAGGATTGTGAAATAAAACCCATTCAAAAATGTGGGGGAGTTTCACAAAGAGTGGACTGCAGCTGGAGTCAGTGCTTCAAGAACCACTACACACAGACGTATGCAAGACATGGGTTTCAGCTGTCGCATTCCTTGTGTTAAGCCACTCTTGAACAACAGACAGCATCAGAAGTGCCTCGCCTGGGCTAAAGAAAAAAAGGACTGGACTGCTGCTGAGTGGTCCAAAGTTATGTTCTCTGATGAAAGTAAATTTTGCATTTCCTTTGGAAATCAGGGTCCCAGAGTCAGTGTCCAGTGTAAAGTTTCCACAGTCAGTGATGGTTTGGGGTGCCATGTCATCTGCTGGTGTTGGTCCACTGTGTTTTCTGAGGTCCAAGGTCAACGCAGCCATATACCAGGAAGTTTTAGAGCACTTCATGCTTCCTGCTGCTGACCAACTTTATGGAGATGCAGACCAGCAAACTCGCCTGACCTTAACCCCATAGAAAATCTATGGGGTATTGTGAAGAGGAAGATGTGATATGCCAGACCCAACAATTCAGAAGAGCTGAAGGCCACTATCAGAGCAACCTGGGCTCTCATAACACCTGAGCAGTGCCACAGACTGATCGACTCCATGCCACGCCGCATTGCTGCAATAATTCAGGCAAAAGGAGCCCCAACTAAGTATTGAGTGCTGTACATGCTCATACTTTTCATGTTCATACTTTTCAGAGATTTCTAAAAATCTTTTCTTTGTATTGGTCTTAAGTAATATTCAAATTTTCTGAGATACTGAATTTGGGATTTTCCTTAGTTGTCAGTTATAATCATCAAAGTTAAAAGAAATAAACATTTGAAATATACCAGTCTGTGTAATGAATGAATATAATATACAAGTTTCACTTTTTGAATTGAATTAGTGAAATAAATAAACTTTTTGATAATATTTTAATTATATGACCAGTACCTGTAACAGACAACTTTTGTGGGTTGCCAAAGGGGCCCAGTGTAGTAAGGACCAAAACATACAGTACTCTTTGCAAGTACATTGTTACTTGTGTCTTTTTATCTTATACCTTTAACCCTATGATT
Organism: Rhinogobio ventralis; assembly: GCA_039654625.1. Taxonomy (NCBI): domain Eukaryota; kingdom Metazoa; phylum Chordata; class Actinopteri; order Cypriniformes; family Gobionidae; genus Rhinogobio; species Rhinogobio ventralis. The sequence continues at coordinate 26,546,974 of CM077204.1, forward strand.
ATTCAGGTAGGGTAAGGATAGTCAAATCTGGCCTAAACCATAAAGTACTCACTCACCCGCCCACACGTTTAAGTTATTCAGGAATGGCATAGACTCCCTTGTGGTTGTTCTTTTTTGAGGCTCAGTTTGTAGTTATAAGTAAAGTCCCACAAAAGGCAATCATAACTATAAAACACTTAATTTATTGGTTACAATACAAAGCAGTTAATGCAAAAAAAATTTTGTTTTGTTTTTAATTGTACGATTGCCTCCTGTGGGACTTTACTTGCAACTACAAATGAGCCTCAAAAAAGAACAACCATAAGGGAGTCTTCTACATCATTCCTGAAGAACTTTAACCTGTGGGCGGGTGAGTGAGTACTTTATGGTTTAGTCCAGATTTGACTATCCTTACCCTACCTGAATAATCATAGGGTTAAGGTAAAAAGACGCACCTTAACAACATAAATGCAGATGCTTTAGCTACACAAGCTCAATTCCATGTGTGTCATTGCATTCCGAAATCCCCAAATAGATGTATTGTTGATGTAAGATGAACATGAGACATAGGGTGTTTCTCAAATGGAAGGCTGCATATCTCAGCTGCCACGTCATCAAAAGTCGCTGAAGGCCATCTCAATTTGAAGGATCCTTGGAAGGCAGCCTCCATTTCGCATCCTTCATTCAGCCAGTTTTAAAGGACACATCGAATGTATCCTTCGCAGCCTTAAATCACCCACAATCCTTTGCACATTTAAATTCATAAAAATAAACTGATGGAAAACAAGTCAGTACTGAGCTTGTCTGAGTTTATTGTGAAATGTAAGACAAAAATAATGCTTTCGGACATGAAAGCATAGATGTTATCTTTTGTTTTGCTGTAAATTTATCACCAACACTTAACTGACAATAATGTAAGCCACTGGGAGACCACATACAGCTGTCATTCACTGTATTGCATTCATAGAAAGCGAGTATTTTTCCCAAATTAAGTTTTAATAGTGTTTCCGTGCTGTTGGGGACATGTGCGCATGGCTACGTCACACTTATAGTCTCATTCTAGTGTTTAATTGCTAAGGAGGACACTAGCCTACAAACCTCAGAAGGACTGGACTGAGAAGGACGCAGTCTCGGTAGGATGCAGCCTTCCATTTGAGAAACAACCATAGCCTTTGTTCAGTCTTACACTAGCACCTTGTCAATAAATAGCCCTGTCAACACAAATAAATACAATCATACACTTAAATTTAATTGATTTACTTGTATGATGCGAGCCGGCTTCAGGTTTGATCCACAATATTAATCCATTATGGGGACTTTTATCACTTCATAGAAAAAGAATGTAACACTGTCTCAAGGATGTAAATACTCTCTCTTCTTTCATGGTCAACCATGTGAAGCAAAGGTCTGATTAGAAACGAAGGCATAAGAAGTGCAGGGACTGTAATTACACAGAGGCAGGTTGATATGAAAGCTTAATTAGAGCAGAGTAGAGGTGGGTGGTTATTAATTGCAGTGTTCCTGTAGTGCTGTTGCTGTGTATGGGAATCTGTCCTTGCATGCTGGGAAAAGCCACATTTCCGTATCCTCAGTCCTCCGCAGAAGCTCAGCAGCAGAGAGTGGATGGCTTGCTGCCAGACAGCGTCGGTTCTTCAGGAAAATGTAGTGCTTTTGGTATTTTAGACCAGATTTCTACATCATGTTTGAATTATTTGTGTGATGCCATAATCAGGCTGTTTTGTCTATAATTGAGCAAGTTCGTTTTGCATTTAGAATAGAGCTACAGTTAAAAAAAAGAAAGAAAGAAAAGGTATCAGCAATGTCATGCTCTGACCGCATTATCACTTTATCGGTTTAATCGAAGATCTACTGAAGCGTCACAAAAACGGGCTAAGAGCAGTCTGTGGGGCTTAATGCAGATGTATTGTATTACACTTGACATATTTACATTAGCACAATTACCATATTAAGAATTATAATTTGCCTTTAATGAGTTGCCCCTTGTAGCGATGATTGTTGCCACACCACATCATGTTGCTTTATTGATTTGTGAAACAAATGTGTAATCCAGTAATGCTCTTAGTGTGACCATTAAGCGAGGATGAATTTAAGATGCTGTAAGCAATTTCAGTCATTTTGCTAACTTACGCCACACTCGGCTGCAAATTAGGCCACCCACATTCCTTCAACAATCTACTCTTAGTCCAAAACCCCACCCTTCAAAGACTTGTCAGCAAACCAGTGTTGACAAACTTGAACATCCACAATGGATTACAGTAAAAAACGAGTGTGTCCCAGTGTTTCTGGTATTACTATGTTATCCATTTGCTGTGTTGTGCTTGTTGTATGCCACAAAAAATTATGCTTGATTTGCCAACAAGCGAGCTGATTATTTTTTTAACGATTCAGTCAGTAAAGATTCACAAAACAGTCACAAGCAAATTAGCGAATTAGACAGTAATCGACGAGTTACAGATTTCACAACTTTGAACAAGATTTGTGTTTTTGTTATGTCCTATATGTAATTAATCATCGTTACAGCAACATATTCTTTAAATGTGTGAGACTTGCTGAATGATTGTTTGTGCAACTTAAGGTACAATTTTAAAGAATTACGTTATTCTATAAAAATAAAAAAAAAGTCTAGCATAGTGAGGGTAAACTGTAAGATTCAAAGAGTTTGGGAGTGGCATGTGACATTGGAACCATAAACAATCCAACATTTGACTTTCATAAGAATATTTCTGCTTGTTTGAATTAAAACCAACTTATGTGGAACAAATACATCTGATCATTTTATGATCTGCAGAGTTATGGTATCAGATCTCAATACAGTCTAAAAACAGTACTTTATATAACTACAACATCCCTTCATCACTGCACATAGCATGACTGGTGGTTTAAAGGTAACAAAGAAGCTATGCACTCAAACTCATTCATTCAATTAACGTATTTGGTGTATGTAAATGTGAAAATTATGTATCCCCGGTAGATTGTCAACCACTGCAATAGAATTGACCATGGACAACAGCATACTGAACCACCAGCTGTATCAAATGATTCTGTATGGACTAAAACATCACTTTTTTTTTTAGTCTGAGCACCTGTATCTGTCAGGTAGCAAGGACATTTTATGCGTGGTATTTCAAAAAACAAAATGCTCATAACACCTTTAAGAGATGCCTAACTCAGCATGTGTTCAGGATGACTCATACACTGTGAGGGAGTTAGTTGGATTGCCCATTGTGCATTCTTACCACATTTGAAGTCTTTCCAAAGTGGGTTGAAGCTGTTTTCAGAGATAAACAAGAGAAGGAAGTGTTTTTGTCGCATTGGTGAAATTACAACACTTACATCTGCTTATATGAAAGAATAATAGTTAGTTGCATAATAATAAATCCAGTTACATTCCTGAATTTTCTTCACTTCTTTAGAATTGGCACATAGAAACAGGAAATAAAAATACCCTCTGGACTATGACCTAAGTATACAACAGATTTACATCAGAGATTGTAAAGGCGTGGCCACACTAGACTTTGTTTCTCCAGTCTATAAGTCTGAAGTAATTTTTATTATTTTCGTTCTGCTGAACACAAAATAGATGTTGGTAACCAAACAGTTTTGGTGCCCATTGACTGAAATTGTATGGTGGGAAAAAATACATTTCTGTACCACAGATGAAAGTCATACAGGTTCAGATTGACAAAAGGGTGAGTAAATACAGAAAGGATAGAACAATTTTGCATTATTCAGCAATAACAATTCAAAAGAAAGTAGATCAGTCAGTTTGAATCGTGGTTTAATGAATTTTTAACAACAATGCCCTCCAGAAACAAAAGATACACATTTATTCTTGCTGTGTAGCTCTTAAAGTAAACGTATGTTTTGCATTATCTTAACTATGTACTAACGTGACTTTTACCTTGCTCTAGATTCCTTATCTTCCGACAATGAAGCGTTTCCTACTGTAGGACTTAAGGAAACATTCTCCTAGTTTAATTACTTCATATGAATTGTGATTAATATAGGTCACTTTGCAGCTTGATAGAGGTTACTTTGCCATTTATAGTTTGTGACTGTATGAACACATGAACATGGATGGATGGATGGACTGTTTCTAGGAACGCTTTCAGCATTACCAGAAATACACACAATTACATCAGAGTAAAAGGATTAACATAGGAGGTAAAATTGAAAAGTTATTTTCAAAATACGCATTACATTAAATACAGAGCACATTTCATCACTTCTTGTGAATTGTGTTAAGTCTATTGAAACCAGGAGATGAACAGGCCAAGAATGTCTTGTATAAAGGCACACATACACACATGCCTTCATACCCAAGAGTAATCATCCTCCTCCTCAAATAGCCCTCATTTTACATTAAAGAAACGACTTTATAGCTCTTTTCCTTGCTCTTGTATTCTTGCTTCTACATCTGCACTGACCTGGTCTACTCAAACGGAGAAGGAATGCAAGAGGACGAGAAACAGGTGGAGGAGAAAGTGCAGAAACAATGAAGAATCGTGTGTTATTCTGGTTGTGGTGGGCTATGTCAGAGCGGATTTGGATGGAGCACAAGCATAAAAGCAAAAGGTAGGAGAAAGAGAGGCGTGAGGAGGAGTGCAAGGCAGAGGCATGTCAGAGAAAGAACAGATAGATGAGAGAAAGTGAACCAGGGGGTGGATAAGAGAACGCTGATCCAGTGAGGAACAATATAAGTGCTGTATTATTCCCTATTAAATCAGTGCCACTACTTGCATCATTTTCTGTAGTCAAATAACTGGATCATTTGATAAAGATCCAGTAACATCTACATTAAGTGCTTATGGAGTCACATGTGATTAAATTCATTCAGTTCTTGTCTGGATCCCATTAACAGTAGGTGATCTGAACTTTACAGTAAAATTCATTGCATCATATACAGATGGGAACGTCTGTGTAAAAATCTTAGTTCATAATGCAGGCAGGACATTAAGAGTTCTTGATGTGTCAGTGTGCCACAAATTATCTTTCAAAGATGAGTGAAATGGACTGCCAGAATAAAATAGCTTTGTGGATCCTGTCCACAAATACCTCTTGACTACAAGAACAAAGTGGCCCTTTGCATACGGGTACCAACCTTTTTGAACAAGGCCCTGAGTTTGCAGACTTTACAGGTACTCTTGGACCTGGCCTTTCTGTTTATGCTGTCTGGTTTCTCGTCATCCTCTTCATCTCCTGCCTCTTCCTGACCTAGCCAAGGAGTCCACACCCCTCCATGAAGTTGCGGGTCCGCCATTGGGTCGTCTGGTGGATTGCGCGGAGACACAGCAGTTCGATTGTACTCTGCAAGCCGGGTCAAGAGCACCTTGACCACCTCAGGGCGTGCCTCTGCCAAATCTGCCCTCTCGTAGGGATCAGCAGTGACGTTGAAAAGCCAGACAGACTTCCCTCGCTGGTCTCGTCTCTTTTCCATGCCCTGCCACTGCTGCGGACCTCCTGGCATAGTCTGTGGAGGGAACCAGTCTCCGTCGCCTACGTTTCCTGTCAGAAGTTTCCAGTCACCAGCTCGTATGGCTGCACGTACTCCTGTATCCCAGATCCCAAAACCATTAAGAGTTAGAAGTCTCGGGTCGACTTCTCCTTGCCTGCGTGACACTGGGTCAATGTTAAAGAGGATTTCAGTTCGTGGACAGGGCAGGCCACTACTTATAGCGCCCCAAACATCTTGGCCGTCCAGGCGGCTGGAATCAGACTCGTGGTATCCTGCAAGAGACAGCAAGGTTGGGTACCAATCGGAAACATGAATCAGAGCCTGACTCACCACCCCCTTCCTTTTTAAAAGTGGGCTGTGTACAAAGCCAACTGCTCGAACTCCACCTTCCCAGTAGGAGCCTTTGCCGCCACGCAGGGGCCAATTACAACCCCCTGAGAGAGGTTGGCCCCCGTTGTCTGAAGAGTAGATGAGCACAGAGTTGTTGTAGTAGCCTCGTCTCTGCAGCTCACTGACAATTTCACCTACTGACTCGTCTACGCCGCTCACCATTGCGGCATAGTGGCGCCGAGGTCTGTTGCCAAGAGTCTGGTAGCGTCTGAGGAGATGCTCAGGAGCTTGTAATGGTGTGTGCACAGCCTGGAGGGCCACATAAAGAAACAGGGGCTTCCGCTGGTCATGATGTCTCAGGATTTCTTTCGCTCTGCAAGAGTCCAAATGACGACAAATCTTACATGACTCATTGCAGCAAAGTATTTGGTTCACAAATGGTTGCAGTTTCTCACCTCTCTGTGTAAAGCCTTGATGAGTAATTTCCACTCAGCTCCCAGGCTGGCCGGTCTCCATCATGCAGATCGAACCCACAGGCCTCTGTACCGTCACAGCTTTGGAAGTTAAAATGGTCTCCGCTGCCCGTCAGTGATCCAAGGAAGCTTTGAAATCCACGGCTTGTTGGCAGACACTCAGGCCGGCAGAAACCCAGGTGCCATTTCCCTACCATGTGGGTGCTGTAGCCAGCCTGCTGAAGCCTCTCAGGGAGCGTTGGTATGTCAGGGGGCAGGCAGAGGGGCTGGCGTGCACGGATGATCGAGTGTTGAAGCCCAGTGTGAATCTGATACCTGAAGCAATAGATGGTAGGTGCTGATTGTGATGGAGGAACATTCACAGGGTTCCTCAAATCTTGCCCTGAAGGGCCACTGCCCTGCAGAGTTGAGCTAAAACCATGATCAAACTCGCCTACTTGTAATTTTCTAGTAACTCTGAAGACCTTGATTAACTTGCTTAAGTGTCTTTTGGCGCTAAACTCTGCAGGAGGAGATACCAATAAATTAACTGGGTTTAACCACAACAGAGAACAGCAAATAATATTGAATATTCAATATAATTTATTTATATAATTTATATGAAATTAATAGTAATAATATTATGTCTCATTGCATTCAGGTATGAAATACACACAGACACATACATACACAGTAGGATGCATATAATAGTGGCATTAGAACAACAATAGTAAGTCTCTTACCGTCCAGTCATAAGCTGGCTTCGTGAGGGGGAACAGATGGGCTGAACATAGTAGTTTTCCAGCTTCACCCCTTCGCCAGCCAGCTGGTCCAACACGGGCGTGTGGATCTCTGAGCCATGGTACCCGATGTCATTGAAGCCTTGGTCATCCACCATCACGAAAACAATATGTGGGGGAACTCTGCCCGGTCTGAGAACCTTTCCCTCTGTAGCGTGTAGTAGTCCTAGCACCAGGCAGAAGCCAAGCACCAACACATCCATATCCAATCCACCAGGTTGCCTGTTCGTTGACTAGCCCTTTGGTGACTTTTAAATGTTCTAAATGTTGACTTTCAACCAAGCCGAATTAACAGAGAAAGCTTGCTGTTATGATCCATCGTGCAAGGTGGTCCTTTATTTTACTATGAAAACCGTTCTGTAGGTCTTCGCGATTTGTTATGCTAGGATGGTACAGTATACTGTATGTCTGAGAAACTTTGCAAGCTGAGCTGATTTGTCCAAGAGTAAACACTGCTGTCTTCTAACAAGACCATGTTACATTCCTCAAGCACACACCTACAGGATCACGATAATAGAACAGTAATCAAATGTGTTATACATCATTAAAAAAAATTTTTTTTAATTAACAATTTAGATATTTTCAGTTTATAGCACATAGTTTATATACTTTTAACATTACTTGTTATACATTATATTAAGTTTCACTGTGTGATGGTGCATGTGAATGTTTCTTGATGAGGGGAATTGTTTAAAAATATGGAAATATGATGGAAAATACAGGACAATTAAAAAAGAAGAAAGAAAAACAAGGAATTACATTGTTGACACCACCTGGTCAGTAAGTGTATTACACCCAACTAATAATAGGTACAGGACATTAACTGTGGATGATATTGACAAAACAACAAGCATTAGTGCAAGTGAAGCATTGCTGATGAGACAAACCTCACAAATGTTTTCACTGATACTTTAATTACTCAGAACCACAGAAAGGTGTTTACCTGATAATGAGTTCCCAGAACAGAGGCTGACTTTCCTGTATACAGGCTAACTGATGCTTGCAGTGGAAGTATGCATGAGAAGGACGAGCACTGATCTGCTGAATAAAGCCTTTACTTGCACTGATTAGAAACACAATTAAAGGGATAGTCGACTCCAAAATAAAAACTCTGTCATTAGGTACTCGCACTCCTATATAACTGACATAACCCTTTTTAAAACGAATGAACACATTTTCAAAACTGTCCTTCCATTACATCCATAAAATCAGTAGCAACCACAGGAATACACACCAACATACCAGGCCTTAGCTTGTATTTCGAGTAAATGTGTCATATTGTAAAACCTACCAATTCAATAAATCACAGCAGAAACTAGTGGCAATGAACTAGAGGTCTCTACCGCAGCCAGACGACCATTGACAGATAACATAAATCATGTGATGTTTGCAACACCTATAGATGAAGGTAAAAGGCCATGACAGTAGATCACTGCTGTACTTTTACAGACGAAGGCTATGAGAATTAAAACGGGGAAAACAAACAACGACACACAAGCACTCACTTCCCTATGAGAGGAGAGGTGCGGCACACACATCCGACCCTCTGAAGGGCTATCGACCGCACTCAGGTTTGCTCTGCCAGCGATCTCCTCTATGTAGCAGAGAGGAAATCAATGCCACAAAATGAGTCAATTTCCTACATTAAGCCAAAACAGACGACAGTCTCACCCAAGTGGGAAATTTCACAGCCATTTCAGTGCAGGGAGAGAAAATGGAGGCAGTCGCCAGAGGGAGAGAGAAAAAAAACACTCTGCAACTGGTTTTGCTTCAGGACCCAAATTTTACCTTGGACATTGTGGCAACCCAGCACAGTACTAAAATGAAATAGGAGTGTGGCAGTTTCACTATGAGAGACTAAACAGATGTCAAGTAGAACAGCCTTTTAATGATGTAAACAAGCCTTAAAGGCATTGTTCACTCAAAAAATTTGATATTTTGAAAAATATATATATTTTTGTCCATACAATAAAGGTTTGAAAGATAAGAACAGACAGTTACACAAATCTTCTTTTGTTCAGCAGATGAAAGAAAGACATATAGGCTTGGCACAGAATGAGTAAAAGACAGAATTTTCATTTAACATATAAGAGGACATTGAACTTTCTCAAGAGTCTATATATATATATATATATATATATATATATATATATATATATATATATATATATATATATATATATATATATATATATATATATATATATATATATATATATATATATATATATATAAGAATAATCAAAATTTTTGACAGTGACAAAACCTTTCCAGTAAATGACTCACTTCTAAAACTAAATATACATGAATAATACATAAACACACTCAAAAGAGGTGTAAACCTTTTGTGGCCATACACCCAGTGAGCCTATAAAGCCCATAACACATTAAAGCACATGTGTTATTAAAGGGAAAGTTCACCCAAAAAAGAAAATTCTGTCATCATTTACTCACCCTCAAGTTGTTCCAAACCGGTATGAATTTCTTTCTTCTGCTGAGATGAGAAGATATTTTGAAGAATGTCGGCAACCAAACAGTTGATGGGCACCATTGACTTCCATGGGCCTGTTTGGTTACCCATAGTCTTCAAAATCATCTTTTGTTTTCAGCAGAAGAAAGAAAATAATACAAGTTTGGAACAACTTGAAAGTTAGTAAATGTATTTTTGGGTGAACTATCCCTTTAATCAACGGATGAGTTTAGATGTTCTAGAGGTACAGCGTGTGTATGCATGCATTGTGTGAGGTTAGGAGAGCATTAAGCCATCACTAAATTACTCAAGTCTGTAGCGCCACTATGTGGAGCAAAAAGGAACAACAACTACATTACTTATGGAGCTACCACAAGGACAGTAATATACCAACGTGCTGCATTCAAAAATGAAACTGAATGCAGTTGTTTATGCATTTATTAAGACAGGTGCACATCAGGCTCTCATGCATGGTGTTGGCGTATTTAGAGGAACTTTAAAAAAAAAAAAAAAAAAAAAACACCTTCACATGCACATCTATGTATCGTTTTACAGACATATGTTTTCTCTTAGTAAATCTTCCACAGGAAGTTCATAATGCAGCAGTGTGATCTGTGGTGAGAGAAATGTGGTTTGCTTGAAGTCACTGCGATGGAGACTGAGCTACTTAAAAATATTTATGTATTCACTATTAGACACAATATGACTGCTACACGCTCACTTTTTTTTTCTTTTTCTTTTTCTTTTGGGCATTTAATATAAAAAAATATAAAAAAGTGCTTCCCTAGACAGAAGTGTTCCCTTTAAAAGTTGATTTGGTGGCAACACCCACAGGCAGCTATTTTCTAGGCAGGCAAGTACTGCTTTTCTACTTGAATAAAGAAAGTTTGGGGTCAGTAAGACTTTTTTGTTGTTGCTGAAAGAATTATCTTTGATCAAATAAATGCAGTTTGGTGAGAATAAGAGACTTCTTTCAAAATCATTAAAAAACCTTACTGTGTCTAATAAAATCTAAATAAAAATCAAACAAACAGATCAAAACACTGGTATTAAATTTCCCTTGAGCTCAAAACACTTAAATTAAAATGTTCTGTTTTGTCCAGCTAGTACACATGCAAGCAATCTAATCTAGGAGCACAAAATAAAAAATTCAATAATCAGAGATTTCCACCTCTACTTTTTAGCCTATAATCTGCTCTTTTTTTCTAAATGCTCAATACCAGATCAAATGAGTCACACAAACATATCCAACCTCTCTAAGAGTTTATTAGAGATAATACAGCGTTGGAAGTTTTTAAAATACATTTTTTACAAAAAAACAAAAAGACAAGACAGCAGCTTCTCCTTGTGTAGGACAGACTACACAGCACAGCCCTTCTCCTCTCCTGCGTTCACTGCTCCTGACATACAACACATCTGCCACAGCATCTACATTAACTTCCACATGTCAGTGTGCGTAGTGTGGAGGAAAGTGCATGGTTAGGATAAATACGGGGATACACCTGATAAGACACTTGAAATAAAAGCTGTCCACTGGATTCTAGTGGGAGACGAGACATTGTACAGATGCTCCCTCGATTGCATATACTTTCTTACCGTTTGGTTTCTGATCCAGCTTTGTGCGTTTGTGTGTGTGGAGAAGAGAAGGGCTGCAGATCTGACGTCCTCTAAGTGTCCTACTCAAACAGAGCTCTGGCTGTACACAAACGCTGTCAGGTTCAACTGATGTCTATTCAGTCATAATCCCACCCACCCGGACCCAAAATATACAACACTTTTAAATGTACATTGCTTTACAATCATTCCTCAGGCGAGATGAGCAAGGCTAGACCGTGTGTGTGTTTTTGTATGAGTACAAGTGTGTATTAACACACTTAAGTCACCAGTAAATTCATGCTTGTCCACACTGTTTGTGCGTTCCGGTCCTGATAGACAGGTCTGTCATTAAGAGTAGAGAAGGGACTACATTTCCCAGCATTCCCTCATCTTAAACATGTCAGACAGGGCATGTGAGCACCTTGGCAGCAGGGAGAGGCTGAAGTTTGCCGTCCACTCAAAGCCGTCAGTTATTTCCTCTGCTACTATAGTTTTGAACCAAGTGGTTTTGGTACCTCTGTAGTGAGCGGACACTATTATTTAGGCGTTCTGATACTGGAGGTGCAGTAGACGTCCTCTCAGCTCCAGCTGGTGCTCTGGAGCTCTTCTCTGAGCCAGGTAGGTAATGCCTGGCCCAGCCGATTCAGCAGCCGCAACAATTCCAGGTTATGCTCCCGGTAGTACTCCGTCAGAAAGGCACGTGTCTGGGGAAGACACAAACAGAGCTGTTTCAGGAAACCTGCAACTTATAACTGTTGCGAGTCCTATTCAATTCAATTCAAAATTATTTAATTATAAGCAGTAATATTAAATTATTATAAAATTATAATTGTATTATTATTATTATTATTATTATTATTATTATTATTACTACTACTACTACTACTACATTTTACAATTACAATATTATTATTTTATTATTATTAAATCTTACAATTAGAAATGATTAGTTCTATAATTATCAAATTATAACAACTTAAAATGGTTTGATTATTATTAATAATCAAATTACCAAAGATTCATGTAGTGTATTATTGTTATTCTTATTAATAGTAGTCCTATACAATTTTTGTAATTTATAAAATTACAAATTGTTGGATTATTATTATTATTATTATTATTAAAATCACCAAAAGCCGTTTTTCCACCGTAGGGCGGTTCTAAGAACAGTAAGGAACGGTTCCAATTATATTTCCACTTGAGCTTGGTTCGGAACGGCACGATTACAAACCGTACTCGGCCCAGAATTCTCGGCATGGTTGGCTTACCATTCTATGATGTCAAAATTCAGAATTGGTCACTTGTCTGTTGCCTGGCTGCCAGTTTCTTTGTAGCTGTCCAAATGCACTATTTGAGAAAACTAAACAGTGGAAAATGTTGATCAACCCCATAGTGGAAAATGAAACCATATCCGTACCAGCTGGCCCTGATCGGCAGCGGTTAAGCAGCAAGAATGGTTTGGTCCAGCGGTGGAAAAGATTCATGTAGTGCAACAGCTGATCATTTTAATAGACGTGAATTTTTGTATATTTATTGTTTTTTTTCACCAAGCCATTTTCCATATTCTGTTTGTTTCATTTCATTAACCCCTAGAGGACTGCACAGTTTTGGGGCATTTGTGGACATTTGTGCTTTTTTCAGTTGCTTATAAACATATTAAATGGCAAAAGTGTCATTACACTGTATTCAGCACAAACTGGGCAACCATAACATGTATGCACATGCTTGTATTTTTGAGAGAATAATGTTTATTTAATTCAACCAAATTGCAATAAATGAAAACATGACAAATAGCCTTTTTCTGTTAATTTAACATCAGTTAAATTGTTTTTGAAAACTGTTAAAATTGTTTAAGTGTAAACGTTGAGACTAACCCTGTGTTCTATTTCATTCTATTTGCAATTAACCAAACATGCTGCTTGTATTTTACTAGTTGAAACATATCCAGTGATATATGACACATGACTATCTGTGTCTGTGTGAGGTCAAGCCAATCACTTCTCACTGCCGGTGAGTCACACGTCTATAACAGCGTGTTCTTGCCACTGGCATCATTCAGAAAGAGAGAAAGTTATATGAGGGAGTAGAGAAGAGATGAAACTGTCATCTACCTCAGGGGCCATTTCAGGATATTTTCTGCCTTTACTCTTCCCCAGACACTTAGGACGCCCACCTTCCAACCTCTGACACCAGAATCCTTTACTTTCATCAAAGCTGCAAAACACACACAACACACAGATTTATAAGAATAAGATTATTCACAGGAATATACAAGTGTTCATTAGAGTGAGGTGATGTGTAAACAGCAGGACTCACACGAGGGCCTGGGTGTAGTTAAAGATGGGCGTGACCCCCAGAAACCGCTGGATGCCGTCCATCACCAGGGCTGGGTTAGATCGGAGCAGGGTGCCGTCTACAATATGGAGCTAATGTGGAGGAGCGTCAAATAAAGAAAGCATTAAAAAAAAGCATTCCTAATGTTTTGTCTTTTGAAAAATGCTACTGCTGTTGACATATTTTGAGAAAAGTTTTTGGTAATAAATGCAAAACACTACTGGCAAAGCAAGCTGTGTTGTTGCTATTGTTAACAAAAATTAAAACAAACTATTAAAATTGTTAACTTGCATAAGGCTGAAATAAAATATAAATATTATGTGAAAAACAAACGAAAATTTGAAATGTTGCCTTGGCAGTGCTTAAATTACTACAACTAAAACTGAAAAAATAATAATACTGAAAAAAACTTTGTAAATAATAATAATAATACAAAGCTAAATAGAAATATACATAAAAAAAACAATAAATAACTTAAGTCAATAAATGACTATCAAAATAAAATCTCAATCAAAAAATGAATAAATACACAAAGTTATTCAGGTCATCAAATTAGGTCATTTGTTCTTATTTTCATTTGTAACGCAAAGCTTAGAAGAGAATGTGGAAAGAATAAGAACAGATTTAACACAACAGGTTTTAAATGTGTTTGCCCCCAGAGTTGTTAAATACACAGATAAGTGCACTACCTGTCTGGCCTGGTAGTGCATAAGCCAGTGCTCTAGATGTGTGGCGTATGTCCCGGGCTGAAGGCTGCGGTTCTGAAGGGTCAACAGGTCTTTAGATGCAGAGGGACCTGCCGTTACAACCTCGTGGAAAGTGTGGTTTATTGCAGCAGGGTCCTGGTGTGCTCGCTGATGCTGACAAGATATAAAAAAACAACAACACAATTCATGTCATAATTTTTATGGAGAAAGAGAAGGGTAGGGTGGAGGCAGATTCATGGTTAAGATAAATTATATATGTCCAGGATGCTGCAGACAAGAACTTTTACTTCCTGCTGCCTATATACGGGCTGCCCTATTAATGCATTAAATGACTGACAGGCAGAAAGTGCTTAAAAAAGTCTATGGCTGCCACAAAGATGTGATATTTCAGGACGTAATTCAGCAATATGTTTCAGGTAATGGGGATATTTTCTGAGTGAATCTGGAGACAAAATCTGTAGAATAAAAGAAAGCTGTAGAGTACCTGATACCAAGAATAGGCTCTGTCGGCTGGGTTGATAAGCACAGCTATGACCTTGGCTCTGGGCAGTAAGGCGGCAGCCCTCTTTGGAGCCACCTCTGTGTCAAAGTAGTTGGCACTTTTTTCAAACATGAAGTCTGTGCTGACATTCGAGGGGAAGGGAAAGAAATCCATGTACCTGAAAAATGTTAAGACACTCAGCAAATGCAAATATGCTATAAGAGGATACAATCACAATGCTTTTATTTCCAAATAAACCCAGGCTGGGATAAGTCTTCTATTACAGGACACTGTAAATTATGTCTCGCTATTAAAATTCATTTTTTAACAGTGGACTTGTCCTGTAAGTAACGGATCTATTAAGAATTCAATATGAAACCCAGACAGTACTATTGATATAATAAAGTGGAGGGGTGATACAGACATATCATGACTAATGGTTTGTGTCTGCTACATTCGCTGGGAGAGAAAATGTTGTATTGTGTATATTACCAGTCAATGCCATTGTGGTAATTCGGCCCGTTAAAGAACTGGATCTCCTCAAAGGTGACTGGGCTGGGGAAGTTGCTGGTGATGGCGGGGTGAAGGGTCAGAAAGGAGTGCAAAGCTGTGGTACCTGTTGTCAAAAATAGCATCTCAGATGCAATATCTAGGTTGTATTTTGGACCATTTTTTTATTCAGTTAACCTAAGCATTTTAGATTTTAGATTTGAGTCTACTTACCTGTTTTCTGTGGACCAATAACCAGAAACTTGGGCAGCCTATCACAGGTCTTCTCTTTGGACCAGATGTCTTTATGTCGCTTGTCATGACAGGGGTTCTGAATGGATGAAAAGATGAAGAAAATATTCCCACACATTTTGATTCAAGAATTTTTTCCATTCATTCATTATTACTGTTTTAATTATTATTATTATTATTATTATATAATTTATAACACAATTTTATTATTTTTAAAAATAATTTTCTAGAGATTTGTGTTTTTTTTTTGCATGTCAGGCACAAATCATTGTAATTAATAGATCAATGGTCACAAATGTCTACAAAAAAAACGATGTATATTTGGGTTTTATTCATTTTTACAATAAAATCAATTAAATAAAATAGATTTTTTACAACAAAAAAAAATCAATTAAATTAAATTGAGTATTATCGATAAGCAGTGCGTTGTATTCGCGTTTTCTCGACAGTATATTGTCATCTTGAACGTTTCACATCAACAGCTAGCAAGTCTGTAATCCTTGTGACAGGAAAATATAATTTTTTTCTGCGTGTTACAAACCAACAAACTATATAATAGCGCAAAAGACAGGGACTTTGAGCGCATGATCGTTCAGGCGGCGTGTGCTGGTATACTGTAATTAGATGTACCGGCATCCCATCACATTGACATCCCATCACTGACTGCACTAACCTGCCTTGATAAAGAACATTTTGATAGACTGATTAAGTAGTTATCCTGGCCTCCCTCCCCTTATTTTCATGACGTTACTGGTACCCAGATTATTTCCCGACATTTTCAGTCAGTTTCACTTCCACTGTAACTTCACTTTTAACTTAAACTGTTCTTGGAGCAGCCTCAACTCTGGGGGTGGGACATTGCGATTTTATTGGGTGCCTCCTCTGCTGTTTGTCGCTGCAATTGGATTAAACCATTTTTATGGTGGGGAGAGACAGGAGATATTTGGAAAACATCTTTAAATAAATTGCATGTTTTTGTAGTTTTCATTAAACTCTCAGGCATAAAAGCTGATGCTGTAGTATACATACTTTATTGATTCATAAGAGTAGGGGAATACACAGAATAACTACTGGATTTAGTAGGCCCCCTGGGCAGTGGGGGCCCCTGTAATTGTCACCACCTTTCACCCCACTAGCGACGGCCCTGGTTGGAATAGCCCATTCATGTAATATAATTACTATGTTAAGACGGGTGAATGTGTGTGTTCTTCATACCTCATACAAGTTAACATTTCGTGCTTTTGTTTTTGTTTATTATCATTTTTAATGTAGTAGTTTTAATTTCTGCCTTTTTGTGCACAGCCTACATAGATACATTCACTATATTTTGTTTTCATAGGCTTTATATTACATATTGTTTGGAGGACAGCATTGGGTAGGATGTGGAATAATATTGTTTAAAATAATGACTAAATAAATTTTTAATTAAAAAAAAATATATATATTTATAATATTGTTTAATTTTTTGATCCGATAGTCAATTAATCTGGGGGGAAACAACAGTGCTGGGAAAAAATCCAAAATAAAAGTTTGTGTTTACATAATATATTTGTGTGTACTTCTATTTAAGAAATTTTTTATATTTTTATAAATAAAAAAAATTATATGTAAGATAATTTATATAAACAGTATACACATGCAAATATTTCTTAAATATATACATACATGCATGTGTGTGTGTGTGTGTATAAATAAAAAAAAATAAAAAAACAACAACTAAATATCTATTTATGTATTAGCTTAGTCACATTTTTTTTATTGCCATTTTGCCGCCTTTATTATATATAAGATAGTGGAGATTTGACAGGAAAAAAGGGATCAACTGTGATTACTCTATTACCTGCCATAGGGGGTCCATCTCCTCTGGAAAGATTTGGAAGTATTTCTCGGCTAGTTCCATAGGAGGTAGAGTCTGTAGCCTTAGGTTGGTCCAGCACTGCACAAACTTCACAAGAGACTCAAAGGTGTAGAGACCGAGCCGATCATTTCCGTAGTTAGACAGGTGAGTCATAAAGATGCTGATCTGAGGGTGGAAACAGCATTATTTACTTTTATGTTAATTTGTTTATTTTAAAGGAAAGCTGTGGAAACATCTACTACTTTCATTATGAAGATCATAATCTAGTTTATGTTTCCAGCTGCTGCACTAGCAAACATTTCAGGCGATAGGGCCAAACACAAACAAAAGCACAGAGTGCAAGGGCAGGACTCTGTCACCACTTAAGGCATATAAACAAACACACAAAGAAAAATATACTCACTCCCATTCACTAAACACACACACACACACACACACACACACACACACACACACACAGGCGGGCACAAATGCTCACAGGGTTTAGGAGGACGGTGAGGAAGAGTTCTCCTCCACGTATGCTCTTGTCCAGCTCGCGAGAGCCTCCAGGGTACTCATTATAAAAGATGGTGTGAGTAAACAGGCCACATGTCTGCCTGGGCAACACCTACAGACAGAAGAAGGTTAGAGCCCTGAACAGACAGCCCTTAATTCTGCTCCAGCCACCACAAGAACGACCAAGACAAATGTATTAGAAGGAATGAAACAGTCATTAGTCATTTCATCTGATGATGGTGGGTGCAGTTTGAGTTCAGGCTACAATAACGGCATTATTGTTTGTTGGATTTGAAAACACTGGGTCTAATTCATAAAACAGAAGCAGAATGAATCTCTAAATTGTTTATAGAATCATTATTGGATAAATTGTTGCATGCAATTGAATTATGTAAGATTTACACAGAAAATCGTTCTGCTGGTGTTTTATGAATAAAGGCCTTTAGACACCAAAATCAACACGAAAAAAAGAATCACAGAAACACTACTGTTAAAAAGACTGGAATCAGAACGTTTTTTTTTTTTTTAGAAATGAATACTTTTATTCTTTTAGATGCATTACATTTATCAAGTGACAGTAAAGATATTTATAATGTTACAAAATATTTCTAATAATAAGTTCAAATAAATGCTGTTCTTTCGAACTTTCTATTCATCAAAGAATCCTAAAAAAAGTTGTTTCTACAAAAATATTAAAGGGGTCCTTGATTATGATTTCACTTTTTTTTAACTTTAGTTAGTGTGTAATGTTGCTGTTTGAGCATAAACAACATCTGCAAAGTTACGGCACTCAAAGTTCAATGCAAAGGGAGATATTTTCTTTTATAGAAATCATTTTTTAAGGACTACAACAAACGGCTGGTAGGGACTACAACAAGCTTCTTCCTGGGTTGGTGACATCACTAACCCTAACATTTACATAAACCCTGCCCCCGGGAACACACAACAAAGGGGGGGGGGGGGCCATACTGGGCTGCTTTAGAGAAGAGGAAGTGATATTGTAGTAGAGACATTTAAGAGTCTGCTCAAGCTGTCGCATCCGTCTTTTCACGTTTATTGCAATACAGTACATAACACAAATGCAATTGCATGTCATAAAAGCAAGATGACAACATAAGTTATAACCGTAATTAAACTAAACTATACCTGTTCTATCTTCATGCAGTATATATTCTCTGGCTCTGAAGACGTCTTACAACAGTGAACGATTTATAGATTATCATAACAGAATATGCTAATCGATGACTTGAAGATAGTTAACTCCACATCGGATACATAAATTCATCAACTAACTATTCAGAAATGTTCTGTTGCTTTCTACATGTTGTCACTTCTTGAGTCTCTCTATCATTGTCTGACTCCAGGTTTGAACATAAAAGGCTGAACAGTTTCTGACATTTTCAGTGCGTGTCTGCGTGAGGTAATCAGAGCTGCTAACACAAGCTCTTGAAGCTCCGCCCTCTTCTAGAAAGGGGGCGGGGAGCAGCAGCTCATTTGCTTATAAAGGGACACTCCAATTTTTTTTAACATGCTATAAAAAATGATCTGTGGGGCTAAAACTTCATACTCTGGGGACACCAGAGGCTTATTTTACAAACACAAATTTAAGACATTTTCACATTTACATTTTCTTATTTTAAAAGGATGTGGATGCACATACGCAGTAACTACAGTAAACCAAAAATTGTAATGAACCCAATTTATTTTAATCGTTTGACAACCCTTGTTTTTTTTTTCTAAAAAAGGAATTTAAATGTTAAAAAAACTATCTGTAAATGTAAACAATGTTGTTAATGAATGCTGGATGTTGTGAATGAATACTGGATTAATGTGAAAGATGATTTACTTGGTTTCTCTCCTTATGTTTTTAGTATCAGATCATTGAGCCTCACAGTGAAGCAGCATCTTTTTACCTTTATGTCACGATGTATAAAGCCCCTGCGATGGCGTGCTGGTCTCAGGTGTGGATATTCTTCTGTGCTGGTCACTGTGATCCCCCATACACTCTTCCAGGCCTCGTACAGCTGGCTGTGTATGGGATACACCCCTGAATGATGAGGGGCCACAGCATACCCCATGTCTGTGGGAATTCCATGCTCCTGTAACAGGACAAACAAACTTATGATTATCAATCACAAATCCACTCACCACTTGAAATCCACTTGCAATAGCACTGCCAAGACTTATGTGGTGAATGGGAGTAGAACAGAAGAGAAAAGTCGATATGAGACGCATTAGAGACACCGTTAACAAGACATGTCATCAGGGCGTGTGCGAGCGAGAAGCTTTTGATTATGTTTCTCAACAGAGGCAGTGTGTCAAGATGCGTAGTCATTTCCAACACCACAGGAGGGTGGTATACAAACACATCCTCAGATAGGCAGAGGGCTTTACTTCAAGTCCAAAGTGCCACCTCTAAGAGCTGCATGTGTGTGTTCCTCCTCACTTGTGTGTGTGTGTGTGTGTGTGTGAGTATGTGTGAGCACAAACTGTGAGATCCACAAGCCCCGGCTAAGAACAGCCCTTTGCAGGCTCATTAAACCTTGATGAAGGAGCTGTGTCTTCTCCATTGAGCAGAGAGCAGGAGAAGGCATATGTCAGTGTCTGCTCTAAAGACAGGATGTGACAGAGGGATTAGCGAGAGGAGGAAAAGGCTGGTTAGTATTCACTGCATGCTCTCTCTCTCTGTCTGTCTGCCTGCGGTCCATATCCCACTCCAATGACCATCATTACACCAGGGTGGGCTCATTTCAACAGGCCAAATTCACAATCTCCTCAGCGGATGCACACCGAGTCAAGGTCAAAGAGAATCCTACCGATCCAATAAAAAAGTGCTAATACAAATCTATAATGAAATACCAACATGAGATAAAGCAGGCGGGCAGAGAATCGATACTCGCACCTCTGCGACAGCAGCAATAATGTCTGTAAATAGTAACACAATGATGAAGGAACAAAGCATACTCCCCTGTTGCAACACAACACATGAGGGAAAAAACAAATTTGGAAAAGATTGAAGAAACTAATTAACTATGATTTTGCCTATCCAAGCTTAATATTTCAAGAAAAATACAAGAATTCTGTAAGTTGGCTGAAGAGTGTAAACACTTGAAACATTCAAACAATGGAGTACCATGAAGGACAGGATCATTTCCAAATTGAAGTGTGGAGTTTCTGGGAAACTTGTTTGGTAACATTTAAATGTTTAAAAATGTTTAAAAATCAATAATTCAGTTTTAAGTTGCATCATTTCACCAGCTAACCTGTGCAAATTGCATATTGAGTCTCATTTGCTCCGCCAACACGCTGACATTGTGGAAGAGGTGAGGCTGCATGTGACTCCACATGTGTGGAAACCACCAGAACTCATGCCGATGCTGTAACAGCATGTCATCACCTTCATCCTCCTCCTCTGTACCTGCAAACACACATATACGTACTGTTGAAGTTTAATAGTAAAGACATTTGGATCTTAAAATGGCTTAAGACAGTAAAAATCTGTTTGTTTGTTTTTGCTTATGTAACAGATCAATTTTGTTTTTTGTAGTCTGAACAGAAGTTTAAAATCCGTTTTTTTGTTATTCACTCTCAGTCTGAACAATCAAATCAGATTATACAGATTTAGATTTTTTCAAGGTTTCCACAAAAAATATTAACAACTCTTTTCAACATTGATAATAAGAAATGTTTCTTGAGCAGCAAATCAGCATATCAGAATGATTTCTAAAAGATCATGTGACGCTGAAGACTGGAGTAATGGCTGTTGAAAATTGAGCTTTACCATCCCAGTAATACATTACATTTGAAAATATATTAAAATATAAAACAGCTATTTTTAAGTGTTTTTTACTGTATTTCTTATTAAATAAAGGCAGCCTTGGTGAGCATAAGTGACTTCATTCTGAACAATCACAACAATGAATAAAAGACCTGACCATAAATAACTTGTGGTTTTTTGTCAATTAACAAAATCAGATTAAAAAAAAACAAAACCACAAACTTAATTTTATGTAGTGTAAACAAATGCTAAAGACTTATTCAACAAAAGAAGAGAAAAAATAAGTACCTGCATGGTAGAACTTTCCAGAGAAGCCAAGATTGAAGGTGAAGTTGGGAACTAGAGTCTGTAGTTTATTCTGTGTGTTGAGCAAAGCCTTGAAATTGAAGAAGAGTTATGACTTTAATAACACACTATCAAAAGTACTGTCCAAAATCTGTGTAATAAGATTAGCAATTTGCCAAGAACAACAACAACAACAACATCTGACTTTACTCTGAGCTGTGCTTGAAGGTAAAAACATCAACAGTGCTGTTAAATAAATCTCTCCACTACCTTAGGCATTCACATTAACAAACGTATGAGCTAAAGTCACCAACAGATGGCAGTGTGCTGCCAATTCAGTCCTATGAAGAAAAGACGAACTTTCAGGCCATCGGCCAGATCGACAGACTGAGTGGGATGTGAAATATACATTTGCATTCAAATATCCTCTACCCACGGGCAGGTCAGACGTGCCGAATGAAGCTGCAGACTTAACATCAATCTAAACTCATCCTTGTGAAATGAACAGATTTCATAACTTGGCATCACTGCGCACATCTAGCTAATGACGGCGCTGTGAGGCTTGAAATACAAAATGATCCTGCCATCAAGCCCTTCAAACCCTGAGAGTGATATGGGGGTATAAGCGAATTACAGCGCTGTTCCAGCACAAATCAGACGGCGGGGAGAGATAGTGTCGCTTTCCGCACAAATCTAACACAAAGCTGAGCCGATAGTTGCAGCAGTATCACAAATCAAGATGAGCTGCTGGGGAGAGAAGGCTGCTGCTTCGCAATGAAGAGATGGCATCTTGCGCTGATTTAAGAGCCGCCGGTGTCCCTGAGCATGAGTGTATCCAACATTTGTTCTGCCTTGAGTGTGTTTGCTCAGCATGTCAGCATAACCTGCAGTTTTTATGGCAATCTGAAAGCCGCCCAAGACTGTAGGGCAGTGTCCAGGGTGGACAATCAGTAGTGTGAATCAAATTTGACAGTTTGATAAAAAGAGTTAGTTTGAAAATTAAATGTTACTCCTTTAAAAAGAGAAAAATGTGGTTTTCCTTTTAATGATCAATAACGCTGATCAATGAGTTACGACAAATAAAGAGAAACAGTCAATATGGCCAGAGGACAGAAGGACCAGGGGTCAGAACACAGCTTTAATCTCCACCTAACTTTGCCCGTCACAATAGCCTTAGCTCAGCACTACAGCAACATTTTCATACCTGAATCCTATTTTCTTCCCATATCCAGTCTGATTATGCCTTAACATAACAGACTCAAGATTGTTCTCAAAACATGATTCAGCTCCTGCAGACAGCAATGTGGATCGGCGCATACGACAGCATGTTCCAGTTCCTGCCAATATCCAGCAACTTCGCACAGCCATTGAAGAGGAGTGGACCAACATTCTGCAGGCCACAATCAACAACCTGATCAACTCTATGCGAAGGAGATGTGTTGCACTGCATGAGGCAAATGGTGGTCACACCAGATACTGACTGGTTTTCAGACCCCCCCCCATACAGTAAAACCACACATTGAACTGCATTGAACTGCGTGTACGTATGTGCATAATGTATGTATGTGTAGCGAGTAGGTGGAAATAAGCTTCAGTGCTGAAAAAGCATATGGAGTAAGAATAGATTAGTCCACCATTAGACAGTTTGTTTGAGTTTCTATGCAGCACCACTGGCTGAGATGATTACAGCCCACTTGTTCAGCTCGAGGCCAGGTGGCATGGCATACATCACCATACAAAGCTGGCAAAAAAACAACAATAACAACAACGTAAACACAGCTCTGTGGGTGGATAATCTGTCTGTTACACATATTCCTGCAAACCACTCATACTATCTGTGGAAAATAGAAGAACATGGAAAACCTAACATGGAAAACATGGAGAATGAACTAAAAACCATGTCCTTGCTCCAAGGTATTGTCACCAGTAAACATGATGATTAAGAATGACTGTAAAAGGAAAACATTTGGAAATGAGATGCTACAATGTTTAACATTCTTGAACCAGTAAATAATAAATAGCAGCAGTTGTGTAACAGGCTGGGTTTTTAAGGGATGTTTAAGGCTAAATACAAGTTAAGCTCTATCAACAGCATCTGTGGCATGCTGTCAATTACCACAGAAAATAATTGACTTACCCCACAGTTTGCAAAAACAAAACATGTCGACAAAATTAACTTACGATAGAAGTCTATGGGCACATAGCAACTGCCCCATAGAATTCTACTGTAAGTGCACAGATGCTATTGTTAGAGCTTACATTGCATGCAGTGGTTTTCAAACTGAGATGCAGAATGTATAAACTTTTAGTCAAATTTTTTGTCAAACTGAGGGCATGCACCACAATATTTGTTCATGTGCAAAAAAAAAAAAATGTTTTCGATGAAATCCGATGGCTCAGAAAGGCCTCCATTGGCAGCAATGACATTTCCTCTCTCAAGACCCATAAAAGGTACTAAAGACGTTGTTAAAAAGTCCATCTCACTACAGTGGTTCTACAATAATTTTATGAAGCGACGAGAATAGTTTTTGTGCGCAAAAAAAAAAATCAATCAAAAAAATAAAATCAAAATAACGACTTTATTCAACAAGTTATTGTCTTCCGTCTAGGCCTCTGACGTGAACTCACGAAGCACCACGACGCATGCGCGAGAATATGACGTAGAGCCGGCATTCGGGCATCCATGAAATGCACACTTTAGCACCATTTTGAGCACTACGCCAAGACCTAAAACACAATCAATGTAGAATTCAACAGCTTAGATACGGTGCGTCTTCCTCTGCTTGTAAACAAAGTTCCTCGTTTCCACCGGCTCCATGTCATATTCTCACGCATGCGTTGTGGTGCTTCGGTAAATTAATTCAATCCAATTTAAAATTGCCAAAGACCAATCATTAATGTACATTTCTCCACATCCCTTGCATATGGAACAAAATGGTGCTAGCTTTGTCAAATATAATTGATGGTAGGCTAATTAACTGCCTGACTGACTCAGTAAGCAGACAGACAATGCAGACTTTTCTGCTGAAGAAACATCTTCATGTTGTCAATGCAAATGGGATATTAATTGACACATTATTTCTTATTAGAGCTGTTAATTTACTTTGATTATCTTCAAAGAGGACGACCTCTGGGTGGTGTCTCTCTTTACAAGTGTATACTACCCATTTATGGCTCCTGAGGGTGTACAGACCACGGGCAGCAGTGTGGTTTGCATATTGTGGAAGGCTGAAAGCTTCTACACAACCTGATGATGAGAACTGGGAGGGATTCATAAGTCTGTGTAATCAGCCCCTTTGGCAAAGCCACTAATAAATAGGAGGTTAATAGGCACATTGTCCAAACAGAGCAATTATCCCATGCTCTAACAAGCACATTATTTTGAGTACTAGCTGTTAGCCTCTCAACGACACTACAGTGCTCAAAACATAATCTGTGTACCATGTTATCTGTTAGCCAATAGGGATGTAACGATACACCAATGCCACGGTTCGGTTCATATCACGGTTTTGAAGCCACGGTTCGGTAGGCCTATAGTTAAAGCCATTAAATAGCAGTTTTTGTTAATACAATAAAATAGCCACCACATGAATTAAAAAATATAAAGTGAAAATAAAGTGGCATTTTGGGGTTATGGAAACAACAGTTACCATGGCGAATACACAATACATCATGAACTGTTAATGAATCATAACTGCTCCTGATGAACAGAATGAACATCTTACCTGCATGCCTTACCAGCTAACACACGTCAAACCAGTTACGTGATTTATTGGTACTTTACTTTTATTTCATGACTTACGACTTACGAATGTAACGTTGCTCATAGTTTCTTTTGTGCTTTATGAAGTGATATACAGCGCGTGCCGCCGCATTTGCGCGTGTAATTGAAGAGTGTGCGCTACGAGCACAGTATAACT
The DNA here is from genome assembly GCA_039654625.1 of Rhinogobio ventralis. Taxonomy (NCBI): domain Eukaryota; kingdom Metazoa; phylum Chordata; class Actinopteri; order Cypriniformes; family Gobionidae; genus Rhinogobio; species Rhinogobio ventralis. Next base: position 26,572,676 of record CM077204.1, read on the forward strand.
GCTGACAGGACAGGAAAGCGGTTTTCTGAGGTGAGAAAGATTTTTTTATACGAAAATGACGATGCAAGGTAGCATTTAGCCGTATAATATAATAATATTTAGTAAAAATACAATTCTTATTAGTTGTTAAAAACGTACTAATTACTATTTAATCAAATGTCAAGCTGGGAGAGCTGAGAGCTGGGCTGGTGCAGCAGAATGCAGGGCGTGTTCAGTTGAACAGTATGTTGGTTTGTACCGTGGGTGGTCTACTGCGGTTTTCCGGTTCCGTTTGAATATCGTTACACCCCTATTAGCCAATACATTGTTACCCATTTCGAGAACATATGTTTTGCTTGTTACGTCAACGGCTGAGATGATGATTTTAGGAGAACAATGTGAATGCTCACAGGTAAACAACATTGAGCAGCCTAAGAACTTTTAAAGAGAAAATGAAAATTCAGTCATCACTTAACTCACCGTCATGTCATTCCAAACCAGAGGAAAAAAAAGAAAGTCACACAGTTTTGAAATGTCATGGCAGTGAATAAATTACAGAATTTTCATTTAATCATAATTTTCAATAATTTCCAAATTATTCCAAAGTTAGAAGAGACACTTACCTTCACATCTGTCACCTTCATCCGCGTACCCTCCTTTCCCACAAATATATCATCCACGTCAACTAGCAGATGCCTCTCCAAGGACAGGCAGAGTCTTTTTCCTGTCAGATAGGCTATGGCATCCACAAAAATCAACTTATGCAGCCAAAAAGACAGATTGTTGCCAAAAAGCACCCTCTGAATGCCGTCGTGAAGGCCAAGGTCCTGAACTACAGTGGCATGAAGGGCTCGGTGGGGGCCCAGGTGGGCCAGTGCTTCTGATGACTTTGTGACGGCCAGAAGCACGGGCTCGTAGGTGCTGTGGTTAGACTGAAAGACCGTCCAGTCATCGCCAGGGAGCGGGCCCTGCTCCACCTCATTGGGTTTGGTGATGTATAGCAATGGGGCCGCAGGGTTAATGTGGTAATCCCGTAGGCCCAGGTTAGAGTGCAGGAAAAGGGGGAAGCCCTTCAGCTGGGCACTGAGCAATGAGTTCTCATTGGCTTTGAAGAAGCCGATGATGCCCACGCCAAATTCGGCGCAATATTTATCCAGCAGGTCACGGTTCCAAGCATCCAAGTTGACGTACTTTAGAATGTTCTCATAAATGACCAGGGCGTAGCGACCAACATCGCGCTCCATCAATGTAGGCATGTCGCCTTTGCTGGGTGCGATCTCAGTGTGGTAACGGAAACGGCTGGACTCGAGGATAGCCACAATCTCTTGTCCGAGCTGAGAGTAAATGCTCTCCACAAAGACCAGCACCACAGGCTCCGTTCGAGAGTTATCCACCACTTTAACTGTCCTCTGCCGGCCTGTGAAAGTTGGCAGGAAAAGAGGAGCCCGTTGCCCTCCTGCAGCAGCTGCGACCACCTCACCACAGTCACTGAAGGGCAAAGGGGGCGCCTCTTTAATTTTAGGGCTGTTGCTGACATAGTAGGCCAGGAAAGCCATGGAAAGCAGGCAGAAGATGATGAGCGCCAGGATGAGGCGGTGGAGCTCGAGTTGCCTGACGCCCCGCACTAACTTCCACAGCCCCATGGCCAGAGTGTGAAAGCGGGACCGGGGAAGAGAAGGGGGCAGAGGGGAGGCTGAGAGGATGACCGTTGCAGTGTTCGCAGCAAGAGGAGGACAACAGAGAGGAAAAGAGAAGGAAAAAGGAAAAAGGTTGAGCAGCAGACACCGGCACAAGCTTTAGGTCAGGAGTAGCCATTTATGCTAGGTCACCATGGCCCCCATAGTCCATGACGTGTGTCTCCGCTTTGATCGCTGCCTCTAGCCCCAGTCCTCCAATGAGGTCAACCAGCTTTTTCACCCCCACCACACGTACCCTAAGTACACTCACTCTCGGCTGCCGTCTTGGGCCTGGGATAAGAGGATTGGGTTTCTTGATCTCTCTCGAAACTCCACCACCACTCGACAAAGGATCAGCTGTTTCGCCGCTGATTTCTTTTGCGTTGCTGTGAACAAACTTTCAAATAAGCACGTGCTTCTCGTGAAGAGGTTTTTGGGATCTTTTGGAGAGCTTCAAAATCGGTGAACCACTTGCCCCGTTGGCCTCAGCAGCGGGTGCTCTGAGGGTGTTCACCACTGGGGCAGGATGGTGAACATTGCCCCCAGTAGAGGCCCAGCATGGACGGTACATTCACCATTGAGTCAGAACCTGAAAGGGAGAAAGGAGAGATGCAATCAGTCCAAACATCATCAAACACCTTTAAAAAGCGCATGAAAAGGGGGAAGCGAGCAGATCTTAAGCCTAGTGAATGACAAAATGCTGCATCACTCTTTATACTTCCAAGTGGCCATGTGATTTTGCTATTAGTGTGACTGTTGATGCAGATCACTACATTACCATGGAGTCTTATTTTTTCTCATGACTCCTAAAATAGTCCTGGAGCTCTTGTCCTCCAGTAAGATAGCATTACAGGTGGGATAGAGAGATCACTGACCTTATGGATAAGTGGAACAGTTTTAAAGGTGAACCTTGAACAGTACACTAATTAGAGTATGGGAAGGAAGATGATGGGTAATTCAAAACTGTGATTTGAACGCACTGTTTGTAAACTTGAGAATATTCTCCATAAGAGAGAGCAAGACAACAGTTAGATCGAGTTCCAAGGTGCTGGAGACGGAAATTATCGGATTCCAGGCACATTTTCTTGTTCCTTTCCCCACCAAGAGAGGCTTTGTCAGCTTACAGCCAGCTATCAGTCTCTGACATGATCAATGCTAGCCATGCTGTAACTATAAATCAGGGCTGGCACTTAAAGGATCGTTTTTCCCACAGACGGACAAGCATGGCCTGTGCTTTGGTCAAAGGCACCTTGTCTAGCACAGATGATAAGCTAAGGGAGAGACAAAGGAAACAAGAAACATTGCATAAGGAATGAAAAGACACTAGAAAAGAGAAACAGACCTTTACTTCCACCCTCAGAGCTAATAATAAATTCAGAGAATCCTAATTTGGTAATTCACCTATCTGAGAGATGGCAAAAAATAATTACAAAGAAAAAAAAAGAGAATGGCAGCAAAGTGTTCAGCTGCATTAAATGTATCAAACTTAGAATGAACTCTACAGAAGAACACATCCTGATACGGAAACCTAGGTTATTATTAGCCTGGGAGCACTCTAACCTCACTGACCAGTTCTACATCAGTTTAAAACATACACTAGTGCACACAAACAACATGTTTCCATCACAACACATTGCAATTCATGAGATCATAAAGATACACTGATCTGAGTGTATCTAATTCAACATTATATTATCTGTACGGTAAAGCAACAGGGCAAAAGAGAGGGAACGGCAGCCTTGAGCAGAATGGTTTCACATGGCATGTGCTGCTGAAGCCGGGATGAAATTACTACTGAGCATTTCTCATCTCAGGAGAATAGCTTTCACATTTGAGTCAGAGAATGCAATCATGAACTATTCAGAGCTGAACTCGACCAGGAAATGATCAGGATGGCCATGCATATCTTGTGTTTATTACACCACTCTTGTCAGAAAACAAACATGCTTACAGAGTAATGGTACACATGAGCACCGGCGGTAATAAGATGCATAAGGGGGGGGGGGGGGGGGAGTGTGACTAAGGGAGGAAATAAGATGCAAAAGAAGAGTAAATAAATACAAGGAGGAATAAAAGATGGTCAAGAAATGAGATAAGGAAAAAGCAAGAGAGACAGCAGAAAGTCTCTGCTAACTAATAAGGCTCCACTGATGCCTTGAAGCAGAGTATGCATGTTTGAGAGCATTACATTTCCCCTCGTAATAACATTTTTAAGGATGATGGTGGGTTTAAATCTTTGTAATATTTCTTATTTAGTGCTCAATTATTAATAATGGTTCTTATTATCAGTGTTGAAAGTTTTTGCTGCCGTGAAACATTTGTTCCAGGATTCTTTGATGAATGAAAAGTTCATAATTCCCAATATTAATGTTTTTACTCTATTTTTGATTAAATGCAGCCTTATTTCAAAAGCACAGTTTTTTATTATTATTCCAAACTACCTGTCAAAAGTATTCCAGGTTTGGAAAAAAAAAACAAATAAAAAAAGAATGATTATATATATATATATCATTATATAACGTCACAAATTTCAGTAAGTTTGGGAATTTAAAAAAAGGAGGTCACAGACAATTCAGTAAGTTTGGCAAACAAAATGACGGATAACAACCACCAAATGACTTGCCAGTTTATCAGATTTGGCTGTCAGTCATTTATCTATCATAAGGTCAGTGAAACAATATGTTTTTTTTTTAATACATGAGTTGGAATTTGAATTGAAATAGCCACACACCACAGGAATATATAATATATAAATTATATATATACATGCATACATACATACATACATACATACATACATACATGCATGTAAATGAAGAGAATCAGGACATTTATTAGAATTGTTCTATAATTAGGAGCAAAATGGAAAGTCTCGCTTCAATATCCTGTGACATTGAGATTTTCCTGGTAATGAAGAACGGTGTTAATGGGGCAGAATGAGGACAAAATGAAGGAGTGAGTAAATGTGAGACCATGTGTGAGAGCAAGAAAAATGACTGATTAGACAGAGGCATGAACAAGTGCATACAGATGTTATCACCTTGAAGATATGACACACACAACACGCATGTACTCAAAGACACACATATTCACAAATATACAGGAGACTGTGACAAACTGGAATTTACAAAAAAAAGATGGGTTTAATCATGTAATGGCATTTCACCTGGTTAGAACAGTGTGTTAAGTGTACATCGTAAGATTACCAACCAGGAGGGAACTAGTTCCTGTGGTGATGCATAAATTACCCTGCCTCACTGATTCATGACCAATATGACCTCTGACCCCCTAACCCATACTGGCTGAGCTTTTATGAGGGCCATGTGGGGTCTCAGGTTTTCATCACACCAGTTTCTTTCGGCTCTAACCGAATTACGCCAGAACAACTCAATTTGCCTTTGTCCTGTATCTTGACCGCTAACAGAAATCAGATACAAACTCAATCAAAACAGCAGCTGTAAAGTAAATGCATTTGCACCGCTTTATCTATACCAAACTACATTTTTACATTTTCACAAATAAATAAAGCAAGCAAGCTAAGGCTGTGTGAGTGGTTGCCAAGCACTGCTTGAGTTCGAGTGGCTTTTTAACATATTGCTATGTGGTTGCTAGGGTGTTCTGCGTATTTGCTTAATGACCCAAGTCAAAAGAGTCCACCTCAAAGTCTCTATTATGTTGTGGTCCATATATATAGCTTCAATGGAAGTCTATGGGATTTACGCATCCATATTATAATCAGCCAAGTGAAAAGTCTGCTGTCTTCGAATAGTATAACTCAAATAGTGCAACCACGATTTGAGGTTTCCTTAGCACAAATGGTGTGGGACAAGTTACACACCAAATTTATGTGGTTAATAATACTTGTGGTTAGGGGTTTGTTTCAACCTCTAACCCCAGCTACGAGCCAATAGAGATGCTTGTCTTGGCAAACAGCCCTAATTAGCCTACAGGCGTCATGGTGCAGTGTGCAAAGTGACCAGCAGGGGGCTTCCACACACAATGGGCAGAGAATTAAGGTCTCTGGACAAAGTGGAGGAGGGGGCTATCATTAGGCCCCAAGGTCATGTTGTATTTAAGCCACAGGTGTGCAGGCCTCTGGGAATCATGGGCATCTTGCCTGTACAAACACACACACACACACACACACTTGCAAGAAAACCAGACTGCTTCAATCAATACTAAGTAAAAAAAAGAGCACTTTAAACTGCTACTATGTGTGGAGAAATTTAATGAGCCTGCAGCTTACCTGCTACATCCCATTTGAAGTGAAAAAATACAGAGTGCTTCTACAATAACAAAACGCTTCAATAGCAGAAAAAAAATCTTTAGATGGATTCAATCCTGTGGGGCAATTAACATGCAAATTATTTATAGAATTTACAAGCCGTGGGGGATGGTAAAAAAAAAAAATCTCAGTTTATTTTTAATCAAAGGAAATGCTTTACAAACAGCTGGAGAGTGTGGCTTAATCTGAGCTATAATTTTGAATCCCTGAATTCGAGACGACTGCAGGGTGACAACAACAATGCTCGCCTGAACCACAAATGTTTGGGACAAAGAGATGAAGGGGGACCATGTGAGGACCCTCTCCTCAGCCTCTCTGCCCCAGCAACCCCAGGGTCAAGCCCTCCCTACCCAAACACCACAATGCTGACCGTCAAATTCCACAGGCCGATGCCCCCACTCGATTATACACCATGAATAACACACCAAATAGACTCAACTCCAGTGCATGAAACACAGGCGGAACAAAAACCAAAGAAGAAAGGATAAAACTCCCCAGACCATTTGTTTTCATGGCATTTCTGATTTCAGCTGAGGGGGGAAAACTGAAAAAAGAACTCAGAAAACTAAAAGTCAGTTCCATTATAATCATCCTGCGAGCTGAACTCTGTCTATCAAGTCTGAGAATTTCTTTCAGTGTGGACAGAGATAAAAACAGCTTTGCTGCTTTTCATCCCATTCAGACTTCAATTGGGCATGTGAAGTGTGGCTAAACTATGTCTTTAAAGTGTTTATTTTACCAGTCTATTTCTCAGAGTGCTATGTGAGAATGAGGGCGGCTGTGCTGATAAAGCTCTGCTTGTGTTTGGCTTTTGAGAACACCACCTTCTCTCTTTCTGCCTCTCTGAATATAGTGCAAAAACAGAATGTATAATGAATGACTGAAAAAGAATTACCCAAACTAAGCTGATTTACTGATGTGAGTTGCATGCTGAAGAACTCCGGCAGGGTTCACTGTCGCTGACCGCTGATCTCCTGATAATTCTTGCAGCGCAGTCTCTGTTAATTGTGGGATTACAGGACAGCGATTAGCGAGCCAGACTTAACTGGAGAGGACAAAGCGACTGAATAACTAACACAACTGGGACAAGCTTAAATCAGCAGTCTCTAAAATCTGGGTCGAACTTTTTATGAGAGCTGCCATCTTACTGTCACCATGTCTTATGGTGACAGTCAGAGCAAAAATCAGAATTGAACTTGTGAAAGCAATTTCTTTACAAGGGTGGGTAATCTGTGGGTCGCTGATGTACCTGATGATTTTGGAATAAATCACTTCAAATGCAGAGTATCATTGTGCAAAAAGCACACGCTTTTGTATCAGGTTGTTATATTGAAACACTAAATATAACAGCAGAAAATGAGAAAATTATGAAACTACAAGGTGAAATCTACCCAAGTGTCAAGAAGTCAAACAGTCAACAAATATATGCAAACCCAGAAATGTTTTACTTTTGGACATTCGTTCAAAATTTGCAAGTGTAGTTGTACATGCAGTCTTACTACAAAGACTGATCAAACACTTGCAGTAATTGCACTTGCATTACTGACTGGTTTCAGGAACTGAATGAACAACTCAATTCACTAGACTCTCTGGACACTTAGTATCTGAATTACATGCATCACAATAACACCTTTTTTCCCATTAAGTTTGGGAATTTAAAAAAAAGGAGGTCACAGACAACTCAGTAAGTTTGGCAAACAAAATGACAGATAACAACCACCAAATGACTTGCCAGTTTATCAGATTTGGCTGTCAGTCATTTATCTATCATAAGGTCAGTGAAACAATATGTTTTCTTTTAATACATGAGTTGGAATTTGAATTGAAATATTCACACACCACAGGAATTTGAATTGGAATGAATGAAACTGTTTATGGCCTATAAATCTTCACACTTTAAAAGGCACAATATGTAAGATTTTTGGATTCAAATATCTAAAAACCACTAAAACAATGTCATATATTTTGTTGACTTGTGTACTTCCCAAATGTTGCCAATAATGTTTAAATCCAGAGAAATAAGCAATTTTAACCAGGACACAGACCATGTCCGTGCGTCCCCTATCAATGACATCATACCAGCGTTACCCTTGATTTCCGTTTTATTTTGTAGAAACCATGGAAACACCAGAGACATCTTTCCATCACTCGTTTTGACAAATCATGCTCTCCAAGTAAAAAAGAAATACAAAATTTAATTTCTTTGAATTTCAACTGATTTTAATTCTACTTTCTGAAATTCTGCATCCTCAATGAAAAAATTCTACTCATCTACACTTACTAACGCTCTTTGTTAATTTAACATCAAAAGATTTTGAGAGACCAGATCTTGTTAGGAATAACAACAAGAATTGCAATGGTGTAATGGCTGGAAGAAAGCAGATAAAACGTTTCATTACCACGAGAAGGAAAGAATTATAATAAAAAAAAACAAAAAAAATAAAAAAAAAACCTTCTATTAGCAGATACCCACACTGAAAAATATTGAGAGCTAATCTCTCTCATTACTGCAGAATAAATATTTAACGATTAAAAATGGCACCTCATTAGAAGGCCGATTTGTCATGAGAGCGTGCTGCAGTAGGCAGTCAGTCAGAAACACTTCTCCCTCTTTCTCTCACAGGTGCCAGCTGTGATGAGCCCACTGGCATCGGCAAGGCCGTGTCAAAATATTTACATTGCTGGTGAGAATGTCATGCCTATCATCCCTGCTAATCCAAGCTCTGGAGCATCACTACAATACAGAAGTGCATGTGATCAAAGTCATAGTATGCGTGTGAGAGAAAGTGTGCAGGCTCAGTTGACACATGCTAACTGCGAGTATATTTCAGTTGGCCAGTTTTGGTCTAGAGATATTCAGAGGGGCGGGGACTGAGAAAGCAGGATAGCTGCAGCGACAAGGATCAAGCTCAGGAGAGGCTGAGGACACGCCTGAGCTTCATTTACCTCGAGATCTAGTTGTTCCCACCCCGCATCACCACACACGGCTGTTTGGAGAATAAACCTTCCGCTCCTACACGCTGCAGAGGCGAGCAAAGCCGGCCACCCACCGTGTGTGTGGGATGGGGGATACGTGCCTGTTTTGAAGGCAGAATGGAGGAATCTGACCACCTGTCTGGCTTACCCTGTCCGCTGGATGACCCCCAGGCCTCCCTGATGGTGCATGGTGTGAAAAAGGGTGCTCATGCTGACCACCATTTAATCCCTGGCGGCTGTACAGTAGTAGTAGGTGTTTCTAATCAAATGCTATATCCAATGGTATCAAGTGGCAAGAAAAAAAAACTATCCTCAAAAACAAATAACTTCTGGTCTCTTTTCATTGCAAATCACTGCTGGTGTGAACACCCTTAAAAGACTAACTCGTAAAATACAATAGAGGCAGCCAGAGAATGACAGGCCAAGCTGTGCATCATTATTGAGAAGTGATGAGCGCAGGAGTATATAGAGAGAGTTGAGTCCTGTTTACACAATTTAACTGTCTTGGCTACCTCTCATATGAAAACACAGAGTTCTGAGTGTGCTGGCAAAAGTCTTAAACCAAATCAGAAGAGTCGCAAGGTCAAGGTTGGACATGTTAGAGGCATGATTGAATAGTCTATTCCAACTACATCTGCCGGACTAACAGCTAGAGTCTTCTCAATACAACTCAATACATTTATTAAGAAGCCACAGCTTAATAGAGTATAAATGAATAACTACTATAAATAAGTGCTACAAGTGCATTCTATAAACAAAAATGTTGTGAACACATTCAATGATGTGTATATAGTAAGGTGCAAAAGTCAGAAGCCACTAGTGAACATGCTTCTATTTTGCATCTCTAACTGAACATAATTATCAGCATAAACATGAATGCAAAAAAAGACCTTGATTTAAAATGTGGACTCCAGAACCCCAATGTGTCAACTGGGTAATTAGTATATATACAGTACTATGGAGAAACCCTACTAAATAATCATAATTAAAAAAAAAAAAAAAAAAATAGTGTGTGTTTACCATGCATGATGTGTTCAGAGTTTTACAAGCGAGTATTTAGACAGCACAAGTCTTTGGAGTACAGCATGTTTCCACTTGCTAAACATGAGAGAGGAAATTCGTCCTGAGGTTTGTCCTGAAAGCACAGGCCTGGTGGCAGATTGAGGACAGACAGATTGCAGAGTAGACTTTTGACCACACCTGCCCTTGAACAGCACACCCACATGTATCGATGTCAATATTGTGGCCAGTGAAAATACTGAGAAAACTTCTAGCCACAGTGGCTGGTGAGCAAAAAAGTTAAAGGGATTAGCCCATGATTTACTCACCCTCAAGTCATCCTAGGTGTATATGACATTCTTCTTTTAGATGAATACAATCTGAGTTATATAAAAAAATGTCCTGGCTCTCCCAAACTTTATAATGGCAGTGAATGGCTGTTTCTGTTTTGAAGTCCATAAAAGTGCATGTATCAATCATAAAAGGGCTCCACACGGCTCCGGGAGGTTAATAAAGGCCTTCTAAAGCTAAGTGATGCGTTTGTGTAAGAAAAATATCCATATTTAAAACTTTACAAACTGTAATCTCTAACTTCCACTAACTGTCATATGTGCCTTCACGAGAGACTGCCGTTCCAGCGTATGATGTAGGACACTCAAAGATGAACAAGATGAGAATATGCTAGTTCTCGCAAGAACCAAGTTTTGTTTTCTTCTGCGCTTCCACATTTGTCACCGGAACTTATGCTACACCAGCGCCCTAGTCTCTCATGAACTTGCGTACGACAGTTAGCAGAACTTAGAGATTACAGTTTGTAAAGTTTTAAAAACAGCCATTCACTGCCATTATAAAGCTAGGAAGAGCCAGGACATATTTTAATATAACTCAGATTGTATTCGTCTGAAAGAAGAATGTCATATACACCTAGCATGACTTGAGGGTGAGTAAATCATGGGCTAATTTTCCTTTTTTGGGTGAACCATCCCTTTAATGTCAAGCCCTGCTCATAAGTGTTTTAACATGAGTAACTTGTAATGCAATATTCACGTAAAGTATTTTGGTGAAAAAAGTGCAATGAGTTTTAGGGAATTAGGGAAAGGGAATTAGTCACAATTTATTGCACAAACTAGCTAATGCACCTCACCTTGTTGCTCAAAACAATGCATCCTGGCAGTAACATAATTGCTGTTGTTGTGATGTACCATTAACTCTCAGATTGTTCTTTAATGCAAAGTGTGGTCTAATATGCTAAGAGAACTTGTTTACTTCATTTCCAAAATGTACTTGCCTAAAATAAAAGCGAGGAGCTTGTTGTTGTCTTTCCCTGAAACTCTTCTGAATAGTATGAAGTGAAACCACACAGACAAAAACACACTCAACAGAAGTTCCCCTACCCACTTCCAGTCAAAAAACTTCAAGAACTTGAATAAACTTCAAATGTGAGTGAAGTGTCTTTTAACCAAGCACATCTCTGAGCAGAGGAGACCAGTCATCTTGAAAAGCCCTAAGAGTGGGATGCTATTTCCTCCTATCTTTATGCTTTCTGATGTCTGGCGGTGTGCAGACGAGGCAGCAGATTTGGAGGGCTGATGGCACTATGTCCCTTAGCAATGTCCGTCCTGCTGGTGCAAAAGCAGACAGGGTCGCTGAGGAGTTCACAGGAAGCTTTGATCAAAGGCAGCCCCTGAAGGAGCTCTGCTGAAGGGAGCACACTTACCTACAATCGCCATGGTGGCACTCAGCTGAAATCCAGTAGGGGGTCTTACTAGCGGCTGACATATAAAGTAACTGCCTTCCTACTTCTGTTACAAAAGCACTTAGCAAACAGTCACGAAAAGATAGCTGATCGTTTTTGATTTTCCAAGGCTCACACTGTCAGTGTTTGGAATTGATTACTGTATTTACTCAAATTCTTACAATTCTAGGGATGAGCTTGAGTATTCGGAAATAATACTTATATTTACAATTATTATTTATTTCCATAACCAGTAAGTGACCAATATTACAATTCTATACAAGTTTGTCTAAATAATAAAAAATAAATAAAATAAAATAAATAAAATAAAATAAAAAAAACTTAAAAATCAATAGTTTCAAGTGCTATAACTGAATTTAGGATTCACAACATTATAATATACATGTATATAAAATTAATAAAACAAATAGAAACCCTAGAAAGAGTGCACAAGCACACATGCACAGAACGTTTTTTTACAACTTGACAGAATGAATGGAACAGAACTCGGGGTCTTCACAGGGTCTTTACAAAACTGACATACCATATTAAAACCACAACCAGCCACAGTGAAAACACATTGTCAATGTAATGAAATGCAGTGCATGCTTATTTCAATATCTTAATGTGCCGCATGTGCAGTGCAGTGACATGCACTTTGAACGTTGCTTTAAGTTGGTCAGCTATGATTTGAGTTCATTTTTATGAGGTTCGTAATGAAAACATACAAGTTCATGAAAAAAAACCCAGTGATACAATGGTTCATCTGACGCATGTACATAGTTAATTCCCTCCCCTAACTTGCAATAACCTTGAGTAATGCGTGTAACCATAGTGACAATAACAATAAATACTTCGAATTGCATCTTTAATGATTAAATCATTGATTCTTTTTGCCATTTCGTCCCACTGCGTTCAAGCCTTTCAGAGTTGCAGTGAAAAACTTTCTGTTCATGCAACACATGAATTAAACTCACTCTTAAAAAAAAAGACTGTGGCTCCTTAAATGTAAGATTGTCTCCTCGGTCATAGAATGCAATTGCAACTCTTTTCTCTAATGCAATCAATAACATGCTTAATAACTGCTTTTTCCTGCTGTGTAAAAAAAGAAAGCAGAAAGGTATGTGTTTCAGAGTATGTTTGTGTCAAGTATACAGTATATAGAGAGAAGGGAAGGCTAAAAATCTATATATTCGGAGAAAGATGTCACAGTGGCCAATCATGGCCGGTTCCTGTCACCAGTGTCATCGTGACATGGGTATTTAGAGCTTTCTAATTGGTCACACTGTGCAAAGGCATCGAGAGAGGAAAAATGACAACTGACAATAGATCCACTCTCGCTGTCAAGTTACTCATCCACAAACCGCCCACGTCCTCTACCCAAGGTGCTACAGTTATACAGTGCAACAAAAAAAAAAAAAGTAGTTTGAAACTCGCAGCTCCCTTTGGGTTTAATACGATGGCATGTTGTCACAGCTGGCCAATCAGTGGCAAAACTGCCTCTGTGAACTTTTCATTTGTGTGAGTAGGCGTGAGAAAAAGCGATGGGGGGAGTGTATGTGTGTATCTGAGAGCGACCTTGCTTTCTTTCTATACTCCGTATTGTCATTCTGTTTTTCTGGCCCAGGATTTAGGACCCTCCCACATCCACCACAAAAAAACAGAATGCCTCTTTGCTCCAATTAAAATTTCTTTGGCACAACTTCTCTGCAGTTATCTTTTCGCTTTGTATCTGTCTGAGGAAGACGCTTGCCAGTATCCTTCCATTCATGCTGTGATCAATCCCACCATGCACACAAAAGTCCTGGAGGACCCCACAAGCACAAACTTGCCTTTAAACTCTGTCTCTTTCTCTCACACCACACAAATACAGGCAGACATCACTATACAATTGAGGAGATGTGCATGCAAGGCCCCTCTGAATAATGAATCTTTCCTTACAGGGAGGTCTGAATTAGACAAATCAAACTGTAACGGGCCTTTAGAGCAATGTCTTGCCGACAGATCCCTCAATAGGAGGTAACGTTTTTCCCCTCGCTCTTGGATTCAATGTCTAGGTGAGGAAGGTATCTCCGGAGGTACGCTCAGTTGGTAAGGTGCTTGCTTAATTGGCACAGAGCAGGAAGGAGGACAGGAGAGGAGACAGGGGGGCGGGAGTAAGGTTCAGGGGCCACGATTCTCTTCCTGGCAGAGCTGATGGTACTACTGGGACCACACACACATATATACGGACACACAGGGGAGCAGGCTTTTGTTGAGCATTGTCACTTCACGGAGCAGGACACTGAATCATTCATACTGTCTCTCTCTCTCTCGTTCTTTCTCTCCCTCTCTCTCGCGCTCTTAAACGCTCAGAATACAGAGGTTGCAGAATAATGACAATCATTCAAGTACACTAACAGGCCCACTCGCAAGAGTATGCCTGCATTTACACACATTTGTACACCCACACACAGGCAACACAAACAGCAAAACAGCAAGATCACCACACACACACACACACACAAGCATGTTGATGGAGCCAAAAGGCATTTCTATGAACATCTCTACAGTTGTAATCCATAGGGATATGCAGATAGAGCTCAAGGGTGCACAAAAAGTGATTTCTGCATAAATTGGTCATAAAATGTGATCTGATCTTCAGTCAGGTCAAGACAATAATTGAAAACAGTCTGCGTAAACAGATAAGAGAGACACTTTTCATGCCTTTAATGCACAAAATTGTACACATTCATAGTGTAGTGTGGAAAAGTACAGTATGTGAATCTCTAGGCTAATGACTTTCCCAAAAGCTAATTGGAGTCAGCTAACCTAGAGTTCAAATAATAAAACAAAGGTGCAGCTGTTGGTCACATATTTTCTCTCGCAACTATAATGAAAATATAAATGGTGGAAAAATTAAAGGGATACTTCAACCAAAAAAAAAAATCCTCGTGTTTTTCTAAACACATAAGACTTTTGTTCATCTTTGAAACCAAGATAAATTCTAATTTATCTAGGTTTTTGTTTAATTATAAACATCGATCAACACATAATACAAACACATCATGCATGGAAAACAAACTAACATACTTGCTTGAAGCACAAGAACAAACTTCATTGGTTTTGAGCTTCCGTGTTCATTTAATTACTTTTATATTGTCTTTAAGAATTTTTGGTAGAATGATTTTTCAATGGAGGGACAGAAATCTTTCAGGTTTCATTAAAAATATCTGATTTGTGTTTCATTCATGAATGAAATGTCTTATGGTTTTGGAACAATGAGCTTGAGTAAATGATGACATACTTCAGATTTTTTGGTAAATTAACTCTTACTAGTTTTAGACAACTTAAGACTGACATAGGCTACTTGTTGTCATAGTTTTATTGAAACAAACGGAGTATCAATAAACAGCTGCTAAAATATAAAATTATTGTATTTTGTGATTACAAACACTTTTGACGCCAAGTAGCAATTTTCAAAATTAGCGCATATGATTGTTAATTTGGATAAAGTATCATTAGTGACTTGCAAACCGCAACAATAACTGTTTTTATTCATTATTTGAATGCATAATTTATTTTTGGATCACAAATTGGAAAATGTTCAAATCTATTACAAAGCAAAACACAGAGGAAAAAATTACTAATAAGTGGACATTTTCATGAATCCAGAGTATTTGGGAATATTAAGAATCAGTATCAGATCAGATCATTTAAATGAAGATTGTATTTACAAATATATCTATTTTTACCCAGTTCTACATCGCAGTGAGATAAAACTCCCCTCATCCCCTCAGGCTCAACTTCTACAGTCTAAACTTAAATCAAATCAGCACCAGGGGAGGGAAAAAATGACAGCTCTCCAATTGGGTAAGAGAGTCATCGATCATGACGGCCCATGTCATTACCGTGACATAGCTGCGCTCAGCAATTCAGCTCATATTCTGTTTGAGCAGAAGTCAGAGGGGGATGAGGAGCACATTGAGTGCCCTTTGCACAATACACCTAATTCTATACAGTACTGCTCTCATTTCTCTCTCTGCCTGCTCTCCAATCAATGCCATTCATTGTCAATCAATTATTTTAAACTAAAAACATTCAATGGATGGGTTATTGGCATTACTCATAGCATAGACAAAGAGACTAAGTATATGACGAACAACAGTAGTCAGCTCTCAGTGTCTACTCATACAGTTACATAAAGTCTTTTTTATTGTGCCAAGTCATTCTCATTATTTGAGATCCAGAGTTCATACACGCAGGTTGTCAGTGACACATAAAAAAAAAAATGAAGCAGAGTGAATAAGATCTAGGAACAGAGAGGCAGCTGATGACAAAGGTCGACAAATAAGCACACTGATGCAATCTCAACTGAGCAAACAATATCAAATCAAGACAATCTTTTAGTCTTTTTGCGTCTCTCTTATAAAACACAGACCCCAGGCAAGCACATAGCTGAGTGTTAATGGGAAGCCAGCTGCATATTCTCACGACAGAGATAAGAGTAGAGGGCGGTATGGCAAAAATATCATATGATTTTTTTCAGGGAGATCACGATTCACAATTTTATCAATTCTTTTTAAGTAACTTAGCAGTATAGCAAAACTAATTTGATTTAGTTTAGCCTTACAGGATGACAAAATATAAAAGAAAAGAATGACAGACCATTTAGGCCAAAGTAGGGGTGGGTGAGGATGAAAATCTTTATTTCATTATTTTAACTTCCTTATTAAAAATAAGAACAAAGCAGCAAAGTAAATCGTATTATTACAAATAATAGGACAAATACAATACAATACAATACAATACAATATAAAAATGAAATAAAAAGTGCATTAATTTTTTTCAGCTACAGTATTTAACAGTAGCATTCAAGTAACTGAATAAACTAAAAAATAAACACTACATAGACGTCACTGTATAAATAATACATTGATTGACTCCTATTAAACCTAATGCACAGATCTAATATAGAGACACTCATCAGATTTTCTCCCAACTGCTTACGTTAACTTAAAACATTTGATAGTTTAAGTGCAATAAGACAAGAAAGAGAACTTAGTTTAGTACTCACACGCGGTTTGACCAGCTTTTAGTGTGGGTGCGCTTATAAAATGTTTAATTGGCAAGGCTTTACAACCAATAAAAATAATGAACTTTCGTGATTGCAAAGAACTGCAATGTCGTGAGCATATTAGGGGTGTGACGAGATCTCGTGCCACTAAACTGTGGCGATATTTCACGTTGAGATGAAAAGCTAATTTGAAATTGAAAGTAAAAAGTAAACAAGAGTGCTCATTCAAACGCGATTTCAATAAGTTACCACTGTGAAATGCAGAAACCTCCCAATATTATTGTAAAGTGTTATTTCATATAAATCCAAACAGCCTGCTTTTTTAGAACACTTGACTATTATCTAATCAAAATAACAAAATATGTAACGTCATTGAAATCAAATGCGTTTTCTGATTTGTTTATATTTCTATCGGCTGCATGACGATACACTCACATCACAAAAGTTAGTTGTTACATTGTCTTTACTGCTTGAGGTTCTGCTAATATACTGCAAAAGTACATACATACTGCTGTTCTTTACCTGCTAATGCAGCATCTAGTCAACAAATTAATTATTTTATAATGATTTGGCAACATGTACTGTAGTGTTCTGTATTCATACCGTTTCGCTGTCGGTGTTTTAAACGCGTATCTGATGTGTCGGTGCTCTCCGTGCAGCGTGCAGCCTCGCGAGTGTTAATATAAACAACACAAGGCGTCAGTGATGGTTGTTATTTCGCCTCTAGAGGCCGCTCTCGTGCTATATAAATGCCAGCAGACCCTTCTCAACGCTCTCGTACTGTGTAATGACAGCGCACCCTTCTCAGCCACTACAGCAACGGACGCAACCCGGAAAAACTATCGGTATGGATTTTTGCCGATAACCGATTGTTCCACCAATCATCTATCGGTGCTGATTAATCGGCAAAACCGAAGAATCGGTCGACCTCTAATAAAAATACATCACGTTACAGTATGTTGGGACGGGGGTGCCGCACCAGAACGGCAACTGACAGAATGTGCACTGCAGCACGATACTACAATATTTCTTCAAAGGCAGATTGTGGAGACATTTTAATTGTTCACAATAAAAAAATTGTGATATCGCACATCCCTATGTTAGAGGACAACATCAAAGACCTAGAGAGCTTGTATAGTCTATGAAGGTCTGGCCCATAACCTGCCCTGGAAGTGTGCATGTGCTTTCAGCAGCATTTGCTTGAGGGAGACACATAAAAGCTCCTCTTGGTTCTGGGGTCAATTACATTTAAATTTGAGCAGCTTAAGAGGCACGCTGAGTACACAATTCAAACACACACACATACTAAGTAGATTCAAAGAAAAGCCTAGTTTGGCTAAGTGAAATGTGACTTTCGAGCTCTCAGAGTGAGCGTGAAGCATTTCTGCCGATCAGTCACAGTGAGGTTTGGATAGCTGCTCTGCAGGACTGGCAGCAAACACTTCAGTGAGTTTCATTCACAGTAGTGGAATTAAGACTGTTACCATGCCGACAAGCAGCTCGGAAGTGAGAAATGAAGGCTGTTTTGATATGGGGTGCTAATGAATAATGATGATGATAAATTTGATAAAAATGAGTGCCGTACAAGGTTCACACTATTACTTCTGCATCAGAATTGTATAATAAGAGGAAAAATCTGTTTAATAGTCTGGGGTAAAACAATAGCACAAAAGAAAAACAAAACAAAACAAGTTTTCACTTGCAACAATAGCTGGAAATATTATAATTTAACTATTTTAACCTAAGACCATCACAAATTACTGTGATAGACCTATTTAACATTAGTCAGCTGATAACTTTACCATACGACACAATTTATTAGCAGAAATCACAACAACGTTCAATATGTCTCAGAAAATTAAATTCTTATTCACAGTCATCCATATTGTTGTACCATGAAAACCATCCCATTCACAAAATAAAATAAATGAACAAACAAACAAACTCATGCCAATTATCCATAGCTGATGGTTTTTAGGTCTTTAAACGTATGCATTCCTACAAAGACGCAAATTCAGGATTATTTCAGTGATCAGTTCAAAGAACAAGCAATGAAAACAACACTTACTTCTTGCAGCTGCAGCTGGTCATAAGAGAGCTTGATAAATCAGTCAGTGTTAGTTGATTTGTCCTGGGTGGAAGTGTGTGAATCTCAGCGTGTGTTCAGACACCTGTAATGAGGACAGAGAGGACATGCGGTGAGGGTTTGATAGATGACTCTTGCGCAGTTGAGTCACTTTTGCAGTCAATATTTGCACCCTCTCATTTGCGAGGTGTCTCGGTCTCAGACGGTCCACTTTTCTCTCCTAGACTATGATCTGAACACCACTGAAGTGCTTTGTGTGTGCTGATGTACATGTATTGACAAACCATGCAGAGATAAGAACACACCCCTTGACCAATTGCAGACCATCCACTTATACTCATACACAGATAGGAGCGAGGGCCAGGAAAAAACCTACAAAAAAGGTGAAGCAAGTGTAAAAGGTAAAGCCATTCAATGACTCTCTGATGGGAGATTTGAATGATTACAATCTATTGGGGATTTAAACTTAAAAGCTCTTTTGCCAATTGTTTTATTAGCACGAGGAACAAAGAAATAAATCTGAGCCTGAGAGCCTAACTTGGTAATTTAAAGAAAAAATACAAAATATTGTTGCAAATAAGTGGGATAGTTAAAATACATGCATTTAAATATAAATTGAAGCCAAGGAATATGCCTTATTACATGCAGAGATGGCCATTTGAGTGCATCATACATTAGACAGTGATGAGTAAAAAAAAAAGAACATCCCAAAACAAAATGTACAAATTCTATAATCAAGTGAAGCGATATCTGTTGATGTATGTTTGATAAACAACATCACAATAATCAAGGGTCGGAAATACGAGTTGATAAACAAGTTTCTTACGAACACTATATGAAAAGTATATAATAAAATAATTCCAAAGTTGACTTGTGTTAAACTTGTAATTAATATGTGATTTAAATGAAAGTTCAGAATCAAGCCACACACAAATATATTCAATAGTATCAACTTTATGCAGAGAAGTACCGTCTTTACATAATACAGCAGTTTCTGTTTGAAAACAAAAATCATAATACACTAGTATTTAGTTTTATTAAGCAAAAACTACTTGGTTGTTAGATGATGAGTCAACCATCCTGGAAGTGCTAAGTGACACACTCATCTCTAACATACACTGGACCCAAAAATAAATATATACATAAACTTTATGAAGAGAAATAAAATAATGAAATTAGTTATGATTTACAGTCAGATCTGGCTTCCAAAAACGTAGACCTAATGGTGATCTTCACAAGAACAAGCATGCATCTGCTGTCTGTGAGTGCATTTCTGCTGGAGCTTTATTCTTTGGCTGGTAATGCACGACAGGAGGCCGAGAGAGAAAACAAGGACACGTGGTGAGAGTGATACTGTGAAAAAGAGTGATACTGTGAAAAAGAGTGCGTGCGTGCGTGCGAGTGTGTGTGTGTGTGTGTGAGTGTGTGAGAGTGTGTGTGAGAGAGAGAGAGAGAGAGAGAGAGAGAGAGGGAGAGGGAGAGGGAGAGGGAGAGGGAGAGGGAGAGGGAAAGAGAGAGAGAGAGAGGGGGGGGGGGGGCAGAAAAGACAACAGAGGAAGTACATGGGAAGAAGCCTTTGTTCTTGCTGATGCAGACTGAGAGTTTAATGTTTAATGGATCTCAGAAAGATGCAGATCATCTCTCAGGACCACCAGAGGAAATCTAAACCAGGATGTCAACTAATAACACACCTTCACATGGGAGTAGAGATGGGTCACAATGTCGACTAATTGTCTAACATCTGCCTAGTTGATTAGTTTATTTAGATTTTTCTTTACTTTGTGATATTTTTAGTGCATGTTTTAATTAGCATTCTGACAGTATGCTGTATTGTTGCCCTGTAAAACCCTCCTGTAAATGTTGCATCTTTAAATTCATCTTTGGTTGTTGAACTTGCATCTCATGATGTTTGAGCATCCCGCCATTAATGCTGCAAGACAAAGCTCTGTAGAAGTTAAAAATAGTCTGACTTTTAAAATGTGCCTCAAGTTCCCTGCATTCTGTGCCATTGAATTAAGCTTTTGTATTTAAACTTTGCATAGTCAACAAGTCAGAGCTCAGGCAAACCTAAAACCAGACTAGTTGGTTAGTCATTCAGATAACCCAACAACTAGTTGATTTGAATGGAATATGTAGTTCTGCACATTTCTAACATGGACATGGACTATTAACAATCTGATGTTAAACAAGAGGGACGTCACTGACCCAAACACAAAAACAACAACATATAAACCAAACAATTACAAACATGACATTTACAGATAAACAGCACTTAACTCATCTCTCCTTCACAAACACACACACCACACAGACACACCCCTCTGCACAGTGTCAAGGTCCCAGTGAGAGCCATGTTCCACTCTCCACTGACTAATTCAATACTGATAAAGAAACTAAACAAAGCATGACTATCAGCACTGGAGGATTCCCAGTACCAACAGTGCACAATCTCTCAACTCTACCCTCTCTCTACATGACTCTTCCCATTCATTTCACTGTTTCCTTCACATTCCTTGGCTTTCTTCAGTTATATTAAACAGACTTAGGTTATTTCCAGAGTATCATACTACTACACTGTTGCACACTTTTCTACCAATACATTTCCATGACTTTTAAGGCAAATATTCATGACCTAACGTTCCATGAAACGTCCGTGTTTGCATGTGAAATAAGAATAAAAATACTCCTATACATCGCATCAGGGGTTATTCTTCTGTAGTCGTGGGAAGTTCGGATCATTTTACAGACTCGGATCTTTGAATCTCGTTCAGCAAAATGAACAAATCTTTTTTCAAGTCAGAATTCGTTCATTTCAGCAGAATATAATTAAAATGACACATGTTAAATTCCTCAACACATCTAGTACTTGCGCAAACGTTGATCACATTTGGAATAAAAAATTAATTATAAGCTAATGCAGCCACTTTGAGAAAGAAATGATTAATTAATTGCTTAGCTGGGTCTTCAGGCTATGCAGTCTGTTAGTTCACCTCACCTCCGAATCAGTCGTTCTTTCTTTTGTCACTTCACATTTAATCACGTCTGTTCCCTAGAAAGATTAGTACACCACTCGTGTCTTCGTGTTTGAATCGTTAGTTCTGTCATCAGTGTCTGATCTGGGCTGTGACAGCCCCATATGCAATGCATGCAGTCCCGGAAACAGAATTGATTAGTTCACCTCTCAAATCTTCGGGATCGAGTCATTCGTTTTGTTCACCAACTCACAGCCCCATAGGCTAATTTCCATTTTTGGGTGAACTACTATAAGTAAATAAAAGTGTCCAGTAACACTGACAGTAACTTTACAAGGTGTTAACTTTGTTTTATAAAAATTTGTTAACTAAGAAGATTTTAAAACAGTGTTGCCTCCTATTGACCATTAATTTTACTGGATAACCATCCCTATTTTAATTTTTCATTTCTGCAATTTATACCCAAGTACAAACTGCAACTGTTAGACATTAACCCATACCAGGGTCAGAAATTAAACCTCTACTCTTTACGAGAAGTGCTATGGGATTTTTAATGACCACAGAGAGGACCTCGGTTTAACGTCTCATCCGAATTTTTTTGACCCATAAGAAAATTTAATTAATGCTGTCACGTAACAAATCTGCTTCACATGTAAAATTAAATGAATAGCTAATTTAATATGATGTCATTGCGTTGCTGTATTGCCGCCAGCCAATTATGGAATTCCAAAGCTGCCAAAATACATAAATATACAAAGAAATGCAAAAAACAAAAATAATTTATACATTTATTTCATTATGTATATATTTATTTTTTTCACATTTATTTATTTCTATTTTGATTCATTTCCACATTTATTAATTTTTACAATTATGTATTTCTAGATTTATTTATTTTTACATTTCTTTGTTGGTAGGGTAATGAGGAGGGCGTGGTTTACCTCAGACATAGCATAGAAACGTTGAGGCCACAGTGACAACTTGTGGTGTGGCCGAAATACAATAAGTATAGCCTACTGACGCTGATACCGTCTGTGATGAATGACTTGGATAGGTATATGGCCAAAATCTTATAATCACGGGTTAAGTCATATCACCCTTACTGTACTGTGTGACATGGATAGGCTACTCTTTATTCCGGACATGGCCGTAGAACATTGTCTGGTCTGGATTTGTAAAATGTCCTGGGCTAACAAACATGAACAGCAACATCTTCAACAGATCTGATAACAGGGACTCTGAAATGGAAGCGCTTGATATTTTCCATTACCGGTCAGAACACACGGAAAGGAAGCAGCGCAAATATAGGCTACAGTGAAGTCGACGCAAGCATATTGATCAATGCATTTGAAACGAGACCACAAATTCACTTCACATTCATATTTCCTATTTGTACACGCACAACATGTGACAAACTTAAAATACAACGCATATTTCAAAGATTGAAAATAGAACGAGGCGTCGGTTACAGTTGAACTAGAACATTTTGTCGTGTCACTTCACATGTGGACAGTCACAGCATCACTGAGTATAATGGGTTTTTCTTGGTGTGGTCTTATTATTAAATCACACATCTTAGGCTAAGTTATCAACTGGAAATATTCAGAATCAGATAAAATCAAATGTGCCCATGGAAACAGAGTTGGTCACAGCATCACTAGCCGCGTTTCCGTTACCCTTCAAATTGCGAAAAATTGAAATTGCGAATTGAAAATACGCTCAATGGAAACGCGTCAATTTCGCATAAATGTTTTTACGCTCACATGAGGTGGTTTTTCAGGCAATTCAAAAAAGGACATTTTCGCAAAACTGCAATGGAAACAGTTTTTGCATTTACAGGTCACTTGGTACGGTGATGCATTGCTGCCACAGAGGGCCTACATATTTTTTCCACTCAATTATGTCGCAATAACAAGTTATGTCGTTTTAACAACATCTTTTCTCGTAATAACGAGATGTTATGTTGTAAAAACGACATTTTCTCCTAATAAGGACATATGTTGTATAGTGATGTGGACAAAATATGCCTTGCTATATGAATTTATATAGCCTATGTGCCTTTGTCACACTTCCATGTTTGAAAAGCAGAAGCAAGCTCAGCGTAAAATAGGCTCTTCCGCTGCCTGTATCAATGGCAGTGCCCATAGCACGAAATTGTTGTAATTTATATAGCCTACAGTTCATAACAAATAGCCATCGTCTAAATCAAAATTTCACAAACTTTTTTGCTCATGATTAGCCTCAGTGGCGTAACTTTAACCTAGTAATAGGACCTAGACGGACCCTGGTGCAGCCACAAATATCATAACCATCTATAGGCCTACTGTAATTAAGACATATATTCAAGAAATGTATTCAAAACAGAAAGACACTATAGTTTCAGCCTTACTCAAAGGCCACGGAAACAGGCCAGTGGGTTTGTTACGCACGTCAATCCATTCCCGACGTTCTTGGTTTGTTTCTTATTAAATATACAGGCAATTAGTTGATGAAACATTGATCAAAATTAAAATACAAAATTCACTTTAAAATAAATTTCTACAAAACAATACTCAATGAAGTGGTCAAAAGAACTCCACTCCATGTCTCCAGACATATGCACATCTTATAATGTAGCCTCTCTCACTCACGTTGCTCACTTTTCATAAATCAACATATGAAAAAAATATATATATATATTGTCTAATATTTAAACACAGCCTAACTATGAAACTAAATAGGCTACGTTTTCTTTAACCCATGGCAGACGAAGGCGCCGGCGCATTCTGATGGATATTTTCCTTTATGATAGCGGATATAACTCACAATACTCCATAATTTTTAGCCATAAAAATAATTTAAGTGCAAGACATAATTATAAACTATAAGTGGTCTACTTTTATTTGTGTACACTCACAATAACAAAGGCCGTTGATTCAGGGAACAGATTATTTTGCATGCACTCCACTCCAAACGCTGTCTTCATTTCAAAAATTTTGTTTATTAAACGCAAAGTTTTTAATTTCAAAAGCATTTCTAAATTCAGTTAATATTTCTAATAAACGAAATGGTAAAAAAACAACAACTGAGTTACCACCATGCAAATTCAAACATTTCACTCTTTTAATTTTAATGAATGCTTGAATAACATGCCTATGTCTCCTTCCATTAAAAATAATGGCTAGTGCGGTGGCTGGGATATACATAAACCTACCAACATACGTGGCATACTTTTTGGAATAACTTATCACGAGAAGAAAATAATAAGTTTTAGTCACATAACATTGGGTAATGGAAACGGCGTAATGTCGCAAAAGTTTTATATCGACAACAAATCTGTAATGGAAACGCGGCTACTGTCCACACGTGAAGTGATGCGGCGCGACAAAATGTTCTACTGTAACCAACGCCTCGTTCCATTTTTAATCTTTGAAATATGTGTTGTATTTTAAGCGTGTCATATGTTGTGCATGTACAAATAGGAAATATGAATGTAAGTGAATTTGTGGTCTCGTTTCAAAGGCATTGATCAATATGCTTATGTCGACTTCACTGTAGCCTATATGTGCGCTGCTTCCTTTCCGTGTGTTCTGAAAATAAATATATACATAAATAAGGAAATAAGTGTATAAATAATTATTTATTTTTGTTTTTTTTGCTTTTCCATGTACATTTATTTATATATTTATTTTTGCTTTTTTACATTTCTTTGTATATTTATTTATGTATTTATTTATATTTTGGCAGCTTTGGAATTCCATAGCCAAATCGCTGCATTGCTGATCATGGTTTCGAGCATCGATATATCTGCCTTTTCCAATGAACACAAGAATGCACAGTAATCTCAGACAACTTAATCCAGATATTTGAATAAAATCTGCAAATTCATTTGAAGAACCAAATTAGCCAGAGATCAGTTATCACAATTAATAGATCTGGCATCTGTCAAATCATCTCAGATGTATTAAGTGAGGTACGAAGAATGGACACAAATTTACTGAATTAAACAATTTGTATAAATGACATCATGTGACCCACATAATTGAGAGACAAAAAAATACTGTTCATTGAAAAGTTTATCATTGTATAATACGGTTTCACACACAATAAAAAAGAAAAAGAAAATCACATTTAATCTGTGCAGTATGCAGCACACTAGTAGAACAGTGTGATTCATCTATCTACATGTCCTTTGCCATAACCCACCTCTACACAGAGTCCTCATTTCAGTGTGACAGAACAGTCTATAGTTCATGTAGGGTGCTAATTGATTGGCTATAATCCCTTAGCTTGTAGACAGTTTGCTGATTGGCTGAGTGTTGGACAGCAATGGAGACCCTTATGTCAGACCCTTATAACAGCTCTGCATCATCAGGCAGGAACAGGACAAACTCCATCTACCCCCTCATTATGCAGTTTTCCAATGACTGCCAGTTTGCACATGCAAAGGCACACAAAAGCCCACAGAGATCTAAAATGACCTTTCAAAGAAACCCAACTCTCATTTCTCCATCACTGCACCATCAAACCAGCAGCAGCAGTGAGTGTGTGACGAGGTGGTTGGAATAGGATGTGTAACAGCGTATGGATGGCTGTGACTCATCACTCCAGCAGGGAATCGTGAGAGAGCGGTGCGACGTCGACAACAGTCTATATGCAATGGAAGATTAGAAAATGAACATATTGAAGATTGTGCAGGGCTGTGCTGCTGTGGCAACAGTCATAATCATGGGCATATTTCACAAATAAAAGATGAGTGAAGGGAGAAGCGATGTAATAAATGAAATACACTTTTAAGATGCTGCAATCCCAGTGACATTTCATAAGCCAAAGCATTGCTTCCAATTTGTGGGCTGCACAAGTGAGAACGGCACTGAGCGGGGGGCGTAGCATAACATGACTGCCAATCTAGTGACAGTGAATGACTTAATTATATCTGAAACCAAGCCACGAGAAAGAGAGATGTAGAAGACAGCAACAGAGTTATCACAAATCTTATCATAAATCAGCTCTGTGTGCCAGGATGAAGGGAGGGACAATAAAACCCACTCAGAAAACACTTTAAATTCATCAGTGTGATTTGTGAAAGTGAAAGAAACAATTTGTTTAAATCCTATAATAAAAAGGCTGATAGAAAGGCATCACTACGGGACAGATATGGCTGATGGAGCTCTCACACACATCCCTGAAGAACCACTCAACCTCTCTCTAAAGGCATTTCATCATCTAGGCTACACAGAGGAGATAAAGCAGAAAGGCAAACCTGTTGTCATATAATCTCCTTATCCTGACAAATACCGTCACTCTCTTCAGCATTGGACACAGCTTTTGCACATATCTCCCTTGAAGATGTACAACAGCACATACTGTATTTCAAAATTTAGATCCATTCATCCATTCTCCAAACTGCTTGTCCTATGGAGGTTTGAGGGCAAAATTTTGATGTGATAAAAGAAAATGTTCAATAAGAAAAACAATTAAATAAATAATAAATACAAATAAAAAAAACTTTTTTGAAAGCTTTGAAAGTGTGTGAAAATGCAAGTTTTTGAAAAAAATACCGTTATAGTCTGTGTAAACAACAAAAACATATAGGCGCATTATGTTTCTTTACAAAGTGACAGCGCCAACTACTGGCTTGGCATGTATAATAGCGTTTTTAGTCGTTTTCGCGGATCCGTGTGAACAAGGATCGGTTTGACAATAAAAAAAAAAAAAAAAAAAAAACACAAAAAAAAAAAACCTAAAAAGGAAAAGCTTTTTAGTACAGTTTTTAGTACATCGTTGCCGCGTAAACGTAACCTTACCATTTATCAAAGAATCCTAGAAAAAAATGATCAGATTCCACAAAAACAGCAGCACAGCGGTTTTCAACATAATAATAATAAAGGTTTCTTGAGCAGCAAATAAGCATAATAGAATGATTTCTAAAGGATTATGTGACACTGAATACTGAAGTGCTGAAAAGTTTTATAGTTCACAATATTGCTGTTTTTGCTGTATTTTTATCAAACAAACGAAGCCTTGGTGAGCATACAAGACTTCTTTCAAAAACATAAAAAAACTCTTACCCCAAACCTTTGAACGGTAGTTTATATAAAACATTGGTAAATACGTTAAATAGAGTACTACATTCTATATGGCAGATGAAAGCATTGGTAAGAATATTTCATAAACGAGCATGCAAGAGGCTGAATCTGTGGGTACAGATTCCATGTGGGCCTGTACATGCTCCTCTGCTGACTCTTATGCTCTCATGTGATGTTATGTCATCTCAGTTGCAGAGCTTGATGTTTGATAAAACACAGAGGGATCCCCGACCATAAAAAATGAACATTTAGTCCCCATGGAACATCAAAACATGTTCATTGCAAATGTTAGGAGTTTTACTGTTGGAGGCAGGGAGCAGTTTTTTAG
Source organism: Rhinogobio ventralis (assembly GCA_039654625.1). Classification (NCBI taxonomy): domain Eukaryota; kingdom Metazoa; phylum Chordata; class Actinopteri; order Cypriniformes; family Gobionidae; genus Rhinogobio; species Rhinogobio ventralis. Next base: position 26,600,836 of record CM077204.1, read on the forward strand.
TGTATGCCAAGGAGAAAACAACCTCCGCTTCCACCAAAGCTGTCTGTTTCCAACTGCCAGGAATCTAAATCTGCAAATAGATTTTATAGGTCTCAATAAATTCTGAAAAGTATCAAGAAAAAAAAAGTAGTTTAGAGCCTGGAACTGGAGCAAGACCAGGATTTTCAAGTTTTATATATACGTTTTTCTTTCTCAGAGGCAGATATGTTTGGAGCTTATCAGAGAACTCGGATAAGATATGCAAGTAAGTTCTGGACAATTTAGCTAAAATTATTTGGATAGAGACACATTCCTAAAAATAAATGAGTCCAACTAAGTCCAGTTCAGCCAAAATTCTGTCATCAAACACTCTTCCTCATGTTGTTCCTGTATGTCTGACTCTTCAATAGAGATGTTGTGCATAATATTCAAGGTGCACTTTTCCATATGAAAAGCATAATACATAAATTGGCACATAAAAAGCTCCAAAAAAAAAAAAAAAATATCACATTCATACTTTATTCAAAATATGTGAAACAGATCAAAGTTCCAGGCTTCAATGTGCACATGAGATTTTATGAGAAAATAATCTCTCCTGTTACGTTACATGGAAGAAAGAAAATCATAGGGGTTTCAAATTACATGCATTAACAAAGAATTAACCTTTTAGGGTTTGTGGATTTCACAACTACTTAAACAACTAGGTTTCCATGGAGGCTCTTCATAAATACCTTGCTCAGGGGCACTGCAGCACAACCATGGGTCATAAAGCAGCTTGACCCTCGTGTAGGTGGGGAGAGACAGCGAAACAAGGAATGAGCATCAGTGTTGTGTTGCAGGAAAACATCTTATTTTTTTGAGCACTCGAGTACTCTGATGTGACAGCAACTGTCGAATATTGAAAACGATAATCGGCATGACTTTAAAAAATGTATTTCTTTTTTTCTGATTGGTTATGGCAGCATTTTCGGTACCCTAGGTCTGATTGGTTAGCGTTGGGACAGCATGCTGTCCAGAACGGCAAAATAAAGTGAAACTGCCTGCACATCAAAGTGCAAGATGTGCAGTACCAATCTGCCATATACATAACATATTTAGAATTAGAACACTATTGTAATAGAATGTTGTAAATTCTTTGTGGTTTAGTTGCCCGTGTGTCGGCGTTGTTACAAGAAGAGTGCATCCACAACGAGAGTTACACATTTAGACAAGCACGTCAAGTCAATGTGCGCATTCACATCCTTTTGTGCAGATATAAGTTGTAATATTACTTCTATCTTATATCTGATTAATCTCATATAGGATCATATGTTTGGTGAGTTTATTAAACCACTTCAGTTTATCAGTGTTCATTCTCTCTTCAGCGTCAGCTCAAACGGCAATGCCTGACATTATTGACTATGATTGGGTTATTTGATACATTCATATTCCTTTTAGATGTTTCCTTTTCAAAAACACTGATATTAATAATCCAGCAGTGTTATTTTTTCCTCATCATAGTTTTCAACTGTAGGCCTGTGTTTTAATTAAAATGGTTTCTCATCATGGCTTGGAAAATGTGCAGGGATGTCAGAAATCACTTGATACAGTAGAAGAAAATACAGTTAAGTGCAAGGTGCAATCAGCCATTCATTATAATGAGCACACTATAGAATGTTGTGAATAATTTGTGCTTAAGTTGCCCGTGTTCATTTCGTGGAAATGAATCTAACTTCACAGCACTATTGGCATTTTTGTATCATTTTTGTAAATTAGAGACACTACTAAACACCTCACATGCTAGGGAGTTGAGGAGCGGCCATAAAACTAGCCTACCAACATGATCTGCATTCATTCAAAAAGACTATAAAGTTCTCTGAGGGGAAGCAAGTCAGTGCTTGATCACATTAACAATAAAAATTAATAGACATTGGAGAACCGAATCAAAGCTACTTCAAACTAATGGCAAACAGAGAAACACAAACCCAAAGGACATATAAAAGACAGAAATGTTCATCAAACTGCCATGACAATGGATGACCCTAGACCTTCTGACCACCCCTCATTTTTATCCACATCCTTTGACCTGCCCTTTCATCCCAGAACATTCCATTAACTGCACTTCTCCTATTAGAGACTGTCAGAACCCTGCTTAAATCAATGCTTTGCTGAGGAGTCCAGTAGCACTCCAGATCCACCGGCACATTCCCGTGTGACTCACAGCGACTTAATGACTTTATTTCAGCGCTGCACTCCCAATCACCCGACTGGTATTTTTAGAGTGGTGAATGCTCGCACATTGTCTGTGACTCTGCTTTAATTTGCAGGCAGGATATAAACAAAAAGGTCAGCTGAGGAACTGGAGATAACCATGCTCACCAAACTATGGAGGGAAAGGGAAGGGAGGAACAATGGCAGAATCTCACACACTCTCTCTGAGACATGATACCAAATGTTTGGCTATGCCATCCACAGCTCTTCCTAAACTCTCCAGGGCAGATAGAAAGACAGAGCAAGAACACATCTCAGAGGAGCTGGGACAAATGGGCAGATCAGTCAGCTGTGCAGGTAGAAAGGATATTCCCACACTTTTCTCAAACATTTTTTTTTTCACTGGGTCTCTTGGGAATGGGCAGAGCTATTGATCTGACTGAATCAGTTTGGTTATGGGGTGATGAAAGAACATGGGTCGAAAAGTCCATTTAGTTATGATGGATGGTTTGTTTAAAACTATAAACAAAGAATAGCTATATGTTAAGACATAAAACAGTGCTAAAAATGTAAGCAAATGCATTTAGTGTCACCTTGTTCAAGGTTGGACACTGGAGAGAATGAATGGTGTTAATTAAGGAGGGGAAAACATATATATGATTGATCTCAAACTATTGGCACTTTTAAATGTCACAAAGACATTTTCTTATTCAATACAACTAAGAGAATACAGACAATATATGAAGGTTATATGAAGGTCACATTAAAACTATAAATTCTTTACCATGCCTTCATTTATGTTTGCTACCCTTCAAATGTCTTATGTATAGATTTTGTTATCTTTATCAGTTGACTGTCCACTATGAATTAATGTTTTTTTTTTTATATAAGTTTCATAGAAGTTTCTTATGCTCACCAAGATTGTATTTATTTGATACAGTAAATACAGTAAAACAGTAATATTGTGAAATATTATTACAATTTAAAATAACCTTTCTATTTTAATTAGGTTCCATATGGACCAGCACGCATGTGATTCTCGAGTTAATGGAAAGTTTAACCACCACAGAGTTAAAAAAAGGTTATTATTTGCACACGTTTTGTCTTGCTAGTTTACACATTCAATAGATTTTAAACCATTCCAGCACTGGAAGAGGAGAATTTAATTCAGTACTCGCGTGCTGTAATGTGAGGGCACAGCCACACACCGAAGCGTGCACACACACATAGAGAGAGAGGTGCGTTTCAGACAGTGTGCAAACTCTAAATTGATTTCTCTTTCACATCTCCATGCACTTGGATGGACACATACACACAAAATTGTCAAAATACCCATCTCGGCAAGTATTATTGTATTAGTGAATGTGGAGAGTTGAGAAAGAAATCAGATGTGCATCATTATATTGGATCCGTGCGTGGAGTCTTAAAGTGACAACAGCCAATAAATACCTACTGTTGTCCATCATTGATGTTAACCAAACAACAAAACACAGCTTTAACAAACATTAATCTATATAAAATGTATACAGTGAATACAGTGTTTTTACATTTAATAACATTTATGTACCCTAAATGAATACTACAGTTAGACCTTACATTATTTGTTACTTTGTTATATTGTATTTATCTATGCTTGTGTATTTGTTCTTTTTACTGACTGTTCACTTGCCTTTTAACTTTATTAGTTAGGCTAGTAGTTTTTGCTGTGGTATCGGAGTACTTAAAGTGAGCTTTAATTGAAAATTCTTTGAGCACCAAAGCAACATATTTCCTTCTGAAGGATCATGTGACACTGAAGACTGGGGTAATAATGCTGAAAACTGGCTTTGCCAATCACAGGAATAAATAATATTTTAAAATAAATATTTGAATTTGAAGAAAACCATTTCAAACGAAATTTTAAATTTTAAAAAATGTAAAAAAGAAAAAAGAAAAAAAAGAATGCAGCCTTGGTGAGCATAAGGCCCTGTTTACAGGTGGTATTAAGATGGGTTTTGGTCATTCAGATGATCAAGTGTAAACAGGGTCTAAAACGTTTTGAGCTTGTCCACGTTCGACCATTTCCAGAGGTAGTCTAAAACGCATTTTTACCGGATTGATTTCGTAGTATAAACGCTCATGTGTTCGAACAGCCACAAAAGTCCACCTACTCTCCGCCTATTGAACTAATGCGTAAACATGATAGACAGACAGGCTAAAGATGGTTTGAAGAAGAAAAACGTGCCAAGCAAAATGTTCTCTCACCATTCCTGATTACTAATATGCACTCACAGTGTTCAGCGTGGTCTTGCGGCTGTCAGAGCAGAAACGAAAGCTGATGCTCTCCGTATGTTTTTACCTCGTCTCTGGGTGCATTCACATGTAAATTGCTCAAGCTTCTTTTGTCCATTAGATCGAAAGATCTGAAAAGAAACCTAGAGACTAAGAGACTTCTTTTAGAAAAAAAAATCTTACTGACCGCAAACTTTTGAGCAGTATGTTCTAAAAGTCCACAGGACCAAAAGTGTAACAGTGAAGATTCAAGCACATTTCACACTGACTAAACATCCAAACACAGCACGCATCACTCTATACTCACACCTGCAAATCGTAGAGCTTGCATTTCCTCTCTCTGGTTGTGGCTCATTTACCACACTCACATTTTATGTTCACACACACACACCTATATCATGCCAAAAGAGAGGTCATTCAGAGGAAAGAGATCAGAGATGGATCACAGATCAGAGGAAGAAAAAGGGGAAGAAAGAGAAGGCAAACGATAAGGGATAGAGCAATGAGGAGAGGGAAACAGATAAATAAAAGTGGAAGGTTCCAGGCGCATCTGTCAGTGACATTGACAAGGCCAACCAGGCGTGGTGTCCAGAGGCGGTGGGACAGGAGAGCTGAGAAATGTGTGCTCCACACCACTGTGCCTGGGGCAAAATACACACTACTCATCCAAAGAAAGACTGCGTTACTCACGCACACACACACACGCACACACACACACGCACACACACACACGCACACACACACACGCACACACACACACACACGCCACTAACGGCAAGGCATAATGAGATCCAAGAACTGGCTTTCTGAGGGTTTTTTATTGGAAGTCACCTGAATTCCACCTCCAAGTCAGACCTCAGTGTTTTGGGAGCTAAGGAGCAGAGTTAATATCTTTCACACCAGATAAACAAGATAAGGCAAAGCGCAATACCCTGAGACTCCACTAATAGTGGGTTTGGCTTTGAGCCTTTGAGGAATCTCTGTCTGACTGGAATTTGACCCAATAAACCAACAAGGACAACAAGCACCTCTTCAAGCCCCTCATTAGATAAGGTGGAGGTCTGTCTCTTAATGCCAAATTAACACCACCAGTCCCATTCCAAAAGCACAGATCCTATTTGACCTGAGGCCATGTTGCCAGTGTGGCCCGTTACAGCCCATAATCGGCATCTGGGAGAGAAAAGAGCTCCATGTAAAGGCTGGAGGCAGCGGTCTGGTGGCGTGAGCGTCTAACAGGGCGGGAGACTAATCCAGCACCATGTTGCGACAGGCCCCGGCTAATCACAGGAGGTTTGATTAAACCGAAGACCAGACACAGGCACTTGAGAGGACGACTAGTGCAATAGCAGCTGAACCCAAGAGATGAAGGATTACCTGATGGAAATATCCATGGAGGTTTTTACTCCCTGCTGCCTTTTCGTTGGTTTTGTTGAGTGCTAAATGTTGGGTCCCCATGGTCAGCGTCTTTAAAGGCAGATTAATGAATCTAAGTTAATGCAAGAGGGAAAGCTCACTCTGAGATATGCCTGTGCTCTAAACCTACACAAGCAACCAGAGAGGAAAGTGTGTATTGTTGCTAATGGTTATTACAGTGCCTTTTTCATGGTAAAAAGGGCAAATTTTACCATAATATAGCAAATAAATAACTAATCTAATGTGTATAATATGATAATTATTCTGTGAATGTCAAGATGCACCTCTAATGTTATGTTGTACATCCTGATGTATCAAGATACTCTTCTTTTTATGATTTTGCACAGGAGCTAGGCAACAATATGTCATGCAAATTGTCTGGTAATAACTGGCTGCGCTTCAAAAGGGCAGCAGCAAACAGGGTCAAAACTGGAATTGTTTGAACTTTAAGCATCACATTACAACGCTTGACCTGAGCACAACACGGCGCTGGGGGCAATGCTGCAGCTAAATGCAATAGGGAATGTTGAGATGAAACACTGACATTTTTTTAAAATGAGCAGCACTGTTGTTGTGTGTGTGTGTGTGTGTGTGTGTGTGTGTGTGTGTGTGTGTGTGTGTGTGTGTGTGTGTGTGTGTGTGTGTGTGTGTGTGTGTGTGTGTGTGTGTGCAAATACAAAACTATAAGATAAATAAGAACAACATCTCTAAATAAACTAGATTTGGGAAAAAGGGAGTGCACAGGGCAGCAAAAGAGAAGTGTTAATGATTAAGGTTAAAATGAGATTTTAGGCTTTAGTTGGGAGTATATGAAATGCACACATCTTGCTTTCTCAGTTGGAGAGCAATAACCTCATTTGTATGGTGAATACAGAGCAATGGGGCACTCAAACAAAGGGGGGTGGGGGTTTCCACCTGCTGAACACCCCTCTGATGTTGCACAGCATACCCAATTTTTGCACCCTTCTTCTGGCTTGTCCATGTACTACAAGTATCAACACATAACACCATCTTCATGTAAAAATTCAAAATGTTAAATCTGCTGTAAAATTGCACACAGTTAAACAGATGCAAAAAATAAAGACCATTCAAAATTCAATACCTAAAGCAGCACAAGACCAATCAAATATTTTATATAAATCTAAACAGTAGATAAATAGTAGTACATCTAAAAATAAAATAGAAAATAAAAAATAAAAATTAACACCATTGGTATTGTGAATATTATTGCCTCTTGTATGATGCATTTCCCTGTGACGTCCCAAAGAGTGTTAAATAATTAAAAGCAAACTTTCCAAAGTCAAAGGGGGACGTTTTTATTATTTCTTGAAATGCATAAAGTTCACATTAACCAAAAATAGACAACGCACCTACAGCTTAAATTATCTTTGTTTGAACGTGGTTGAGTGTGTATGTTAAGGCTGAATTAATAAAAAATTAATTAATAATTGGTAGCAGTAATTTTAATTTAGTGCTCACCTACTACAATAGAGAGGGACAAACCACTTGAAAGTCCCAATCTTTGGGCTCATAAATCTCAATTACTTCTATCAACCCCCCCCCTCCCTCCCCCCTCCCCCCTTTATTCATTCTCCATCTCTCTCAGAGTGAAAGAGGCGAGGGTGGTTGCTCACTTCGAGCGTGCTTATTGGGTTAAATGCACCATGCTGCTTTGCTCCTCTCTAATGCAGTGCAGCTCAGGAGACGAGACTTCCCGCTGAGAAATCTCTGAGCCGGAGAGAACATGTTGACTCACTGATACATTAGAAACACTTGCAAGAGTGCAAACACATGCGCGCACACACACACAAAAAGAGCTTTTTCGTTGACGCATCCCACTTACAAACACTTTGATTCCAATGAACAGAGATCAAGATGACACCCGGAGCTAAAATTTATGGAACATACTGATTAAAGACTGACAACTTGTTATTCAGAAGAAAACTGTAAGTGACTGAGCTTCAAAAAGGAAAATAACAATAGATTTCTGTACCCCAAACTTCAGTTCATTTCCTCCCTCAGCTGTCGCTCTCTCTTCAGGAGGCGACTGAGCGCTCTGTGTGGAGGTAATGGTGCGGCAGTTGAGACGCAGCGGTTCAACGTGTCAGATCGCATCAGGGTAGAAGCATTACCCTGCAGCAAGACACACTCAGAGATAGCTGTGCTCTGCTCACACACAAGTTTTAAATGATGGAATTAAGCAATGAAGCTCTGGCTTGTGAGACGAGGGATGGGACAGCCACTGATACTTACTGACCGCCTTATTTTCTCATATGAGAAACAAGTATTTAGAGAAAACATTCAGGCCAAGTACAAAAAAAGCAGCTTTAGATAGGGCGGGTTAAACATGAAGGTAATGACTGAGTAACATTCTCCCTTCCTTGCCTGATTCAAACTCACTGGAGTGTCAGTGTTGAAGTCATGCTTAATTCATGGTCTTTGTGGAGATACACAGTCACACATACTGGGGTTTGACCACTCTTTTCTCATTAAACCCCTCAGTGGGAATGTTGCAGAGACTCAGAGAAGGTATAACTCACATGGATGCACACACACAAAACATGAACACATTCAGTTCTGTGATCAAAGCCACATCCATGGATAAAATACTTGCAAAAATAACACTAAAAGGTGTGAAAAAGTAAAACTAGTGTGAAAAAAATAAACACCCATCCAAGTTAGTCAACTAAAGCTGAAAAGAAAAATATTAAAAATAGTTTACATTAATTGAAATAAAACTGGCATAAAATATAAACTAGATGAAAAAGCTAACAGCTTTTTTTTTATTTTCGTTTCCAAAGCAACATTTCTAGTTTAAGTTGAAGTACTAAACTAAAGCAAATAGAAAAAATAAATAAATAAAATGACAAAAGCCAATAACAATTACTAAAACTAAAATAAAAACTAAATATAGTATATAATAACACTGATCAAGAAAATGGACAAGTCGAGAAAAATACTGATTTGAAATAAAATACTCAACAGTGCTCAAAAACAAGGTAAATGTTAAAAATGTATTATTTTATTAAATTTATGTGTGCACCATTTTTATGCTTATAGTCAGTGCAAAGCCCGGGAAAATCAGCCTTTTCAAGGGCCACAACATTGCCAAAAATCATTCCAGGATACTGAAACGTTCACTTCTGAAAAAAATTCCCACAATCCACCATAAAACAACTGAACATTAGCTATTCAATATATGCATTTGTAGGAAATGTTACGTTTTCTCTCAAGACAACAGAAATAGAGGATGAATGCATATTTCATGATGGCACATTATTTTTTAATAGCTACAATGAAGAAACATGACAATGATATCAGAATGATTTCAGTCCTGATGTTATACAGCAATGCTGCTTAAAGATGTTTTAATGCGCAACCACATAATCATGTCACAGGAAATTGAATCATCAGTGTGCTAATGTTTAGTGGATCAAGGTCTCTGCTAGTGCCCAAATTTGCATTCACCACATGCTGATTCCTATCATAAAGAACTATACAGTGAAATGAGACACAGTAACTGTCTCTCATCATTACAAGGAAGGCAGAATCAATACAGCTGTGTGAATGTTTCACACAAGGACTGTTATCAGCGCATAATAACTGCTGCCGACTCATCAGCAGATCAGCCCATCTCTTCAAGCTCATATCACCACATCTACTGTAGCACATTTATATTCATGCACTAGTTCAATTAGCTTTTGCCATGAAGTAAATTTGCTCTTAATTTTCATTTGCGAACCTGCTATTTTAGGCGCGTTGCTTGAGCATTTCCTGTCTGATTGTAAACCGTCTGCCATCTTTTCTTGCTCCAATTAGGCCGGTGAGAGTTGAGTCATGCCGGATGAGGAATCCTATTACTTTAGAGACCAGAGGAGGAAGGAAACACAACAGTGATTGAGTGTTTGGCATTCACAGCCAAACACATTGAGATGTTCCCGTGGAGGGAGATAATTCAAACTGTGACATTGAAGGAGGAAGCAGGAGAGATGGAGATAGAGAGATACAGGAATGGAGGCTGACTATGTACAGATCTGACATGCTGTTCAAATCATTTAAGATATCCTCTCTGAGGCAGTGACTCAAGTTAGGCTCAAAGGTTGAGCTAGGTTTCTTTTGTTCACCTTAAGATAGACAATATGAAGTTAAAGCCACTTTCATTCATACAGTCTTATGTAGATTTAATGACAAGGTCTATCACATCAGGTATGTGACAAATTTGCCAGAAAAGAATAATGGCTTGAGTACATACTAAGTTCAGATGCTCTGATGTAAGAAGTCTGCTGCTGTCAAATCACAATGACAATCACAATGTTGTGACAAAAATGTTGCACTACATGTAGTTGTAAGCCTGTGACATGAGAACAAAAAATATAGATTATTAATGAAATGTTAGGGGAAGAAATTGTCAAATTAAACAGATACTGAAACAAAAGAACTTCAGATAATTTCTTCATCTGCTCAGATGGTAAGATTACTGAAACAGTATTAACAGTTATTAGGGGTGTAAATCGGACGATTCGATACAATATCGATTCTCATAGCCAGCGATACAATATTTTCAGATACCTCAAAAAGTTCTGCGATACGATTACGATACGATTCAGGGGTATATCAATCAATATTTCCATATTATGATATTATGTGCCTATTTTACACAACCAGTTACATTTTCATGAACTCACAACTGCAACCAAAATATATAACAAACATTTATTTCAAAATTTCACATCCTGCATCCTGACTGGGACATCCACAAATAAAAATATAAAATTAAAATACATTTCTTTTAAATGTATAGTGCAGATTTTTAATAAAGCAACAACATATTATAGGTTGGACAGAACAAGATTAATAGGCCATTAATATTCTTTCATTGTGCAAAAGTATTATAAAATGAAATTATTATGATTCTTATCGATGCATCGTATCGTTAGACATTAGATCGATGTATCAGATCTATATCAATGTATTGTTACACCCCTATCAAGGATGCATTCAATCAATGCATTCAAGTGATTGAAATGACTTTCATAATGTTACAAAAGATTCTATTAAAAAAAAATACTATTGTTTGAACTTTATATAAATCAAAGAATCCTGAAAAAAATTATTTGTTTTTTGAGCACCAAATCAGCATATTATAATGATTTCTGAAGAATCATGTGACTGATAGAGGTCTATGCCGATGCCGTTCTCTTCCTTCATAACTCATACTGAGAAGGATATATGTGTAAATAGTTTAGCATCACTGCATGAACTTTTCAAAGTTTAAAGTTTGAGTTCCAGAGAAATATGTGACTGTTACACCTGTTCGACCACAGCAAAGTCCGTGCATTTTCTCTTACTGCTGTGCTGATCGGGCCGCTGTGCCTGTGTTTGTACATGTATTAGTTTACTGTTGCAAACAATCTTTAAATACAACATATTATTGCAACATACAACATATAATTGCAACATACACAACTGTGTTTTTCATAAAATACTGGAAAAGCAGCCTTGTTAAGCCTAACAGAATCCAAAATGTTGAATGGTGGGGTACATTTAAACAACTCTACCTAACCGTAAGTTAAGTCTCCTAATGACCACGGGGAGCATCTTGCCAGGAAGCAGGTGATTTCCTGAAGCTGAAGGTCAATGTCTACTTGGCAGTACTACAATAACATCACTCTGTATGTTGTACACAACTCACAGTGACTCCCCTGCAGCCCCCCAAAAAAACACAAAAATAATCAATACAAGGACCAATGCAATATTATGAGAAAAATCAATCACTACACTGTAAATTGTGTTGTGATGCGAAACGCTGCACTTGCAAAAAACCTATCACACACACATTAAAGGCCATCTGTAGCAACAAGAAGGAAATAGGGAGGGAGTTGTGATTGGTTTCCACACCATTCCCATAATTCATGAAGCAAATGCTCTGATTGTGTCAAGGAACATTAATTGGCCATTGTGGTGCTGTGAGCCATAACTAGAACAGAGGCCAGGACACCAGCGAGACTACACAATATCTATTGTTACATTATGTACAAGTGCAGAAGTGATGAAGATGTCGTTTCGATTGCCTTATGACTACAAAGAAAAGGGGGAGAGGAGAATCTGGCAGTGATGAAGAGAGCTGCAGGGTTTTTTTGGCGTTGCATTAACACTAATTAGGGTTGAATTGATTGAGAGGCGAACACCCTCTCTCATTATAGTACAGTCATTACTCTTAGAATGACAAGTGACAGTGTTTCAAATGAGACTGAGATAAGTCAATGCTGCTGCTGATAGCAGCATCACTCAGAGACGGCACGCAGCAGCCTAACAGACAGAGACTTATTAATGACGGCTATGGTACCTTACACAGACTCTTGCTTGTGTCCGAAACCTGAAAAAGGTTACATGCAGTACACCGAGGTTGGGAGGCATCAAGGTACATCTGAATATTTTATTTATTTATTTATATGTGTATGTGTATGTGTATGTGTATGTATATGTATATGTATATGTACACTCACCTAAAGGATTATTAGGAACACCTGTTCAATTTCTCATTAATGCAATTATCTAATCAACCAATCACATGGCAGTTGCTTCAATGCATTTAGGGGTGTGGTCCTGGTCAAGACAATCTCCTGAACTCCAAACGGAATGTCAGAATGGGAAAGAAAGGTGATTTAAGCAATTTTGAGCGTGGCATGGTTGTTGGTGCCAGACGGGCCGGTCTGAGTATTTCACAATCTGCTCAGTTACTAGGATTTTCACGCACAACCATTTCTAGAGTTTACAAAGAATGGTGTGAAAAGGGAAAAACATCCAGTATGCGGCAGTCCTGTGGGCGAAAATGCCTTGTTGATAGCTAGAGGTCAGAGGAGAATGGGCCGACTGATTCAAGCTGATAGAAGAGCAACTTTGACTGAAATAACCACTCGTTACAACCGAGGTATGCAGCAAAGCATTTGTGAAGCCACAACACGCACAACCTTGAGGCGGATGGGCTACAACAGCAGAAGACCCCACCGGGTACCACTCATCTCCACTACAAATAGGAAAAAGAGGCTACAATTTGCACGAGCTCACCAAAATTGGACAGTTGAAGACTGGAAAAATGTTGCCTGGTCTGATGAGTCTGGATTTCTGTTGAGACATTCAGATGGTAGAGTCAGAATTTGGCGTAAACAGAATGAGAACATGGATCCATCATGCCTTGTTACCACTGTGCAGGCTGGTGGTGGTGGTGTAATGGTGTGGGGGATGTTTTCTTGGCACACTTTAGGCCCCTTAGTGCCAATTGGGCATCGTTTAAATGCCACGGCCTACCTGAGCATTGTTTCTGACCATGTCCATCCCTTTATGACCACCATGTACCCATCCTCTGATGGCTACTTCCAGCAGGATAATGCACCATGTCACAAAGCTCGAATCATTTCAAATTGGTTTCTTGAACATGACAATGAGTTCACTGTACTAAAATGGCCCCCACAGTCACCAGATCTCAACCCAATACAGCATCTTTGGGATGTGGTGGAACGGGAGCTTCGTGCCCTGGATGTGCATCCCACAAATCTCCAACTGCAAGATGCTATCCTATCAATATAGGCCAACATTTCTAAAGAATGCTTTCAGCACCTTGTTGAATCAATGCCACGTAGAATTAAGGCAGTTCTGAAGGCGAGAGGGGGTCAAACACAGTATTAGTATGGTGTTCCTAATAATCCTTTAGGTGAGTGTATATAATATATATAATATATATATATATATATATATATATATATATATATATATATATATATATATATATATATATATATATATATATATATATATATATATATATATATATATATATATATATATATATATATAACATATACAATTTTATTATTGCTGTCAAAATTAACGCAGCATCCGTTTTTTGTCATCCTTGGGCTATCGTCACATTATATGATCACGCTCTTATTGATGCAAATGCTTTTAAACATTTAAGCGTGATAAGACAAAAGAACGCAGTGAAGTTCTGATGCGTGTCTCTGAATCTCCTGTCTAAGTGACACATACACACACAACTCGTGCGTGAAAGCCGCTTCAGACAGCGCTTGAATGGACAAAAACACAAAATTATGCCAGAATTCCCATTTTATCTTGTTACCATTATGTCTTAAATGAGTTAAAAGAACGTAGAGTTGTGAGAAAATGGGATGCCTGTCAGATCCCGTCATGTGCGGCAGGACTTAAAGTGACAGCAGCCTAATAAATCTGCTGATGTTTATCATCAAGGATAATCAAAGAACAAAAGAAAGAGAAAATCATTCACTGCTCTTGACTGAATAACATTTGTAGCTTTAATAAGGATTAATCTATATTTAATTTTAAACTTATGCAGTGAAGACTGAAGTGTTTGATAACTTTCTGATTGATACATTTCTGTATATATCCTACAAGTTAGACCAACTTAAAAATCTTAAACATGATGAATGGGTCATGGGTCAAAAACAACAAAAACAATACATTTTTGTGCATTTTGACAGGGCAAGTAAAAATCTGAACTGGTCTGACTTCAATTCTTGAAAAATTAATAAGTTTTCAAATATTTTCTTAAGAACATCAAAAAAAATTTACTTAAGAAGAAAATGAAAGGTGTTATTTGGTGTTATTTTAATGAAAGGTGGGTATTGCTGAAGACTCGCTGAATGAAAAACACCTCAAAGCCTGTCTTTTTGCGCTGCCTGCAGATTACCGTAGATATCATAAGTGTGCAGACTATTTTCATTGTGACTGGCTTGACGGGAGTTAATCACTCGGCGTTGTGTTTTTAATGCGCTGTGTCATTAAAATCGTTATGTTAAAAGAGCCTGTCTCAAGATGCAGCGGTCTTTCTCTTTTATTTGCGCTTGGTCTTTCTTGCGCTCTCTCTAGAGTGAATGCATCTGGTGTGTGTGTGTGTGTGTGTGTGTGTGTGTGTGTGTGTGTGTGCTTGAGTGAGCGCATCATATACGCATAAATGATCAATCCGCGTCACTTCCGAGTACTTGTCCATATTCATGGTACTATTAGTAATATATATTATATTTAGCTAGATACTGTTATGTTGTAATGGTTAATATTTGAAACGACCCAATAAATTCATTAAACATCTTCTGGGTATTTAAGAGAGGTTGGAGATTAGCCTAACTTTAAGAAGTTATTTACAATGATTTTTAAGAACATTCGTATCGGGAATATGAATGCTTCTTAAATGTTATCTTAAAAACAATCTTAAGAAAAAAGATAAGAACATTCTTAAAAAAAATAAGAAAAGAAGAAGAAATTAGCAGTTAAGAAGAATTTTATTCTTAAGAATGTTTCGTGAATCTGGCCCCAGTTTACTAAATGTAAACTTGACTGAATGCTTCATTTGCACTTTAACAACGTTTTGAGACAAATTGTGTAATTTAATGGAAAACGATGTGAATGGCGCAGCAGGATTTTGAACAACTCTACGCGACACCCTTTATTCTTAATCGTCTGTTTGGTAACTAACGTTAATATTTTCTTAATATTTAACATTAATACATGAACAATGTGCCGAGCCGACACACATCAAAATAAATGCTTTTTTCAATAGGAGGTGAAATGGAAGTAGCAATCAAAAATTTTTGGGGTGGCCAATCAGATGTGCCACCCTGGACACCCCTCTGGCTCCGCCACTGACTGTTTTGTCCACGTTTTTGATCATCGCTGTTGTAACATTGGGAATCCAGAATGCATATCCATCGACAGAAACATTACATTAGCAGAACTTTGTCTGTCTGTTGTACGCGGTGTTATTTTCATTTGTTGTGTGAGCAGCTAAGACGCATAAAAAGTTTTCAGTTTTTAGTTTAAAACTGTTGTGTAAACGGCCCCTCAAACTACACCAAACAGAAAAATTCACCTGAATTTACAGCTGGACACGTACATTTTTCAATTACTTGTTTGTGCGGTTCAGCTTTTGTTTGAAAGTATAAACATGGCATCTAATGGAGTAACTGAAAGCAGGAATTAACTTAATGGCAAGTTTTTAAATTTATGATACAATTTTAGGCATTGTAGTCCTTTAAATGTTCACTTATTGAATCACTCAAATTTAGTCTTTAAAAGCCTTTCTGAAACGAATACGGTTTCCTAGGCAGCAAGGCAGGTGCCTTTGGTTTCAGCCAAGACAGCAGTGATCTATCCTGCTCCTGAAGATCAACACTCCTGCAGAGTTTAGCTCCAGTCCTGCTGCAACGCACCTGTCTGTAATTTTCAAGTGAACCCAAAGACCTTGATTAGCTAGTTCAGGTGAGTTTGATTAGAGTTGGACCTGAACTCTGCGGGGAAGTAGACCTCCAGAAGCAAGTCTGAGCACCCCTGCGGTAACACAAATCAGCATCATGCCTCTTAAATGGTACAAAGCTGATTGTTGTTGAACTGCTCTCCTCTATAAAGGCCAGTAATTGGAGCATCTCTGCTTCTCCAGCAGAGCTGCAGTGAAGAAAGAGGTGTCTCATTAAAAGGAGAGAGTGAGAGCAAAGTGTAAAGACAGATGAGGAGGGTTAGCGCAAACACAAGAGAGCAAACCTGCAACGTGCACCCTCTGTCTTGATCAACCACCTAAAAATGCCAGGCACGTACACAGGCACACAGGCGTGTCCTGGTTTGGCCTGCGGTTAACGGCTCTAACAGAGCATCTTCCCCTCTCCATCTGCTTGGTCGTCTCAGTGGCACTTGGCAGCAGATTCAGGACTCACCAAATCCCTATTAGCGACACCATTCACGTCCCAAACAATCGGTCTTGCTCACACTCTCGGCTGCTATCAGGCATATACACACTTATGCAGCTTAAAGCGCATATTGCAGGTTAGAGACCCCAGTGAGTCAATGTATAGAAAAATTATGTAGGAACTAGATTTTCTTTAAAATATACTTATAAATACACTACTAAGGCTTCTGGAGTCGTTTTTGTGAGAACATTTTACTTCCGCATCTAAAAATGCCAAAACCGGAAGTGACGTAACAGGAGGGAGTGCGGCCAATTTCAACGATATGAAAACATCGCAATGACAGTTTGGAAATTATAAATGTTTAGTAATACTCCTATAGCAGACCACAGCCATACAATAATGACACACATTTATGGACAGGCCAGGATTAGAACAGCGATTAGAGGAGACAAATTGAGTTGTTGTGTGAGGAGAACCAGTGGAGAACAGAGCAGGTGGTTTGGGTGAGAGACCAGCGTTAGCTTACAGATACATACACGCTAGCTAACGATATGAACACTGTGATCAGATCACAATACTGTACAGATTATTATCATGTGTCAGGCAATAGCAAAGCTGGTATTGGTCATCTAGGAGTATTGATACTTACCAATAACAGAAACTTTGACCATCAGGCATAAGTCACACTCGTTAATATCCGTCCACATTAAACGTTATGTGATATAACGTTAGCGGTTTCACATCACGACTGATTTGGTAATTAGCAAATGCTTACGGTGCACAGTTCATGTTTTCTTTGAGCTGCATCTCTGACGGATCCATGACCGTCACGTTTCCTGCCGGCGGCCGAACCACAGACACTATAGTGTTATTGTGTTTTATGTTATCCTTTATTAATTCATTCTGTGTTATGGGTTTATTTCATGCTGATTCACCGATGGTGTAAGGATGTATATGACGTTATGAGTATGTATTTGAGTGAACTTGAATGTACATACATGGCATGAATAAAATATTTACATTACCAGCACATAATTCCAAACTTTTTTGAAAAGTGTGAGACTATGTATTTGTGTTAACCCTCTGGAGTCGGCAATCACGCCGGCGTGATCAACTCGCTTTTTTTCTTATCAGTGCCAAAGAGACTCAAATAACTCAATTTTTATCATTCAGGCAAGTGTTATACATCATTATAATCTGTTAAGTGTACAGTCACAAAAAAACGAATTGTTGTGCTTTTTGCTAAATAGAGAAAACAAACATGATGTGCAATCTGCAGCCTCTCTGTCAAAGACGTACATTACTTTGTACATACTTTGTATTCATCAATGTTGAAATTGATTCACATAAAAACAACGACAAAGAAGCATTGTGTGTGGATGTTTATTCATTTAATATCATCCTTTATATGAGTATTACAATGTTGAACATATCGCCGGGATGATAATCCTGCGGTCTAAAGTGAACGCTATACACGACCGCGTGTTTTGAAGCCGATGCAGAAGTGAAGTCCTGTCTCTTCACCTGCACAAAATGCCACCATGCAGGTTTCCTAAGTTTTTTTTAGGAAACCTGTGGACTCGATGTCCTGACAGCGTGGACACAATAATTTACCATGACGATGATAAATTGAAATAGAAAAACTACTGAAAATACACTGACTACTACTGAATACCAACCTATTCTGCACTGAGCCAACGCAGAGCCCGACAAACGACTCCCTCTCGTGACGTAATATGACGCGATGTTGGAATTTTAAAAAAAAAATTTTATAAACAGTCAACGAAACGTTCACTTTATATACTAAATTTGTGCTCTTATGTCTTTTTAAAACCTGCATTACCTTTTCATATGGTATCCTGATACAAGGTTATATATTCATTTTGAAAAAAAATTAACCTGCAATATGCCCTTTAAGGACGCTCAATGTCAGGGATGTGCAAACTACAGTTTCAAAATTGGCATAGTTGGTGGGTTGACAACTAGTCAATATTATGGAAATCCTGAATAATTAGGCTGGTTTCAGGCTTCCTGATCAAATGCTTAATGTTCAAGTAGGATGTTTTTGTGGTCAAAAGACTCTACAGAGCACAACAGAATATAACAGAAAAGACCATGATGCGTTTTATTATTATTAATACTAATTATTATTATCATTATTAATATGAATACTAAGTATTGTTGTTATTGTTATTATTATTAATAAATGGAAATACAATTATTATTTCAATATATTAAATATATTTTCAGAAAGGATTTGTTATGTTAAACATCCATGAGAACTACAAACAGAAGATTATAATAGATTTCAACACAAAAATTACTATAAAAATACATACAAATACATTTCAATGGATGGAATAAAAAGTTAGTAGAACTAAAAGAACATTTAACAAAATACAATTTGAGTCATGACGTAAATGAACAATATACATTCATTTCATTCATCTGCACTGTAGTGATGGTGTTTTTAAGAGATTAAATTTAACTACTATATTTTCCAGAATATAAATCGCAATTTATTTTTAATCACGTTGCTACTAATGCAATTAACGTCAAGAAATCGTGATTGGTGCCGAATGAAAGTGGTACGTGAGCCCAAGTTTATTTGTATAGCGCATTTCCCACACACCAGTAGTTTCATTTTCACTTTAAATGAACTTGTTTAGGCTTGGCATTTATAATAAATGTTGTTTATAATGAATGCCACTATAATTTATGTTTGTTTTATACTTCAATTTTTTTGTATATTATTAAAAATATATTATTGTTCTATTCTGAATACCGTTAAATGTAAAATATTTTGTGGGAACCACAGTTCATAGGTGTTTGTCACCAATGCAACTTACCTGTGCTTTTTTTTACTATTAAAATTACTTGACCTCACTGATCACCTAGTCAATACTCATCAACTTTGTTTGTACTTCTCAATCTGCAATCCAATGCTCTGTGACACAAATATGAACCTACAATCTTTACCACCACAACTCCCTTACAGTCCCTTATACAGCCCTGCTCTGTTCTCTCAGCTGCAGCTTCTCTCTCACCAGCCCCACAACACAATGAACGACTGTCATTGCCACTAAAACAACCTGCAGATCCTGATGACGATTATCAGCCTGCAGGCGAGAGAGCCAGAGAGAGAAAGAGATCAAATGAAGGAGAGATGTCAAGCTTTCAAAAACAATAACACCAAAGAAATAGATATCAAATAAGATCATACAACCCTGTATTTTCTCACACACAGCAAGATGGAACAACTACAACAACATGGTAAAGCACAGCGCACAAAAGACAGAAGGCCTGTCTGCAACAAAAAGACACAGATGTAAGCAAACTTGCAGCATGTGATCGTCAACACTTGGAAGACATTTTTGGCATATGATATGACCAGGGATGGGTACCAAAACACGGCATTAAATGGGCCCCGGGGGTATATTATGAAAAACTGCTGTATCGATAAGCTCCGACGTTAACGGTTCTGCTGTCGGTACTAGAGAAATTAAGATAATACACGTGCTATCTTGCCAACCATTTGTCTGTGATGCATTTTTGCTATTTGCAATCCAGAAGAGAGCGATCTCTCTCAGGCGGAGCTACAGCGAGCATAACATGAAATCCTCTTTTTACACTTTTAGGCCTGTGATATTAATCTAATCTCAATTTTGGCTTCCAAAGTTTATAAAAAGAAGATATTTGAGGTAAAACTAGCTGCATTCTGTCTAGCGCAACTTACTTCCCTTCACAGTGGCGCGAAAAATCAACTTAATTGGAATGAAAAAGTCATTTTCATACCCAATGACAGATACTTGTTCCTGTTTTAAGCATAAACTCACTTAATTTTGTTCAATTTCTCAGAAAACAAGAATTTCATCTAAAGTAAATGTATCTTGATTTAAGGATGTTTAAACATTTGACAATTCCATTTTATTTTTACCAAATTCTATGTTTTTCAATTTTGGGTGAACTAATTACTCACATGAGTAAACGATGACAGAATTTTCATTTTGGGTGAATATCCCTTTAAGTGTAATCAAAAAACTTTTGGATTTATTAATCCAAATGTTGACAAATTCTGTGACATTCCGCATTATACAGTAAATTCCATTTTTATGGAAAGGATTCTGCGATTATGTACCCGTTTTCCGCATTGTGGAAATCATAGGGCCCTAATTTAATGCCATGATATTGACTTTCTGCTCCAATTTAAGACATTAAGGCCTTAAATTGTAAAAGGTCAAATTAAGACTTTTTAAGACCTTAATACCCACGGAAACCCTAGTAAATAGTTGGGAGAAAATGTGTATTATTAGATCTGCATTCGGTCTTAAAGTGGCAGCAGTTTAATAAACCTACTGATGATTGCACAATTAATGTGAAAATCAACAGAAGGCAAAGAGAAAATTACTCACAGCTCTTGAATGAATAACTTTAATAAGCATTAATCTATCAATTTATACAGTGAAAACTACAGTTTTTTTTATTACTTTATTAGGTATCTTTTGTAGGCCATACCTGAACAATAATCTTAGTAGACCTTCCTAAAATTAAAGCACTGTTTATTTCATTTTGTTTTTTTGTATATTTATTGTATTCATTTGACAAATTTTTACTTAGTTTCTTTGTTCTTGTTCTTATTGTATCTTATCTTATGTATATAAAATAAATGCCTGCAAACTGGCACATTTACAAATAGATGTTTATATTTGTTTTGTTCAAACATTGCCATTTCTTTTGCTATAGATATTTAGGTTACATTTCAGAATATAAATAATGTTAATTAAGTTCTTAATTAGTTTCTTTGCAAAATATAACAAAAAGAACAGTTAAGAATACCGTTTAAATAGTGGATAAGCAGTATTGGTAATAGTAGTAAAACTGTTAAAACCTTAACGATACCCATCCCTAGCTATGACAATGACAGCAGACTGGTTATCAGGTGTGTGAACTTTCATTGTCCAATGCCCATGACATTAAAAACACAACAGAAAATACAACATTTTTTGCAGTGTGCACTTGGCCTAAAACAAAACTGCCTTATTAGAAAAGCCCCTTGAGACACATATTAAAAGTAGTAATGGAAGCTAGGGGCCCATGATACTGATTGGGAGAAAAAGAGAAAACAACAGACTCTCTGGAGGTGGATATGGTGAGATGGACAGACAGACAGAAAGATGAATACACAGACAGACAGGCTGCTATATCGGCACAGCATGTCTACTGCTAACAAGGACACACAGACCAGATGAGAGAGCATACCACCTCCACAAACAAAGGCACAGACAATCCTTCTTGTTTGATGGTGACTGAGAAATGCATGGTCTCTCTGCTCTGAGGTCATCACATCTGGATGGAAATGCAATAGTCATTCTTCATAAGGTTTGAGAATGTTTGATTGTAAAAATGTCTGAAACTGAATGATGATTTACAGTGTTCAGTTACGTTAGTTGTTCGTGAAGGTGCATTATTTAGCATATGCGAACGGAGCACTGTACTAAAATGACAATATTTCCTGCACCGCTTTATGCCACTGCTGAATATGTAGTTCTACTGCAAAAGAAATGATGTCTTAGAGTCATCAGCTGGTAGTCTAAATTGAATATCAAGAGAAATACATGGTAAAAATACTAGACAATAAATAACATGTATTGGTGTCGTATCAGCCGGCTGCACATGAAAACAAATACATAGTGTGATAAGATTTGTTAAATTACTTTTATGAGCTTGTTCTTACTAACGAATTAGTCACCAAAAAAAAAACCCTCACAAATCAGATTCAATCAAATCTGTTTGGTCTTAAGAGTCATTAACTCACTCAGTAAAGCGCAAATCATTACTTTAGTCTTGTTCTACTCAAAAATAACCAAGTAGTTACAGTGTAGTCAAATTTTAAATGGAGGTAAACTTTTTGTTTAGTATTATAAAGGGAGGATGCCTTAAACTGTTAATGCAGTCATCAATGACTCAGAATCATCGATAAGAATCTGAACCAGATTTGTTAAATTCCTTACAAATCCCATCTCTATTCTTCATTCCAGTTGCAATCCAGAGGGTCGGTTTACTTTCCATCTGTGCTTGGGATTGTGTGAGTGAACATTACTTTCAGACTCTGTGTGCACCTGACTGACCATGTGCACTATGTGTTTATAATAGCATCTTCAACCAAACCATAGGAATCAAGGCATGAGAAACATTCCTCTCTAGTTGTAAGCCTGAAGCTATTTACAGTGTTAACACCCTTCAACAAAGGCCCTGGTAAGACAGCCAACTGCAGGAAACATCTCAGATAGCGTTCCTCCTCCTATCTTTCCTTTAATCTGTCCCTTCTCCATTATTTCCACTCCCCAGAGAAGCAGTGACATCTCTTGCACCCTCATCTCCTCTTTTCTCTCCCTCTGGGTGTCTCTTCTCCCCATTACCTCCTTCCTTTTCTCTCTGTCCTCACATGCATTCTGCTTCTCTCATTCTTCGGCTGCGTCATTACTCCGCTCTTCCTTCTGGTGGAAACAGATCCTGAACGTTCCTGTGTACACGATTAAGCTGCAGGCACTCATTTACGGATGGCTCTCGGCTTTCAAGCACAGGCGAGCGATCACTCAACCTCACATATCTGCACTGTTTCGCTCTCTACATGCTCCATATGCTGCTCACACAAAGTAAAGAGGGAGTGAGGGAAAGTCAAGGAAGAAACGCTGCAAGCGGCCATATCATTCCTCCTAAACTTTAGACTAATCTGAAGTCAGAACAGCCATCTGTTGTGATCCCTGCACATTGAGCAGAGCAGAAAACAGCGTCAAGCTGTTTTGCCATCACATCTTTGTATTATGCCAATGGCAGGCGTCTGCTGCAAGATGTGCCGTTCTGTTTAATAATTCTTAGTCTACGCTGAAAGAAAAAAAAACATCAACTATTGAGCATAAACACCAAACACTGAAGTCATACTATTGAAAGTCCCCCTTGAGCTTGATGTAAAGGAGAGGGAGTGCACTGGTGTTTGGTTACCCCCGCTGAGAGCAGCTGCTGGAGTGACAAGGTACGGTAAAGCTATGCTGTTGGTGTAAAATTGCAATTGTAAAGCTGGTAGAAATATGGAGTTGTGCTGGTGTTAAGTTGAGATGATGGAAAAACACAGCTTCAAATTGCAATGGCTTTAGATTCACATCTCAAGATCAGATCAGGTTACTCTGTCTGAGGGGAGAAAAGTCAATGACTGTTGGCCTCTCTATAAATGACTCAGCAGTTCCCATTGTCACTGTGTGCCTGTTGGTGTCCAAGTCAAACTGCAAGCAAATCTACGCACAATATTTTGCTTTTGTACTGCAAGTAGAAACAGTGAAATGTGTAAAGATGCTTGAGTACAATTTCAAGGTAGTGTCAAACACCTTCAGGATCAACTGGAACGGAGATTGCAAGCAAGGCCTCATCATCCAAAATCAGTGCCTGACCTCACAAATGCTCTACTGGATGAATGAGGGGCAAAAATTCTCAAAATCTTGTGGAAAGCCTTCCCAGAAGAGTAGGAGCTGTTATAGCTGCAGAGGGGGGACCAGCTTCATATTAATGTCTATGTGTTTAAATGCAATGTCATTACAATGTCCCTGTTGGTGTAATGGCCAGGTGTCCCAATACATTCGTCCATATAGTGTATGAACTAGCAATGCACTGAAATTATTTTTTTTACTGAATGTGGCAAGCAGGGCACGAGCGCTAATGAGCGCCACCTGCATGCCACACTAGTCACCGTTCTTGAGGAGCCCCAGAAACTTTACGTTGATCGTTTGCCGGTTCTCACCTCTTAAATCATCTTATGCTCTCAAAGGCATTTATTTGATTAAAAATATAGCATTTTGCTGAATACAAGTAAATATCTTACGGACCCAAAACTTCAGAATGCTAGGCTGCCTATATAACTCATGCACTGTTTTCCAAATCTTTTGAAGCCGTACAGGAGCTTTGTGTGACGAACAAACCAAACTTTTGTTATTCACTGATACATTTCCAAGGGAAATTGGAAATCCCAATGAGATATAACTGTTAAGTAATTCCAGGTTGTTGAATATTTGAATTAAATTTAATAATAAATAAATAAATATATAAATAAATAAATAAATAAATAAATAAATAAATATATATATATATATATATATATATATATATATATATATATATATATATATATATATATATATATATATATATTAAAGAAAGTTTAACATTTAATGAAAAATATAAATATGTATGGCAAATATAAAAATAAAATAAATAAAAAAGCATTCAAGTTCTGCTAAGAATAAAAATCATTCTGGTAGTTCCAGCCAAAGTATTGGCAGAGCAAGTAAATATTTTACTAAATCTTATTACTCCCTCTCAAATCACATTTGCACATATATATTCAAACTTACCACAAGAATAAACCACATCAGAGCAATGTCAATGACATCAGACACCATTCTCATGTATGTCATATCCAAAAATGTGAAACCCCAATTGTGAATGTTGAGTGTCTGGATGAAGTTTGTTGGACGTTTTCTTTCCCAGACTAGCACTGTTCACAGTCTCACTCAGAGCACCTGGAAACATGCCATCTCAGCTTTTCAGCAGCATGCAATCAACAACACTGAGTGTTCTTCGCTTGCGCACAAACACACACGCATTCAATCGCCCCCTGATTTTCCTACCTTTAACATACAGGCACCATTAGAGATGAATACAATTTGAAAGGCAAGTTAAAAATGTCCCCTTTCCTCAGGTCTGCTACATGTAAGGAATACCATTTCCCACACAAACAAACTCCAAAACACAAGCATGCACATACACATACAAACTGACTAAGACAGATTCAGCTCACACCCCAGGACTGCTCTTTGCCAACGGCCTCTTCCTGTCTCTGCAGTGAAAGCTGAGGGAGAGCTGGGCAGTGGGTGACACTGACAAATGTCCAGCCTCAACCCCACAAAGTGAGAAAGGAAGAGAGAGAGAAGCATGACAGTTTCTTCTCCGACAAGGCCAGCTGCACTGCAGCAACCCTAGAGGCTTTGGTTCAGATGACTTCCTATTCTTCCCCCTCATTCTTTCTTTATCGCTGCTCTTAATTCTCAAGCAAGCCAAGTACAAATTACCCCCTCATGCACAGTCGGCAGTAATGACAGCAGCAGTGAAAGCGATATGAATTCACCCTGGTGATGAGGTCTCAGTTCAGGTCAGCCGGCCAGCTGTCCGTCAGGCAATAGCCATCATGATGGGTTACCGTTAGTCTGGTGGTGGAGAAGTCGGTACAGCCAGACCTGTAGGGCTCCATTAGCGCAAAGCTAATGAGACAGAACCTCAGCGGGCGGGAGTACACGCTCATTATGGCAGGATCATGGGCCTGTGCGGGGCAGAGAACTGGTGTGTGTGAGCGTGTGACTTATGGCAAAGAGGTGTGATGGAATTTGTTGAAATTTAAAGCTTCAGGGCTCCTTTCCATTAGAAAGAAACCAAGTATAGATTGAATGTTGAATGTATTTCTTAAACATCTGCAGAAAGTGTTGCCCAAAGCGGTCTAATTTACATAGAATGCAGGAAAACAATGGAAAAGACTGGCACATAGTCTTGAAGCACAATGTAAACTAGATGTTTACATGTTCTGAAAAAAAATGCAAGTCGTGCTTGCACCTGTAAAACTTGCTGCCATGATGTCAATCGGTTATGGGTGGTTGCCAGAGTGTTGCTAAAATCCAGAATTATAGAATTGTCTCTCTTGCAATTCATGAGTTAGAATATGAATTAGCAACTTATTGCAATTGGCCCAATTGTTGCATTTCAAGTTGAATCGGAATGACAAGAGGAAATTAATGAACAACACAAAGAACTCAACATCGCTCTCTCTCTCTCTCTCGCTCTCTCTCTCCCTCTCATAATAAATCATAATAGATCATAATAAAATGATCAAATTCTCATCAAGCGTTTTCTCAGAGCAGCTCTGGATATGTTCATGTGTTCATGTCCTCATATTGTGAGAGAGCAG
Organism: Rhinogobio ventralis; assembly: GCA_039654625.1. Classification (NCBI taxonomy): domain Eukaryota; kingdom Metazoa; phylum Chordata; class Actinopteri; order Cypriniformes; family Gobionidae; genus Rhinogobio; species Rhinogobio ventralis. The sequence goes on from CM077204.1 coordinate 26,627,407, forward strand.
ACGCTGAAAACACCATGAACATCATGCATACTTGAGTAGCAGACGAAATGGCACAGCTCATTGAAATAGACAAGCAGAACAGGCAGATTATATATTTATATAGCAATCTTTTGTGCTTTAATATTTACAGACCTTGTCGCGATTTGATTTTTTTGCACAGCTATACTTTAGATTTATTCATCCATCAATATGCGCGTTTTACATGCAAATGTGCACAATATGATGTTCATACTGTGATATGCCGTCATACCGGTACACAGTTACATCCCTATTTATTATTAAAAAAAATCATACTTAAAGCAGACTAATTAAGTTGAATTTCATCCAACTTAATTAAGCTGAAGTACGAGTATACTGTGCTACTGACCTGATAAACAGAAAGGATCTCAATAAGAGTGACTTGATTAATATAGCCTGTCAATTGCGTGAACTCAGTCCGACCTAACCCAGGTTTCCTTCTCTCCAAGATCCACAAGAGCACAGCCAGCCATAACACAGCCTGAAAGGCTGATCAACGAAATGGACACCATCTGCTTAAATACAACGGGACCAAAAAGCCAAAACACTATAGTCCCTTCTTTCCATGGCTGAATGCAGGGAGGTGCCCAACTTGTCAAAACTACACGGTGCCTTGACCTGCACTTAAACAAAATAAACAGAGCCAACCTGCTCCATTAGGGCACAGCTGAGTGATGTCAGTGCTGGCACAGCCCCTGTGATGTAACACGGCACGCTAACAGAAAAGACAGAGCTGCTCCGGCCGTAAGGGACTGCGACAGACTGCGCTTTAGCCTGGCTCTAGCTTTGGATGCCATACAGAAAAGCCATTACCAAAGGAGCCATTTAACAACATCAATTAATCAATCAGAGCAGGCAGGAAATGAATTTGGCGAGTGCCTCAACAAGGAGTGCAATTTTTGATACAGAATGTGTCATATTTCAGAATGGGGGTGGGGTGAAGATGAAAAAACAAAAAAAACAAAAACAGAAAAAAACACAAAAAAAGGTCTCATTTGGATGGTGTCCCAGCTTCCAAAAATCTCACTTCATTAGCAAAAGTGGTAAAGAAAATAGCAAGGACTTTAAGTTAACTTTGAAACAAAAGCAGCAACGATGGCAGCATACGAAATGATAAAGGACACAAGCAGCTGTTCTCTACAGGACGTGTTGATTAGCGTATTTATATATTTCTAAACAAATCTAGGATGAGAGATTGCCAGGTCAATGTGGGACTGATTGTGTGCATGCAGATTACTGCAGCTGATTAGTAACAGGGCCTTATGTTGGTTTAAGACGACAAGAGACCAATACTGATGACAGGAAGTGCCCATCAATAACTAGACACTGTGTCTCAGGTTCAGTCTCACTCCATCTGTCTCAAACCAGCTTTCAGTTTAACTTCTTTCCCCCTCATTCACCACATTACCTCCCATGTATCCTCAGGTGGCCCATCTGTGCGGAGCAGCAGCCTGTGTCCGTGTCCCCTCAAGACACGTTAGGGAGAGGAACAGAACAGTGGCTTTCACGCCACACACTTCGGCACTCTCAGCAAGGCCCTGATCAATCGGATCAATGGAGGTGATCAGCATTATGAGCTCTGATCAGCCCGCATGGGGAACCGGCTAATCCAGTTAAGCCATTAGCAACCCGGGACAGATGAGCCTGTTGGGCATTGAGCCCATCTATGAGGTCTGCTTATTAGAACACTGCCATATGGAGACAATAGAACACAGTCATGAATTTAGGGCTCTATGCTTTTGCGAAGCAAAACACAGAAGGAATCAAAGAATCCAGTCATAAAAATGGAATGTACGGAATGTCACAGAATTGTGAAAATTTCAAAAGTAGTGCTGTACACTTAGTCAAATTATGATACAGACTAGTATGTGTGAATCTTAAAGCAAAAAAAAGACTTATTTAAATATGCATGTCCTGCATGTCTTTATGTGAATGAGTGGCGCGGTGTCATTTACTACACAAACTGAAGCATGCATGATGCTCATGGTGTTTTCAGCATCTGCTCTCTCACTATATGTGGACAATCCACATGAACTTAATCTCCAGAGCTGCTCTGAAAGTCACTTCAACAGCATTTCACCATTTAATTTTATAAAACTATTGTCAGATACATACAGAAACTCATAGGTCTTTTCACGTCAACCTCGTAAAAATAAAAGTTTGGTTTAGAAACTATGACAGAAATATATTAATATTGTACAGTGGAACAATTCTCAAATAATAATAATAATAATAAATGCATTAAATTGTTATTTTTATGCCTTAATTTGATTAAATTTTTTGATAATACATTTCTATTAACTCATAAATCCAGAAAAATTCAAATAGACAAAAGATTTATAAATTTTTAAATTGTTAGTTTTGTTAAATTTCAATTGTTTAGATATGCTTTTTTATCATTAACATTTATTTAAACCACTGAAATAGATTTCAGAAAAATGAAAATAGGAAAAAAAAAAAAAAAAAAACAGAACGCAGAAAAATGAAAATGAAAAAAAAGAAAAAAAAAAAGAATTTATTTATTATTCACAGGGCCCTATGAATGTAGAAACAAGACATGTGGAAGATCTGCATTTGCTAGCGGCTGATCCGGTGTGACAGAGGAAGAGTGTGTGAGTTAACACGACCGGCGAGTTCTGATTAAGATGTGAGGCGTAGGGCCAGAGGCTACAAGGAGGGAGGAGGGGTGAGACCCTGCCCTAGGTAAACACAGGGACAGCGTGGCCCCCCGCTGGAGGTCACCCTTCAGCCTGTGATTGAGCATGTGGATCAAACTACATTAAATGCACTACAGCTTGTGTTACAGAAATCCATTTGCAGCTGCGCAATTACCAGCCACAGACTTCAACCTGCACTCACACCATCTTGGAGCCGGTTTAAAACACAAGATCTGTCCCACGGTTAAAAATTGAGTGAGCAAGGGACCGGTGGCGGAAACTTACAGGTCTGCTGACTGAGTAAATCGCATTAATCATCAGTCCTGATGTTGTTTTTCCTGCTGCTGCATTTCATTTGTTTCATATTTAGATGGTCCTCACAGATGAATCTCTGCAGGCGCTCAAGTAGGCTGCCGATGGCAGAGAGGGCATTAAACAGCTCTGCCCGAATCTACCATAAATTACACAGCCACATTAGAAGCTAATGCAGAGAGAAAAAAAAAAAAAAAAAAAGAGAAAAAAAAACTAGTGCTGCTGGTAGGCCAAAAGAATAAGCTAAACATATGATACAGCCTCCTTTAGAAAGGTGTCTTTTTCAATCACATCCTCTATTTTAAAGAAACAGATTGGTAGACGGAGACAACAGACATCCTCAGCGGGGTGAGGTGTGTCAGATGTAGTTGGAAGAGGGCGAGAAGAGAAAGGAGGAGAGGAAAGGTGAAGAAAAGAGGAGGGGTTGAAGAGAGAAATTTGGTCATCACAACACATTCAACATATGAGCGGAAGGGATTTAAATTATATCCGCATTAATGCTGTGCCTCTGTTACACTGCAGAGACTTCAAACTCCGACCACAGAGACAAGATGTTGCCTAAACAGAGGAAACCACCTCAAAGTAGCAAAAAATGAAAATGTCGTATTTTCCATTTAGCCTAGGAGCAATTGGAGATGGAAGAAATGGTTTATGCTGCTACTGCATGAAGATATCAAAGGGACCTGAGTTTATGCTGCTATAGCATAAACGTACCAAAGGTTCCCATGGCGTGCATTTGATGTAGATGGCTGCTCCCCCCCATTATGATTACTCCCCCCACCACCACGGTAGCTCACTTTTTGTCTGTTTTACATTGAGCTTTTCCATCTTCTATTTTCAAGTGTTAGAATGACAAACCTGTTCTAGTTCCATTTATCCATGAATTAGTGTCCCAATAGTCACACCTTGTTCTTTTCTTTATGATACACATATACCAGGGATGCTCTGATACAAAAATTCTGGTTAATTATTTTTATGTTATGATAAATGATAATTAGTTGATATTAAAATTCTATACAACCGTGTCTAAATAATAATAAAAACTTAAAACTCAAATTATTATGTAAATTTATGCATTAAAACATACAGTATGAAAATAAATATTCATTTTGAGATTTGTTAAAGATGACATTTAACAGTAATTATATTACAAAAGATTTCTATTTCAAAATAAGTGCTATTCATTTGAACATGTTCATGAAAAAAAAACGTTAACCTGACAATACAAGCACATGGAGTCACATGGTCAGAGACATCTACACAGCTTACCTTATTGAAGGGAGTCTATCAGCAGAGCCAAAGACCTGCAGAGAGAGGCAGAGAGAGGCAGAGAGAGGCAGAGAGAGAGAGAGAGAGAGAGAGAGAGAGAGAGAGAGAGAGAGACAGAGAGAGAGAGAGAGAGAGAGAGAGAGAGAGAGAGAGAGAGAGAGAGAGAGAGACAGAGAGAGAGAGAGAGAGAGAGAGAGAGAGAGAGAGAGAGAGAGAGAGAGAGAGAGAGAGAGAGAGAGAGAGAGAGAGAGAAAATCAGCTCGAAATTCCACAAATTGAGCCCCTGCTGTTCGGGTCTACATTAAATGTAACCTGTCTTTTTCCTATATTCCTCAGACCAAATGAGGGGAAAAAAAAGACACGGAATGACTTGAGCACAAAAAAAAACTCTGACCTTGAGCATTAGACATCAGTCTTTTAGAAATCAGAGCTTAGGTCCGCTGTAACATTTAAATTAAAGGTTATATAATCAGGTCAAAATGAACCTTTATGCGTTTAATTTTCACCTGATTCATTTCCTTTATGAATAAAAACATCAACCACCTGCATTTTCCCCATGAGGAAGCAAAAGTCTTGGGAGACAGTCTTGGGTAGCCTTAACACATAATTCTGGATCCTCATGCATGCAGCAGGAAAGGAGCAGCACTCTATTGTCCAAGCCTAAACTGCACAAGATGCCTATTGGAGGGAATTCTGGGGTGAGAACCTGAGGGATTAGGGGGCTGCTGGTCCTTGGCACTTAACCCCCAAGCCCCAGTACTTTGCACCACTGCATTCCAACTATGCATGTCAAACGTCAATCCTCACGGATGAGCTGACCAGCCGGTGGACACTGTACATAAATAATGCAATGCTATTGGCTTCAGCTATGAATCATTCATACATGTTACACACATATTTATGCATGCACATAGTATTGCAGATCATTTTTCCATGTACCTTTATTCTTACACATGTATTAGAAAAAAAGACTACTGAAACAGGAGTTCATGGTCATATTTAGAGATGAGATCTGATGCTGTCAATAAAGAAATATGTCTCTGGACAGATTCAATGAAAGATGCTTCTGTCATTTGCAGATTTAAGACACTGTTGATCTTGTTTGGACCTCTCTCTGCCAATTAACACACAGAGAGCAACACTAACAACTCCGCTTGACAGATTTCACTGTGGATGGGGTTTCTAATCCAATTGTAAACCAGAGTCTCCCACTTGGGATAGAGCAAGAATGGAGAAGAGAAAGAAAAAGACTGTGTGAGACAGAGAGAGAGCAAGAGAGAGTGATAGTAAGCAGTCTGCCAGCAGGTGAGGATTAGTAGACTATCATAATGGGATTTTACCTGTGTGGTATATCAAATCAGCACAGCAGAGGAGCGTTACACAAGACAGCATTTCTACACCTACATTCCAGAGCTTCTCTCTCCCAGCTCCCTGCACCTGACCATGTTTAGGAGACATAGGCAAGACACGTGCTCTATACAAAAGAGACACAACGGAAATTTGAGAGTTTACAGTTGATAAGATGCGCACCTGCTCTGAAACGTGATGAGTTGCACAGACAAAAAGCATGATTGCGCATTAATCTCACTCTTGAATATAGAAAGCATATTGCAGTCAAATTCAAAAATGCATTGCAAATTCAATCCCTAATATTATTGACTATGATTCGATTTTAAACACTATAACAATTCTTCTAAAAATAGTACTTATATATTTAAGTACTATTGTTTCTCATATTTTCATCAACAGTATATTTTAAGTAAAATTTATGCTAATCAGTTTTTTATGCCACACATCTTAAATTTGAAAGCACAATTTTTGGAATCGAATATGCCATTTCAATTCAACAAATGTTTGCATTTGCTCTATTTATGTGCGTTGACATATGTGAATAAAAGCCTAAATTAAATTTGTTCATCATACAATACAAATCATGTCTTTTTAAAAGAGAGACAGATTCTTAATAACAATAGCAAATTATTTAAATTAATACCAATACATTTATATAGAATATTTTATAAAACACCACTCCATAATATGATTTTTTTTATTTTCACTTTAAATAAAATGCTACCATTTTCACTTTTCTACTGTCCCGAATAGTCAAGTCAAGTCAAGTCAACTTTAGTTATATAGCGCTTTTTACAATGCCGATTGTTTCAAAGCAGCTTCACAGTGTTAAACATGAAAATAATGAACAGAATTTGATTCGGCTGTACAGCCGCTCTGGAGAAAACGGTGATGTCATCAGGTCATTTCAATTATCATATATATTCATGTAATGTAGTTGATATAGTTAATTTAGTTTAGTAATTAAATTTATTTGGATATTTATTTGAAAATTTTGTGTCCCCAACTGAGCAAGCCAAGCCAAAGGCGACAGTGGCAAGGAACCAAAACTCCATCAGGTGGCATAATGGAGAAAAATAAACCTTGGGAGAAACCAGGCTCAGTCGGGGTGCCAGTTCTCCTCTGGCCAATTAACAAACAGTATATGATTATTATTAATCATACAATATGCAACAGAAGCCTACTGTTGCTATAGTAACAGACGCAACTTCAACGTGTAAGGAGCCGTTCAAATAGAATGCATTTTTCCATTCTACTACACTTTTCCATTGTTTCCAATGTCTTTGCACTTTCCGTTCCACTGCCCTGCGCCTCGTGCCCTAACTGATTGAAAGCGCACTTATTTCAGTGTTATTTAAAGGCACAATATGTACGATTTTTGGATTAAATTATCCAAAAAACACTAGAACAATGTTATATATTTTGTTGACTTGTGTACTTACATCATCCCACATGTTTCCAAGAATGTTTAAATCCAGAGAAATAAGCAATTTTAACCAGGACATGGACCTTGTCCGTGCGTTGCCCATCAGTCATACCCACGTTACCCTCAATTTCCGGTTTTATTTTATAGAAACCATGGAAACACCAGAGACACTTTAATATATTATATGTTTTATTAGACATTCATGGACAGAAAACTAATCATCGTTATATAGCTCAACACAGTTAGTCTTAATGTTTAAATTAGACGATTAGATGTTGAAAACAAGGCGTCATCAAGCTACAACTTTGTTTTTAATAAACAACCTCTAGCGGCGAAAAATTACACATTGTGGCTTTAAGCAGACAGTTTGCCTCGTACATTCAGTTTAATGTGCATGCAAAAAAGGGGAAGGCTTCAGCCTAACTATGCACTTACATTATGTTCTGACTCCGTCCATGCAATAAATGCACATTGAACAAGATTTTTAGCATGTTTCAACTGCTCAGGTAATTGCAATGGTATGACCAATTTTAGTATCGGCCAAATAACAGTTTATAATCAGTCAGAGCTATAGAAATGTATATTCATAAGTAAATATGAAGATACACATTCATGAAAATATATTAAACTCCCTGTAATTTACACCTTGATAGCACGTACTGTAAATATTTCTGCCAGTTTTTGCTTGTGTGCTTTTCTCAGCCTCTGCTTTTCCGCTACAGACTGAAGCTGCCTTGTGAGTGTATTATGCGCCACACAATTACTTTCAGCGAATAAAAGAAAAATACTGCAATTTCTGGTGTTGCTTGTTAGAGCATTCTACAGCCCTTCATCAAACTTCAACACACAGCCATCATCATAATGTTTTTAATCAATGCATGAATCGTAGCAAACCGATTAAAACTATCTGTGCCTAAATTTGGTTTGGATGGGCTCAACACATCCCAACCACACCCCACACATAGATCAGCCGCCGGATGGGGAAACATTCCACAATGAAAAAAGGGAGAATCTCTTATTAAGAAAGTACACTCACTTCTATTCAGAGTGGCTGAAGTTCATGAGGTGACATTTGCGAGCTGACAAGCACATGGTCCATCATGCTAATGCTACAGAGTAATTAATCTGCCCCGATGGAACCCAAACCACTAAAGGTCACTCGCATACACTCTCTCTTTGTATCTCTCTTTTACACACACATACACACACACACACACACACACACACACAAACCGTATCCCCGATTGCACAGCCACAATTCACAGCCAAGACCAAACGCAGAGAGGAGGAAGTGCATCAAAACAGCTAATTCATCTTCTGGTACAGAGCGTTCTGCACCTCTGCTTGTATCTGTATTTGTGTGTGCATTTTTCTATCACCCCTGTTGTTGCCGTTATTCAGCTGACAGGTGAGATATGAGCATTACCTTGACCTGTGAATCACACGTGGAGGGGAAGTGCTGGTTTTTCCTGAGTTAATGCAAATGGAATCAGTGCAGGAATATTCTTCTCTGCTGTGAGATCTATTCAAGCAGCACAGACCACTGATCCTTCACTGCTTACAAAACTCACACGAGCAGCGTGCATGTGCATCTCATCCAAGGGAACAAGCCTTTCATTATTACCCATTCCTGGGTTTGTGTATAGAGAACTGCACTGAACAGACAGGTCAGCTAAAAATGGAAATTGTGTCATTTACTGTAGATGACAATTGTTTTTATTTGTGTAAACTAACGCTTTAGTGAACAGAAGAACATGCTGTTTGGAAACAGGCTGCTGGTTTGTTAATGAAGATGTTGCTGTCATATGCAAGGTCAAATGTACCTGCATGTATCTCTGCATCACTCCTGCGTTCAAGCTTTTCCCCATCTCATCTGCATATTGAGTCCCAGCAAGAGGAGACCGTTAATAATTGGACCCTCCCACTCATGATTGGTGGGCCAGCTGAGATCTGATATATATATATATAAATATAAAGGAAAATGGTTAGGGCAAGCGGGACCCATTGCTTTTTGTGTGTGACAATCTATACATTCGATATGAGATTTTTCCACTTGCATCGTTCTCAAGAGCTTTGTGACAAGAACATATGCTGCATGTTTGATGAAGAACAAACTACCTACCCGTTTACAAATGCCTGAAATTGCAAAAAGAGAAATTAATTCTCTTGACTGCAAATGAGCCCCTTTGTGCAAGTATGGAACTGCACTGTATGATGAATAGGCACATTTGGGAATAAGATCTCAGGCCGGTGTATCTGATAAAAGCCAAAAGTCTCTGCAGTCCCACTCTAATAAGAGGGAGATCTTCATGGCTGATTGCCGTGGCCCACAGGCTCCACAGAATTGTGTCAGAACTATACAAACATCCTATGCAGATCCAACGAAGATTAAAAGGCAAATGTAGGACATGGGGCTTTGATACAGGACACGAGGTCTGGCATATCTGCTTAGAGCAGGAAAGATCTAGCAAGATGCCTGGCCACCGACGGTCCTATGACATTCACTTAAGTGCCATGCCTTTTTAATGAACAGAGAAGTTGAGTTGTGCCCCAAACAGCAGTGCAATTTATAAGCAGGTTTGTCAAAGTACACTTTTTAAAACATGCATTGGTCTTCATGTATAATTCACTGTTATTAAAGATAATTTAAAATGCCTGCTTGGGCGTGTGTACATACGAGAGAAACATTAAAATGGCACATTGCCAGTTGTACAAACAAACACACTTAACGCATTACACACTCAAAAACACACACACTATGTTGTACAACCTAGGGCTGTGTGAGAAATCGAAATTGAGTTTGTATTATTGTATTTCCATAATCGTTGGAAGCTTCCAAAAGGGACCTACTTGAGAGAACACACGCTGTTCCTCCGGCGACTTTGTGTGTGCCCTCCGAGACGGGGCAAAACACGGACAAGCGAAGTGAACTTTGAGCTTTGGGTGCACAAAATGTCAGGATTAGAGTACTAAAGTAAACCCAGTCAGTTATGCAGGAAAAACTTAAAGCAGTTTTTTTTTTATTATTGTATTTGTTCTATTGTTTGTAATTAGCTTTTTTTATTATTATGATTTTTGCCATAATCAAGCAGCCCCAGTACAACCTCCCCCTGCCTGCAAAGAAGCATGCTCACGCTCCCTCCGCAGAACAGAGAAGGGGAAATAAATATGAAACGCCACTAGGAAAGTGCACCGCAGGAGAAGTGCACACTCCTGCACTTTCTGACAAGAGGAAGACAGCGAGCAAGGCGAAGATTTATGGCGTGCACAACATCAGGAGTTGATAATTCTATTAGAGGTAGCACCCAAGATTAATACACATCTTCTCTGGGTCTTCCATGTGAGCAAAACAAAAGGGTAAAACAGTTAGTTCTTCCCAATAGATCGATAAAAGAGAGGCGGGAAGCTGACAAAACTACAACTCCAATCTCTAAAAGACTACATCAAACTACTAAAGGGTGACTCGAAAGCGAAAAAAATAGCCATGGCAAACAGTGAAAAGACACAATAAGCAAAGATAAAGCCAATTTCTAACAATAATATTATAACCAAAAATATATTCTGTTAATTGACATAATTAACATTAAAACTGGTGCAATGCATCTTGAGGCACCAAGTTTGAATAAGCACATAAGAGATTAGAAAGCTACAGTGGAGTTTCATTAATAGAAACTTAAATATTGATCAATTCCCTTTCACATAGCTATAGTATGGAGATTTTTTTGTCCTTTTTGGCACTTGACAATCCAAGCCTTTTGTCCAAAATATCTGTTTGTGTTCCACAGAAAAGAGAAAAATTATATGGGATTCCAGCTTTTCTTTTTTGGGGAGGAATTATTCCTTTAAAAATCACAAACAAAAAGCTGTCAGAGAAGCAGCATTGATTTATAATACAGATGTCTCAATCAAAGCACAGATCTGTCTACTGCTTTCCTGTATCAGGAGATATGCTTAAGCTTTGTTCCAAAACCTAAAAACATTTCAAAGGCATCATAGAGGCATGCTTGTGGCACAAATGCTGCTTTAAAAAGGTAGGAAACTTAATTACACTGGCTCCCAAGATACCTAATTTTGCCTAAAATCTAAGGCAACATCACATATTCTTTTGGGAAACTCAATCCTATAATGCACTGTGACAAGCTCAGTGAAAACATAAATTGATGATTATAAAATGTACCCAATTCATTCAATACCAAAATCTACTGATAAAAGCAATTTTACCCAATATTTGTGTTTGTGCAATGGCTTTTTATACTTGTTAGGGAATCACAACAACATGCTGACAGACTGATGGTTAGCTTAGTAACATGCAAACACCAAAAAGTGCCTGTACACTTTTTAAGCAGCCTTGGTTCTGGAAGTATTTTTCCCATAGGGATTTGAAAAAAGTCTTAATTTGAGAGTAGAAAGCTATGAACCAAACCAACCAGCTACACAGTGAATCACATTATTACACACTTTTGAAGCAAAAAATGAGACTGTGTACTTGATTGCTTTAATGAGGGAAAGAACTACAATCCCATGAAGCAATGCGAAAGGCAAAAAACAATAAAGAAATATAAAACTATTTATTTAAAGTATGTATGTATGTATGTATATATTTGTTTTGATGTGCATGTATGCATGCATGTATACATGCATGTATGGATGTATGGGAGTGTAGGGAGATCATTTGCAGTGCTTCACGGCAGGCACTAAAGTGTTTTTTGGCATGACTTGCTTGTGATTGGTAGATTTTTTTTCAAAATCATGTGTAATGTAGTTTTTCACCAATAATTCCTCTGTCGAACACAATTATTTATGGTTGAAAATGCAGACTGATGGCTTCAGCAAAAACATATACCATTCATTAATCAACCTTGTAGCTCACAGAAGGTCTGTCTTTAAAAGGTTTAAAATTAACAAAAATTCCCCTATGGAGAAAATATATGGGATTTTTACTTCTGAGAACCAATTGTTCCACTCTATGGGAATTAATTTAAGTTGCTTCCCATAGACAGTGTTCCCAATCAGTCAATGATAAGGTTTTTTATTTCTGTTAGGATACTGTTGACAAGGTTCTGGAATGGACTCAGAGAGTGGGTGATGATGGACAGAACAGCTACGGACAGGAATCCTTCAAGACAAGGATAGTAATCTGGTTTAGTGCAGAACAGACAGCCCAAAACACACTTCTTTCTCTATGGGGAACGACCGTCCAGATGCTTCTCATGATGTGGCTTGCAGTTGCAGCCAAAAAATGTATACAGAAGAATGACTAACAAACTGATCTACGAGAGCCAACAGACATTAAATAAATGTAATGAAATGAATAAATATCAAATAAAAATTACAAATGTATGCACAAGCAACTATGTGTCACGTGAAAGCTCTACAATGCGGCACATCCTCTGTATAGCATACATTACAAGTTTTCAAAAACATTTACTGCAACAACACTTTAGGCCTCTGTTAATGTCTGATAGAGATCTTCACACTATGAAACACACAAGCACAAAAAAACTAAAGAATGACAGACACACAAAAACACAAAATGTCCTGGAACTCACTTTATCAGAGCTCAATTATTTCCATATTATGAAGGCGCTGCAGAAGGACAGAGGACCGTAATAAATGGCAATGAGGCGATACTAATGTACCGCTCTTGTGCTCCCCACTTTCAGCCTGAGAAAACACAACAGACAGACTCTCAGGCCTGGCTGAACACAAACCCTTCTGAACAAGCTTGAAGTTTTTTAAGAGGGGGGTGGGGGGAGTGGGTTGAGGCTTAGCTATTCATTTTTCCCCCCGTGCAGCAGCCTGCCTCTTTGAGTTATCATAGGGCAGTGTGTTCACAGCCTGTTTCTCTTCAACCACCCCCCACCAATTGTTCCCAGCCTGTCTGCCACAGGAAATTACACTTCCACCTTCAGGCCACGCACGAGCAGGCAAGGCCGGCTTCCACATAAAGACCAAAAACAGGCAAGGAGAGAGGAGGAGACGGATGTGGACAGACACGCAAGGCAGGAGACTGGCTCAGGCCATGTTTACATCTGGCATTAACGTTGATCTCAGACGACCACATGAAATGGAGTGGTCAACCGAAACGGTTCACTTGGTAGGGCAGGGCGATATGGCCAAAAAAAATTATTTTTCATTATCATGATAAATGTCAAATCTTTATTTCTTTCAAGTTTAAAAGGCAGATTTTTGCTCCTTGTCTAAATTAAAATTCAATATAATTATATCACACATTTCTGCCACAATGACATAGTGCAGTTCAGGAGAGGACTGGCCATCTGAAGCACTGGGAGTTTTCCTAGTGGACCAGCCAGTTAGTATTACAGTAAATCCATGGTAAATGATGGTGATTTGTAGATTGAAAAGCTTTTTAAATGGATTGTTCGTGGCACAATGTTTCTCATGCTTGTCAGTGCTGTTCAGTACGTCAGCGCAGTTTCATCTGGTTTAAACTAGTTTAAATCACAGAGACAGTCATGTTCTTGGCTGAATACAGGCGCTTCTCATTGGATCTCACAACGCTGTTTAGAGGTTACATGATCGAGACCGGCCGGCGAGTAAATGCATCTGCTCTATTAAGCTTGCGCTACACTGCTGTTTGAGCCGAGCAGATAAATGGTCCATGTGGCTGGGTTTAAATGGGTTTCATTCAGCCTTTGAAGCATAAACATATAGAATATTTTTCAAACTTTTGTTATAATTCTATCGAGAAATTATATTGCGATAATTATAGTTTTAATCACACAGCCCTATCACCTGGTATTAACATACATATTTTGTGCCCGAGTAATTCTGGCTATCAGGAGGCTCCTGTTAAAAGCACAAAAAGCCTCTACCCAGAACTGCAATGAATCAGAAAATCTGCATCAATACTCAGCACTAGTCACATATTCAGACTAGCTTTGAATGTGTTTACAATAGGGGTGGGCGATATACCGGTAGAAATTTGTCAACCGGTAGAGAATTTGTCTCTATCACAGTTACACGTTTTTAAACTTTTTAAAAAAAGTTTTAAAGATTATTTTAAACTATTAAAGCGCAATAAGCAGCAAAAGACAGCTAATTTCAGTATGTGAGCACACTCTCTGAGAGACTGTTTCTCAGCGCTGTCTGAGACGTGTGACATGAAGCCGCTGCTCATAGAGTGCTTTTTGAAGAAATAAAGAAAAAAAAGAACAGTTATGCTAGTGCTGGGCGGTATACCGCTTCATACCAAATACCGGTATTTATTTTGGTTTTGATATTAATTTTTATTATTAATATCTTTGCGCCGCTGCACCCATGGTGCGGCAGCAAAGTTCCTTGATTATTACGCAGGAATGAGAGTATAGTCCCTAGCCATATCGGCCTAGAAAATCGCAACTTTTCATTATCCGTCGGTCTTAGTACACAATGTAAATATACACATCACAACATCTAAATAGGAAAATGTTGGCGTTATTTTGTCCCTTATTGAGCAGTAGGCTAGCTGGAGCCGTTTACCTCCAGTCTTTGTGCTAAGCTAGGCTAGCAGTGGGTGCGACAGACAGAGTTATGGCACGCACGAAGATGAGAATGGTATGTATGACCTTATCTAAGGGGGGATACGGTGAATAAGCTAAAGTCCCAAAAATTTGGTGTGTTCCTTCAACAAAAGCAACAGATAAAAGCAAGTGAAGAAAAGAAAAACCTAGAGTGTCGCTGAAATGGATAAAGTAAATTAGGAGCATCAAACCAGAGGCATAAAGATATGGCTGAAAGGAGAAAAGGTAAAAAAGAAAAAAAAAAACTGAGAGGCTGCCTTACACAAGTAAGGGAACAAACATTTAAATAAAAAACATGAACGTCTCTTCAAGCCGAAAGGTCTTGGTTTCCAAATGGAATCTCATTACTTGGTTCTCCAGGCGGCAGGAAAACTATTAACACAACAGCTGGATTTAGACAGAGGGGAGTAAGACCACAAGGGGGAGACTGAGTGGGGGCCAGGAAAAGAAAAAGTGAGCTGAATAGACATGTCAGAGTAACATGGGGGAATAAAGCACGTGATGTGAGCATGGATGACAGAAGTTGAAGCAAGGGATGTAGAACGAGAGTGTGAGAGACACAATAACTTCAAACCTTTCACCTAATCCACGAGACAAGCTGCAACATGCCAGGAAATGAGCTACAGCAGACTTAAATGTGGGTTCAGCGCACAAATATATATCACATGGCTACGGAAGACAACTAATATAAAACACAACAACATTTATAATGCTTTTCTGACACTTTCAAGCTCAACAGCCCAGATCATTTTTTGATAATGTGCAAGTTAAAATTTCACACGGTGACACTGGTGCGAGTGCATAATGCTTTCGCGCTTTGGCTGGCGCTGAGCCAGAGATGGATGCGCTCAGCGCTTGACATTTATTCAGTGTTTTCAACCACATAAGGTTTATTTTACATTTCACACATTTAAATACACAAGTATTAGCAAAACAATATATTTATAGTTTATAAAATATTAGGGGTGTGACGAGATCTTGTGCCACGAGATCTCGCAAGATTAAAATGGGACGAGATTTCTTGTAGAGTGAAAAGCTGTTGTGAATTGCCATGTTGGAGTGTGAGGGTGAAATTAGCATAGAATATGCCACTGCTACATTTACATTACATCCTCCACTGTCGTTTTGATTTTTTTTAATAGAAATAAAAACATTTAAATTCAATTAACATGGTCAACGTCTGGTGTAGCCATGGTGTTATCTAGTAGAATGCACGCTCAGCACCGCCACTCCCTATACACAGAATAAGTGTGATCGCTAATCGAAAGCGAAAGTAAACGCAAGCTCCCTGATTCGCTCAAATTAGGCTACATACAATAGCCTGTCTCTAAATATCAAAGCTATATAGACTTGGCTGTGTAGTTGTAACCACCTCTTAGCTCTGGTCTCTGGTTTGTTCTCCGTTTGCACTTTGAATATTGAGAGAGTACTTTGATTAAAACTTATTTATTTTTGTTATTTATACGGTTTTTATTTCTATGTTCAATTTGTGGAAAAGAGTTGAATTAGGAGGTGTCACAGTCTCAATCAGAAGTTCTGGAAGCTCATAATTCATGTAAAGTAAGGTCTGAAGAGACTCATGGGAAATCATACAGGAGAGAAGCCAGTCAGTTGAGATTGTGGCAAAACATTTTACAGTGCTTGAGTATTGTTGTCTTTCAATGCATTTGATAATTCATATTCAGAAAGTAGAACTGAAATGACATTCATTACAAGATTAGTTGAAACTAGGGCTGTCAAGATCTAATTAATTACACAATGTGACGATTAATTAAATCGAATTAATCGCACATCAAATTTGGCTGAGAAATTAGTCCAAAAAGATAATTTAAAGTCATTATTGTGTTAAAAAAAATCAAATAGATATTAAAAAAAGTAGCTTGAGAAAGAAATATTTTTGGGTGAACTATACCTTTAAATGTTTGTTTTTATTAATATGGAAATATGAAATTATTCTTAATGCCAGTAGGTTGCGGTAAATGTCTAATTGAGAAAGCCTAAGTAATTGAGTCATTTATTCATTTGATTCGTTCAAACGGTTGATTCATTCAGGAGTGAAGTAAATAGTTCTCTTTATGGTCCATTGAATCATTGGGTCACCAGATTAAAACGCGGACTCAGAAATGAAATATCAAGCTTTTAGTCACGTCAATGCAAAACCAGTATATAGAAATCAAGAGAACGATTCATTAACATGCAAGGTCATTATGATTAATATTTTAAAAAAAGGGTGCGACCAAATTCTAAGTTGGTGCGACCAACTAAGAAAGTTAGTCACACCAGAGCGACCAGTGGGAAGAATGAGTCTAGAACCATGTGTTTAATGGAAATGTATTATTGGGTGAACTAACCCCATTTGCCGGACTGACAGCAGTTAAAAACTTAAAGAATTAGAGTCTACATCAAGTCAAAATTCTAAAAAGATTCATAGAACTTTTTCTAACAAAGTGGAAATGGCCCAATATTAATTAACAGACGCCCTTTATCCAAAGCAACTTACGAGTCGGCCTACACAAACCACAAGTACAATCTCTCTGAAAGCACTGAAATAAAAAAATCTCTCAATTAATTGCGAAAAGGATTTTGATTTCAGTGACTCCCGCCTGCATTAAGAATATAAACATATTCTTAATCAATAGGTTACCGCCACCCGGGGCACACGGGAAAAAGCAGAAGCCTTGACAAGATTTACTATGCAACAGAAGTGCTGTCCATAAGACTCAAGCAGAGTCGCTCTCTATAAACCCCTGTTTAATTTGGTCGTTCTGAAGCCCTTATCTTTAACACGCAGTCAGCAATATAAGTGACAATGTCTTTTCCAGCTGTGAAAAGCGAGTAGGAAATGTCCTCAGGGAGACAAAAACAGTCTCAAATATGAGCTTCTGCCAAGTTTCCTCCCTTTCAGCTTTTATTACAGCACAGAGGCAGAGAGAGAGAGACAAAGAGGAAGTCTATTAGCATTGCATAAATGTTTCCCGAAACCTGGGACTCATCTCAAGTTCTGTAAGAAATAAACACTAGCACACGTGCACACTTAAAACAGTTTGGCACTTACGTTTACATACACAAGCACAGAAAAAGGAATGTCACATCATTCAGCCATTGATCCGCAAGTAAATAGGTGCTTGGTCTTAAGGAGAAGCTGATGCCATTAAGTCATTAAATATATTTTATGCCTTAACTCACATTTGAAGATAAAGGCAAATATTTACTCTCATCTGCTCTCACATTCATCTGGACAGGCCAGGTGCTTTAAGCATGCATGTATCCCATAAATCAATACAATAAAACCTTGCAGGACAAAAGTACATAAACTTTTGTAGGCAAATTCATATTTATATGTCTTAAACCTCTACATAATAAGAATGAAGTTCTGTCATCTAAGTTCTTAACAGTTATATTAAAATGTCCTACCGAAAGCATGATATTTTCTGATTCATGATTATTTTCTCAAACACTTGCGACAAGGTTTCTAGGCTTGCTGCGATAGTCGGTGTTGACAGTGTTACTGGTGTTCAGGCAAAACACCAGTTACATCACTTGCCCACAGCGGCACTGCCCCCACCGTCGTTTAGATTTTTTTATAGTAATAAAATAATTTAGTTCAGTTAGAGAACAGACACTACAATTAAAAACTGAACGTGTCTGCTTAATAAAGCCTGAGCCAAACCAGTACAAACATATTTGTATCGATGTTTACCTACCAGCAACTAAGAAAACGTGAATATTAAAGGTTCACAGTGAACATTTTAGCAGTGAATTGCAACCGCCCACCACTCACCCCTCCCTTTCGAAGCACATAGAGAAGCTACGGTGTCCGACACAGGACAAAAATGGCCGACTGAGACATCAAAGGTGGTGGGTTTTTCAGGTATATTCAGAGTATATTCAGGTAAGAAATACTACAGAAATTAAAGGGGTCATATGATGCGATTTCTTGTTTTCCTTTCTCTTTAGTGTGTTATGCAGCTGTTTGTGCATGTATAAGATCTTCATAGTTACAAAGCTCAAAGTCTCAAACCCAAAGATATATTTTTTGTAAAAGTTAAGGCCCAGCCACAACTTCTTAAAATGCTTCGTTCAAACACACCCCCACAAATCTACGTCAGTATGTGGGGACAGAGTTTCATAATACCGCCCAAATGTATACGCAAAGAAAGAAGGCGTAACTTTTATTCTCGCTGTAGTATAACCACCATGTCATGGAGATGCTGTGTTTTTTGTTGCAAAAGCCAAACTACTTTGTTTGGCCTTTCAAAAGAGGGGACAATTAGAAAACAGTGGTTAAGCTTTATTTACAACACTGCTCCAGAACAGTACAACCCAAATATTTGACTGTGCTGCGCATTTTTCAGAGGACTGTTTCTAGCACCTGGGAGAGCACAAAGGCTGATTCTAAAAAGTGGGGCAATTCCATCTTTGCAAGTACAGTCTGGCGCTTCTGATTCACAGACACAGCCTGTAAGTATGTTTTCATTTTTAAAATTTGCTACTGACAACGAGAGTTTTGAGCAGTATAGAGTAACGATTGTTTGTCGTTTCTACGGTAACAAATGCAAACTTTCCAATCCGATACGTTCTGTCCCAGTTGCGCTGGCAAAGTTGATCAATCAGTTTGGTCATCTGCATTTTCCGGATCAAATTCGGGCTCGAATTGATAAGGTAGGACCGACATTATCATCTGTCAATACTGCTTTGCTTTAGGAGCTGATGTTCCAAATATGGTAAGGACCGTGACATTTCCGCCACACGCTTAAGGTATTCGGGCCAATCACAATGCACTGGATAGCTGGGCAATAAGAGCACACCGTAATTTTCTGAACGATGAGCTTTGTAAAAGTCGACGTGTTTCAGAAAGGAGGGGCATAGAGGAGCAACAATAAATGTACGGTATGTGTAAAATAATGACTTTTTTTAACCTAAAACCAAGTAAACATATTGCATTAAACCAAATACACAAAATAATGTTCTTTTTAGAACAATCATATGACCCCTTTAAAGTAATCAAATGTAAAATAAAACTGAATAGTCTTCATCGTAAAAATTAAATACAGATCAATGCTTACAATTAAAGTTACAAAAGTTATTCATTCAAGAGCAGGGAGTGATTTTCTTTGTCTTTTGTTCTTTGATTTACAGACAGCAGCAGAAATATTAGACTGCTGTCACTTTAAGAGTTCATGCATGTTAAGGCAGGCATAAACTGTGTGATTTCTGTGCAATTTCAGCAAGGCTACCGACTCACACTGTACGAGTAGATTGCATATGATGTAAAGCCAAAGCTCACGATTTATGTGCTCACACAGTACTGTCCGATCGTCGAGCGCGACTTGACTGCTCACACTATATGTGTGAAATATGCACGATAAACCCCCCGTGCCAGGTTGCGCTGATAGACCATGATATGGTGTACTAGAGATAGCCTGGCCAAATGCATCACCTATCGATATCAAGGATTAATTTCCAATTTAAGTATTAAATTCTTCCTCCTCTCCTCTTTCCTCCTCTTTCCTGACATTGTGCGCCATCTTCACCTTCTCCTGTATAATCTCCTACAGTAAACCCTACTGCTGGTTCACGGCCAGCCTCAGAGACAGTGAATCCTTGGCATCTTGGCAGGACCCTGAAAACTCTGCCTCACGGAAACAGTGGGGCACCGAGCTCCAGCATCATGACGCCTCCAGCAGAGCCATTTTGAATCTCGACCATATGGACTATCCTTTTCATTTCAGCTTCTTGACTCTGCAGATGCCGGGCTGCTCAACACTCTGCAGCACATGGGCTGAGATCAGAGCATGGTACAGATGGTTTGAATTTAATAATTAACTGATTAGATGCTATGAATGAACCATGAATTAAGCTTTTTAATGCTGGAACGCAATCTTGGTTTAAAGTAGGCGGCATGGCTAATGTGAGAGGAGGTCAGTGTGTGATTAGGGGCTTGAGAAAAGAAACGGAGAGGGGTGCGAAACAGGGTTATTGAAGTTAACTAAAAACATTTTGGCGCTTGAATAAAACATTAACTGAAATAAAATAAAATAAAATACATAAACTTATTCCGGCTAGTTGCCAAGTTGTAAAATTGCCAAATTTCTCATTTTCCATTTAGTTTAACTTGATGTACTCATTCAATTAATTAAAACTGAAAAATATCTAGATATATATAAAAAAGAAACCCACAAAAAAAATTACTAAAATTTTCAAATTAAAATTAAAACTAAAACTAAAACTATTCAAACTATAATAGTATCTCAGTGATACTAAAATAATACTGGTGGTAAAGGAAAAGAACAAAGAAACGCTGAGAGCTGAGAAGAGTAAACCATCTAATCATTTCCTGCAGGGATCTGAAGGTCACAAACTTTCTTAAAAGTACTCCCATTGGCTCTCATTCACTAATAATTCCGTGGATTCTTACGTATTTGTATTTGTACGCACAGGAGAACTTCTCATGAAAAATCTCCGCCTGATTCACAAAACGTTTGTACGCACATAAATTTGTTCTTAACCTTGTTCTGATGTTAGTGAATGTGGAGTATTATAAATGAGCGGCCGCGTGCACAAGGTTAGTCATTTGCATAAAACACACCAAACCATCTCCATGGCTTTCCACACACGCTTTGCTTACAGCCTTTCGTCACTCTTGTCAAACTTGCCGCTGTTCGCAGACGCGCTCTTGCCTGGATCCTCGAGCAATGCCAGGTGTGCCAGTCTCACCAGTTCTCACAATAAACACCTTTTATAAAGACCCAGATTATTGGCCTCTCATTAGCCAGCTGCACATACACATATATCTGCAATATTCAGAGAAACCTCACAGCTGAAGCTATAACGCAGCTTTTCTTGTATATGATCGAATTTATTTAAGATGAAATTAAATTGTATTTAATAATTTTATATATGGATTATGTAATACAATTAATGCAATATACTTCAAATTAATTACAATCATGTTAGGATTAAATATAACTTCTTAACACGATTATAAAGCCATACAGAGTTATTTTTGCGTACGTGTGGTTTCAGTTGTTCCTATATGTTTTTCGTAAATTTAGAAGAAAAAAAATTACGAAATCTTTGGTGAATTGTTTTCAAAAATCGTTCGTACGCACATTTCATGCACAAACATGTGCGTACACATGCTTAGTAAATGAGACCCATTGATTTTATTATTCTTCGGCTTAAAACTACCCCTTTATATCCCAAGTTTCATCATGATTCATTACTGAGCAGGATCTGCCCGTCTATACTCTCCATGCTGTTGCGGTTTGAGCTAAAGTGATCATGAGTCAGGTCAGAGCATTAAACCCCACTTAAGCCCAGTGGACGACAAGCGAGGTGTAGAAGCCTTCTCGGGACTGAAGTGCACTTGACTAGAGAACAGGGGCACAGAGACCAGAAAACTGCAAAAAGCCAGGCAGGAAAAAGTAAGCTAAAGAGAAAGATTAAGGCACAGAGCGACAGGGAGACTTATTTATAAGAGGGATGGATGAAAGTGACAGCATGACCACAGTGGTGTGAAGCAGTCTGGAACGAGTTGGCGAATAGGACCGAGACTTAATAAGGTAAGAAAGAATAAAATGAGGGAATGATAAGAGAGACTGAGATTTAGCCCCTTAAAAAAAAAAAAAGGTGAGTCATAGGCAACGCTTTTCTTGGCAGATTGTCCAGAGTCGGGGCTTATTCAGTGAGCAAAGTCTATAGCCATTAGCAAGACATTAGGAGACTTAGGATCAGGTTCTTTTCATGCATCTTCCTAAGTGGGGTGGGGTGGTTGGGGTCAGAATATCAACGAATGGGCAGGACTGGAGCATGAGATGAGAACACTGGCAGATGAATGGCTGGAAATGAAGGACAATACAATAAGGTGAATGAAGAAGAAAGTGTGAGAGAGCTATAGAGAGAGATGGAGGACAGGGAAAATATACCACAATAAAAGAAAATATTCACTCTATAAAGGCAAGTCCAGTCTTGTGAAACAATCCATCCCCTTCACTCTATCGATAGCAGCGAACCTATTAAGACTGTGAGCCTGCTGTAATCTGCTCTGTGTTTGTGGCAGCTACACCTCTTTCCCTCATATACACAGACTTTCGGAAAGTGTTATGGAGAATGTGCAGTGAACAGTGGTCATGGTGACAAAGCTGTTGCCATGGTAATAAAGAGGTCAGGGTCTGGATACTAGAGGTTAAAATCCTTAGATTTGTATTGGGTTAAGATGCTGCAGTTTTCCACAATTTGTTGAGAAAACCAGAAAAAAACTATGAACCTTGGGAGATATTCTATGACTTACTCAAACTAGAGCTGCACGATTCTGGATTGAGAATCATGATTTTTTCCCCCAAGTTTATTAAAAAAAAAATTAATAGGCCATTTTTTTCTTTTTTGTTTTGCTTTAAACTTGGATAGGAAAAAACAACAAATAGTAAATAAAAAAAACACAACCTTTAAGATTTACCCCCATTTACATTATCAAGCTAAATGAAAATGGTCTTCAAGTTACTATCCCATAATGTTCAGCAGGGGCAGGGCTCTTGTAATGGTGTCTCTACGCGTGCAGACTTGTCAACGCTGGAATGCAGCCACAAAGCCCTGTGCTGCCACAACCTCTTACAGCTGGAGCGGTCCACATAGACACAGCAGGTCACTGTGAGGTCAGCAGGTTAAAAAACACGAAACCTCACTAACTACATCAAGACACGCAAGGCGAAATCACAGCAGTGCTTCCCTCCTGGACCTGAACTCAAAGCACTCAAAGTGACAACACAAGCAAGGAACAGAGAGAGAAATCACATGGAAAAAACCCAAGGAGGCAGAGCTCATGCTCAATTCCTGTAAAAAGCTGTAAAAAGCCAGAGGGCCTGAACCAACACACACATGAAAAATGACTTGGCATGAGAACAGCATAAAAACGGCTGCGGTCTCGTGCTCTCGTGCTTGGTGACCTCCATACTGAGCCACTGTAGGCAACTAATCAGCAGGCTACCAGCAGGCTGTGCTACAATCACTATCTTGATACATTGTGACACTTTTTTTCAATAATGCCTATATTGCATCATGATCATATGTGTTGCATGTCATCCAGACTAGAAGTAGCAAACTTATTTCAGGTTGAGGGCAAGGTAGGGGAAAACATGCAGGCCAAATTATTTTGTGAAAAAGCTCCATTCAGTACGTGTACATGCACACCACTTTTTAACAATGAAGTTGGCATCAATCAATGTTCCCTCTAAGCTGCTCATGTACGTGGCGGTGTACTTTTGAAGCAGGGCTGCACGATATTGGAAAAAAAATTGCAATATTTTGTTTTTCTGCGATATATATTGCCCCAGATAATTTGAATAGCTCTATTTGTAAAGAATTAATCATTCTAGGATGATTGGGTGATTTTGTAGGGGCGTGAATCTGCATGAAAGAATAATTAATTATAAGCATAGATAAATAAAATAGACAAAAGATACAAATGAAATAAACAGTGCTTTATGTTTTTCAGGCAAGTCTAACAGTATTCAGGTACAGAAATTAAATACCGCCTTCCGTATTCAACTTACAAAGAAAGTGCAACGAAAGCTAGATATTTTGCTTTATAACGTGTTATATATGGATATTTTTTGTACACAAATGCGTCGCTTCAGTTCAGAAGGCCTTTATTAACCCCATTGGAGCCGTGTGGATTACTTCTATAATGGATGGATGCACTTTTATGGCCTTCAAATTTTGGGCTGCCATAATAAAGTGTGGATTTTTATATAACTCCGATTGTATTCGTCTGAAAGAAGAAAGTCATATACACCTAGGATGACTTAAGGGTGGGTAAATCATGGGCTAATTCTCATTTTTGGGTGAACTATCCCTTTAAAACTACAAAAGTGATTTTTTTCTTTTGCTGTTTGATTAACATTGGTGACACTGTGACTATGGGTATATTAGGCTGCTGTCACTTTAAGACAAATACACAGATCCAATATAAATGATACGCATCAGTTTTTTCCCTCCATTTTCTACAACACATAACCGACTGCGTTAACCAGTTTTCTTGCACTTGATGTTTAAACTGACAGAAAAGAAGCAAATTATAAACTTTCTCTCTGATGGTTAAACTTTGCAATTAATCCGCAAATCACATGACCGGGGGAGCAGCTGGTCCGTACAGATCACGGATCAACTACAATACCTATACTTGACGTCGCACATCCTGCGATGTGACTATCGCGGATGCACACATTGTGATATCGATGCTAAAACGATATATTGTGCAGCCCTATTTTGACGTTCCCGCACAGAAGCCTACTCAAAATATGTGGGAGAATTTTTTTTTTTTATATTTCTTAAACCAGAGCTAAATGTAAGGAACTGAAGAAATCTTCTGTGGAAAAGATTCATTCATGACAGATTTAATTCAAGAACAGTATAAAATCACAGCCTCACATACAAAGGGTAACAGAGGCCATATGTTATTTTTGTGCTCCACAAAGTTATCTTGTGCCTACAGCTGAAATACAGACATGCTTACAACCAAAATAACAATCTTGCTTGTGAAATATTGGTTAATTACATAGGTCAATGACGTGACGCCTACATTTTCTGTCTGATTGCATTTTTTCAGTTAAAAACTGGTTTAAATGCATACAAAGATACCATATACATGTAGTACCTCTCCCATGTATGTACTCACTTTAATTTTTCAAAAAACATTAGTTAATTGTAATTTTTTCTGTTAAAAAAAGTTTAAAGTGTCAAAATATCATGTGGTGCGAACGTCCGGCCATAACTTTAAACATCTTTAAAATTACTCTAAATTTATTCAGATTTATTTTCTATACTATTTGTCATGATTTCCAATGTGTTTTGTAAATTTCAAAGCATTTGTTTTTTTATTTATTTCATAATATACAAACAAACATTTTATGAAATATCATGTGGTGCGACCATCAAGAAACTACCAATTTTTGGACTTTATGTTGAAATCCATTCAGACAGGAAGTTGCATCATATAGCAACCCATTGAAGCAGAAAACAGGTTTGTAACTCTCTTTCAAATTTGGAAAACAAAATAACCTTTTTAACAGCTGGTATGTAGTTACCACATTTGGATATCATGTGGTGCGACCTCAAAAAAACTATGAATATTAAGTTATTTCTACAAATATATATTTTTATTATACATTTCATAGTGACCTTTTGTTTTGTTTAGTTGGCCAATTCTATGCCTGTAAATTTTGAGTGAATTTAAAAATATCATGTGGTGCGACCACTGCAGAGTGTTTTCCATGATAGATATATGTCCTAGATTGGCAGTTTTTGTGCTTTTATATTCAATTGATGGTTTATATACATAAAGTACTTTATTTTAATATTATTTGGAACAGATTTTTATCCAATTTGGGTAATTTACAAACATTTCAGACAGTTTATTTTTAATCTGTGTACACTATGAGAAAAAAATACTACTACTACTACTAATAATAATAAATTTATTTTTTATTTATTTATAACTATTTACGTCTATTTTACCAGTGCCACTGCCAAGCAAAGAAAAAAGCGCTCGCCATAGGCAGTGTGTTAAGTTGTATCTTGCCAGGAGAAGAGGAAGGTGTGTTAAAAAAATTTTTTAAATGAAAACTATAAATAAAGCAACATGGAGTTGCTTTTGTGTGTTTTTCATTACCTGGTGGAAATGTCTTTTTTCATTAACATGATCATCTGCTGTCATCTATCATTGGTCCAAAGTAAACCCGAGCCAACCTCTCGCTACTCTATATTGAGCAGCCAAGATTGGGCAAAATTCAGAAATAACTGAGTTTAAAGAAATGCCGGCAGTTAACACCATGTGCCGCACTTTCACACAGATGTTACAAATACCCATCAGCAGCATGATGATTGTCAAATTTAATTAAACGTTTGTTCAAAACAAGGCCAAAAAAGTGTCATATAAGGGTCATTTTTTTTAAATCTATATCATCATCTATAAGCTTTCCATTGATGTATGGTATGTTAGGATACAACTATTTGAAAATCTGGAATCTGAGGGTGCAAAAAATCTAAATATTGAGAAAATCGCCTTAAAAGTTGTCCAAATGAAGTCCTTATCAATGCATATTACTAATAATAACACATGTTTGATATATTTACAGTAGGAAATGTACAAAATGGAACATGATCTTTACTTAATATCCTAATGATTTTTGGAATTAAAATAAAAATCTATAATTTTGACCCATACAATGTATTATTGGCTACTGCCACAAATATACCTGTGAGACTTATGACTGGTTTTGTGCTCCAGGGTCACAAATGTGCATTTACTTAAAACTCTTCATGACAAGGCATTATTCTATGATAATACATGGTTCTGATCAAAATTAAATCAAAATTATTTTTTCCCATCGTCTCCGTTGTCAAGTTAGCACTTGACTGCAATTAGATTTTTATAAAAAAATATATATATATAAAAATGTTTGCTTATGTTCATAAAAACAATTCTGTGAAATTAATAAAACATGGTTTAAATCTATTCTTTGTATGAAATGTATTGCTTATTGATCTCTTTAAATATATTTTTAATAATATTCAAGATGTTCATGTTATTTGGAGCAAAAAGTCATGTGGTGCGACCAATAACAGCAATAACTGTATTAAAATAAAAAATATAAAAGATTCTAATTTCTGTGGCTGAAATAGGAATCACTGATACAGAATACTTATTGAATGGTATTTTTAAAACATTTTTATCAGGTTTATGCAATTTACAAGAAAAATAAGTCTGTTAACTACATTTAAGAAGGCAACTCTGAAATGAAAAACAAAAATGTGATTGATAAATCAATCTTTTGCAAAAAACTCAAAAGTAATGCAAATACTTCGTTAATAAACACTTTAATTACTGAGAAAAGGCAAGGCAGGGCTTGACACTTACTTTTTTTGCCAAGGATAAGACGTGCTGCTAATTTGAAAACTGTAGGAATGAAATGGCGCAATGAAAATGTATCAAAATAATTAATCAAATAACATGTTTTAGTATACAAAGAGACAAGCAAAAGCAAGCAAAATGCACCAACATTTCAGCTACTAAAAAGTTTCTTCCGAAACAGCTATTGATGCTAACAGGTAATGGTGGGCTGAAATCAGTGACTGAAACAAACGTTTAATTAGCACTTTTTCACTGTGAGCGTGCTTCTACTGGATATAAAAACTCCCATTCATAATAATACGAGTGCACAGTCTAATACACATATACACATATACATATACATATACATATATATATATATATATAAAAAAAGTCTGTTAATAATCAATTAACTATTAAAACTTATTTAGTAATTTATTATTTATTGTCAGTTTCAGTGCATCCTGAATTTTCGGTTTTATTTTGGCGCATCCCTACTAAGTATGAAATTATTTATATTCTTTTATATTATATTCTTAACACTGAATTAAATTGCAGATATAGTTTCTTTTGTAATGCAGGACTTTTAATTGTAAACAAGCCCGAAATATACCAGGACTCTTGTTTTGAAATGGCTTTACTACTATTTTTTGTTGTTGCATTTACTACTTCCAGCTGCTCATTTAAACATATGAGGGAGATAAAATATGCACTCTTACATTAATCTAAAACATATTACAATACAAACACCATAAAGTAAACATTGTCATAATTCATCAGCGTAGATCATAAGCAATTGCTTGGCATGAATACGCAGTATGAATTGATTGTGAACAGTCTGTAGAACACACAACCGTGCCGCATTTTCACTTAGAATGTGCAATGCTCAAATTGATTTAAAATCGTCACCTTTTGAAGTTTAATAATCACATTAGGCAGTATTGCGATTATGGTTTTCTGGCCCCAACTTTAAGACCTCTTAAAATTATAATTAAAACCTTGGTTGAACCAGAAACACCTGAATTTAAAACTGGGACTTTTTATCTGCACATGTACTCCTGAATAAATTTTACAGTTTGCACAAATCAATTTTTAGTCGCAAATGCGAGTAAAATGCTTGCACTGTTGAGCCCTGAAAGGTAAATTTTTTCCCAAAGTCCACTCCTGGCTGTTAAATGAAAAGGAAGACTGAATGGAAAAGCCCTGTAAGCTGAAAAACAATGTTAAAAGCAGGGAGGCAGATTGGATGGAGGGATTTGTGACAGACCCCCAGTGTGTGACTCACAACAGGAGGAGGGCCCTTATGTTTCCTTTTGACATCCAGTGCCACCTATTTAATCTTATTTTCCTCAAATGTGGAAAAGGACAGATGATGAATTCAATAGAAGGCCATTATTTTCCGAAGTATAACACACTGCCCCAACACACACACACACGCACTTCAGTGTGGCACACACCTGCTGGCAAAAAGGACAGTACAGACGGACGTCCTACTGAGAGCCAACAGAAGGGGGTGGCGGAAAAAAACAAAATCTCTTCCTTGCAGTGTCTGGCCATCAACAATTAAAACAAGAACTTATATCTCAAACGGGCCTGTTGATGCATTAAAAAAAAAAAATTTCCAGACCACAAAACAGTACACAAAACTTCAAGACTGTGACCTCAGAAGGCTTTGAATAAGTTTGTGTCTTTCTGCATATGTTCATCTGCTTACATTATGCATGCAGTGACCTCAACAAAATTAAGCATATGTATGAATGTTTGTTTGGATTGTGCACTTTAATTTGTTTGTGGCAAGGTCTCTCCATCTTTAAA
The DNA here is from genome assembly GCA_039654625.1 of Rhinogobio ventralis. Lineage (NCBI taxonomy): Eukaryota > Metazoa > Chordata > Actinopteri > Cypriniformes > Gobionidae > Rhinogobio > Rhinogobio ventralis. The sequence continues at coordinate 26,656,666 of CM077204.1, forward strand.
GTTCAAAACCAAAAGATGGCTAGCTCCTAGGGCTGGGTGAAAAGAAAGAAAGAAAGAAAGAAATATATAAATATATTAGGGATGGGTGGTAAGACAATATTGTCGTTAGAGATTTTGCTATACAGAGTATATCACGGTATGTAAATATACAGCACTATTGACACTTCAGACTGATGAAATAAATGTAATCTTACGCGCTATATCTCTGTGTCTGATTCCAAGGAGGCAGAATGCTGGATCTAACTAACGGAAATGCACGTCAGTGTTACCCTTCCGGTCAAATATTGCGCTGCAAACATCAATAACAGCTTTAAGTTGTCAATTGTCAAGAGGGCTGACCTCTTGTAACCAAGTAGCTCCCTTTTTAGGTACTAAATCGTCATCGAAGGCTGACATGCTGCTCTTCGTGTATACTCTCAGACAGGTGTTGTTGTGCGCGCTACTAGGGAACATGAATGCGCCATAGCGTCGCTATATCATTGATATTGCAATATGACACTTTTTTATCAATGTATACCAGTATTATCGTGGACGGTATGATATGGCACACCCCTAATCACAAATATTGAATATCACCCAGCCCAACTAGTTATCCAACAGCTATTGAAACGCAAGCTGCTTTTCCACCATAGGGCCTCTTTGTTTCATCCCATGCCGATCCGGCACCATGGGGCTGATTACAGAGCTATTTGGAATGCAATACATGCATCAGTCGTTGCCTTGGAAACACAAGTGTTTGCAGACGACATGAGATGTAAATAGTGACTGTGTTATGGAGGTTGATCAGATATTCTTTTAATTTTATTATTTTGTGTTTATAGCAAATAGCGCATTTAGCCAGCTACAAAGAAACAGCCAGGCAACAGACAAGTGACCAATCCTGAGTTGTGACATCACGTCACTACACGCATTCTACCAGCACAGTTCAGAACGGTTAACCAACCGTGCTGAGAATTCCGTGGCCGAGAACGGTGGAAATATAAATGGAACCGTTCTTAGAACCGTTAGCTCCCAATGGTGGAAAAGCACGCTCTACTTTAAATTATTCAAGATGCCCATAAATATGAAAATACATAAAATTGCTGCAGTTACAACCAGGCCTTCAAGCAAAGGAAACAAGACTTCACCTGGTGAGTCACCCAGGATGATGTATAAATGGTTGGCTACACAAACAGAATGTCATGTCTGTGACAGCTGCACAGACGTCCACCAGTTGGCCTGCAAACATAGATGAACTCTGAACTGAGAGAAAAAGGGAGTGACTTTAGGATAAGGAAGGGTTATTTCTAATATAAAAGTTAGAGAGAAGAATCATCTAATTGGAGATTCTAGCCAAAATCTTTAAACAATGGCAACTCAAAACAGCAAGCACTAAGAGTTTGGATTAGAGAGAGAGAGGAGTGCTTGCCAGGACGGCACCCTGCTGGGCAAAAGAATGGCCAGCGACTGACTGATCCCACAATAAATACTATGAAATGACAAAAGAACCATTTGGTACCACTGACACTACATGACACTCCAATATGGAGGATTAATGTTTTGATGGTCCATGCATCCAAAGCCTTCCTTCACCCCGAACAAAGCAGCCTTCTGGAGTTGAGACAGAGTGGGAGAAAAAGAGTCCTAGTTTTGTCCTAGTATGGTCTCAAAAACACATGCTAGCTTGAACGGGTCCATTTAAAACCATGCACAACATTTTCACATATCAATGAGCTTCACAATCTAAATGAAATAAACACAAGCATGATTAATTCTCAACTTTTTATAAAAGTCATGAATTCTGCTACAGCCTGGTCGAGTGTGTACATTGAGCTCAGAGACATGCCAAATGTCAAAAGGCCAATTGTGTGGAGTATTTATGTAAACACAGTCAGTGTCTCAAGTGAAAGTAAACAGTTGGGTGTAAACCGGATGTGTATCAGTATAATGCATCAGTGTGTTTGGTCTTAAAGTGACAGCTTTTACATTTGATTATCAAACTTTTGTACCAATTACTAACTACATGTACCTGAAAAACGTAATTTAATTCATATTTTTTGTTGTATTGTATTTGTCCTATTGTTTGTAATTTGCTTCATTTTTCTTATTTTATAAGAAAAATAAAAACTATATTTTTGATATATATTGTTATCGTGAAATAATTTCTTATAATGTGAAATAAGAATTTGGACATATCGCCCACCCCTAAAATATTATATATATATATATAATATATAATATTTTAGGGGTGGGCGATATGTCCAAATTCTATATATATATATATATATATATATATATATATATATATATGATCCCAAACTTTTGAACGGGAGTGTATATCACAAATATTGAATAGCACATGTAGGAAAAAAATTCTAAAATCCTATACACTATCCTATATACATAAATAGAAAACCTACCTGAGACTGAATTTCTCACAATTACAGATGTACAGTGTGGGCTGTGAAATGAAGAGACTCTGGAAGAACACACGTTTCCATAGTTAAATGGTCAGGAGCAGCAACCTATTAAAACAAGAGACGCTTCGTAAGATTTTATGTCTCAGAACAGCACTGTAACAATCACTTTCACTACAGTCAACGGTGCTTACTGGCTTGATCTTCGGTGTCCTTATAAAAGGACATGGTAAGACTTTATTTTAAGGTGACGTTACTACATGTACTTACTTACTATAGTAATAACAGTAAATTATGCATAATTACAAGTAGGGATGCACAATATATCGGCCACCATATCGGTACATACAAGTTCATTTTTAATCGTTATAACTTTATCGGCCCAATAAGAAAATTTGGCCGATATATTTAAGCCGATAAATAATGGATTATTTCCTTCAGCTGAGACACTTCAGATGCGCACTGTTCACCATGATGGTTTTGAATAGCTTGAAATATGATTGGAATCACTTTGAAAAAGTAAAATACAGTTAAGTGCAACATGTGCAGCGCAAGTCTGTCATATAGGCTACATAAAATTATAATGAGAACATTATAATTTTGTGCTTGGGACATGGCTTTTAAAGGTGAGACTTTGTTTTTGTAATCAGGCTCTCAAAAATTATATAAAAAGTTGGATTTAGATTTATTGGCCAATAGATCGGTTATCGGCTTTCAATTATAAAGAATTATCATTATCATGCATCCCTAATTACAAGTAACTAACACTAAACCAAACAATACTCAGTACTTATTTGAGGAAAGTACAATGTAACTACGTCACCTTAAAATAAAGTGTGACCAAAGACATTAATTAATACTCTTTGTAGTTTTCTTGTATTGTTTTTCCCAAACAGTGTTAAGCAGTGTTGCACTAAGCACAAACAACATTTGTTCTAGATACCTGTCCTGGAAATTGCTACTTATGTGATAAGGGCACACGCTAAGAACATGAATGAACTTCTGTCACTGAAGACTTGAATAATTATGTCAAGTTCTCTGGGTAAGTATTCACAAACAAACAAACAAACAAACAAACAAAGTGCTTCAAGATTCCTGAGTTTGTATTTATTTTGTATGGCATTCAGCACTCATTTTGCTTGATTAGCATGTAGCAAACCAGCTTCATTTCAAAGAAGTGAATCTTCTCAGGTTTGGCAGGGGATACTAGAAAGGAAACAGTCCAGGCCAACCACACTGACAATACTTGTTCTCTGTTAGTGCACAAAAAAAACCTTGCTCAATCAAATAAAAAATTTTAATAGATTTGTCAAACAATTAGCACATTGAATTATTCTCTCTCATAATTGGTTCTTGGAACAATTTCAAAGCACCTGGCACAACCCTGTTTGTGGTAGTGTGTAAACAAAATGCATGCCAGATTATGTCAACAATTACTCACTCGTTAAGTGTAATTAAAACATATGGGATTAAGGGATTAATGATCATGATTTTAAATCAATCCAAATAAATCAGGTGACATCTGATGGCCAAACAGCACAAATAAACCTACATTCAATTATTAAACAGGTGTGATGCAAATCCTTCAAATGCATGTAAAATTAAGATAAGTTTCATGAAGACAACGTGGCACAGAAAGCAGGATTTTTCCTATTGTTGTTCTCCACAACCTTGAATCTGCTATACAGTGCTCATTAATACAAGAGCTCATTAAACTTGGAAATGTATGCTTCAGTTCTCACCATCAGAGAACAGCAGTCTCTACAGGTGCACAATCTGTAAATGTAAATCATGCCAAAAAAGCCCAGAGTCTGAATTGTGGTCCCCGCTCACCTCACTGTGCGCGCACACACACACACACACACACACACACACACACACACACACACACACACACACACACACACACACACACACACAAATTAGACTCTGTTCAATGAGCACTCTGCATTTCTATAGGAGCCAGGTAAGTACCATTTGTTTACATGGCACTAATTAAGTGTGCTTAAATGGAGGAGCAAAAGTGCCAACAATGAGTCCCTGTGTTGGGAATGAGGGAACATCTCAGGTTCTATTTCGTCAGTCCTACATTCACATCACAGCCATTACAAAAACAAAAACTGTTAACATGAAAGCAAAAATGACCATCGTGAACAAGATGCACACCTTAAGCAATAACAAGATGACAATGAATCTTCCAAATTATTAAAGGGTTAGTTCACCCAGAGATGAAAATTCTGTCATCATTTACAGATCCCTGCGGTCATCAGATTTTTGCAGAATGTCAAATATGAGATATTTAATTAATACTTAAATACACCATGGCTGCATTAAATTGATCAAATGTGATTAAAAAGACATTTATAATGTTACAAAAGATTTCCATTTTAAATATATGTTTCCAGAGATATACTAAGCAGGCAACATAACTGTTTTCAACATTGATAATAAGAAATGTTACTTGAGCACCAAATCAGCATATTAGAATGATTTCTGAAGGGTCATGTGACACTGAAGACTGAATTTTATTAAATACTAGGGATGCTCCAATCGATCGGCCGCATCACCAGTGTGGAGTTATTACGCAGTCTCCAGAAACAATGCCTTTTTAAGCTTTGTGATTAAGCTCACGTGCAGTAAGCAGCAAAACAGTGCTCATTCAATATGCGTGTGCTGTCTGGGAGACGGGTTCTGAGCGCAGTCGCGAACACACCTGGAACGCATGCACATAAAGCTGCTGCTCACACAGCACCTGAGTACTTATACTGGGCTTAAACGGTCAAATACACACACTCGTGTCAAAATGCCCGTCCTTGCGAGTATCTTTGTAAACACAGTAGTTTATGTCTTAAATGAGCGTATGTAGTGGTGTATTCGGTGTTAAAGTGAAAGCAGGCTAATAAAGCTGCCGTCCTTGCCATTCATGTTAATCAAACAGTCTCTCATTGCTCTTAACTAAATCACTTTTGTTAAGATAATGCACTGTTTTTGTACATTTGATTACTTTATACAATTTATGTTGTATTTCTAGTGCTTGATGTTTAGCACCCCAGTGTTGATGGTGAGCGACTATTCAGTACAGCCGCATATGTTTTGGATGAAAAGAGGAATATACTCTCCATATCTGTCCAAAATGCAGAAAGCTCGAATTTATAAAGAGAATCCTGCCTTAAGTAGGACGTAGGAAGGAAGGACACAAATGCTCAGCACTTGCTGAATATTCCTGTTTATTTTTGTATCAGACTACTCATTTTGTTCATCTAGGAGTTACAGTGTTTCTATTTGTTTTTATCCTCAGTCACATATTGGACAATGTTTAATTACACCTTATGGGTTGTAATTATGTTCAGTTTGATATTAAGTCTTCTAGGCTTTAATAATCCAGAGTATCCTAATATGGATAGTGTTTTTCATAAGCCCTGTTTTTAAAGGCCTATTAAAGAGTTCATTGTAAAATGTATATTTGTTGTACTTATTTATTTGATTCTCAATTAAAACAACAATCTATAGCATTACTGTAAATAACATCTGCCATTCAACAGAAAGCTTAATTACTACTTATATAAAGCTTGAATGATTGGGTACGGTATTGGCCGATCATGATGACCAAAAAAAATGGTGTTTTATAAGCGTGGCGCTTTGAGCGCTGTTGAGTGGAATCATAAACACCTCTGTTTGGCCATTGTGCTCATGCGCTCATCGGATATGTCTGTGATTGGCTACAATGATCAATGCACGGAAGTGTGTTTGAAATTGTTTTGAAAGCGGGAGCGGGAGCACAAGCAGGCATCGATTAGCAGACCGGTCCGCTGATAGACACCTGCTTTCAAACGCTCCCGTGTGTATCTGTGCAAGCGCTCTGTGAAAAGCATCATTGATGTATATTTACAACATGTTTTTGAAGCGCTGATCATTGTAGCCAATCACAGACATATCCGATGACCGCGTGAGCACAATGGCCAAAGAGAGGTGTTTATGATTCCGCTCAACAGCGTTCAAAGCGTCAAATTTTTTACATTTCAGTATCGACTTGGTATCGCAGTCAGTACTTTTGTCAACACTACTCGAGAGGAGGCATATTATGTACACAGCCAACTTACCTAGTTACCTCGCCAGTTTTCTGCATCTCTCCGCCACCTTGACTCCTCACTCTTGGCTAGTTTCAACTCCCTATTCCTAGCCGGGGATACGTGGAAGTAGGGGTGGGCGATATAGCCTCAAAATTATATCACAATATTTCAAGAATATTTGCGATAATGATATTCATGACGATATAGAAAAAAATATATAGAACAAAGTTTTATTGGAGATTACAGCTGGTAGGCAGCAGCATTTATTAGTGCAAACAAAATGAAGGGCATTTTCCATCCTTTTCCACTGAGCTACTGTCATTGATGACATAATAACTAATTCGTAGTGTAAATGTATTGTCAACTTAGGTGGCAGCAGCAACATCACAGTCACAGAGCACGAGTCAAATGGTAGCAAAGTAAAAAAAGTAATCTTGGTACAAGTTGGTAGTGTTTTCACTGGAAATCTTAAGTAAAAGTATAACATAACTCCTTAACATTTTAGTTGAACAATAACTAAAGTAATTTATGCCATGGTCTGTCGGAATATTCGACTCTGATTGGCTGGTAGCTGTGCAATAAAATCGTTTAATGCACAGGTAGTTCCAAGTCAGTTGAATCACTGTTCTATAATAATGCGCTGTTTTCATTGAAGCGCGCGCACACACGTACACGTCACTCGCATACAGAGAGCGGAGATCGCGCTGCACATTTAGGAGCACAGAAACTTATCAACACCACCCCACGACTTTCAGCAACAAAATAGCTAAGCTACTAGATCACATTATATTTCTCAGCAATGATGGAGATACATTGCTATTTTTAAGTAATAAACGTAACGTTACATCTTCATTGTTGAAAGAGACACTGAACAGACGCAGTCACGATAATTAATTCAAATAAATGCTATGATTCATTCATTCAAATAAATGTAATCTTACGCAATACCTTATCTCTGTCTGATTCAGAGCTGGCAGAATGCTGGATCAAACGAGCCGTAACTGACTAAAATAACCGTCAATCTTACCCTTCCGGTCAAATATTGCGCTGCAACAGCTTATCAATGTTTTGTCAGTTGTCAAGAGGTCTGACCTCTCCCTTTTTAGGTACTAAATCATCATCGGAGGCTGACATGCTGCTCTTAGCCTCTTACTCTCAGACAGGTGTTGTTGTTGTGTGCGTTAGGGAACGTAAATGCGCTATACGTCATCGCGTCGCTATATCATTGAAATCGCGATATGACACTTTTTTATCATGTAAAAATGTATACCGGTGTTATCGTGGACAGTATGATATGGCACACCCCTACGTGGAAGTACTCTGGGTTTGGGCTAAATTCTGAGCTCGGAGCCTCCCCGCGGACAGCACCCCAAATATGCTTATTTTACTCTTTTACACTATTCAATCAAAAGGCTTAGCACCAGCTCTACCGCCTAATGCCTCAATGGTGTACAGCGTCTTTTGGGTGGATTGCCAGCAACAGCCATATTAGGACTGTTTGTGATTTGGTCTTAATGACTTAGGAGTCCTCTTGACTACCCCTAACTTTTTACAGATTTAGGAGTTGGTTTTAGCACTAAAATGCTTAGTCTCTTAGTCCTAATATTAGGACTCCTAAAATTTTAAGAGTTTCTCCTAAATCGGCAAGTCTTTCTACCATTTTTTCTGAAATAAGCCACATTACGCCAGTAAAAGGCATTAGGAGTGACATTTCTGGTAGACTTTAACAAGCTGAGCAGTAAACAATACATCTGGTCTCGTTATCTTTTTATAGCACAAAAACTTAAATCATGTCAAGACAGTTTATAGTGGACAGAGCAAAGGTTTCATCTTTGAGCAATAAGGATTTTAAATAGTCAAGCATGTTACAAGTGCTTCTCTTCATTTGCAATGCAACAGAAGTTGAGCAGTTTATTCTGCCAAGAGGCATTGAGACAGTATCTTGTCATTGGCTAAAAGCATCTCTCATCGCATCTATCTGCCAACTGGAATTTCTGCTCGTGTTTGGTGATGGTCCAGACCAAGAAGCAGAACTTCTTCCAAATAATATTCATGTGGGCCACAAAATACAATCATATTACCAAAAGACTACGAGCTGGACATGAGTCGGCATTGGCTTAAATACCAAAACAGACGAAAAGGGAAATGAAAAACCTGCGGTGTCTAAATTACACACGCAGAGTGGAGGGACACAAAAACGGTGGAGGATTTTCTCAGAGGAGTGGCTAATTCTTGCACACAAATGCTTGTTTTTGTGCCTCTAATGGCAGTGTAATAAAACATGCATGCAACTCAACAGAGAGGAAGAGGCCAGTAAACAGAGAAGCTCATCACGCTTTTCTCCCTCCTGTGGAGTGCTGCAAGGGAGAAAGAGAGCAAGATGGAGAGAGAGCATAAGTGGGAGAGTGAGCTGTGACTGCTTGTTGCAGATCCTGCTGTTTATCCGCCAGCCTGCCTCCACACTGCGCTCATTCAGTCTGAAACAAAGCCCGATCAGCCGAGAGGCTCTGCTAGGACACGCACTACAAAGCAGGAACACCAGAGACAAGAACAGAGATGGACATAGAAAGAAAGGGACAGAGAAAAAGACAGACGCTGTACCTAAACAGAAGCAAACACAGCTCTGAAGGAAACAAGCAGTGAAAAATAAAAGAAAAATCAACAACATTTTCAAAAATATTTCAACAGCAAGTACACTGTCACTCAGTCACACCGAGTCATGCCAGCTAAAGCGAGTGTGTTTACTTGGCCCCGACACCTGGTTCTCAGAGAACGTGCTCTGTCATTGGCTATGGAAGGACCTCCAACCCTATGTGGCCTTAGTGCCAAACAGCACTTTTTTTAATAACCTGATGGCCTATGGAGGACAAGGCAAAAAAAAACAACAACAAAACAACACATATTTAGAATACCATTTACCTGACTGTATAGTTGCACCAGGTCAAAATGGCAAAAAAAGCCACACCAGTGTAATCAATTATGTCGATTACATAAATTAGTCAGTTTGCATGAAATGCGTCAATTTGTTGTGCGGTTTATGTTGCTCACTGCAATAAGTGCAGTGTTTCATAGCGTTTTGTGTTGCACGATTAATCGTTAAATGAACGCGATCTTGATTCAAACACCCACGCGATCTTATTCCTAAATGACCACGATCCTGTGATGTCTTTAATGCCTTTACATCGCAAGCGTTAGCGGAGCGTGAATGGCGCATGTTTTGCCGCTGCCCATGTTAATGAATGACGGGTGTCCACTGGCACGAAGCAAGCAGAGCGAACATTTCTGTTCCGCACCACTCAAAACACTCGCTTTGTTCCGCACCAGTGGACACGCACCGTGACAGGGTGGGCAGCCACTAGGGATGGGCAATATCTTATCGTTTGCAATATACCGGTTAAAATTCTCCCCACAACAAGAATTTGTCTTCCCACGATAATAACGATAAAGCCTAGTTGATGACGTGACTCATTCAAAGCTCACGTGCAGACCGAAAACACTATGGCCGAAGCTGCGGAGGAGTTTAATCGCTAAACGAGGAGCTACCTCTACAATCTGGATCCTGTACACAGATATATTTTCATTCGCTGAGCGCTTGAGAGGTTCGCTCTTTGTCAAGCGAGCGGCAAAGCATGCGATTTCAGTTCATCTCAATGAATGCACAGTGTATTTGACGCACAGTAAACACTAGTGTGAGGCGCGCGACAGAGCGCTCAGTGTTTCACACACACACTCAAAGAGAGAGCGAGAGTCTCATACCACGCAGAATTGACGTGCTACATGTAAACAATATTCTTTGTTGTATTTTCCTGTAAAATAATGCCGTTCATTTGGAATTATTCAGCCTTTATGAACAAGAAGAAACTAATGCACAAACGGCAATCTCATTGGCTGGCTCTCACCTATTACTGTCTGTACTTTCAGCAAATCAGTTCGAGCGAACGCTGACAACGTGATTAATAGCAGTTCATCAATCTTTAGTGCGGTTTATTTTTATTAGTAGTAGAATTCGTGGTATTATTATCTTATCAGTATTATGTTTAGTTTCGTTTTTTTTTACAGCAACACTGAATGACCAACCATGTCTTAAGCTCCACCACCAGTCCTGAGTTCAGTTAAAATGACAAATATGCATTCATACGTTTTCATTCGCACATAATTACATTAACTTTTTTGTAATCTGAAGACATGATTAGGATTATTAATTTTGTTGTTTGTGCTATTTTTTTTCCACTGTTTGCACCATGAGAGTATGAATAAATACAGAATCTGTGTTTACATTTAAAACTTGTCATTGCTTTGAATTATTATTGTTTGTATTGTGTGATGTTTTTAAGCATAGTTGCACTATTTAAACATTACCTGCACTTTTACAGAAGAAAATTATATCTGCAACTTTTCCATTTCTGAAAAGGCTGGTGTGGATTTTTACGTTTTTTTTTTTTTATTATTTTATGTATTATAGGATCCTATTTGATGACAGGTACATTTTAATTTAGATTACATTGTTTGTTTTTCTGAGGCTCTCAAGAATGCATGCAGCTCTCACTTGTAACCAAAAACATGGGGAAGGGTACTACATTTATCGTCACTGATATCGTTATCGCAATAAATACCAGAAAATATTGTGATAAATTTAAGTCCATATCGCCCATCCCAAGCAGTCACGCTTCAGATGTGAACGCTCTCATTCATTGATATGGGCAGTGACAAAACACGTGCTCCTCACGTTTCGCTGATGCTTGTAATGTGAAACGGTTTAAAAGGAAGACTTTGGTTAACCTCATAGTCACACTGCAACATTCAAATCTGCGTTCGCACTGCTGCTGATCTGGAGAGAGCAGTTGCCATGAAGCAGCTTCACAAACAGTCTTTTTAACCACACATTATCGTTATTTATGCGTTACAAATAGGGAGGCACGATATATCGGCAACATATCGTTATCGGCCGATAAATGATCATTTTTGATGTTATCGTTATCGATCCAATAAGAAAATTTGACCGATATATTCAAGCCGATAGATAATGGATTATTTCCTTCAGCTGAGACACTTCAGACGCGCTGTCCGCCATGATGGGTTTAAGTTACTCTAAATATGATTGGAATCACTTTGAAAAGGAAAATGCAGTTATGTGCAACATGTGCAGCGCAAGTCTAGCATATAAACTACATAAAATTATAATGAGAACACGACTGTAAAAGAACGTTGTGTTTCAGCGCGTTTGTTGAGGGAAGAGCGCGTCCACAGAGTTACACCTTCATAACAAGCACAGTCAAGTTCGCTTGTGCATTCGCAGCCTTTTGTGCTATTGTAAACTGTAATATTATATTTATTCTGTGTAGATAATCTCATATGCGTTTGGTTGAGTTAATTAACGACGCAGTAAAGCACTTCATTGTACTGGTCTTTAGCTTCAGCGCGCACATTTCAAACAGAAATGCACAGCAGCATTAATAACTACTGGGACTGTCATATACATAACTGTAATGAGAAAATTTTTGTAATAAAACGTTGTGAATTATTATCTGGGTTTAGTTGTTGTGTTTTAGCACACTGTTGTGGGAAGAGCGCGCCCACAACACATTCTGACCAACACAGTCAAGTTCGCTTGTGCATTCGCGTCATTTTAAGCATATATAAGTCGTAATATTAAGTTAATTTAGTATAAACATCTGATTAATCTCATATAGGATGCGCTTCGTTGAGTTAATAACCCGCAGCGCTTCATTGTACCGGTGATCATCTTCCGTTTCAGCGCGCTCTCTCAAACAGGGGAAGAGCGCATCCACAGGAGTTATAGGCCTTCTGTCTACGTGACTTAGTTCACCTGTGCGTGATTTTGTGCAAATATAAGTTGTAATATCATATTTATTTTGTATAAATATCTGAGTGTTCTCATATGATGCGTTTAGATGTTAATTAACCTTCTAAGCGCTTCAGTTTACGGTTGTTCATTCTCTTCAGCTTCAGCGCGCACTCTCAAACAGCAACGTTATTTGATAGACTAATATTAAAGATGTTTACTATTACTGTAAAACATTTTTTTTTTTCAAAAACACTGAAGTGTTATTAATAACTAGCACTTTTTTTGTTCTTGTATTATTTTCATCAACAATATGATTTGATCAAAACCATTTCCTTATTGTCTGTGCGGAGGCTATTTCATGCATGGCACATGCATTTTGATTCTTTATATGCGGCCTAAGTAATGCTGTCCAATGACTTGTTTGCATTAGTGTTTGTCACTGAATCAATCCTTTAAAAGATTTATTCACAAACGCCAAATCATCTAATAACGAAGTCGTGATGAATGAGATAATGAAAAAAAAAAAAAAAATTGTCAGAACCTCTAGTTTGCATGTTTTTTTGTTTTTTTTTGATGTCTGAAGTTTTTTTCCCCTTCAGAATAGTGAGAGAATCGTGATCTCCATTTTACTCAAGAAAATCGTGTTTCGCAATTTATCCTGAATTGTGCAGCTCTACATTTACATCTTTTAAGTCATTTTAAAGGCTATTGTTCGCCTTGGTTCTAATTTTTATTACCAAACCTAACATCAATTACCAAAATAATTGTTAGGGACCCACAAATATTCCCCTGTTGCATTATACATTATATTCAACATTATATAGTAGTTTAATGTAGTAATGTCACAAACTCTGTAAACTATATTTTTCCTCACACACAGACAGTCCTCACGCTTTCAATGCAGGCATTTGTTGGATCTCTTACAAGCTGCACACGCACAGACTCTCCCGCTATTAATGCACTATACATACAAGAATAAACCAACTAAAATGCTTTGAATAATCATACTACTAAAAAATGTGATATGGTGATTTAAATTATGTTTGCGCTTTCACTCTGAGGAGTGCCCAGGGTTCCCACTCTTTCATGAGCATCAGATTCAAGGACTTTTTAAAAGCACCTTTTATTTTATATCAAGCACAATAAAGACAATAAAAGTGGGTTTTTACTGCCAATCTGGTATTATATACAGAATTTTGCAATTAAATGAAAAAGGAATACAGTAATTGTTAGGCATTACAAAATATTATAATAATTATATAATTATTTGTTAACCACCTGTACAGGGTATCTGCAGGGTTTTTAAAAATCAATTTTAAAGTGCCCCTATTATGCTATTTTAAAGTTTCCTAATTTAGTTTTGGAGGTCTCCAACAACAGGTTTACATGCAAAGGTCAAAAAACACTTTCATTTTCTCATAATATACATTGCACATCACCACAATGTTCAATGATTCTCAAACGACTCGATGGATGAATCAGTCTCTCTAAATACCTCCTTTCCACGAGCCTACTCTGCTCTGATTGGTCAGATGGCCTAGTCTGTTGTGATTGTTCTACAACATACAGCGCGTATTTCGGAATCTAAACGGCCATTACCATAACTGAACTCCAGCTCCGTCCGGACTGGAAGCTCAGTGATTACACACTGTAAAGACAGTAACGAGGACGTCGATTTTACATCAATCCCAGTGTGAGTCTGAATCGATGAAACATTGGAAAAACTAGTTATTCAACTCAAACCATGAGCAGGACGTTTCTCAGTGATAATACAGTTTGAGGTACATTATAATACAGATAATCTCAGTTTGAGGTACATTATGAGATGTTTCAACTGTAATTCCTCACCATCAGCATTAACAAGTGTGCGTCCATCAACAAACCCATGTGTGTGTGTGTATGTGTGTGTGTTTCTAATTTATTGCGGTGCACATGCGGGAACTGTATCAATAACAGCACATACATTACCAGAGCACTAACGTGAATAACGGATGTAACATTAAAGTTTGCTAAACAAATCCCGCTCCATCCTTTATCTTTACTCAAAGTAGTAAGAAAGACAGACAATCTGCATTAATAGACACAGTTTTAGGTAATACTGCAGCCCACAGCTGATTTACAGTAGTGTTTCAGTAAGACCGCAATAACACGAGTTAGCCGGTTAGCCAGATACCTACGCAATATGAAACACAATGTGCGCAATAAGTGGACTGGCAATATGCTAATGTTTCGTCTTGACGTCACAACAAAACGGCTTGCAATTCATTTAAAAAACGATTCATTTAATTGACAACTATGAGTCATTTAAAAAAAATATATATATATATATGGTTGTTTTTAAGAATTTTATTAATTAGACATGATTTTTGATTATTCAAATTTAATTAAACGATTAAAATGGAATCTAGAAAACTTAAAACCGAAAACACAGAATTTTCTAAAAATACAACAGAATTGGATAGGAAAAAATATATATCATAGGGCCCTAAACATGTCATTTTTGTTAAACCTTAACTAAAATTGCTTTTATTTTGCTGTATAGGTTTCATTATTTCAATTAATTAGACATGCTTTTTGATTACTAAAATTGTAATTTACCCATTAAAATGGAGTCCAAAAAAATTAACAGAAAAAAACTGAATCCAGAAAAATTTAAACAGAAAAAAAAAACGGAACTTGGGGAAAAAATAAAACGGATTTCATAGGGCCCTTATAGCAGGAATTTTATATGTCTAGTCATTTGATTGTTGTTCCACCTTTCGGTCAGCAGTAAAATATATCTGTCCAATGCTAAGAAACTTGTATTGTATCGCTCCGGAAATTCCGCCCCATACTAGATGTTCCATTTTGCTTTCTGCGCTTGTTTGGATGCCCCATGTCTATTGGCTGCTCGGGTAATTGTCACAGAGCGCAGTGATGAAAGTTGAACTATTTAGAAATTTGACCAAAAGAGTGCACGCGAGCTCGCCGTAGTGCAAACTGTCCTTGCACGGAGCAAGACATTGAAATAATCATAGCATCGTCGCGTTCTGTCTGAAAGGCCCTTTACATAATTAAGCATTATATAATGGTTTTGTGAATAACAAATACATATTTTTTTTTTTTTTTTTTTTTTTTTTTTTCTCCAGATGGTCATAACACAATCATTCAGGGCTGCAATCCAGGGACGTCTGTCAAATAAAATATTAAACATTTCTGTGAAGACAAATATCTTTATGAAGAATGTCTGTATGTTTTAGAATTTTATGGCAATTCTTAATTCAATTAAAATCTGTGGCCATAAAAATTACACTTGGGAGGCATGAGTGCTCCTAAACAAACAGAGCCCTGTATCAAAGATTTGGGGATATGACACACTAATGACAACAGAGTTTGCAAGTAGTCTGTCTCTAATGAGGCTAAATGAAGTCAACAGATGTATTCACACATTCCTGAGTACAGCAACTGAAAAAAACTGTTTGAAAGACTGACAGTAATCCAAGCGTTTTACAGTCGTCTGTGTGTGTTCTGCAAGCAATTACCATTCAAAAGTCTCTTGGTGTTAAGGAGGTAAGCCACCTGTTCTTAACACACATGTTCCCTTGACATTCAGTCAAATCCCAAATAATGAAGTAGGCAGTTCCTTTATGTTAAGCAAGCTATTACAGCTCAAAACCAGACTGGAAAACTGCTCATTTTCTCGTTAATAACTATCAACATTTTATGTTGTTGTTGAAACTAGCAATCAAAACTAAACTATGCCATCCTGTTTACGGTGTGTGATCATGCTGCAATTCCTTCAAAATGTCTGAAGTGTTTTCCTACAGTGATTGCAGCCTGTGGTAGCTTAGTTTCATAAAACTCATTTCAGCACAGGTTACCACCTCTCTATATAGTAACTTATGTAATAAACATTTGTTGCACAACTTGCCTTGCACACAACCATTTAAAAAACAGACTGAAAGCCCTATCACTTGGTTAGCATCACCATGCAAACAATACAAACACATGCTTGCAACACCGCACTGACGCATCAAGCACTCGCTGGTCAAAGGGTGAAGGGAATGCCTTGAAATGATTCTAATGGATTTTTTTTTTTTTTTACCACTTTTTACTTAAAATGAACAATTACTCACTGTAGCACTCAACCCTTTTTCCCTGACCCTGACATCTCCAATTCTCTATTTTTACAATGACAGACAGAAGTGCTTGATGTCAAACATAGTTGATCATGATTACCAAGTCAAATTCTGAACTTTTTTTATTAAAGTAAGTTATAAAAACATTAAATTATAAAAACGTACTTTCAAAAACACAAACTTTCCCAAATTAGTTAGCCAACCATTTCATTTTACCTAAAAACAACATCTTTTTTTCATTTGCAGAAAACTAACCATGTAGAGTCTGTCAAATCGTCTACTGGGTAAATAAGGCATTGTTGCCAAGTTGTACAACAAAATGTTCTTTAATATCTGATGCAACATTTAATGGTGTCGTTACAGAGATTACAAACTTCTTCCACTGCCATATTATGCCTTTAAGAAAAGCAATTAACCAGAGATTGCTCCAGGTGGACTGTCCCTGCAATTGTTGTGCTGCAAGTCACTTTGGAAAACTAGCATTTGTTAAAGCAAATTACTATTACAGTCTGATCACAAATATAAAAAAAAATCTGAATTCAGAGAAGACCATTAAGATAGGCTACATAACATTCTGCTGAGATTCAGTTCACCTGCACTCTTGCTTGTGTGATATAACTAACACTTTACAGTGTCAATGACTGCTTTTCATTCTCCATTCTTCTGCATTTTCTTGACATTGTTGCACCAAAAAAAAACATTGTTGTATTAAATTTGTAGGATGCTGTGTCAGCTTCAGCTCAAAAAACACTTTAATTTTCTCATAATATACATTGCAGCATCAGCTCTTTTTTCACAGCATCTGAATTTAGGGATGCACCAATCATGATTTTAACTCCCAGTTATGATTATGATTCCGATACCAGTAGATGATTTTTTTATTATTATTGTTTAAATGTATGTTGTTGTTTATTTGCTATTACAGGCCAATAAACAAAACATTCTGTAGCCACTTGAAATTAGAGGCAACCACTTTTTGTCAAACCTTATTACGGAGCCCCGCACATGACATGCAGGAACAAACTAGTAGGCTAAATCGTGCGCACAATTTATTAATTTGTTTCCTCAATTTGTTAAATCATGCACACGATTTATAAATCGAGGGAACAAATTAGTAAATCGTGTGGACGGTTTAGCAAGTCAAGGGAACGAAATAGTAAATTGTGCGCATGATTTATAAATCGAGGGAACTAATTAGTAAATAGTGTGCACAATTTACGTTTTTTTTCTTGCACGTTATGTGCGGGGCTCCGTACCTTATAACTCCACCCCGCCTCAATCCTGAATGAAGTGCTACACACATTTTGGACTGCTTGTTAGCAATGCAAGTCTTAATAGTCTTATTTGAATAAGTACAGCATTTTATTTACTCAAGAAACACTATATACACACACCAATCAGGCATAACATTATGACCACTGACAGGTTAAGTTAACACTGATTATCTCTTCATCCTGGCACCTGTTAGTGGGTGGGATATATTAGGCAGCAAGTGAACATTATGTCCTAAAAGTTGATGTGTTAGAAGCAGGAAAAAGATTTGAGCAAGTCTGACAAGGGCCAATTTGTGATGGCTAGACAACTGGGTCAGAGCATCTCTAAAACTGCAGCTCTTGTGGGGTGTTCACGGTCTGCAGTGGTCAGTATCTACCAAAAGCGGTCCAACAAAGGAACAGTGGTGAACCAGAGACAGGGTCATGGGTGGCCAAGGCTCATTGATGCACGTGGGGAGCGAAGGGTGGCCCGTGTGGTCCGATCAAACAGACGAGCTACTGTAGCTCAAATTGTTTTTATTATGCATCAAAAGCACATTTCCCGCCAGTCCTATGCAAACTACGGCAACGTTTTTTTTAATAAAACGTTGATCGTATTGTGAGATTGAGAATTTTCTCTCAATCGTGATGCACTGCGACTTGTATAATTCTGCAAGGGACATGGCGATACCTAGCCCTAACAGACCCTAGCCCAGAAAAAAAGAGGCAAAGATCAAAATTTGGAAGTTAAAACGCACAACAACAACAAAGACACACACAGTCATTTGAAATCTCCAAATACGCCAATGCAGCTGCCTCACTGAGTTCAATCTCTCCATCTCTTACAATGAAATGTTTAAATAGCCACCTCAGAGGAATACCTGACCTTGAATTGAAGCGACAAGTTTAGTGTATCCACATCAGTTCAGCTATTGCTTGATTGCCCAAACTCAATGATTAAGGCAGTATGTTAAGGATGTTCAACGCCTTGGTGTTCTTGGTAGTAAATGCACACAGCGATACAACGCATCAAGATACTTCTATTGAGGTAAACATGGTCAAATATACCTTTTGAAAACCTTTTACAAACAGAACAACAGATGTCAAATACGAAGGAAAAAAAGGATGCTAAGGATGCCTTTCATTCAAAAGATGGACAAACAGACTACCCCTTCAAGCCAAGCATGAAGACTGAAGTGAGAGAGAGGTTTCATCTTGAAAGAGTAGAAGCACTGCTCTTTGTAGCAGCCCCCCGTGTACAAGAGCTCTTGATGGAAGGCAGAAAAACCCTGAAGAGATTAGAACAACTAATCTTCAGCTGCTACTTCAAAAATGTTGTTTTTCTGAGTCCTTTGATCTCTCATTTACAGATAATTGAATCAATCTACCATTTCTTTAACCTAAGGGGTAAAAGCATTCTAGAGGTGCACTCCCCACCCCTTGTGTCTGTGTAGACTGATTAATACTGGTCTGCGGCAGACTTTCATTAGCATGCATTTCAGATGGGACTCTAGCGGGGACAATGATACACGTATCAGATGATGGTATTAGTTTGAATATTCACAATATTTTCCACAGCAAGTCAATAAAAAAAAATGCTGAATAGTGGTGTTAAAGACACAACATACAGTGCTGACAGTCAGATAGATGGAAGTGCTACAGGTAGTGACACTTTTCCCCTCCCCATGTTTTTTTCCTCAGATGTGTGATAAGATTGGAGAGGGGCATGGCACAGGATGGATCACTTGAGCGAGCTGCTGGACAGCACAGAGCAAACGGCTAAACCTGTGCAACCCATTTGACGACTTCTGTGAATGTTCTACTTTTAAGCCCTATGGAAGTCAAACAGCTGGACAGCCTGACATTCAAAACAGAAGGGGAAAACCTGACCTTGCTGACGAATTTTGTAACATCGACACAATGAACTGAGCTGAATCAACACTGAACTGACTTGAGCTGAATAACGATTTCCGTTTGTAGAGCTGCTTATAGCTGAATTGAACTCATTCCATAACTAGGGTTGGGTACCAAAACCCAGTGCCAATATGGCACCAGTACCTATATAACTGGTAAGTAACCAGACTGAATCAGAACGTAGATTTCGGTGGCACTTAAATTCAAATGTGCTTTTGTGCCTTCGCGCTTTGGTTGGCGCAGAGCCAGAGACAGAATCTCTCAGCACTCTCACATATCACAGCTATTCAGTGTTTTCAACCACATAATGTTTATTTTACGTTTCAGACATTTAAATGCACACAATTACGAGCAAAAAATTCATGTATAGTTTGTTAAATACACACTGATGACTATGGAAGCGGCAATAACAATCATTTCAGTTATAATTTGACTATGTGTCTTATTTATATCAGATACACATTATATAGTTTACTCTATTCTTCTCCCAGTTCACCGGTCATTTACTTTCATGCATTTCGTGACACGTGGATGAATTTGTGTGATGTAAATCCGACAGATCCGATTCTCTAAACTGCGGCGCAAACTAACATGGCGGCACCCATTGTGCATTATAGATCAACTAACATGATCATTATAAAGGGTTTTAAATGACAGAACACATTCACTTACACATATTTGAAAATTAGAATAGCAGTTCATGACAGTTAACAAGTTTGTGAATATATTGAATTTAAAAAAAAGCAATACATCTGTCATACAGCACTATTGTGGCTGCGGTGTGCCACGTGATAAGCATGACACGTCACCATGGAAATAAGGAGATGCGTACATTTATTGTGTTTTGCATTTATTTATATTTATATATTTAAGTAGTTTTGTCGACGGTGGATGACCACAAAAAACACACAAAAAAAACAACAGGCACCCAACCCTATTCATAACTTTATACAGTTACTGAACTGAATTAACTCTGAACTGACTTGAGCTGAATAATGACACTATTGTCTTCTGGAGTTGCTTGACAGCAGACTTTAAATTTGTCTCATATTTGATGAAGATTGCATCATTGATTGTTATTCTCCTCTTTATTACGGTAAAGCTGTATTGAAACATTTGGTATTGTATAAAGCACTACATAGTACATAAATTAAGGTAACTGACTTATATAAAAATAATACAATATGTAATAATTAGGCCTATGTAAATCAAAATATGCATATGCAACATATGCATGTATGCAATGTATGTGAGCTATCACAGAAACCACTTTAACCCAAGAAAAAGCCTAGGAGAAAGTATTTTAACAACAAAATTACAATAAAATCACACACTATAATATTTTCTAGCAGTGATGTATCCACCAGAGACAGACTGTTTGGACAACACCTCCCTGACAAAGGCTTCTCTCCAGAAGAGCAGCTTGATAACGTGTGTCCAGCACAAGCAATTCAGAAGGACCTTCCTGATTATCAAGTTTGAATGAAATGCCACACACCCTCCTCACCTGTGAATCAGCACCAGGAGCAGAGAATTGTGCTTACCCTGCACAGCTATTCAATTAGTCACAGCCAATCTTATCCCTGGAGAAACTTCAAGAATAAAATAAACAGTCAGAAAGGAAATGCAATTTTTTGTAATCCGCAGCTGTGCAGAGAGATAGATCGAGTTAGAAAGAGACATAATATCTTGTGGCATGTAGAAAGAATCCATCTAATGGGGTTCGAACCAGGTGAGATTCACTGGCAAATGGCAGATAAACAGAAATACATAAGGGAAACGGGGGGGAATTGTGCAACTGTTTTTGAGAGGTCGGCAAACAAGAAAGACAAAGAGTACCTGTAGCCTAAAAAAACAGCCTTCGACACATTGAAACTATAAAAAATAAATTGCATTTTAACTTAGATCTGATTTGCAAATGCACATCTAAAATAATTCTTAATAGACTTCAGTATTATCACTTATCTGAGTCTACACCAGTGAAAAGAGCCACAAACTCCCACTCTTAAATTATAACCATTCATAATTCATCATCTACTAGATAAAAAAAAAAAAATTGCTCTCTTCAATGCCATAACCTGTGAAGATAACACAAAGCTAATTGAAGCCCCACAGGCTTGCAGATGAAGAATGCTTATATCTCTGCTGGGCTGGCAATCAGCTCAGAACTGTTCTGATATTAAACTAGCATGTCATTAATACTTGCACCTCTTGACCCCTGCCATGCAGCAATCCCTGCAGCATCCCTTTTTATTATTAACAAGAGCTATTTAAGCTCAGAATACTGATCTGCTGTTAAAAACTAGAGGAATACAGGATAACCGCCCGTTCGTCTCTGCCTCTTGACTTATTGAAGTGAGGGCTAAAGAGGCTCTGCATCTGAACATGAAGCCGACTATTTCAGTACACCGCTTGTTCCCAAGGGCTTCGATCGGCTGGCCCGATCAAAGCTACAACCAAAGTTTTCAAATGCACCAAACTGACAACTAGAGACTACCAGTACAGGGCTCCAGACTTTGACCAAATGGTCACATTTTGCAACCTTTTTTTTCCTGCAGGTGCAACTAAATTTTGTTAGAGGTCGCACTGCTGTGACCACACCGTTGCCCAACTGATAAGAGCTGCCATTTCTGTTACATATGAGAAACATCAAACGGCAAATGAAACTAAAGCGGAACCGAACCACACTACTCGTTTATCAGCTCGGAGCAATAATAGACAGCGCAGCGCAAGCTCAATCATGCAACGCTGTTGCTACACAGCGCTGAAAGATCCAGTGAGAAAGCGTTTGAATTCGCCACAGAATTAATATCATCGCTACTGCGAGATCTAGTGGGAAGTGTTCGGTGCAGAATTCTCTGATATAAACCATAGAAATCAGATCAAACAGCACTGACGTGGAAACCACGTGTACCATGAACGAAGTTCAGGGGTTTCAGTCCACAAATCACCAATTCACCATGGATTTAATGTAGTAAGAGAGTGAAATTCAAGCACTTTAAGGGCTTTCAAGTGCTTCACACTTTTTCCAGCACTTCAAAACTCTAAATATTATCCAATTTTAATGTTATTTATTTTTAATGCAATGATTTGTAAAACTAAAAGTTTAAAGGTGTATGAAAACGCAACACAAACAAGCACTTTTATTTTAAAAAAGACATGAAATTACCACTATAACCACTAGTTGGCCATTTCCACTCCCCTTTTCTAATATATGGAAAAAAGTAGGAAGTCACAAAGTCTCATGAAAAACAAAAACTTTTCTTCGAATTGTGACTGAATTAGACAGAAAACAAGTAAAGAGTTATTATCACTGAAGCTGTCAGTCAGTTCAGTGTGATACTATAGAAGAACAATTGTACATTTAATAAGAATAGATTATTTAAATTATCCCTATAAAAATGAGGTTTTCACATTACTGTTGTTCATAAAAGTTCATTTTATCTTCATATCAATTCAAGCTCAGTGCTTCACTGTTAAATTTGAAATAAACAAACATGATATATTATTAGTAACTACACTTGCAAAAAATGCAAAACAACAGCAATTTTATTCTTAAATTAACTTCTCCTCCAGCGCCACCATCTGGCGTCACTGCTCTCAAAAGTTAGTCTGGAGCCCTGCAGTAAATGTCTTGGTAGCTTGTATATTGAGAGTGATCCAGCGGTCATTTTCATTCCAATGCTGAAACACTTCTTTTAACACTTACAGCCCATTCTGGATTCATATGATTACTGATGTTGTTATTATTTATTACTCCTGGTGTCCACCATTGGTTTGGAGAAGAACCCTTCATCTACTCAAGCATTCCTTGAGTGCTTCCTTCATTGCATGGCTCGATCAAGCTGTAGAATTCCCTCCATGTCGACATCCCTCTCTGATTTCCCAGCGCTGCACAAGACCTGACTCAGCTCCCTGAAGATTAAACTGACTAAAAAAAAAATCAGATCCCTTATATTCTGTTCTGTTCTTTAGTGGAAAGTGACAGTAGACTCAGTGGACTGCACTGCAGCAAAAGCACTTTTGCATTATCAATGCAAAAAAAGGTGCATTTCATGGATACAACAAGGCTTTTATCTAACAATGACACGACAAAAGCGTTCATATGATTATAAAGTTACAGACCTAGTTGCAAGTTCAGTTAACCAGTCTGTCCAAAGGTCATCTTGAACAACCAGTGAGCAAGTAATACTATAGGCATGCAATTAAAATACAGAAGCGAAATTAATACTAGCTTTAGGGAGATGAGGCGAAAGAAAAGAGCCTGGTCATTTAAAGTCATTAATCTAATGGGATTCTGGGTTCTTCGCTGGCTCTATTGAAATATAATCCAAGTCTTGTCCCACTTTCAGAGTTTTTTTATTCTTTTTCATAACACCCATAAAACTCTCAGCATGAGTGCCACCCCAGGCCCAACAGTCATTTGCAAATTACCTCAGACATTTATAATGTTCTTGGGACAGAACCAAACTCATCTCTAACTCACAATTCAATGGTAATTGGGTCATGGACTTGGGGACAGAGCGAAATGAGTTATGGGTGATGTCATGGCATATATTTGTCCTGTTTTAAACTTTTACAGCACAGTCAGCATGAGAATCAGAAGGAGAAAAGAGGACAAACAAAAGCTCAATGGCTGTAAAAATCTTGATTTTTCACTTATCACACTACTTGATCTGTGAGTATCTTAATACCCATCATAATACCAATATTTACAACATTGCCTCAGGATGAAGAAAATAATTTTATGCTCAACCATAAAAATGTCTCCAAATTCCTTGTGGGCAAAAAAGGACAAGCCAAGGAGTGAGTTAAGTTTGAAAGCTACTTGATAAATCAAGTATCACTGAACCGCTTAGGTTACTTAGATACATTTCAATGGTAACACTTTACAATAAGGTTTCACTAACATTAGTTAACTCCTTTTGTTAACATTAATTAAGAATGAATAACATATCTACAGCATTTATTAATCGAAATTCATGTTAATTTCCACATTTACTAATGCATTATTAAAATCAAGATGTGTTTGTTAACATTAGTTAAAGCACTGTGAACTAACATGAAAAAACAATGAAGGACTATTTTTATTAACTAACGTTAACAAAGATGAATAAATACAGTAACAAATGTTGTGTTCATTGTTAGCTCATGTCAGTTAGTACACTAACTAATGTTACCTAATGAAACCTTATTGTAAAGTGTTACCATTTCATTTGTTATTCAATTTCAATGATTGGTAATCATATTCGAAAAAGATAAATTATTTGAATATCCTTTCTTCATAACTCAAAATAGAACACCACATGATGCAATAAGTGTTTTACATATACAGTATGTATAATAAATAATTAATTAATTAAATAATTATATATATATATATATATATATATATATATATATATATATATATATATATATATATATATGCTACACAAACGTAAAAAGGTTGTTTTGGAAAGCTTACGTACTTAAACGGAATTAAGATTTTTTTCTTATACACATTAATTTTTTAATTAAAAATGTTGATAATGTCAATGGACACGTTATGCGTCAACAGCCCACAAATACATATTTTGAAGATGGTGAAAAATATCCAAATTAATAAAAACACCTAAAATTTAAAAAAAAACTATGAATCCAAGAGCATATTCTTCTAACGTTCAGCTAGAGCAAAACACGCGCTGAATTATCATTTTAAAGAGGATTTTCGACAGCAACACAGCTGTGCACTACAGGCTGACACATGAGATATTCTTGACTCACCTATAAAAGAGAACAGAGCATTGACTGAAGCCCATGCAAAATTCATTACTGCCCAAAACGAGTCTCCATGGCATGAGCTGGCAGAGCTGCTCAGATTTTCCAACGGACTGCGTAAAGGTACTAATGCAGACTCAATCTGCCCATAAAGTCCTACAGAAAAACATGCATTTAAAGCAACAAGCATCTCGCTTTGCTTTTGTCCCAGCTGCTCTGCAACTCAAACTTACACACGCTCACCCTGTTACTGCGCTTTAAGACTGCGTAAAGAACAGGAAAGCTCTAGGTTATGTATATCTGTAGATACTAATGATTATTTAAACACTTACTGGGCGTGTAGATGAAAATCACTGACAAAACGAAACTTCCACTAAACTGCTAAACTCAACTCCACTGCGGCTCAAATAGTCTCTTCTATAGTTAAACGCAGTTTTTATACAAACAGCAGAGATTTGAGAGGGGTAAATATCACTGTTTTAAAGCTAAAGCTGTGTTTGTGCAAACTAAAAAGGAGTTTAAAATAAAAACATGTTGATACGGCGCTTCTGATTTTCTCTACAGAACGAGGTTAGCGCGGCTAGCTGTAGCATTTCTTCAGTTATGAAGAGGCAAAACTGCACTTGTTTTAAAGAAAACACAAAACATGACTTACCGATAGAGTTTTCTTTGATACAGCTATCCGTAAGTGATCCTCAAATGTTTACCAAGTTTTAAAAATGAGATGTGAACTTAAACTCTCGTTGACAGCATCACTCTATGAGCCGCCATCTTCACTCAGCTATGATGCTGCTGTTGGCTCGAGACGCTCTACCTACCGAAAACTCTGGAACAAACCAAATCAGTCCGTCCGATGGGGGGAAACCTACGGTAACTCATAATTTTGCATGACATTATCCGAAAGATTTGTCAAAAGTAAAGATAAAGTTGGATGAGATAAACTCTTTTAAATAAAAATTGAGGGCTTAGAGCAATATATACGGGTTAAAACATTTTAAGAGCTAAATCCAATTAATTAAACCCCCCGCACTGTAGTCAAATTTGAGAGACTCGTTTCTAACAGAGTGCACCTCCGAACAGATTTTTTCAGGTAAGGGCACAAACAAGGACCAGTGTGAGATTATCGTGGTTATTTTGTTGACACATTTGCTTTTAAACTTCCACCTGAACTTTCTGTAAAGTGGTTTGAAAACACTATTCTACAAGTTTAAACAAAGCATAATTTATCATTAAGACACAACTCAATCAAAACAAGTTTAATTTGGCAATAAAACTACTTGCGTGATTGAATAAGCAAAACTTTCGAATATCAAGCCCTCTTAAAAGATTCGGAATCCCCGATATATCCCACAAAATCACAGCAGTTAATATGTAACCTTTTAGCGCCCCCAGGCGATGAAAACTCCCTTAGTACGTACAACGTTGATTCCCTGCAAATCAAGTTAGTTTTAATGAGGTGAATTTCTGACACTTGCTATGAAACTATTCATATCTTTATCCATATAAATTACCGTTCAAACGTTTGGGGTAAGTACGATTTGTTTTGTTTTGTTTTATTCAGCAACGATGCTTTAAATTAATCAAAAGTTCATTTATAAAGACATTTATAATTTTACAAAAGATAAATGCTGTTCTAAAAGAAACACGGGAAAATGTATTACCGTTTTCACAACGTTAAGCAGCACTACTGTTTTCAACGTTAATAATAATAAGAAATGTTGCTTGAGCAGCAAATCAGCATTAGAATGATTTCTGAAGGAACATATGACACTAAAGACTGGAGTAATGATGCTAAAAATTCAGCTTTGCCATAATAGGAATAAAATACATTTTAAAATATATTCACATAGAAAAGTATTCAATTATACAATTTGAAATAGTAATATTTCACAATATTATTATTTACTGTTTTTAAACAAATAAATGCAGCTTTGGTGAACATGAAAACTTGCCAAACCTAAACTTTTGAACAATATTGAATATAATGGTTAGAAAAACATACACAAAAATAAACTATTAGTGTTTTGATTTATCTTTATTAAGTAAACTCTACATTTTTAATATTGCTTTGTTCCAATTTAGTTTTTCTCTTTTCCCCATTTATTCTAAATTACATCCTCTTGCAATCAAAACAGTTTCATATTTATATGTATTTATATAGATTTTTTTGTTTGTTTTTTTTTTTCAACCAAGCTACACTTGAAGAATACAAAAATATCACAGTACATTTTCTACGCAGTCACTCTCCACTAGTGAGTTCCAAAGCTGGGGCCGGTGCTGAAAACATGGGAATCTGGCAGTGACGTTTATTGACCACTCAATTACGCTAGGCCGAGGGGAGCAGTTAACCGATTTTAAAATGAGAACAAAACAAAATTGTGTGGTTCGACAAAATCTTGAAATATGAAATTGCGAAGTCGATTAACAGTATGGGAAATGACTTGTCCAATAGCTGGAGTTCAGATATAAAAGAACCCAATTTAAATGACAGGAAGCCGGAATTGTTTTGGACTTAAGTCACCGCTGACATCTAGAATTAAAGCTGTGTAATCTGGTCCAGCCAGACTTCTCTGTTCCAGCACTCAAGCCACCAACATCTGACCGGAAAAAGGAACTCACAGAGCAGTCAGTAATAACATTCTTCCATTCCTCATCCTGCTCTCTGCAGACACACCATACTATACAAAATATTAAAAACAAAAGATAAAACAAAAACATTGAAGAATCCTCACCCGTACTTTGATTATTGTTTCATAATAAAGGTCTCTTTTATTATTTTAACAAAGTTTTGTTTTCCTCATTTTTACACTGCCATCCACTATCCAGCGTTGAAATCCTTAATGACCGGTGGAGGCTCTGTTCTCCAGGGTAGAGGAATGTTGCAGTATGAGTCTGACATTTAGTGGTTTTGTTCAAACGTGAACCAAACATCAACATAGCAAGTGAAAACCTTAGTCCCCTTATCAACCACCTAAATAAACTCAGGGGATCACAAAACATACAAATCAGTGAATGAAAGATGTTAGGACACAGATAAAACATAGAAAGCCATTAAGTTACTTGACTGAACACACTAAAAAAGAACAAAAAAAGAAGAAGAAGGTCAGACACAACACTGGGATCAACAACTCGACGAAGGAGGGACCCACTGACTGGAGTAATTCACTTGCCCCAGTATCTCTTTGCCACATTCTCATGACTTCAGGGCCTGAAGGACTAAATTTTCAGTCATGTGAGTGGGCTTGTACAGGAAGTTGGCATGGCTACACTTCCTATCGAGGGGAACTGTGTGTCGGATTGAGCTGTGTTAGTGGTCTGGGGGAGAAGACAGCTGCAGGTGATTGGGCGTCTATGTCCCCGCTGGTCTCTGGAGTAGTCATGGTGAGAAGGTGGCCATCTCCAACGAGATCCGCTGCCATAGTTCTTTTGTCTGTTTGCCCCTCTTCAGGTTCTGCAGCACATCGTTGAACTGCATCATGCCAACTGGTGTCAGGCAAAAAGCCCCCCGGGCACTTCGGATGATGTTCACAAAGTCGTCGTAGTCTGCGGGAGTCAGATGGATCAGCCTGTGGTGGATATACTGGAAAAAAACATAATCAGACATTAAAATGAATTCTGTCCCAAGGTTATTTTAGTTATGCATTTTAATAGAGTTACTTTTTTTTTCTTTTTTTTACTTTTTTCAAATTTAATTTCAGTTTAGTTTTACTTGGTTCCAACAATAGTTTTGTTGTCGTTATTTCATTACAGTGTTCATATTTTATTATAAATTGCAGTTAGCAAGCCTTATATAATATTATGCATTTCTGAGTGAAACATACGAAGCCCTTAGCGGGACATGGTGATGAAAAAAATATGAGATGGTAGGAAAAATGTGTTAATGCTTTTGCATTCACTCACAAAATGTTTGCATCCCTCTGGTAAACTTGTAAATACATTTATAATTTTACAAAAAATCCATTGTAAAATCCATTTTAAATAAATGCTGTTATTTAGAACTTCTTTATCAAAGAATCTTGAATAAAACATCATCATGGTTTCCACAAAAATATTAAGCAGAAAAATTGTTTTCAACACTGATAGTAATAATAAATGTTTTGAGAAGTTTTGTGTTAGTATAAAACGTTTCTCAGGGGAACGCAAAAGTTCTAGTGAAAGAAAAAATATGCGAAGGAAAAATTATATTTTGTGTTTCTGTTGCAAAAGATTGTTGGAGTAATGCAAAGGTTTTGTAAGCAAATCAAAAGCACTGAAATGCTTCCATCTCATTTTTCCTTCATGTTCACTTAGGGGCTTTGCAGAAACAGGATATTCAACAAGTGAAAAGGACCGTTTTTAAAAGGAAGAACAACTTGTTAAATTTTTTCAGTGTTTGTATTGTTGCTAGCATGACAAATATCTTCACTGATTGAAAAGTTAATAAAAGGTAATAGATATACAATGTGTGGATTTCCTTTATATTGACATTGTTGCTAGACCCATTGTTTGTTTTTTTTATGATGTAATGGGCAATTTTTCCTAGCTTTAAGCTAATCAACAAGACAAAAATCATTCAGCTAAACTCGAATCAATATTTCATGTTCATGTATTTATTTTGCAAGTAGATAAATGCAAGAATATTTTAATGAACAAATAATACATGATGCTTTGAATTGAGGGTTTTGAGTTGAGTTTCTAGCTGTAAATGTGTTTACGTATCGTTCAACAGCATTTCATTACTGTCATGCCCTTTTGATCTCCCTGTGGTTAAACGTGTGCAACAACAAATTCATAAATATTCCTGTTACTGGATGGCACTAACCTGAACCTGTTTTAATAAAATGTAAACAGGTCATGAAGCATCATGTCCCTGGATGTTTATAGGGACACGCAGCATATGGAGTGCATTTCCCACCAGCGACGTACAAAATGACTCAGTGACAGTCTGGGTAGGTTTCTCTTTGAGTACAGCCTCTCGGTCCCTCATCTCATTATCCACGCATGGAGAGAGTGGATTAGAGCTGGCACTGTCTCTCTTTCACATTTACCAAACATTCATTTGCAAAGATTTACAGTGGCAGACATATGGTAGAGTCTCCCTTGATCTGGGCATTTTAAAACACAAGGCCACGAGAGCGCAATGGCCACTTGTGTAGACAACCACGTTGTTTGCTCATGCAACAACTTGAAACCATGCAACAACTTGAAATAGCAAAATAAAGACTCTGAGCCGGCTAGCAGGTAACTGCAAGAGCGTGTCTGTGTGTGTGAGGGAGAGATAGCATGTGCGCTCCTTCTCTAGGAAGCAGCTCTTGGCTTTGGGCTGTCACAGTGTGTTTGATGCTCTCTCATCAGTATGCTCCATCCTGTGAACAGACTCAGGCTTCCCTCTCTAGCTTTAACACTCCAGAATTGTTCATGCACAATTTATATTCAGTGTGGGCGACAAATGCCGTCACAATCCAGCCTTGGCACCACTCAAATTCTCTACTTGAAACTTAAAACTAAGTCTAACTAATATGAAAACGAACCTTGAGATGGTTGCGTCGCATTCAATATAAAATGTCAGCTGTGACGGATCATCTCCTGTGTTAAGAGTGTAATTTTAACCGCTTCTGTCAGCGGAAGAATTCATGTTGTTCTTTGATCACCATCACCATCATTATCATCAGGGTACGGATTTATTTCAGGATTTCATCCTATTAGGGATGTTATTAGTAATAATGTCTGTGATTAGTTCCCCAGGCTGCATCTTAGGGATTTGTGAATCTGTACCTGTAAGTAGGCCTGCTGGCAGCGCTGCACAAGCTGGTGGAAGGCAGGAGTGCGGAGGTGTGCGTGGATATGTGCAGGGTTTAACCTCTGCAGAGCCTCCATAATGATCTCCTGCAAGACGAACGGACTAAGAACACCTTTCGCTGCCCCCACACAAAACTGGTACACGTGGTTCACACCTGAGGAGAGAGGCAGAGGGAGGAAATTAAGGAAACTTTACAAAACTAAATTAATCTCTAATACATTGTATTTATGTTCTTTTAATTCTTAAGTTTTTAATTTATGATTCTGTTTATTTATAATTTATTAATGTTTAATTATACATTAATTATTCATATCTTTTCTAATATTTTTTATTTATAGCTTGCCCCATTATGCCATTTTAAAGGTTCCTATTTTTGTTTTAGTCTCCTACAACAATATACATTGCACATCACATCATTTCTCAAAGAGTCTGAAAACGGTTAGTATGAAGATTCAGTCTCTCTAAACCCCTCCTTTCTGTGTGCCTACTCTGCTCTGATTGGTCTCATGGCCCAGTCTGTAGTGATTGGTCTACTGCTTATAGCACATGTCGCAAACAAAATCGCCTATTACTATATCTGAATATCAGTTCCGGAAGCTTCCTCAGCATTTGTATGCAGAGTGATACGAACGACGGTGTCGGGTTTTCTGTATCAATTCCAGCGCAAGTCCTCATCCTTTTGAAGTGCGTGCAAAGTGGATTTGCAGCACTGAAAACAGCGTCTTTTCGACATGTTGACAATACGAATCTAATTCTTCTAGGCCTCAGCTACAACAACAGTGTTTGAGGGTAGGTAACAGTAGATGTTGTTCGTGGGCAGCCATAGGCTGGCATTATGCAAATTTGTGGAAGGAAGTGAGACTAGAATTGCTGACGACTCGTTTCAGCAGTTTAGATTCGATTCTTACATTTAAGAGACAATAACTTTATTTGTGGGGCACTTTGATCTTTAAAACTTTGCCGACCTTTTACATTCACAAACAGCTATATTACACACTGCATGAAAGGTAATATTTGAAAAAGCATAATATTTCAAAAGGGGCATTTTAAATTTAAACCCAAGTACAAAAAGCACTGTTAATATACAACCATTTCAATAAGCTAACTTAATCACCCCTTTCTGGTTGTGTCTTGCCTATCAGCGCATTGCTTTGCTTGTTCTGTTTCCCTTTTTCCATATACATAAAATCCAATGAGCCTAAATGTCCAAGACATCACGTAAAGATCATCTGCATGAATAACTTATTTAATAAATCAAACCCAGACAGGATGCTTTACAGAGGTCAAGTAATTTGAATTCTTTGTGTGGTGAAATTTAATTATGGAAGCTCAAGTGAAATATCACCCACAAGTAAAACACAATCGGTAGAAATGTTAAGGCGAACAACTTTGGAGGAGTGCATCTTTAGATTGTCCATAAATTGAGGAAAGCGGTTTAATAATTGAATTAATATTATATTGTTGCATTTTTGTCACATTATGTTTGCATTTCATGTGCATGTTGAGAAAATATAGAAGAAAGGGTCCTAAGTTTTTACTACAAAGGGCCAAAAATAAAACTTGATTGAGGGCCGTGCGCTAAAAGTGTTGCATTATATCCAACTATATAATAATAATAATAATAATAATAATAATCATCTCTACATTCAATGCAAAAATAAAACTAAAAATATGTTAAAACAAAAAGATAACTTAGAAATAAACATGTGCTTCAACTTAATTACACTAATGCGTGTTCTTGGAACTGCAAGCATTACCAAAAATATGGAATTTAATAATCAGATCAATTAACAACCCGCTAATTTGATTTGTCGAGCTGTGTTTCAAGTGTGCTGATATTTTGTATTAAAAGCAAGTGGGATGTTTCACTACACCTGTTTGTGTTGATGATGTTTCAGACCAGAGTAAGAATTACAAAGTAAGACCAGAGAGTATCTGGAGCAAAAAAAATGGATTTTCAGAGAACTGATGTTGGTGGAGTGATAACATAGGGGAAATTGTGGTCAGTCCATGAACACAGACTGTTCATAGACTAGCTTGGCAAAAACGGTTTAAATATTTAACCCAGGATATCCTTTTATAAGAAAGATGTGGAGGTCCATGTCATTGCCATCTGATTAGGAAACACATCCATCTCAGTGGGGACCATTAGCAAAGCAAGACAAATAATAAACGGAGCAATTCCAATAGGGTCCTCACACCATCGGTGCTCAGGCCCTAACAAGCCATTTCATAAGATGCCTAACCTGAACATGGCAAAATATTTTCTACTTCTACATTTTCAATTGTAACATTTAGCCCCATGAAAACTGGCAACATGCTGCAATCAGCATGGGATAAAGCTCAGAGTAAGAGGAAAGGCATCGATATGTCAATAACTCTGCTGGAGACTTGCTGTTAAATCACCTCTTGTCCGCTGAAGGCAAGGTAAACTGCCAACACATCATTTACAGTCCATTTCAGCTATTATAGCAGGTAACAGGAAATAAAATGGGATTCTAGAAAACATGTTTTTCCTAAAAGCCATATTGCAAATATAAATGGACATACCAAGACGCGCAGCCAGGCCCAACAGCCATTTGACGTCTTCTGTGTACGGGGGGCTACGGGAAAAGTTGTTCGGATGATCGTTGTGGGCCCTCCTTCCCAACATCTCCAAGGCCAGCATACCTAAATAAGGACAAGAACATTTCGACATCAACACTCTGTACTGTACGACACTGTACTGATCAAGTATTGAAATAACACATGCACCCAAACATCCTAATCTCCAGGACTTATGAGTACTGATAAAACGGAAATCATGCCTTAATTAATATTTCTCACTGTGAGAGTTCTTTGTGAGTCCTGCAACATGGACACAACCGACCTCTCCCTCACCTTTCTTGATAATTAATCACCACAATTCAGGACCAGATGGATCCTAATGGGTGCAAAACAGCAACATAAGGACAGGCAAGCCATGCCCTAAAGGATCTATGTAATTAGAAATCAGGCGTCCTTACCGACTCTGTAGGCCGAGTGGAGGTAGTGCAGGCCCTGCTGGCTGATTGGTTGACTGTGCTGCTCGTCTTCCACAGGGAATGGTGCGCTGACCAGTGATGCGGGCTGGGATGAGAGTCCTGGAAGAGAAGTCCCCTGAATGGCCTGGATGGTGGAGCCTGAGTGTACTCCTCCTGCTTGGCAAAAAAAGAGGAGAGGATGTTCAGAGGTGTCTCTATGAATTTGCAAACTGTCCAATAGCATGCCTTCTCAATAATCTCTGGTAAACTGTTAAGAACTGTAATGAACTTTCGTCTGCACTGAGTTTAAGGTGCACTAAATAACTTTGTTGCACTGGCCTTGAATTTTGTATTGACATCTATTCTTTTTTTAGTTACCAATGCCATTGTATAACTTTTTGCAAACACACAAAAATATTTCTGCTATTTTCTGCATTTCACCTCTGCTCTAGTTTGTTTAATAACCTAGCTTTCTAATAAACCTGGCATTGTATACTATGAATGTTGTTGGCTCTGTGACAAATGGCTTATGGCTTATGTTTCTCATTTGTAATTTGCTTTGGTTAAAATTGTCTTCAAGCTAAATTAATAAAATGTAATATTTGTCACCCATGATTAAATAATACTGACTCTGACATCTCACAATTAGATCCAATTTTGATTCAGGGAGTCACAATCCAATTTTGAAGTGATTCCTGATGCATGTAAATGTTGTCTTACTGACTGTTCTGTCATGTAAAGACAATTTTGTCAATGTGAGTTGCATCTCCTAGACTATGACCTGTCCAGTGACAGAAGCCTTTATGCTCCAAACTACAGCCAACTTTTGTTGGTGTGGTTACTGAAAAACAGAGGCCATTTACATTCCTTATGAATGAGCTATGAACAAAACACAAAATATCCATAAAATTGAATAAATTATTCTTGAACATTGTTCAAATTCAGCAACATTCACACCTGTATGGACTTCATATGACTCTTGTTTGCAGCACGCAAGATATGAGCTGCCACTCACTGGTGATGCAGTGAGCAGTAATAGTGACATGATGCATGCAAATTTGTCAATCTTGAAAGGCTAAGCAAAACTAGTTAGTAAATGAGCGTCTAACCAATTGTTTCAAAACCCCATTTTTTTGCGTTCCCATATGTTCCAATGAGGTGTCCTTAAATAGCCGTTTTAATTCTATGTACATGCAAATAATTGTAAACGCAGATTTTAAATCTGATGAAAGTACTGTTAATTTCTTGAAAATTGCTGTAAATTGTAAAACTGTATTTATTCAGAATTGTTTACCTTGGATATTATGCCCAAAACTGTGTTCATGTTAAAGGATTAGTTCACTTTAAAATGAAAATTACTCCATGATTTACTCACCCTCAAGCCATCCTAAGTGTATATGACTTTTTTCTGAGTTATTAATAAATATCCTGATGTTTCCAAGCTAGATACTGGCGGAAGCTAGATATTTTACTATGTTAAGTTTTAAATATGGATTTTTTTTTTTACACAAACGCATGGCTTCGCTTCAGAAGGACTGTGTGGAGTACGTTTATGAAGAATGGATGCACTTTTTTGAGCTTTAAACTCGTGAGCCCCGTTCACTGCCATTATAAAGCTTGGAAACTCAGATTGTGTTCATCAGAAAGTCATATACACCTAGGATGTTTTGAGGGTGAGTAAATCATGGGGTAATTTTAATTTTAAAGTGAACTAATCCTTTAATTCTACACCTAACTTGTCCTCCTTACCTGCCACAGTAGTGCTAAGAGGCAGGGCAGCCTCTGCAGTATGGTATGGGTGGACAGCGATCTGAGTCATGGACGGCACTGGAACGCCAGGGAAAGTGACAGCAGTCGCTGCCATAGGAGGATGAGGGCCAGTGGCCACAGAAAACGGGTACTGAGCACCAATAAAAGCAGGGTGCATTCCCTGAGAAGACAAACAGACGCTCTTAAAACCAGCTTGATACGCCTTCCTCGCGTCATATACCTGCCATTGAAAAATTAAAAGCCACAAAATTAAGTTAACCAAGGGTATAGATGTAAAGATCATTATACATGTATAAACAAACTGGTATGAGTCTATTTATATTCTGCCAGGAATGTTGTGCTATGCATCAATGACTGCCAAGTAAGCGTCTGCATTAGTGCTTAAATTTAGTATTTATTACCTTGTAAACAAACAATATTACAGACTGAAATAAAAATGCTAAGCACAGGTAATTGAAACCCATAAATCATATTACTAGGAAATGAACAGAGCTCATACCTGTGGGTAGGCTGCCCCAGAGACGGGGAAGACAGCAGGACGGGGGACATGCTGAAGTGGGTGTCCCAGGTACTGTGGGGTGCAGACGGTGGGCAGATGGGTTTGGATGGTGGTGTAGGGATGCAGGCCTGCCGTGTGTGCCATGGCTGAGCCCGGCAGCGCATGCGATTGGTATATGGTGGAGCCGACGGAAATGACAGGTACTACGGCGGCTGCCGTAACTGTCGTAGTTACAGCCGAGACACCTGATGAATCCAAAACTCCGGTGTTATCCAGGATACCGCAGCCTCCCTCGGGTGCCGTTCTCCCTGCTCCACCATTGGCCCCGCAGCGGCCGGACCCCTCTCGCTGGGCCCCCGAACCACCACCCACTGTTTGCTCGTACAGCCAATACCACTGGTGAGCAACCTCAAACAAGACCTCAGGATATACACCACCACCCTTTGCAGCCTCCTCAACTGCCATGCAAGCTTTCTCTAGCATCACATTATCCTGAAGAGAGAACAACGCAGAAAAGTGCTGTTTAAAAGCAACAAGCAGATGATTTCGATATCATTAGATTAAAAAAAAAAAGAAAAAGATTATTATCCTGTGGATATGTACAATGAATGCTGGACAGTACCTGCTCCTTGCACTGCACCAGTGCTCTTTGAATCTCGTTGGGGTTGAGGGCATGAGCGTGAGGCAGGCAGCTCAAGGCCAGCTCTGCCGCAGCACGCACCATGTTGGGATCCCGTGCTCGTGATGCGCGGTCTGCAAGTGATGCCACCTCCGGAGGTGTGAGGTGCCCATCCCAGCATTCCACCAGTATGTTGAGGGCAGCACTCCCAATCTCCATGGCTTGGCCTGTGCAAACACAACAGAAGAATTCAAAATCAAACAAAAGGCAGGTTTGCCCACCCATTTGTTAGATATGGATGGATGTGAAGTTAATACAAGAGTATTCTATCCTCATTATTGATCGTTACAAGATTGTGATCTCGATTCAAACACCCACGCAATCTCATTCCTAAATGACAATGTGTCTATTAAACGTTTGACAAAAATCACACCGGAACATTCAAATTCATATGTCATGCATAGGTATGAAACAGCTTCAGTCTTTTCAACCACACAGCAGGGGTGTAACTACAGACTGTGCAGGCAGCCACATCACAAGCAGGCCCCTGTCGGCGAAGTGACTCCACAGGATACTTGCGATACTAACATTTCAAATGAAATGCGCTGGTTTGAGATTCGAAATCACACGTCATTCAGGCTCTACCGCTTACTGCCGACCATTTCATATATATCGGAGCATGTGAGTGTGATCACATTAACGATAATTAGCTGAGCCAGGAGAAACTGTGCATCTCTTTAGTTTCATACAGATTACATTGCAGGAGAATATGTGTTTTAAAATGTGAAATTCTAAAATAAAAAGTTAACATTTTTAAATCTGTTTTATTTAAAAGTAGACATTTCAAGCTTTCTTTGGACGTATGTTTCATGTTTGAGTTGCGTTTCAGAAAGATTCTCAAAGAAACAGCTGAAAGCGCAACCTGTTTATTTTCTTTATTTTACAAAAGCACAAGGTTTTGTTGTTATTGTGAGTGTGTACACATAGAAGTAGACCATTTATAGCTTGATATTAATGATATTAACTTAATAAATAACTTAATCTATTTAGTTTCATATTTATGTTTAAATATTAGGGTGTACTCGTACAAGGCACGGTTGCCTTGTACCATGCC
This sequence comes from Rhinogobio ventralis, assembly GCA_039654625.1. Lineage (NCBI taxonomy): Eukaryota > Metazoa > Chordata > Actinopteri > Cypriniformes > Gobionidae > Rhinogobio > Rhinogobio ventralis. The sequence goes on from CM077204.1 coordinate 26,694,766, forward strand.
CGAGCGCAATTGTCCCCCCACCCCACCGGCCTGCACTCACATTGCACTTAACATACCAGGCCGGAGCACGCTTACATCATTCACAATGCAACTTTTTGTTTTGAAGAATACAGGAAGAAAACCACTTTCGCTAATAGACTGCCTAATAGATTTATCATTTATGCTGCGCAGCGATTTTCACTTGATTGCACTGCACATCAGAAGATTATTACAGAGGCAGCTGACTTTGATGGAGGAATTTACAGCTTTATTCACAAACTACAATTCATATTCATCAATAAGGTGAGAACCAGGACCGTTATAAACCTAAAAATACTTTAATTAAAAAGTGTATCCAAGTAGTAATAGTTTGGCGTTTTCTGTCGTAATGATGACAGTAGCGCACAGCTGTTCCGTGCTCTGGCGCAGTTAGCGATCACACTACATGCGTACCGCGCCCGAGCCCAACCGAACCGCGCTCTGGCCCACCTCTTCCAAGCAGGCTAGGGCCGGCTAAATGATCCGCGCCCGGGCACGGTACGGAGCACTCACACTAGTCAACAAAACCAGACTTTGGGGGGTCAAACGCGCTCGGGCATGGTTCAGATTGCCTAGTGAGAGTACACCCTTAGCCTATAATATTATTTTATTTAATCTATGTTGATTATGAAAAGTGAACAGCATGCGTAAGATGCTACATCATAAGATGCACAGTATATTGGGAGACATGGAATGGGTCAAACATGATTTTAACCACATCATACAACACATACGAAAATAATTATCTTTCTGCTTTAAATACATTTCTTGAATACATGTCTTAATTACAGTAGACCTATAGATAGTTATGATATTTAAGGCTTTAAAGCAATAGGCTATGCTATAGTGTTAAATGGTATAAATAAACGTGTCACGCATCACAGAGCTGGTGCAAACTTATCCATATGATCAGATCAGATGCTTTTTTTTTTTTATTTCAACTGTCATATTTGTTGTGTGTTTTTGTTATTGAGAGAAAAGCGTGCAGCACATATTCATCTAAATGGCGTTTTCAGAAGTGTAGACGGCGTCTTTTTACTGCAAAGCAAAGTACGAATAAAAATCTTGTGTTAGAGAGAGACGCACACAAATAGAACTGTTCAATTTAATCTTATCAGAAATTTATGAGATACTGATTTTAGTTAGTCTAAATTAAGTGAGTTAGGCACACAAATTCGCTTATATAGGGTTCCCTTCTAGACACGAGCGCAGAGTGCGTTTGCTTCTCAACTGTGCCATCTTAATAGCCTCGTCACTACTAAGTTACGCCACTGCCACACAGTATCAATATTTCTGTTACAAATATTCTTATTATCACAGAAGTACTGGGATAAAAGTGTATAGTTCGGATAAAAACACTGATGTCTAAGAAAGCGATCAAAATAGAGCAAAATCACCTTTTGAAAGTAACTTGGCACTTTAAATGACAATTATAAATCACAACATTTTTACTCCACTAGGTGGCGACAACTGACTGTTAAAAAAGTATGTGTTATTGAATCATTTATTCAAGAGATTTGTTCAAAAATGCTGATTCATCCAGTAATGAAAAAAGTTAAGTATTTATGAGCGAGTCATTGAATCATTCATTCAAACTGAGTTTTTTTTACATAATTCTGATTAATTAAATAGACTGCAGTAATTAACTTTTTGTCAGAACCTCTAGTAAATTACATTATTTTGTTTAATTGTCTGTTCAGAATTGTGAGAATCATGATCTCTGTTTGAAACAAAAAAAATCCATCCATCCATCCATCCGAAGAGATAAATATACTCTAGTATAGTACTACATTTCTCTTTCATACTGAATTGATACTCTAAAGCCAATTATATGAATTTTAAATATTACATTTGCATTTCAAAGGGGATAATCATTAATCATTTTGACGTTTGTGATCCCTGCAGATTACACAATTATCTCTCACCTGTAATCCAGGATACATGTGAGGAATACGTCCTTGACAGCCAGTTAGGAGACACAAAATTATGCAGGCCGAGGGCATACAGGCCAATCTCAAAGGCACACAGATGCAGGTTGCGGTGGGGCCCTTGGTGGCCTCCACTGGCAGAGGGTTGAGTGAAAATGGAGGTGGAGCTGTTTCCTCCAGCTTTAATAAGCACAGTCTTGGCCAGCTCGAAGTAAAAATGGGCAGCTGCCTCAGATGGCTGGTTGGGCACGTGTGGAGCATGGCATTCAGGCCGGCGGCCTTTATACCTATAAAAAGAGAGAGAGACGATGTGTGTCATAAATTGAAGACGTAGAGGAACAGAGAATCTGTGCTGAATCTAGGGCTGCACGATTAATCGAAATCGAACAGCAATCGCGATTTGGCTTATGTGCGATTATGAAAGCGTAAAGGCTGCAATTTTAATTAAATGAATATATGCCCAGCGTTTTAGTGAAGAGCGGCTCTGTGATCAGTCAATTTACGTCTGAAAGCACTGCGAGTTTGAGTCGCTTATAACGTGCGTTTGAAAAAAAAAAAAAAAAAGACAGCGGTTAATAACATGTTTTAACTCCTTTTTGTGAGCTGATGTGGCTTCTTATCACAGAATGAGGCAGACGATTAATTATTTTATAGTATTCTATACAGTGATAAACTTTATTACTATGAAAATACCCGAGAAGGCTTGAACTCAAATACACCATATATTTACTCAGTCATGTGTTTATTGTCTTCATGTTTAATCAAAGCGTTTCTATCATCTTTTTATTCAGCTCAGCTACACAGCTAACTTCACATTAGGGATTTCCTGAAAACGTCATTATATTACTTCTCTCTGAGTCAAATGTGGCGTTTCCGCTCGAGGGCGCCCTCTGGCTTCCAGTATGAATGAAACGAGTGTGTTTAGTGCCCAGCAGTGCTCACTCCATCCTAGTCTGGGTAAAAAATAATACTTCTCTAAATAAATGTATATGACAATCCATATGTTTTTCTCCAGTGTACAGGAGATTTTTCCTTACAGTGGATTTATAAGAGGCTCATATTTCATATTAAAGACATAGACTCATTCTTGATTTTGCATACCTCCTGACAAAAATTAAAGACGCACTATGTAAAAAATTTTCAGTAACATATCCAAAAACCACTACGCCAGTGTTATATATTTTGTTCAGTTGAGTACTTACAATATCCCAAATGTTTCCAACTATTTGTAAATCGTGAGAAAATTGCTATTTAACCAAGGAACCGGGACGTGTGAGGGAGTCGCCTGTCAATTGCGTCATATCTGCATTACCCTCGGTTTCCGGTTTTATTTTGCAGAAACACTTCCTACTCTTACTGCAGTGTGCAACAAGTGTCATAGCAGCCGCCGAGCGAACGCATAGAGTAACGTCATAACATCATTTTCAACACACTCAAATATATCTAATATGATAAACAGAGCTGCGTTACCTCATACTCATGACCGGAAAAGCGGAAATGGTACCGGCGACTGTGGCATAATAAAAGTCCCGCTGCTTGCGAGGCGTGTGCTGCGTTCATCTTATTAACAATTGCTCCAGGGGCCTTGCTCAGCTCCCACACCACTCAGTCCTGCTCTGCTTCATACTACAGTAACGTTAATAATCACATCCCGATTCTTTTCCACCGGCTGTCCCACATGTCCCAAGATTCTGCACTCAAACTAGGCGTCATCAAACTACGCCTTTGTTTTGAATAGGCGACCTCTAGTGGATGGAAAAGTTACATAGTGCACCTTTAAGAAATTGATATCACAGATTTTTATAATAATAATAATAATAATAATAATATTATAATATTATATAATAAATCCTTAGACATTTCCAGTGATTTTTAAGTCAAAGGCTGCCTGCATGTTAACAGGTAACCCTGCAGTTTTCTGTCAAATATTATTATTATTATTATTATTATTATTATTATTATTATTTGTTATATGATTGTGATTGTTATATTTATTCTTAAATACTCCATTTTTTAATAATGAAAATGTTATTGTAATAGTAATATTATTATTATTATTATTATTATTATTAGCAATAATAATAATCATAATTATTATTATTAGTCATAATATATAAGCACAAATATACACCCCATTTGTAAAAAAATTAAATAAAAATAATAATAATAATAAATAATAACAAGCAAATCACAATTTTAACCAGAATAAATCGCAATTAGATATTTTCCCCAAATCGTGCAGCCCTAGCTGACTCTGAAGTAAAACAACTGATTCAGTCAATGAACAGCTACTAAATTAGAGATTTAGTTGTGTTTGTTGAGGGCTCAAAAAGAGATGATGATGTACAAGCACCTAAAAACCGAGACCAAACTCTCATAAGGGGCAATGAGGGCAAAAAAGACAGGTTTGTCTCACCTGCTGGTGTCAGTACTCTTGGCTCTGGCTCCTCCTCCAGCTCTGCGTGAGCCGCTGGATGACGATGAGCCCAGTGAATCAGAGGAAGAGCTGCTAATGCTGTCACTGTCCTGGCCTCTCCCCCAGGAAGCAGCTGTCCAACCCCCTCTAAGTGGGCGTCGACTAAGAGTAGGAGAGCTGTCTGAAGTGGTCTCTGGAGCACTGCTGTCAATGCTTGCCATGCCTGAGAAAACATCAGAAAGAACATGACATTTTTATACTCTCAAATTTCTCTTTGAAGAGTTAAAAATAATATACGCAAATTAATATATTACATTTGGAAATATCATAAAAGTAAATTACAAATAATATATATAAAAAACTATTTAAAAAAAGGCTAATGGGTGAATTGATAACCTTTGCATTGATCTATGACCTCTTTTGACAAAAATGAAGTGCACAGGTGCTGCATCAAATAATCTCTTCTGTCTAATTAACAAACCCACTGTCTTTTACCAGTGTGTTTCTTTTTCTGCCGTACAGGTGATCCCCAGCAGCGTGTGCCGTATGCCCCACGGCCCCCCAGTGCCAGACGACTGGGCACGGTGCCCTCAGGCTTGAAGGGTGCAGCTTCGCTCTGCTGCTCACAGGAGGTCGACTGCGCACCCTCTGCCACAAAAAGAATGAGATATAAAAAAAAATAATAGGTAACTAGATCGCTACAAAGTCCACAAGGACAATAACATTTCAGTAGTGAATTTCCCTCAACACCCACAACACTTTGGTAAATGTGGTTCACCTTGATCTCTGTTGTCAGAGATGCCCTCTCCCGTTGCTGTGTTCTGAACTCCACCAGCCGCTAAACCTCCCTGCTGCCCTGCCGCTCCCCCACCGGTCACGCCCTGCACAGCGGCTGATGTTGCTGAAGGGGTGTGCTTTGACACTCCCCCCGTGGCGCCGCTGGCACCATGGGTGGCGTGTTTGGATGGGCTCTTTTGGCTGCTGGTAGCTGGTTTGCTAGAGTAAAATGAGCTCAGAGTCTGAGGCTTATGGGTCTGGCTCTCACGGTCAAGGAGTTTGTCCAGAATCTACACATGGATGAAACCAGACATTAATACTTCAAGACATTTACTGCATTTCAAACACTTTTTATTTGAGAGTTAAAATATGGATGCCAAGTAAAATATTAAAGTGAAAAAAATATGAAACTGAATTTATTTTGTCAAGCATGCAGTAAAACTGTAATATTGTGAAATTATGACAGTCTAAGTGAGCTTAAGATAATTTAAAACGTTACCCAAAAAAAAAAAAAAAAAATCTGACCCCAAACTTTTGAACAGTAGATTTCCGTCCTCCTACTATGCTATCATAAGGCTTCAGGAGACTATGTATTTTAGCTGATGTATATTAGATAAATAACTCCAAAACACTTGCCTTTTTAAGCTTGCTTTGGTCATCTTTATAGGTGATCATTAGTGCTAGAGCCAAGTCTCCTTTTTCTCTCCGTGTGCCTTCACATAGCAGAGGATGCTCTGCCTCACTGACTGTTGTCTTCATACCTGATTAAAAAAAAAAAAAAAAGTAAGAGAAAAGGAGAGAGACGATTTAGAGAAAGAATATCTTTAACAACACATATTAGTGCTGGTTGGTTTTGTGTTTTTTCCACATAAATTGACTCTTACCAAGAGCTGCAACAGCAGCCTCAAATCCCAGCTCCTCATCACCAGGCATTTCATTGTTACGGTTCCGGCTAGGAGGTCGAGAGCCCGTGGGAGAAACCACTGCAACAGGCAAGTGATAGGAAGAAATATGAAAAATGAGCATGGGGATTTTGGGAGCACTTTTTTAAAATGGTGGGAAAAGGTAGATGTGTGACTTACCAGGGGTGCAGAGTACATCAAATATGAAGCTCGCCAGCATGAGAGGTAGAACTGGCCGATAGTCACAGAAGTTTCCATCACGGAGCTGCTCCGCTCGGTCCCTTATGGAAGTCATTTCTACAAGACCCAGAGGAATCTTCTTTAGGAGAGCCACCACCTCTGACTCCTGATATGCCAGCTTCACCTAACACAGGAGCAGAATTCTGGGACTCAAAATACTCCACTGCACATTTGAAACCACACTTTGAAAGCATCAAAACCTTACATTGCTTTTTTAATTTGTGGTTTGTGTTATATTGTGTGTTAATATAAGTGCTCAAATCTCTGCAATTTGTGTATGCCTCGTTTGCTAATGTTAATGTATATTATTTACATTTATATTTATGTATGAATACATACATGTAATGTAAATACTTTTATACCACTAACAAACAAGAATACAATTAGCATTAAAAAAAATTGCATTTGGAAATAACCCCTGATATTACAGACTTCCTATTTTGACAAAACTAGACATCCCGAACAACAACATATATTGTTGTACTAGTACATCACCAGATTTATGAGAATAACGTCTGCTTTACCTCCAGAGCTTTAGTAGAAGCCGGTGGTCTCTGCAGCTCCAGGGAGAACATGCCAGTGTTGAAGGCCAGGTTATGGAGCTCCAGCCTTTCACTCAACACAGTCAGCAGAAAAGCTACTTTAGACAGGGTGTTAGTGGCCACCTGCGTCTGTTTACTGGTTGACACCTTACTCTTTTTACCCTAAACAAGACAAGGAGAGATTCAAAGGTGGCCATCAGTATGATTGTAATGTCACAGCTGAAACTTCTGGGAAAGCAATGAAAATTTCGGTACCTTTGTCTGTGGTTGCTCCACCTTCAGGTCGGGCGGATTAGACAGAAGATCTCGAGCAAGTTCAACAGCCAGTCGGCAAGCGTCATTACTGTAGCCGTGAGCATAGAGAGCCTCAGCACAGGCAAACAGTATCTGCAAAAAAACATTATACCATTGAAAACTTTTTTATATTATGTGCAATTAAATTGAAATTAAATAATTTAAAACAAATAATTAAAAAAAAAAAGATTGTGGGCAAGCCATGAAACTATTTTGCAACAACTATTTTACATATTTATAAAATGGCTAGTTCCAATACTTGATTATGATTGGCTGAGTTGTGTTCAGAGACATTGTAAAAATACTCTATAAACAAACTTGTGACCTCATTACATTAGTATAACTATATATACACCACCAGTCAAAAGTTTGGAAACTGTACTATTTTGATTGTTTTTGAAAGAAGTCTCTTCTGCTCACCAAGGCTGCATTTATGTTATTAAAAATACAAAAAAAGCTGTAATGTAAAATAACTGTTTTCTATTTGAATATATTTTAAAATGTAATTTATTTCTGTGATGGCAAAGCTGAATTTTGAGCATCACTACTCCAGTCTTCAGTGTCACATGATCCTTCAGAAATCATTCTGATATCATGATTTTCTGCTCAAGAAGCATTTATGATTATTATCAATGTTGAAAGCAGTTGTGTAAAACATTATTTTTAGAACTCTTTGATGAATAGAAAGTTTAAAAGAACAGTATTTATCTGAAATAGAAAGCTTTTGTAACATTGTACTACCGTTCAAAAGTTTTGGGTATAAATTGATAATTGATCAAAATAAATTGATCAAGTGACAGTATAGATATTTATAATGTTGCAAAAGCTTTATATTTCAGATAAATGCTGGTTTTTTTTTACTTTCTATTCATTAAATAATCTTGAAAATAAAATTTTACACAACTGTTTTCAACATTGATAATAATAATAATAATAATAATAATAATAAATGTTTCTTGAGCAGCAAATCGGCATATTAGAATGATTTCTGAAGGATCAAGTGACTCTAAAGACTGGAGTAATGATGCTGAAAATTCAGCTTTGAATCAGAAATAACAGAAATAAACAGCATTTTAAAATATATTCAAATAGAAAAAGAGTTATTTTAAATTGTAAAAATATTTCACAATAATGCTGTTTTGCTGTATCCTGGATCAAATAAATGCAGCCTTGGTGAGCAGAAGAGACTTCTTTCAAAAACAATCAAAATGGTTTCCAGTGTGTAATTTGTTGAATTAATCCAAGATAAAAGTTATTCTGTAAAGTTAAACATTTTGAATGGACAATTTTTAACAGAAGCTATTAGAAGATGCACTGTATGTGCAATGCTTGAGTACTTTATGGGGGAAAAAAAATTCACCTCCATCCTGCCCTCCTGCTCCAGAGGTTTAATCCCAGCAAAGATGTCTGGCTCTTCCTCATGGTTGCCGTCTGCAACCCCTCTATCCGCTCCCTCTTCTGAGGCAGCGCTAAGATAGTAGGCTTGATAGTCATCTTCACCCACAGCATCTGCGCCTGCTGCTGCCTCAGCTGCCTGAGGTTCTGGGGCCCCTGCAGCTCCGCTTCCATCTCCCTCTCTGCGGCCCCTTTGAGCCTTGCTGGGGAGTGACGCACAGGGCCGAGCATCGTCTACAGGGTCCTCGTCTCCTCCAGTCTCATCCAGGTCTGCCTCCACCTCCACCTCCACCTCTTTCTCCATAGCTACCACTACCGGGGTTGCAATGGAGCTCTCCTTTGAAAAGCAGGCATGGGCATCAGCAGCAGAGGGCAGGCCAGCATGCGCCACATGTTTAGTCTCAAAGGCGCGCTCTTTTGAAACGTTACCGCTGCTGTATTTGAGTGGCTCACGGAGCAGTGGGCTGGGTGAAGGCAACATCTCGGGAGGAGGAGGAAGGAAATCGAAGGTGTTGCAGGCCTCCGCCCCGAGCGCCAGGCTGGAGCCATCATCCAGACTCAGCTCTGCCATGTCAGGCTCTAGAGAGCTGTCCTCACTGCTGGTTCGCCGCTTTGCGCCAGGGTGCTTCCCACTGACGCCACTCGAACTTCCACACGAGCCCTTGTTGCTCTGTGTTAGCTTGGCCTTACTACCAGCTGATGGGGAGGAGCTGCTGGCTTTATACATGCCTTTACCTCCCTCCTGAAGTGAGAGAGAGACTCTGCCACCCAGACAAACTAGCACGCCTCCGCTGTTCAAGCCAGACACTCCTTTCCTCTTGCTCACAATGGTCTCCTTAGGGCGGACAGCCACCTCCTGCTGGGGAAGATGGGAGTTGCTCCTTGACTTATGTTCAAAGGAAGTTCCTTCTGACGCTCCACTGCGAGCTCCTTCTCCTGATTCCCCACTGGTCCCAGCTTTAATGCCCCGCTGCTGCTGCACTGCCCTGGCCCAACAAAATGAGGCGATTTTCTTATCTGCGCTGCAATAGGTGATGCCAGGTAAAGGGTAGGCCACTTCCCAGTTGAAGTAGCAGCACTCAACAGCTGGTTTGAATCCCTGGAAGAGTTTGTCCAGAGACTTGCGGTGCTGCCCTCGTTTTACTATCTCTATTACCTTCAGGTGCCACTGCTTCAGCTGGGCGGCAAGCTCCAAGCGCCTGAGGAGTCACAAAAAGGGAAAAACGTTATCTTACCTTAAGTGATGACAAATACAGCCACAAATCTTTAATTTGAGGAATTCTAGATGAACATAAATAAGAATCACTAGTTCTTTAGAGCTGAACCAGCTGTACTAACTTGCTCACCTCTGGGTACTCATGGTAGGGTCTAGAACAGCCAGTCTCCATAAGACAACCATCTCATCACACATACTTGCACATGCATGTGCCGCGACCTCTGTTTGTCCATTACTGCGACCTGTGTGCCCGCTGGCACTGCTGTGAGAGGCGGATGTCCTCACACTGTACCACCAACCAATGATCTGGAGGAAGAACAAAAAGAGCAGCAAGTATCATTAGAATAATCCAATATTAAGCATATACAGTCCACAACAAAATATTTAATTTCCTTCTGAAATAAAAATGTAAAAAATAAAATGGTTTGAATGCAGGCACAAATGTTACAAGCGTTTGCAACAGGATGATGCCCTAGATTGTAAACTGTGGCCGGGTCAGGTTAGGTACCTGTTCGTGGGTGAGACACTGTTCGGTGAGTATCTCTAACAAAGGCGCAGCATTGCTGTCTCTCCTCTTAAACATCTCTCGGACGATGGACAGAAGGTTCCAGATGCCCTCTGGCTCTCTACCTCGCAGGGGCCTCAATAGACAAGCCCATTCAGCAGCTGCCGGCGGCTCAGTGGACGACAGGTACATAGAGTTCACATCACTGAGAACAACAAGCGACAAAATGAACAGTTAGTTATGTTTGTGGTCTAAGAAGTATTATATAAAAAGAATGTATCATTATTAAAATGATGGCCATTTTAAAACAAATCAATACTGTACAAAACAAGTCTCTTTTTTTGTTTACACACACACACACACACACACACACACACACACACACACACAAAATAATAAAAACCAGCTCAACTATGCCTGGTTAGGAAACACTGATTCAGAATACAGATGACAACAGGAAACGGTGCTACACTGTAGGTAGTACCAGTCTGGTTGCCTTTACCTAAACACAACCGGTGAAGGGCCACAGAACTTGTGCAGGGTCTTCTTTATGTTGTCACTGAGGGTGGACTCATCTAGATACCAGGTGCTCTGGTCAGAGGCTGAAGGGCCAGCAGTAGGATCTGTTGAATCAATTGTCAAAAAAGAAAAATGAGGATTTACAAGGTCTGCATTATCTTCAAAGAAAATTTGAAATTCAGAAATTCATTAATTGCAGTTTGTAGGTCAGTCCATACCCGGGGCTCCACACACAGTGTTAATAGCGGTAGACTGGGAGGAAAGAAGCTCATCCAAAAGACGCTGAGCTGTCGGCAAGATCTACAGATACAAAACAGTGAATCACAATAAAGCCAGATATTTATTTAACATCAGAGACAAATTATCAGATAAAAATTATATTTAAGCAATAATTTAAATATTTGTAAAAACATTAATGTTTAATATAATGTTATACACATGTAGATTATGATGGAATAATACAGTCTTTTTGAAAAAAATATAAAACATTAGCATTAGCATACCACTTAAATATTATTGGTAATTGTTTTCAGCCTCATACTGTACCAAGTATTTACAGAATCACACCAAAGCCATGACCACAGAACTGTGATACAAACCAAACTGTGATAAATCTGAGCCATCACACCCTAATACAGACAATGAGGCCACCGTGTGCACTTCATCACAGTTATTTAGAGCTGTGCAAAGGCACTTTAGAGTTCAGAGAAGCCAAGGGCAACAAGACCATCTCAATTTATAAGAACAAATAAAAAATGCATGCCTCACCTGCTGTGGGAGTTCACTGATGAGGTATTGTGCAAACTTCTGGAGTTGATCCCGCTGTAATCTGGACAGGGACTCTGACACAGGTGCTCGAAGACACACCGCAGAAGCCTATAGCCAAACACATGCCAAGAGTCACTGATATTTGAAGCTGGTCGACATACATAACTGAAATTAAGCTTCAGTGCTTGAACTTCTACTCACTAGTGCAAACTAAACCGAGAACAGGCTGCTCATTAGCACACACTCTGTGCATTTCTAATGTGTCTGGAGGCTTTGATGCCTTCAGGTGGCTGTCCCAGTGTGCCGTCACCTCCAGCATGTGTCTCCACCATGAGCAGAAAACCCCCCATTTGCAATTTGCCCATACATAATATATGAGCTCTAGACAGACATGCTTTGAGCCGATCAGAGCTAATTCTCTCTTTAGCTCATAGTGAGATTATTAAAGGGAATGCAGAATGTCCCGTGGGGGAAGCATTGTGAACTGTGTTGGCTGTGTTTGGGAGATGGAGGACGGGGAGAGAGAAGGATGGATGAAGGACAGACCTGGAGAACTGCACTGAGGAGGATAAGGAGGATGGAAACGTTTAGGATTCCTGGACAACACAACCCAGAATGACTGAGTGACAGAGTGCTGAGTGGATTAGCCACGTGGCTGAAAGTCTAACTATGAGAGACCACATACTTCCATACACAATATCAACGGACCCTTCAGACATTTCACACAAAATGTATATTAACTTTTTAATCTTCTTGATGCCAATCCTCATTATGATGATATTTTTATGAGGGACCCCCATCCCTCCCAAAATATAAAAGGATATATATTTTAATCATTAAAAACCTATTTATTAAGTTGGAGAAAGACACAAAATTTATAATAGTAAAAATGAACTAAAACATAAGGCCTTCCTGTAGCTCAAACAGTAGATCATGGCGCTAATAACTCTAGCACTATGGGTTTAAATCCCAGGGAATGCATGAATTTCAAATCTATCCATCTATCCATCTATCCATCTATCCATCCATCCATCCATCCATCCATCCATCCATCCAAAAGGGTTAGTTCACCCAAAAATGAAAATTCTGTCATTAAGTACTCACCCCCATGTCATTCCAAACCCGTAAGACCTTCGATCATCTTGGAAAACAAATGAAGATATTTTTGATGAAATCCGAGATCTCTCTGAACTCTCCATAGACAGCAATTTAATTAACACTCTCAAGGCCCAGAAAGGTAGTAAAAACATTGTTAAAATAGTCCATGTGACTCCAGCGGGTCAACCTTACTTTTATGAAGCGACGAGAATACTTTTTGTGCACAAAAAACAAACAAAAATAACATCTGTGTCAGACTCCTACACTGTTGACGTAGTAAATACAGTCCAGGGCTTTCAAGTTTCGTTAGAGCTACGCCAGAACGCCGGCTTACCATTGACCGATGCCGTTCACATGAGCACTACTACGCATGCGTGTGATGCTGACGCAGGAGCTGGCCAACGTAAACTGCGTAGAAGACTAACACAGAGGTGAAGAAATTGTTGAATAAAGTCGTTATTTTTGTTTGTATTTTGCGCACAAAAAGTATTCTCGTCGCTTCATAAAATTAAGGTTGAATCACTGGAGTCACATGGACTATTTTAACAATGTTTTAACTACCTTTCTGGGACTTGAAAGTGTTCATTAAATAGCTGTCTATGGAGAGGTCAGAGAGCTCTCGGATTTCATCAAAAATATCTTCATTTGTATTCTGAAGATCAACAAAGGTCTTAGGGTTTGAAACGACATGAGGGTGAGTAATTAATGACAGAATTTTTGGGTGAACTAACCCTTTAAATGTAATGCAAGTCACTTTGGATAAATGCACCTGCCAAACGCATTATGTTTTTATTGTTATACATATATAGATTATTGTACTAAAGCCAAAGTAAATAAATATATTACATTGAAAAAAATAAATATTAAAATGTCAAGCATTTCTTCAACTTTTTGTATTTGTACCGCAATAAATATTGACTTTAAAAAGCTATAAAAAAAGGAGGAGGAAACTAAAACAATTTTAAATTTGGTAAATGTATTAGGTAAACTTTTTTTCAGGGACCACCTAGCACCTCTTCTGCAGATTCCAAACACCTCATTCAATCTGACCATTATAGCAGTGTTCTTCCTTTTCAAATTCAGGTACTGCAATATTAAATGGCTTTGGGTTCTTGCAATATTTGGCAGCTCAAATAAATGGCAAATGTGAAAGTCACGAAAACTGGCTAAAAAGACAGCATTCCAGGTGGTTACTATTCCAAAGCAGTTTAGGGGAAATTATGTTCATTTTGGCCAACATTAGGACCCTTTATAATGTTTTCAAATCAGGTCAGTTAAAATGTTTTTTAATCCAAGTTGTAATCAGCATAATTAGTATGGTGAGATGTATTGATGCAATTTGAGCTGTGAGGACAGTCTGACAGCTCACTACATGTGAAAAATAAACCTCACAAGCCCACTCAAGTAGTTAAAGGGCACAGCAATGATGATGTAGAATGAGAGGTCTAATGACTGACACACAAAGTTTATCGCTGGTGCATGCCCCTCTAGCCACTATATATACAATATTATAATCCAGTAGTATCAATGACTGTATCTTTCCTGATGTCATGTCCTGCTAAGGATTTTGAAAAACTCTGCAAGAAATGCATTATACTTTGTGACAATCTCTGCGATACTGTCGAGTAGGTGGGTTAAATGTCAAGCCTGAAATATTTGAACTTCAGGCTGTGGTGTGAGAAAGTGATGGGTAACCTCATCAGTCACAAGCCTCAATACACAAAGGAGCAAATGAAGAGATTCTGCAGCAAAACTATGATTTACTGAAATTCCTATGTGGCTGATAAAGGTCTCATAGTATAGCAGAACTAAGAATATATGGTTTATTCAATTCTCACAATAGCACAATAGACACTAGCGCTGTTTGCAACACACAGGAATGCACAATGATGGTAAGTGCATTAAAATGAAACACTCTCAAAGCTTTTTGCCTAGAAACAGTTTTAAGATAAGAGACACCTAACCTACAGATATGGGCAAGTTTCATTTTGCAAACACTACCTAAAGAGTTTAATTCTCATCCTTTTTCCATTTACTTTTCCAAAATTAAAATATTATATACAAATAAAATGCAATGGAGTTCTAGCGACAGTTATAAGAAACTAAACAGGGAATTGTGTATTTGATATGTACAACAAAACCAAACCACGCAAGAAAAGTTTATGCAAAATAAGTTTGTTATAATTTCCCCCAACGGCAGTAAACAGAAGACAAAGCTCACATGCAAATGCTAAACGCCACCCACGGCCCGGGCCGCCGGGTCTATCTGACTGTGGCAGGCTCTCCTACGGGGGAGTGGGATATCACAGCAGTGCAGATCCTTCCCTCCACCCTCCTGACTCCACAGGGAGGCATCAAACCTAATCAAAAGCTTCTCAGTGCTCTCACGCCCACAGTCACTCCGCACTGATAGAAACCTAGAGACAGATCGTGCATGTGCTGTACGTGAAATCTACCCCACAGATATGTCCATCTGAACCAGGCCATTGTGCTTATTAAAATTCCTGTGAATATGTTGTTTTGAGACACAATGAGAACTGTTGCCTTAAGTAGTTTTTTTTTTTTTAATGCATTCATTTTTTCGAACCTTAAGGGACAATCTTAACTATGCTACAAATGATGTTGCAGTGTTAGTTCACAAACAGACACATTAAAATATGCTTTTCTATTTTAAGCTCTCTATTTTGCCCTAGACCTAATTCCAGTCTAAACATAAAGGTCATCTCAGTAATTACACTTTACTTAAAATAATAATAATAATAATAATAATAATAATAATAATAATAATAGAAATACCAGGAAAGGTATTTGTGGATGTTTTTTCCACAAATCATTACTATTGGTCACTATTTGCATCTGTGGGTTTTGCAAATATTTAACCAATGAAAAGTATTAAAAAGAGCTTGAGACTAAACCTCGCAACTCTATTGGATCATCAAACTGTTGGTCATAACTCCATCTCCCAGCCTCTATCGTGAATAAAGTGTTGCATGCAGTTTGGACCATCTCTGCTTGTTTGCAATGCAAAAGGAAATAAAAAACTGGTTCTTTGAATAAAGTAGAGCTTTTTTTTACTCAAGAAACACTGTATAAAAGGCTAATGTTTTATGTATTTGAGGAGCGGAGAAGAGCATCTTAGTCCAGAATTTGTTGTTAAATTATAGTACCGTACGTAGCACTTCATCTTCAATAACATGAAGACAAAAAACATGTGCGAAATTCTCAGAAATTCCCTGATCAAAAACCTTGCAACACAATTTAAGCTTTAATTTGGTAAAATGTTAATAATACAATGACACATGTAAGTGTCTGACCATATATAAAGCCACTATATCAACTTTGACAATGCAGTGTTTATTTTAAAAATAGCGTTTTTTTTCCCCATTTCCTGAAAAGTAGCATTTTTGGAGAAACAAGGTTTCCGGCCGACAATATACATTACGTTTTCAGATTTGCTAAAAATTACATTTAACATTGATAATAAATCATCTATTAAATGTAAAAATAGGCTAAATAAAGCATGCACAATTAAATATCCCATTTAAAAAAAAAAACTAATATCATACAATAAATTATACATATATACAATGTATCCCAGGACAATGTGTGCATCTACAATCTCTTACATTGTGAATTCTGAAGAGGCAGAGGGCCACAACATGAGCACACCATTTGGCTCCTGCTCCACAGGTGCAGCTGCAGGAAGTGATGCGGCAGCGGTCAAACATTACAGCCACATTGTAGGCTCCTTTTGATTGGCCGGCCTGGGGCGACACTACTGTGGCACTGAGGTGGAAACCTGTTTAAGAGAACAAAAGCATGTCAGTCTTTAACACATTTTAGCACAAAACTAGTTCACATTCTCCTCACACTCTGGATAAAAACGTCCTAATTATCGGGGAGTCGGTTTAATGTCTTTTGCTTTGTTTTTAGAGGGATTATTCTGAAAACATAATATTTTCACCTGATGCAAGGAGGTATTTAAAAAATGTTGGGAAACATTAATGTTTAAAAGGCTGAGGGAGTTTAATGACTGTTAGACTGAATGATATAACAGCAAGTGAACTGTACACAGACCATACAGGAAATGAAAGACATCTGAGATGGAAAGAGAGAAAGAAAGAGCGTCCAAATGTGTGCGTGGAGTGTGTGTGGAGAGTCGAGTGCAGGGGGTTGGCCGAAAGCTTTTACCACTGGACAGCGGCCAGCACTCCTCTGGCCAGTAAGAGCAGAGGTGGGGGTGGT
Source organism: Rhinogobio ventralis (assembly GCA_039654625.1). Lineage (NCBI taxonomy): Eukaryota > Metazoa > Chordata > Actinopteri > Cypriniformes > Gobionidae > Rhinogobio > Rhinogobio ventralis. The sequence goes on from CM077204.1 coordinate 26,711,629, forward strand.
GGATGGTTTCAGCTTATAGCTCCTGTTCCAAATTCAACGGGCCTCCTCAAGCCAACTCTACTACACTGCCTCTTTTTTTTTTCCTTTCAGTCTACCTGTCGGTGCCAAAAGCACCCCTCTATTTCTTTATTCCTGACCCACATTCTCCTGTCAGCTGTCCCTGATAAAATAAAAGGCCCAAAGATTTCATAATCAATCTTGAATAAAACATTGTATAAAACAGGGTCTTTCTTTAATTAAATGAAAGAATATAATATTAGTGATATTATTGTATTTACGGTCATGGTAAAATTAATCTCTGATTAAACTGATAATTTACCTCACATGAACCACAAGTTAAGTGACTGAATGGGTCTATCTGACTCATATCCCAGTGGGCAATGCAGCAATGTTTGTTGAATCGACTAATAGGTCTGTAACAACAAAGGAGTTTGGGCATGTCGTGAAAAGGCTGATCCTTGAAGCTTATGGTCTTTTTAGCACTGTATTCGCACTATGAGGTTAAACACAGTGCAAAGGGAAGAGTTTTGGAAGCACTTCCCGTTTAGGTGCAGCTGTTCTGTGTCAGACTGTTCTGGCTCCACTCTGTTGGAGTGACTGAAAACATTTGATTTGGCCTTGACAGGCAGTTAGGAGGTCAGTGTGGGGAGTTGTCACTGATTGGTCAGGGCAGTTAGAGGAGGATGGTGTTTTTATGGTCTTTTCACTATCATATAATTGATCATAAATCCCCCTAAAAATCTGCTACCACAATGTAAACAGAAATCAGTGAGCGAAACTCACATAAATCAGAACCACCAAACACACGGAGTGGTCAAAATGCAACCAAAAACCTAAAGTATGCTTCTGAGGAACAAGCTAGTTGGATTTTTACCTTCTCAAAGTTAGAGATAGTTCACCCAAAAATGAAACGTATCTCATGATTTAATCGTCCTCCAGCCATTCTAGGTGTATATGACTTTCTTACACAAGTTACTCTTTTGGCGCTACTTACGTACGGTCGTCTGTCTGAAGATAGTTATTTTAGGCTATAAAGATTTAAATATGGATATTCTTCATACAAAACGCATGCTTCTTTTCAGAAGGCCTTTATTAATCCCCTGCACTTTTTTTGACCTTCAAAATCTCATTTACCATTCACTGCCATTATAAAGCTTGGAAGAGCCAGGATATTATTTTAATATAACTCAGATTGTGTTAGTCTGAAAAAAAAGTCATACAACACCTATGATGGCTTGATGGTGAGTAAATTATGGAATACTATCCCTTTAAGATGTTTAAATACCAAGATCACTATTATTATTAGAGCTACTGACACATCTTACCTGGAAGTATCTGACTCATTTAATAACACATTTCTAATGTTGAGTGTTTTTTTTTAAAAGACCAATTATGATATACAGAGAGCAAGGTGACCAATATATTGTGATATAAAATGTAACTGCTTCGTATGTCTCAATGTTCATTATCAAACAAACAAAGATCTCAAATATGCAAAACCTATCCCTACCTATATAAACTAGACTGGAGTAATGACTGCTAAAAAAAATTCAGCTTTGCCATCACAGGAATAAATTGCATAAAATATCTTTCAAAAAAGTTATTTTAACTTGTAATAATATTTCACAATATTACTGTTTTTACTGTATTTTTGATCAAATAAATGCAGCCTCGTGAGCATAAGAGACTTTCATTAAAAAATATCTTACAGACCCCAAAATTTGAAATTTTTTTGCCTTTTGAAAAGTTGTCAGCATTCTATGGGCAGTTTAAAAGCTGTGAATCGGCACACAGGCAGACCCGTGGAGGGAGTGTGCGTGTGCGAAGGATAGGTCAGGCTTGGGCCAGCTGCATCATGATTTCCCTCTGCTGCTGTATGGCCCTCTGCCTCCAACAACAGCATTAATTTACACAGCCTGAGCTCAAACCACTTACACATACCCACAGCCTTATGTCCCATGCCTCTGGTTCTCTCTCAGGCCATTTGAAGACTTGGCATTGAGCATGTACAGAGCACATCAGAGCCAAAGATGGCTCTAAACACAAGAACGGCTTATTTAGGATGCAATTTTAAGATTTGTATCCTAAAAACAATTAAGATTTACGTGAGAAGTGTGCGGCAAAGCAATTCACCTAAAGGGACTTTTCGACCAGTTTGGTCGAATGACACGGTAAATGCTTCTGGTGGATGTGTGGGATGTCTTTGATTTCTCACCTATCTGCAGAGGGTCTTTCACAGCTCTCACCCTATAGAGTTGCTCACCACGCTGGAACTCATCAGGGCTGCCATTGGCCAAACAAGAGTATAATCTGCACAAACAGAAAGGAAATGTAAAGTAAACCGAGCAGTCAACAGGTCATACTCTAAATCGTATAGGGCATTCTGGTAATCATAAGCATAAGCATAAAGTTAAAGCACATGTATTAAAAACCAAAAGCTGATAATATATTAGCGGTCACAAGGTCTGTGGGCTTTTACCTGATGTCCTCTTCGTTCTCTGGAAAGCTCCAGTACGCAATCCGCAATTGAAGCTGCTCAGGAACGGGAGGATAGACTTTTTCCACCACTTCGAAAGGAATATGGAATGCCACCTGCTTGGCAGATAGCTCCACCAAAGGGATGACTTGTCCATCTAAGAAAGGAAGTGACATCTGAGTTACGGTTTCTGCTTCAGGTAAACTACATACTCAAAGAATTAATGACATTAATGGGTATTTGGCAACAATCTCAAGGCCTGTTCACTGTGAAAGTTCTGTGCAATAAACAATTTTAATTTGAATGAACAGCTGCTAAAGCGTCTGTTCAGACCAACACAAACAGCGACACACATTTAATTCAGTGCAACTTGCCATTTCTGAGCGAAAACAGTTTCAAAGTAAAACCTACACCAAATAGCGTAGTCACATGCACAGAGCTGTTGCTGCTGTTATATAAAACTATGATTTGATGAGGTCATAAACAGAATATTTTGCTAAGCGACAGTGAATAGCAGAGGAAGAATCCAAAACCCAAACAAATCTGACCAAATTCTCATGCCGAACATTCGTGTTGGCGTGAACAGCCCTTAAGACGGCTAGATCAGTAGGTTGATAAAATCACTACTTTCCGGTCACAGCCACTCTGCATTAAACAATCAGAAATATTTGGCATCTCTGTCGAATAGTTGAACAATAGTCACACAGATGGCTGCAGTTCAAATGACTTATTTTGAAATGGAGGGAACAGGACTGAGAAGTGAGGTTCAAGACCTCAGGCAACCTATTTTGTTCCTAAACCAGACGGTTCATATACACTCAAGGCTAAATAGAGAGAAAACGGGACAGCTGCCAACAGGGACTAAATGCTGTCCGCTGAGAAGGGGTGGGGGGGGGGGGGTTCCAGTATCCTGCAGGGTCCTGGATTTAAGTCACTAATTTCCTCCAGACAATGATAAGAGTGGCCAGGCATTAAGAATGAAAAATACTCAGACTAAAAAAAACACTCCTTCAAGAGCATCTGTGCCTACAGCCTAAAGTAAACTCAACCACAGGTTTTAGAGGCAGCACATACAATAGAACTTTTCTATATTGAGCTGCAAGGCTGTAGTGACATATCTCATAAGATATTAGCAAGACCCATCTGAAATGAACACCAACTTCAGGTCATTATCATAACAGAGCTTTAGGCAATGGCACTGTAATCCACTGCACTCTGTCACCTTAGAGCCGGATCTCACATTACAGTCACACAGACACTGCACTGATACGCTGTCACTATACAACTGCCGCATGAAGCCAAATCAAGCCATACTACTACGTTTTTTATATATAATATATTGTGATTGCACTGCATGTTGTGCCTAAAAGCAACTTTGATTATACTAGTATACTAGTGCAGCCTCAACTGTCTTACTGTTTTTATAAAAGGGTTACTACATAATAATAACATTAAAGACACAAACTTGCACAAAATAATTTGTAAATTATGCAAAAAGTGCATTAAAAGATATTTCAGTGACTCTTCTGAGGTTACATGTAGGGATGTGCGTAACAGCTAATTTCATTAGCGTTTAAACGGAAATTTTGGAGACAGTCTGTATATGTAATCCGTTTTAAATGGACTACTTAATCTATGAACAGCTTAAAATAGGTCAGATACATGCAATGTGCTTGCCTTGCATTATGATCATTGTATATTAAACTTGAGCATTCACTTAAGCAACGTTAGCCATTATAGACACACTTATTCAAATAAACTGAAACAAGCAGTGCAGGACCAATAAGTTCAAACCCAATAGTCTATTATAAACAGATTTCCTCAAATAAACGTTAGTCCACATAAGTCAGCACGTTAAGGTATAGACCCTTTTCACAGACTGGCGCGTTTTAATGGTCATCAACATCGTTAAACCTGCTAAGTTTTTTATATCTTTATAGTTTTTTTTATGTTATTATAACACTATACATTGTATTATATTACCTTTGCATCAAATTACAATAAACTAGTTAATGCTGCGAGTGTGTTTCTAATACAGCGTCTATGGGAGTGAAGGTAAAATTAAAGTTTTTCTCTCTTCCGACTGCAGTTATCAGTCTCTCTCTATTTTTTACCTCTTTTTGAAAGTCGTGAAAACACTATCGTAGAGTTTTTCTTTTGATATCTGAGCAAATGGGAACACAATTATTTAAATATAGTCCCTTATTCACTGCTATAGAAATGTACCCAACTATGACGACTTCCACTTCTGAGAAACCTGGAAATATGAAAAGGGTCCATTGTGGTTCGTTACCATGGCAACAACTTCCGTGTCCAGGTTTGTTCACAAATCCTAAAAAGTGAAGCCAAAGCGTCTCGATCACCCCCAGGTGGCTGGATGCAGTATAGGTCATAAACGTCCTCTCCATGAAATGTGTCAGTTCAGTTGTCTCTCTCTCTCAGACAGTTAAAATGCACCCTATCACAAGCGATTTTTTATCCATAGGTCTCAAAAAACAAGTACTCGGGGGCGGGGCTTGTGCGGGGGGCGGGGAGTCACCGTCATGGAAATATGAAACTATTTTAAGACTGTTAAGAAAATGTATGTTGACAAATACAAACATGACATGTCTATGAAAACATGAACACATGACTAGAAAAAATAACTGCTAGATTATGATGCATAAATGTTTTTGAAAAAGAAACATCTAAAAACAAAATAACCATCTCAAATAACCCAGTCAATAATATCGGGCATTGTATTTGAGCTGAAACTGTGAATAAACACCACCCTGCAGAGCTTTGCTAGCGGTTTAATAAACTCAACCAAACGCATCATATATGAGATTAAGCAGATATGTACCTACAAGGTGCTGGTCATATAATTAGAATATCATCAAAAAGTTGATTTATTTCACTAATTCCATTCAAAAAGTGAAACTTACCTTTCGTATATTATATTCATTCATTACACACAGACTGATACATTTCAAATGTTTATTTCTTTTAATTTTGATGATTATAACTGACAACTAAGGAAAATCCCAAATTCAGTATCTCAGAATATTAGAATATTAGAATATTACTTAAGACCAATACAAAGAAAGGATTTTTAGAAATCTTGGCCAACTGAAAAGTATGAACATGAAAAGTATGATCATGTACAGCACTCAATACTTAGTTGGGGCTCCTTTTGCCTGAATTACTGCAGCAATGCGGTGTGGCATCAGTCTGTGGCACTGCTCAGGTGTTATGAGAGCCCAGGTTGCTCTGATAGTGGGCTTCAGCTCTTCTGCATTGTTGGGTCTGGCATATCGCATCTTCCACTTCACAATACCCCATAGATTTTCTATGGGGTTAAGGTCAGGCGAGTTTGCTGGCCAATTAAGAACAGGGATACCATGGTCCTTAAACCAGGTACTGGTTGCTTTGGCACTGTGTGCAGGTGCCAAGTCCTGTTGGAAAATGAAATCTGCATCTCCATAAAGTTGGTCAGCAGCAGGAAGCATGAAGTGCTCTAAAACTTCCTGGTATATGGCTGCGTTGACTTTGGACCTCAGAAAACACAGTGGACCAACACCAGCAGATGACATGGCACCCCAAACCATCACTGACTGTGGAAACTTTACACTGGACCTCAAGCAACTTGGATTGTGTGCCTCTCCTCTCTTCCTCCAGACTCTGGGACCCTGATTTTCAAAGGAAATGCAAAATTTACTTTAATCAGAGAACATAACTTTGGACCACTCAGCAGCAGTCCAGTCCTTTTTGTCTTTAGCCCAGGCGAGACGCTTCTGATGCTGTCTGTTGTTCAAGAGTGGCTTGACACAATGAATGCGACAGCTGAAACCCATGTCTTGCATATGTCTGTGCGTAGTGGTTCTTGAAGCACTCCAGCTGCAGTCCACTCTTTGTGAATCTCCCCCACATTTTTGAATGGGTTTTGTTTCACAATCCTCTCCAGGGTGCGGTTATCCCTATTGCTTGTACACTTTTTTCTACCACATCTTTTCCTTCACTTCGCCTCTCTATTAATGTGCTTGGACACAGAGCTCTGTGAACAGCCAGCCTCTTTTGCAATGACCTTTTGTGTCTTGCCCTCCTTGTGCAAGGTGTCAATGGTTGTCTTTTGAACAACTGTCAAGTCAGCAGTCTTCCCCATGATTGTGTAGCCTACAGAACTAGACTGAGAGACCATTTAAAGGCCTTTGCAGGTGTTTTGAGTTAATTAGCTGATTAGAGTGTGGCACCAGGTGTCTTCAATATTGAACCTTTTCACAATATTCTAATTTTCTGAGATACTGAATTTGGGATTTTCCTTAGTTGTCAGTTATAATCATCAAAACTAAAAGAAATAAACATTTGAAATATATCAGTCTGTGTGTAATGAATGAATATAATATACAAGTTTCACTTTTTGAATGGAATTAAGTTAAATAAATCAACTTTTTGATGATATTCCAATTATATGACCAGCACCTGTATATTACAACTTCGGTACATCAGCACAAAAGGACGCGAATGCGCACGTGAACTTGGCCGTGCTAGTATTTACAGGCTGTGGTTTAAAAGGGAAACTCACATTTTGAATGCGTTCTTCCCTTAACAACAACGCTGATACACGGACAACGAAAGCACAGAGAATTTACAACACTATTACAACCGTGTTCTCATTATAATGCTATATGACAGATTGGCTCTGCACATCTTGCACTTCATTTTATTTTTCATGATCAAAGTGATTACAGACATCACTGCGCGTTTTCGAATCCATAAGGAGAAACAACTTTAAATAAAACATAGGTCTACTGTTAAAAAACATGAGAACAAAATACCACTGCTGCGTTATTAATATCATTAATGATTTTGAAAAAGAAATAGCCTATCTAAAAAGAATATAACTGTCTCAATAATGTAGAGCGGAAGTGCGATAATGTCAGGCATTGCATTTGAGCTGAAACTGAAGAGAATGAACACTAGTCGGTAACGGAGGCGCTTTGCTAGCTAATAAACTCAACCAAACGCGTCCTATATGACATTAATCAGATATAGACAACATAAAAGTAATCTTACAACTTGCATCTGCACAAAAGGACGCGGATGCGCACATGAACTTCACCGCGCTAGACTGATGTAACTCTCGTTGTGGATTTCCTTTAACAGCGTGCTGATACATGGGGAACTAAAGCACAGAGAATTTACAACATTCTATCACAATCCTGTTTTCATTATAATGATATGTATATGACAGATTGGCGCTGCGCATCTTGCCCTTCATGATCACGATGATTCCAGGCATCACTGTAGCGCGCGCTTCTGGAAGGCGTGCTGTCTAACTAACCAATCAGACCTCAGTTACCGCCCAAAATGCCGAAATAACCAATCAGAAAAATAGACAAATATATTTTTTAAAGTCAGGGTGATCATCGTTTTCATGATCTATTGTCGCTGTCACGTTCCAGTACTCGAGTACTTGACCACTGTTGCCCATCCCTACTGGCAATATTGTGTCTACAAAGTTGTTTAATATAAAATAAAGCATTGTATAAAAGCAATAAAGCTCCTCAATTTCAAAATTCTTCTAACACACCATATATTTGTATTTATCTGATTCCTTATTAAGGAAAATCAGCAGGTCTGTCCATTTCTACAAAGTGTGACCATCAAGACCATCAAGTTACGCAATGTTTTATCTAGGGTTACATGAATCACCCTTAACCAAAAAGCACAATTGTCAAACTATTAACTTCGCAAAAAGAGGATGCAAAGTTATTGACAACCTGCAACTTAAAATTTTACCATTACTCTGTCTATCTACAACCTGGTGTCTCGGCTGTCAAGCAAAGCATTGAAATATGTGTCATGGTCAAATAGTAGAAGCAAACCACAACATTACCAGCCACCCACATAATCTAAAACCAACCGCCAAAAGCTGAGACGCTAAACTACTTTGGAGATGAATTACCCAGACCACAAGTAGATACAAGAATACGTTATAGACAGACAGTGGGAGTCATAGAGACAACGACTTCAGAGGGGACAGGTGACTCATTAAAGGTGCTGCCAACAAACAGCTGCTCAGCAACAATGTGTGCATAAGTGTGAGCGAGATCCCAATGAATCAGGTGGCACACTCATAGCCAGTCTTGGCTGACTAAACCATGGTGACAACAGAAAAGAAGTTAACACAGGCTGCGAGACAGCTTTGTCTTTTGTGAGGCAGTGAATAGGTGAGACAGTCTCTCATGAGCTGTCTGCCGTCCCACTGCTCTAAACCCTACTGCCCGCTGCCCAACAACCAGAGAACAAAGACACCCGACTCAGAGTGCTATATAAACAGCCACGTCTGAGCGATTGTGTTCCCTCAGTTCCAGTGCCAAGAAAACGGGCACGTGAAACACCTCTGATTTACTTTGAACACAATCGGATAAAAAACAGGGAGATTTGGTGTCTCAAACTGGGCCGTGCAAGATCAGCAGCATTATGCAGATTGATCAAATGTGTCTTTTTTTGTTTAACCACAATCCTCCGCTCTGAGGCAGTGACCTGCACAAGACAAAGCTCTTTTACAGCCCTCTGCTGCTCAACTCCACCCAACCCCCCACAACACTTACTCACTCTCAATCTAAACACCACACAGGCCTTCTTTTCCAAACCCCCTTAACTCATCCAACAAATGCTCCATGCTCCGTTCACGGATCTGCGGCAGCACAGAATCCCTCCCTTCACAACTGACAACTCTCTTGACACATGCACAGCACAGGGCCTTTGGTGGGACGGAGTTTCAGCAGTTTAAAGAACTGATACAGAGTGACTGACCAAATGCAACTCAAAGTTGTTTCAAACATGACTTTAACACATCACAGTTGTGCTGCAGTTGATCTAGACATAAAAAAGTGAATGGTAAAACATAGGGACAGTTCATCCAAATATAAATTGTCATCTTTTACTCACCCTCGTGTTGTTTCAAGCCTGTATGACTTTCTTCTGCGGAACACAAAAGAAGATATTTTGAAGAATGTTGGGGTTCAAACAACCCATTGACTTTCATGGTATGGGGGAAAAAACAGACATTTTTGAAAATATCTTATTTTAGTTCACAAAAATTAAGTCATACAGGGTTGGAAAGACAATTTTCATTTTTGGGGGAACTATCCCTTTATGTTTACTATTGTCCTCCGACATTTCACTCACCTGTGAACTTCAAGTCAAATTTGACTCGCATTGAAAACAATTAAAAATCCATGAATGTTTTATTAGCGTACAACAGATCTAAACGACCCCTTTTAAGAAATTATAACAGAAAAAAATGCATTAAATACTGCTATAACAACACATTTAGTAAAAGACAAGCAAAATCTCTCTCTTTTTCTGCTTAATTTAAATCACTTTTGGTATTTCATAATATCTTACATATTTTAAAACAACAACTGTATGACTCTGCAATTTGTTAACAGATGATATGCATCTTAAAGAAACATTTTCACATGTGTCTGAAAGTCACTATGGACTCACTTTGCAAAATCATTGCAACAATCAATTCATCCCTACATGCAAAACATAATGTGCTGCGGTACTACAGGTTTTATGAGAGTACTGTTGTGGTTTTCCTTGCCATGTAATGATGAACGATAAAATTATATCAGAGGGCCTTTTTACCACACTGCACCCTATCATAGAAAACAGTATTTGATTCATAAATTTAAGATGCTTGACAGGCCAAATGACATATCCAGATAAACAATATAACACAAAGATTAAAAACGTATTTATATATATAGCCTGAGTCCACTAATGGTATTTAATGTGTATTCTTGATCAAAAAAGAACTCAAAAAGAACTCCAAGATATACAAAGGTTAACTAAATTACTTGGTAGTTCTGAACATGCAGGTCACGTGACAGCATTATCCATAAGTTAAGAATACTTCCTAAGGTCAAAAGTGCAGCCATGCCAAGAAACGGTGAGCTCAGGTTACAATGACAGCACATAAAGCATTTCACAGCACACAAAGACAATCTTCCATTACCTTTAATCTTCACGGTGGGTGAATTTGGGCCGGCAGACTGTTTCCTCCATCCTCTCCAGTTCTGGCAGAGGCTTTCCGCCTCTGATATGAATGAGCACAGGGAGTCCTCCTCAAAACGGTCCGAATCTTCAAAGGAGAACCTCTCTCCGTCTTCCCACTCGGCGAACATTAGTTCCATCACATCCGCTGTGTGGAAGCTTCAACTGAAAGCTTCAACTGAACGTGCCTCTACGCTTATGTTGTTTTGAGAAAGTGACACTCGCTCAGGGGGAGGGGAAACTCAACCCAAACACCCTGCGAAGTCCCTCAAGAAAGCCTGTGTTTCCTAAAAAATTATATTTAGATTGTCAAACAGAGAACTTGCACATCACTGCGGTGCAGTTAAGTGGAGTTAATCCATGCTTTTAGACCCCAATTGCTGGAGACGCTTAGGGGTCTAGTTCTTGAAAAAAGTGACAACCCATAGCTAAAGATTTACTAAACGTATATACTTGTGAGTTTTTCCCCTATACAAGTGGTGTCTTACATCGTCAAGTGTGGACTTAAAGGACAAGACACTCCAGATATGTATTATTGGACCTTTATTGAGGTTTAAATCTTATGAAATAAGATTTTGAAATCAATAAGCCCCTTTTCGGTGTAGCATTCAAACTACGTAGCAAGTGATGTTATTTGACAGCGTGAACTGTAGTGACTCACTTGCATGTAAACATGTTAGCATGAGTTCTTTTTACTCAAATGTTAATTTAAACCCCCCTCTCATCTGTCCTATCAGCTGAGCCTCGAGTCCAACAACAGCTCTACGGCTAACAAAACAAGAGAGCGGTGAAGAAAAACAGGTCCCCGAGTACACCTAGTGACCCTCTGCGGGGTTGTTTCTCTTAAATAAGGGCATGTTACAGTAGTAAACCGGTGTTAACCCAAAACAACCCAGGTGCGGTTGTTTTTTTATTTCGATCGAGGTAGCTCTGCTAACTCCGGTAGGCTAGTCGGTTAGCCTGCTAGCGTTCCGGCTAGCCCGAAATCCCAAACATTTCGAAAACTGTCAAAATAAACACTGACACGACCTGTGCTTATGTCCCTACACTTAACCAGACGGAATAACACTGTTTTGATGTTTTGGCACAAAAACCTTGGTCCCTAATCCGAGTCTTGTCGATCCACAGATTACCCAAAACAAACAACCGGCCAGTGCTTTTATCTCAGCATTGTGCCTCTATGTGGGTGTATAGAAAAATCAGACGACTAAAATTCAGATTTGACCCCTCGACCAGGACAGACGTCCATCCGTGGAAAACACATTTGTCTTTATGCCACTTCTAGCTGCCTCATATGTCTTCTCCTTTGTGTGTAAAAGCTGTCATCCGCTTGTCTTCATGTGCCACCGGCCGGTTCTTTTCTAGTCCTCCGTTTCTAAGCAGCCAGCGCTCTCTGGATCCAAAATGTCTTTAAAAGCTGACAATTTGAAGTCGAGATCCCCCTGTTCTTTCTGTCCTGTCCCCCTCTCCTCTTCTCTGCTCTGCTCGGGAAGATGAAGATGGCTCTCCAGCATCAGCTGATCCGCACTTCCGCTCGACATTAAAGCCAGACAAACATTAGTTTCTCGTTAAAGCATTTTGCATTGATAAATTATACGGCAATTATTTGTTCGTAAGTATGTAAGTTTAGTAATAAATCGTAAATCATTTATAATGCATTTCAACTGTTTGACTTACCGTAATACTTATAAGTATCAACAAATGGATATTGTGCAACAGATTGTGTGATTTGGGACATTAGCTTACATTCGAAATCAAATAGTCTACCTTAATAACAGTGAACGAATGACTTGGATAGAGCTTCTTTGAGCAATGCAACAATTCATGTTGTTTTGTTGGTATCACACAAATAGTGCATTTTATCCTTTTCAGAGCCAGTATCCATTCCAGTGGGCGTCATTTTTTAATTATATATTTATTTATTATAATTATTATTATTAATTTGGTGCCATCCAAATCGCAGGTTAATATGATTACAATTTACAACATGCTAAGTGAATTTTATAATTTTTTTATAAAAATTACTTGGGCTATTTGAAATTAATGAGATCTGTTACAGCCTGTAACAGACAGATATGCCATAATTCTAATTCTATTAGCCTATATTTATCATGAAAAAAGTAATTGTTTGACTGTTTTAAAATTAGGTGACATTAGTAAGATAAGTCATGCTATCAAACTGGGGACAAAGGATTTTATTATTTGATAATAAAAAAAAAATTTATAGCATTAATAGCAGACATAAAGCATGATCATATTTTTTTTTTCTCTTCAACATAATTAGGGTCTGAAAGAGTTAATTTCACCATTAACAATAATAATTCATATTCAAATCCCTTTCATGTGTTTATTTTTAATGAGCCAGTTCCAATGTAGTTAATGCAGTCAATGTAAATTTGAAACATTTAATACAAACACATTTTGATTTGCTTGTTTTTGCTTTCCCATCATCATTCTCAGAAAAAGAAAATAAAGTGCAGAGAAGGACATGCATTCAATTCTGTTTATCCCATTGTTTCCATGTTATGTTTGGTAAATTTGGCATCTAAACATTTGACTATTCACAGTTTGACTAAACTGGTTTAAACGAGGCTAAATTTGGCATACTAACAACCTATATATTTTTACATAATTACATCAAAGTTTCTGTTTGGAATTGATGAAAAGCATATTGTTCATAGAGTATCTAGAACCGAAATATCTAAATAATTTGAGCAGAATAGACTACATGGAATTTTACTTTAATTACTTTGCCATTAAAAAGGACAAATTACGAAGTGGTCTTCTCCATCTCTCTTTCTGTCTATGCCTAATTTCAGAAATTCTTGACAAAACAATGGATTTGTAAGCCTATATCTTCTTGTGTAAATAAATACAAAAACCTAAACACTGGAAGCAAATGTAACAACATCACTCAACCCCTTTAACATAACTTCAATGTAATATAGTGACTGACAGAAATATGATAACTCATGACATAATTTACTTTTCAGCAGCAGATTCTTCTGACCATATAAATGTGAAAAAGTTTTAGGTTTTAAAGTCTGTGCGTAGTTTTAACTTTAATCTGTTGCCCTGGATATTAGTGTTTTTGTATTGTACATTTTTCCTACAACATACTATACAAAGCCCCTAAGGGGGCATGGTGATGAAATAATTATATTTCAATACATTTACATTCGCTCACAACACTTTTGGGTTCACTTGCAAAAGCATTGAAATATAATTTTCGCTCTCATCCCATCTCATTTGTTAATCACCATGTCCCCATGTCATCCAGCCGATTAACAGTCCAATACTTCATATCACTGATATTATTACATGTCTTCGGTAGGGGCTTGTTATATGTATAAATAAACTGACACTGGTTTTCCGCATCCCACCTGAAAAAAAACTAAATTGTAGGCCCAATAATGGTAGTTGTACCCTACATACCTTCAACAAGAGTACAAATATCCAACATACAAGTGGAATGTTGATGAATCTTTACATATATGCATGCCACTCCTTACCTTAATGAACTCCAGCTCAGCAAAACATGTTTAAGTGCAATATGTGAATTATTTTAAGATCCTGATACAGAAAAGCCAGACCAGAACACAGACCTCCCACAGATGCTCCACTTTTGTTGGCATGCAGATTAGTGCAAAATGACTTATTTACAAAACTCCACTCACTTAATGCAGCTGTCCCTCAAAAACACATAAAACATACATTTGTGGCTTTACGTTTTTGTGCATGTTCATGAACGTTTCAAGTGGACCGAAATGGAATTGAAATAGCATGGTGCAAGTGGTAAAATGTGCAACACAAAAAACGGAATCAAACCAGCTTTAAACCTAATGGCCAGCTGGTGATCCTTTCATAGGCATTACATGATATATATTTATACAATGCAGTAAGTGGCATTAATGTCAACACTGTAACATCATGCTTTGGCAGGGCTGTGGGTGACTTTCTCAATCCATTTCAGGAAACGGCCGACCCGTGTGTATACACCAGGATAGGTGGGGTCGCCACAACCATGACCCCAGGAGATGACTCCTGTGAGCATCCAGTGCCCACCGTCGCTCTGGCACACCAGTGGACCCCCACTGTCACCCTGACAACTGTCCACACGCCGATGGTTCGACAAGCTCCCGGCACACAACATGCGGCTGGTGAAGCGACTGCCGTAGCGTTTTTTACACTTCCAGGAGGGCAGTAACGGAACCCAGGCTTGGAGTAGTGTTCGGGAATACTCAGAGTCTAATACAAGAAGAGAAAGACAAATAAGCAACATTTCAAAGCATGTAAATAAATGATATTATATAAAAAATATACAGTACCGTTCAAAAGTTTGGGGTCAATGAGATTTACTACTTAATACTTCTATTCAACAAGAACATTACATTTATTAAAAAGAATGTATCACGGTTTCCACCAAAAATATTAAGCAGCACAACTGTTTTCAACATGGAAAATATTAAGAAATATTTGTTGAGCAGCAAATCAGCATATTAGAATAATTTCTGAAGGATCATGTGACACTGAAGACTGGAGTAATGACAGTTTCTATTTCATTTTAA